>CM061160.1:24312799-25545063 GCA_030710495.1 Labroides dimidiatus | reverse complement strand
TAGACATAAAACCCTCCAGGAACCTGCTGGAAGCTTCTAATCCTGGCTGAGGGCTGGGACTGTATTAGCTCCTTTTTGGCACACACACACACACACACACACACACACAGGGGCATGGACACAATGAGCACACACACACACACACACACTATAGTGCATAGCACAAAGATATTTAAATGTAAAGTCATGTAGCCTGTATAAACGTCTACAGCTGCAGAGGTCGTCAGATATCTTCAAAGAAACAAAACTACAACTCCCATGATGCATTTCAGAAAGACATATCCAAACACAGCAGAAAGATTATTCTTATTTCCTATTAACTGCAACACCTGTTACTGGACGTACCACTTTAAGACCACGTTGAGTCAAAATCAGGCGAGTTCACTGATCAGGAAGTTTCCTTGAAAAGACTCAGATGAAAACAGCAAGTGGTGAGAGGAGGCGGCCATACTTGTTGTGCTGCACCAAGACTTTTTCTCTTTGCAAAAATGTGTCTCTGGTCCAGCTCCGCTTCATCACGGCACGAGTCAGTGTCAGTTCATACTGAGTCTCCTCTTGCTGCGTCCCGGCTGCATCCCGGCTGCGTCCCCGCTCCGTCCCCCGCTCCGTCCCGGCTGCGTCCCGGCTGCGTCCCCCGCTCCGTCCCCGCTCCGTCCCCGCTGCGTCCCGGCTGCATCCCGGCTCTGTCCCGGCTCTGTCCCGGCTGCGTCCCTGCTCCGTCCCCGCTCCATCCCGGCTCCGTCCCGGCTCTGTCCCGGCTCCGGTCCCCGCTCCGTCCCCGCTCCGTCCCCCGCTCCGTCCCCGCTCCGGCAGGTTGAAGCCCTCTGCATCAGATCAGCAAGGGTCCTATTTTTACCGAATGTCGGAGCTGTGACGCATCAATTTACAAAAAGCAGATCGAGACAGGAAGTCATGCACAGAAACCACCTTAAACCACCCGTTGACTTTCAAAATAAAACAAAGCGTGTCCAAACCAACAACAACAACAAACTGACATAATGAGCAGAGTCAGAGTCAACAGGTTTGAGGTTTTACAGCCCAACATGAACTCATCGGTCTGTGACTCCAGCTGTCTGCAGGTCCTGATCCGTCCCTCTCAGTCAAGACCGGATGGAGCAGAGATGAACCAGAGACGCATCTGATGTATTTGGGGTTGTGAGGTTAGAATCTTATCCACGATGGTGATCTGTTCGAGGTTCGATGTGCCACTAAGTACCCAACACTAATCGATGAACCCTGAATAACTTCCCATGAACTCTGCAAACTGGAACAATCCTTGTGCAAATTTACTGTCAGCTGGTTTCACCAGGTGCACCATCACTGAGTTCTGTTTTCATGTTCATAACATCGTAGGATGTTAACAGTAGGAGCGGTGCTCACACAGCCTTAGAAAGGAGCCACGTTTGAGCTTCAAACAGCAAACTGGTGGCTGATGGGACTAACTCAGCTGTGAACTCACCTCAATGGGAGACAGTTTTAACCCTTTAATCTCCCAGAAACCCACAAACAGGGTGAGTAAATGACCTCCTCATAAAGGCTGCTGGTGTGACTGATTGTCCTGATTAGATGGTGGAAACCTGACCGACAGGAAACGGGTTAAAAAGGTTAAAAAGCCGACCAATCGGGCTGAAGCTCCTCTTCATCCGAAAACACTTCAGTCCTCATTTCAGATCTCCAGTAATTACCTCTGAGGCCTTTTGATGCTCCAAGAACAAGTGGAGTGGAAACATGCTTAACACAGCCAAGATTTTTTACACTAACACACACACACGCACACACACACGCAGGCACACACATCTGTGGTGGGAGGAGCCCTGAATTATTACCATGAGAATGGCAGAAAGTGGCAGCCATGGAGAGGTTAACATTAGATAGAATGTTCAATCTGACAGAGTTTCTCCAGGGAAACACACACACACTCACACACACACACATTCAGCAGTCTGTCATTAATCCCGCCTAATCAAGCGGGGACCCCCTGATGTTTCCATGGAGCTGGAAGAAGGAGGAGTGATGAGGAGGAGGAGGAGGAGGAGGAGGACAAAAAGAAGGAGAGAGAGTTTAGAGGAGGAGGAGAGGAGGATGGGAGGAAACCAGCTGGTCTGGCTGCTCCGCACCCCAACAGTGACACAGTAACTGGCATGGCCATCTGTCCGGTCTCTCTCTCTCTCTCTCTCACACACACACACACACACACACACACTCACAGGCTGGTGGAGGTGTACAGTAGGCAGCACATGGCCGGCTGAGGACTGAGGGGAAACACTGGAGCAGGGAGCAGAGTTCAACTGCTCACATTAACGCTGTGAAAACTGGAAACTGGCGCCAATTAAAACGTCAGCGTCCGTTCTGGACAAACTAAAGAGTTTTAAAGACTTTTTAACCTCATTTCAATAAACTCACTTTTTACAGTTTAACACAGAAACAGAAGCAGATTTTAGCATCATGTAAAAAGAATATTATTATATATCACTACAGTAAGTTTATATCCTCAAACCCTCAAGCTACAGAGCTGTTGTTTTCATCCCTGGCTTTAATCTTTAAGGCTTCTTTAAAGAGGGGTGTGTTGGGCTATTTTCAGTATTTGTCTGAAACGCTGTCTCTTTAAGGCTCCCTGCTCCACATACCACCTTCCCTCTGATTGGCCAGCCCTCTGGAGGCCTGTCAGGAGCGGACCTTGGTGTTTGAGGCCCGGTGCGGATGTCTCATGAAGATCTGGTGCTGTGTTTTGATCAGTTTACAGACAGGTTCAGGGATTTCTACATCATGATGAATATGTCGAGGTTTGAAAATCTGCACACGCTCAGTTTGAACATCCTTCTTTATGTTTATGTTTACAAAATGAGGAAGCAGAATACCCCCTCTTTAAGAAGTAAACTCACACTAGAGACCCCTCCCTGGTCATGTGAGGTTAACCTTAAGGGCGTGAACAGCTTTGACGGCACAAAGTGTTGTTTTTTTTTGTTTACAGCTGTTTGATAATGTTTAGTTTTAAGGATGTTAATCAGGAATTAGCTTCAAAGTGATTTTATTTTGTGGTTATTGGTTATTTTCCGTCTCGTCTGAAGCCTCTGAGAGATATCTCTGCTGTGAAATCTTCCTCTTGTGCGATCATCTTTGTCTCCCTCGTTTCTGGATCGAACATCAACCTGCCTTGAAACACACCCACACACTCACAAACACACACACACACACACACAGAGATTAGTCTGTACTAATTAATAATGAATCGAGCCTCTGGCAAACTGAATTTTTAATTTCCCATTTTATTCTCTCCCATGTTTTGTTTTTTCGCCTCTCGTTTAGTCATATCATTTGTGAAGCGTTTCACTGAGGATGTTCGGCTTTAATGTCTTCTCGGCGCTGTAATAAAATTAAAATCCTGGTGACATTATGATTCCCTGAATGTCTCACATCAGCAGCACCTGCTCTCAGATCCCTCTCACACCAGGTGCAGCTTCTGCAGAGTTAAATGGTCCGGCTTCACAGAGTCCTGCCAGCCTGTCTGCGTTAGTGTCCGTGTTCGTGATGCATATCTAATTACTTTCTACACTCGTATTGTACCTGCAGCTCCAGCTCTGACTGCAGAGCGTCGGAGGTCTGGCTGTGATTTATGGCGGCGTTGGAGTCGTATTTAGGAAGTCACTGAGTTTCTCTGCTGTGACGCGATGAAGTCAGACTGAAACTTTCTGTAGATTTAAAATTAACTGCTTTAAATTCTCTGCCGTTTGATTTGTGTTCAGCCGTGAGCGCAGTCTAAATCTGTCCTCGTGTGAAAATAATCGTCTCGCTTCTAGTTTTTACTGATCCGTCCATTTAAATACGACTCAGAGAAAGTCTGAGTGTTACTGAATCGAGGAGAAGCTACATGAGTTCAGTTAGCACCTCTAAAGTCTCTAAGACCAAACAGCCTTCTTAGTATACATCATGGATGGCCAACCAGTCAGCAACCAAGAGCCACAAAAATTGCCACATTACCTACAAAGAGCCACATCATACATTATATGCTCGTTGAGAAGCAGCGGGTGCTGGAGATCAATACATGCTTTCACGTCAGTCTCCAAACTCCAGAAAAGTTGCTGGATTTGCTGTTAGTTTTTTTTTTTTTTTTTGAAGAGTTGCTAGAGGTGTCTGAAAAGTCCCTAAACATAACAACAAAGACGTTAAGTTTGCAACACTACTCTCACCTGCCCATGCGCACTCCACTTCTCTCACTTCCTTTACTGCACTCAGCAATGAATCAATCTTTTTTTGTTTTGTTTTGTTCTTTTGTTTGTTATGAATGGATCGATGAGCCGCACACTGATAGGCAAAGAGCCACATGCGGCTCGCGAGCCACAGGTTGGCCACCCATGGTATACATACATCCACACCAAGCAGAAAACGGTGTCATAAAGTTTGCTGTAAACATGGAACCCTCACAAGACATATGGCAACAAGACGAAAGCGCTAAAGTCCACTGAAACCGCTATAGTACATATGCCAGGCCTGTAGGTGGCGTTGTCTACCAGGCTACCAAAAATATGAATGACACACGGAGCAGTGAATACTAGGGATGAGCCGGATATTCGTTTCAAACGAGTACTCGTTACGGATAATACATTTTTGCCGAATACCAATACAACACGAGTTTTTTTTTTAGGATTATTCGTATCTGTGCTAAAAGAATCCTCATTGGGTATCAACAACTACTGTCTTCACTCTTCATGCTCTGTGATTGGCCAGTCACACACAGCACACCCCCCTCCCTGCACCCACATGCTGCAGCGAGGAGGTGCCTGCTCTCCTCTTTCACACACACACAGACAGGCAGCGAGTGACAGCGACTGCTTCTCTTGCTTGCTTGAGTTGACTGTAGTTTACGTTGCTCTAATCTCTGTACTACTCACTCAGTTTTCTTCTGCTCGTCTCTATTGAGGTTTGTTTGGTATTTAAAGTTACTTCTTCAACTTATTTCCTGTCATACGCGATGCATGTGACAAGACGGGGCTGAAAACGGCTCGTGTCGCGCTGGTCAGTGCCTCTTGCTTCAATTCAGGACCGTTTTTTTATGGTTTTCGTTGTCTCGCATCTCTTTAGTTCTTTTTTTATATTTACAGTTACTTGATTAAAGCTTAAAGCTGTAAACTCCTGGTGTCGCGTTTTTTTTTTTTTTTTTAACTGGCTGCGTGATTTTAGTTTGGCTGGTGAGAAAGAAACAGAAACACTGTGCTCAGAATGAGCACAGTGTTTCTGAAAATAAAGTGAAAAACAAGACATATTTTTTATGTTTTTGCCACTGAATATTTGCACAAATCACCTATTAAATTTACACAGATCATAAATAAAGAGACAGTCTTTCACACCACTACATACACATTTTACCAGTTGTACATAATACATAGCTGATCACACAAAAGCCTTTAAAAGAGAAAAAAAAAGCCAGTTTCAGACTTAAAATAAAGTTCGGGTTTAAGCCCTGCCCATTTCCGGGCAAAACACAACCACTTCCGGTTTAGGGCCCGCCCATACGAGTACGGATACGGATACGGATAATATGGATGGGCAAACAGATACAGATACAGATACAGATAATGGTGTACTCGCTCATCCCTAGTGAATACATGAAGTGAGTTAGAGGTGGGAGCGTGGCGTCATCAGTTCAGAAAATACCGGATAGTTTGTCAACATGGAACCAAACCGATGCACGGTTTCAGACTCATCCACTTTGGAACCCGGTTTGAAAAATGATCAAATTAGAGCTGCCAAAACGCCGGCTCCGTTTGGATGAAACGTGCGTATGATAAAAAACTTTTGCTGATACACCGAAACCCATCTTCATCCGGACGGCCCCCAAATATCTCTGCCAGTAGTTTGTTAGAGAACCTGGAGCTTTCTGATGAAGGCAGCTGGCAGGCAGACCAGATACAGACTGAAATAACCAGATTATTCTACTAAAAGTAGGAGATTATTCTCATAAATCTGTGACTTTATTCTCATAAATGTCCTTCTTTTTTTAAACATGGCGCTAATCCTCCATCGTACCAAATAAAAACACGAAAAAGCAAAAACAAACTACGTAATGAAACGAAAAGCTCTCTCTTACTCTGCTGTAGCGTCGTAGCCTTTGAGATAGTTAACATGGCGTACGACGCTCAACTTGGGAACGCCTCAGGAACACATCCCTTTCTGAGTAAACAGGTCTTATTATCTTTGTGGACCCCTCTCATTTCTGTAAAACCAAAAGCTGTTAGCGTAGCCTTCGATAAACAAACAGAAAGAGGAAAAATACTCAGTGTGTCAACATCAGTTTGATCAGAATTAAAAGTTATTATGAGAAGAAGAAGAAATGAATCTGTTTTTACTTCTTTAGATCTTTTGAATAAATATCAGGTTAGCCCTGTTAGCTTCCCATGCTAACTGATAGCACAGACTGTGAACACTTTAAGCAGAGCTGTGGACCAACGAGTGTTTCTGCAAACACACAGAAGCAGGAAATGTTTGAGTGTTGAAACTCAGAGCCGTGTTCAGTGGAAGGAAGCAGGAAGTGTGGAGTGTTTCCAGGAAATGCATCATGCCAACAGGAAGTTCAGGGAGCCTGAGATGATGGAGAGCTCCCAAGATGTGAACGGAGCCAGAGAGTGTTTGAGGGGGCCTGGAGGAGCGGCTCATTCATGGCTGGAACACGGAGCCAATGGCAGCGATTAGCTCTAATGTGCTGCTCCAATCAGAGACGCTCTGTTATTTATATTTAAACAGGAAGTTAAAGTTTCATCCAGTTTTTTCCACTCTGTCGTTTCCAAATCTGAATAAAGCAGGCTTTGTGTTTGCTCTGTTTCTGGTGTGTTTGAAGCCTCTTTGTGACAGTTTGTGTTTTCTGGCTGCAGGTGTTTCTCCCGGTCAGACCACCTGGCCCTGCACATGAAGAGGCACATCTGAGGGCAGCAGGAAGAGTCGGAGAGGAGAGGAGGCGAGAGGAGAGGAGAGGGAGGAGGAGAGATAGGAGAGAGGAGAAATCGAGCTACCAACCACCCGCCTCGTTCACCCTGTCCACGGACCAGCCAGCGGCCATGACGCCTGCAGGGCCGCACGTCCGCCTGAGAGGGCCGTAAAACCAAACAGAGAGTCCTCTCAGGACGGGGAATCGGAGGAAAACGAGGAGTAGCTGGATTGTTGATTTTCTTTAAATTACACATTCACACACTCGCAATAGTTAACACTCAACACAGCCGTCTTTGAATGCATCATCCTGGTGAACCCCGGCGGCTCTCACGCCGCTCTGGGGACTCGGACACTGCCAACATTTACTCAACTCGCTTGCTGAAACATTCCGCCGCCTTCTTTTCTTTCTCTGTAGTCAGTGTGGGTCCCTTCTGCTGGGGGAAACTTTAAATATCCATATAGTCAGTTTGTTAGTGCTTTACCGGATTCTCAAACAAATACTCGACTTTCTTTTCTCTCTTCTCATACACGGAACTAAAGAAACCATCACCTGCCGCAGTCAGCTTCAGAAACCTACGTGAAGAAAACAACAATCTGCAGGAGAGACGCCGAACAGATTGACTTCTCGCAGAGCTGACAATCGAACACAGAGTGCTGGACGTTGGGTGTTTCGGCGCACCACCACCCTCGGGTGCTCCTGCAGCTCTCAGGCTCTCCTCTAGGGGGTGTTTGCATCTCTCACCTTCGCTGAGACGCCTGCCGCCTCCGCGGGCCATCTGACAGAAATGCGCAGCGACACTTTCTTCCTTTTTTTTCTACTTTGAGGACAATAATTCTTCTTATTGTTGTTACAAAGAATGACACTTTGTTCTTTTCTCTCTCTCTGGGAGAAAGTGTCTTAAAACTCACTGAAAAACTGAAAAACTGAAAATCTAAGATGACTTGGACAGAATGTGTGGGATGAGGAGGAGAGCGTTGTTGGTCGTTTAATCCCCGTGTGCAGCGGCTGTGCTTCTGCAGCCTGTAAGCAACCAGCGGATGAAAGAGGAGAAAAAAAAACAAAAAAACCAGGATGAGAGCGACCGACTCTCAGAGAAAGGATTTGTATTTTCCTGAGAAAATAAAAGCGAGGAGCGGAGAGGTCTTCAGTTTTTTTCGTGCTGCTCTTTCTGCCCTGAGATTCACTCCAGATGGAAAACAAAACCCCGGTTCGACCCTTCGTGGTCTCGCTCTCCAGTCGGAGTCAGGCGGAGGACTCGCTAAAAAACTGGAAACCTGTTTTTCCTTCTTTTGTTTTTTCTTCTTCTTTGTTTCTTTCCGTCGATTCTGAAAAATCATCCTGGAGCGCTCACAGACTCGGAGATCTCGTCCCCCTGGCATCACCGCGGGGCAGGAGCGGAGGCCGACGAGCCGCTTTCTCTTTATTCACGTGGGATTTAAGACGCCAACGGACCTTTTGTGTGCCGCACAGACTCAGTCACACACACACACTCACACACACACACACACACACACACACACACACACACACGGCCCGGTCAGACTCGCCTGTTTTTATCGTATCCATTGACTGCACTGACTTTTTTTCAATGTTTATCTGTGCTTTTTTTATTACAGCGAAAAAAAAAAAAGGAAGACAAAGACAAAAAAACGAGAAAAAAGACTTGGAAAAAAAAAAATCCAACACAAAAAAAACAGTCCTGTCTCGCTCTACACATTGTATACAAGACAAGCACGCACATACTCCGTCCACACACACACACACACACACACACACACACACACACACACACACACACACAGACTTACGCTGCAGTTTCTTTGCTCACGGCTCTCCAGATAAGACTAATAAGATTTAGGAAATAATTATTAAACTAATGAACAGAGTTGGAAAACAAAACACTGCATGGCAGGCTTTAGCGCAAACACACACACACACACACCAGCCCATGCACACACACACACACACACACACACTCTTCCAGGAATTATATGTTCTGCTCCCAGATCTTTTTTCACAGTAGGAATTTAGCAACTGTTGTTTGGTAGAGGAGTATCTTAGCTCTCGGCTGGAGGTAACAAACGAATCCAAATCCTTTGAAGTGAGAAATCAGCTTGTTCTCAGCTCCAACAATCACCCACACATCCGCCGCTTCAGTTTCTGCCTCTCGTTTAATCAGCGTTTTGACTTCAGAGACTCTCGGCTGCAGTCGAGGGTTTCAGACACATTTATCAGACCTTCATCCGGAGTAAATAAATCAATGCAACAGACCTTTTAATCAGGACTTACAACTCTGCTGAAAACATGCTGATAATCTGTAAAGGGGGCTTTTAGCCAGCCTCTAATTTAAAGGACCAGTCCGCGTATCACGACCAACAGCAGACGGAAGCATCTGGATCCTCAGAAGTCGCCAAAATCAGCTTCGAATCTCAGAAAGATCCACAAAAAGACAGAGCGTTTAGAGATGAAATACAGATTTAGCAGATTAAAGTTAATTTACAGGAAGCAAACGTTCTTACTGGAGTCTAGAGAAGCTTCTTCAGTGAAGTTAAACTTTGGCTCAGGTTCCTCTGACGGCTCAGTGCATCCTGGAATCAAACTTTATAAGAAGAGTCATTGTTGGGATTCGACTGTGCAGCACTCTGAGTCTGTTCTGAGGAACTCTGCAAACATCTGCAGCCGCCGTTTGTCCTCAGCCCCGAGTAAAGCTTCAGAGGACGATGCTTCCTTCTTCTGGTGCAGGCGTCTGGATGCTCATTTAGCCTGTGATGACATCGCTCGTATAAATTTAGGATGTAAATGTTGTTCATTTATGGGTTTAATCCTGTAAATTTAACGTCTCATTCTCAGATTCGCTTGTTATGAATCCTTAGCGTGGCGTCACACAGACGTCCGTTATTCTGCTGCACAAACTTTCTGTAAAATCAGCCCAATTCAGAGATAAACATGAGCCCAACGAGTTTCACAAACATGTTACTGAAGAGCAGAGACGTTGAGTCAGGAACAGTCTGTCGCTCTGCAGGTCTTTAACCTGAACATGAGAGATGTGCTGCGAACTCCTGATCGACAAACTTCAAATCATGTCAAACTGCTTCACTGAAGTCTGGATTTCAAACCGTCTTCTTCTGTTTTCTGCAGCGTGTTTGCTGTTAATGCAGTCGTTCTTGCTTTTCGCAGCGCACCTTTACCTGCTTGAATTTGCACTCTGAGTGTTTGCAGCTGTTGTCCTGTTTGCAGTTCAGAAATCTGTGCGATGGTTTGACAGCAGCCTCGGGCAGCGCACAGATCTCTAAAAACAAACGGGGGGTTGTTTTCCCGCTCCATCTCGATGACCTGCTGGCCCTTTAAAAACGTCCCAAACAGCTGATGAAACATGTTTCCTGAAATCCCACGCGCTGAAATCTCTGACGTAAAAAATGACACGAGAGGTAAAAACTGTAGCGATCACATCTCCACGCCTGCTGCTTCAGAAAAAATAAACCCGCAGTTTTCACTGATACCGCCGCTCACACCGCCGCTCCATCCGCCCACCACCACCCGTACGCCCTGTAGCGCAGGCTGACAGTCTCATACTCGCTCTGACTGGTGCGGCTGGATGAGGGTTCAGGCTTCCTGGAGCCAACGGGGGTTTTCATCTCCCAGCATGCCCAGTCATCGTGCCAGTCGGCCTTGCCAGCCTTCATTAGGTGAAACAGTGAAAACATTTCCCTTCCAGGGGGTTTTATGGTGCAGCTTCGAACAATCGATACCAAAAACCTCCAGCGTGGAACTGCCCTTCAGCCACGGGCAGAGTCTTCCGGGTCAGGAGAGATCAGCGGGAGACCGCCTCCATACGAGGCCTCCGTATCCAGCGGCAGCTTTCTCTACTAACTCTCACTTTCTCTGATAAATACCACAACGCAAAGCAGCACCCACGTTTGGGATGAATCCAGTGTTTCACTTTTGGTTTCATTTCACTGTTTGGTTCCTGAAAGAAAAGCTGTGGATGGTTTTTCTTCAGCGCGGACGATTGAGTGTCACGCCAAGAAGGACGTACAATCATCGAGGGCCGGGGATCGTAGCACTTTGTGAAGCTTTTGATGGCATGATTCATGAATGTGTGTGTGAGTGAGTGTGTGTGTGTGTGTGTGTGTGAGTGTGTGTTCATTAGGCAAACTGTGAGGACAGCAGTGATTCAGCTCGGTGGTTGATTAACAGGTTCAAACAGCTGAACGTGGAAGAAATGCTGGTTGTTACGTCTGCTGTTGGAAATTCTCTCAACCCAAACAATGGCTGTTTGATCGCTCTTTATTTAAACCCTTCATTCATTCATTCATTCATTCATTCATTCATTCATTCACAAAGGAGCTCAAGTCAAATGTAATCCTGCACCTTGAAATCAGACACCTTAACCCAAAACAAGAATGTTTCCTCATCTCTTGTTCTCCTCCTCTAAACTCTGAACGCCCTCGCTCTTCGTCCTCGTCGTAAATATTTGAATGTAAATTAGATCCTAAAAAAAAAAAAAAAAAACAATATCCAGCACAAACTTTGGTGTTAACCATTTTGTTCCTTGTTAAAAAGAAGTAGGACACATAATCGGCGCCTCATTTGCATCTTGTCCCCGTTCGTCTTGTTGCTTTGCGTCAGCGGACTCGTTCTCTGAGCTGCTAACACCAGAAGAGGACCTCGTTTCAGGACAGCTGATCCACTCGTTTTAGAAAACATGCTTTTTTTGTTTTTTTGTGGGTTAGCTGCAGAAATTAACCCCGGAGTTCCTCAAATCTATCAAGACATCCAGCAGATCTCAAAGTCCCGCTCCACATCGCGTCTCCTCGTCCTGTAGGAGCAGGTTTTCTGTCACTGCGTTGCTCGGGGGTCTCCTGTCGTCTCTCAGGCTCCTCCAGGCCGGCTAGCTGCCGTCCCACAGCTCTGATTAGCATTAGCACTCCCGGGTCCTCTTCTCCAGTCGCAGTTCAGCTAATGAGATGGCTTTGGGTCACAGGGAAAATGAGCGGTCTGGAGCAGGAAAAAAAAAAACAACAACAGGGACCTTGAGTCAGACCGATTGCAGAGCTCTGTGCCCAGCGGACAGATCGGTGCAGAACAAACAGGAGATCCTGTTCGCGCAGAGAAACGCCAGGAGCCACTGAACTATGACTCTTAAAAAAAAAACAACATTCACCCACATGAAACCCAAACTCCTCACATCAGCCTCATCTTTGCTTCTCCTGGATTACAGATAAAACAAACGAGCGTTAATCTGCAGAGTCTCCGCGCATGTTCCCCTCCTTCCTTCCTTCCTTCTTCGCTTCCCGTCCACAGCGGTTGTCCGTGCACTATCAGCTGCAGGAATGCACACTTTACACATTTTGCCCAAAGATTTGCATATTTGCAAGTTAACTGCTGTGAATGTAGTAGATTTAGGGACACGAGCCGAGAGGCAGAGGCGCAGAAAACGAGTCTTGGACGAGAGGTGGAAGAAAAGAGACGAGTTTTTCTTACCTGATCGTCCCATTAAATCTTAATTACCGGCGTGCTCCGACTCTTCATGCTTCATAACGTTCTCAGTCTCTCGTCTGCTGTTAGCTGGAGCCGAACTCATTGTTCACAAATGTAAAATAATGTTCACACGGTCTTATAGGGCGCCCGGTGTAGTGGCGCTAGCAGGATTAGCTGGAGGGAGGGAGGTTAGAGCATCAGCTGCTTAGCGCGCTGCAGACAGCGCCATCAAGTCTCATATTTCAAGTCAGAGGAGGGAAGGAGGCTTCGGAAACTTGACTTTGGACGTCACAGATTCTGGAAGAGTTCAGTTTTCAAAATGGTTTGAATTCAGAGGAACGACTGAAGACACGTTCACGCTGAAAGCTTGGTCTGAATCTGGGACTGCTTTGCCGTAAGATTTGCTGTTTGCACCCGAAATCAGAGCTGGGTGATCCTTTTCAGCCCTTTCTTTTCAAACACCAACCAATGTTCGTTAAAACTGAGGGAAACATTCACCAAGTTCTGTAAATTTACCCCAAAACACGAGCTCATTGCCAAATTCCCAAAATCCAAGCAACGATTTCCACCTTAGGATCAATCGTTGATGCCAGACACATCTTTCTGTCTCTTAAAAAAAGGTATAAAAGCAGCGCTAAAGGTTTGGATAAAGAAGCATCAAACTCAGAGTGAATCGTGTCTTCAGACATCGTTGTACCTCTCTGAATGTTGGTCTCCAGTTTCCGCAGCCTCTCCTCCTTCCCGTCTCTCTGAGGAAGGATTGTCATTCTCGGCAGCTTTTGTAAATAGCGTGAGATCTTTCATACGTGGCGACGGCACCGTCTCAGACATTTCAGCGTTTCTATAGCTCGGCTTTAGTTCTAACAAACATCGCGCTACATGATCATATTTAGCTCTCACACTCTCAATGTGCACGCACTGCTAGCATAGTCTGTTGGAGCACTTTGTCAGATATCCACTTAACATTCGTCACTCTTCCAGGATGCACTCTGCCACCAGAGGTTCACGTAACCTCCGGGGAAACGCCTTTTTCACCTCCGTGGTTCTGGGGGTCTGGGGGTCTGGGGGTCCCGGGCTTTCTGTTGACCTTTCTTGGCGTCAGTGTCATTCTGAGGTGACTGTTTTCACCGTGTGTGTGTCCATGCTTGATGTGTCAGTATATAAGAGATTCACAGATCTTTACCCCCCGTCCTCATGTCTGTATATTTCACCTCACTCCCCCCGAACCCTCTCCACCCAAACCTCCACCATCAGAGCCCTCTGGGGTCAGACGCTGCTTCACTAACCCAGCATCCTCAGTCAGAGCAGGTCACTCCAGTTCAACCAGCGTGAGGCTCTGAAACTCAAAGCGTTCTCACGTGTAACTCCAGACAGTTTGGGCAGAAGAACTGGCATCAAACGAAGTCTGATCGTCTCCGATTCTTTGCCTCATTACGCGCCACAGAATCATATCTGAGCAACTGTTGGTGATTTATCTGCAAACAGAAAATAAAGACTTCATACAGGAGTTTGTTTACGACAAACACGTTCTCAGATTTTACTTTACAGTTATCAACGGCAATAAAAGAAAACAGATATTATCACAACCAGTCGATCTGATTTCATGTCTTCTGACATTTTCAAAACATACGATCAAAATTCAGTTGTTTTGCGACAGCTGAGCGCACGTCCATCAATCCGTTAATCGTTAACTGTCGACATTACTTTATTGAAATGACACTGATGCTAATTTAAAAAGTGTATTTAATTATAGAAGTTGGCAAACTGCCGACACCGATATCATGAAGTGAAGTGGAATCTCCTCACCACTAGGGGGCACCAGTGTGTCGCTGACTGACATCGACGAGGATCAAACATAGTCTGTATAATTAATGGACGTAGTCTCCGCGACGTCACCCGTCTGTTTCTGAAACGGACTTTTGAAGCCAAACGGCCGACGCGGCCATATTGGAAATGAGGCGTGCTGTGAGTCTCCACAGTAACAACCATAGGACGCTCCACAGTCACGTGATCTGAGCTGCGCCTCTGATTGGACGAACTTGCAAACTTAATATCTTCTAAACTGCCGAGTTAGAAAAAAATCCACCCCCCGTACAGTGCGTGCCGTTAGTGAAATTAGCGATTCAGACGGGAGGCATTCTTTGTACCAGGCTGTAAATGTGCTTATTTTGGCCGTGAAAACGGCTTTTTTTTTGGCTTGGTGTGTTTGCGACTTCCGGTACTTCTGGAGACAGCCTCAAGCGGACACTCGAGGAACAGCAGACTTTAACACTTCAGCATTGCCTCATATTTTCAGACAGGAGGTTGCCGCTTGGGGTCAAAGTTTATCCAAAGGTCAAAGACAGAAAAGGAATCCAATCTTTGCTTTTACACCAAACTGATTTTTTTTGTTTCCTGAAATCCTAAAAATCCCCAAACTGGCAAAGAAACTTTTTAGGGATCACGTAGAGAATCTTGCTGTGATTGGTCCTGTCGCAGTCACTAGCTGGTTACTGAGCTTCCTTCAGTTTCTTACTTTGTTTTACAGCCAGAAACAACGAGCAGAAATGAATTTACGCTTAATCAGAGCAAAGTGTCAAGATTTCATCTTTTTAAAAAGATGGTTCGACAATAATAACTGACGCAGCTTTCCAAACTCTATCAGAGACTCAGACTAAACTTTGTGCCGTTTTTCTGCCTGGTAATCAGAGACGTATGGGTTGGTATAACCTGTAGTCAGAGCTCTGTTTCAGCACCTTTAAGTCATCGGGCAGGTCGTGCAGTCGGCTATCACCATGACGACTGAAGAATCCCACTCTTTACTTCCAGGGTGAGACGACACGCAGAGAAAAGTGAAGACAGCAGATGTTTCCACCGTCACAGATCCTCTCACCTGTCTCTCCGGGGCTCTGTTACTCTGATTCCTTTCATTTCAACCTTCAACCCATAATCCCTCACTCCTCCCGCCCACCCGCCCGCTCGCCCGCCCGCCCGCCCGCCTCCCTCTCCTCCATCACCGTCACATCTGTTGGGTTTTTATTTTATATGTTCAGTTCTCTTGGTTTACTTACATTTTTGCTGTACAAAGTGTTTAAAATATTATTTGTATTATATGATGTTAGTATGGTAATGTTCTTTATTAAGGAAGAAGAAAATTTATTTTTGTTACTGGTCTGTTTCATAATTCTTTTCTAAATTGGTATTGTAAGATATCTATGCAAGAACTGTTAAGTGGAGCATTTTTATTTAAGAATGTAATATGTGTAATAAATGGTAGAATCTGCTCGGGGCTCACGTTGCTCTTCTTCTTTCACTCTGAAGCTTTTCTTGGTGCTTCGTGAATCCTACCTGAACGGTTTCCTGAGGAGCAGCTCCTCCGCCTCCCTCTGAGCGGACAGACAAACTGAGAGTTTAACCTTCCAGTGAACGACTGAAATCACCCCTGTCTGGACACCCAGACGACTTTAATTATAAGTACCATGGTGGCGCGTTATTCTTCCTTAATGGCCGTTTAAGGCAGATGGACACATCCTGTACAGCCGCTGGCAAGAGCGCAGACGTACGGAGACCCAGCGTCGCATAAGCACAACAGAAAGGCTCATATTCCCAATAAAGCTGCTAATTTGTCTCTTTATTACAGATTAAAACAATCTCATGAATATCTATGGCTCTCTCCTGCCTGCAAATGACTGCTTATAGTGTCCTGCTCTTTAATTAGTGCCGACTTGTCACTGCCTGAGCTGACACACCAACCAGTGACATGCACACTAAATGAGGTAATCAAATAATTAATGGCTAATTGGGGATCAATTAAGCAGAAGAAAGGGAGCTGGTATGCAGCGGATCTGCTCTGTGAGTGTGTCCTCTTACATAGAAATGACTAATTAACTAATTAAAAGGGACCAAACTGACTATATTTCTCTGTAAAGACGGACTTGACATCCGTTCATCCCATTTAAATCATCTTAACTGGTCACTGCGCTTTTCTGTAAATACAGACTTTGCATTTCCACACATGCTTCTACTTCCTTTGCTTACAGAGGGGCTTAAGATGCTGGATAAAGACATCTCAGCAAAGCCAGCGCGGAGGATTATTATCTTTTCTCAGCAGTGGGCTGTGTTGGCTGGAAAATGGGGACTCACAATGATGATTAGTGCGGGCATTTTGAAGGTTTTGCGAGCTCATTCAGTTCTTGTCAGGGGTAGAAAAGCAAGACGAGTGAGCTGTTTATAATCTTATTCAGCAGCATTAGTCGGCGTGGTGTCGGTGAGTGTTTACAGAAACAGCAACCATCAGCGTTCCCTGAGAGAGGAAATCTACAGAAACGTGGTGAAATGCCTCATAGCATATTCTGAACGTATCTCCCAGAAGGACCCTGTCAGCTCATTTAGGGGACTCTCAAACTGCACTGTCCGCCATCAGAGCAACCACCGGCCCAAAAGAAGGAGGATGAAGCCGCCTGTGCAGGAAGAAAAACATCTCTGAGAATTTCCCCGACAACTTCACGACACCAGACAAACTCTCCGTCCTGCAAGTTTAAATTAAAATGTGTTATTCTGACGTCGATCTTACCGACTTTTTCACCTCCCATAACTGCAAAAGTTTGAATCCTCGATATCAAGTCTTTGCTTGTGTCACACTGTCAGTGAAGGATGATATTTAGCTTACTGCTTCTGTCAAAAGAAAGAATTTTATCGTTAGCTGGTTGCTAACCTTCACCCTAAGTTATGGGCTAGCTCAGTGGTTTTCAAAGAGGGGAAAAAATAGAATCAAACTATTTTTTTTTTCTATTTTATTATTCTATTTATATAATTTTTTTGTCCTGAACTTCCAACATGTAAACTGCGTAATCGTCAGATTCTCAAGTTTCTCGTGTGACAGTTCCAACTTGGGCATGATGATGTCATCACCCGTGTCGATCTGATCCGTTATCGAGCTGCTAGCTAGCACGAAATGAAGAGATTTATGACAGGAAAAAGACCGAAGGAGCAGTCCAACAGCCCCCCTGTGGAGGATTCTGCTGCAAAAAAAACCCTAAGAACTCATGGCCAACTAAAATTTGAAAATATGAGGCAGCGTACATGAAGTATGGCTTTACAGCCTGAAAAATGGCCGAAATGTATCTTATATCTGGAGACCCTCACAAACGAGTGTTTAAAACCTTTGAAAATTCAGCATCACCTGATACCAAAACACCCGACAGAGACTGAAAAAGCAGTCGACTTCTTTAATAATAATTAATAATAATCTGCTGCATTCACACAGGAAGCTATGGGCTCGAGCGGGCCCTGAATGCATCATTTTAAGCCTCATACAAACCGTCAAAACAGTCCAAAAAAAAATCTGTTGGTTTGCAAAGAGGGTCCCCGGCCAGAAGCTAATGCTATTTTGGGGCCTTGGCATGGTAACGTTTGGGAACCCCTGAGCTAGCTCACAAATAAAAACTAGAATAGTATCTTACCTACATTATCTAAGTCATTTATGTAGCATTTGATATTAGAACAAATATCTAAACACTGGAATTATTGGTTTAACTTTTAACCAAAGTTATTGGGGAGCTAACTAAAAGCTAGCACAACGCCCTTCCCTAACCTAGCATTAGCAATTCAGACAAATCTGTGAGAAAACAGAGATTTTAATTCTGTGTGGACAGATTCATTTAACTGCCGACGTGCCGGCTTCATATAGATGCTTAAAAAGTGACAAAAAAATTCAAAAACAACCAAAAAATGACGAGCAAAATAATGAAAATATGTTCTTAATTATTCAACGTATTTTAACAACATGCAGAGTTTTATACTCCGTGTTGTAACGTAGATTTTGTGTCTTCAGACTGATTTTAATCCAGGTGAGATGAGGCAGAGCTGCTCCTTTGACAGTAAAGGTTGCAGAGCCCTGGTTTAGAGTCACAAAGAAGAAATACACACACACACACACACACACACACACACACACACACACGGGCACACAGTCAAAGATGCTGAATCGTGACTCCTCCTCAGCAGATTATTAAATAAACACTCAACCATCTGGACAAGTAAGCATTATCCACAACAAACCTCCTGTATCTGAGCGCTCGGCTGTTCTATAATCGGTTCCACCCAGAGAACCTTCCAGAAACAGTCATCGGCTGTAACTTTCCACTCAAAGGAAATGAGAACCAGAAATTGAACTGATCCTTTCTGCACAGAAACCTGCGAACATGTGCAGCTGAACAGTGAGATAACATAAATCATTAATAAACGTCTTGTGACCAGATGCTGTGCAGCCAGAAGCTTATTAATCCTTTATTAATATTTCTGCTGGTCGGGCTCGCAGAGCAGTGAGACTGGATGTGTGTGTGTGTGTGTGTGTGTGTGATCGCCCACTGCGCCGCTCTCAGACAGGTGGATGTTTCTCTGCTGCTGGTTCCTGGTGTTCTGGGTTGTTTCAGGCTGCCAAACTCGATACAGCTCCTGCCAGCTTCAGGAGGAGGGAGCCCTGATTAGTTTTGACTCTGTCTTCCCGAGTTTCAAATCGCAGCTTCAGGGAGCGGTCAGCGGGGAGAGCGTTTGCCGGCTTGTCTCCTGAGTGCAGTTTTACCGTAGAGTTGTCTTTTTTTCCTGCAGGAGCGACCAGTGGCTTAGTCTGCAGGGGTCAAAGGTCAAGAGTCTGGATTGTCGCGGGTCGGACGGGAGAGAGAGGAAGGGTGTGTGTAAGTCCCCTCTGTACACGCTCAGATAGATGAAGTCATTACTGCGAGTGTCTGCAGAGATCCACAGACAATCAGGTCTTTAGCTTATCTGCTGCTTACAGCCATCAGGAGGTCAAACACACATTAGCCGCTATCAGCACCCATCTTCCTGTCAGTCTCTGCGCCCCACTCACTCCACCTCAGTCACTCTCTCTCTCTCTCTCTCTCTCTCTCTCTCTCTCTCTCGAACACATACTCAGGTGCATGTGTGTGTATGTTTTAAATATTCAGGAAACAGAATAATCTGTAAACAGATTTCTTAAATGTCACGTGACAATAAAATGAAAAACAGTCTCTGAGGACTGAAGCTGTCAGCGGATCAGATTTTAATCCCATTATGAGGCCTGAGACATAAACAGTCTGGATACATTTAGAGACTTGATTTTGTTTTTGTTTTTGTGTTTTTGTTTTCGGTAAAATCAAACAGCTGGTAAAAACTCATCTGTACTTGCAGTTCACTACAGGAAGTGATGGTAAATGGACCAGTACTTATACAGCGCTTTTCTAGTCTTACCGACTACTCAAAGCGCTTTACACTGCTAGCCTCATTCACCCAATCACACCACATTCACACACTGATGGCCGAGTGACACTAATATAGCCATCAGCTACCGCTAACACATTCACACCGCATTCATACACCACTGAACAACAGTTGGAGCAACTGGGGTTCAGTGTCTTGCTCAAGGACACCTCGGCATGTGACTGCAGGAGCTGGAATCAAACCCGCAACCTTCTGATTGTGGGGCGACAACTCTACCAACTGAGCCACAGCCGCCCCAAGTGGTGGGGGCGGTATCACTCCCACTGTTTACGTCAAGAACAAATTGGCGAAACATGTAAAGAGCGAACTGTGTGATGTCAAACTCTTCTCCTATGGCAGCACGATGACAACACAGGAACACCTGAAACGTGTACTTGCATGTGTAGGCAGGTGAGGTAAAAGGATCCAAAACATTAGACTAAATAATCAGGATTAAACGTCTTATCAGAAAAAAGAATCATTAGCTGCAGCCTGACACTTCGTTATAATTCAGGGGTCACCACAGCACTCAATTTAGGGCTGCACGAACATGACGTGCAGATATGAGACATGCGAGAGAACACGTGTTCACCTCCTGCGCAGTGTCTGTTCCCAAACTGCAGGGGGCAGTGTATCGCAAACACTAGAGAAGAAGAGTTGTTTGCACTGTTTACAACGTTTTCACAGATATCTTTTCTCTGCTGAGTTAAGCCACAATTCCAGACCAGGAGTTATCACCAGGTGATCACATGACCTCTGTGGTGAATCATATCAGTGCTGTGATTTTTGTACTTTGGGCACGAGGAGCTTCGGTTCGTCCACGTGTCTTTGTGCGGAAATTAGAAATTTTCGGATGAGTGCGATGCACGAACTTACGCAGACCTCGAGTACAAACATAAACCAGGCGTCATCCGTGTCCCCATCCCTGTGACAGCAACAGTCTCATCAGCCTTTACTGTGTCCTCTGGGAAATATTCGTTTAAGGAGTAATTTAAGGAGTAACTTTTGGAGCACTGTACGAAATTCAAGACTCGTGCGGCCCAGCGTGGCCCCGGCGCTGCGTCCTTCGTCTGATGTGTTTGTAGAAATCCAGGATTAAACATGAACAACAAAAACATCAGAGAACACGCAGCTGTTCACACAAAAATATGTGCAAAATTTTCTTTTTATGGTTTATTGCACTTTTTTTTATCACTTCATCGAGTCAGTCTGGTCACAAGTCTTTATGTTTTATCAAATTCTGGGATTTAAGGCTTGTATTGATTCAAATGTTGATGAAAAAATTATAAAGGGTTAGATTCAGCTAACTTGTCCATGTTTGTTCACCTTCTCAACAAAGAGGTGGAGCTGACCGGATGTCCTGAGGGTGAAACTCTTGTTCATGTCAAACACCTCATTTGCACACCTGAAATCATGAAAACCATCTACCTGAGCAGGTACCAAGCTGTAAATATGTGACGGTGTCCTCATAAGGACGCAGTCCTAACAGGAGGCCTCAGACTCGCGCTGTATCTGCTCACAGGAGCTTCTGCCTCCCTGAATGATGAAGGAGCTCGGAGGTGTAATCAGGTAACATTACAGCTTTTTCTCCGGCGGTTATCTCGTAAATTATCCCCTTTGTGCAGACGATGAGCGCTGCGTGTTCCTCTTATCACGCTGAGTCAAATATCGAGCAGCCGTGTTTCTTCCCTTGTCTCAGTCAGAGCTTCTGCTGTTCGGTTGACTTTATCACTGGCTGTACTGTAAAGCTTTAAATTATTCAGTGCATGCACACATTGAGGAGAGAGAGAGAGGGAGAGAGAGAGAGAGAGAGAGGGAGGCATTATCTTTGACAGCAGCCTCTATTCCCCTTCTCTTCCATCTCACTGCACATCAGGTCAGACAGTTTACCAGAATAAACCGGGTCCTCTCTGCGGCTCTCTGCGGCTCTCTGCCGTCCTGTGGATCATCACTCATGCTGCTGTTTACTCTGCTGCTACATTACTGGACTGAAGTGCTGAGTTCACTCTGAAGCTGAGGGTTAGGTAACACTTGGGCTGTGTGTGCAGAGCGTACTCAGACAGAAACGTAGACCCGAGGGAACGAGATGTGACCTTCAGGGAGACGAGGAACCAGCTCGTTTCAAATGTTCTTTAGCTCAGTTTGCTGTGGAGGAACAGGAAGTTTGGAGGCCAGCAGGTAAATAAGTTCGCTTCATTCAAACAGTAACGTGACGTGACGGAGCCTCGGCCTCACCTGGACAACAAAAGCTCAGCGCTCGTTTTGTTTTCATCGTCTGATTCTCTGAGTCAGACGATGAATCAATGAAGTGTGTGTGGTCCTTTCTCTCCTCCAGGGAGCAGATTACTCTCAATCTGACATGTGCTGGTACATATTTATTGTAACAGTGAGATTACTTCTGCTTCACATGCTGTTATTATGCATTTCTCAAAAACCTTATCTTATTCTGATGACGTGTTTTACTTTTTTCTGCGGTGTTCAAGCTGCAAAATGTCCCATAAAGTGTCTCCTAAAGGAGCTTTTTGACTGCAGGAACTCTCCTCAGGAACCAGGAACTCTTTGAGGAACTAGGAACAGCTGTGATGGACTTGGTTTAGTACCTCCTCATCAATGGTCTTCTTTGAGCCTGATGGTGTGAATGTGTCTCTGTCAGCTCCCGGTGTTCCAGTTTAAAGAGTGACCCTGTAAACTGGTGACCTTCAGCTGAACGTGTCAGACGAAGTCCTCTGAATGCATCCGTGTTTAGTTTTTATTTAAATGTCCAAACCTCCTCATCACAGAAGTTACTAATGATGATCTAAGGCTCCATTTACACAACAGCATTTCACACAAAAATACAAAAAAAAAAAAAAAAACGCAGAGAAAAAAAATCTACATTTCCATGGAAAAATTCCGCTCTGGAGGGCGTTTCAAGAGTTTAGGTTTTAAGTTCGAATAAAACTCATTTCTGTGTAAACGCCAGTGGCGTCTTCTCCCGGAGGCCATGCAAGGAAGCCATGCTTCCTCTCTTTTTTCAGACTGTAGCTGTGTTTTAATAAAAATACTCCTTTTAACAGTTTCGATAATTCTGTGTTCTGTCGCTGTCGTCTCTTCCTCATTTCTCTCCTCTACTTATTGAGCATTTTACAACGTTTACAACAGCGCCCTCCTAAATGTTATGTGGCGAATGAGTGGTGAAAATACAGTATTGCACACTGTTTGTCCGCAGGGAGGCCGGGCCGAGTTGGCGTCCCTTTGTGAAAAAAATCAAGAATGATTAACCAATCAGATGAGGCTGTCGTCATGACGCTGCTCATCTGTGATTAGTCAAGACTGTGTCAAGGGAAGCCACCCCGTCTTTGGCCTCAAACCAATCAAATCACAGAGTCGTCGTCATCGAGCTGCTGAATGAAAAGGAGGGAGATTAGCGGCCGGTTGTGTAGATTAATAAGATGTTTAAGCTAAGTCAGGAGGACAATGTGTGTGATTGAGTGACTGAGATGGGGGGGGGGGGGTGAAAGGGTGTGTGTCTGTGTTCAAAGTGTCTGTTACATAACAAGCATGTGTACCTAAAATGAGCGCTCTCTGGACGCTCTTAACTGGTCATTCCATTACATGAAATAGCGATAAACAAGCTGCAACATAGTCCTTTATGTACCCAGCTCCCTATAAAACATACAGATTAGAGCACATGTGTCAAACTCATTTTCACCGAGGGCCACATCAGCCTAATGGCTGTCCTCAAAGGGCCAGATGTAACTTATAAATGTAAGTAAATGTAATCGAATGTAATGTGAAATAACCGTAATACTCCTTATTTTGGGCTGTGGCTTTCGAAAACACGCTCTGCTGCAACCGCAGTTTGCCTTTTAATTCTTGGGCAATTTGTTGCTTTTCTTGAAGGCTAGCTTTAGCGTACTTAGCTCCGTGTTTGGTGTCAAAATGCCGCCGCAGATTGTACTCTTTGACAACAGACAACGCCTCGTAACACAAAAGACATACCGGTCTTTCTCCTTGTATTGGCCTTCCCGTCTTTCTTGAATCAGTCTTCCATCTTTATCAACTTTTCTCTTCTTGGACATTTTGGGATCATTATTTATTTCTCAATTCCACTCGTTGGCATTGATGTAGAAACACTGCTGTGTAGTGGCGGTGAGCCGTCAAATCGCGGGTATCATAGTCGACAGGCATTGTGGGAAATGTAGTTTTTGGTCAAAGCACACTTTTGACCTATTGATTTTTAAACACTCAAACCTTTTAAGCTCTCACGGGCCGCATAAAATTACGTGGCGGGCCATATTTGGCCCGCGGGCCTTGAGTTTGACACATGTGGATTAGAGGCTTTGTCTCACTTGGCTTCCTCAAAAAAAATCCCTACGCCACGCCACTGGTAAACGCGAGGCCAAAATGCAGCATGAAACGCAACAATAGCTTTGAGCTTCATCCTAAAATCGTTGTCGTGTAAACGGGACCTGAAGCTGTTTGAGAATGACGCATCAACAGAGTCCCTCATCAAGCTGAGACTCCGGTTGATCTCTGCCGTCTTCACGCTTTGGACAGCAGATTGGACGGTGCTTGTTGGTCCAGTCCTTCCTCAGTACTGGTATTAAAGTCCCAGTAAATGTGGCTTAACTAATGAAATCAGACAGTCGATTCAAAACATCAATTTCTCTTTAATCAGAGAATAAATTGGTTCCATGTATCAGTCTGTGAGACGCTCTTTCTGACAGTATCTGGTTGCAGATGAGACCTTTCAGTATTCACAACATGTCGTTAAATCTCACCCTCGAGCGTCCAGCGAAGAGTAAACAGCGAGCGTCCTGAAGGCGTCGTCATTCAGAAGATGGCGCAGGAAACATGACGGCGGATATTTCAGCGAAACGGTAAATATTCCTCATTTGAAGTCGGATGTTTTGATGCAGGAGTGTGAAAATAATGTTCAGAAAAGAAGAAAAAACAAGGTGGAAATGAAATAAGCGTCTAACCTTCATTTCTTTATGTGCTTCAACAGACGGGCAAACAGAGAGCGTTGACTGTGTGTTTGCTGCACCTGGTGCATCCTGAGGCGGATCATTGTGTAAGAGGAAAAGGAAGAGGAAGCCTCACACACACACACACACACACACACACACAGGCACAAGCATTTCACACACATACGCAATCAGTCCCCACTGAGTCAAGGTCTCAGGTCATTGTTTGTGGATCTGCTCTGATGGATGTGGAACAAAGAGCCCGACAACAAACACATCAACAACACGACGCGGTGAGTCACAGAGCGAGGAGAGGACTTCATGTGTGAACGGGAACATACGTGAGCTTTAAGACACTTCAATATTTAAAGGAAGAGCAGAAAATCATCCGTTTTCAGGGTAAATTATTCATGTTTAACTTTCTGAACCTGGAGGTCTCCTCTCTTCCTCACATCACTGCCCCCAGAACGAGTCCAGAGATTCCTCTGAACTCAGTTTGCAGTGATGGTGTAAAGTTTGGGAGCAAAGGATCAAATACAGTCCAGAATCAGACAGAAGGAGCTGATGCTGGGACCTCAAACATGAAGGCACTGTCCTGTGATACTTTCACACATCCTAACGCTGATTTTCTTTAATGTTGCAGCCAGATGAACTAAAGTAACTGAGTGTAAAGTTTATGTGAGACTGAAAGTTCCACCATCAGTCGTTTGATCGAGTGTTTTTGTCAGACGTGTCCGTTAACGGAGCCTTATTGATCAGAATGATTATAGATTTGTGTTCCTAAGTCAGCGTGTGTGATGTTGGAGTGTGTGTGTGTGTGTGTGTGTGTGTGCTGTCAGCCATCCTTTGTGTGTCCAGCAGTGACAGTAGAAGCTTTGGTCCTGTCACTGCTCATCGCTGCTTCCCATCCACGGCACTCACAACGTGTCAGTGTTTCCGTTCCACACGGGGGCCAGTGGGGCATCATTACCATCTGGATATAAGGCTATACGCATGTCAAATATAGGCCAGTGAACACACACACACACACACACACACACTCACACACTGATCAGCCACGCTGTGCTGTTAGCACTTGGAGAGCAAC
Organism: Labroides dimidiatus; assembly: GCA_030710495.1. Lineage (NCBI taxonomy): Eukaryota > Metazoa > Chordata > Actinopteri > Labriformes > Labridae > Labroides > Labroides dimidiatus. The sequence goes on along the minus strand of CM061160.1, from coordinate 25,519,388 downwards.
AGGGGGAAGGAGGCGACGTGGACATGAGGCAAACCGCTGTGACAGTCCGTCCAATTTGACCGCCAGCGCTCTGGTGGCAGTTGGCCTGGTTCCTTCTCATTGCTCTGTGACATTCCCTCAATCAGTACTGTAACACACACACACACACACACACACACACACACACACACACACACACGCTCACTCTCACATGCAGAGCGATATCCTCCAGCAGCCCTCATTGTCTCACTAGACGATCCATATGAGTCATTCCTCCCCTAACTACTGCTTCCCGTAAAAACACACTCACACACACGCACACACACACACATGCACACACTAATTTGTCCCTTTTCATTCAGCAGCAATAAGGATCAAGTCGTGTGGCCCGCTGGGAGAAAAAAAAAAGGTCATCCATTCAGGAAAAGGGGTTTCCCTCCTGTTTTTAGATCTGATTCTTTGTAGACGAGGAGGACGAGTCCAACGCTGCGTCACGTCATGGTGAACGTCTGTCCTCAGCCTGGTTAAACGCTCACTTTAATGATCAGGGGACATAGTCACGTTTCGTTTAAACTTTCTTTACTGAGTCTCACAGGAACACCGTCACAAATCAACACTTCCATGTCACACAAAAATCACATGATCACCAACCAGCCAATCAGAGATGAGGATTATCAAGCTTCAGGCTGATGAAAACTACAGTTCAGGCCTTTTCTCCCTGTTTTGGCCGTCAAACATTAAAACAGTTGAAAAATTAGATTTTTATTTGTATTCAAAGTTTAGATTCTGAATCCATTTTTATTTTGATTCAGGAAAGAGACTCTCCTCACTCTGTCAGTCGTGGTTTCTGTTTTGAGATGCTTTGTTTATTAATAATAGTAGTAATAATAATAATAATAATAATACATTTATTTTATATAGCGCTTTTCAAGAACTCAAAGACATAATTCTGTTCTGTCTTTGTGTTGTCATCTGTCTTTGATTTCCTGTTTTATTTTGAAGTCCTTGCTCCCTGTGTGTCTGCTGTAGTCTTACTTCCTGTCCCTCCTCTATGATTACCTTCATGAGTTTCACCTGTCTTGTCTCTCACCTGTGTCTGATTACCTTCTGTATGTCTTTCCTCTGTGTTTCCTCCACTCTCAGCAGTTCTCTGGTGATTTCTGTTGGACCTGTTTGGATTTTAGACGACCTTCAGGTAAGGTTTGTTTTCCTTTTTCCACCTTTGCTCTTTTGTTGGTTGAATTTTTTTGCTGCCTGCATTGTGGGAGAAAGGAGTTCATATTGTTCGAGCTTTTCATATTTGTTCTTTTGCAGAATGTTCATCTCTTAACGGATGGGATGTAAAATTGTTAAACGTGTCACTAATATAAATTTAAAGAGGGGGTGTTTGCTGCTTCTCCACATTTTAAACATGAATATAAAATATCAATACATTTGCAGATTTTCAAACCTCTACATATTCATGAATTTCCCTTCGGAGATTAATAGAGTACATTCTATTCTATTCTATTCTATTCTATTCTATTCTATTCTATTCTATTCTATTCTATTCTATTCTATTCTGCTCTATTCTATTCTATTCTGTTCTTTTCTGTTCCGTTCTATTCTATTCTATTCTATTCTATTCTATTCTATTCTATTCTGTTCAGTTCCGTTCCGTTCTCTTCTGTTCTGTTCTATTCTATTCTATTCTATTCTATTCTATTCTATTCTATTCTATTCCGTTCTGTTCTGTTCCGTTCCGTTCCGTTCCGTTCCGTCCTATTCTGTTCCATTCCGTTCTGTTCTGTTCTGTTCTGTTCTGTTCTGTTCCTTTCCGTTCCGTTCTGTTCTTTTCCGTTCCGTTCCGTTCCGTTCTGTTCCGTCCTATTCTGTTCTGTTCTGTTCTGTTCTGTTCTGTTCTATTCTATTCTATTCTATTTTATTCTATTCTATTCTATTCTGTTCTACTCTGTTCTGTTCTGTTCCGTTCCGTTCCGTTCCGTTCCGTTCCGTTCCGTCCCGCTCCGTTCCGTTCCGTTCCGTCCTATTCTGTTCCATTCTGTTCTGTTCTGTTCTGTTCTATTCTATTCTATTCTATTCTATTCTATTCTATTCTGTTCTGTTCTGTTCTGTTCTGTTCCTTTCCGTTCCGTTCCGTTCTTTTCCGTTCCGTTCCGTTCCGTTCCATCCCGCTCCGCTCCGCTCCGTTCCGTTCCGTTCTGTTCCGTCCTATTCTGTTCTGTTCTGTTCTGTTCTGTTCTGTTCTGTTCTATTCTATTCTATTCTGTTCTGTTCTGTTCTGTTCTGTTCCGTTCCGTTCCGTTCCGTTCATTTCCGTTCCGTTCTTTTCCGTTACGTTACGTTACGTTACGTTACGTTACGTTACGTTACGTTCTATATTTATATGTTGTAGTAATCTCTGAATCTGAGAAAACACAAGATCTTCATGAGACTTGCTGAAATGATGAGGTCATCACATAAGAATCAAACACCAAGGTCTACCCATAGCTCCGCCCCCTCACAGGTCTCCAGAGGCTGACCAATCAGAGGAAAGGGGGCTCATGTAGCGGGGAGCCTTAAAGAGACAGCAGCTAAAACAAAGTGTTTTTGACGGAGGCTGTAATCAGGGTTTTCTAAAAGACCAGAGAGAGAACATTTTTAGAAAAGAGTACGGGGGGGCCGTAAAAGACTAAGAAAAGCACAATACCCCCTCTTTAAGCACCTGTTGGCTGGCAAACGTTGTATCCAGGAACCTGGGAGACTGGATGGCAGAATGGAAAAGGTCAAAAGAGTAATTTAGAATCGGTTCAGGTTTCAGACCTCATGCCGCCTGAGTGACAGACGAGTCCAACATGTGACAGGAATCACCTGAACCCTGAAAACAAACAGGTGCTGTTTATGTTATGAAATGTTTTTGCATAAGATTTGAAAAACAGATGAATCCCGGGCACTTCTCCCCGGTGAGTTTCACCTTGCCCGGCAGTCCTCTGAGAGCTGTTGGTCTCATTAATCTCTTGTTTTCTCTCCCCTGCCTGCTCTCCTCTCTTTTTTTTCCTCCCTCATCCCTCGCTCCTCCTCTCTCCTTTCCAGACAATGATCCAATTAGCTGCTAGCTGCTGTGGCACCAGTTGCCTACAGATGACAGATGCCTGAGTGTGTGTGTGTGTGTGTGTGAGTGTGTGTGATTGTGTAACTGCCTCAGTAATTACCAGCCTGATACTCCTGCAGCTCAGTCACCTTGTTCTGAGCTCTGACTCTGTGACTCACGCTGCTGCTGTGTTTAAAGGTTCACAGAGACCTGAGCGGCATCTTCGTCTTTAATCAGCTCCACGAGTCAGGGAGGAACTCACACTCTGGATTCAGACTCCAGCAACCACAACAGACTCAGAGTTCACACAGTCTCAACACTCATGTGGTCTCACATGAAAACAGGAGCAGTGACCTGAGCCTGAGCCGTCACGCCTGTAAAAATCCGTCTGTTGTTTCTGATGACGTTAAAAGCTGCTGCAGGCCGGCGTCTTCTGACACGCTCTCCCTCGTGGTTCTGCATCAGTGTGTGTGCGTTCCTGTGTTTGTCGGTGTTTTTCTCTTTGTTTCTTCTCGCTGTGATTCGGCCATGGGAGCATTGATCTGAAGGTTTCCAGCCTCAAACGGAGGAATGAAAGCTCTGTTCTCCTCACATTGAAAAGCAAGGCCAACCTTTTCAGTGTTTCGCTCTGCACAGCTCCTCTGAAAAGCTCGGGGGTGGAATCTGCAGGCTGAGTGTGGACTGAAGGCCAACTCTAATAGAAGAAAGACTCTTTCAGATCTCTCTGTTATTCTCTGCTTGGTCATAATGTGCACGTGGGGAGTTAAAGATTAACTGCATTTTTAAAGTTGCATTACTGATGTGTCCTCCTTTTCTCTCCTTTCCTTCATCCTTTGTTCCTCTTTCCTCTCCATCCTGCGAGCGTCTTTCATCGAGGTCCTCAGGTCAGAGAGAGCAGCAGCTGCTTCGGGCTCTTTAGCATCCTGAGGGGGTTTGACCTCTGACCTTTCATGTTACAGAACACTGCCATCCATTTATACTCAATTGAACACGGTGATATGAGCGAAAACAGAGCAGACAGGATCAATGAGGGAGCATGCCTGGAATTCAGCAGCCCAGCTCGGTGTCGGCTCGGGGAGGAGGAGTCAAGACGAGGGAGGATTTTCAGTCCCAGAACAATTTCATGTTCAGGGAGGAACGCTCCAAATATCAGCGGATATTATTCAATGTTTTATTCAGTGTTTTTATGAAGTCATGTGTCTCACAGAGAGAGCAGCACACGAGGATGATGATGATGCCAAACGTGAAGGAGTAATGTATTCTTCATGGGGGGGGGGGGGGGGGGGGGGGGGTCATTTCATAAAGTTAATAATATTTAATATTTATATTAGTCCACAAAGAGCTGCAGACAGTCGGCTTATTTGTTGAAGAATTCCAATATGACCGTTTTTCTTTCCTTTAATCAAAGTGAAAATCCGTTTCATCTCTTAAATGTTGAAGTAGATTTTTTTTCTTTAAGTACTGTAAAAAAATCATCTTCAGGTTTGAAAAATAATGCAAAATTGAATCACATTTTTTTTTCCTTTTTGTAAAATTTCTAAGCATAAAGAAACTCTAGAGAGAAAAATTTGACCAAAAGAGCCAAAAACGTGTACTGTATAAACTCACACAGCACACCAGCTCCCCGAGTGTGAAGCCAAAACTGTTACACTGCAAAAAAACTGAAATCCGAGCAAATATTTACATCTTGTTTTTTCGTAAAAATTGTCTTATTAGACTCAATATGAGCCACATTCACACCTGAATTACCTGTAAAGAGATAAAAGAATGTGCTTGAATTAAAGTGAAATAATTTCCTGGTACAAGAAACAAAATGAAAACATTTTTCAAACCATATTGGCAGATTTTTTTTATTTAGTCTTTCCAAGTATTCAGGCCTCATTTTTCAAAAACATGTGCTTGTGTGACTGTTTTTGCAGTGTAACAGTTTTGGCCTCACTTTGGGGAAGCTGGTGGGCTGTGTATGATTTCATATAGAACGCATTTCAGGCTCTTTTGGTTATTTTATCCTCTCTACCTTTAACTTTTAAGCATCCCTTAAGTTTAGAAATTGTTGCAAAGGAAAAAATAGTTTAAATTTATATTTCAGTTTTTGCATTTTTTTTCCTCAAAACTTGGACTTCTCGGGTAAATGTGGCTCTAATTAAGCCCAATGAGACAACTTCACCAAAAATAAGACCCAAACGCTTGCTTACGTGACAGTTTTTGCAGTGTATCATTTTAATTTCATGCTTTCTTCTGCAGAGTCTGCAGAGCCAGAGGCTGCAGCTTCAGGACCGCAGCTCTGGGACTGTTGGGGTTTGGGTTACATGCTTAAAATGGTCACTTTGGAACATTAAAATTTTAAAGTTTTATTTTGTGGATCTGAACTGGTAGCATCCAGATTTGTGGACATTTTAATAACTTAAAATGTATTTTTTTAACTTGTTAGGTGGATGTGGCTCATATTAAGTTTAAGAAGACAGTTTCTACTTAATTTGAGACATAAACACTTGCTTAGATTTCAGTTTTTGCAGTGTAAAGAGACTCTAGTTTGGACCAAAGCGATGGACTGTACCTGATATTGCAGCCTTAGCAGATTTCCATCCATCCTTCCAATCCTGACCCGACTGTGACAAACATCTCCATCCCTCCTCAGTCAGTGAACGTCCCCCCCCCCCCCCCCCCCCCCCCCCTCCCCCGTCACGGGTCTGATCTGATCTGAGTTCTGCAATAAAAGATGATTGTTCCTGTCAAAGATTCATCTTATGAGTTCCTGCCGTCCTGAAGGTAAATCTCTTGAATATTTAACCAGAAGAAAAAAAAAGTGTTTTGTAGAATTACCCTCCCTCCTCTTTCCACCTGTCACATTCTGGCATCAGATTTATCTCATCAGGCCTCCAGGGGTCCCGACCCCCACACTGGGAACCCCTGCTTTAAGTATATAGGTATGCCTCAGGCTATAGTTTATATTTGGCGACATTGCACACCTTATCAGCGCCGAGGCTTCCATCATTTATTGATTTATTTCAAAATAAATCTCCCCGTGCTGCCTGCAGACGTCGATGTTAAAGCAGCTACTTGAAAAACATTTTCAACCTGGAATAAAGGATCGCTTTAACATTTCAACAAATCTGAGCAGATAGGAATCAAATCTGCCAGACTCCGAACTGAAATGAGGATTTGGGATGTGGTGAAAGGTTAGATCCAGGTTTTTGTCAGGCTCGTGTGGCTCTCAGGGATTCGGGAACAGCTGGGGAAGCTGTGTTTGTGAGGATTACACAGTAACATGAGAATTTTTCGGAGCTGTTTTTCAAAACGTTCGACTTTATTCTGTAATATTTGACGGATCAGTTCATCCAGAGCTCGTGTGTCAGCCCCTCTTTCTCCTCCATATCCTCACCTCCATCCAGCTGCATTTCCTCACACACTCTGTGGGTGTGTTTGCGGGGGTGTGTGGGTGGTCACCAGGTGTGCATCATGCAAAACACGCGAGAAACACACAAACATGCACAGATGGTCGAAATCTCCGGAGTCTTTCATATGCACATGTGTAAACAGACAGCATGCAGCAGGAATACAGCCTGAGCGAAATATTAGAAACCTGGAGGAGTTTGTCTTCAACCGGAGAAACTTGTGTCCTCGAATGAAAACAGAGAAGATGAAAGAATAACTCAAAGTATGAGCATTTCTGATGGTGTGAGGTGTTTAAACTCCTCACAGCTGTGAAAATGTATAAAGGACGACGACAGCAATGCTGCAAATGACCTCAGTTAACCTTTTGACCTCTTGTATATGAAAGCAATCAAAGGTATGGATTTATGATTAGCGCAGCGTGTCGTTTAACGTCAGCTGTTATTGGACACCATCGACGTGGACGGTTTGATCACCAATCTCCAGTGAAGAGTTCGATATAAAACAGCAGTACGCTGTAAAAAGCAGAGACTAAATACAGCACGAGATAAAAAAATATAGAAATTAATGAGAAAATGAAACGAGTGAAAATTATCTGTTCAGCATCGAGAAACATGTCAAGAAGTGAGACACAAACAAAAAGTTCATGCTACACGTAAACTCATACTGAAGCGGATCACAGCGCCACCTTCTGGCTGGAATCATGCGCACACTGTGATGATGTCATGACTCAAGGCGAGTGTTTGTTTTGGAAATGAATGGAGATCAGATCTTCTTTTTAACACTACTTTTCTTTGTTCAGGACAAGGTTAAAAAATAAATATCAGTATATATAAAAACTGAAACTAGCGCCGCTAACTGAGTGCTGTAAAGGATTTAAGACGTCTTTAAGGTACGTTTTGCTCAGAACATCGTGCACATGAATTAAAATAGTGCATGTTGCATGCATCTGTTTCCTGCTGAAGTCGGAGAGTGTGTGAGAATCAACAGACTTCACTTCCATCAACAGTTCATCTCAAACAGGCCTGAAACCCCGAACGAAGAGCTCTGATTGGTTCTTTCTGCTGAGGTCTCAAGGAATGTTTTCTTCTTCGTTGGTAACTTTAAGGATGCTCTCACCGCATCTGCTGCCCTTCCTTGCCTGGATTGCAGGACAGGAGCTGAAATAAAAAACATCCAAAAAAACAAATCTCAGAATTATTTCTGCAGCACACAACGAAATGATCCGACTCTGGACCCAAAGCCAAACAAAGTGTTTCCAACCCTGGCCAGAGTCGGAATAAGTGATGAAACCATCGACCTTAAAGCGAAGCAACACTGGATAAGAGGAAACAACAAATTAGCTGCTCAGTAAGCGCATAGCTGCACCAGATGGAGGGAGTTAAATACAAAACAGATGGACAATGAACTGCTTCATCGCCCCAATATGTACAGAGCATATTCACTTCTGCAATGTGTTTCTCCCACCCAAGATACGCCGCTCGACAGCAATAACTCCCAAAGAAAACACTGCTATCAGTGTCATTATCAGCATCTCATTCCTCTCAGCCATAATGTGTTTTTATATCCTACACAGAGTCGGTGGAGCCGGCGCTGAGACCAACTGATGTGCTTGTTATGTCACAGAGAAATATGGCAGCAGATCTGTCACTTCTGTAAACAGAAGAACGGAGATTCAGACTCCGTCATGACGGATGATCCTGATGTGCTGTCAGTTTCTAGACGAACGTTTCCTGTTTGGAGAAACGACAGTTTTTATCAGAGCGTCGTCACGTTGAACCACGCTCTCTCTCTCTCTCTCTCTCTCTCTCTCTCTCTCCATCCTCACTTCTACAGACTGCTGGGCCTCTTCATCTATTTTAGGACTGCTCACCTCTCCTTCCCCATGTCCGCTCTAACCTTCCCTCGTCTTTCCTCTTTGATCTGCCCTTTTCCTCTCCATCCGTCCTCATCCCGTCTCCTCGTCTCTGTCACGTCACGTCTTCTCTGCGGTCCTTCAACGTCTCCTGGTGCTTTCTCCACCTTCAGCTCTGTCACACTGAGGTCTCTGCTCTTTCTGCCACCTCTGCTGCCCCCCCCCCCCCTACACACACACACACACACACACACACACACACACACTTCTCCCTCCCTCCCCCACTTCATCCTCCCCTCATCTCTCTCTCTGTTCCCCTCCATCGCCTCCTGGGTAATGACAGGGGGACAGGTGGAGACCAGAGCATCACTACCACCAGTCTGTGTCACACACACACACACACACACACACACACACACACACACACAGATGGTGGACAGGGGTCCCTGCCGGCCGGCCGGCCTGTCTGTCTGGTGATGGGGTGTTGTTGTTGAGTGCACTCACACACATGATTAGCTAGACAAACACACACACACACACACACACACATATTCCTTTCTACGCTGCACATATGGGGCTCAGCACCAAAACAAGTCACCTGCTATTCCAGTCACACACACACACACACTCACACACACAATCAGAGGACAGAAAAGGGATCAGAGAGCTGTGAGTGTGTCAGCGCTGTTCTGCTTTATGTAACTCTGATGATGATCCAGACGTTCTGCAGCTTTATCACCGACATTTAACATGAAAACACACAAACTCATCAACAACAACACCAAACTCTCACTATTTCCTTTAATGTTTAAGGATTTTTCATGTGGTTTTAACTTTTCTTTACTTTTCGTCGACCTAACGAGAAGTAAAAAGGCTGCGTTGATACGGTGGCCCTGAGAGCTCACAGCACTGCATCTTAAAGTCAGGGTTGGTGATCAGATTCAGACTCTTTGTTCTCCTGGTTAAAATGATCTTTATGATGTCACTCACAACATGATGTGTTCTTCAAACGGAGTGAAAAATATCTGCTGTCTACAGCAGGAGGAAACCTGGAAAACACCAACCAATCCCAGCGTTTAGGATCCAGTTTATTAAACCAATCAGATCCCATCCTGCTGTTCTGCCCGCCTCCTGCATGCTCTAGCCCTGATTCAATGAATCAGTAGCGCTCGTGCATGTGAGCAGGGGGGGGGGGGGTCGTTTAGGAGGAGCTCTGAGTGTGGGAGGGCGGGGCTAAACAAAGTCCTGAGGAGATGCTACATTCAGATTCATGCTAGTTTTCAGAGACTACCAACCCTGACTTTAAGAAAACACATGCAGAAAGACAAAACAAAAGCAAACAAAGAAAATATCGTCATCAATTTAACAACACATGCTCAGCATTTAGAAAACACGCTGCAAAGACGACAACATCCTCGACAGCACGCTATCCTTTCAGTCCCACATTAATAACATCACCCGGTCTGCATATTTCCACCTGCGCTCCATCAACCGGCTCCGCCCCTCCCTCAACCCCCACACCACCGCCATCCTCGTTCACAGCCTTGTCACTTCCCGCCTCGATTATTGCAACTCACTCCTCTTCGGCCTCCCTCAAAAGTCCCTTCATAAACTTCAGCTGGTTCAGAACTCTGCTGCCCGGATCATCACTAAAACCCCCTCATCCCACCACATCACCCCCGTCCTTCAACAACTTCACTGGCTTCCGGTTAACCAGAGAATCATCTACAAAATCCTTCTGTACACCTTCAAGTCCATCCACAACCTCGCCCCTCCCTACCTCTCCGATCTCCTGCAAATTAATATTCCATCCCGCTCCCTCAGATCGTCCTCTTCCCTCCATCTCAACGTGCCCACTGCCCGTCTTTGCACCATGGGGAGCAGAGCTTTCAGCTGCTCTGCTCCCAAACTCTGGAACTCTCTCCCACCGGACCTCCGTAACTCCTCCACCCTGCCCATTTTCAAATCCAAACTCAAAACTCATCTGTTCAGACTTTCTTACTCCCTTTAAACTGTTTCCCATGTACCTCCTTCCCCATTTTTACTTTTATTTTTTATTGTACTGTTCGTTGTCTTTTATCTATATCTGCATTTTTTTTAACTTTCTGTACAGCGACCTTGGGTGTCCTGAAAGGCGCTTCTAAATAAAATGTATTATTATTTATTATTAACATTAGAAACTACCATCAGGTCACATTAGTTCTTTAACATGAAATACGTCCTGAAGTGTTTTTATTCTTCTCAGGGTATAAAAATAATAATAATCATTTTTTTGTTCTTCAAATATCTGATTTTGTGTATAAAGTTACAGACATGTCCACGTGTCCGGTGGACTGAGTGTAAAAAATGAATAAAATTGTGCTTCTTTCTTTGTAACAATGAATAATTATTTCTTTGTATACTTTGCAAAACATCTGAACATATTTTCAAACATTTTAACTTTATAAATTTTATAGTCAATAAGCTTTTTAAGCCTCTGACGCATGTCTGTAACTTTCAAAACAAAAATCACATATTAAAATAAAAACTCATAGATCTTGTTTTTATACCCTAAGAAGAATAAAAACATGTAAAGGGAAAAAAAATGATGAGCAGTTACACCATCGAAAGCATTGCATTTAGGAGAAAGTGACTTTGAAAAGTCGATGCACCAGAGGATTAAAGGGGGGTGTTGTGCTTTTTTTTCAGTCTTAATTCTGTCCCTCTGGTGCCCCTGTAGTATATTTACATGGTTTACAGCTCACAGAAAATCTTGTATTTCTGTCTCTGGTGTTTCTGAAAACTCTTATTTCAGCCTCTGTCTGAAACACTTTGTTTTAGCTGCTGTCTCTTTAAGACTCCCCGCTCCACAAACCCCCCTTGCCTCTGATTGGCCATTCCCCTGGAGGCCTTTTAGAGGCGGAGTTTTGGGTGTTCGAGGCCTGGTTAGGAGATCTTTATGTGATGACCTCATCATTTAGCAAGTCTCATGAAGATCTCGGGCTATTTTTAGAACGAGGCGAACAGCCTGACTTGTGTGGAACCGTTAAAGACGCTCTCCTGTATTTCTTCTCCCAGCGTCACAGATAAAACCTTTATCAGTGTGTCTGTGACATCCGGTGATGCGTCACCTTCACATCAAAACTTAGTGACACGCGTCAGGTGTTTCTAACAAGGTGGAAATCTGAAGGTTGAGAGGTGGAAGCAGCTTCGGTGTTACTGCTTTCGAATTCTGAGGATTCTTGATGCTGTTTTTACCAGAAACTGTTCAAAACATGGACTTAGTCTCACTGATGTCACCACACTGGAAGCACAGACTCAACCTGACGTTTGTTGGATGTCAAAAAGGTGACGTGTGAGTGTTTAAGGTGTGTTTCTTGCATCGGAGAGTTTAGATTAACCACGGATGAAGGAAACACCGAACATCCCCAAAATCCTGGACTCACTTTGGGATGTGGGGATGCTGCAACTAGACAAAAATAATGGTTTGTGCTTCTAAGTGTGTGTGTGTGTGTGTGTGTGTGCAGCTCGTATCTCTTCCCTCCACAGTACATCAGCAGGAGCTGTCAGATCGGCATCAGGCCTTGCCAGTCAGATTAAGGATGTTACAGCAGCAGCATCCTGGCCGGCAGCCGAGAGGCGGCAGATAGATTTCACAGACTCTCTGTTTATCTCCCCCCTGACTCTGCCTCTGACTCTCCGTCTTCTGTGTCTCTGCAGGACTCTGCAGGACTCTGCCGCTCCGCCGGGTCCCAGGGTCGAACGGAGGTGAGGTGCACCAAGTGGAGAGGTGACAGGACAGGTGAAGCGGCGATGAATCACAGAGCACCCAAAACCCCATCACAGGGAAAAGCCTCACGGCTGTGGAGGAGGAGGAGGAAGAGACGTTCAGCAGGTGGAAAGGTAACATTTAAAAGCACACTCCAGCGGTGGAATAAATCATGTTAATACCTCATTAAGAGGTAAAACAGGATTAGCCAATCTCTCACCGCCAGACTCTGCCGCACACGCTCGGCTCTTTCTTCCATCGATAACTCACAGAAACGCTCCTCAAATGATGCAAAGAAAAATTTCCATCTGATGAAATGATGCAACCCTGAAGCACCAGCTGAGGTTTGAATATTTTACTCTTCAATCAGTTCGCCGTCAATCAAACGTTGGAGCTCCATGGCTTGGCCCAACATGAGAGAGGGAAAATATTTCCTCTGAATTTGAATTCAACTTATTCTAAAGTTTTATGACGTGGTGAAAAAGTCTTTTTTTTTCTTACCCACTGGCAGATTTAGGCAGCATTTTTGTCCTTTAATATCTTGAAATAAGACTTTTTAGATAAAATAAGACTTGTTTAGATTTCACTTTTTGCAGTGTAGCCTGGATAACGTCTCCCTGTTCTCCTCTCTGAGTATTTTCTTGACACCCTGGAGTAAATAAACACACGTCCCAGAAGCTGACACAGGTTATTTATTCCACAAACTCCTCGCTGAACGTCCCTGTCCTCTGAGTTTGTCAGACTTCAAAGTGGAACACAAAGCCGCTGTGATCCTCCGAGCTCCACCGTCAGGGAGCGCCGTATTCATGCCAGTCTGAAAACTGTGCACAGCTACAGCGCAGGCGGCTTTACAGAGCGTGACACGACCCTGTGAAGGTCACTCATCCATGTAAATAATATGGCACCCGTGAACAAACACACACTGAGAAACACACACACACACACTCACACACTCGCAGGGCAGGACAGAGATACAGAGACTCATGAGGGTATCAGAGTATCAGATGGGAACATGAATAAATCCATAAAGTTAAATGTGAAATATGAAACGGTGTGTTCCCCAGGAGGAAAAACCTCATGGTCAAAAACATGCGCTGCAATCTGAATGAGGCACACACACACACACACACACACACACACACACACACACACACACACACACACACACACACACACACACACACACGTGCAAACAGGCAGAACTGAACTGAAAACTTCCTTTTCATCAGCGTTTGGATCAAATTAAATTCATGTTAAAATGTGTTTTAAAGAAAAAAACAAAGAAGATTTGGATTTAACATTTAGAGGCGGTCAGATGTGATTTTTTTGTCAGATGATGCAAATGAGCCAAATTGTGCAACAAGAGCCCATTTCTACCCCTGCAAGAGTTAAAAAAAAAATCTGGGCTCGTATCCTGCTTTTTGATTAACATGCAAATGGAGTAAGTTAAGTTATATAGAGACATCGTTTACTGAAAGGTCGCTGACAAACATTCATTGTCATAATTTTCATTAACAAAATAATCAATGAAGCTTTAAGTGACTTTCACACCAACATCATTTCGTCCGGACTTTCAGACTTTTCTGTTTGATCTGAACCAGAATGATCGGTGTGAAACCTCCCCTGGTCCTTGGTCCGAACCAAACAGTCAAATCTTGATCCGACCAAAAGTGGTGGTCTCAGTCGGGACCAAACGGGACCACGGTCTGGTACGTGCCCAGTGTGAAAGCATTATTTTGAAAGGTTCAGACCTTCGTACGGTGTCGGCGTCAAGGGGGGGCATTCGCGGGCTGTGCCCCCCCCAGTAGATCGACTGTGCCCCCCCACTTCACAAGGGCGAGACCGGGAAAAAAAATAATATTAACATCCTAGAATTCATTTTTCGCCCTCTAAATTAGAGGTACCTTTAAAGTTCTGTTACCGTTTGGGTTTCCTTGTTAACGTAAACGTTTCGTGTTTAATCGCTGTTTAATGTGTTTAATATTGGTGCATAGTTGTGTGCACACCAGAGGGAGAGGAGAGAGAGAGATGCGTGACTTTCAGCTGTGGTTTAGTGCCTTCTTGTGGGCGTAAATTTGAACTTTGTACAATCTGTTGAGTGATTCTTGATGTGTGTTTAAATGGCTATCATAGACAGAGCTATACAGAATAAATCCAGTCATGATCAAGACGTTGTGCCCCCCTGCTGTTGTCTTGATGCCCCCCCCTTGAATTTTGTCTGACGCCGACTCTGCCTTTGTACCAATCACACTTTCTCCGATGACGATAAAGTTGTCGTCTAATTATAAACCTCATAAGACGACCTTGGATCAGCATTATGTACAATTCCTCAAGTCGTCGCTGTTGGTGGTATAAAAACATCAATAATATGATGGAGATTTCATTCATTGTGGACAAAATTAGATTTCCTGCTCAACATGTCAGACGGCCGCCGGCCAAATGACCAATCAATGTAAAGTACAGAGACACGTAAAGTACGCAGGTGATAGTGGTATCACGTAGGTTCGTCATGTAAGATCTGTTAGTCTGTTACAGACCGAACCAAATGTATACAACTAAACAAAAACACAGACTTTGGTCCGGACTAAGGTCTGGACTTCCAGGTGTGAAAACACCTTTAGACTCTTGACCTGTTGAAGCTGTTTAAGGTTTCTTAAAAACAGCTTCAACCACAGACGACTCAACAAAACCATCTTTAGTGAAATAAGCACAATCAAAACCACTGCAGTCTGAATCCCGCCCATGCTAACAAGCTAACTGTGGTGCAGCACATAACTATACCAGCCTGTGTGTCCCACTGCCCTCTAGTGGTCTGGAGGTGTGCTGCAAATACTTTTATTTTGGTCTGATTCGGGTTATCTACCCGGGTCTTCAGCCTGAGGTGGAAACACAGACAATGATGGGTCACAAGGACCATGTAGTTCTTGGTACTGTTGGTTCCCAGACCTGGTGGTTGGATGACATACCTACAGGGAACTCATTAAAGGTGTAAACTTTGGTTTCGTCCTCCATCTGGGCTTCGTTAGATTAAGTGTCAGGGAGCGTTTTTTTCTCGGCTCTTGAATCTGTGAATAAAGTGAACCTCTGAAGCTAACAGGCTAACAGGCTAGCAGCAGCAGCCTGAATGCTAGCCTCATCCTGATGTGTTTGTGTGCAGGCTGTGAGAGATGTCCCAGTGCTGTCCATGCTCCTCCACTGACTCCATGAATAATGCAGAGCTCACATCTTCATACCACTTCCTCTCCCCTCCCTCCGTTCCATTTTCTCCTCCCCCTCCGCCTCCCCCTCCGCCTCCCCCCTGTGCCGTAGTAAAAATAGAACCGCAGACCTGCAAGCTTTCGCTCTGGTGTTTACACCATCATGACCCTCCTCCCGCTGCTCTCTCTCTCTCTCTCTCTCTCTCTCTCTCTCTCTCTCTCTCTCTCTCTCTCTCTCTCTCTCTCTCTCTCTCTCTCTCTCTCTGCTGACAGTCGGGTTATTACTCTCATTCATCTCGGCCTGTTCTCTCTATCCTCCACGGGTAGAAACAAGAGGAGAGGTTGTTGGGCCAGACTGGGAGAAGAGAAGAGGTCCTCAGGTAGCACGTAGATGCTTCATCTCCATATCTTTATTATGTGTCTCATAAAAATAGCCGTGCTGAGGCCTCTGCCGCTCGCCTCCCACTCCTCCTCTGCATGCACTCAGGCTCTGCTCAGGGGAAATGAGACGCTGCTCTTCCCAGACATTAAATGTAGAAATGAAGATGCACAGACAGGAAAACAAGAAGCCTGCTCCTCTCTTTGGATGCAAAGCAGAGATAAAGTTCAGTGTCGGTTCATGAACGTACTCATCAGGGATGAGCGATGTGGAAAACCAGCTCAGAATCAGGCGAGCAGTCGGTTTGAGCTGCTTTTTGGATCCAGATATGAGGAGACGAGAAAATCACAGACAGAAACTCAAGCAGCTCTCACACCTCCTGAAACCCTTCAACTCATTAACTCACCGGATTCATTTATTCAGTTATTGTGAAGCAAAACTAACAAACAAACTGAAGATTTGCTGATGAAAACTTAAACCTGCTGATATCTGACAGAATGCTTCAACTCTGACAGATGGAAACAGAGTTTGTCAGACGGAACAAACTGGAGTCTGGAATCACAAATGAGAAGCTTTGTTTCACAGATGTATTTAAAAAGTCTGAAACAGGAGTCTCTAGTTAACACTTTTCTAAAGAGGCAAAGTGGAAAATTACACAATGAGGATCCACTTCATCAGTAAAGGTCTCCACTTCCTCCTTCTCCTCCGTCTCCTCCGCCTCCTGCTGCACTCGCTAAAGGTCACAGTGGAAACAAGGAGAAGATAGATGGAGCCGACAAAAACCGGAGTGTTTTAATATCAGCGCATGTCTGATATGAAAAGGTGTTTGAAGACGATCTGCCCACGCACCGTTCCCTCTGCTGTGTGAGGACACACACACACACACACTCCTCACACACACTCCTCACACAGCAGAGAAACAATGAGTGTCAGACTGAGACTTCAGGTGTGTAAGTGTGCAGCGAGTAGAGTTACAGCACAGGTGTGTGTGTGGGCTGTGCAAACAGTAAATCTCTGACAGACGGTGTTTGAATGAAGGAGTCACTTCAGAGAGAGAGAGAGAGAGAGAGAGAGAGAGAGAGAGAGGGTAATAGTTATTTATGGGCTGGAGGCCTAAATTTCACGGTTTGGTAGCTTCAAGGTGACGACATGCTCAAAGATGTAGAGTTTGTCAGATATTATGGAGGATGCTGTTTACAGTAATGCTGACTCCTGATTTTGCTCATGGTGTGAATCCCGCCTCCTTTTTTTTTCCAGCTCACTATAATGAATCATGTTTAATTTAACATACATTAGCTGTAATATCATTTAACCTTTATTTAGACCCAGTTTTAAATCTGTAGGACGACTCAACACGAGCCCTCAGCTCTGTAAACGTCCACTTTACACCTTTCTTTTTTTTTATTTTTGATTACAGATCTGAACACCATCTTAACCCCTTTAATCCCTCTGGCAACAAGAGTTGCTGCACTTTTTGTATCAGAATCGCCTTTATTTGCCAAATATCTTCAGAAGAATACAAGAAATCTGACTTTGGTTTGAACTGTGCTCTCTCTGTACAACATATATGAATTAAAACTAAATGCGTGAATTATACATGTTACATACATACATATATATACATGTATTTTACTTCTGGAATCTCTTGAAGTGTTGGTTTGACTTTGGGGCGCTTATTTAGTTTCGAAAATGAAAGAATGTGACAAAAATGACACAAATAGTTAAATAATAAAAGTAAAAATATAATAATAGTAATAAAACAAAAATAGAAAAAAAATATACATATAATGAACTCAGGAGGTCTGAGGAATGAAGTGCAGGTACTTATTTTGTGGGACAAATTTGGGGTTAACACTCACTGAGTAGTTAAATTTGCATCGACACACAGCTGTGAGGGTCTGTGTGTGATAGTTTTAATGAAACATTCTTAATAAACATGCCTGCAAGCATGTTTCATAAAACATATGAACATATGTACATTTTTACTATCATTAGTGGATTTTTTTAATTTAATCTTTATTTTGGATTTCAGTTTTTGCAGTGCATTGGCAGAAATTCAGATAAAACCAAAACTTACTGTCTTCTTCCGCTCATTGCACTCACCTTATTCTTATTGTTAAGTTTTATTTTTTGTGTATTTTGGTTTTTTTTTTGGGGGGGGGGCTGTAGCCTGACTATGATTTATCTTTACGTAATCTAACCAACTCTCCAACAGGTGAGAAAATGTCTCTGGAGTAACTCGTTTTCATCCGTCGTCTCCTGGATGTGATTCACGCTGCAGCTAAGGCTAGCTAGGCGAGCTAGCCGGCTAGCTCGCCGTCTTCTTCGTCTCTCCTTGTTTTGTGTTTGGCTGCAACCATCGTTAAGACCCAACACTGCCCCCTATGAACACGTCAGTTACACAGTCTGATCTTATCCTTCTCAGCAGTAAAATATCTAGCTAAACACATCAACCCTTCGTTGTTTAAGGTTTACTGATCACTCGCTGTGATCTCCTGTTTTAGAAACAGCAGAATATGAACTTCCTTCCTCTCCACACTTAACCCTCAAACTGCTCAGGGGTTGATGTGAGTTCCACGGGTGGAAAGAGACAAAGAGACTCAGTGCAGTTGTCTACGTGTGTCTATGGAGGAGATTTGAAGCAGCAAACAGTCACTCAGTGCAGACCCAGAAGCACATCTTCATTTGAAGGACAACAGAACAAAACCCGGTTTCCTGAGAGGCTGTGAAACATGCTGATAGAAGTGCTGTGGAGGAATCAAAGCGCTGTTTTCGGACCCTTTGTGAATGTGAAACATATTGCAGACAGACTGTCACACCTTCTCTTTGACCGTCTCCCCCTGGCAGCTTTTTTTCAAATTACCCCCCTGGACATCCAGCAGCTTCCAAAGCCTTTCAAAGAGCTTTTAGTTTGGCATTTGATTGCCTGCTCCCCCTTTTCTGTAGACGTCTCTGTGTTCCCTCTTTTCTTCCTCTCTTTCATGCAAAACACCTTGGCTGCTGAGAGCGACTGTTGGAGGAGTCTGCAGATAGACAGAGGGGAGAGGAGGAGAGAGGAGATGAAATAAGGAAAGAAAGGAGACGGGTAGAATGAGAGGAGAGGAGAGGAGAGAAAAGAAGGAGACAAAGAGTTAAAAGGGAACCTACTGACTATCACGCAGTGAGACTCAGACCTCTTTATGGGCTCTTTGACAAACCAGCAGACGGTGAAAAATGACTTCTTCTTCTTTTTTTTTGTTTTGGCGTTGTTTACGTCCAGCTCACACAGATCTGCGTTCAGATCAAACGTGAATCTGAATCTTTGGCTCCAGATATCTTCAGATGAAAACAGTGATGTTTATGTTCATCACACAGAGGCTTCTCCATTTTTTTAAAGCAAATTAGCAAATTTTCCTAAAAGGAAGAAGTTCAAAGTTTGACGAAATAACTTCCTGAAGTAGGTTTGACTTAGAGTGAGAGGAAAGAAATGAAAGGAGAGAGGAGCAAAGAGAGGAGGCTGCAAGTTAAGATCCACTTCTCCAACCCTGCTGTTCATGACAGCGCCACCTAGTGCACCGAATCATAAAAGGCCCCATTTAAACACAACCAACACAAGAGACCTGGTCCAACACCTGTGGCCCTGAAACTGCAGCTTATTGCTCTACAGACACAAAATATTTGAGAGAAGGCAGCGAGAAATGATAAGACACTTCAAAAACTGAAATCTAATCAAGAGTTTACGTCTTATTTTGGAGGGAAATTATATTATTAAACTCAATATGAGACACGTTCACCTGACAGGTCCAGATAGACGTCTTATTTCAAGATATTATAAAACAAACATGAGGCCTGAATCGCCTAAAAAAAATCTGCCAGTGGGGTCAGAAAAGGTAAATGTTTCGCACAATTTTCTTCCCCCGTTTGGATTTTTTTTTTTTTTAATAATTCAGGCATCGTTTTGTGTTTTAATATTTCAAAATAAGAGATTTTTGAACTTATAATAAGACATACACGCTCGCTTGGATGTCAGTTTTTACAGTGTAGACTGACGGAGGAAGATACTGAAGTAACAGAAGAAAAGGAGAAGGAAGGAGAGAATGAAAAGCAAAGAGAAGAGAAGGACACGAGAAGGAGAAAGGACAGGAAACAAGATGAAAAGAGGGAAGGAAGTAAAAGTGAAGCTAAAATATTTAGAGCTCCCCCTACAGGCTGGCTGCATCATTAAAGCAGTTACTCTAAAGCACATGTGTCAAACTCAAGGCCCGCGGGCCAAATATGGCCCGCCACGTAATTTTATGTGGCCCGTGAGAGCTTAAAAGGTTTGAGTGTTTAAAAATCAATAGGTCAAAAGTGTGCTTTGACCAAAAACTACATTTCCCACAATGCCTGTCGACTATGATACCCGCGATTTGACGGCTCACCGCCACTACACAGCAGTGTTTCTACATCAATGCCAACGAGTGGAATTGAGAAATAAATAATGATCCCAAAATGTCCAAGAAGAGAAAAGTTGATAAAGATGGAAGACTGTTTCAAGAAAGATGGGAAGGCCAATACAAGGAGAAAGACCGGTATGTCTTTTGTGTTACGAGGCGTTGTCTGTTGTCAAAGAGTACAATCTGCGGCGGCATTTTGACACCAAACACGGAGCTAAGTACGCTAAAGCTAGCCTTCAAGAAAAGCAACAAATGGCCCAAGAATTAAAAGGCAAACTGCGGTTGCAGCAGAGCGTGTTTTTGAAAGCCACAGCCCAAAATAAGGAGTATTACGTTTATTTCACATTACATTCGATTACATTTACTTACATTTATAAGTTACATCTGGCCCTTTGAGGACAGCCATTAGGCTGATGTGGCCCTCGCTGAAAATGAGTTTGACACCCCTGATCTAAAGCATGATTTGTGTCATTAAAGTTATAACAAAGAGGAACTCAAAGAGTCTCCAGAACTGAGAGTTTCTGCTTCACCGACGCAGGAATCCATGATGACGTGGAACATTTCCACCTTAAAGGATCTCTGACGATTCATTGGTGAGTTATAGGTGTGTTGGGGTAAGCAGAGGGGGCGGGACGTCAATACCTGGGATCAATACCAGACCTCTAAGAACTGATCCCTAACACAGGGTCCTCTGTGAGGGTTTGGCATCACTTTTGAACAATAAGAGGAGGTCCACACAGTCAAAGGGAAGGGGGAAAAAAAGGGGCAGCAATAAAGATGAGAGGAGACAAGGTGTGAGGATGAAAGGTGAGGAAGAGAGGAGAGGAAGGAAGGCGGTGAGGAGAGGAAACAGGAGGAAATAAAAAGGAAGCCAGTGTGTTTCAAGAAGAGGAGATAAAAGAATGAAAGAGAAGAAGAAGAAGAAGAGAAGAAGAGATGGACGGGAGGAGGATGAGAGGCGAGGCCTTCTTTATTCAGGGAGGGGGGGCACAGCAGGGGTGAGGGGAGGTTAGGGGGGGGGCTCCTCATCCCTCTCTCCTCCGACTGAGCCTCCTTCCTCAAGGTCAGTCAAACACACACTCACACACACTTCTACATGTACACTTGCACACAGGCAGGCAGGCAGGCTGGCAGACATGGCACACACACACACACACACACACACACACACACACACACACACACACACACACACACACACTTCGTCGGGCTAAAGTAGAAAAGACGCCTTCTGCCTGCTTTTCTCTCTGACTCTCTGTACCAAGCAGCCAAGTCTCAGTCAACCATCTGGAGATAAAACACACCATTCTTCCCACACACACACACACACACACACACACACACACACATGTACTGTGTGTTTATGATAATAGACCAAATGCCTCTATTGATTCTTTCTCTTTCTGTCTGCTCTCTCTCTTTCTCTCTCTCTCTCTCTCTCTCTCTCTCTCCCTCTCTCTCTCGCTCTCTCTTTTTGTGCATGTGTGTCGTGTTTTTTTTTTTTTTCCTACATGAAGATCACACTGCTCTCTCCTCTTTCCAAAAAAACCCCCCTCTCATTTCTCTTTTGGTCTACGGCCCGTTATTCGTCACATACATCTGTTTTTCACTATTAGACGCACTCCTCTCATTTAGGGGATTTTGCTTTAAGTGTGTAATCTTTTTGGAAGCTCGGCTGAGTCTGATGCAAAGCAGAGGAATTTAAAAAAGTCAGAAACGGACGTGTGGTGGAGAAGTAAAAGGTTGATTTTGCAGAATGATCACTTTAACAAACGTGTTTGCTGCAGCCACATGGAAGAAGCGTTAACGCCCCGTTTGAATATAATGTGAAATTAAATAACTTATTAAAACTGAACGTTCAAAAAAAATGAGCATGATAAAAACTAACTGCTATGACCAAATTTATGTTCACGAAAAACCGATTTGACGCGTATCTCAGATTAATAGTTTGAGTTCCATCCAATAATGGCGATGAGGCGGGGTTTATAACCTCTACTGCAGCCAGTCAGCAGGGGGTGCTGTAAATCTCTCTGCTTTATCCAATCCAGATCAAAACATCCGTTTTATAATCTCAAAGAGTTCTTGTTTCCCCCTCAGGAACCAGAATCAGTCATAGAACAGCCGAATGTTTGATCTCTCCAGCTGGTGGCGCTGTAGACAGGTGATGCTCATTTTGATGATTACGTTTTGCTTGTTTTTTTTTACCATTAAGTGGTTTTTCAATGTTGTTATTCTTGAGATACTTTAAATGCCCAATTTTGGTTCCAGGAACCAGAGATTCTTGCAGTGAAAAGAGGCTTTTAGTGAAGAATGAGCGATGAGACGAGCTTTAGAGTTGACTTTTTCATATTTTATCTTCCTGTTATTGCTCTAGACCTCAGTCAGTTCCCTCTCATACAGTTTTATTTACCTGAGACCTTAATATGAGTCCAGGTCACTTCTAATATACAGTAATCCCTCTTCGCTCTGTATTGATCCTTTTTTTGTTTCACCGCCCGTTTCTTCGAGTTTCTCCTTCAGGTCTTGTATATTTTTTTTCTTTCTTTCAGCTCTAAACCTGCTGCTGTTGATTTATTTATATTTCTTTAATTAGTTAATTACTGTGCCATGTGCAGCTCCTGTTCAGAGCCATAAATAACCAAAACCAGCCATCTAAAGCCTCTAATGGGATGTGGAGAAGAGGCATCCTCCCCCTCCTGTAAAATATCCCTCCCCTCCTCTTAGGGTCAAAATTGTCTCCCCCCTCTCAGCCCTTCCACCCGCCTCTCTTACTGTTTTTCTTTTTTGTTAACAACTGGCTGCAAATTCACTGCTGTTCATTACCCAGGCAGGGTCAATTCCCCAAACAATGTGTTTGGTGTCACAATAAAAAGGGTGTTTTTTATGGCGTGTAGCCGTAAAATGCTATTAAACAGATAAAACACAGGCAACGAGCATCAGGAGGATTATAAAAAGAATTGCCTTGATAAACTCCACATATCTGCGTGATGACACACCAGCAGCTCTCCTCTCTGTCACCAGGGAGGAGGAGGAGGAGGAGGAGGAGGAGGGGGAGGAGGGGGAGGGGAGGCACAGGCTGAGAGCACATGGTCAGAGAGTTTATACAGCTCTACAGCGCCACCAGCAGGGGAGGTCTCAAACAACACGCTGTGCAGTGATGGATTATAGTTCCTGGAAAGAAAAACAAGCAAACATGTCAAATTACACATCAGATAAGTGATATCATTCTGACAAGAAGCAGGAGAAAAGACAGACAAATTAATATGAATTAAAAAAAAACGATGTTTTGCTTCTCTGCTTTAAAAGAAACAAAAAAATCAAGGTTTACATAACACATTGATTTTTCTGTACCAGCGTGAGCTGGTTGAAGGTTTTCTTCCAGCGCTGAGTCTGGAGGAGCTTTCAAGTAACAGTAATTTTCAGTATTAGAACGACATAAAGAAAATATGGATTCAACATGTCTTTAAAGATGCCCAGATATTATGAATATAATGGTTTGTTTTTGCATTTATTCCTAAAGTTTCATTCTAAATTCATCTGATTTGTTTTAATCTGATCTGTGCTGTGCTCTCACTGTTGTGTAACCTTTGAAAATACATGTATGTAAAGTGGGCGGGTAGCTGGAAGTGGGATGAGAAGGGACAATGATATATGAAACAAATGTTTATCGCTTAAATGTATAACAGAAAGTATTTATAATCTTAAATTTGGTCAGCAGGAAGAAAAACACACTCAGGTTTAGAGAATCTAACGCTCTGTTTCTTAAATTGGCCGTGAGGCATGAGGGAAAAATTTAGTGTTGTGTCCTTTTATGCTTTTAAGCTGCAACAAATGAGTCAATTTTCCAAACTCTTCCCTCTGAGACAGTTTATTTTTGTATATTATGTAAGGTGGAATATATTCTGGAGTAACAGGAGCTCTGGTTGGTGTGCTTTAAAATGATCGTTGGTCTCCCTCTGGTGGTATCAGGGAGCATTACTTCACCAGTATGGGCCTTTCAAACTTAAACACTTGGGTTGCAAGTTTGACGTATTAAAGCTCAGTATTAAAAATAATAATAATAATACCCAAGACCCTGTTTTTTTTTTTTTTTTATTATTTCAATGTGACTCTGAATGGGTGACTAAGGCCAGTAAATAGTCTCAGATTACATTCCTTTCAATATTTACAACTACGCTATTCTCTACTGTTTAAAACACGTGTATTAGTTTAAACCAAATAGATAAAAACAAGTTGAGGTGTGTGAATGACGTTTTGATGCATGAAAACTAAATGGTGGTATGATGGGGCAGCGATCATTCTTTGTTTTGGTTATCAGCTTCAAATATGTCTCCAAAAACCTGTTTGTGGATCTGATTAAACTGAAAAAAAAATAATATAAAACTTTTATTTACTTGCAAGACATATTTTCAGGGTTACAGAAGATTATTTATTTATGATTCTGTAAATTGGGGTTTATTTATAATTACTTTAGTTGGAAAAATTCAGATCTTCCTAATCGATTTATTTTCTAAAGATTTTTTTTAGTGTTAGAGCGCTTAAGTTGTGTTTTTAGACTGCTAAAACAAGTGGTTGATGCTGCAAAATAATAATTCAACCGCTCATAAACTGCTTACTGTAAAATTAAGAAATCCCGCCAACATTTTCACTGAGCGAGGAGCGTCGTTATGATCCGCCTCTCTTCGGCCTTTTCCGCCCCACTTCGTTTGTATCTCGGACATTTCCGTCTCGAGTCGCCATCTGCTTTCTCGTCCTTCTCCAATCTCCGTGTTGTTGTTCCCGGTGACGCGGCGGAGGTGTAGCCTGACGCGGGCTCTTACGTGTCGGCCAGAATAAAAGTGGAGCTCCGGAGGCCCGGGAGTGACGAAAGGAGCCTGTATCGGTAAGGACCGTGCGGTGTCCGGGGCTCAGAGAGACGGCACGAAGCCGTAGAAAGTGTCGGTCTGGTCGGGTTCGGCCCGAAGGAAACAAAGAGATCATGGCGCCGCTGTGTGTTTGTAGCAGGATGGAGGGAGGGGAGTCTGCGGCTGGAGGGGAGAAACAGTGAAAATGTGAGGCTTTAGGGTGACAGATGAGGAGATGTTTGCACTTCAGAAAATGACAGGATAATCTGACATGTGAATACACTCCGCTGTCTCATTACGGAGGATTGTGCGCGCAGAATTGCGCGTTTTTTCCCCCCCTCAAATGTTAAAAAACGCAAACTGTGAAATGCTGAGTTGTGTTTCTGCTCCACAGATGAATCTGATTTTTTTATTTTCCATTTGAAATATTTTTTTATTTATTATCTGCTTATGTAACCTCAGCTGTGAATGGAAACCTCGCTGATATTTTGTATTGGTTTCGACGGGATCAGCCTCAGCAGGCCGTCGCGTTGAAAATGTGAAATAAGAAGGCCTGCAGGTGTAACACACACCTGGTTTTTGGATTAATGTGAGTTATAATCGCTCCCTCTCTCCTGGGATGTGACCGTAGCCGTGTTGAGGGGGCGTTGCCCGGCCATGTGGCTGTGCTGTCACACACGGAGCATCCGAGTGATTTTTGAAAAGCAGAGGGAGAAATGTGTAAAGCCAATCATGCAGCGGAGAGAAGCTACGCACAGTGTGAGATCACTGAGCTCCGTGAACAACACGGCCCAGATCATCTCTGTCTGACAGCGCCTGCAGACAGACAGCAAACCCCGAACTGACGCTTCTTATTCTGAAAATGATTAAATATTGAGAGGAGGAGGAGGAGGAGGAGGAGGCGCAGTTTGTTTTACTCAAAGTTAACTCTCCCTGCGCGATGAAATGAGGCACTGCTGAAGTAAAATGAGCGTAAATTTTTATTAATGTTTCATTCAAAGACATGAAATTACACCAACTCTTCACTATATTACTTTAACGTCTGTGCGTTTTAATTTAACACTTTTATTTATCAAATTTATATCTGCGCAGGAACTGCAGGAGTTAAACCAGAGCAAAAATTAACAACATGTAAGAGAAAATTCAGTTAAAAAATCCATATTATTTGTATTTAATGCAATAAATATGAGAACAAAACAACAAACACACCACAGATAACGGAGTTCTTTATCTCCCTTTTCTATCTTCATTATATCAGACCAAGCGGCAACCTCCAGTCTGATAATATGAGGCAATGCGGAAGTGCTAAAGTCTGCTGTTCCTCGAGTGTCCGCTTCAGGCTGTCTCCGGAAGTACCGGAAGTCACAAACACACCAAGCAAAAAAAAAGCCGTTTTCACGGCCAAAATAAGCACATTTACAGCCTGGTACAAAGAATGTCTCCGTCTGAATCGCTAATTTCACTAACAGCACGCATTGTACGGGGTTGGCTTTTTTCCTAATTCGGCCATTTCCACAATATTAAGCTCGCCAGTTCGTCCAATCAGATGCACAGCCCAGATCACGTGACTGTGGAGCGTCCTATGGTTGTTACTGTGGAGACTCACAGTCCGCCTCATTTCCAATATGGCCGCGCCGGCCGTTATGCTTCAAAAGTCCGTTTCAGAAACAGACGGGTGACGTTGCGGAGGCTACGTCCGTTAATTATACAGACTATGGTTCAGACTAACTCATAATGAACACAATTCATGAATTGACTCATCTTTTTAAAACTGTTGTTCTTCATGTGGCAGAAAATCACCTAGATATGATATTCTGTCACGTGATCGCCCAGGGTTAGATCACACAGATGTGCTCTCAGTTGTAATTTTGGGATAAATCTGCACCATAGATCAGTCTAACTTTTTAAGGTGGAATCGGACTATGTGTTCTTAGCACACAACCTTCAAACAGGACTTTTATTGCATCCATGCTTGTAAGAATCTGTGAGAGAGAAAATGTGGGAGCAGAGAGAAGAGGACGACACGCTGCAAACATGAGGACCACAGCCCCAAACAACATAATTAATACGTTATTTTTTTCCTTTTAGCAACTTAAATATCAGGTTCTGCTGTTTTAAACTGTAGGGTTGTTGCAGAGTCACAATTTAACAGCCTGTCTTTGAATCTTCAGCCTCATCTTAACAGATGAAGATGGAGTCGGCAGCAGAGGCTCAGCAGGGAGCAGAGACTGCTGTGACTGAGACGGAGAACCAGCAAATCACCTCTGCACAGATCGCTACCTTAGCACAGGTAACGGGTAGTTTGGAATAACACTTTGAAAGCTTGTGTTAAACAACCCACTAAGGTCTTATCACTCCTGAATTTCAGGTATCCATGGCAACGGGCCACGCCTCGGCTACAGGGCCCACTGTCACGCTGGTTCAGCTTCCCAACGGACAGACGGTTCAGGTCCATGGAGTCATCCAGGCTGCACAGCCGTCTGTGATCCAATCCCCACAGGTTCAGGCTGTCCAGGTAGACACAGCCACACAGGTCATAGGATGTCATACGATGCTAATCGAAGACGTTTGATAGTTAGCTCGTCTCTCTGTGTTCCTCAGATCTCCACCATAGCAGAGAGCGAGGACTCTCAGGAGTCAGTGGACAGTGTGACCGACTCCCAGAAACGCAGAGAGATTCTGTCACGACGCCCTTCATACAGGTGGGCGCGCTCACACTGGCCCTCCAAACCGTGCTGTACTCAAGCACGATTATAAGATATAATATGGATAAATCAGTTTAATGTAACAGGTTATTTGGTACCATGACATCGCTTTAACTCCACCCTCACAGGTTTTGTTCACAATCTTCACCACCTGTGATTTTTTCCAACAGGAAAATCCTGAACGACCTTTCATCCGACGCTCCGGCAGTCCCTCGCATAGAGGAGGAAAAGGCGGAGGAGGATTCATCCGTCGCAGCTGCCACGCCCTCAATCACCACCGTCACCGTCCCCACGCCGATCTACCAGACGAGCAGCGGACAGTACAGTAAGAGAGGAGGGATCTGTACCCACAGTGGGCCTTTCCCAAACCGGGCATCTAATCCAATCTTTTTAAGCTCAGATCTGCCGCTGATTGAAACCCAGCTTCAGAATTCAGCTTTAAAATTTCAGACACAAACTATTATTATTAAACCGTCTGTGATGCAGGAATCGTACTTCTGTCCAAGTACAAAATGAAACCTTTATATGAATAAAACACTCTTTCTTTTCATGGATATTTTATCCTTCTTTGATTTTTTAATTTTCTGTTTGTCTAATTTTCCTCCCTCTTCTGTCTCCCTTCAAACGCACAGTCGCCATCACACAGGGCGGGGCCATCCAACTGGCCAATAACGGTACAGACGGAGTCCAGGGCCTTCAGACTCTGACCATGACCAACGCAGCTGCAGCTCAGCCTGGAGCCACAATCCTCCAGTACGCACAGACCAGTGACGGCCAACAGATACTGGTTCCCAGTAACCAGGTGGTGGTCCAAGGTAAGACTCGGCTGAACATCAGATGAAACATCAGTAAACAAACTAACGATGGCTCAATGATTCTTCATGAAACAAACTAACGCCCACATTCTGCCGATCAAACCTTTCAGCTGCCTCAGGAGACGTCCAGGCGTATCAGATCAGAGCAGCACCCACCAGCACCATCGCCCCCGGGGTGGTCATGGCCTCCTCTCCTGCCCTCCCCGTCCAGGGTGCCACTGAAGAGGTCACACGCAAACGGGAAGTCCGCCTCATGAAGAACAGGTATGCAAGAGGATGTTCTGCTTCTCCACTTTACTGAACTTCCAGATTTGAAACCTCATCCTCTGATAACCCACGACTGAAATAATTGTTATTGAACAGCCAGCAAAAAACCGCAGAGGGGACCTGGATTTTTAAAGAATCACATCAGATGGCTTCATAAATTAAAATATGTACAGTTTGAAAGAAGAAGGAGAAGAAGAAGAAGCTCCTCTGGACCTTCGAATTATGAAACTAAAGCCTCGTTTCATTTGTCTTTTCTGTTTCTGATTTTTCAGAGAGGCGGCTCGTGAATGTCGCAGGAAGAAGAAGGAGTACGTTAAGTGTCTGGAGAACCGAGTGGCCGTCCTGGAGAACCAAAACAAGACGCTAATCGAAGAACTGAAAGCCCTTAAAGACCTTTACTGCCACAAGTCAGAGTAGCTTCTGTCTCCAGAACAGAGAGCGGGGCTGAGTAGCACTTCTGTTTCTTCAAATACTTCGACTGTTTGATTCCGCCTGCCGGGCCTTCCGGTTCACACACGCCTGGCTCTTTTTGACCAAATCCCCCAGATCAAGGTTCTGCTCAGTCTCTCCTCTCCTCTTGGAAAATGTCACTTAACAATCTGGTGATAGTGAAGTGCTACCTGAAAATGTGTTGTGGAATTATTAATTCAGTTGATCAAATTTTCACCCGTTGAAGAGGAACATTGATTGGCCACCAACACACCAAAAACTGAAATCCAATCGATGTTTATGTCTCATTTGACTTAATTTGAACCACATTCACCTGAAAAGTCCAAGAAAAATCTGAGTTCAAGTTGCTACGAGCTGCCAACCTGAACTTAAACAGAAATCTGTTGATAGATATGAGACGCATGTGAGCGCTGCTTCAAATGTTTTCTTCACTCGTCTTCCTGCTTTTCAACACTGATGGTTTTCAGAGAGGCAAAGCACAGTTTTCATGATCATTCAGGTGTTGTCATGTTAAAGACAGTCAGAGCACATAATTGTTGCCAAAAAGTTAAAAAAAAAAAAAAGAAGATCCAGGTGGAACAGAAATGCACATTGAATGAGCAGTTCTTTCTACATGTTTTTTACGTACGCAGCGTCAAACTGGAGGTCGAGCTTCGTCTCAGTGTGCCACAGTAAAGTCTGCGGGTCGTTCCATTTTCTAAGTGTTTTACATGGTTGTGTCTGTTTACTGTTAAACATGTGAGACGTGGGATTACAGGGCCGTCTGTCAAAATGTAGCAGGTTGGATTCTAAAGAGCGTTTGTGAAAAGATATCTGTACGTACTTGTGTGTTTATTTTTTATATTGCTGTACATAGGATCTACAGCATGTGTAGACGCCATTGTTTTTTTGTTTGTTTGATATACAAAAGTATTCTTATGACTTTTCATATTTGTAATATAGATCAGTGTACAATAGACGACGATGTAAGTGTGTATTCATGTAATCGACCAGGCCTACAAAAGCATCATGGCAGCTAAATGTATGAGAAGAGGCCTTTGTTGGAGATGTGATGTTGTGGAGTGCCGTGCTGTTTGACAGTGTTCATCTGTAGAGAAGAGCGAGTCTGTTGAGAGCAGCTGGGGTCCAGGAAATCGAACAGTTTTTATATTAATGCCATTTTTTGACACCCAGTCAGTGTAATGAAAGCACAAACACCCCTCCCATCAGAGCCCTTATGTTTAAATCAGTGCACTCCTGCTCTTTCATTTTTACTACAGTCTGACATTTTTACTTTTTATGCTGTTTTCACTGTTAGAATACAAACTTTTTACTCAACACCCAACCCAAACTCTTTATCCAGCATTAACAGTAAAGAGAAAACAGGTATCTGCTCTGACTGGATGGCCTTGATAATATGTTAGGCTTTTGTTTTTTAAATATGTTTTTACGGTCGCGCCGTCATATTTCCCTCCCAAGTTTGAAACATTTTGATATTGTACAGTTTGTATTTGTAATAAAGTGTTTAAAGAGTTAAATCAGCGGTGGAAGTCACACAGCACCTCAGAGACTTCAGATAAAATCATCTCATATTGAACCTGAACACGGTCATGTTGGCACTGTTTTGCCGTCCTTCTGCCCTTCACAGAGGAATCCAAATGCACAGTGTATTTATTTATCATGATGCATTCACTGGGGAAAAACCAAGTCTGACAGGCAGGAGAGCCTTCTTTTCTAGATACTGGTGCCATTGTACTGAAGTGTTTACTGGATTTAATCTTTTCCTCCTCTTAGTACTCTCTCATCCAGTGCTGGTGCTGAAAAAAAACATATAATAACCTTTCTTTTGTTGATTTGTTATAGTGAGCTCAACTTTGTGATGTGTTATACGCTAATCTAACAACGAAACCAAAAGTGTTTTCATTTCCGTGCCACGATAGTTTAAACCCAAAGGGCCTCATTTGTGCATGAAACAGATTGTTTTCCATGTGTGTAAAAGTATATATAAATATATATATAAATATAAATCTATCATTTCTAGAACAGTATTAACTCTTTTCTAACTTTTAATGTGATCTGTTTGTATATTGCCACTTTTACATGCTGTCATCTGAAGGTGCCATGTATAGTACAGTACGTTGTAGAGAAAAGGTCACCAGATGATGCTGTTTGTCTCAACATTTTCACATGATAAAACTCTACCAGCTCATTATTTCCAAGTGCTGTTACTCAGACGTTCATCACTCTTTTGTAAACACTTGCTATGTTGCAATAAAATACTCTTGAAGACTGTTACATCTTTTGTTGTACCCATAGACTGTATAATTAATACAATATATAATGGTTATATATTAATATATTGTGGTTGTACCATGTAGGCTTAGTCTGACATGTATGTAAGATTTGAACATCTTGAAATCACTACTAACATTGTCTAATCCAGACCATAATATTTTAGTAATAACTTTTTATTGTACTTTTAATCTTACTGCAGTTTAATAACTTTTCAGTACATCAGTTTAGGCTAAGAGTCAATATATTTGACCCAGTAATTAAAATTATACATAAAAATACCACCTCACAAATGTATGTTTGTGTAGTCGCTTCAATTAATTTTACTGTAAATGTTCTCTTAGGGTAAATTTTTGAAACGTATAAACTCTTCTTTTGACAGAAGGGAACTCTGGCTGTTGTGAGACAAATATCAATTTGTTAACAAAATATATATCAGGCATGTAAAAGCTTATTTTTGAAGTTTTGGTAAGGATTGTGTTGATTTTTCTGCCTCTAAAGGGTCAGAGGTTTTTGTAGATCATGTCTCGACATGTCAGGGGGGAAAAAAAGTTTTCGGATGAGGGAAAAAAAAAAAGGTTTTTCGAGTTATCAGCACGAGTTTTAGTTGTTTCTTTATCAGCCTCGTTTTGGATTTTAAATGCGTAATTACCACAGACTGTATGATAAAGATAATCCCACGTGGCTCATTAAATTAACTATAAAGTTATTACAGTTATCCTTAAATGAGATGCAAAGCTTTGATTGACGGGTAAATAATGCAACAGAGGACGGCCTTCAGGTTTCACTGTCAAAAAAGGGTGTGGATCACTGACGATACCAAAATAGCAGAGTTGTAAATACGTTTCATCGGTTTAAATCGTCTCCAACAGACGGCTCTAGCAACCAATGAGAAGCTTCAAATCTCCTTGTTTTGATGTCTCCGCCAATAGGAGTGAATGGAATTCCTTGTTGGGCGGGGCTACAGCAGATCCGTTCCAAGTGGTACCGTTTGTGAGCTCCGGCAACAGATGGCGGCGGTGGCTGGGAAGACCTCCAGCACAAATCTAACAGGGTGGAGGCACCGTTGGGGGAGCCCGGACCAGCTTCAAGCGATGTTTGTCTCCTAAAGAACCGGATCAAAACTTTGCCTGCTTATTCTTTTGGATTCCAGCCTCCAGTTTGAGATTTTCTCCTTTTAAACCTTGGGATTCTCCCGGAGGCCGTAGAAGCCCCGGACTAGATTTATCAGCACACCGATCCGAGTGCAGGGAGATACCCGTGGGATCGTTTGGAAAGTCGTCTGATACGTATTTATTAGAGTTCCTTGAGTTTTAATAGTCTTGTTGTTTCTACTAGAGTCAGTTATGTTAACTTCATTGCCCAAAAAATGAATTAATGCTGAGCAGAAAATAAATTAATGAGACGAGCTAACTCAGAGCTAGCCAGCTTGCTATGATGCTTGTTAGCTACTTAGCATCGAAACTTTAGCATTGTGAATGAATGAATGAACAGGCAGCCGCTGGCATTTAACTAAAAACTGCTTATTATTTTTGAAACAACACATCAGAAATAAAGTAGATTTATTTTCGGAAGAGGTTAAGCCTATTTGGCCAACTCTTGTTGGCCTGCTTGCTGAGACACACCAACAAATGGACAGGAATGCGGCTCCTGGGAGGAGGTGGACAGCGGCGATTTAGCATTAGTGTTGTGCTAGCACTGACTATAGCCTGGTAATGTTAATGAGGTTAGGGGGAGCTAACTTTAGCTAGCTAGGAATTTTTGCACTACTTGGACTTGGCTGCAACAGTTTGAAGAATACACCCAGTTTGGAATGGGGAACACGGTATCATGCTGCGTCTCCCCTGAGTCGAGCCCCAAGCTACCGTCGAGGCAACCAGCAGAGCGGCTGGAGGAGTTCCAGACCAGCACCGAAGTGAGCGATGACAACACCGTGCCCTACCTGCAGCACATCAGCGACAGAGAGGTTCCCGATGGTAGGTGTCGTCCCATTTAACTCACATTGCTTAGAATTGTTTTTCCATACTGTATTTGAGCCTATTGTTTATTTATAGGGAGTTCCATCTTGATTCAGTCACTGCCATTGTGAAAAGCCTCCTATTGTCATTATTAAACACACAAGTGAACTTTCAGGGAAGAACCAGCTTATTACAAGTATTACACAACAGTATATATAGACCCTCCAAATACATATTTTATTTAAATTTTTTGCTTTTCAAGATTGATTACAATATCTAAAGTTGGTAAGCAGCTGTTACAGAGTACTATGCAAGTTTGTGAATCTTGCAGAACAATGGGTGTGACACAACCGCCGAGAATAAAGCCAAATTGTCGGTCAGTAAACCTGCACCATGTACCCAGAAGCCATCACTGTTGGAGTATGATAGCTTATAGAGAGCTTCAGTTAGTTGTTAGTGGTTTGTCAAGTCACAAAACTTGTTAACAATGGACCAGCAACTGACATTAAATCCTCCATATAGGAAAACTTGTACGGCAGATTTTATTGTGCCATGCAACATTTATTAAGTTAATAACAGTGATTATTAAATGCTGTTTCCCATGCTTAACAAGGAAATGAAACTTCTCTGAATCCAAATTAAATCCAAAAATATCTTTTTTTTTCCTGCTTCATTAACACTGAATAATCTGATAGATAGCTCGAGCTTCATCTGACTGAAGATGTACACGTTTTGACTAGATCCTGAGTTTTAAGTAGTACTGCCACCAGAACAAGTACCATCCACACATAAAGATACACAAACTGGTTCAATATTTAATGTAACAGTAGATAAAACTACCCGATGACAGATTCTCGTTCCTGACTGCAGACAGACGCCCTTTT
Organism: Labroides dimidiatus; assembly: GCA_030710495.1. Classification (NCBI taxonomy): domain Eukaryota; kingdom Metazoa; phylum Chordata; class Actinopteri; order Labriformes; family Labridae; genus Labroides; species Labroides dimidiatus. The sequence goes on along the minus strand of CM061160.1, from coordinate 25,485,158 downwards.
GCTAAGTTGTCAGTCGTGTTTATAGCCGTCCCATCCTTCTGCCAGCAGTGCGCCTGGTGATACTGAGGATGATGATGACGTTTTTGGCTCTCTATAGCTGGGCATCGCTTCATTTTGATCACAGCAGTGTCGTGTAACCAAGTCTGACATTAGCATTGAAAACAAACCCCTTATCTCCTTGGCGCCACATTAACCCCTGGATATTAGCAATGAAAACAGGCTCTGTTTCTATTATTAGTTTTGCATGTCCTTTTTTTAATCAGGAAGGGGAAGAAATCAAATAGAGCGAGGACATCCTTAAACAGTTTATTCAAGCTTATATGTGCCTTTGAACAAACTGCGTCCTGCGATGTGTTACGCTGTGAATTTAACTGAGTGTCAGTGTAAACAGTGTGAAATAACTTGGCTATCTTTGGATGACCTTCTTTAAAGTTTGTCTTCTCATGCTGTGAAATGGACCCCTGATTGGACAGGCATCTCAGACATTTCTTTGTGATGAAAGTCCAAACTCAGCCTCGAACATCAGATGCAAGTGTTGCCGCTTCTCATTGACGTGCAGTCAGCGTTCATTCTGTGTGTATATGTGTGTGTGTGTGTGAGGTTAGGTGTGACCAGCTGTTCAGTAGGGGGGTCCAGAATCAGTCCAGCAGTCCTCTCTACATTCCTCCTGTCTCCTCTTGCTGTCTTCACTCCACAGATGCAGCCGTGGTCTAATCCTCGGTCCTTTATGTAATGAGCTGTCTGCATGGATTTAGATAAAGAACACATTTCTCTGAGCCACACTCATTTGCAAACCAGTGCTGTTGTAAATTTCACATTCAGGCTTTTCATGTATGCTTTACTGGAGCTTACAGTCCTGTCTATAAATTCCTCCTCATCCACAAGCAGTTAGCCTACTGCAGTCTATAAAATCAGCTGATCAGACTTTACAAGGTGGACTGTGGGAAGGCTTTAGTTGGACATGAATTATCACACCGTGCTATGATTTCCTGTCATTCTTTTGGAATCAGTGGAGATTGTTTTCCGGAACTTGACGGACTTTATTTAGCTCATCCTCTGTGATCGACTCTGATGCAAACAAACAAACAAACAGCTGATAGAACCCCCGAAAATGAGTTCTCCAGAAATCCATCAACTTTAATAGCAAAGCTGACAAAAATTTCTGTCTGCTGCTGTTTTGTGTTTGAACAACAACTTTTATGAATGTGTTCTCAGAGTTGGCCTTGGAGTCAAATCCGTCAGACCACGCCCGGGGAAGTACCATCTTCCTTAGCAAGTCTCAGACAGACGGTGAGCAATCCTGCCATGACACACTCCAACCAGTGATTCACAAACTGACATCCAGATCACCTGATTTATTGCTGAACATCTTTTCCTTTTCAGTACGAGACAAGAGGAAAAGCAACCACATCAATCATATCAGTCATGTAAGTGTCACAGTCCTAATGTAAACCTGATAAATGAATGTTCAGCTCTTCTGTTTGAAATCCGGTATGAATTATGTCTTTATAAAGTTTCTAATTCTGGGAGCAAATCCAGAATGTCAGAAATGTTCCGAGTGTTAATCCATCATTTCGTTCCTGCCGGTGTTGAAAGCCTTTAAAACAACACTGGAGCACTGAGCTGCAAAGCTTTGTGTTAAAACAGGAGGATGAAAGTCTCACCAGTTAAAGAGCCATTCATAAGACTTAATAACTACACATTAGAATCATAATCCACATTTTTTGTTCTTTAATTTAATTGAAGAGACATTTTTTCTGGACTTTTCTGGCCAGTATTGGAAAAGCTGTCAGCACGGTGCAGCTGTGTCACTCTGTCCTCTGTAGCTCTTAAGTTTTGTTTCATGATCTGCTTGTTTTTACTCAGTTATTTCTGACACTACTGTGAAGCACTTTGGGTACCTTTCTGGTTATTGTAAAAGAAATATTGATTGATTGGTCGATTGCAATATGAAGTCTAATAAGATCATTTTAGATATAAACACTTTGATTTCAGTTTTTGCAGTGCAACCATGGAGGTTTCATGTTGCACTGTTTGTGTCTCTTTGTTGATTACTTCCTGGACTCTTTGGTGTCATTGGACTGTCTGCGCCTCACGATGTGCATCGTCTTTGTTATATAAGTTCTGCAAAGTCAAGGGAAGGCGTTGATAGGGGAACTTTTGATCTGGTTCTCATCTGGAGTCAGTTCTCGATCATCATCCCAATTTAAAGTTTTCTTTTTCTGTAAAAACCCAGCTGATAACCTCAGGACACCTCCTCCTCTGTTGCACTTGTGGTTTGTTGCCACTTTGTTTTTGTTTTTTTGTTTTGTTTTGGGTTTTTTGCATGTTTTTCTTTCAATGTTGAATAAAAATTACTTCCCTGGTGTTTCCAATCCTGTCTGAAACCTTAGATTGCTTCAGCTCGATGTCTGGAAACGGGCATCAGTGGCCGAGGCAACGGTTGAGGACTTCCTCCAGTCTAGAGAAATGTAGCTATCGATGCTAAATGCTGCTTTCCAGTTGTTGATTCTGTGATTTCGATGTCTTAAGGTATCTCCTGGACCACTGTCAAAGAAATACAGCTCCTGCTCCACAATCTTCATCGACGACAACACGGTCAGCCAGCCAAACCTCAAAAGCACAATCAAATGGTGAGAATTATTAACACGGAACACGGAAGAGTCGATCACTTCACAGAGGAAATCCTGTTACATCACAGGGTTGTAATCCTGAATAATACTGAATGGATGCGTGACTGAACCAGATGTCCTCCTGATTCAGGACTCTCCTCTGTAATGACATTATTTCAGAGACTCTGGACACATTTCAGCAGGATTATGACGGCGTGTTCAGACGGGGATTCCTGCTGAATGATTCTGTCACAGCGTGTGGTCACATGAAAAAAACAAACTTCTAATCCGCTGCTGAGATTATTTTTATTGAAGCGACAAAGCAAAAAAAAGTAATCAGTGATGTTTGTCTGTCCTCTTTCTCCTCAGTGTCACGTTAGCCATATACTACCACATCAAAAACAGGTTGGTGCACCGTCTCAGCTCAACGTTTGTGGCACAGTCTTATATCGCTGGAGTTGTGTTTATGAATGTGTTGTGTGTTCTTCAGGGACTCTGACCGGTCACTGGACATCTTTGATGAGAAGTTGCACCCCTTATCAGTGAGTACGCCGAGTCGTTTACATGGATCATGAAAATCACTCATCGACAAATAAACGTCTTTTTCTCTGCAGCTGAGAGACAGATGTGTGTGTGTTCTCTCCCTGACTTTGGTGTGTGTGTTTCTCCCTCACAGAGAGAGCCGGTGCCAGACGAGTACTGCCGCGTAGACCCAGAACACAAACTGATCTACCGCTTTGTCAGAACACTTTTCAGCGCCGCACAGCTCACTGCAGAGTGTGCCATCGTCACTCTAGTGAGTCCGACTCTGAGATCAAGTCACACTGTGCTCTGATACGTTTGTTTCCACCTGTTTGAGTTTAAATATTGTGAGAGATGCTCCTCATGAAGTCCAGATTTATGGTTGTTCTCAGAGATGTTTTAATCAAACTCAGTGAAGTGTTATTGGGCCGCACGGTGGTGCAATGGCAGCCTCGCAGCAAGAAGGTCACCAGTTCGAGTCCCAGTTCTGTCCTTCCTGTGTGTAGTTAGCATGTTCTCCAGCTTCCTCCCACAGTCCAAAAACATGCTCATCAGGTTAACTGCTGATTCTAAACTGCCTGCAGGTGTGTGTGCGTGAAAGGTTGTCTGTCTCTGTGTGTCAGCCCTGTGATTGGCTGGAGACCAGTCCAGGGTGGACCCCGCCTCTCACCCCTAAGACAGCTGGGATAGACTCCAGCCACCAGTACGGTGGCCCTGAGAGCTCACAGCACTGCAACTTAAGAACACAAGCAAATTAACAACACAGTGGAAGTGTTTCCAGAGGACACTTAAAAGTGACGCACACGTCCTGTCACGCTTGTTGTTGATGCAGATGTTGAGTCTCAGCTCTGTTAAGGTTCTTTCTGTCAGTGGAAAATGAGATCAAAGTGTTTTGTTTATTTTAACGTGTGCGTCACTTATAAGTGTCCTCTGGAAACTCTTCCCTTGTGTTGTGGTCTTTGCGGCGTGTTTTCTAAATGCTGCTCATGTTGTCAAACCGATGAAGATGTTTTCTTGTGCTTTCTTCAGCTGCAGTGCTGTGAGCTCTCAGGGCCACCGTACATCCATGTAGAAGATGAATGAGTGAATATTCAAGTACGTGGTTTAAAAAAGAAATAGCTCATGCTCTCATATGAAGGGGTGTGACCTCCAAACAGCCACCAGGAGGCAGTAGACTCCAGCAGACTCAGGTCTTCAGATGAGTGAACAGAGGAGTGTGTCCTGTTCTGATCACTCTACAGACGCTGCATCTGTTTCTGTTTGATCACTGAAGCAAAGTGAGAATCTAACCGACACCTCCGACCTGTTTTTGTTTCCTCCTGTCTGCTGAAGGTGTACCTGGAACGCCTGCTCACCTACGCTGAACTTGATATCTGCCCCGCTAACTGGAAGCGCATCGTCCTGGGAGCCATCTTATTGGCCTCCAAAGTGTGGGATGACCAGGCCGTGTGGAACGTAGACTACTGCCAGATCCTCAAAGACATCACCGTGGAGGACATGTGAGTTACCTGTCAGAGCCAGGTGAACCAGGAAGGACTCGAGGGGGTGTTACCTTTAAAGATGCTTTTTACAGTGACACTGAACCTGAACAGGGGCTTCTTACCCAGAGGTGGAAAATTAAAGTGTGGTCTTGATCTGACCTGTAACTTCTGAGTTAACATGATGATAAGACGACATTGATAAGACAGCAGTGTCTCTATCTCAGATACCTGAGGTACAGAAACACAGCAGAGCTCCGTCACTGAGCTGCTCAGCTAATAAAGGAGATGAAACAACAAAGATGCACTTAAATCAGGAAGAGGAAGAGACGAGCTGGAAGAGATGAAGCTGTAGGAGAGGCCACGGCCAGGCTGCACTTGGAGCACCAGGGCTTTATTTCTTACAATTGCTTTTCCTGTGTGTGTGTGTGTGCGTGTGTGTGTGGAAGAGGTTGAAAGTGCCTCCTTTCTTTTTGTTATTTGGAAAGGTGCGTTCACCGCCTGCATCCGTCCCCTCCGTCCATGATTCTCCATCCTTCCTCTCTCTCTCTCTCTCTCCTCTCATATATGTCTGACCCGCACTCTCGGCGCTCTAATTTTGTGGCCATCACTGAAGTGTCTTTGTAAGCTGAGTCGGGTCTGCGCGGAGGGATGGAGGAAGGGAGCAGAGAGGGAGACAGACAGATGAACAGAGAGAGAGAGAGAGAGAGAGAAATGCAGGGGAGGGTCTCAAGTGCTCTCACTGCTTCTACATAATGGCCCCCAGCTCTCGCCCACTCCATTAGTTGCCCTGGGAGACCAGACATCACACTCACACACTCGGGCTCACTCTCAGCACCTTTGCTGACCAACAAAGCAGCTGAGATGCTGTCTCTGTGGCGACCACCTCCCTGAGCTGAGATGATGAGGAGGAGGAGGAGGATGGAGGAGGATTGAGGCTGTGGTCTAGAAAGATGAAATGTGAAGGCTGATTACCTGTGTGTGTGTGTGTGTGTGTGTGTGTGTTTGGGTGGTGTCACTATGATGGAAACATGTTCCACCTTTGTTTGCACCTCACGGTGTTTAAAGTGGGAGCACAGATTTAAAGTTCAGCCTTTAATCGTTCGTCTCTGTTGTTTTTAAAGCGGAGCGTCTCAGAGTTTCAGAGTGAAGTCAGAGAAATGTTCCTCCTTTGCTTTAAGTCGGACTGATCTCTCTCTTTTCCCCCAGGAATGAGATGGAGCGCCACTTCCTGGAACTTCTGCAGTTCAATATCAACGTGCCGGCCAGCGTCTACGCCAAGTACTACTTCGACCTGCGGCAGCTGGCCGACGACAACAACCTCAGCTTCCCGCTGGAGCCTCTGAACAACCAGCGAGCGCAGAAACTGGAGGTGAGTGTTTGAGGTAGACTTCCTGTCTGTAGCTCCAGTTTGTCCCCGTGAACCATCCTCTCTTTACGTTTCATCTTCAGGCCATTTCAAGACTCTGTGAGGACAAGTACAAGGACCTGAGTCGAGCCGCCATGAGACGATCCTTCAGTGCAGACAACCTGATAGGAATACGACACTCCAACGCTGTGCTGTCATAGGTCAGATCTCTGCTCTGAAGACCCCCACAGCCAAACGGAGCCGCCGCCATGGCCACGAGGCGGGAGGAGAACTTCCTGTTTGACCTGCTCCAACAGTAACTGACTGTAGAGCTGCGATTCTCAAATTTAACTTGAATTTCAGGTGTTAACCCAAAACGTCACTACACCGTTATTATTATTATTATTTGATGTATCTCATATTTATTTCTTAATTATCCCGGAAACACCTGGAAACACTGAGGGTGTTTCTGCAGCCGTGAGGGATGAGGAGGAGGAGGAGGTGTGTTCACCTCTTCAGGCGTCAACAAACTTCATGGAAAGACAAAAAACCAAAACCAGCAGCAGGACGTCACCGCCCGGCCTGCAGGAGTCTGGAAAATCCAAATGAAGAGAAGAAACGAAATATGGAGAAGGCTCAGTGTTTTCATCAAACAGATGCAGCCGTGTTGAATTTAAACAGAAGGACGGGTTTGTGGGACTATTTTTTTGTGGTGGATTAATACACCTTTTGTGCAAAGTGAAGATCCTCTCCAGTTTTTGGGATGGCTGTCAGGGTTAGACGTTTGAGGGCCGCAGCAGAGATGGATGAGACGCGTCAGGTGTCGCTGGTTTTGTCTTTTCATGGGATTTATTGGCGCTGAAGAAAAAAACCCTTTAAAGCAGGTGTAAATTATAGTTAAATCTAAACCTTATTCCTGAACGGGGGTGTCATGATTCTGAAAACAGATTTGATTTGAAGCTGGTGATTTAAACACCTGGATGTCAGGTGTCCTCAGAATCGTGACTCCTCCTCCTCCTCCTCCTGAGACGTTTGATTTGTTTACGGTTCAGTCAAACAGTTTGATTCTTATTTTTAGTACATTATGGACCCTTTTTGTACCTGTTTTGTTTCTTATTGGGAGCATGTTCCAGAGACGAGTATTAATCTCTAAATATTCCACAGACGTAAACAAAGCTGCAGTCAGCTGATCATCAGGAGTGCCAACCTGGAGTCAGACACACGTGGTCAAATAGAAACTGTTTACAGTCTGGATCAGTGTTTCGGCAGTAAGGTCGCCATGATGTTAAGACGAGGGTTAAGTCTGAGTCTTGTCCCCCTAAAATCCTGCCACCCTGACCTCAAAGAGCCCCCAAACTGATTCACAGAGTCCGTGCTGGTCCCAGGTCTCAACCAGAGCTTTGAACAAACCGACGGCCCCGAGGGGCCGACTGACGGACACGCCCTCCTTTTTGCTTACTATGTAGGCTACTAGCTGTGAAATTTGTCTTGTTTTTAATTGAAAAAAAAAACATTTGCAGATGGAGTATTTTAAATAAACACTAATCATGTAACAAAGAAATGCTTTCCTGGTTTCTGTGGTTTGTGTGATTCGTGTGACGTTTACAGTGGAGCCAGAAACAACCAATGAAAACATCACTTTCAGTTTCTGCTGTTGGGGGACTTTTTTCTCCCCTTTTGCAGGGGATTATGGGAGTTGTAGTTTTTGGTTTTTTTTTTTAAACGACATCTATCAGTCATGACTTAAGCCTGACGTCTGATTACTGATCTGGTTAAAAATTCAAGATCACAACTCAAACCAAACTCTCTCCATCACAGAGATGCTTCTGTAAAAAGGATATGAATTCATTCATTCATTCATTAACCATAACAGACGGCTTGAATTATTGTGCCAGTGCCTTGAAAAAAGTTATGGATTTCTCATGAGCAGGATTCCCAAACTTTGCTGGAAAGGTAAACAAATTAAAAAGAAGTCCTAAAATAATTAATTTATCTACCTTTGGTCACATGTTTCTGTTTTCTTAATGACTCCGCCTCCTCTGATGTCAGCGTTCTCCTGGTTTAGTCTCCTCAGGGGTCTTCAGCAAAGAAATGTGGACAACAGATCAAACATTTACTGTTTCTAACCCTTCTTTTTGTTTATATTTTTGTAATAATGGAGGAAATATGGAATTGTAAATATGTCTTTGATTTTGGAAGGCTTCTCCAGTCCTGCAGTCCAGTTCTCACAAGAGTCTCTGGCTCAACTTCCAGCCTCCCTCGACTCTCTGCTGTCCATTTTCCTCTGCTCTCCATCCCGGCTGTCCCGTCTCTTTGTTTATTTTCCTTAACCAACCAAAAAGGCAGAAAAGCCCCTCAAAAAATAGTGACTGAAATGAGAATCTGGTGTTTAGATTGAAGCTCTGCGCAAACCTTAAAAACTATCAGTCAGCAGCATCAGAAATCTAAATATGTTGACTTTTAATGAATGAGTGTGTCAGTGTGTGTGTGTGCGTGTGTGTGTGTGTGTGTGTGTCTTGTTAAATGAATCCTGGTCTGAGGCTGTCAGAGAGGACGGGGACGGTGCGGCTCACAGGAGGAGACGGGGTGAGTCAAACTTTGATCTCACAGATTTAATCACAGATTTTGTGATTTAAATTTAAGCACCAAATAAATTCAACTTCTTCATGTTTGTTTTCAAACGTTACTTTTGTCTTTTTCTGAGCATCAGGGACAGATAAATTTCACGTTGAAGTAACCTCAGTCAGATGAAGATGAGACACACCAGCGTCAGGCTCAACTCACTTTTATTTCCACATCATAACTCAAAGTCTATTTATTATTATTATCCTCGGAGGAAATCTATCCACAGGATTCAGGTACAAACCTGAGGGTCAGTTTGACCGGCATTCACACACACACTCACACACACACGCTCACACATAAATCAGACTAATAAATTAGAATCCTCTAACATGCAGGCACTCAGCCGAACAACAACACAGAAGGAAAACATCCCAAAGCACGAGCAGAGAGAGAGAAAGAGCAGACCACAGACCCCTGACAGGATCAGATTATAATCTGATTATTATGGAGAACAGAGATCCTTCAGAAAGAAAGGATGCTTCTCTTGTCCAACCAGCAGCGACTCAAATGTTTTTTAAATAAAGTTTTTGATATTGAATTCATTTAAACTCATTTTAAAGGGAAAAAAATTAAATGTTTTGAGTTAAAAATGAGAATCAGCAGTTTCACACTGCTGGAACTGAATTTCTTCACCATTCCAGTATCTCAGTTTGACTTCTAATTACAGCGTTTCCACCAATCAGGAGAGAGGATTTTTAACACGTGTAAAAACATGGACTCCAGGGCTGTTTTCAAACTGACTCTTATTCTCCTGATTTTAATTCTTTTGGTTATTTTTATTTTATATAATTTCATCTTTTTTGACAGGATGTTGACTGTTAACAGTTTTCATTAAAGGGATAAGTCGTCAATTTTTACACCAGAGAGGCTGAAAACCTCTCTTTAAGTTTTCTTTGAGGTTGTTTCAACTCGATAAAACAGACCTCACGTTGACAGATTTATGACTGATATATGCCTGTTTGGAGTCCGAGCATGAAGTTCCTGGAAAAAAAAAAATTAAAGCGGTGGTTCTAAATAAAAAAAAAACACCAGAATAAAAACTGAGTCACCTTCTGATCCATGAGCCCCGTTTTTGTAACGTAATGTAAAAGAAAATCCAGAGTAAAGTTAAAGTCAGGGTCTGTGGTCTGATGAGGTCTGAGGAGCACAGCATGCAGTTCCTCTGTGAACCACCAGGTGGAGCTGAAATCCACTCTCATGCTCCTCCTGCTGCTTTAACCTGATCAGCTCTGAAGCTCAAACACAGATCAGACAGAAACGCTCCACAAACAGAGTTTAGTGTCTTTTGAATGTGACAGCAGAGGAGGTCCTGCTCGTCTTTCTGTTTCTCACTCAGCAGCTGATATCAACTCAAACACGGACAACACACGGCACATTTTTCTACAAGTGTACAATCAGGAGACGAGTTCCTCTGGTGTTCGCTCCAGTCTGTGGCAGTGACGCTGGTTGTTTGAAAAGTATCACACTGTACAGCTATTAATTCATTTTTACAGAACATTTTTACACTATTTACAAAAATAAATACGCTTCTTCTTCTTCTTCTCATTTCTCAGAGTAAAAGAGAGAGAGAGAGGAGGAGAAGGAGGTGTGTTTCCTGTTTGGATCCAGGACACTCTGAGGTTTGAAAAATGTTTGTCAAATATTTCTGAGTTTGAAGATTCAGTGAGAGACGGAGTCTGTAAATATTCTTCTTCTGAATTTAAAACATTTAAACTCCACTCAGCAAAGATTTGTAAAGAAATTCCCTTTTTAGACTCTGAATCTTTTGGTGCATCATCGAGCGACACCGGAGCTCCAGTTCTGCTGATGTTTGTCTCTGAACGTCTGAGTGTTTGTTTCTGAGGATCCACAGAGTTCACTTCAAACCTGGTCCTCCTGAGACCCGGTCCCCAGTCAGCTCATATATGTGACGGAGCAGCTTTATGGTACATCCCTGACGTCAGCCCGGTCCCAGTGTGCCCAGTTAAAGCAGTACTGACCTCACTGTACATGGAGGGGGGAGCTGTGGCCTTCTGCTGCCAGCAGGGGCAGCATCGAGCCACAAACCTCCTCCAGGACTCCACGGTCTTTCCAGACCAAATCCAGACCCCTGAGGTGATCCCCACCACCAGGCACATGAAGTACTTGAGCATGAAGACGGCGTAGTCCGGACCGATGCCCAGACGCTGGCGCTCAGAGAGGCACATGCAGGCCATGGCTCGCTCCCAGCCGGGTCTGTAGTGCTGCTCGTAGACCAGGCAGGCCACCACGATGGTTGCAGGGACCGTGTACAGAACCGTGAAGAGCCCGATGCGGATCATCAGCCGCTCCAGTTTGTCCGTCTTTGTTCCGCCTTGCTTGATGATGCTCCGGATGCGGAAGAGGGAAACGAATCCAGCGAGCAGGAAGAGTGAGCCGGTGAAGAGGTAAACCACCAGGGGAGCCAGAACGAAGCCTCTCAGGTTCTCCAGGCTCTGGTTCCCCACGAAGCAGATCCCAGCCACAGGGTCCCCGTCCACAGAGCTGAGAGCCAGGACCACGATGGTCTTCACGCTGGGGATGAGCCAAGCGGCCAGGTGGAAGTACTGAGAGTATCCTGCGATGGCCTCGCTGCCCCACTTCATCCCCGCAGCCAGGAACCAGGTGAAGGACAGAACCACCCACCAGATGGAGCTCGCCATGCCGAAGAAGTACACCAAGAGGAAGACCAGGGTGCAGAGCGCCGGGCCGGTGGTGTCGTAGAGGACATGCAGCTGGTCGCCACCGATGCTGCTGCTGAAACCACACGCCACCCGCTCGTGACCGGCCACCAGGCGGATGATGTAGCCCAGAGACACGAAGAGGTAGCACGCCGCCAGGAAGATGATGGGTCTCTCTGGGTATTTAAAGCGCTCCATGTCGATGAGGAACGTGGCAACCGTGGTCAAGGTGGAGATGAAGCACAGCACCGACCAGAGTCCGATCCAGAAGCTGGTGAAGGCGCGTTCGTCGGGCGAGAAGTACGGCTGGTGGCAGGGCTGGGCGCAGTTAGGAAGGGGGCCGGTTTGGACTTGGCCGTACAGGGTGTGGGACTCCCTCTTGATGGGAACAAGGGGGTCTCTGCAGCGACACTCCCTATCACACTGGGGTGGACTCGGGGGTCTCGTCCGGCCTTTAGAGGTCGGCTTGGGGAAGAGAGGGGCCAGGGTGGTGGTCTCGCTGCTGTTCTGGTCCATGCACAGGACGTCGTCGCCCTGCTGGGGCAGCTGCTCGCAGCTCATCCTCTCAGGCCACTCGAAGCCGTACTGACTCATGAGCGGGGAGCAGCCTCGCTTGGCTCGCTCACACACGGAGCGGCACGGGGGAAGGGGTTTACGGTAGTCCGGCAGACAGATCGGGGTGTACATGCTGCAGAGGAAGAACAGCAGGTCTGGGGAGCAGCGGATCCGGACCAGGGGCCAGAACTGGTGGACCTCCAGCCCCACCTCCTCCTGGGTGTCGTGGTTGAACTGATTGGGCATGTAGGTCAGGTTGTAGCCGATGCCTCTGCACATGGGGACAGTGATGGGCTCACACACCAGGTCCTTGGAGGCTCCTGAGGTGAGACCAGGACCCCAGACCAGCAGCAGCAGAAGGAGGATCGTTGACGCCATCATGTACGATCAGAATATTTAATTCACAGTCATTAAAACAAGAAGAGTGAAGGTGGAACTTCTTCAGTTTGAGTCCATATCAGAGAAGTGGAGCATCACCTGCTCTGGAGAGGAAAAACCGCTGATAGGTTCTTTACGATCCAGACTGTAAATCCAAACAGGTCTGCTGTCAATCATTCACCTGAGCTCGAGCAATCATTACGGAGAAAGTTCATCTCCTCTGGTCACGTTTCAATAAATTTAACGACCCTGTAACATTTTTACCAGCTCTGCGTCTCCTTCAAAGCTCGTAAAGAGGAGGAAAAAGTCGCATGTTGAAGCAAAGCTGCTGAAAAGTGGAGGAAAAGTGTCGAAGAGTCCGAGCTCCGCTGCGTTACATCCACCTGAAGTCTAAAATAAACTTCCAGGTACCTGTTACCTTTTTCCTTTCAGCGGTTTTAAACGCGTCGTGTCTGCTGGTCCTGCGCGGGAAGAAGAAAAAAAACAGAAAATAATCCTTTGGGATAAAAAAACTTCCCTGTGAGGAACTCCTGCAGCGCGTGTCTGTCCGAGCATTCAGCGAGCTCGAGGACGGAATGAAGTCCGTCTGAAGCTGCAGCTCCTCATCACACAGGGACTGATGCGTTCAGGGGCTGTCGGACATGTCACACCCCGTCATATACGACGTGTATAATGAATCAGTTTGAACGGAAAACCTTTTTTTGTGAGCGATCTGTTAAACTTTATGAGCTACAACATGAAAATTAATTCTTTATTACCTTAAATTAAATGTTTGATCCGCTTAAAACATTTTTTCAGTTATTTGTGCACAAAATGCAACACAGGTCACAGTTTGTATTTAGTTATACAAAGCTATGTTTTTGTGCTAATTAGATATTTTGATTTTATATTACCTTATTGTTTTCTTTATGTATTTTAACTACGTAGGTGTTAATTTTAACATATGTCTTAATTATAATAATAAAGAATTATTTTACTAAACACAAAGGCCAAATGTGGGAGAGTAGGTGAGCTCAATGTATTATGGGTAATGTTATTTTTGTCTTGTGGTCATATCAATAACATTTATTTTATTTTATTCTATATCTGTGTATGTTACACTGAATATTTAACAATAATTTAAAAAATATTTTATGGAAAAAAAAGATTCTGGATTTTCTTGCTGTAGTGATCAAAACCAGTACCAAGAATATTTTGCATTACTTGGTTAATTTTAGATCTTTTTTTTTTTTTTTTATAAATACATAGAGTTTACTCCTGTTTTTTATTATAAATAAAAGATCCAACAATAACTCCAATTAAGTTCCTAATTCCAATCTGGAGTTTAGATAAAAACACTCAGCACATGAGGGCTGTAACATCTCCTTTCTCATCTCACAGCCTCTGGAAACGTACTTCTACCAGCAGCACCTGAACGCATCAGCGAGTTGTATTTATGACTTCCTGCATTAAGAGGTAAGTTCACCAGGAGAGCTTTAAGGCATCACACACACACATGATGGATCAGGTCTCTCCTCACACTAACACCCTGATGACCACACACACATTTCTCTCTCCTAACACACTCAAATACAAACTGAGGTTGTTTATATTCGTCTGTTTTGACCCAAACTGCAGCTTTAATTCATCTGTTCTCAGAATTTAATGTCAAAAAGCTGAAAGAAAAAACAGTAAAGAGTTTACTCTTAATCTTTATGCAGCGTTAGAGGGAAAACACACACACACACACACACACACACACACACACACACACACACACACACACACACCTTTGAGACCTTTGTCCTGGAGAGAGTTGTGACCTTTGTCCTATGTGGGTTATGGCTCAATGTTTGTGTGTGTGTGTGTGTGTGTGTGTGTGTGTGTGTGTGTGTGTGTGTGTGTGTGTGTGTGTGTGTGTGTGTGTGTGCTCAACAAATCAGCCATGTCGAGTCATTCTGCGCTGATTTACCTTCACTCAGGTTACTCTGATAAATAAAGAGAACGGAGGGGGAGGAGTTCACGTGTAAAGCCTGCACCACATCAATCTCTCCAGTGTACACACACACACACACACACACACACACACACACACACACAGAGTCTTACCTGATTGCTTGTGGTGTTTTTTTTCCAGGTGCTGTTTGATTAAGACTCAGAGGAGAACAGGAGGAGACGTGACCTGCATCCTTTACTGATCAGGTAACCACGACAAACACACGCTTGTTTGTTCTTCTATCCCTCAGAGGACCAGCACTGACAAGAGAACAGGACACACACACACACACACACACTTGTCATTTTTGCTACCACTGTACCTTTAACTACGCTAACATTATAACCTTAACCTTTATTGAAGTTGGAGTTCTTCTAATGGGTGTGTATGTCGCTTCCAGGTTTTTGGACCAGCCTCTAGTGGACACTTGAGGAACTGCAGTTTTTGGCACTTCTGCACTGATTTCATATTTTGATATTTTGAGACTGGAAGCTTCCGCCTGGTTGTCACATGCTAGCTGTTTCTGTGTCGTCTAAGTGTTTGTGATAAAGTGTGAACTCCAGTCAGGAATGTAAAACAGTGGATGTTTCCTTTAATGAAAGCAGCCGACAGTCCGCTCAGCTCAAACCTGCTGAAAGCTTCGACGTGGCCAAATGAGCCTCTGAACAACCAGGTCACTGGGAACACTGGGGCCCTGCCAGCTTTTGTGTAGCAGCTCGCTACACAGCATGTCAGGGGGGACCGTGTGTGTGTGTGTGTGTGTGTGTGTGTGTGTGTGTGTGTGTGTGTGTGTGTCAGAACCCTCCTCTCATGTTGTGAGAGCAGAGGCCCAGTGCTCCACTCCTCTGTGACCGCTGTCCACCTCCCCCTCCTCCCGTCTCTCCCCTCCCCTCCCTCCGTCCTCGTTTTTCTCCTTAAACTGTCTTTTGTTTTCATTTTCGTTGGCATTTCTGCTCCGTCGTTGTTCGGGACCCTAAATGAGTCTTGACTAGCCCGCGGGCCATTGGAGAAGCACAAAGGACTTCGTTCTACTCGCTACAGTTGATCCATTGTGGGCATCCCACAATGCACTAATTGGCGATGACAATTAAGCGCGGTCGACACTCAGCTTCAATTTGCCCGCTGCTCTACGCACATCGCAGGCAAACGATTGGGCCTGTGAGTGCTGACACTATGCAGATTCACCCGAGCAGGTTTACATGCACCTTCGATTCACACGTTTCTCTCCTGGCTCCGTTTGAGGCCTGACAGCCTGAAGAAAAGTGACGGCGCAGCGTAGCTCTGTTTGTGAACCCCTGAGTACAAACTGATAAAACACAATTCTTTTTATACTGGAAAAAATACCCAAACAAATCTTTAAACACAAGTTTGTTCTTTAAATCCATACTGACGTCGTTGGGACTCCCTCCAAAACCAGATGCTGCATCTGAAAAAACTGAACTGATGAACGAGTTAAAAAAGAAAACCAGACCCACGCCATCAAACCGTCTTAATGAGTCCTACAGACAAAACCCAAGAAGTGATAAAAAGCATGATAGAAGTTACCAGTACCAGGCGTACCCCTTATATCTTTAACTTTAGTGAGTGATTTAAAACTTGACAGTAAAAAGAAAAGAAAAATGAAAAAATACCTTTTTAAAGAATGTAAGGGGTTAGCCTTTCCTGAGATCAGATTTTTTCAACAATTTTTTTTCCTCAAAGATATTAGAAATAATGAAAAAAATCCTCTTAAAGTTAAAAATAAAACACAAGGGGTTAGCCTTTTTTTTCCAGATTTTTAAAAAAATATTATTTTCTGTCAAAGATATATTTTGTGTTCTTAGTTTCATGAAAATAAAGTTTGAAAACAAAAATATGTTTTATTTAAGCCTATTTTTTTTATTTTATTTTATTTTTTTTGTATTAGGGTTTTTTTTTTCAGATTTACTTTTTTTTCCTGTTTTTTTTTTTCAATTTTTTTTCCCAGTAATATTTTTTGTTCTGTGCAGCCAGTGTTCATTAGAATAAAGTTTCAGAACATAAATATCTTAGAAATAATGAAGAAAAAAAATCTAGCCAAAAAAAAATAAAAATAAATAAATAAATAAAAAAAAATGGTAAGGGGTAAGGCTTTGGCTTTTAGAGTTGGAGAAATCTTTTTTCTTACTTTTTTTCCCCCTTAAAGTCAATGTTTTCATGTTCTGTGCAGCCAAGATAAATTAAAATAAAGTTTTGGAAAAAACATCTGAGAAATAAAGAAAAATCATTTTTGAAAAAAAAAGTAAGGGGTAAGGATTTCCTTTTTCAGATTTTTTTCAGATCTTTTTTCTTAAAGATAAAAGGTTTGAAATGTTAATTGCAGCTACAAGTTCATGAAAATGAATTTTGGGAACATAATATCTGAGAAATAATAATGAAAAAAATATAGCTAAAAATTGCGAGAAAAAAAGTAAGGGGTTAGCCTTTCCATTTTTCTAGATTTTTTCTCAGATTTTTTTTCTTCCTCAAATGATCAGGTTTTTTATGTTCTGTGCAGCCAAGGTTAATGAAATCAAGGTTTTGGAACATAAACATCTGAGGGAAAAATGGAAAAAAAAATCTACCTAAAACTTGGGTGAAAAAAGTAAGGGGTTAGCCTATCCCTTTTTTTCAGATTTTTCTCTGTTTTTTTCTCTAAGATCTAAGGTTCTAAATGTTCTGTGCAGCTAAGGGTCATGGAAATAAAGTTCAGGAATATAAATATCTTATAAATAGTGAAACAAAAATCAACCCTAAACTTGGAAAAAAAATAGGTACGGGGTTAGCCTTTGGTCTTTTTAGATTTGGAAGATTTTTTGTTTTACTTATATTTCTCTAAGTTAATGTTTTTTCATGTTCTGTGCAGCCAAGGTTCATGGAAATAAAGTTTGGGGACATTAATATCTGAGAAAAAATGAAGAAATAAAAATCAACCCTAAACTTGGAAAAAAAATAGGTAAGGGGTTAGCCTTTGGTCTTTTTAAATTTGTAGGAATCTGTATTTTTTTTCTCAAAGATATATTTTTCATGTTCTGCGCAGCCATGAAAAAAATGTTTGGGAACACAAATATCTGAGAAAAAAGTAAGAAAAAAATCAAGCCAACAATTGAAAAAAAAAAACAAAAACAAACGTAATAAAAGGGTTTAGCCTTTCCGTATTCTTTTCTTTTTTGCCCTTGTCTTTTTTTTTTTTTTGCTCTCAAAGATATCAGGGTGCAGCTAAAGTCCAAGAAAAATCAAACGAGGATCCAGACTTTTTCACTTTGAGAAGATGGTCTTTATTGGCATCAGTGACGAGCGGACAAACATGAACAAATAAATCAGACAGAAAAAAGGATCATCTCCCTGTGCTTGCATAAAAGTTTTGCTGCCATGAGAAAACAACGTTAAAAAATAACTTAAAAAGTGCAAAGAGAGAAGAATTCCAGTTCAGTGTCTCTTTAAATACTGAACAATAAACTCTCCTCCGAACATGAAAAACACACAACCATGAACATCATGTGCCTGCATCATAAACACTTCCAGCAGCAGACTGTGACACACGCTCAGTCAGCAGAGGATACATGAGAGTCAAACAGAGAACAGAACACTGAGGTTAAATAACACACGAGTCATGAAACAGGTTCTTTATTACAGACGGACTCATTCTGACATCTACTAAAGGAACCATGAAACATAAAGTTCCAGGATGTATGAGGACAAATTCCTGCGACTTTTTTCTGCCCCGACAGATAAACATGACATGATCATAAGTTCAATCTTCTGACCATAATTTGAAAACAAAATCTTAAAGCTCCTGTGAGGAACTTTTAGCTTGTGTGATTTTAGCGCCCCCTGTGGACAAAGATGAATCTCAGACATAACAGGCCTTTTGTGAGGTTTGTTCTGGCCTCTGTTTGATTCTTGTTAAATCTCTGTGACGTGTCACAGTCCTCAGCAAAGAAAATAAATAAATAACATAACCAACAAAAACAGCAACTGAATAAATAAAAAGCTTCAGAAACAAAAAAATGCACCAAAAAATACTTTGACCAAAGATCTGAGACCCTTTCGTTGTTTTATGCAGCAGGCACAAAGAAACAATAACTTCAACATCCTTCAAAATAAAAGACATCAGTGCACTTTCCCTCTCAGCTTTTAAACAACACTGACTCTGTTTAGTTTCAGTCTTTTCTCCACACGCTTCATTAACTGAAAAACACATCATGAATTCCCTCATAAATCCAGAACTGAGGTTTGTTCCAGAGCAGCAGCGTCATGATGACACCGTCTTTATGGCTCAAATAAGCTGAGAAAGGAGGACGAGGAGACAGAGAGACACCGAGAGAAGAAAAGATCAGCTGCAGGAGGAAAGAAGTGAAGAGCAGCTACATTTTAATCCAACTACTGATCCACACCCGGACTCTGAGACCCAGCAGTGTGACGGATTCAAGGATTAACTCTAATTTTTTTTAAAACAAAGCTGCAATAATAAAACCTGTTGTGCTCTTTAGAGGACATCCTGAGCTTCCCTGTGTTTGGGCACAAGGAGAGCAGGTCTCCAGATTTATCCAGGTGTTGTGCTTTTGGAGGTAAATACTGAATGTTAGCTAACGTTTACATTGGAGATGATTTTTGTTTTGTTGCATTAAAACAACAAAATACACATTGTTCCTTTCTGCAAACTGGTAGAGAAGATGATGGATGAGAGACAGTTTTCCAGTGAACAGGAAGTCCTGATGTCCACTGCAAAAAAAACCTGAAATAAATCAATTTTGCATCATTTTTTTTCTGGGTCTCAAAGAGGGTCGGACTCATCGTTTAAAGCTGCTCTCTGCAGGTCTGTAAAGGAGCATCAAACCCCCAAAATCCTCCAAAAGATTTGAGCGACTTTTTATTTGTTTGTAGAAACAAAAACAAAAAAAAAAGTGGTAAAAATTTGCGTTGTGAGGTCAGAAATGTTCATTCTTTTTCTCATTTTCCGCCTCTAAAGCTAAACTAATGCAGAAAGTGAACTTCTGGTGAAGCAGAATTTCTTGAACTCTTGAAAATGTTTTGTTTGGACGTGAAGAGGAAAGAAACCTGCTTGTTGTAAAATGTAAACCAAAGCATGTCTGGACCTTTAAAGGTGAGAGCAGTGGGTCATAAAGGCCATCTGGGTTGCATAGAAATACTAAAAGCTAAAGCTGCTATCAAGTCCGATAGAGTCTGCATGAATAAAGCACAACAGGAAGAAGACGGACAGAAGAGGAGGAGGAGGAGGAGGAGGAGGAGGAGGAGGAGGAGGAGGAGGAGGAGGAGGAGAGACAGAAGAGGAGGAGGAGGAGGAAGAGGAGGAGGAGGAGGAAGAGGAGAGACAGAAGAGGAGGAGGAGGAGGACAGACAGAAGAGGAGGAGGAGGAGGACAGACAGAAGAGGAGGAGGAAGAGGAAGAGTGGAAGGAGAGACAGAAGAGGAGGAGGAGGAGGAGGAGAGAGAAGAGGAGGAAGAGGAGGAGAAGGAGAGACAGAAGAGGAGGAGGAGGAGAGACAGAAGAGGAGGAAGAGGAGGAGGAGGAGGAGAAGGAGAGACAGAAGAGGAGGAGGAGGAGGAGGAGAAGGAGAGACAGAAGAGGAGGAGGAGGAGGAGGAGAGACAGAAGAGGAGGAAGAGGAGGAGGAGGAAGAGAAGGAGAGACAGAAGAGGAGGAGGAGGAGGAGAGACAGAAGAGGAGGAGGAGGAGGAGGAGAGACAGAAGAGGAGGAGGAGGAGGAGGAGGAGGCAACAATGAGAGAATAAGTTAGAGTTTCTTATTGCCTGTTATCTTACAGGTTGAACGATGGAGAGTCCCTTTAAAGTTTATAAAGCAGTAACACTGATAAATGTGACAAAACATCTTTCCTTCCACATCTACGACTTCACTCACTCCGTCTGAAGCAGAGGACTGTTATACTTCAGTCACAGCTTTAAATTAGAGCTGTTTGATTATTATTATTATTTAGTAAAACATCTACATAACAGTAAATCCTCCATCTATTCATCTCATGATGACCTGAATGTGACCGTTTCTCAAACACGTCTTCACAAACAGAAGCAGCCGCGTTCAGTTTACGTTTGAAGCTACAGACGGTTTAAATCATGAACGTAGCCTCTCTTTGTTTTTGATACAGAGCTTTCAGACTATCTTTAACGGCCATATTGGAAACGCCGATTTGAACCTAGCTTTGTTCGAGTTCAGATGAGATGAAGAGGTGGGCCTTTAGCCTCTTAGCTAGCAGCTACAGGACGCCCACCTGTTAGCCAAATGTGCTGGTGGACAACGATCTGCTCAAACCCTGGCTGTGAATGTAAAGATCACCTGTTTTTGAATGGGTGTGTGTGTGGTTTCTGGTGTTTCTGCAGGCAGCCTCTAGTGGACACTTGAGGAACTGCAGTTTGGTGACCTGCAGGTTGCCACTTAGTTTGTAGAGTAATTAACCATCATCACTGGAGACTTTTATTAAATATATAAACGTCTGTTTTGATCCGTATGACTGTTAAAAAGATCCTCAAATCAAGAAGATACTCAAAGTTACAGCTTTTAGTTTCTTCTTCTTTTCCCTGAAGAATGTTTTCTTGAAGGTAAAAATTTGAATCCTTCTAAAGATGAAGTTGAACGGGTTCATTTTCTGGGTGATTTATTTTAAATAACAAATCTTTTAAATAATTTCCTCTACTGTACCGAAACCTGTATCCAAGGGAAACCACGCGGCTGCTTTCATTTGTGAAGAAGTTAACTACAGATGTTTCTCAGCCTCTCTTTTAAGAGTTATTAAAGATGTTCGTCTCTAAACAAAGAAAAGGAGGCGTCTATTTTAAAGAGACATTTTTTTGTTCGACAAACACTCAGAACCTGAAAGGAGAGGCTGAGCTCAGGGAAACACACACTCTCAGTTCAGTGACTGATTGTTATCGAGTTAAACTTTGTGTAACTTTTGAGGAAGGATCAGCTGTGATTGGACTCATTTAGCCCCTAAAATAAAGAGTCAGTGTGGACAGAGAGGAGGTGAGAGGATGGAGACGGAGGTGAGTGATTCAGAAGTGAGATGTGTGACTATAAAACACACGTAGATCAGTCTGTAAAGCCCGGTGCAGCAGCTCCTCCGCAGGTTTTGCGCTTCGCAGCGAGGAGGAGGATTCTTAGTCCACACAAACACAAACCTGACGCAGCTTCAGACGCTCTGAGCTCATCCTCTGCTCGCTGAGCTCGTCCTGGAGACACGCACGGTCAGGCACTTCTGTCCGAAGTCACGGCCTGACGGTGCTCTCCTTCTCAGAGCGTCTCCATGCGTGTGTGTGTGAGTGTGAGTCTCAGGTGTCTTGGTAGGGCAGGTGGAAGCACCCGGGGCTGTCGTCGTCAGGTGACCAGAAGGAGGACGGCCTCTTGTGGTGGAGCTCTCGGCGGACGCAGCGAGGACACGGCTGGGCTTTCTGTCGACACTCGGTGTGGAACACGGCGCCGCAGCCGTCACACCTGCAAACACACCGAGATCATCTTTACTGAACACACAACACACACTTTATTCACCTCATCTATTCAGAATAGTTATCAAATCAAATCGTTATTCCTCATTTCCAGTTGGTCAGCGTGTGAGCGAGCGAATCAACAGACTCGGAGAATCGTTACGGCTCAGCTCCAGTGAGAACGGCACAAACACACCGCTCTTATCAACACTTCACACTTCCTTCACAAGTCATAAAGCACAACTCAACAAATAAGGAGTGTGTGTGACAGAGAGAGAGATAATAAAGACTGCTCTGTCTGTGTGTGTGTGTACAGACTCTAACACAGTTCTAAGAATCATCCTGATTGGCTCTTATCGCCCTGCTTCCTGTCACTCTGAGTTTCAGTGTGGATGAGGACAAGGATCTGGACTGTGTTAACGTCCATGTCCTGAACACACACACACACACACACACACACACACACACACACACACACACACACAGACAAAGGCCTCTCATGGTGTCACTAACAGGAGCACTCTCTCATCTCTGGGTTTTATTGGTGTATAATCAGCGCAGCGACAGGTGACTGAGGACATTCAGCAGGTGTGTGTTTGTGCTCACTCAGGAGGTGTGTGAGCTCTACTTTCATTTCTGGCTCCAGATATTAAGACCAACAGTTTGTGGTCCTGTTCTGAAGTGTTTTTCATTTATTAACACCTGATGTTGAAGAGACAAAGAGCTGCGACCTGAGACGGCTGTTATCAAACATTAAAGAGTGTGTGTTCTTCACACACTCTTCACCAGATCCACTCCAGACTCACTGAGATGATGACATCATCTCATAAGGATCTCCTAACTGGTTCAGGTCTGCACTTGGCCCCACCCCCTGACGGGTCTCCAGAGGGCTGGCCAATCGGAGTGAAGGGGGTTTGTGGAGCGTGGAGTCTTAAAGAGACAGCAGCTAAAAGGAACTGTTTCTTTATTCTCACAAGTTTGTGATTTCATCTTGTTTTTTCTTTCTTTGGACTTTACTGTGAAAAACTCAAAGTTGTAGATCCTGTTTGTGATATTTATCCACAATTACAGAAACACAAATTAATCTCACAGCTATTTATGAAACTGTTTCTCTTCCCTCTTTTTCTTTTTTTAAAACCATGATTATTAATTACATCAGTGTTGAAACACTGACGCTTCAAATACACCAGCTGCGTCTGCAGTCCAGCTCCGCTCCGCTGCGTGTTGACTGCGTTTGTCAACTCACACCGTGTTCAGTCCGGTAAGCCGCAGACATTCATGTTGGTCTGTTAAACCTCAAACCTGTTGACTCCTGGCGTGTCTTCGCTCCTTGAAACGTCTTCTTGCGTTGGTAAAGCTAAAAACAATCTGGTTTTGACACAGTTTGTCTTATTTTGAAAGTCTCAGGCTCTTTATAGATAGTTTCCGAGCACTACTTCCTGTCCTGCTCGATCTTTTCTACTCTTAATCAACGCGTCACAGCTCCAGCATCCGGCAAAAATAGGATGGCTGCAGATTAGCTGCGACCTGTCGGACCAGCCACGCAGCTGGATCCAGTGTGCGCTGACACACTGACTTGAATAGAAACCATCTGATCCGGTGCTGTGACGGAGCAGAGACAGACTGGAGATGCATCTGGTGCATTTCAGCCATGAATGTCCTCCCAGCTCTTACTCACTCAGCATAAATGTCCTTTTGGAGAAAGAAAAATACGAACTACTATTCAAGCCCTGTGCATGCAGAAACACACACACACACTTACACACACACACACACTCCACCTGAGGGCCTGTGAGTGGAATAAATGAATCTGCTCACACAGGCAGTGACATTACTCCTTTAGGGGTGATTTAGTATCCGGTTATGATTTCCTGCTGCTGTGAGTTTCACTGACGGGTTCATTCAGGATATCAGTCTTCAGAGGAACATAAAAAAGGACATTTGGTGCTTTTTGAACAGGTGACTGACTCGTAGGTACTCGGAGAAACAGGAATGCATGTTCTTGACACGACTCATTGCTTTCTGAAAAACCCGGCCGGTTTCTGCAGAACAGGATTTCTATCAGGAGAAGATTTAACAGCCAGGAGAGGAAATCCAACTCTAAATGTTTGAGTCTGTTTAAGTTGCACCAATACTTCAATCTGCACCTTGTCTTGAGAGTGAGATGTGGTCCAAAATGTACAGAAAGGGGGTTTACCTCTTGGTGGCGCTCTCCTGGAACGGGTAGATGACCTGTCCGTTGTGGCAGAGCTCACAGATGAAACCTTTCTCCCGACACAAACTGCAGCTGAAGACGTGAGAGCTGGCGAACTTGATCACCTTGGCGAGGAACGGGGCCAGTTTCCCATCGATCACCTGAAGGAGGAGCAGAGGAGGAGCAGAGGAGGAGGACGGTTTGTTAGTTCCAGAAAGAACTTCTTTTCATGAAGATGCAAAAATGAAAACAGTTCAAATACAACAGTGGGAAGTCAAATTTACATGAAGAAAACATGGTTTTGTGTTGCTGTATAAAGTTTATAACTCAGGACGTCAGTTAGTGAATAAAGAAACTGTTGAAATGAAGACTTCCTCCGTCTGCACAGCTTCTTCACATCAGGTTAATCATCTCCTCCATAATGAGAGCGAGGATACGAGACAGAACGAGGGAGAAACAGAGCAGAGATACGACACAAGTGGGAGAGATCTTGAGAGAGAGCGAGAGCCGGTATTCAGATACAAGTGGTTCCACCTGGCAGAGCTCTGGACCCCCAATTATAACCTCCTTCTGGTTGTTTGTTACACGACGAGGACGAGAGGCGGCGAGGAGGACGGAACCACACACTGAGGAAACAACACGGGGATGTATGGTGATCCTGTTTACGCCCAACCATGGCTTTTCAGATTTCACCGTTACAGAGAACACACTGCTCTGATGTTCAGTGTGTGATCTGAAAATGATCACACACACAGAGAAAATGAGACTCGTGTTTGAAGGTTTGAGGTTTAAGTGCTTTGGTCATTATTTTCCTTAACTTCCACAGAAAAGTGAACTTCATGTTTCTGTAAATGAACCTTTAACTCAGCGTCTGAGTCCAGAGTCCTGCTGCATCATCTCTGTGTGAGTGTGTCTTACTTTAGGGTGTAAAATACACACTAAACTAAACCACATCTCAAAGCTAGTTTGAATCAGAAGTCGTTTAGTCAGAGAGCCTCCAACACTCACACATTAGCGATTGGCTTCACACACTCTCACAGCACATCCCTGATTTCTCAAACTGAAGTGTCCATCTTCAGAAAAAAAAAAAATCCATTGTTATGAGTTCGGATCTCACGCCGTCGGAACCAGATACACGGTCCAGTGTGTTGCGGGCGTTTTCTGAGAGATTTATGGGATGCAGTTAGCAGGTATGAGGTGCATCTTAACTCGCAGAGCGTCAAGTTTAAACTAAAATACTGTCCAGAAATGTTCTTATCAGGCTGCATGTTTAAGCACTTATACGGCTCATTTTAACTCGTGCTAATAAACAAACAGCCCTGCAAAGGTTAGTAAAAAAATGACAGAGCATTTAATTATGATGATCATCATCTATGGTGTAAATAAGAGCCTGTTCTGTCTCTTTCCATTATGTTCTGATTTTTACTTCATTTCTTAGATTTTCCTCTCAGGGTTTCTTTGGGTTGTTCTCTCTGAGCGTACGGCCGAAGAAAGGCGGCAAAAAATGGATATTGGTTTGGTTTTGATCTGATTTCAGTTCTGGGTTCTTGGGTCTGAACACATATTGTGCGGGGGGTGAATTTTTTTCTAACTCAGCGGTTTAGAAGATATTAGGATTACGAGTTTGTCCAATCAGAGGCTGAGCTCAGCTAACGTGACTGACGGGCGCCCTTCAGCTGTTAGAAAGGACGCTCAAAGCCTGCGTCTTATCCAAGATGGCCCCGTCCAGACGGGTGACGTCACAGAGACTATGTCCAGATTTCATACAGTCTGTAGTTTTCTTTCAAGAATTTTACAATAACTGGTTGAAAAACAATGTGTGAGACGTGTAAAACAACCATCAAAGACTAAGCAGGAAAACACTCAAAGGTTAGCAGACGTCTGTCCCATGGTTTTTTCTTGCCGCCATGATGGAGGGATTCATGATTGGCTATATAGATTCATGTTGGGTGTTGGATTTATATATTTGTATATATATGTATATGTCTATCTTTATATGTATATATGTATCTATGCATATATGTATATCCTTAAAATGAGGAGCTTTATGCTCTATTGTAAAGTGTCTTGAGATAACACTTGTTATGAATTGGCGCTATACAAATAAAGATTGATTGATTGATTGATTGATTGATGAGGAAGAAAACAGGCGACTTTGATTGTTGACGACGTTACTTCATCAGGTCACGTCTCAAACACTGGTCCTAATTTATGGTTCTGTGTTTTTAATGGAAACTCTGATAAATGTTTGGATGCAGACAGACGTGTAGACACTAAGAGTGACAAACAAGATATATGTGCCCCCCCCCCCCTTTGCCCGCCCAGTCCGGTCCAGCCCGGTCCACATGACGAATGGCTCTCCTGATGGAGGCTGACAGGCTCAGTAATTAAGTCGCTCTATAATTGGACTGGGCAGAATCAAACGACTGGCAGCACGGCTCTGGTGGTACTCTGGAGGGACGCTGGAAAACAAGGAGGGATGGATGGAGCGATGGATGGATGGATGGATGGATGGATGGATGGATGGATGGATGGATGGATGGATGGATGGTGGAGGTAAATAGAGGTATAGATTTTAAACTATATAAAGAAAACGACGTCTTTAGAGAGGAGAAGGTGTTTAAATCCATACCACCCAAACAAAAACATGAATCTATCCGTTTTTACCGCTTTGAGACTCTGAATTTTTAAAAGAGTCCATTTCCTGCTGTTACTGCCGGCTGTAAATATCCACCGACTGTTTTATCAACTCCAGCAGCAGCAGCACTGACACACAGGGTCACACTGGGACAACTATTCAGACAGAAGGTCCCAGCTTCCACCTTCCTAATCTGCAGACCGTCCAAAGTCTAAACAGGACAACAACCAGGCCAAATATTGATGCTCGCCTGAGTGAACAGAGCCAAATATCTCTGAGAGGAGCTCCACTCTCACAGCTCTACAGAATACTGTTTAATTAACATGAAGATTCAGGAGAATACCTGAAGAGTCCTGACTTTAATTCAAAAATTAAACCAGACAGTTTTAAAATGTAACCAGAGACTCTTTACCAGCAGATTCTTCAGCTTTAAGAGCAAAACTCAAGAAGACTCCAGCAAGAGCAGTTTATTCCAGTCTGATCAGTGACTGCGCAACTGTATTTAAATCCTTCACCCTCTTTCCCTCCAAACATGCCCTGAATACACACACACACACGCACGCACACACACTTCCTTCCCCTCCTCTCATAGACTCCTCCCCCTCCAGTTGAACCTCTTCTTCTGCTCCACGCTGAGTCTTTGTGCTCAAAAACCTCCTAATCCCCTAAAACTGCTGTTTAACAGCCGCTCGCCTGCCCTCCTCTCTCTCCCTTACACACACACACACACACACACACACACACACACACACTGGAGACTACTGCAGCTCTATTGAGAAACCAGTAAGCCAGCTGGGATTATGATGCTGGAAGGAGCAGGGTGAGCTCTGTTTGGATAACACACTCTCCTCTCTGCGTCACACACACTCTGATGCGTTTGTTGTCAGTGTGTCACCGTCAAACCCAGTTTTTGAGCAGCTGAACACAGGAGGATGTGAGTTTGTCCTCTGGTGTTGGGCTCTTATTAGACCAATCAAATCTGTAACGTGTGTCCACAAGAAAAAGATGGAGAAACAGACGAGACTCTGACAGGTTTTACTGTTTTTCTTGAACCTTCAGAATCAGACAGAACGGCTGATTTTGCAACAGATTTTTTATTCAAGCTTTTACACAGTTTGGTGTCTTTATTAAATATCATTCAACTCTCTGCAGCAAAAAATAGCACTCATCCATCCATCTTCTGTCCCTCTGATCCTGTTCAGGGTGTCTGGAGTCTATCCATGCTGACTTGAGTACACTGGACTGGACTCCAGCCAATCACAGGGCTGACACACAGAGACAGACAACCTTTCACACTCACACCTACACCTTTAGAATCAGCAGTTAACCTGATGAGCATGTTTTTGGACTGTGGGAGGAAGCTGGAGAACATGCTAACTCCACACAGGAAGGCACACCTTCCTCGAACCAGGATTCGAACTCGTGACCTTCTTGCTATGAAGCTGCAGTGCTAACCATTGCTCCACCGTGCAGCCCCAAAACCCAACAACACAATAAAAATGTTGTTCTCAACAACAAAAGTGACGTTAAGGACGACCTTATTACACATATCAAATCAAACCAATCTGCACCTTTCAACTCTGCGGAAATCTGTGAATACATGAGTGTCTGTGGGCGATCAAAAAGAGAGAGAAGAATGTTTATTTGTCAAGAGTCATGACACTTAGCTGGTAAAGATATTAGAGCAGCAATCTCTGATCGAGAAAAGTGGAGCAACATGGTGTCCTGCAATCCAGGCACAATCTCAACAAAGTCGCCAAATGTGATTGGAGGAACTATTTTTGTCCTCTGTAAAAATAAATCACCTTTGTGCCAACTTGATGATGTAAATTTAAAGTGAACCAAGTGATCCAACTTTTCCACTCAGGTTGTCGTATTTGTCTCTTGGAGTAAAACTTGTTGTCGAGCGTTAGTGAGTAACAGCTCCACGGAAACTGGAAAAGTTTCTGAGAAGTTTTAAGATTTACTTAAGAGGCCTCGGTGTGTCTGGACAAGTGTGAGTGGAGAGGCATGCCTGGCATAGAGGGAATGCCAGGGTGTCACTGTGAGAAGCCTGCTGCACACACACACACACACACACACACACACACACACACACACCTAGTTTCCAATCCCTTTGGTCCTGACACAATACAACAGAAACAATCTTAAAACCAGTGGAGGAAAAAGGGCAGAGCGCTCTTAGACAAACACATATGTTCTCTCCAAATGGACTGGCTCCTAATGGGAGGGATCTGGGTGGAGGCTATTTGTCAGGGAGGTGAATGGAGTAGCGTGGTCCAGGGTTTAGTCAGGGGAGTTTAGCCTCTGCTGACCTCTGAGCTCCAACAAAAAAAGCCATGTTGATTAAGAGCGTTCATTTTATTCAGGAGGAGAATCAAAAGAAACAAGCTTGTTAATATGGAAAACCAATTAAGAGGCAGAGTGCTCCAGAATCTCCAAGGGGGAGGGGGGGGGGGGGGGGGGTGAGAGGGGAGGGGGGGGGAGAGGGAGGTTACAGGGTGAGGAGAGGAGAAGAGGGAGCAGTGGAGACTCTTACCAAAGACGCCTGTTGTTAAAATTAGAGCTAAATCACCGGTTTGGAGTTTTTTATGAGTAAATCAGAGTTTAGGGAGGGAAGACACACACACACACACACACACACACACACACACACACACACACACACACAGACGCATGTGCACCAAGCGTGTGTGAGGCCAAGGGGATGTGGGGAAGAATGGAGGGATGTCACGCTTTGTTTTTCTGCCTGTTGATTCTGAATGTGACCAATTAGTGAAGCAGAGAGACGCAGAGTGTGGAAGTGGAGGAGGAGGTGAAGGAGGAGGTGAAAGAGGAGGAGGAGGAGGAGGGGTCCAATCTCTTTCAGCGTGAGAGTCTGTCTGTGGTCGAGCTCTGACTCACAGAGAGGAGAAAGAGAAAAAAACGGGGCAGGGTCCAACATAATGGACGTGAAGACAAACAAAAGAACTTTCAGTCATTCGTGGACGCTTTTCTCTGACCCCCAACTCGGCTCGACGAGATACCGAACCACAGAAAGGCCACAGAGTGTTTCCTTTCTACCATCACGGCTCCAGAAAGAAACTCTGGTTTAACACCTTCACTTTAAATTCTTCTCAATCCTTTAGACTGGCTTTGATCCATTTAACAGTGCAGATTTATCCGCTTCCCAATCGCTGATTTAATAATGCTGACGATGAGGCAGAGGTTCAGAATTCAACCTCACTAAATGAGAACGATGTTTTCCTGCCACCTGAAACAGTTAAACCTGTTTGTTAAACACATGAAGATCATCAGGCTGTTTTTGTCCCAATTTTTGACTTTTATCAGATTATTCTATCAGATTATTCTATCAGATGATTCTATCAGATTATTCTATCAGATTATCCTATCAGATTATCCTATCAGATTATTCTATCAGATTATCCTATCAGATTATTCTATCAGATTATTCTATCAGATTATCCTGTCAGATTATTCTGTCAGATTATTCTATCAGATTATCCTGTCAGATTATCCTATCAGATTATCCTATCAGATTATTCTGTCAGATTATTCTATCAGATTATCCTATCAGATTATTCTATCAGATTATCCTATCAGATTATTCTGTCAGATTATTCTATCAGATTATCCTGTCAGATTATTCTATCAGATTATCCTGTCAGATTATTCTGTCAGATTATCCTGTCAGATTATCCTATCAGATTATCCTGTCAGATTAATCTATCAGATTATTCTATCAGATTATCCTGTCAGATTATCACAATATTCGGCTGTGAAACGGGTCGGGGTCGACAATCGTAAATATTAAACTTGTTCAGTATTTACGACCAAAAATCTTCATGTGTGGGGAAAGCTGACGACTCCTGAGTCATGACTCTGTGAGTTGTGACGTGGAATGGAATGTAACCAATCAGGAGGCGAGCTGACTGAGGAATGAGGAAGCAAATGTAAACAAAAAATTGCTATTTTGTCCCTTTCTGCACACTGTAGCTGAGCTGCTGACAAAAAAAACACCAACGTTCTTCTGATTTGCACATTTCATTTTCATATGCACTTGTTTGTGTGTGTGTGTGTGTGTGTGTGTGTGTGTGTGTGTGTGTGTTTACCTGTTGCAGGTCAGCCATGGAGTACAGGTGGATGTGCTGTAGCAGGTATTCCCTGGGGAAGATCCTGTGGAAACAAAGGTCAGATATAAAAGTTCTGTTGTGCATTTTTTAAGTCTTTATTTTGTCCCTCCCGTGTCTCCGTAGCATCTCTACATGATTCACAGCTCAAAAAAGTCCCTGTTGATTTAGTTTTCTTTCACTGGTGTTTTAGACAACGCTCTGTCTGATGCGCTGTTTACACGAGAACCGTTAGAGGATGAACTGTAAAAGTATTGTTGTGTTTCGGCCTCTTGTTCACATGGAAACGCCGTTTCAGCCGACATTAAACCTTCCAGAGTGGAATCTTTCTGATACGCTGAAACGCTGTGAAGTGTTGTCGTATAAACGGGGCCTGACATACTTGGTTTGAGCTGCTGTCTCTTTAAGGCTTCCTGCTCTACAAACCCCCTTCACTCTGATTGGCCAGTCCTCTAAAGGCCTGTCAGGGGGCGGAGCTATGAGCAGACCGACAGTCATTTCAGCGAGTCTTCTTGCTAACCGATCAGTTTACAGACTGATTCAGGGATTTCTACGACTAATGAACATGTAGAGGTTTAAAATCTGCACATGCTCAGTCTGAACACCCGGCATTCTTACTTTGTCTCCTTGATTAAAATTTGAGAAAGCAGAATACACACTCTTTAATACACACTAACTTTAATCTTTTTGAGATGTTTAAGCTCCCGTCTGTCAGACCTCAGTGCTGCACAACGTCATCAAACTGTCAGCTGGAGCTTTCAGTCCTAAAACAGCACAAGACAAAGACACGAGAGGATCGGCCAAGTGTGTGTGTGTGTGTGTGTGTGTGTGTGTGTGTGTGTGTGTGTGTGTGTTTTGTGGGAGGCCTCCTCTCAGACCACTAAGATGGATGGCACCACGTTAAATCCTGTCTAAGCTGTGATGAGTGTCACCAAAACACAAGTATGTGTATGCATTGATACGTGTGTGTGTGTGTGTGTGTGTGTGTGTGTGTGTAAGAGAAAGAGAGACAGAGAGAGAGAGTGTTGATGTTGATAGGCACCACTGATTAACTAAGCTGTTTGGTATGTTACCAATGGTTACCACATCAGTAATCATAAGACAATACGTACACACACACACACACACACACACACACACACACACACACACACACACACACACACAGAAAGAATCAGAGTATTTGTCTGGTCATTATTCGATGCTTCTCTGATCTCCTTCAGTCTTTTAGTGTAATTCTGTTATCACAGTGATTATGATCATTTACTCAAGGTGAGGCTCACCTGAGTAAACCTGAGAGCCAGCGGCATCAGTGTGTGTGTGTGTGTTAACCACAACAATATTAACACCCTCCATCTTGTCTAACTTTAACATCAGATAATGATAAGAATTGAAACCTTTAAGCTGAAACGAGTGAACTTCTAATAAACAGCTGTGTGCAGCAGGCACATCGAGCGTCTACTGGAACGAGCAGCAACAGCCATGTGCAAGATGAGGTCACGACATCCGAGTCTTCCAAACATTTCCATACGAACGCTCACAAAATGGACTTTTCCTCCATATTTAGGGACCTGAAACTTTTCTTGTGTGTGGAAACAAAGTCTTTAAATTATGTGGACTTGGTTTCAGCCAAAGCAGGATTTTGAAGCTACTTGTACGTCTCACTTTAGCTATAATCTGACTTTGATAGAGCTTCCGTCACAAAGGTGTGGACATCAGGGCAGCCATGTTGGTTTTAGGCTGGTTCAAGCTTTGTTTGCAGGATACGATCCAGGATTTACCCCCAAAATAACGTCGGAGAACTGCGAGGCTAAAAATACGGTTATCTCTACCTCAGAGCCTCCTCATGTTGTTGTTGTGTGTGTGTGTGTGTGTGTGTGTGTGTGTGTGTGTGTGTGAGACTCTGCCTGCATGCAGCAGACATCTCTCCTCAGATCCCCCCTGAAGGAGACTGATGACAAGGGGAAGGTTTTAGCGCCATGGCCCTCATCAATCCTGCAGTGTTTGGAAGTGGCGGGGCACTAGCCAGCGCTCGCTAATGGGACAGAAGTAAACACAGCTCACCATGATGCTGCTCGTCTCCACGCTGCATCAGAACAAATACGGGCTTTTTCAGACTGATAAAAAAACACCCTAAAGTCTGGTTTGAAGACACTCTGCAGGCAGGGAAAAGGCTTATTCATCCTGGAACATAAAAGGTCCTCATGAGGGCTGAAAACAAGACCAGCTTTGATACTGAGGTGGAAGATTTCAGGTTGTTGTTTCATAGAGAGAAGTTTTTAAGGTGATTCTTCCTCCAGAGATGAGACGGAGAGGTGACCCAGACCGGGGCAAGCAGCATCCATCAGCTCTCAGACCAGGCTTTCAGTGAGGGACCCCACTCAGATAAACATTCACCCCCCACACACACACACACATACACATCCTTCATGTGTATAAACCATACATGCGTGCAGATAAAAGTTATTGCATTGCACATCCATGCACTCAGACATGAACATGTAACACACATGGAGGTATCATACCACACACCACAGGCTCACCTTCGTCGGAGGTCCTCTGCAACCGTCGCCCTGCAGCTGAACAGGTAGGCCCGCAGTGACTGCAGCTGCTGGCGGAGCCGCAGCACCGTGCTCAGAGCCTCGCAGTGCTCGTACAGACACGGGTTGAGCTGCTGGACGTCCAGCAGAGGCTCCTCATACACAAACTCCAGAAACTCCTTGGCCTGTTTGGACACCTGGAGGAGGACAGCAGGGTTTGGTTTTTTAAGCTTGTGAACTTACCAGGACAGCAGCTACATGTATCTGACATCAGAGCAAATATCATCTAAGTGTAGAAGTCGTACGTGGTGATGCTGTTGTTTTTGTCCCCACCTTGTGCTTGCTGGTGTCCCAGTTGTGCAGCAGGCGTGCTGGGATGAGGAAGGAGTTGTCCTGATGGCAGCTCTGGCAGTAGTACCAGCCGCTGTAGTAGCAGACCTTCGCCTTCCCTTTGGAGAGACCGACCGGACGCTGACAGCCTGAGGGGAGAGCAGGACGGATAAACGTGAGTGTGTGTGAGTGTGTGTGAGTGTGTGCTTTGATCTGAATAAAACACTGTTCATTAATGTGTGTGAATGTCTGTTATTATGAGGGAAAAACCAATAACACCATCAGTCTGGTATCTGAAGGCTCCAATAAAGATAAACTGCTCCGTCTCCGTGTACTCTTCTATTCTCACTGATAATAAACCAGGAGGTGTTGCACAAGTCTGCTCTCGGTGTTCACAGCTCGCTGTGGAGGCGGCAAAAAACAAGATAAGCCGGGCAATAAGGTCGATAAGCAAGAGCTGAGGTTAACGTGTGGCTTTATTACACCTCATTAAATACTCTGATGGAGCCCAAAGAGCAGAGAGATACAAACATGAAGGTCTGACTTTAAAACCCAACTCTGACCCCCTGAGGTCATATCATTTATTATTTCATTTATCATCATTATTTATACAGAATTATGATAAAGTAACTGGTTTTGTAGCACTGATTGAGTGGATTCAGAGAGAGAGGAATAAGAAAAATGCGCCAGAGAAGGACAGAAATAATGTAAAATGTAAGAAATGGAAGAAGGCAACGTGCAGATCTCTGTGGAGAGTTGGGAAAGGATTTGCCTGTTTCAGTGGATCCCAACTGGTTCAAACACATGGCGCGAGTTTTGCTGGAAAAACGTGATGAGATTTTTTGATGATGCTTGTTGGAGACTTTGTGGGTTTAAAGGAGCCGATCACTTCCGCATATTCTGGAACTAAAAATCATTGGACACAGATTCATCAATATATCAGTAAAGTGTTTAACTTGAACATTTCTTTCAAGTGTGAAACGATATACCTGGGAGATGTACTGTTTGAGAACTGTGGCATAAATGACAGGAAATTACTTGGTAAACTACTGGCATCAAGTAGAAAAACTATAACGAGAAAATGGTTAAAAACCGATCCACCTACCACAGAGGAATGGTTGGAAATTGTACAACAAGAGAAGTTTTATAAAACATGGTCTAAATGGACTGAGTATGTAAAACATGCAAGATCAGACTTTAACTGACCTTTGTTTTTTTGTTCTGTTTGTTTTATGGTTTTAACTCTAAATTGTGAAAACATGCTCTGTACACCTTGGTTTTATTTACCTATTCTGCACCTTACTTGATTCAGAGATAGTGAGCTCCCTGGTTCTGTGGTTCATTTGTTCTAATAGAAAACTGATTGAAAAAGTTTGAAAAAGTTGGGAAAACTTTATGGAAAAAGACTCTCAGACTTTTTACACCAATCAGGTCCCTGCTGACTGAAGGGGGGGACAAACAATGAACATTTACCTGTAAAAGAGAAAGGATGTCTGCTATGTAGCTAAAATTATATGTATTGTAAACCAAACTGTATTTTTCCCCAATAAAAAGACAATTTCAAAAAAAAGAAATGTAAGAAATGGAAACCTTAAACATTATTCAACCATCTGACAGACACACTCATGATTTATTCACTGATATTTGACATATTGATCTGGCTTCTCTTGAAAGTCAAAATTCCCCCCAAAGTTTCAAACTGGCCTCTCAGTCCTTGTTTCCACACAGAGCATGTCAGAGAGTCATCTAGACAGGAAGTAAAGTCCCCTGAATGACATGTAACGCGCGCTAAATTTCAAAATAAAACACCACACATGAACTCCCTGCTGTATATCAGATCGTAGAGGAAATAAATACTTGTTGATGATGGATGTATTTTCTATAAAGACAGATCTCCTAATGTCAAACATGTTTAAACCAGCAGAAAACTAAACTTTAAAGTAACGTAGCGTCTCAGTGGTGGTAACTAATGTCACAAAAAGGGTCCAGCATCGTCAGACTGAGCCAAACTGTGGCGCAGAAAAAAACCCAGAGCACACGTTTCCTGAATAAATGAGACATTAAAACTCCAACAGCCCAAAACTCAAAGAGCCCTGATTTCATTCAACAAACGACGAAGGAAACTGTCAATCATGGGGTTCAGGAAGCAGATTCAGAGGTTTAAAGCAGGTTGGACGAGTGGCCATGACCCCTCACTGCACGTTATCCCTCCCTCTCCACTCCTCACGTGTGAGCCAGTTTCCAGCTGCTCTATCTGATTAAAAGAGGATCACATCAGTCCAGTTCTGAGGTCTTTACACCGGCTCCCCGTCTGTCAGAGGATAGATTTTAAAACACTTCTGCTGGTTTATAAAGCAATAAATGGTTTAGGGCACATGTGTCAAACTCAAGGCCCGCGGGCCAAATGTGGCCCGCCACGTAATTTTATGTGGCCCGTGAGAGCTTAAAAGGTTTGAGTGTTTAAAAATCAATAGATCAAAAGTGTGCTTTGACCAAAAACTACATTTCCCACAATGCCTGTCGACTATGATACCCGCGATTTGACGGCTCACCGCCACTACACAGCAGTGTTTCTACATCAATGCCAACGAGTGGAATTGAGAAATAAATAATGATCCCAAAATGTCCAAGAAGAGAAAAGTTGATAAAGATGGAAGACTGTTTCAAGAAAGATGGGAAGGCCAATACAAGGAGAAAGACCGGTATGTCTTTTGTGTTACGAGGCGTTGTCTGTTGTCAAAGAGTACAATCTGCGGCGGCATTTTGACTCCAAACACGGAGCTAAGTACGCAAAGCTAGCCTTCAAGAAAAGCAACAAATTGCCCAAGAATTAAAAGGCAAACTGTGGTTGCAGCAGAGCGTGTTTTCGAAAGCCACAGCCCAAAATAAGGAGTATTACGTTTATTTCACATTACATTCGATTACATTTACTTACATTTATAAGTTACATCTGGCCCTTTGAGGACAGCCATTAGGCTGATGTGGCCCTCGCTGAAAATGAGTTTGACACCCCTGGTTTAGGGCCTAAATATATCAGTGATCTTCTGATCCAGTACAAACCATCAAGATCACTCAGGTCATCTGGATCAGGTCTACTTTCAGTCCCAAGAGTTAGAAGCAAACATGGAGAAGCAGCATTCGGCTTTTATGCTCCAAATATCTGAAACAAACTTCCAGAAAATATCAGAAACTCTCAGCTCCTTTAAATCCAGGTTGAAGACTCACCTTTTTACAGCTGCTTTTAATTAAACAAATCATTTTAAGATCAATTTTCTTGCACACCTCTGCATTCTGCACCGTGACTTTTACCCTTCTTTTTGCCATTTTACTTTCTTTTATTTATTTTTTTTATATTTTTTTTGCTCTTTTAATTAATTTTTAAATTGTTTCTTTTCACATGTTTCACCGTCTATATAAATAAACTTGCCTTGCTTTGCCTAAAATAGGATGAAAAAATAAACTGAGTTCAATCTCATCTTCTCTCAGAAGCTTCACTTTCTTAACACTCATAAACACTCCTCAGTAGGGCTGCAAATAACGATTATTTTCACCATCGATTAATCTATCCATTATTCCCTGGATTAATGGAGAAGTTGTTTGGTCCATAAAATGTCAGAAAACGGTGAAAAATGTTTTTCTGAGTCCAGAATGACATCATCAAATGTTTGCAAACCAGAAAATATTCACATGAATGAAGCTGAAGTCAGAGAATTTAGGCTTTTTTTTCTTAAATAATTAAAACGATTAATCGATTATCAAAATAGTTGACGGCTTATTTAGTAATTAAGTAATAATCAATTAATTGTTGCAGCTCTACTCTTCAAGTTGTAAAACTTCAATCCATCAATCTTTATTTATACAGCGCCAATTCATAACAAACGTTATCTCAAGGCGCTTTCCAAGCGTTAACAGGTCTAGACCCAGAAATGATAATAAATCTTCACGTTTAAACTCCTCCTCCTTCAGGAAATGCTACAAAAATCCGTTTGTTTCCAGTTTAAGGTCCTGAAAAACACTTTCTGACCCAAACTACACGTCTGTCCTGAAGTCTTTTCCAGCCTGTGTTTTTGTGGGGAAAGTTAAATATGATGTATCTCTATGTCTCAGGTCGGGATCCACAGGACTGAACGTGTTTAAGAGTTCATGACGACGTGTTTGACGACACTGACAAATTTTACAAATAGCAGAAATGTCGGCCGGGATGTCGAGAACTTTGGGATCAAAATAACATCCACGTCTGCCGGTTTCCTCTGGAATAATCCCTTCAATAACAGAGTCTGGATCCTCCTGTAGTCACAACACCACAGACTTCAATCATAAAGTGTTTTGTTGACATAAAAGACAAACAGATCATCAGCTCTATTCAGCCTGATACCTGCCCCTCTTTCTGCTTTGTCTCCTCCGCTCTTTAAAGTTCCTCCTCCACCCAAACAACCAGAGCTGCTCTGTGATCACACAAACAGCTGAGAGACGCGGCTCCTCAACAGGTGTCCCTTATCCAGAGAGAAAATCTGTGGGAGGATGGCGAACGCAGACAGGCACGGAAGAAAAGGCACGGAAGATTGCTATCAAGGTTTTAGAAGACACACGTGAAGCCACGGGAGAGACGCACGAGAGGAGAGAGAGAGAGAGAGAGAGAGCGAAACGAGAGGGAAGAGGCAGACAGCAAAGAAAAAGGTGATCAAGAGAGAGAGAGAGAGAGAGAGGAAACACCTTTTTTTACAGGTAGAGAAAATGATCTGACGTCTGATAAAAACAGACCATCATCTGATCAGTGTTACGACTGGGAAAGCTCCTCTATTCTCAACCATTATTAGTCACATGACCTCCATACTGTATGTCATCCCCGCCCTTCCCAGAATGCATCTTTATGGCTTTCCCTTTGCCATAGCACGGTTGACTGAACCTCTAAGGGAGCAGCTTTAGTTCGGAAGCCTTTCAACTTAAATATTGTCTCATGTGGTTCAACTACATTCACTTTCATACCCATCAAACATCTGATCACAGCGAGACTCAGAAAAACCTCCAGATGTGGTCTGGCCGCTCTGATCAGGCGCTGATTCTAAAACAAACACGACTCCAACCGAACGCAGAAATGATCTAAAAATCATCACAGAAATTTCAAGAGTTTACAGGATAAATATTGATTCTGTTTCAGTCTTATCTTTTTGACTGACCCGTGTTGAAACACACATGTGAAGCTCAGGTTTTAGTCCCAGCAGTGAGCTCATGCTGTTGTTGGGGTGGATGCTCTTTGAATAAACCCACAGTCCACCGTTTGAGAGCCAGCAGGCAGAGAAACGTGGTGTCACTTCGAGGAAACGGCTGACCACCGGGCCGTCTTTGAGGCCAACTGCGGCTGCAGCTCGGTCAGCTTCCGTTGGGACCAGAGGGACAAAGACTCACACGTACCAGGCCTGAAAGCTTCGAAATGACAACCTTTAATCTCAACCTCAAATTCTATATCATGACCGGAGGAGAACACACCCACACACAGAGAGAGACTGCAAAGCTTCTGCAGATAATTCATGAAAAAGGACAAAACAACACCAAGTGTACAAATCTGTTTCTGACCAAAACCTCAACAAGAAGGAAAACAACCTCAGGACGGAGCGAGCTGTGCAGGAATCCCCACCAGAGAGCAGAGCAAACACTGACGTCTGACCGAGGTTTGCTGCGATGTCCAAGTGCTGCTCACAGTCCAGCTTAGAGCACACGTTTGTTTTCAGTGTTTTCATTTCCTGACTTCATTGAACGCGTCATTAAAGGCTGATCTCACCTCCGCTCAGCAAACAGGTATTTTAAAATGTTGTTTCCTCCTCCTGAAGCTCAGACCTGATGAAACCTGCATGTTTACTTCCTGCAGGCAGAGACTTCAGAGAGTCCAAGGAAACTGGGAGGATGTCAAATTAAAGGTTTGATGAAGCTTTGTCCAAATTAAGATAATAAATGTTGAATTAAACCTTTAAAATATAACCTGACACGTTTTCAAAAAACATCTCCCACATGTGCACGACCAATAAAATAAAGTTGTTGTTTTTATTTGACCTTCGCTGCTTTGTTCTCACAGTGTAATGTGACGGTGTCACCAAATAAATAAAATAAAGAGTCAAAGTGTGTGAAAGTAAATATTGAAAAAGACGGTTTCTTTATTTAGACAGAAAGTAAATATATATATAAATATATATATATATATATATATATATATATATATATATATATATATATATATATATATATATATATATATATATATATATTTATATATATATATATATATATATTCCCTGTATATGGATGTGTGGGACCTGTAATTTTTATATGTTCATATTATGTGAGTAAAATGAATGGGGAAAAAAAAAGGGAGATGATAAAAGGAGGATGTGTTGAGGGGGAAGAGGCGGAGAAGAGGTGACCGGGAAAATGAACAAAGGAACAGGCAGACCTTGTAAAATAGGGCCTGAAAATAAAAAGTCATAGTAACTAGTTGTCGGCAAAACAAGAAGAAAAAGTTTTATACAATAAACCAGACAACAGCTTACTAGCACCTGTAAGCTTCTCGCCGGACCTCGCTGCGCAAACTCTGGACGCGTCAGGAGCTGAAGGAGGAACAACTTCCACTGTGGATTTACGCGTGAATCAGGGTGAGATCGACTCTTTTTGTTATGTTTTTTTAACGCTGGTATACCAGAAAGAAAACGATCAATCATATATTTTTGATTTTTGGACTTACTTTTTGTGGATTATTGCGTCCTTCGCTTCTTTTCCTTTCAGATGAAAGACTTTCGTGGTTGCTTGACTAAGAAGTTTTAAACCTCTGGAAAGACACTTAAAAGTGCCCGGAACAGGATCCTTTTGAGTTTTTTGTTTGATGGAGACTTTTGGTTATATATTTGTTATATTTTGGTATATAGACTGAAATATAGTCCTTATTTTCATTGGGAATCAGTTTTGATTTAACTTTACGCGCGGAGCGCGCATTGAGCTGTTTGATTAAACTGAAATCTTTTAAGTTCATGACGCTGGCTTGAGAGTTCTTTTTGGTTTTCTTTGAGCAGGGTTTGTTGCTCATTACTCCTGAAATAACTTTTTTGTAAAGGGTTTTTTATTCATCACGTTAAGTTCCCCCCTTATGTGAGGAAATGCCGACTTGATAAAAGTGAAGCGTTACAGTAACACCACATGGGGCGTCAACTTTTTATGAAGTTAACGCAGTTTTTATCTTTTAAATCTCTTTTATAAACACGATTTTTAACGATATGCTTTTCATGGAGAATTTACTTCATTCTAAATTTTTCTTTAATCTTTTATTTGTTGCTTTAATATTTTGTTTTTATTTCTTCTGAAATTTTCCTCTCCTTTATTTGATGCTGCTTTTTATTTTATTAATATTTTATTATTATTATTATTATACATAATTTCATTGTAGAGCACTTTTTAAAAATCAAATTACAATGTGCTTCACATGGGCAGCAAAATAAAACAGGCAGATCATAAAAACACAAAAGGAATAAAGAGATAAAACATATTTCAAAAGACATTAAATTCCCCCAGAAGAACTAAAGGAATAAAAGTCTCATAAAATATGTTTCTTAAGACGTTTAAAACAAGATAAAGTAAAATAAAATTCAGATAAAATCTGTGAAGGCTCTGTAATAAAAGCTCACTGCCTCTGCAGACCGGATCTCCTCGAGCAGAATGTTCCAGAGTGTTGGACCTCTCTGCTCCTTTGTTTTTTTTTTTTTTACTGTTTTTATTTTGTAACATTGTTTTTGAAAATGGCTCTGTAAATAAAGTTTATTATTATTATATCATCATCATCATCCTGCAGATGAAGGTTCTAACGTGTTGTGGTCTTTGCAGCGTGTTTTCTAAATGCTGCTCATGTGTTGTCAGACGGATGAAGATGTTTTCTTGTGTTTGGTCTTTTTGCAGTGCTGTGAGCCCTCAGGGCCACCGTATTATTTACACTAACAGCTGCAACAAACAGTGAACTGCTGTTTCGATATTTACCACCACTTCTCACCCTCCAGCCAGTCCGAGTCTAATGCGTCTTGCTTGTCTTCTTTTAAGAAACAGCTATTAACACTCTGCCACTAAATACATGCTCCATTATCAGCACAGAGCAACAACCGCTGCCTCTGCCGGCTCTGATCTTTTATGAGTCTTTCTGCAGGAACAGAGAGAGGGACACACAGGAAGATGAATGGGAATTCAAACGTTGCTCAAAGGTCTACCGATTGTACCGCGGCTCTCTGTAGTGAGAGAGGGTCACTTTGACCCACCCGGGGCGAGCGAACGGGGGATAGAGAGAGATAGAGATACAGAGGGGGAGAGAGAGAGAGAGAGAGAGAGAGAGCAAGAGGAAGAGAGAGAGAGATGACATCAGGGCTGAAAAGGGGCTGATGCTTTCATCTGCACGCTGCAGGGTTTTTTTAACACACCTTTGAGAGGAGTGTGTGTGTGTGTGTGTGTGTGTGTGTGTGTGTGTGTGTGTGTGTGTGTGTTATGTACATGTGTGTGAATTAAAACTGAAAAGATGGGAAAAGCCTGAGCTTTGATGTGTCTCATTCACACCGACCAAACACTCAAATGAAAATGTGCACAAATGGAGAGGACTATGAGTAAGGTAGTGAGCGCGTTTGTGTGTGTGTGTGTGTGTGTGTGTGTGAGAGAGAGAGAGAGAGAGAGAGAGAGAGTGTTTATCTTTTGATGTGAGCCCACCTTCTTCCTTAACTCCCTGATATCTACCAATAACCACTTCACCCGAAGCGCCCCGTCCCTCAGATTCAGGATTCACACGGCCCGCTGGGGGCCTGAGAACGAGCCACAGCTCTGCAACACGGGGTCACCAAACTCCAGGAACACACTCGAATGTGTGTGTGTGTGTGTGTGTGTGTGTATCCGTGTGTGTGCTTGAGGTAAGCCGTGGCGGGGACTCGTGGTCTTTCCTTCAAAGGAAACAATCCTGAGTGTAATTGGTTGAATACATTTTACATTTGATGTTAAATAATCAATGGCTGCATATGTATGGATGGGTGTGACACGCGTGTGCAAAGGGCGGACTTGAAACGGGTTCAAAGAGAAATCAGAGGGACCTTAAGGAGCAGACTGACCACAGGGCCCCACGCGTGCTTCCATCAAGGCGTCGCTGAGCTGAGAGGCATCATATATGAATAATCTGATATTCATTCACGCTCACGCAACAAGGTGAATGTTTTACATGAATTATGGAGCTCTGAGTGTTAGAAGATAAAAAGGTCCACAGGTAGAAATGTTTCTTTTCTGTAAGACCTGAACCTTGAAAAA
This sequence comes from Labroides dimidiatus, assembly GCA_030710495.1. Classification (NCBI taxonomy): domain Eukaryota; kingdom Metazoa; phylum Chordata; class Actinopteri; order Labriformes; family Labridae; genus Labroides; species Labroides dimidiatus. The sequence goes on along the minus strand of CM061160.1, from coordinate 25,442,389 downwards.
TAATCCAGTTCTGCACATTTTTCAATAACAGATTAGAAAAGCATCTAATCTGACTCCAACCAGTCTGCAGGTACAGGTTTGTGAGCAGGCTTTGGTTCACAAACCCACAGTAATGACATCTTCACTTCCTCCAGCAGAGATCTGAAGATGGTTCATTCATCTCCGTCCTCTGATATCTGCATGCATGTGCAGCTCACCAACAGCTCTGGGTCACAACGTAAAACATTCCCGACATTCTCAAACGCACCACGATCTGATCTCGATTCAACAACAAAACATGTTTACAAGTTGTTTTGAGAACAGATTTAAAACCTCTCTCTCTCTCTCTCTCTCCTATCTTCTCCAAGTAAAGGTGTAAAAGACCAAAAAGTACATCTTATAAAAAAAAAAAAAGATGTTGACTAAGTAAAACTCTTCAAAGTTGTTTCCTTGGTCTTGTAACAATGAAGTAATTTAACGCTGCGCCTCAGTTTGATTTACTGTTTGCAGAAACTGAGATCACTCTGGGTGATGTGATAAATGACGGCCTGCAACAACAACGCCTCAAGGATGAGAAAGTCTTGGCTGAAGGTCACTGAACAATACCCAGAGGCTAACCGTCTGGCAGACGGTTTCCAGACTGATTTGTCAACACGACGTAGTGATGAGTTCAAGAAAAATGACATCAAGGAAGCTAATGCAGCTACGCTAACGCTGGGACATACTGTCTGAATCTAGAGCGAGTGTGATTTAGCTGGATTTAGTCTGTGGATCAATGAGGTCGCGCGCAGAGTGCAGACGGCCTGGTGGTCCAGGTCGCGCTCGAGCAAGCAGCCCGGGTTCAAGTCTGACCTGTGGCGACTTCCCCACACGTCACTCCCCTCCCTCACCCTGTTTGCTCCTCTATCCACTCTCCTGTCCTCTCAAAAATAAAAAAATAAGGTCATGTGCACCTCAAGCTGAATAGTTACTCTTTGATTTTAAAAATTTCCGTTACTTTTAAACTTCAGCTGAAGAAATAAATCATCTAAATGTGAAACCAAAGCTCAGAACTTAGGATGTAGAATGAAAGTGAAAACAAAAATAAAGATATGACATGCGGTCACAAACCGTTAACTGGATATGAAGTGTATGTGAGTTCAAGAAAAGTGATCGAAGCTCAGAACTGAACCAGAGAAGAGGAGTGTGTGCAGGTCAAACAACATGCGTGTAAAGTAAGGTGGGTGTCTTAGCCGAGCACTTTCTTTAAGGCGTGTTTTTCAAATTAAAAGCCTTGAAAAACACATGAAGCCCTGTAATCACCTCCACACTTACATCCAGTTTCAGGGCTCTAAGTTTAAACGGTCTTTTAGGAGACTTTTAGGACCTGATAAGTATCTCTGCAGGAGCCCAAGAAGGGATATAGTGAAATAAATAAAAGGGAGACAAAGAGGAGGAAAGAGAGGGAAGAAAAGAGGGAGAAGCTGTGGGTCTGGATGTACTGCTGGAAGTAAAAAAGAAAGGAGGGAAATAAATGGGCTGAGTGAGCGGAGGTGTGCTCTTGTATAGAAAAATGGACGTATCCAGCTGTCCCTCCCATGCAGCTCAACCCAGAGACCCTTCAATCAAACAACCTCGATCAAGCCTGACCACTGCAGCATCCCCAGGCTGCTTTCATTCGCTCTCATTCATTCATTCATTCATTCATCCATTTTTCCTCTCCTCCGGTGCTTTAAGCCTACCAATTATCATCAGTTGCCCCCAGACGGCCTCTGTCCTTGTTCCTGTTTCAGCTGGCCTTTCAAACAGCCCTGCATTAATAAGCCAGTTGTTACAAATAAAAAGGGAGGTGAGCGGTGATTATTCAAAGCCCTCCGCGGAGAGAGAGAGAGAGAGAGAGAGAGAGAGAGGAAGCCCACGTTTCACACCCAGGGAGAGTAAAAGCACCGCCTGCCATTTATGGGACGGTCACAGAGCCGAGCAGAGATGATAATAAAGGAGGGAGAGAGGCTGGACGGGCTCAGGAGATAAAAAGGCTGAAGAATAAACACAAAAAAAAAAAACCCTCCAACCACTGAGTGACGGCATCATACACGCCTGTTTACAACCTTTACTGTCCAGGATTAAAATCTCTGAAACAGAACTTCTGGAAAGTTCTTCTGCCGTCTTTGCAGAACCTGAATAAGATTTTACTTTTTGCAAAAGTTGAAAAAGCCAAAAGAGGAACCGCAGCCTGTGTCAGCTGTGTGTGTTTGAGCTGGTGTGTGGCTCAGACGGAGCTTTACCTGCACATCTGAAGCTCTGAGCAGTGAGCCCCTTCTCCACAGCCAGACAGGTGAGAATACTGAGGAAACTGGTGGTGACCGACTGCCTCTTGGCTCTCTGCGCCTCCCTCTGCCCCCTCCGTGACGGTTTTGTTCTCAGCAGCACCCCCTGGAGGTCTGGAGCTCCTTCACCTCCCTCCTCCTCGGCAGGCCTCTGCGCTCCCACCGCCTCTTGCAGGGCCTCCATCCATTCCTGGGCTTTGAGTTGATCCTCCGCCCGGAGCCGGAGCACCTCTTTGGGGAACACGACCTGAAAGCAGTCCCCTCTTTCTCTTTCCTGATCGCGCTGCACGGCGGAGCAGGAGGACAGAGAGTACTGGAGGACAGGCTGCGACACAGATCCACGGCCCTCTGTGGCAAAAGCCCGCAGCGCAGACCTGCTCAGGACGAAGGTGAAGGCTCTCCAGTTGTTCTGATCCACCAGCTGGTGGAGCAGGCCTGCTTTGAGGACGTCCGGGCAGCGCTGGGTGAAGAGAGGGAGCGTGGTAGGTCTGCTCGGGACGCCGGGCGTAGACTGATGAGAAAGTGATGCTTCTGCAGAGGTAGGGGTGTCGCTGTCTCCATCAGGCCGGGTGTCGAGCCCCGAGGGAGACGGCGACGAGGAGGGTGACATGGGCGCAGGAAACTTTACAACCTGGTGTTCCGATGCGCTCTTACGCTGGCGGTTCTCCTGCCTCACTGGTCTGACCGCCTGCACCTTCTCCCACATCAACCGCCTCCACTCCATCGCCTCCCATTGGCTGGCCGCCCTCAGCTGTAGGCGCGTGCTGTTGAAGAACAAAGCCTGCAGCGTGCGCTGATCGGCGGGCTGGGTGATCTGGCCCGGCTGGCTGCAAGGAGCAGGCGAGATGACGCTCTGACAGTGTGACAGAGAGTAGGCGGTCCCCAGCTGGCGGTTGGCGCTGCTGTCCAGAGTGTACAGCCGGAGCTCGCAGGGTGTCAGCTCGACGTGGCAGGCTGTCCAACGGCCCCGGGGCCCATCACGCTGTTCCATCGCACCGTGCTTCACCACAGAGCTGCTGCTGCTGCTTTTATCAGCTGAACAGAGACACAGAGAGGGAAGGGAAGCATGGAGACGTTAGACCATTCAACTTAGAATGACGAGTTATTCAAACTGGCTCTGACAGGTGCAGGTACAGGTCACCTGATTAAACACGGATCAGATATAACATCTTAAAAACGTGATTTAAATTCTATAATACACAAAGCCTAAAACTTACTTCAATCTGAAAGAACAGATCAATTATTCAGCTCAGTAAATCTAACAGATAGCGTTAGCTTTGTTAGCTTTGTTAGCTTTGTTAGCAGTTGTAGTTTTTAAGACGTGTGAGGAATGACTAATGCTTTTCCCACCTACATACCAGACTGAATACAAACGATGAGACAATAACTGTTTAATTGATTTATTTACTAATTAATATTTTCTTTTAAGTGAATCATCTGAAGTGTTTGTCTCCAGTCCTCTCAGGAAAGCATGAAGCCTTCATGACAAAACGGTTGGTTCAATAATTAATTTGAAATTCAGGGTCCCCCATAAGCTTAAAAAACAAACGTACTCAAAGACGATGTGTACGTACGCTGCTTTTGTTACCAAACCTCTGTGGAAGGCTCTCAAGTGATTTCAAAACTGTCAAATATCTTTCTCTCTAATTTCTTAAACAAAATACTGACCAACAATGCAGTCTGACATCTGCGCTTGTTTACATCCAGGTTGTTAAGCGATAAAGCAGAGGGTGACGACGTTTAAACATTTAATCCTCTATATCCCTACTTCTTACTCGTTTGTTTGCTTTCCAGCTTTCCCCCGTCACCCTGAACCCTCGTAGCTCTCGTTGACGTGACTCCAGAGAGGCCAGTTTCCTCCGTACTGCCTCTTATCGTGGGCTTAACAGAGGTTTGCACAGCTTTGGTATTTTGGATGGAGATAGCCCTGTCGTGGGCGCCCCTCTGAGAGTATTTCTTGTTACCACAGCAGGAAGAAGCAGTATTGTTAAGGAGGCCACTGGGCAAACTGTTCCACTTTCTGTATCTGAAGGCTGGAGGCATGCCCGCTCCTCATATCAGCTTCTTCCTCTGACCTGCAGCTGCTGAAGAGGCTTTACCATCATTTCTCTTTCCTTCGATTCTGCTGCGTTTCTTCCTTGATGGAGTTCAGACTGAGGTACAGAACAGGTGTGACCTCTGATAAGACAAAGAAATCTGGGACAGTTTCAATTGCTTTCACTACCATTCTGTTCTAGTTTTGATCTCAACCCAACTCCAAATTCATGTCTGCTAAAGAGGAAGAGAGAGAGGCACCTGGCTCACCCAGCAGAGGATGAGAAAGGTCATGTATTATTAGGATTTAAGACTTTAAAAGTGACTCTCTGGGTGTTTTTAAAGCATAAACTAACCTCAACTTTATAGATAAACACATCTTCTACAATTCTACAATTTCATTTGGCACTTGACACTTTTGTCCAAAGCGACATAAAACACAAGCAAGAATATAGACTGAAGGGAAAAACCTTAATAAGCACAACAAAGTACTTAAAGTTTGTTTGGCTGCAGGTGCCAGAAGAAGAGTCTTTTTTATTATTTAAAGAGTCTGTGAGGACTCTGTCTGAAGTGGATCACAGCGACACCCTCTGGCTGGAATCGTGCGCACACTGTGGTGATGACATGACTCTTAACAAGGCGTGTGTTTGTTTTGGAGATGAATGGAGATCAGATCTTCTTTTTAACACTACTTTTCTTTGTTCAAGACGACTTTTTACTGGATACAGCGTGAGGAGGTAAGGTATTTATCAACAGTTACACAGAGCTGCTGTTTGAAACATGACAACAAGTAAACTTTGTCAGTTTATTCTGGAGTTTAGTAGACGGAGCTCTGAGACGTATCTGTAGGCTAACGTGTAACATTAGCGAATCCTTATGTCCTGCTAATCGACCAATCAGAGCTAACGTAACCTCACTCTTCATTTTATTGACAGACTCTCAAGTTTGATCAGATCACAGCAGAATAACTGCTGCATGTGGGCTGGAATGAACATTATCACAAATGGATTAACCTGCAGTTTAGCTTTTAGCCCGTGTTTTAGCTTTTAGCCCCTGTTTTAGCCTTTAGCTCGTGTTTTAGCCTTTAGCTCGTGCTTTAGCCTTTAGCTCATGCTTTTGCCTTTAGCTTGTATTTTAGCCATTAGCTTGTGTTTCAGCCCTTAGCTTGTGTTTTAGCCTTTCGCTTATGTTTTAGCCTTTAGCTTGTGTTTTAGCCCTTAGCTTGTGTTTTAGCCTTTCGCTCATGTTTTAGCCCTTAGCTTGTGTTTTAGCCTTTCGCTTATGTTTAGCCCTTAGCTTGTGTTTTAGCCTTTAGCTTGTGTTTGAGCTTTTAGCTTGTGTTTTAGCCTTTAGCTAGTGCTCTCTCTCCTGTTTATCTTTCTTCTTCTCTTCTGTCCTTTTTCTGTCTGTCAGTTCAGCTCCAGTCTCCACCATCTCTACTAAATTAATCACAGAAATCGTTTTCAGCAGAGACAAACTCAGATCTCTCTTCTCTCTGCTAAACTTCATCAGATGGCGTGGTGTTGTCATAGAGACTCCAACGTGCTGTAAATCAATCCGGTCCTGTCCGACCCGATCAGGAAGCTCAGAAACATCATTTATTAATAACCTATATTGGTGCTGATGATCTGATTTGAAGTTGTGGATCAGGATCTGGCAGATATCTGGAAGAGAGACTTTTTCAAGTCCTCACGGGGATTTTAATTCTATTTGAAATAATGTAGCAACAACTAATAATTCAATATTGTTCAACATTAAACGTTCAATATTCATCTTGTAAGATAATAAAAGTAAGACACATCAAGAAACAAAATGTATGTACTAAAGTGATTTAAACTGTGTTTTATCCTCTTCCGTCTGCTTGTGTCAGCGCCTGCGTCTTCCTGCTGGGATTGAAATTCAGCAGAAAGACTTTTTCAGGTCTTTTAATGGGTAGATGGGTTTCCTCAACAACACAACAACACCTCTCCTCACCCCAAAAAACCAATCACACGTACTGATTGAATTATAAGCCCCCACCAAGAGCAGCATAATGGACTGGAATCACATTTTGTTCCTTAAACGTGCTAAATTACTCAAGGAGAGGGAACTAAACCTCTTCGTGCTCCCGCTAACTGGACGGTGGCGAGTCAACAGCCTCATCAATCTTATCACAACAGCAGTCGACGTGGTGTCACTTTAGGTCGCGGACTTTGCATGTTAACAAACCTTTCACTAAAAGGAACAAATGAATATGCAAATAAGTTGAGCTGGAAATCAGTCTGGCTGATAGGCGCGCTTCACGCTCGGGAGGGCCGCGATGAGAATTAGGCGTTGTGATGCAGGAAAACTGCTCCGTTCAATTAGCCTTCATCTCCACCTGGTAGGTTCTGACATCACACCCTCGTATTAGTCTGATTTGCACACACACACACACACACACACACACACCAGCCTTCAACCAGGATTAACAAGGTTTTCTGCAAACTAACCATCCGGTACAGCTGCTCTCAAGTCAAACAGGACTTCAAATCACCTCCAGCCTGAAGAAAGCTCGCCCACTGATTGGCCGGCCAATCATAAAGTCACATTTACCACTTAGCAGACTCCCAACGGTTCAACTGCAGCTTAATAAAGGCACCCCATTCATTAGAGAGAAGCTTTCCCAGCATGCACTTGCTGTAAGATGCATGTGTTGAAGAATCAGCTCTGAGTTTCTGCTGAGTTTGTCGTCCTGATGCAAGAACAACAAATCCTGCAGAGACAGACCCGTGAAACAGAAGTCAAACAACATTTGGCGACTGTCTGTAATGAGACTTCACTCTGATGTTTGCACTCGTACTGTACACACACACACACACACACACACACACACACAGCCAGTGTGTGCTGTTCACTACGCCTGTCTGGAAACATGGCCGTCAGCTATTTACAGATGATGAACATGAAGCAGAGAGGCTCCAGTGGTCGGGATGAGATGTTGTGCTGCAGGCTGAATCTGAATACATCATTAGACAGGAGTTTATTTATTCATGCCTCTGCTTTACGAAGACTGGGTTCAACCAACATCACATTTTGAAGTTTTCCATTAGTGCAAAACTCCAGGAAACAATAACTGTCAACAATAACTGATGTAACGACACGTTCAACAAAGAGTCACCATCCTTCGGCGTGGTTTACCTTGCATATGTTTGACACCTTGACTTTCTTTTCTTAAAAGCAATCAAATATTTTTTGTTTGGTCTTTGGCCCTGTTTATACGTCAACGGTATCAGGATGAAACGCAAAAGTTTTGTTGCGTTTTGGCCTCTCGTTTACACGGAAACACCGTTTCAGCCGACCTAACACGCAGCTTTTTTAAAATGCCCTCCAGAGTGGAATTTTTCTGAAACACTGCAGCCAAACGGCAAGCCAGCGTTGAAGTCACGCCCCGCTTTGCGCGTGCGCATTCCACTTTCGTTGTGTGAACTTCTGTGAACTGGACAAGAACAACGGTAAAATGGCGACCTACCAGGTTGTTCTTGTGCTGCTGGACCTGCTGACTGCCTTTCAACAAAACGTTCATCTGTTGCTCCACTTCTGCTCTCAGATAAGACTTATTTAATATATCCATCTGAAGATCAGCCCGCCTCTTCTTCAGCGGCAGGCTACCAAAAGACTCAACAGTTATATTGCCACCTACAGGCCTGTTATGCATACTACAGCGTTTTCAGTCCTTCAGTGTTTCCGTGTGAACGCAGATTTTTTTTTTCTGCATTTTTTGCCTTTTTGAGTAAAACGCTGTGAAGCGTTGTCGTATAAACGGGGCCTATAAAGCCACTGAGAGGAATTCTGTGTTTGTGTCTAGTTTGGCGCCCCCTGTGGACAAAGTTGAACGTCTTGCATCTTTGCACTTTTCAGCCCTACAGTCTCATCCTGTTGCGACACCATCACTGTGTAAAATGTGTCAAACTTGCAGCTTTATAATTTGAAGAGCTGCTAATATAGACTCATTAACTGCACCCATAGACATGACACATCATTTGGCCATTTCATTAGGAACATTCATTCCCACTATCATATAGCTTCTAATGTAGATATTAGCATGATCTCCTTATCCATGATCAATACATCTATAGTATCTATTTTTAATCAGCACATAGGCGTGAGGTTCCTCTGAAAATGGGATGTCACATCTCAAGAGGCCTTTAACACACCTTTACTTAACGGAGACAAATATGGTAGGGATGCACTTGTGGTCTGGGCATCCATGAGTTCATCACTATCATAAATTCTTATTTTCAGCATGAACATCATTGATTATACTTCTATATAATGATCACCACACCCATTCAGACATGAGGTCCCTCCTGAAAACCAGATGTAGCATCTCAAGAGGCTAACCTCTAATAAATCAGACGACAGGTCTATGGTTCATGGATCTGTCACTAACTTTAGTTCACACTTTAGTCCACTTGTCTCCTCTTCCCTCCCTTCCTTCGCCCACACACCCAACACAGCATGGTGTGGATTTGCTGTTCATCATCAGACTGGGGTCCACATTCCAGATTTCCTGCTGCTTAACAGAAGGTTTTTTCTTGCCGCCATGATGGAGGGATTCATGATTGGCTATATGGATTCATGTTGGGTGTTGGATGTATATATTTGTATATATATGTATATGTGTATCTTTATATGTATATATGTATCTATGCATATATGTATATCCTTAAAATGAGGAGCTTTGTGCTCTATTGTAAAGTGTCTTGAGATAACACTTGTTATGAATTGGCGCCATACAAATAAAGATTGATTGATAATCTAATCCATTTCTTGCGTGTTTGTTTTTGAACTCAACAGGACCAAATACTTTGCTACAAACTCCGACACCAGAAACAGACTCAGGAAATGCAAATGCAACCTTTGCAGCGAGCAGCATCATCAGAAACAACAAAGCTTCCACATACAGGCGCTCTGCTCATGCACATATACTGTGCATGTAATAATGATCCTCACTCCCATTTACCGTCCAAACATCCCCAGCTGTCACTAATGGAAAGCCAAACAGCCCATTTCTTTTTTTAATGCGAATGAAGAGACATAGCGAGGACGAGCTAAATCACTCTGCATTCTGCTTATTACCGTCCCTTTCCTACTTCTCTCTTTCAATACACACAGTGCCAAACTAAATAGCCTGATGCCTTTTCACACATATGCTAATACTAAATAATCCTGCCAGTATCAGGGGCCGGGTAATTGGGTTGCCTCTTCTCTCGCCTCATTTGAGTCCATTTGCTGACAGGATTACGGGCTATTATCCCTCAGGATCCCTTAGGATCTCCTTAAGCCTTCAGATGGCCAAAACACACAAACAAACGCAGTGTGTGTGTGTGTGTGTGTAAGAGAGAGAGTGCCCTGTGCCTGAAAACTGACTATCATAGCACAGCTGTGTCATTTCAAGTTATCATCATCTTCTATCATCATTGCTTCCTCTGAGGAGGCTTCAACATAAGTAGAAGCATACGCCCCGTTCGGCCCAACAAACAGCGAGAGACTCCTGTTCTCCAGCCGGCTCCGAGAGGCTGAGGAGGCTTCTTTAATGAACCAGAGTGTGGATGGAGGAGGAGGAGGAGGAGGAGGAGGAGGAGCAGAGTACGTCACTCTGGTTATCATCCTCAGCTTCATTAGGCAAATTCAAACGTGTATTATCCCACTTAGCTGAAGTGGTAATGACTGGGGGGGCTTACTTGTGTTGACCAAGTTGGTATCAAAGACTTGTGTGTGTGTGTGTGTGTGTGTGAACTCACCCTCCTGGTGGTTGAGGATCATGTTCTTCAGGGTGTTGCAGTCCACAGCGGGGAGCCCGTTGTCCGTGTACGCAGACGGCCTGTAGTTCACGTCCGACCTGGACCGGTTGTGTCCCTTCTTGAAGGCAGAGTTGGACGAGGAGTTGGCGGCGTTGTTGGTGCACTCCTTGGTGTGAGCTGCCAGGTCGTTGGTGGACCGCGCTCTGCTCCTCTTCCCGTGCCTTAACCCCATCCCCAGCCCCAGAACGCTGAAGTTGTCGGCCCAAGCGAGACCGAGAGGCCCCACCTCTGGCTGCTCTCCGGCCAGCAGACCCCAGACGCCGCTGGAGCTCAGCTTCCCCAGCGCCACATTGGACACCTCCTGCAGCTGCTTGGGCGGCCTGGAGGGCTGGAGGTTCCCCAGGCTGGAGGTTTGAGCCTGGCTGGGACCTTGGCCTTGTATGCCATCCATGCAGTTGATGAAGTCCTCTGTGGCCTCCAGAGCCGGGCTGATATCGCCCACCATGTCAAGCTGTGCGAGGCCCTCCATGTCTGGGCCGTCTCCTGAGGAAGCGAGAAGTCTCACAGCTAAATGTTCTCCCAAAATGAGCACGAAATTCCTGCCAGCATCCACATATCCATGAAGGAATCGGCCCGTCACGTGCAAGTCTTTGTGTACGTCCAGAAAACAGGAGAACCCGAGCAGCCCGGCCTCACAAAATGCTGACTGTAGCAAAGTCTCGCTCTACCCCTCAGGACACGGCCTTCATCCAGGGCTTCAGCCTTCTGTTTCAATGCTGTGTCTTTAAACACCTCCCAGGGGCTTCATTCCAAAGCTTACAGCAGCCCGGGACTCCTGGATTTGAGTCAATTTGGGTGGAAAACTCAGCGATCCAGCCAGGAACACACAAAACAAAAACCCTCCGCTCAGTCTGAAATATTCAGGTGCTGGAGACAAAGTCTCATAACTGTGAAGTCAGATCCACTTTATTATTCATATTTCTCCCCATCAGGTGGCTGTGAAGTCATCTGACGGGCACTATTTGTGGCTTCACTGCAAGAGAGGAAGTAGAAACAGTAAAGAGGAAGCAGGTCAAAGAATTAAGCAAAACCAGAACACAGCTGACAGAGAAACGCTGCGATTCATTCAAACATCAGACACTTCCTGAAACTCTGAATTAAAACCCTGCAAAGCTAAAAAAGAGGTGAAGAACTTCAGGCATCTAAGCACCTACCCCCCCCCTGCAGCATCTTCATCACACTGAGGCCGAAGCTTTCCGATCATCCTCCCTCACACGTCCCGATGGAATGATACTCGACTTCCTCCTCAGCTGCTTATCAGCTGGATGGAGCAGAGAGAGGACGCGGGCCCTGGGTGGGGTTCCCATCCATCTGCCTGACTGCTCGTCGCTCTGATTCCCTCCTATCTCTCCCTCTCTCTCTCTCATTCCTGCTCTCTCGCCCTCATTGATTTTATCCTCCTCTCCAGCTCTGCCTCGTTCACTTTCCTCCACATATGAATTATTTAAAGACCATTACATCACTGCTGAACAATTCCAGCCAGGTGGACCGATGAAGAATTTACAATTTATAGGTGATATTTTAATTAGAACACAAAGAACAATGTTATTCTGAAATCTGCATCACTTTTATTGTAATACTGTGCAGAATCCATTACTGCATGACACATCAGCGTTCAATGCTTGTAAAATAAAAAAGCATTAAGATAAAAGCTCATAATGTCATTCTCAATAACTTTCTTTCTAACGCTCATTTTTCATACTCGCTTCGGATCATAAAAACTAAAGTAGATGAAATAAAAGTGAAAGTAAGATTAAATCACTTCTCTGGATAATTAAGAGGCCAAAAATACTAAAAAACAGAGTAAACCGTGAGACAAATAATCCGTATAATCTGGGAAATACCATCATCTGCTCTGCACCACCCCCCACATTCACCATGATTCAGCCTTTAGACACAGGTACTCAGATTTTCCACTGAACTCCTGTTGACTCACCTTCTGTTGGACCATTACAGCATTTATGATCAGTGACGGAGCTGGGACAGAATAACAAAACAGAAACTTATCCTCATCCTGACCTGTGACACAATTATATGAGACTCACTGACACTCTGGGGCTGAACATCAATATTTTAAATGAAGCTCGAAATAAATCTTCTTGCCCGCTGCTTCATCATTTCATGTCGTGTAATGAGTCAATTTCAGAATATATCTAAGGCTAAATAAAAACATAGATTCTGCACTTATTTGATTTTTTTCATCAAGCCATAATTCTTCTTTCTTTCTTTTTACAGCAGTTTGAAAGGGAAAGGAAATACATTTTTGCTTGAAATTTGGTTCCAAACTGTAATTCTGTCCTTTGTATTGTAATGCTTTATATTTCAGTTATTTAGAGTTGTGTGGTTTAGCTGCAGGGAAACTGCTTCGTTTTGGTTTGTAACAATAAAATTGCAGATGTAGACTTTGCATGAAGTAAAAGAAGGAATCCGTCCTGCTCAACTGACTAATATTCACCAACAACATTTGATCTTATCTAAATATTAAATGAATTCTCATCTTCCTGACAGGTTATGAATCTTATACTCATATTGAGATAAATACTGGTAATTGTGCCTTCAAAAACAAAAGCCTGTATCGGAAAATGACACATTTGCAGGATATAAAAATATAGTTTTGAAGACCTATTTTCATACTAATAAATATACTTTTAGTTTTGCATGTAATGCAAAACCTATAAAACTGACATTTCAAAACGAACAGCTCCATGTTTTCATAGAATTACTTCACACTCTGAGTTATGCAAATATCAAAAGTCTCATGTTAAAAAAAACAGGCAGCATAATATAACTCCCCGACCCTGTGGTCATTATATTTTCTAGTAGAAATGGATTTTGATTTGATTTGAACTGACAGAGCAACAGCAGGGGATCACCTATAGACAGCAGCATCTGATATAGAGATCTGTACATATCCCTGGTCTCTGTCTTCAAACTCTGTTATCAGATCTTACACTGAATTCTCCAACTAACATCACTATGATGCTACCTGAGCAGCATCACACTGAAGGTTGTGATGTTTGAACAGTAAATCAGTCAGCTGTCTCTGGGTGAACTGTCTGATGTATTATTAATCTTAATAAGTTAAAAGCATTAAGAGAGGAAACGCGTCCAGAGTGAAGTCTCGGTGTTTGTTTGTGTGTTTCTCTTCCTGCCTCCAGAAACACAGAGTCAGCATCTGAGCTGACAGAGGCAGAGGTGAAGCCACGGTCAGACTTTCAAACACACACATCAACTTAACATGAAACCAAACCCATAATATCTCATATTAACCACTAAACTCCTGTTTTTAAAGCTTTACAAACACAGATAACAAACACTAACAGAGCCAGGCCTGTTTTATCCCAAAGCTAATGTGATGAGAATCGATGCTAGTTAGCTCGCAGCTAACGCTAGCCTCTCTCCATCCTTGAACAGTGAGACTAAAATAATAAATTAAAACTGTTTTCAGACTCGATTCAGAGCCAACGCGTGTCTACCGATATATATTGGTAATATTTGGTCGTGAAACATGTTTAGACCCTGAGTAATAAAACAAAAACTGAGACTCACCTTACTGTTTATGTCATTCTGATAGTCCGTCAACAAACAACTCCCCCGCTGGCAACCGAGTGTACAGAATAAAGGTTCCGCTTAACGTTTGTATTTCGAACATTTTCCCAGTGATCTCATTTACTTTTCATATTTTCATTTTCTAGCCTTTCCCCCTCCATATAAATAAATCAAAAACATAAAGAAAAATATTAGAATACAAAAATAATGTAAATGCAGGTGATAATACAATATACTTTACTAATACAGTATTTTTTTTTTAAAAAAGGGACTTCACAAAATAAAAATGAACAATAAAAAAATGAAGAAATATGAGAAGGACCAGATAAAAACCACAAAAAGAGGAAACAGAAGTTAGTCGAACATTATAAAAAGGCTAAAAACAACCACCGGATAAAAAAGAAGATAAACAATCAGAAAAATAAGAACAACAAAAGATTAAAGATCCTGGCTGTGATACCTCCTGAGAAAATAAAAGCAGCTTTTCAGGGATTAAAACACAGTCATATGACATCTGCTGTAACAGCCCATGGATAAAAATCTGTTTCTAAAAGAGATTTAAAAATGTCAAAGAGTCTGACAGTCTGATCTTCTCCAACAGGTTGTTCTGCCTGAGGACCTCAGGTTACGACTGGGAACGTTTGGAAAGAGGAGACCAGTCCAGAGCATGCTTTAACATTTAACATTAAAATCTTACAATCATACTAAAACTGATATCAGTGTATTGGTCTTAACATGTATAACTTATGTGTATCAGACAGAGTCTCAAACAATCAAACAGAATTTGAACACCTAGTGCAATATCAATCAACAAAGCAATGTTATGTGCAATATCTATGGTTATTTTGTTTTAGTTCCACTCATATGCAACAGTTTATTTTTTGTTGGTTTCAATTTGTGCATTAGTCCCACTCCTGCAATAATTTAATGCAACATTTCATTCATGTGTGACTTCATCATTCTCCAGCTTTTCATTCGTCTGTTTACTCTCATTTATTCATCTTGGTGTCTTAGACACTATTTACTCTGCTTTTTGAATTTCACCCTGAGACATTGTAACACCAACACTTGTAGTATGTATTTTGTATTAAATAATAGACACTTTGCTGTTGTATCTTGTATTTTTTTTATCCTATTTGTTTTCTATTCAATATAAGTTGGTATTTTATATTTTGTTTTTTGCGTTAACTTTGTGCTTTGTATTTTTTACTCTGGCAACACAATTTCCTTTGGGATTAATAGAGTAGATCTCATCTCATCTCATCTCATCTCATTTCATCTTATCTTATCTTATCTTATCTTATCTTATCTTATCTTATCTTATCTTATCTTATCTTATCTCATCTTATCTCATCTTATCTCATCTCATCTAATTTCATTTTATCTTGTCTTATCTAATCTCATCTCATTTCACCTCATTTCATCTTATCTTATCTCATCTTATCTCATCTCATTTCACCTCATTTCATCTTATCTTATCTCATCTTATCTCATCTTATCTCATCTTATCTCATTTCATTTAATCTCATTTCACCTCATTTCATCTCATCTTATCTCATCTTATCTCATCTCATCTCATCTCATCTCATCTCATTTCACCTCATTTCATCTAATTTCACCTCATTTCATCTTATTTTATCTCATCTTATCTCATCTTATCTCATCTCATTTCATCTTATCTTATCTCATCTCATCTCATCTCATTTCATTTTATCTTATCTCATCTTATCTCATCTCATCTCATCTCATCTTATCTTATCTAATCTTATCTCATCTTATCTTATCTCATCAAAGTTTTGTCCCCAATTTTGTTTTTATTTGTTTGTCTGTAATAACATTAAAGCTGGATGATTAAAGTTTCATCACGTCTTATAAAGGTTTTATTTAAATCCAACTCTCAGTCTTTGTCTCTCACTTAAAGTGCTCAGTTTTAGGCAGATTCCTTCACAAAATAAGGTGGCACTTGTATTTATCACAATGAAACGGACAAAACAACCTCTAATAGCTGTAATCAAGGCCACAGATGACAGCGGGAGGTGGTGCGTTTATTTAGTCTCACTAAGAAAGGTCATGACACGTCTTCACAGGAGGGCCTGACCAAGATGGTAAGAGGTCCAAAGAGTGGAGGACAAAGCAGAGATGGAGAGTAGTTTTCCTTAACGAGCTGCTTGAAGCTGCTCCAGCATCCAGGGTCAGCAACAGTCCAGCAGAAAGACACAGAAATTCTCACACCGAATTATTATAAAATGTACTTTTAAAATGCGCAGTGATGGAGCGCAGATGGGCTAGTGGTTAAGGTCACATTATATATGGGCAAACAGCCTTTGAGCAAGCAGCCTGGGTTTGAGTCCGGCCTGTTCCCTCCTCTATCCACTGTCCTGTCTTCTCAAAATAAAGGCATAAAAAGACCAAAAAATAACTTTAAATAAATGCAGTGATTTCACATGCAAAACCAGGACAAGTTTTTTTATTCTTATTTTCTAATGTCTTATCGGCTCCTTTAATAACTGTAGAAAAGAACAAAATGACGTCTTTTGAATGTCATGTTAGATCAATGGAGAAATGATTAACCTGCTTTTAGTTTTGATTGATAGAATCAGTATCAGCTGAAATCACTAATCGTCTCTCCAATCTAAAAGCTTTTAAAGTCTATTTGTGAAATAAACCAACCTCTTCCTCCTCCTCTTCCTCCTCCTTTTCCTCCTCCTCTCTGTTTTCCCTCTGAATGCTCTTTGTCTGAGTTTGGTTTCAAAAGTTCTTAATGCAGGAGAGGAGGCCCAGGGTCATCCTAATAGGCTCTTACATCTCTCTCTCTCTCTCTCTCTCTCTCTCTCTCTCTCTCTCTCTCTCTCTCTCCTCTGCTGACAGACAATAGTCCAGTGTATCTCAGGTACAAATAGAAATAGTTTTGTTTTTTTCTTCAGAATGTTTTAATTTCTAGAGGATATCACCACAAAAGCAAAAAAAAATAAGACAGGCTCATGCTGACGTGTCACTCACATGTTCCTTTGTGTCGTCCTTCTCTATAATCAGCCTGACTGCTGACATTATTTTCTGTTTTCAGCTGTCTGCTTCTGCTGCTTTTGTAATCTAATTTGTCATGATTCTAGAAAAGGAACAAATGGAGTTCCTGTGTTTGGAGGTAATGATTTCAGTCTTCTGTCTTTGCGGCGCTGAAGCTGCGCCTGAGCTTCAGAAACCCTTTTAAGCTAAGTGCCCATGCCTGGCTGTGGGGATTGATGTAAAAAAAAAAAAAAAAAAAGTATCAACTTAAAGAATAAGACCATCTCTGTCCAGGCGGCTCCATCACTCCCCATCTAACAGCAATCTCACAGCCCTCTTTCCTTGACTCCTGCACTCAGGTCTCTGCGCGTCCCGCCTGTCCTGCCTGTTCCCGTCTTTATTTGATCAGACCATCTTCCAGTGATGACTAAATTATGATGAGATTTAAGGACGCAGTGCTTTCATCTGTCTAGTGCGTTGTTTAATATTGCCCCCCCAACCCTTCTCGACCCCCCCCCCAAAAAAAAAAAAAATACACAGCACACAATAGCCATCTACCTCCACTCACTCACCCTCTATTGAAGAGCAGAGTGGCTGTTTGGTTCCCATAGAAACCACCTGTGTTTATGTGTGTGTGTGTCGAGTAAATGTTTGTCCCTCAGTGAGACTAAGTTGGAAACACACACACACACACACACACACACAACAAAAACACAGGCTAATTTCTGAATATGCAAATAATGTGCTCTCCCCTGCAACACAATACAGCTGCAGTACAGATCTTTATTATGACACAGACGCTCAGAGGAGGCATTAATGAAACTCTGCAGCACAGCTGACACAGCTGGTTAGGAGAGAGACGGCTGCTTGATTACTGCTCAAAGAGTCATTTTAACTTATCAAGACCTCAAACCACATGCACGTGCACGCCTCAGCT
Source organism: Labroides dimidiatus (assembly GCA_030710495.1). Lineage (NCBI taxonomy): Eukaryota > Metazoa > Chordata > Actinopteri > Labriformes > Labridae > Labroides > Labroides dimidiatus. The sequence continues at coordinate 25,424,756 of CM061160.1, read as the reverse complement.
TCTGCTGGTGAGGAAAAAATGCACTATTATTCTTCAAATATATGACCATGCTCGTCAGGTCGACTGGTCGCTCTAAACTGCATCAGTTTTGTCTTTTATTTTTTAATTTATTTTTTATTTTTATTTTTTTTTGCCATTTTACTTTCTTTTATTTTTATTTTATTATTATTATTATTATTATTATTATTATTATTATTATTATTATTATTATTATTATTATTATTATTATTATTATTTTGTTGTTGCTCTTTTAATTAATTTTTAAATTGTTTCTTTTAATATGTTTTGCCGCTATGTGAAGCACTTTGAATTGCCTTGTTGCTGAAATGTGCTACATAAATAAACTTGCCTTGCCTTGCCTTATTATCTTAAAATGAGACATTTTTCTGGACTCATGTTAAGTCTAATAGGAAAATGATGAAACTGATAATAAGACTCCTACAGGTGATAGAAGAAGCCTCACCTGGGTTTATACAAACTCCAGAATAAATATCAGAGAGGTGTAGCGGTAGATCACCTCCCTTTAGGCTGATATTACTGCAGACTGTCCTCCATACTGTCCTCTATTTATTGTAATAATTAATCAAGCTGTTAAATTCAGTCTGTTTTTAATTAAGTGGAAAACTCCTCACAGGAGCTTCAGATCTTTCCTGTAACAGAGTCCAAAGAAGTCTCTGTAAAGTATCCGCCTCACCTGAGGGTTTGGTTTTTTCACTATGGTGCAGAAACACACGTGTGTGTGTGTGTAGAATAAAAGATTTGTTTTATATTTTTTATTTTTTAAGGCTTTAGTGTAAAGGTGAGCTTTGAAAATGATCTGAAAACATGTGGACAGAAAGAGGTTTGACATGAAAACAGTGAATTCAGACTGATCTGGATTAGAGGTTGACATGAGGGAGTGTATTTGGTGCTTATTCAAAAGCACAATACCTATCTGTGTAAGTGTGTGTGTGTGTGTGTGTGTGTGTGTGTGTGTGTGTGTGTGTGTGTGTGTGTGTGTGTGTGTGTGTGTGTGTGCCCTGGCACCATCATTCACACCTAATGATCGCAGCCCCTCACTGGCAGCCATCTCTTCTTCCAGACCAAATCCAATTACTGGGGACAATAGAAACCAGCTCCAGGCTCAGGTCTCCATCAGCTCCTCTGTGCCGCTGCTCTCTGCTCCGAGACTCCTGCTGGAGCCCTAATCATGTCGAGGGTCCACAAGGGCCACAAAGTACACCTGCACACACACACACACACATACACACACAGAGACACACAGAGACACACAGAGACCAGCACGGGGAGCAACACAAAAACAAACATGTACGAAGCACAAATACAAACAAATGAAACACAAACATAAACAAAACAAATATAAGAAAAGAAACCAGACTTAACATAAAACTCTTTAAAGTGGCACACACACACACACACACACACACACGAGTAAATCACAATCGTGTTGATAAAATAAAAGTAGACAAGACAGCACAAACAGGAGAACATGACCATTCACCACCTGTAAACATAATTAAATATAACTATATACTCAAACAAAATGATGTTATTTATTATTATTGTATGTTCACTTCTTTTCTGTGCGCACATAAACATAAAGATGCATAAACTCTAATATCATCTTTATATCTTCATAAAGTAAAGGGTACAAAACTCAATTTATTTATCAACAGCTCCACCTAGTGGCACATGGATGGAATGATAGTTTCTTTCTAAACATATAAATGCTTCAAACAAAAAATTCAGTCTTTATTATCTTAGTATTCAGCATATTGTTTTTTTTAGAGTGTTTATTTACCTTCAGCCAATATCTTTATCCTTTCTATGTGTTCATTTTAATAATTAATTAACTTATTTAAGCTTAAATTTAAGTAGCATTAGCTTGAAACTGTCTAAATAAATATATTTAATTCCTTTGGATGTTAACTTTTTTCCCCCATTATTTTATTTGAGATATTTTTTAAATTGTATTTTTTCGTGATTTAGTTTGTGTAAAAGTTGCTATGTAAATTTCTTTCTTTCTTTCTTTCTTTCTTTCTTTCTTTCTTTCTTTCTTTCTTTCTTTCTTTCTTTCTTTCTCTTTATTTATTTATTTATTTATTCATTTATTAATTAATTAATTCATTCATTCATTCATTAGGAGGCTGATAGAAAAGCTGGTTATTTTAAGACTGTTTGCTCTGTGGTTGAGTCGATGTGTTTTATTTTGAAGATTCAGACCGGACGTTGTTGATCTTACCACGTGACCTGTGACATCCGTGCAACATGGCGAACACCGGCGGTGTGACCGTGGATGGAGACATGATGAGATATCCTGAATACAGTCAAAAAACAAACACGAGGAGCGACGCGGAGATAGACAAGAGGCTGGTGAGTGTTCAGTTTAAGGCTCGCGATCTTTGGAGAGTCCGTTTAATTTAAATAATCCCGGTTTTACGTGTTAAAGCGCGCGCCTGGTAACCCTAATGACCGCTAGGTAACATTTTAAACGTTATGTTACGTCACTGTTCATCTGTCTGTTTATCTGTCAGCAAAGTGACAGATAAACATCGGGCAAAGTATTTAAATTTATTCTGAACTCGTTAATTTCTGTAAACAGATCAGTTTAAACCACAGACAGATGAAACAAAGAGGAGAGTTATGTAACCGAGTGGAAACCAATTAGCTTCATGTTATAGTTTAAACTAACAAGATTCAAATTAAACCGAAGAAGCCTGATTATAGAGCCTTTAAACCTGATCAGGGTTAACAAATGACTCAAATATCAAATTAATTGTTTTGTGAGGAAAAGGCTGTGACGTTAGATAATCAGACATAATGTATGTGAAGGGTTAAACAAGGTAATTACTGAATACAGTTATGAGATGTATTTAATCCAGTGTTATAACAGAGGGATGTTTGTTTGTGATGACAGGGAGGGACTCTGATCGCAGTCGGTCTCGGTGTAGCTGCTGCAGGATTTGCAGGTAAGAATAATCTGAAGTATTTTACATCATATTTTCTTCTTCCTCTTTGTTTCATATTGAAGTGTTTTGTTTTCTGCTCGTTTCACAGGTCGTTATGCGTTCCAGCTGTGGAAGCCTCTCGGACAAGTCTTCAGTGAGACGGTCAAGAAGATGCCAACATCAGTGAGTTATAATCTTAACCTATGTTGTGAAATGAGGTTCAAAAACAGAATAACCTGAAAATCAGAATATAACCCAGCGTACTGTGCAGCCGTGTGTTCACGGGTCTTATGTGTCGTTTCTGGGATAAATTTCAGACTTTGATTATTTTTGTCCCCACAGGCTTTCTCTCCGTATTATAAAGGAGGGTTTGAGCAGAAGATGTCCAGAAGAGAGGCCAGCCTCGTTCTTGGCATCAGGTAACTTATACAAGTCTTATAGTGTGTCTGTGTGTGTGTGTGTCTCACTGCTCAGTTTAAAGTGAAAAATGTTAACATGTCTGTATTTTTCCTATATTTCCAGTCCGACCAGCACCAAGGTCAAAGTACGTGAGGCCCATCGGAGGGTTATGATCCTGAACCACCCAGATAAAGGTGAGCTTCTAATCTGAGTTTGATCTCTTCATTTTAATTAAATTTTAAAAAGTCAAAATGACTGAAAATGGTTGTTGTAACAGATTTTATAATATCAGAGAGTCAAATATGTTTGTCTTCATCTCTCTGCAGGTGGCTCCCCGTACCTGGCCGCTAAGATCAACGAGGCTAAAGACCTTTTAGAGAAAGAGTCCCGCCGATGACCTGCTCTGTTATCGAACTCTTTAAAGACCTCCATCGTCATCATCTAGTGCACCATCTTAGCTGTGGTACTGCTCCAACAGCATCAACCCTGAGGCGTCTGTTCAGGCTCCTGGAGGAGAAGAGGAACGAATAAACCATTCGGAGTTATTTCTTAACGCGTTTACTAAACTTTAACCTCATACAGGAACGTGTTTGTTAAAGTGCAGAGAAATATTGAATTAACTGATATGAGTGTAGCTACACAACAGTGGGATACAACCACTGAAGCAGAGTGAGAGTCCCTTTAACGTGTTATTTCTAATGTCCAGCAGGGGGCGCCTCTATACGCTGCAAATGAAGGTCAGATTGTTGAGAACATTGTGAGAAAGTGACCAATGGATGAAGTCCTGCTCGCAAAGTCAACTTGTTTCTGACTTCCTGTGTGTGTAAAGATTAATATGAGTGTGAAAATGTGGGGATATAAGGTGTCAGGGAACAACGTTAGATATTTGAAACGTTTTGTAATAAAAGTTGATCCAAAAGCATTCAGTTGTTTTGTTTTTTGTATAGTGTGTGTGTGTGTGTGTGTTCATTTTGATCTGTTGTGTTTACAGACAAGAAGATGAACATCTGTTTAGTTAGGGGCATATTAACCTGGAACTGCTCGCTGAAAATAATCCACCTCAGAAAGCGTCTTCAAAAGGCGTCTTTATTGAAGGGATGATGTCATCAAACAGAGGGGGGCGGGATGCATGACACAGTATTCAGCGGTTATACTTACAGCAGCAGTTATTGGTCAAAAAGCAACCAATCACAGCGAGGGTTTTCTTTTTGTAAAAACTCTAAATAAATACAAAATCAATCTATCCTGTTCAGATGGAGCCTCGTTAGCAAACGAGCACCTGTCTGTGCCGTCACAGGTGTATTTTAACCTCAGATTGTTGCAGAGTGGACAGAGCTTTAAATGTGTCCAACACTTTTCATTTGGAGTCACCTCGTCTTCGTCTTTCCTGTTTTTGCTTTTCTCCGGTCAGAGCACGGAGCCAAAACAGCTTTCAGGAGGAAGCGTTCAGTCGATCTGGAGTTTGAAACCAGTGACGATGACACTAATGAGGCACATGAGAGCCCTGAACAAGCATCAAAGCTTCTGCATCAGGGGATTTTTTTTTATCCTTTAAATTATCTAAACAGCCGTGTTTCAATAGCCAAAAACTGGAATAAAAAATATCTCTGAGTAGTGCACTGAAACAGGGCACACTGAGACTGCAGAGGGGTCGAAAAAAAAGAAAATTACGGTCGTGAATACGCCAAGTTTCTTTTTTTCTTCCATATGAGCTCTACCCGTGTCAGTGCTCCTCGACAGACCACAGTTTTTTGGATCGGGGACAGTGTGGGGGCTGTTTTTTCACTGATCTTTTATCTGTGTGGGCAGGCACTTAAATATTTAGCCGTTTAATCTTCTTTAAGATCACTTCTCAGGTGGGAGTTTGCTGAAACTCAGGACTCTGTGCCAATCAAATCACTTCCGTTTGGACTCTCCACAGAGAGACGTCTGTTTGAAGCAGATGGAGCACAGCCTGGACAGTGAAGGAGCTGTCCACGTTTCTTCAGGTTCAGTTAGAGATGTTTTAAAAGTGAGAGGGGATCAGATGAGGCACAGACAGAAACCTTGTTAGGTTAGCATGTTAGCACCATGAAAGCTCCCGCTCTAAGGATAAGCAAATGGCATGCTGGGAAGAATGAGGTGATGTTAGGCGAACACGAGGAGTACTCTCATATAAACTGTTTCAGCTCGACTGATGGTCAACTGAGCAACCGGAGACGTTAATATTGATAATTCCAGTAAACACTTCCAGTATTTTACATTTGTTAGTCTGTTTCATAACATGACGACGGTTTTTCCAGAGCAAACTGTGAAAACCTCGCACAGTTTCTGCTGAACGGAAGAATAGCGGAAGAGAAATCTCTTCTTATCCTCTTTTAGGAAGCATAAGCAGTGAGGCTGATGGGAAATGTAGTCCTGATGTAAAGAAGTAGCTTCACGACGGATGACTTCCTTCTGCAATGTGACAGAAGCGACGGGTCAAAGGGCGGTCTCTGCTCAGGGAGGAAATGCGATTTTCGTCAGCAGCTCTTCGCTAACTTCGTTAAGGCTGCTTGGTTTAACGTCTTCAGTGATCCATTAGCAGTCCTGTTTAGCTCTCTCCAAGTCTTCATCCTGTTCCCCCTCCACCTCCTCTTCCTCCTCCTCTTCATCCTGCTCCTCCTTCTCACTCAGTTCCTCTCCGATCACATCTAGCCGTGACTCCTGCCCGTTGAGCATCTCCTCCTCCTCATCTTGGCTGTGGAGCCTTGCCTCCTGCAGCTGCAGCCGCCGCTCCTCCACCAGCAGGAGGCGCTCTCTAACGCTCTCTGCTGCCGCTGCTGTGTCACTGGGAGTCCCGAAGTACTGCTCACTCCTGAAACAGGACGAGTTCAAGTCAGAGGTTCTCATCAAACCGAGCGCTTGTGTCTACTTGTTTTTATTACAATGTGGGACTTTACCCACAATGCACTGCTGAGTGGGGCCATGCAATTAACTGACATTAATTTTATAATTGAAAGAGGCAAAACTAAATAATCTTGCATGAAAATCTCAAAAGAGGTCATTTTAGTACTGTTTTCTTGCAAACATGAGTGTGTTTATCTGCTCTTATATTTATCATAATGTAGGGTCTTAACTCTTCTGTTACAGTCACGTTTTGTAGACACAAATGAAACAGAGTAAAAAAGTTCCCTTTCATACTAAAATATTTACTATAATTATTTTTTTTACCCTTTATTTTATGATGAATTACTTCTGTGTTCACACTTGGCTGTGTCCCCAAAATCTGACTGTGTGAAAAGAGCTTAGACCCCACATTGTAAGTAATGTAAGAACACACATACACACTGAATATGACGCAAACATGTATATAACTTGCAAAAAGAGGACAAAAGGTAACTTAAGGCATTGCATGACTATCTCTTCAAGTAATACAGCCCAAAATCTAACATGTCTAATTCATTTAAACACCCTCTTTGCAGCTTTTTCACTCAGTGAATCCTCAATTGGGAAAAAGACGACGCATTGAAACCCACACAACTCTCAGAGGCTGAGGAGCCAAGGGTTGGAGACGACTGAACATGCAGGTTAAGTGTGCATCTGTGTGTTACTGTACCCATCAGGGAAGATAACAGGCATGGTCAGTCTGTCCAGCAGAGTTTTCCCTGAAGAGTCGACCTCATCCAGAGACTCTGTGTCCACACATTCTTGCTCTAACACCTGAAACAAAGAAAAGGTCTTGACGGGAAGTTTTGTACGTCTAATATCTAGCACAGCTGCCAAGGTGTGAAAAAGTTCCCGTGATGTTGTTGTTAGCCCACTGAGTCCATCTCACCCTCTCAGCGGCGGAGTGGAAGCTCAGAGCCAGCTCCAGTCTCTGTTGTCTCTCCTCAGCAGTGACGCTGAACTGTTTCCAGACCCGGTTGAGCCTCGGAAGAGTATCGCCGGATGAACGTGTGGTGCAGCGCAGAGACTGGCAGAGGACGACGGTGGCCTGTAGCAGCTGCCTGCCGTAATCATAGGTGCTCTGAGTGAGAGGAAGAAAAAAACAGAAGGATGTTAAAATAAAATTTAAAAAAACAATAAAACTACCCCTCTTTAATGTTTGATCAGGTGGAAAGATGTGTCTCACCTGAGCGACATCCACAAACTTTCTGTGTTTGTCCAACAAGGTCCTGTTCTCCTGAGAGTCATCGCCCAGCCTGACGTGAGTCTTCAACAAAGCATCCATGAGCTCGCCGAGCCACTCCACGGCCTGGAGGTGCATAAAACATGAGCTCACATACACAAAAAGCTCCATGTGCATGCTTCTGTGTGTGCGTGTGTGTGTGTTGTTTCCTACCTGAAGAGCGTCCTCTTCACATTTAAAGAGTTGGACCATCTGCAGCATCTTCAGCCTCCTGACATCCACCATGTCCTCACACCTGCCACACAAACACAGGTAACAGCTCAGTTATCCAGCTTTACTTACATGTAAGCTTCTCTTACTGCCCCCTAGAGGCCGACGTTTGCTCTGCATCCACAAGCTGAAAAACTGACCTTTGCTTGCGCAGCTGCATCTCCTCCATCACAGCCTGGATGTGCTGAACGTTGTCCTGCTGTTCTCCAGCTGGACCCTCCGTTTCCTCCAGGGCCCACGTCGGCTGGGAGCACATCTGCTCCATCAGCAGCGCCCCCTTCTGTCGCAGAGCAGACAGACCGGCCTCTGCAAAGAGTCACAAAGAGTCTCACTCCACTCATCTGACGGCTTTGATGTGTTAATCCTAAATTCATGACATCCATCGGAGTACGAACCGACACTCTGCAGCTTCTCCTCCAACAGTTTGAGGTTCTGTTGGATTGAAGCTCCGTCAGCTGGAGCCACGTCTGCACAGAGCATGCCCAGAAGACCGTCCAGCTGCTGCGACAACTGCAGGGAGAGAAAACAGCCTCTGATGAGTCAGAGTTACTCTCATTACTTTCACCACCCTGAAGTTCCTGGTGTTGTGTCTTTGTTTCTGAACAAACTGACGGTTGATTTCTCTTTTTAACTCATTAAATTCCATAACAGAACATAAAAACATAAAAACATAAAAACAGAAGTTTCTCTCCACTGAACGTTGGAGCTAAATGAGGCTGAAGCATCCTGGAAACTGAAAACAACCCTGGTGGTTTGTCTTTGAACACAGGATTGTTTCAAGTTTGGACATCAAAAAGCAGCTGATACAAAGTGTGTATATGTGTGTGTGTGTGTGTGTGTGTGTGTGTCACCTCCTGGGTGGAGCTGTGGAAACCCTGCGCCGCCTGCAGGATGTTCTGTCGTCCCTCCAGCTGAGCCGCCTGCCTGTAGCAGACGTCGCTCAGCTGCTGCTGCAGAGCCTTCAGCTCCAACACTTCCTCCTCCTCACTGGCACTGAGCAAGGCAGCGATTTGCTGGTTCAACTCCACGTACACTGCAAACCACTCCTGCAAACACACACACACACACATGCAGAGAATGAGCAGTGTGCTCACAGTTATCACTGCCTTCAGTCTCTCTTGAAGTCGTGGTTACATGTCTGAGACTCACGCTGTGCTGGCTCTCGATCTCCTCGTGTTTCACCTGCAGCGCCTGAGCTGCTCTCATGGAGTCTCCGATCTCCTGCTGAGTCTTTAAGAGCTCCGAGCCTGGACCCTGCAGCCAGGTGACCACCTGAGACAGACGGGGAGAAGGAAACAGTTACCCCTTGTTACCCTGCTGAGAGGAAGGTTGCAGTTCTGTAGAGCAACCAGCAGGGGGCTCTCAGGCTCTACATCCTGCTGTGTCAAACATGAGTCTTCAAATTTCTTTAGAGGTCACTGCCAAGAAATCTTTTCTCATGGACCCTTCAGTGTTTGTAAAACAGAAGAACCACTGAACCACGGTGTACCCAAAGAGCAGTTTAAACACACAGTCACTCCATGCTGATGATGCATCATCTGTGGACTCTGAGCAGACTGTGACATATAAAGACATGAACTGTGTCAACAAAGCAGAAACCCTCCCAAAGCAAAAAGAGCTCACAGAGAGCTGAGTCTGAGACCTGGGTCAGAATCAAGGATCCAGAAAACCAGGTCCAGACAGAGACCTGCTCCAAATCCATCAGAATTAGGGATAGACCGATTATCGGCGCATATATTTGTCATTTTGACCCATATCCGCATCGGCCTTTTTTTTAATATGACGGCTGATAATAGGTCACTTCAAAACTTGGCAAAGGAAAGCTATTCTTAACTACTTTGCTTCGGTTAGCGAAAGTCCGCTAGCTTAATGCTAACATGAATGGAAAATCCCATTGACCGGCTAACGCAATTAGCATCGTGACTATCTCACAGTCTATGAACTTATTCTAACTTTCACAGCTTGCTTGGCTCTTGAAAATGATATTGTTATTGTTATTGTTTGAAGTTAAAAAAAGAGATAAACATTTTAGTTGTATTGAAATTTTGAAACAGTTTATATACTGTAGAAAACTTAAGGGAGCTGTTTATTTGTTTACATTTTTATTGACCTTTAGAAGACATGCTGCTGAGCCTGGAAAATGTTAAATAAACATGTGCTTAAAGGCATTTAAACAAAGTTAAGGATCAGAGTTTGTATTATTCAAAATTTTGATGCCAATATATTCACTTTTACTGCAAATGAATATCGGCTGCAAATATCGGTTATCGGCCTCAATCACCACCAATAATCGGTATCGGCCCTGAAAAAAGCATATTGGTCTATCACTAATCAGAATATTAATGATATTTGATCATAAGAATAATTCAGGCGAGGCAAATTCATACACAAGGTAATTCAAAGTGCTTTACAGCAACATAAAAATCACAAGAAGGCAGATTGGAATAAAAATAAAATAAAACATTAAAATAAACAGTGAATTAAATATAAACAAGGAGTGCAGATTAAATCCTGTCAGTTGTTTGTGAAGCTAATCTGAACTGTTCTCAGCCTGGATCTGAACATCCTCAGAGTTGAGGTCCGTCTCACGTCTGCTGGAAGACAAAAAACTGAAACTCAGCTTCACCGTGTTTGGTCCCGACTCGGGGCCCCATCAGGGGGCTCTAACATGTCAGAGATGGACTTTGATGCTTAAACCATGAAGAGACTTGTAGACCAGCAGAGCTGTTTTAAAGTCTGATAACAAACCGTAGTTTTACTCTGAACATGAAATCTGTTTTGTTAAACTTCCTCTTGTTATTTACTCTCCTTATCGAGTCCTCTGTGTCGTATCTAGTCAGACACTCGGCTCCAAACCAACTTTTTCATGAACTACACAAAGTCAAATCTGGATCCAGAAGTGTGACCTGGTGACTTTAAGCCACCAATCACTGACTCCTTAAGCTCAAGATCGCCGGTTAGCACGGTCACATTTAACTCCAAAACACCGGCTGCTCTGTAACAGTCATCCTGTCAAAACTTGTAAGAAGTTGACTCCATGGTGTCGCAACGTTTCTGACAACCGAGCACAGAACAAGCCGACGTTTTTATGCTGCTGACAGTTTGAACGATGACGTCGGCTGTGAAGGGCTCTGTGTAAAAAGTTTGTTGACATATTTGAATTTTTCATCATGACACATTAAATCTAGATAAACTTTTGAAATAAGGACGATCAGGGTTTGATATCCAACAACTGAGACACATGAGAGATGAGAATTAATACGATCATTTAAAATTCATTTAAGTTTGATTAAATGTTTGATTTAGCCTTTAAAAAGGGAGGTTCCAGCTTTCCTCAGTGTCTCTGCCTGTTATTAAATAAGTGGAAACAGAAGAATTATTATTGCTTTGCTTGAACTTTTCATTTCTGCAGACTCTGTTTGCTTCATGCATGAATTCATTTAAGGCTTAAAAACCACTGAGAGAGAATCCTTCAGCTGAAACTGAAGATAAACAAATAAACTCATTTAACTCAGTTTTCACTAAACATCTGAAGTGTTACTCAGGACCTCCCTCAGGGTGGCTACGTAGCCTGAAGCTATAATACCCATATGTTCATACAGTCATTATGATGTGTTATATATTCATACACAGAGGTTATAAATACGGAGCTCAAACATCTGGAACAGACTCCAGATGTGTCAGCATCACGGTTTCTTTGTATTTATCAGGTCAGTGATGCCTCAAAGAGCTCTCACACACACACACACACACACACACACACACACACACACAGTTCGATCCAGAACTAGGCCAGCACCCCCCACCTCAAATCCTCCAGGCAAGCGACCGACATGTCTCAGTTACTATGGAAACCCCAGGCCCGTCTCCAAGACGGCGGTGCGACCCATAAACCCCCCCAGAGCTGAAGGGACGGCATTAACCAGAGCAGGGTCTACTTCTAATGAAGCGCAGCGAAGCTTCTGACTGACTCACTGTTCTCAGGGTCAAAGGTCAAAGACGTGATGGTTGAGGAATCAGGGCAGGAGACTTTTAAAGAGTAATGAGGCTGATGGAGAAGCAGGGGGACGTGATGAACCCCGGGCTGCTCACATTTAAAAGGGACTTATGTAAACTTACTGTGTGTGTGTGTGTGTGTGTGTGTGTGCGTGTGTGTTTTAACGTGTTACCTGCATGACCTTGGTGTGGATCTCGTCCAGCTGCGAGCGTTTGTTCCTCTGCCTGCAGAGCTCCTGGTATTTGGTGTACTGCTCCCTGAGAGAGTCCAGCAGCTTCATCACCTGAGGCTGAGCCAGCAGCTCCTCCTCCATGGGGCACCAGGCTGGACCTGGAGGGGGCAGAGGTCAGAGGGCAGAGGTCAAAGACTTTTATTCTCCAGAGCTTCACTTTGTGTGTTTATACTAGAACTGAAAATGTTAATAAAAGCTTCAAACACTGCGAGCGTTCCACGTGTGATGTAAAAACCATAAGCGGCTGCGCTAAAGCTTCTCTCCTGGTTTCAGGCTCTTCAGCAGCTTTTGGAACACGGCTTCAGGGATTTGCTCTCATTCAGCCAAACCAGCATTAGTGAAGCCCAACAGTCTGATAGGTCAGGCTCATAATCAGAGCTCCAGCTCATCTAAAAGTGTTAAGTAGGGTTTAGCTAAGGTCAGGGTCAAGCTGGACGAGATCGACCTCACCAAGGTCAAACACGGAGAGATAAACACACACGACGAGGATAAAAACTAAAAACAGGATTCATCTGTTTCAGGTCGGGATGAACGATGTTTGGAGATGAAGATTAAACACAAGCTGCTCTTTCTTTTATAATCACAGCTTTTTAATCTCATATTTAGACTCTTTAACTTCAGAATTTCTGCTTTTGATTTCATATTGATGACGAGTTTTTTTCTCAAATGAGATTTAACAACTCATAATTTTATATAAACATGAATATTTTCAAATTGTACATTTAATATTTCTTGTGATGTCTTGTGTTGTTAGCATTTTAATTCAGGTATATTTTGTGTCGAGCATATGTTATTTCTTCTTTTTTTTCCCTTTGTCTTCTATTTTTATTATATGTATGTATATGTATGCGTATGTATGTATGTATGCGTATGTATATATGTGCATGTGTATATGTATGTATGTGTATACATATATATATACAAATATATATATATATATACATACATATATATATATATACATATATATATACATATATATATATATATATATATATATATGTATATATATATATATATATATATATATATATATATATATATATATATGTGTATATATATATATATATATACATATACACACACACACACATATATATATATATACACATATACATACATATATATACATACATATATATATATATATATATATACATATATATATATATATACATATATATACATATATATACATATATATATATATACATATGTGTGTGTGTGTGTGTATATATATACTTTATGCAATTTTCCCCCCTCTTATTTTATGCTAATGTGTGAAATAAATAAAATAAAAAATAAGAAAAAAATAAATCTGAGTTTTCTTTTGAATATGACTTTAGATCTTATGATAAAAATTAATACTTAAGTAATTTTAGAGTTTTTACTCATGATATCAGAAAAGAGATTAGATTAGAATTAGAGCGACCATAAAAACGTTTTTTTGAAGAAAAATTTTTTAAAATTATGATTTTAAAGTGAAAATTTTCTGATTGTCAGAATTCTAAAATCAAAGTCAGAATTATGACTTTTTCTCAGAAATCTGAGTTTGATTTTAAAGTCAATAAACTGAAGTCTGAAATGTATTTATTTATTTTCAATGACTCAATCAACCTGCAGGTATGATTAGTAAAAAATATTTTTGTTTTTTTGTTTTGTTTTTTTTAAATTCATCATGGCTGCATTAGTTCTCTCAGCTCACACACGTCTCTGCTTCCTGTTTTGGTATCCGGGGAAAAAGCTTTGAGTGCTAATTAATGAGTTTGGTGGACGTGACGCCGTCTCAGGTAACAGCTTCAGTCGGGGTTGTTTGAGTGTAAGCTTCACAGAATCCAATAAAGAGCTGGACAGAGTCAATACTGTTATTCTGATGTCTGACAGCAGCTCTCTGCAGAGAGAGAGAGAGAGGGGGGGGGGGGTCATAAAGGTTTGGTGTGTTCAGAGGTCAGACTGTGACCTTCAGCTCAGGACAGAAGTCTGACTCGCTTCGTGTCGTGATCGTCTTACAAACAGACGACTGTGCAGAAAAACAAGAGCTAAAAAACGACCCTCGTTCATGTTTCCCTCAGTCAGACCCCGAGTCAAAGTGACGGCTGCTTCCTCACCTCCCTGTCCTCCCCCGCCTCCCTCAGAGCCGTTAAAACGACGCTGCTGCAGCTCCGACAGCAGCTCATGACCTGCAGACAGAGAGAGAGAGAGAGAGGGGCAGCTCGAGAGCTGTTATAAAAGCATCAGAAACAATCACACGCCACTGTTTGTGTACACCATGTTACATTATGAAAGGAGCTGGTGGAGGGAGGAGGGTGGCACCACAAACAAAGACTCCTTTCACCTCCGCCCGACACTCACACACAGCCTGCTCAGTACAGTTAACACAGCCATCCATCACTCAAGCAGCTTTAGTGTCTATTTAGCTCCGGCTCCTGGAGACAGCAGACTAAGTACCAAAGACCTCCTCAGCTCCGGGTCAGGGTGAGTCCGGACGAACACGCTGCCAAGAAACCTGAATGTTTGCAGTCAGGTCTTTAATCGCTCACTGGAGCTGGTGACGGTGAGCGACGAGTAAAACACAGATCAGGAGTTATCACCTGAGCTGTTCAGCACAATGAGAGGGGAAAGAAACGGATCTGTGCAATGAGGATGTAAACCTTTTACGTCTGATAGTCGGCTTCTTCTCTAAGTCTCAGTGTTTCCAGCAGGGAGGGAGCAGAGTCTGAGAAAAGAAGCAGACACAGACAGGATCCTGAAGTGAGAGAAAACTTTATTTACCCGTCTGAAGAACAGTCTCAGGGTCAAAGGAAGGCAGGAGAGCACAGTCAGCTGATCTGCAGGAGGAGACACAGACACACAGCTGAGAGGATGGAGCACCAACCATTTATAAGAAATGAAAGAAAGTGGTAAAAATCTCAATCTGCAGGTTAGTAAACGTGAAGCTGTGTTTTTCAAACGTACTTTTCTTTGTCCACCGAGCTGCTCTTATCGCTCTCGTTGATAATCGACAGCTCGTCCAGCAGCGACGTCGACTCCTTTGTGAACTTCTCAAAAACCTGCAGCGAGTCACACGAATAAAAAAAAAACATTCTCACACCTGATGAGACCAGAAAACTTCAGAGTCACCAAGAAAAGCAAACAATCAATCAGTTAAAGTGATGAACAGGAAGCAGACCAGTCTCTTGTTGAGCCAGTCGCTGTGGTCGTAGTCCAGACTGCCTCCGAAATCATCGGTCAGCTGACAGGGCTCGATGTAACGGGTCAGCTTATTGGCTGAAACCAGGATCACCTGACAGGAAACACAGAGACAGACAGGGAAGGTGTTTAAGGTGGATCACACAGATCTAAACTCAGCTTTATTAACCCTTTGAGTGCAGCTGGTTTGGAGCACAGTGACCGACACACAAACCCAGAATGAGGTCCAAACAGTCGTCCATGTTGCCGCTTTCAGCCTGATGCTGAAACTGGTTCAGACGTCACGTCTTTAACGCTCCCTCACGTCTGCTCCGTCCTCACAGGCACACTCACATTAATCGCTGACTGGATTCATTGAGCTGAGTTAGTAATAAGCTGTGACTTCATTATCTCCACACAATGAGGCCGTGGAGATTTTCACCATAATAAAAAAACGCCGTGTCTGCAGAACGGTGGAGTGTCCCCTGCTGGGTGGAGCCAAGAGGAGCTCCTGTTAGTCGATCATGTGAGAGTGAGGAGATGTAACAGAGCTCAGACACATGACTCCTGAACCCTGGCTACTTCCTGGAGGGCGTTCTATCTTTACACCATTCACAGCTCATAAAAAAAAACTTTTTTTTCTCTCTCTTCTGTTTCAGAAAACTCTTGTTTCAGCTGCTGTCTCTTTAAGGCTCCTTTGTGCACATACCCCCTTCACTCTGATTGGCCAGCCATCTGGAGGCCTGTCGTGGGGCGGAGCTATGGGCAGACCTTGGTGTTTGAGGCCCGCTCCTCCAACATGTCAGGGAGTATTCAGCACTGTTACTTTAAATCCATTTCTAAAACACGGCAAAGGAATATAGCCCCTCTTTAATCTTTCTTTTTTAAATTTATTTTTCAATACTTTATCTATCACGGGCGTTGGCTGCCCAGTAGGGCTGCCACATACGATTATTTTGATAATCGACTAGTCACCGATTATTTTTTGTGATTAGTCGACTATTCGGATCAAACATAAATTGAAGCTTATTGCAGCAGCATACAGCTAACATCATTAGCTTCCAGCTTCAAGTGTTTCAGGTATGTGCTAACTAAAAATGAAGACAGTTAATATCATAGTTCATTCAGCTTTTAATGAACTTTGCAGCTTGTAGCAGCATTTCTGACATTTTTTTTTAATGTACCAATTTTCTATTCAAACATGACATCGCTATTAAGTAGGTAGCTCCCTGTTGACGTTAATGTTAGCAGCTAACTAGCCAATTAGCTTACAGAGATTGTCATTCTTCGTCAGAAAATAAATCAGCCACGGCGTGCTGTCTTTTCAGATGCTCGTGCATCGCCGTCGTTCTGTCATGGAAGGACATTTCTGCTTTGCAGATTTTGCATTGCACACTTTTCTCCTTTATTTTGGAAAAATGCTCCCAAACTTTCCAGCTCTGTTGCCGGCTAGCCATGATACTGTTGGGCATAACTTCTCCGGTGACATCACGGGTTACCCTGGTTACCACTTCTGCGCGTGTGCGTCAAGGACAGAACGGCAGACGAGACAGGTGAAAGTACAGCGGCAGTTTGGAGGGAAAAATAAAGTTTAAAAAAATATTAAACAGAGAAGAAATACAGGTACAGCCAGACCTCATGCAGTGTGTTTTGTACCTCCAGATTAAAGTGATCGAAGCTTTCGGCAACCCTTCAGAAAGAGTTACTGATCAACTGGTTACAGATCATATCTGATCTATGTGATCTAGATCTAATTCTGAGTCAGCAGACAAACCTTCCTTCAGCTCAAAGATCCCAGACTCTGGATTTTAAATTGTCTCGCTGGTTGATAGATCTCTTTAACCTGTGTTTGTGTGTGTGTGTGTGTGTGTGTGTGTGTGTGTGTGTGTGTGTGTGTGTGTGTGTGTGTGTGTGTCTGTGTGTCAGACAGCTGTGCGTCCTCCAGTTGTCGCTGCAGCAGACGACAGAAACTTGACTCGACTATCCCAACGTTTCCTTAAATGTTGGGTCAGACTGTGGAGCAGCTGGAGGACACACACACCCCTCTGTGACATCCACACACACTCCATCATTAAGATGAGTCACATTTTAACAGCGTGACTGGAATCTCCCTCCGACAGCTGTGTGTGTGTGTGTTCAGAGAGGGTCCACGCTGAATGATTCAATAAGTCAGAATCAAACTCAAAGATTCTTTTAAACACACTGTTTAAAGCTATTTATCAGCTTCCTCAGCACTGAATTATCCCAGGGTCCTTAAACGCACCGCCAAGGACAGTTTCTGCCCTCAGCGTGTGCTCATAACTCCATTTTAACCCACAGAACTCGTCTTCACATGGACTCTGATTGGATTATCTATCTGCAGCAACTTTCAACAGAGCCGCCAACTCGCTCCTGTTACTGTGGCAACAATTGCAGAGCCAACATGGCGGCTGAAATCTGGGTCACAGTGACTACTGATCTCTGCCGGTAAAACCATCTGTTATAATAGAGAAAGGGGCTGGCCAAAAATCACACACACACACACACACACACACACACACACACACACACTTCCTGGCTCAGGTTTCCAGCAGCACCCAGGACAGTGGGTGATGCTGGAGGCAGGAACATCCAGCTCCGTTTCTTTTGTTTTCTATAAAACACAAACAGGATCCAGCACAGAGTCTGTGAGCGTGATGTTCTGGAACAATCCGGAGCACAAACACAAAACATTTTCATTTCTAATCAAAACCAGCTTCTTCAAACTCACCTCGAAGCCCAGGCGGTCTTTCTCCTTCCAGAAGCAGAAGTGTGTGACCTTCTTGTCCCAGAATTCATCGGGCTTCACCACGCAGACCAGCGACACCTCAGCAGGAATCACGTTCTGAAACGGTAACAAACACCCCCCCTCTTTAAAGATGGTGACTGAGTCATGTTGGTCTTCACAGAGACCTAAAGAACACGTTCGTACCTGCAGCATGAGCACCACCGTCTTCACGATGTTCCACTGAGACTTCCTGCCGTCTACGATGACGGTGAACCCTCGCGCCTTACACTTCTCACTGCAAAGAAGACACCAAGGCCAACATTTACATGGTTTCCTCTTCATGCAGAGTTTGGACCTCTCATTTCAAGTCTTTAGATTTATGGTTACTGGCTGACAGCTCACCAAAACAGAAAAGAAGACGAGGTGTGGAAAAACAGGGAGAGAAAAGCTGAGACACTGACCAACATGAAGAAAACAGACTCTGAGCTTACACAGGTACTTTTTTATTTTCAGCAGGAAAAACAGGAACGTTTGGAGCTCACCTTGAAGGAAATTTTTCAGTTAAATGTAAATTTAATCATTAAACTGACGACCAACTGACAAACTTGGTGTCATGAATCATCTTAAGACTGATGATCGGTGTCAACTTCTGGGTTTCACTTCTTTTAAAATACTTTTTGGTTGAATTTCGGCCTTTATTTTGATAGGACGGCTGAGGAGGAACAGGAAGTGTGGGGAGAAGAGAGGCAGCTAATCGTTAGCCTCACAGAAATTATTGTAAATGAAATGTAAATAAATAAAGAATATAAATATAATATTAAAACATTAATAATAATAATAACAGTCTGATCTCACCCTGTCTGGATTCTAGTTTGCATAACCACAGACTAACCATACATGATCTTTTTCTTCATATCTGAGCGAGTGCTCAAAACATTTATAAAAATATGTTTATGGTTCAGGGTCCTTCTGACTCTTTTTTTTCTCTCTTGTTTTTTTTTGTTTCATGCTGATAAAAATGTTCCCAAACCCAAAGTCTGGTTTCAGATCTGCAGTTTTATGACCTTCCTCAGAGCTCAGAACATGCTCAGACTTTAAACCATCACCGCTGGCAGGTTTACAGCTCCTGTTTCTCTGATGTCATCTCCATAATTCATGAAAACACCGATCTGGACACATCGCTGCTGCGCTCTTGGGGCTCAGCGTTTCCTTCAGTGAGTTCAGTGTTTTCACGACTGATGCATAAAGAACAAAAACACACTCAGAGCTGAAGTACAGTCACGCTGGAGATGCAGACGTGTGCTTTCGCTGCATCAGAGCGTGTGTGAGCAGAAGCTTAACAGAGTTCCTGTCTGAGCTGTTTGTTCATGTTTAGCATCGAGTCCCGTCTGACCTGCAGGTATCTGAAACAGATTGTTGAAGGTATTCAGAGGAAATAAACTCCTGATGAGTGATGCAGAGCTCAGAGCAGCTGCTGACACCTTTACTGCAGCTTTAAAACAGCGACTGAATCATCCGTCAAACTGCCAACAATTACTGCTGTCAGAAAACATCATGAATCATCACAGAGCAGGAGAGAGTTCCAGCACGGGCCAGCCACAAAACATGGATTTATATCACGCTAGGTGAGGACTCCTCACTTTGAAGAGGAGACGCTCCAGACCACGAGTCTCTGGAGGGTTTCTCTCCTGTTTGTATCCTGGAATAGAAGCCGGTCTAAGAGTCTGAGTGTTTGAGCCAAATCTGTAAGACCAGAACTGGAATCATCCTGTAAGCCTGCAGCTGAACAAGCTGGATCCACACCAAGACAGAGTACAGATCCACAGAGACCAGATCCACAAAGACCAGATCCTCAAGGAACAGATCCTCAAAGACCAGATCCACAAAGAACAGATCCTCAAGGAACAGATCAACAAAGACCAGATCCTCAAGGAACAGATCAACAAAGACCAGATCCTCAAAGAACAGATCCTCAAAGAACAGATCCTCAAAGACCAGATCCTCAAGGAACAGATCCTCAAAGAACAGAACCTTTAAAGACCAGATCCTCAAGGAACAGATCAACAAAGACCAGATCCTCAAAGACCAGATCCTCGAAGACCAGATCCTCAAGGAACAGATCCTCAAAGAACAGAACCTTTAAAGACCAGATCCACAAAGACCAGATCCTCAAAGAAGAGATCCTCAAAGATCAGATCCTCAAAGACCAGATCCTCAAAGACCAGATCCTCAAAGAACAGATCCTCAAAGAACAGAACCTTTAAAGACCAGATCCACAAAGACCAGATCCTCATAGACCAGATCCTCAAAGACCAGATCCTCAAAGACCAGATCCTCAAAGAACAGATCCTCAAAGAACAGAACCTTTAAAGACCAGATCCACAAAGACCAGATCCTCAAAGACCAGATCCTCAAAGAACAGATCCTCAAAGCCCAGATCCTCAAAGACCAGATCCTCAAAGAACAGATCCTCAAAGAACAGATCCTCAAAGAACAGATCCTCAAAGACCAGATCCTCAAAGACCAGATCCTCAAAGAACAGATCCTTAAAGACCAGATCCTCAAAGAACAGATCCACTAAGAACAGATCCTCAAAGAACAGATCCTCAAAGAACAGATCCTCAAAGACCAGATCCTCAAAGAACAGATCCTCAAAGACCAGATCCTCAAAGAACAGATCCACAAAGACCAGATCCTCAAAGAACAGATCCTCAAAGAACAGATCCACAAAGAACAGATCCACAAAGACCAGATCCACAAAGAATCGATCCACTAAGAACAGATCCTCAAAGACCAGATCCACAAAGACCAGATCCTCAAAGAACAGATCCTCAAAGAACAGATCCACAAAGAACAGATCCACAAAGACCAGATCCACAAAGAATCGATCCACTAAGAACAGATCCTCAAAGACCAGAACCTTTAAAGACCAGATTCTCAAAGACCCCATCCTCAAAGAACAGATCCTCAAAGACCAGATCCACAAAGACCAGATCCACAAAGACCAGATCCACAAAGACCAGACTCTGAACATGTCAGAGGTATTAAAGTAAAAAGCTCATTGTTAACAGAATGGCTCACACACACACACACACACACACACACACACACACACACACACACACACACACATGCAGTAGCAGCACTCTGGTATGTTTGTGTGTGTGTGAGTGTGTGTGTGTACCTCGGTATGCTGAGCAGGTAATCCAGTGTGTCGCTGAGCTCCTCCATGCTGGTCTGGTCTGAGCTGAGAGGGATGGTCAGGATCAGACCACTACGCCGGTCTTTCCCCCCTGAAGAGAGACAAAAGAGAGACACCAGACTGAAACTGCAGACGCAGATAAAACAGAAGAGACCTTATCGTGGTGTGTGTGTGTGTGTGTGTGTGTGTGTGTGTGTGTGTGTGTGTGTGTGTGTGTGTGTGTGTGTGTGTGTGTTACCTGACAGGAATGCCAGCTTCTTCTTGAGGACTGGGAGGATGTTGGTCGCTTCCATGTTAACGTTGGACATCTGTGAAGACAAACATGTAAACATGACTCCAACAAATCTTTGGACTGGTCCACAGACCCAGAAAGTAGTCTACTGAATCTGGACTGAGACCAGTCCAGCAGCTCTGGTACCAGCTATGGCTTCCAAACAACCCTTGAGGATTCAAAAAACGGGTCTATATTTGGGGACGGTCTTTCACTTAGGGCATAGGTGTCAAACTCTGGCCCGCGGGCCAAATTTGGCCCGCAGTGTAATTCTATTTGGCCCGCGAAGAAGCTAATTTTGACATTTACCTCAGAAGGCTGCAAACAGAAAGGAGGCATTCAATTTTTATTTAAATTTTATATAATATTCCATAGATTTATTTTTTTTATTATTATTATTAGTAGTAGTATTAGTATTAGTATTATTACTATTAGTATTAGTATTATTACTATTAGTATTAGTATTATTATTAGTAGTATTATAAGCAACTCCATTTTACACGCGTGCACTTTAAATTTTTATAAGCCTTGCTTGTTTAGTATTCATTGTTAAATCAAAACTCGTTTGGTTCCATATTAAAAGGTTCATTTGTTCAACCTTGGCCCGCGGCTTTGTTCAATTTCAAATTTTGGCCCACTTCGTATTTGAGTTTGACACCCCTGACTTAGGGGTTCAGAAAACCACCTGAAGATTCTGTAGTTAACCGGAGCAGGTGAGATCAGGTACGAGTCCACTTGGATTCAAACTCAAGTCCAAAGACTTAAATCTGAGTCCAACTCACGCCAGCAGAAGTTCACCGTATCTAACGTTCGTCTACAGCCACAAACACTCCGACCAAATCTGCTCCTCTGGCTCAGACGTTAGTCCACAGTCTCAGCTGGTAGCCCACAAGTCCAGACACTAGCCCACTGGTGCAAACTGCCACCCCACAGCCTCAGATCCGAGTCTTCCGAGTCCCAGCAGATAAAGATAAATTCAGCGCCAACAGTTTCACAGTGCAGCAGCACAGATGAAGAACCGATCCCTGCTGGAGCATCATATCTGAATATGACACAGACAGCAGCTCTGAGAGTCTCTGTCAGGGTTTACGCTCAGCTGGCAGCTCTCCCAGCAGAATCAGATCCATCAGCTTCATTAATGTGTTGGTGCAGTTAAGCTTGGAGAGCGTAAAGCATCATAAATCAACAGCTTACATTCAGCTCAGTGAAATAGTAAACAGATTAATTGGGGATGAAGAAGTCGTGTTAGATGGAGGAGTACGCTGACTGTAGAAGGAATCAGAGCCGACATGATTGATCAGTTTGATTCCTCAAAATGTGACTCTGAGTTAAGTTCTCAGCTTTCATTTCTCTGTTTCATTATCTGATCGTCTCTGACCTGTTGGGGTTATTTTTCACCTCACATGAAGCCGACAGTCTCACCAAAAGCTTCGGCCAACTCTGGAACAAACGTCAGACGTTTAACTTTCCTCTGAGGCTGAAACACTCAGCGAACAGTTTCATGACATCACAGAAAAGAGTGAAAACTCCTCCACATATAAAACCAATAAACTTTTACACATGTCATAAACTATATAAACAAATAAACAGCACAACATTCCACATGAATGCTGAACATTTCAGCTCTTCATGGTGTTCAGAGTTTCTCTTTAAATGCTGCACATAAAGTTTCAGGTTTTAACAGATAAATTTAAAAAACTGATTTTTTTTTATGTTTATGTATTTTTATGGATTATTTAAACTTGGAAAAACTTCTATATCTATTAATCACGTCATAAGGCCTGGTGTGTGTTATCATCAGTGGTCCTGTTAGAGTAGGAGTGTGTTCCAGAGTGTGTTACTGCAGTATCAGTCAGTCTGTCCTGCCGCAGGGCTTCATCTTCATCCTCCTCCTCCTCCTCGGCCTGCCTGCGGCCTGGCTGCAGCTGCAGCTGTAGGACGGCCCGGCTCGGCTCGGTTAGTCTCGGCTTGGTTCGGCTCGGCCCACAGACACAATGACCTACATTCAGCAGCTGCGGGCTGCGGCGGCTGCGGTTTCTCGCCCCCCTCACCTCAAAGAACGAGCAGCGCTGATGAGGCTCATTTTCTTACCTTTCACTCAGAGCTGCTGCATTATACTGTCCCGATTTTCTCTCCTCTTGTCCTCCTCTTTCTCTCCTTCGTCCGTCCTTCTCCCCCGCAGCTCTTCCTCTCCTCTTCCTCTCCTCTTCCTCCTCCTCTCAGGCCTTCTTTCCCGGCTGGTCTTCGGTCTGTTCTCTTATAATCCTGCAGATTTCTCAGTTTCTTCTCCGCTCGTTTGAACAACAGTTCAGAATCAGACACAGCAGCAGCAGCAGCAGGCGTTGGACCTCGCTGCTCTGCGCAGACTCAGTGAAGCCGCATTAATGAATTCTACTTCCTGTAAAGTCATACTCCAAAATAAGAGCCCGAAATGACTTTTACACTAAGAAAAGTTTTACAACTCTACAAACTGAAATCAACAGGCCAAACTCTTAGAAGGGAATATTTATGGTCGTTTTTTTTTCTTTTTCCGTGTTGTTGTTTTAATAAACTTTCATTTCACCAGGATTATTCTCTTTAAGGTGCAAAATTCCTTTTAAAGGGAGTCCAGAGTGGCATAAACAGCAGCATAAGAAGTTTCACACTGAGAGTAAAAAACAGTAAACAACAAGTAAACAGTTCATCAGGTTATAAATAGCAGACAATCATCAGATGATCCCCAGATTCAGATGGTTTGACTGGACACTGGCCCTCATGGCCCCGAATCCTGCCAGCCCATCTGAAATTTTCCATATCCTCCCAATGAGCCTGATTCTTAATCCAAACAAACAAAATGATCCAAACAGACCAGGATGACGGAGCAAAACACTTAAAGACAACCTGCTTTTCCATAAAAGACAGTAATGTGTGCAAAATCCTAAACCAGAGACCAAGACTGCAAATAGAAATATCATCATCAAATCAACGTCATCCCAATCAGAGCAGGTACCTCCTTATCTGTTTTGTCTTTCATGTTTCTGTTTGTGTTTGTTTTCTCTTTTGTTCAAATGTTTTGCACTTCAGTGCCACCGTACCTCCATAATAAAAACAGTTTCAGACTTTGGATGTCTTACTATGTAAGGAGAAAAAAGCCAAACTTTATGTCCAGCTCTCTGTGGATATTATGTGTGTATGTTTGTACTGCTTCAGTTATGTTCACCAATAACAGAAGAAGTTATAAACTCCAAAAGTTCACCTATTAGCATATTGATTTTTAAAAAAATGGAGAATGTTTTTCTTGTTTTCTAAAAAATAATCAGATTTTTTTGGGGAAAAAAAGGTTAAATCACTCAAATTGTTTATAAAATTCTTATTTCAAAATACACATTGCTCCCCAGTAATATCTCCTGAATTAAAGTTCAGTAACATTCTCAACCTTTTCAAACCTCACGCTTTTATTTTGAATGTTTTGTGGTTTCTTTTCCGGTAAAGCTTCTGAAGCTTCATATATCAAAAGCCGGGTATCCGGGGCGGGGCCAAATGAGGACAAACCACGCCTCATTCCGTTTGGACTGATGAGGCGTTAACGTACCCTCGGAAACAAAAGATCTGTTATCTAGAGAAACAGATCGATCATTTAAATCAAAACGGAAGAATTCAAATAAAACAAAACACATTTAGCTTTAATTTCTTTAGTTTTAAGCTCAAAATAAATCTGATTTATTAACATTGTTGTGTACAGACTCTGATACACACATGAAGACAACATAGACTCAACTGTGATCTTCTTATTTATGTAGAATCAGAGTGAAAAAGTATCAACATACACAAAATTCTTCCCTTCAGTGCTAGAAAACATCAGACTTTAATACACACACACACACACACACACACACACACACACACACACACACACACACACACACACACACACACACACACTTATTTTTAAATACCTAAATCAAATTACCTGAAGATACAGAGAAAAGCTTTTTCACCACTTTCACATATTCATTTAATTCATAATATTCCATCTAACTTTATTTTGGTTTTATTATCTTATAGTGATTTTCTTTTTATCTATGAGCTGTAAAAGTAAACTTTAAAAAAATAAATGAAGTAAACTGCTGTGTCATCGTCAAACAAAACAAAACAAAACAAAACAAAACAAAACAAAAACTTTTTTGTTTTTTTTTGAAAATTGACTTTAAGAAGAAAAAAAGACTTTGTGGATCTGGTCACAGATCCTGCTGAGCAGAAAGGCTTCAACAGACCAAGAACCATCACATGGATTAGTTCCTACACCAGGGTGTCAGTGAATGCATCACTGGACGCTCAGCAGGTCAGTGATGGAGAGTCGTCCTCTGGTGGACACAGACATCAGAACATCCCCAAAACACATCTTTTTTTTTTTTTTTTTTTTTTTAAAGGCGAGTTGTGCAGATGATCTCAGGGGAGGTGGTCGAGTCTGTTGATATTTTCCCATCACTCTTTGAGGGAGGCGTTGAGGGCCATGGCTTTGTCAATCTGGGAAACATGATCAGGAAGGATGTAATTATGATTTAACCAAATCTCAAGTTAAAAATGATCTTTTTATATCCCGTTTTTTTTTTTTAATAAAAAATGTGATTTAAATTTTATATTTACTTTAACTTTTATAAACTTTAAAATATCAAACCTTTAGTTCCTTAGATTTAAGGAAATAATTCAATAAAAAGATCATAATGTTGCTCAGGTGAACTACGTGATGTCACAGGTTACAGGAGAGATGGCAAAGCTCTGTTCATGTCCAAGTTAAACCACTCTTTAGCCTCATGTCCTCAGTGATGTCAAATAAGTACTGAAGGGCTCAGGGTTTAGGGTTTAGGGTTTAGGGTCTAGGGTTTAGGGTTTAGGGTCTTGGGTCTGTCTCATCAACATGATAAACAGATTCATTCTGCCCCCTTGAGGATCATCGTTCCACTGCAGGCAGCTGAAGTTGTATTTTTGGCCCTTTTTCAAAGAAGCTGCTCTCAGGAAATTATACACACTTTTTTTTTTTTCAGGAAAATTATTGATAATTTTCAAGATGTTGCCGTAAGAACAACATTTACTTTGATTCTCATTTTTAAAAATGAGTATTTTCTAAATTAAATGAAAGCATATTTACTTAAAACTTTACTGAAAAGTCGCAAAAACTGTCAATTCATAAAATATGCTACCAAATAATACATCATAAATCAAATGATGTGGCAATATATTTGTGGATAGAGGGGAAAAAACACCATTTACATCTCAGTTCCAAAAAAAAAATTAGAATTTCCTGACTATTTTTTATGGCTTTTAAAGGGTTAAGATTCAGTCCAAATGAATTTCAGTCTTTAGAGCAAACTTACCGCTGTGTTGCCTCCATCTGCTGGATGGTGTCCAGCAGCGGCTGCTTGAAGGTCTCAGGGAGGAAGAAGGCGAGCAGGACGCTGAGCAGGGACAGAGAGCCCACCAGGATCCACGGCAGGAACTGATAGAAGACAGCTGGAGACGAAACCAGACCACATCAGCAGGTCTCATCATCATCAGACTGAATGAAAGCTCCGTTTGGGCTCCAGGAACAGTGAGGAGAAAAAGTCTCACCTAAATCCAGCAGGTACGGAGAAACAGCTGAGCCCACTCTGGAGAACGTGGCGCAGGACGACATTGCCGTGTTCCTGATGGTTGTGGGAAACAGCTCGCCGGTAAACATGTAGAGCATCCCGGTGCCAGCAAGAACACCGAATTTACCCAGCAGCACAAGACCTAAGGTGACACCTGGATAACCTGTAGAGAGGAGGAGGAGGAGAATCATCATCGTTCCATCATCAGTGGAAAACGACCATATTTATGTTCCATTATTTCATGTTTTAATCTTCTGAATGTGGTTAAAATGTTCAAAGTTTCCACTCAGACAGGTTCCCATAATGTAACATGAGTGCCCTCTGCTGGCACCTCAGGAGACTGGGAGTGTGCGCCCCATGTAGGCTGCTCTGTTTCAGTAAGATAAATCTTTACTTCCTCCTGCTGCTCGTACTCACTGTGCAGCGTGATCTGAATGAGGAGCACCACCAGCGCTCCAATCAGGGTGAAGCCTATGAAGGACAAACGGCGAGGTAGACTTCGAGCTGCCATGAAGCTGACGAAGTACGCCGGGAGTTCAACAATCGTCAACAGGAAGTAGTTCAAGAAGGGGTTTCCTTTGAGACTGGACAGGTTGAAGGTGAGTCCGAAGTAGCTCACACTCAGAGAGAACCTGCCAACGGACAGAGAGAGAGAGAGAGAGAGAGAGAGAGAGAGAGAGAGAGCACATGAATCCAACGGAAACGGGTGATTCATTTCTGGGAACTCCTGGAAAAGTTCCTCAGCTCACCAGATGAGCCAGAGCTGCAGCGTGATGAGTCGGATGTGTGAGGTCCTCAGCAGGTCCAGGAAGCTCAGGGACTCTGACTCCTTGGTTTCTGCTTTTTCCACCTGTGGAGATAAAGAAACTTCAGTCCTTCTTCTGTCCTTAGATGTGTTAGAACAACCTGGA
The DNA here is from genome assembly GCA_030710495.1 of Labroides dimidiatus. Lineage (NCBI taxonomy): Eukaryota > Metazoa > Chordata > Actinopteri > Labriformes > Labridae > Labroides > Labroides dimidiatus. The sequence continues at coordinate 25,396,913 of CM061160.1, read as the reverse complement.
GGGGTTTTTATTCTGTACCTTGGTGGAGAGGAAGATAACAGGAGGAGCTTCCACTCGGTTTTCCAGAGCTGCCGACCGCAGCAGAGCTTCTGCTTCCTGAAAACGACCACAAGACACCAGCCAGCGAGGAGACTCTGGAATCAGCCTGGTGGACGGACAGATAGAGAGAAACATCATCTCTGACACGCTGCTCCACTGTTTCTGTCTGTGCTGTGATCCTCTCACCACCACAGAGGCAAACAGGCCAGGCCAGGCACCGTCATGATGAGCGACAGGTGTCTCCAGTTGCTGACCAGGTACGCGGTGCCGGTCAGCAGCATCATGCTGCACACATAGATGGTCGGTAAGCAGAGGCCTGAGAAGAGAACTCTGGGTGGACCAATCAGGATCTCCGAGCCTGTGGAGGAAACAGAGCTCAAAAACAATCCCAGGACCACAGCAGACAGACGGGATCATGGGAAAAAGAGAGAGAGAGAGAGAGGCTCATACCGAGGACAAAGGAAGTGATGTAGCTGGCGATCTGCCCCATACCCATCATGAATAAGAGCAAGATGAAGATCAACCAGGAGCGAGCGAAGGCCACGGCGGCGCTGAACACACTGAGCATGGCGATGGCCCCGAAGAGAACGGGCTTCCTGCCAAAACTGAGACACGGACAGAGCAAACGTCAGCCAGAGGAGCAACACACACCGTCCTTCATCCAAACATGAGGGAAGACAGGTGCGCCTGTGTGTGTGTGTGTGTGTGTGTGTGCGTGTTATTTATGATTCAACACTTTAAAGTCAACTTTCAGGTGAAGTGTAAAGGTACCGATCAGCGATCTGTCCAGACACGAAGCATCCGCTCAGTCCTCCGAGGAAGTAGACCAGAGAGGTCAAAGGCTGCCTCCACTGCTCCTCACACACCAGGTCAAACTGGAGGACCAAAGGTCAGAGGTCAAAGGTTTGGAGCGTTTTAACGCTGGAAACTGTTTGAAAGTCGAAGGATGTTACAGCAAAGACTCAACAAGGATGAACGACACAAACTATGATGCAAAAGATCCATTTTAACTCAGGAGAATAAACAAAGATTTACACTCTGAAAATAACGTTTTTAGGATTTTGGTTTTAGCTTCATTAAAGGATGATACGTTAGCTCACGATGAGCTAACGTATCATTCTGTTTAATGTATTTTAAGCTAAATAAAAGAGCATTTACTTCTTGTTTTCACATCTAAGAATTCTTATCAAGGTCCACTTCTTTCAAGATTTCATGTTAAGTAAAATAATCTCACTGCATGGATGATAATTTCACTACTTTTTAGATTTTTATCATTAAATATTTTGTTTTTATCTCATATTGAAGCTTTTTTTTTCTTTGTATGTTCTTTAAAATATTTTCTGCATCTCACTTTAAGAAACTTTGCAGGTTGTTCGGCTGATTGTGTTTGTAGTCATCAGAAGCTTTTCAGGCCTGTTTTGTTTTGATGTACGGTGGCCCTGAGGGCTCACAGCTCTGCAGATTAAGAGAACATCTTCATCAATCTGACCACAACACAACAGATGTTCTCGTATTCATGTCTTCAGATGAAATGATGAAATGACTCAAACTCAGAGTGATGAGATGTTTTCATGAACACACTCAGTCAGATTTGGGTTTTTGCTGTATTTTGGGATTATCTCTGGGATTATCTTTGGGGTGTTTCAGACTCTTTCATCCACTCCAAAGACGTTTGAGCGTTACTGAGAGACGGATGATGTGACCCGTTGACCCACGCTCCTCCTATCAGCAGCTTCCTGCCGTCAATGATTGGTGGAGACAAAGAGGTCACGACCTCTCGGAGTCTGACGGGCTTCGCTCTCTTTAACTCCGTCAGATCCTGCAGCAGAGAGACCTGATGGTGGGGGGGTTACCTCAGAGACCACTGTGGACTCGTAGTACTCCGAGCTGTACGTCCACCCATCCTTGCAGCTCTCCTGCTTCAGGCTGGACACCAGGACCTCTGGACCTGATCCTGGAGCGGACAGGTTGTAGTTTGGACCCAGGCTGGGCGTTCTCCCCAGCGCAGACAGGTTCTGCACCTGTTCCAGATCGTACCGGCTGCAGCTGCTCCGTCCCAGCTGCCCCCCAGCCTCCACCTGAGCAGGAAACAAAGTTATTAAGAGTGATGTAACCACAGAGCGGCCTGACAGGGACACCTCGGTCTAAACCAGACCGGCTTCAACCTGCAGGAGGAGGTCTGAGGTTAAATCATTAGAGGAGGACATTTACAAGGTCTTTAAATCATCCTCCATCACACAGACAGCAGCCGAGGACGGTTCTGTTCACCTCAGATCAAACACACGCTCCAAACAGATCTAAATAAAGATTAACATCTGAGGAAACACAGTCTGAATTCAGTAATTTGATTTGAAACAATAATGAACCTGCAGTTATTGGGCCACTTGAATCAAAATGTTCATGAATCCACCCGTTCATCAGCTTTTCACTCGACTTTAGATCATGTTTTGATAGAAATGGTCCAAAACCTGCTCTGGAAACAGGTTTTAACCCCAGAGAGTCAGAGGAGTAACCTCTCAGGTGGTGAATTTCTTGGCTACACTGATTTCTGTCTGATTAGAGAAACTTTTGTCTGTATTAATGAAATTCGAGCATCCACCCTTAGACTTAAAACTCTCACTTTGTCACTTTGTCACTTTGTCATGACGCAGTGTTTGCAGATATCTGACTCTTTAGAGTCTGTGAAGCTGAACAAGAGTCAGATGCATGATGGGTTCAGGTTTGAGGTTCAGACCTGCAGCGGGATGACGGCCTCGCTCCACTCCTGGCTCAGGTTGCTGTGGGCGGGAATGAGGCACTGATGTGGGGGGCTCGCCACCAGGAACATGACGCACAGGATGTTGTATCCGCTGGGGATGGAGGTGAGACAGATCAGGAGGAAAATTCTCCGCTGGAAGGAGCCCCACGTCCCCAGAAATGACACAGACTCCTCGTAATTCTCCATTTTCAGCTCGGCGCTCCTGAATCACCTGCTCTGATGATCTGCCTCTAAAAGGATCAACCGACGCTTCGTAAACCCAGTAACCCCACAAACCGAGTGCTTTACTCCTGCAGGGTGAACGTCTCTCTGCCGGGCTCCTCTGAGGCTCCTTTATTCCTGAAAAGACAGAACTCCACCTCTCCTCCTCCTCCTCCTCCTCCTCCTCCTCCTCCTCCCTCATCCTCCCCTTCTCATCAACTCCTCATGCTGGGAAAGAAACAACTTACAGTCAGAGAGAGAGCAGAGAAATAATGTGTCCACTTCATTCAGATGATTACATGAACCGTAACACGTGTGGATCAGTGCAACGTGCAAAGAGTGAAATGAAGGTTTAGTTTTTAAGGAACTTCCTGAATCCACTTCAAGAGTCCACAGAGTCTCTGAGGTCCCACAAAGGGGGCTGTTTTTTTTTTATTTGGGGCTCACAGAGTCAGTTTTTCTGCATGTGTGTGTGTGTGAAGAGGAGTCATGATTTAAGGGTCTGACTCTGAAACTGTAAATGTCTCATCACCTTTTAACCGACCCGATGGTCTGCAGTAAATCATCAAACCTGTGGAAGCTGACGGTCCAGTCCAGACCAGTTCCTCCTCTCTCTGCGTCTCCATGTCCGGCTCATGACCTCAGTGGTTACAGATTGTTCTGGAGAGACAGACTCAGTCAGTCGTGGGACCTCGTGTGTTGATTTCATTCATAAACAAAGATCATTAAATGATCCTCTGGTGCCTTTAAGGATTTGTGTTTCTCAGGTCACCTGACCTCATTACAGCGAGTGTAATGGTGTTTGTATCTGGTTGCTCAGTAAGCTTCATGACTTCCCTTTAACACCTTCACACGGTAACTTTTCCACATCCATGTGTCGCATCTGTAAATCAGTAACCATGGAGATGTTCTGGAGTCAGAATTACATCATATGATCATGAAGGCGTGTTCGTGACATATTACCGTGTTACATGTTAAAACCATTCAACCATTCAGGGTTTAACTTTGGAGCTTTTCCGTTTCACAAACTGTTTCAGATTCCTGTTCCTGTGTATCCTACGTGTGCACGGGGAGAACAAGCAAACTCCACACAGAAAGTCACCTGGCCAGTCAGGGAATCAAACCACAAACCTTCTTGCCATGATGCAATAGTGCTAACCACTGCAGCACTGAGCAACCCCATTTAAAATTAGAAAAAGCAGCGAAACTTCACTGAAATATACGGAAGAAGATTAGTGCCACTGAAAAAAATAATGTCCAATTTTTTATTATTGTTATTCTTAAAAAAAGTCAAAATTCTGAATTTTTCTCAGAATAATAATAATAATAGAGATGATAAAAATTATTGGATTTTTTTTCAGGTTTTATTCCCCATAAAATTATACTGTTCAGTTCAGTCTGCTGAGTACTTTTAGTTATTTCACAGAGTTAAACATGATAACTTCAAGTTAAAACAGGAAGTCACAAAATAAAGTTTTTCACTTTTTTTAAGTTAATCATTAAACTTATACACTTCTTTACTTTATAATTAATTTTTCTATGATATTCAAAATCTGGTGTAGAAAATATTCGTAGAAATGCTGCGTGAGGCAGATCTCTGCTGATGCCCGCTGACATTCAGGAAGAAAAATGACTTTAAACATTTTATTCATTATTTTATTATATTTTCATTTATAAAACATTAAATCTGATGTTGGAACATTTAGTGACTGTGGAGAAAGAAACATTGTGTCAAATTTGAGTTACAAGAAGAAAGAGGAGAAGTTTCCCAAAAGAGCGCTCTGTGTTTCCCTTTCAAGGCTGAAAGTGCAACAAGTTTTCACTAAATCACCACAGAGAGAGAGAGAGAGAGAGAGAGAGAGAGAGAGAGAGAGAGAGAGAGAGAGAGAGAGAGGTTACAGATCAGGGAGTTATCTCATCGTGCTGAGGAGTGAAATGTCAGAGATGATGGTTACATGGTCCAAAACAGCTGTTATATTTCCTTTTCCCACGTTTTAAATCATCATTTCACAAGTGCTCTTTAAATTACCGTAACTCTTCAACTATTTGGGCAAGAGAAAAGATTCAAACGGTTCATGAAAGAAGAGAAGATGAGCTTTACAGGTATGATCTCTGACTCTTTAAGGAGGAAATAAGTAACGGTGTCAGAGTCCAGCTGGGTTGATGTTCGTACAGCGCCCTCTAGTGGAGGAGCAGGGAAGTCATTTAGGTATTTTTAGAGTCATGTTGTTAGCCCCCTAGCATAACTGTGTAAGTAAATAAACTTTAATAATAATAAAGACAATAGAAATATAATATTAATGGTAATTAAATCAAAAATGACCTTGGCGATGATGTCATGAGGCTAACGATTTGAGAGTTCTCATTAGTTTCTCATTCAAGGTCTCAGTTTGTGATGTTGAAAGAGTCCATGAGCAGTTTGTGGTGTTCAGCAGTTTTTTTTATTTTTAATGATAATTAAAACAAAGTTACATAAATAAAATAATACAGTCAGAAACGTTACTTTATCTCAACCTGGCAAGTTTGCATATTTGCATCATCATCATCATCACCATGAAAAGGCTCAGAGAATAAATACTGTACATGAAGAAGTGTCACTCTTTCACACGTCTGCTCGGAGCTGAGATCTTAAAAATAAAATGCCCTTTTTCTGGACGGAGTCTGAGCTGCTTTTCTTGCTTTAAATTTTATTTTTGAAATAAAATTCTGTGAAAGGAGAAAATAAACAGACCGCTCATGTTTCGTGTTTGAACGTAAATCGAAAAAGTTTGGTTGAACTGCTCCTTTAATCTGTCCGGACGTCCTCCTGGTGGATGGAGAAGGAGCTTTTATTTTGAAAGAACACACATGCGCACAATCTCAACGAAAACATCGAGTTAGAAACAGTTCTTCAGTTTGAACGTCATACATGTGCAGGTTTGTTTTCAGTACTATGTGAAGACTTGCATGGAGGCTCAGCGCGGCCTCAGTATTGCTGATAAGGAAGCAGAGTGTGAAGCGAAGCAGCAGCTGATCTGTACATTATTGCAGCGAGTTGACATCAGTGGACGAAGGAGGAAGTTCAGGAGAACGGCTCAGAGCTTCAACCAGCTGCTTTCAAACAGCTCCAGCAACCACACAGAGATAGAGTTACTGCACCGTGACCCAATACTGCATAGATAACACACACACACACACGCGCACACACATCCTTCAATCTGTTTGTTCATTATTGGAAGACTGAGATGCTTCAAGTTATCCAGGAGGAGGCAGGAAGACCGTGGGAATCAGAAGCAGAGGAACAATCAATCCTTTGATCGAATGAAGATAAAACCAGAGGAAACTCTGCTTCCTGTTACAGATTCAGGTTCAATGATCCTAAATGTACCTGAATGCATCGCCAACAGTTAAAGATGGTTTTTCTCATATTGATCTGACTCTGATTTGCCTGTTAGGAGGTCGTTTCTAGCTGTGGTTGTTCCTCGTGTCTATGGGAGCTGTAAAGAACTTTGGATCAACATTTTCAGCCTGTTAATCTCTTTTAATCTGGATTAATCTGGGTGAATAGAAAGAACAGGAGACAGTTAGGATCACTGAATTCTTTTCACATCTGCCAAACAACCACCTGATGTAGGTACTGTGTTCTTCCTGAAGGGGGCAGTAGAGGAGAGCGAACAGGCCCACTGAAATATTTACAACATCCAACATAAAACCAAACATCAGAGCACAGAAGAAGCATCCAGACGGTTGATTCTCTTCCCCCTCGTTGGAAGCTTTTCCAGGAAGACGCTCTTCGCTGCTGCAGGCTGTAAAAAGTTCCAGTGATGTGTTCAAGTCTTCACAAGTTCAGTAAAGTTTTGTTCAGCAGGAAGACCGTCAGGAAACAAGACCAGCAGGCGGATCGTTGGGTCCAGGGTGAGGCTCGGTTCTGTCCGAGGCTGGCAGTGGAGACGGAGACGACAGGAAGAGGCAGAACCTCAGCGTGATGAGCTCAGCTTCCTGCTCAGCTGTGATGTCCAGGTTTAAGGAGCGTTTTCTGTTTTCTGACCCGGTCTCGTCTCAATGTGAACGTTTGCATTAGGAAACGTAAACAAAGCATGTTTTGGCAGCATCCTGACGCCCTATTGGACGTCACTGAAGTGGATAAATAAATCCTGCTGCTGACGATGTGGCGATGAACTGGATTTTACATGGATTCAATCAGGATTTTTCCAAATTTCTCAACACCTGTCAGTTTGAGTTCAGTCCTAATCTTAAGGATTTTAAATCAGAGTTTTATACCTGGATAGGAGGTAAAAATGCTGCTTCATCACCTGTTGTGTTGCTCTGATTGGTTGAAGGTCTTTCTGATCACCACTCCAGACGAACTCAGCAGATAAAGTCATTCAGTGAAGTTGGCTGAGGAGGTGTTTTTGCTCAGAAACACGCTGACATCACTTCAAACGAGGGTCATAGAGCCGGACTGATGAAACGTTTTAAGGCTGGAGGACGAGACGATGAAATAAATTCATGCTGTATGTTTGGAAAGAAGTGAACGAGCGTGCAGAGACATCTCAGGACGGCTGCTGTGGACATCAGGTTTTTGCTGGTTACTTCCTCCAGCAGGAGGAGGAAGAAGACGAAGAGGAGGAAGAGGAGGAGGAGGAGCATCTTTGAGTTTATTTGTGGCAGGAGATTTCAGGTGCATGTGTCCATCTTTCTGTCAATCTTTGTTTTCGTTGAGTCGAGTCTTTTTTCTGTGAATAGTTCCAGGAACCATGAGAGGAGTGTTCTCAGAGTTCCCGTCTCCAGGGTGCTCCTCGTCTCCTTTGATGTAGATATTTTAAATCGAGCTTTTCCTGGAGTGTAAAATCTTCTGACAGTAACAAACATCACACACTGATTTTTTTTTTCCAGGATCTTTTATTGCTTTGGGTAAATCCTGCAGTTTCACCTCCAGGATGTGTGGAAACGTTTCCTCCTCTGTTCAGTTTCAGCTCAGGCGGTTCATTCAGAATCAGACCACAGAGAGCCGTCCAGGACAGGGACAAGGCGGATCTGTCTCCTGTCATGTGGGCGGGTTGCTGGTTTGAGTCCAGCAGAGCTCGTATCCCCACTGCCCCTGTACCTCCAACAAACTGGAGGTCAGAGGTCAAGAGTCCCAACCGCTGACAGCTCCAATCAGTACGGCGTGAAGAGAATCGATCCCTGGCTGGCTCTGATTGGTCCAGGAGCCGGACGCAGGAAGGAGGCGGTGAAGAGGGACGAGGAGGCCGGAGGGCGGGGGTGCAGAGGGATGGCCGTAGTGAGCGGTGAGGAGGTGGGAGTGAGGAGAGAAGAAGAGGGGAGGGAGGAGGGAAGAGAGGAGGGAGGGAGGGAGAGGGTGTTGGTGAGGGAGGAGGGCGGAGGAGCGAAGGGAGTGGAGAGGAAGGAGGGAGAGAGGGAGGGCTTCACGAGCTCCGTCTGAGGGGAGAGGAGACGAAAACAAGGAGAGGAGAGGAGGAATGGTACAAGGAAAGAAAGGAGAGAGGAGGCGAGGACATAGGAAGGATGAGAAGAGAGATGTTATTCCTCTGCATGAATAGATTCATCAACAGCTTCATGAAGGTGTTAAACTACGGTGGCCCGGAGAGCTCACAGGGCCACCGTACGAAACAGGAAGAGGAGACTCACGGTGAGCGAGCAGCGCTGCTGTTTGTTGTACGGGCTGTATTTGGGTTTGCTGGGTTTTCCCGCCACTCTGTCTTTGTGCCTCCTGCTGGAGATGTGCTGCAACAACAACAACAACACAAAGAGTTAAATCTGCACATCAGACGGACGAACGCTGCCGTGTTCCAGTGACGTTTGAATCCTCCTAAAGAAATTCTCTAAAGTTCTGTTTGTTTCCAGGGAGGAGCAGAGGAATAATCTCCTCCTCTGCGCTCCGCGCGTCTCTACCTGTTTGAGTTGGATCTCAGAGTTGACGTGGACGTCACAGATCTGGCAGTGGAAGGTTTTGTTTTGCAGACCGGATCCTTTCAGAGCAGAGCTGCTGCCGTTTTTCAGCTTGGCTCCCGGTCGAGGGTACGCCTTGATCGGCCCGGCGCCGCTACGAGCCTCCAGCATGGTTTTGTGTTTGGAGCCTGAAAACAGGAACAGGGAGCGGACTGAACTACTCACAGACTGATCCAGGTGGGACAATATAAAAATACCTGAACATTAACTCATGTGATTTATGACCCACATGTGTTCCCATACATCACTTCAAACCTCCTCACCTGCGTTGTGAGCCTCCAGCTGAGACAGAGAGTTCACAGCCACCTTGCAGAGCGAGCAGTACAGCAACTTCTTCGCCTTCTCCTCCTCTGACTCCGCAGAGAGAGGAGCATCCTGGGAGGAAGGAGGAGGAGGAGGAGGAGGAGCAGGGATCGACGGAGCAAGAGCAGGGAGAGGTGGAGAGGATTTGGAGGAAGAGGAAGAGGAAGAAGAGGAGGAGGAGAGGCCAGGAGCAGGGAGAGCAGAGGGAGGACTGGAGGGAGGAGGCTCGCTGCCTGCTCTGCTGGAGGAGGAGGAGGAGAGCGGGGAGGAGGAGAGGAGGAGGAAGGGTTTGAGAGGAGTGGTGGAGTCTGTGAGGGTCGGTAAGAGCTCTGGAGGGAGGAAGAGGAGGAAGAGGAGGAAGAGGAGGAGGAGGAGGAGGAGGAGGAAGAGGAAGAGGAGGAGGAGGAGGAGAAGGAAGAGGAAGAGGAGGAGAGGAGGAAGAGGAGGAGGAAGAGGAGGAGGAGGTTTAAACATCGCGCTGAGCCATCAATCATCAGCATCAATCATCAGAGGACAGGTGAGGGAACAAACCTGTGTGCTGATCGCTGCTGCTGTTAGCTGACACAGGAGGGGCGGGGCCAGCAGGGCTCGTGCTGCTCCCATTGGTCTCTCCAGTGATTGACAGCTTGGCCTTCACTTTGTTCTCCTGAGATTTGAGCTTCTTGGCGTGACGGCTTCCTCTGTAGTGAGCTTCTGCCTGAGACTGAACGAAACAGACGAATCAAATAAAAAAAGACGGTGAGAGGAGGGTGTGAGACGGTTCACACACACACACACACACACACACACACACACACACACACACACACACACACACACACACACACACTGTAAATTAGGACGTCGCTGGTCAGGGTGTGTGAAGGCTAACCACTGAATCTGCTGACCCGACTGATGCAGATTTCTCTCCTGCATGCTCGCTGATAAAATATCATCTCGTGTGACGTCCCAGTGAGCCAACGACCAATCAGCAGGCTGCTAATGACGTCCTCACACTGGATCCAGTTTCTCTGCTTCAAACTCTCAACAACTCGCCTCATTTCACATGTTTGTGTTTGTTTCTTTTAAAATGAAATCTTCCCCTGCAGTAAACCTGTAAACACTTCTGTATCCGACACGTCGGCCGATATATGAAATAAGAACATAAATATAACAGGATATAAACTGAACAGGAAGACAAAATCACACAAAATAACCCCGTCAACATAAAGACTGTAAACACACTGATGTCACAGAGACACTAACACCACTTTAAACTGTACAACAGTCTGATATTAGATGACGCTGGACACATAAATTAACAGCTGCATTGATCTTTGTTCATCTCACAAAGATAAAAACACACCATCAGAAAACCAGGAAGTAAACTGACTCCTCACTCTGAGAGAACTGAGGTGGAGCCTTCATGGACATCAGATATGCTCCAGATTTTAAAACGCTGTGGTCGTTCATCGTATTTGGGTCAGACTTTAAAATGGATTCAGAGGTATTTTGACGTTGAAAGAAATTCTTCTGCTTCTTCTCAGACTTTTGCTGCAATTATAAAAATGATTCTGAGTCTGAATCATTTTCTAAAGCGTCAGATTCAGCGGGAACACGATGGAACCTTTTGTCCTGCGTTTAATATTTTAACTGAAAGCTTTTATTTATTTGTCCGTTCATGAACGTATGATTTGATGTGTGTGTGTTGATTTCAGGAGGTCGGCGTCTCAGAGGAGCCGCCCTCAGGTTGTTGTGTAGTCCAACAGACCGTCTCCACACTGTAAACGATTGTTCATGTAAGGTGTCACCACACAGTGTATCATTTGAGAATGACGTGCTGTAACGAGCCTCCAGCTCACCGCTGTCCTCATGTGACCGTCTGAACGCCGGGTGACTCAGCTCCGCTTTATTAGCCTCTCTAAACGCTGCGCTCCTCCTGCTGCCTCCTCTCTTCAGCACTTATCCCTGTTTTTTGTGTTCTTTCATGAATAATTTTAGGAGCTCATATATTAGTCATGTTTGATTGGCGTCACACTAAGAGGGAACCTTGTTAGCTCGTGGAAGCTGCTGTGTGAATGAGAGTCCTGTAAACGGAGCGGAGGCGCTACAACCTGCGAGAAAAACACGACCCCATAAAAAAAACCTTCAAAACATCACCGCAAACATGATCTGTGTGATACCTCCTAACAAAGATCATCTCCAAAGATGAAACAGTTCAACTCTGACTAAACGTTTTCTGGCTGCTCAAAGATGAACTTCGCCTGGTTTAAAAAGAAGATGAAAAGTCCTCATCTTGTTCCAAAAACAAGATGTTGAGTCTAAACACAGCAAAAAATGAAAGATAACAAGGGTTTAGGTCTTATTTAAAGTATAAAATTCTGTATTAGACTTAATATGAGCCACATTCAGCTGACAAGACCAGAAAAAAGTCTGATTTCAAAATATTAAACGACAAAAGTGACGCCAAGATTTTAAAAATCGTCGATGCAGAAAGAAAAACGAACTTCTTCAATTTCTTGCATTCAGATTTAAGTCTTATTTCAAGACGTGTAGATCCACCAAATGACAGGAAGCTGAGCTCAATGAATGATCAAACTAAATTATGAAAAGTCAACAACACACACACACACACACACACACACACACACACACACACACACACACACACACACACACACACACACGCTTACATCCGAGTTGAACCTCAGCTGGCAGACGTTACACGAGATGACCTGCTTCTTCTTCGGTACCAACGTGACACCAAAGGTATGGTTGATGACGGCCTTCTGCACCGGGTCCATCTGCAGGACACACACACACACACACACACACACACACACAGAAACACACACAGAGGTCAGAGGTCACTGAGCTGCTGAGGACTGACTGAGCGCTGATGACAGAGCGATGCTGAGGAAGTGACAGCTCTCTTTATCGCAGTCAGTCTGTATCGCCTGCAGCTACGACATCCTGTCACTGTAACTGTCCCTCACACTCACCCACACACACACACACACACACACATACACACACACATAAACACACGCATACCGTGTTGAAGTTTGGGAAAAGTCCGACTGGTGTTGACGTCTCAACAGGAAATGACAGGAACGGTTTCATCATCACTGAAGGACCAGTGGCGCCGATCAGCCCCGGCAACGCCCCGCCCACTGAACCACACCCACTTCCTGCAGACAGACAGAGAGATGGAGAAGGATTGATTTCCAATAAGTGATCACAGTTATTGATTTAAGCTCAGGGTTTGCAGCCTGTTCTAAATTTAACGTCTCTTTAAATCCTGACTCAGAGACGAGGAGGAGCTGAGGCGGCAGATTTCACCACCTGTCAGTCAAACAAGCCCCGCCCCCTAATGATGCAAACATATGCACACTTTCTCCTGTTCATTCACTCTACTCAGCATGTATGAATAAGTAATGTTTGTTTCTGGAAGCAGGTGTGTTAATGAGGACTGCTGCACTGTTGGAGTGAGCCCCATGTGGTCACTCGAGGAACTGCAGGTTTTTTGTTTTTTTTTGCACCAGCTTCATTTTTCCACTCTTTAAGTTCCTGACTGTTTCACACGATCACATGGAAAGACGAAAATCACAAGCAAGCAGCTTTGAGAGCTTTGTGGAGCTGAACACGTGAAGGACGATCCTGCACCTTTTACTCAGTGACCCTGAAGAGTCTCCACCAGGTGAGACCAGGAAGTCGTTTTAAGACTCTTGAAGTCCAAAAGCAGAATGGGATATATTTGTATCCTGATTTTAAACAACAAAGATGCTGGTTTAATTTTCCAGCAGCTCCTGACTTTTGCCCACACTGACAAAAGTTTTAAAAAGTGGTTATTATGATGAATATTCACGGTTTTTTTTAGAAACAATAAAATAAAAACTATTGCATTTAAAATCTTTGATACTCAAACCTTTCTGACATGAATGAGCAGGCCTGTCCTTTTTATTGCTGCCCTGCACCTCCTCCATGTGCATGCAGCCACCATCATAAAACTTCAGTTGTTAAAAACGTCCTGCTTCAGATGAGCAAACAGAGCCTGAGCATTAACCTGCTTTAAAGTAGCTTCAGAGGCTCAAACGTTGGTTGTTGAGAGAGATGCTGGAGCCATCAGTTGGTATTAAAAAAACACTTTGCTCAGGGCAAAACTTGTGCTTAAATATAACCTTTGCACAGACTGCAGCGCTCTGCTCCAGCCCTCCTCTCTGCAGCCGACTGTTACGTCTATGGAAACGCTGCATTCGAATAAACAGTAAGTGAAATATCTGAGCCCTGATTAAAGAGGGAGCACACTCCTGGTGAAGGATGTGTTTTTACGTCTTCCACTCATTTCATGTTGATTTAAGGATGTTGTCCTGACCTCCAGACCCCAGCAGCTGATCTGCTCAGCAGCAGTGAGACGAGGAACATATGGAGCTCCAGCTGTAGGCAGGAGGAAGTGATCGTACAGATATGAAAGAAAGCAGCTCTCATAATGAGCCCATGTGTCCGCTCGCCGAAGGGACACGAAGGATGATTTTAAATCTGAACTCTTTTTCACCTTCATCCAAAGAGGAAACAATATTTACTCTCTCTCTATATATATATATATATATGTGTGTTTATATGTTTGTATGTGTATATTTTATGTAGTTTTTTTATTTATTTGATCTACCGTATTGGCCCGAATATAAGATGACCCTGATTATAAGACGACCCCCTCTTTTTCAAGACTCAGGTTTGAAAAAAGACTTTTTGAACACCAAATTTAATTTTTAGACAGAAAATAATTACAGTACATCTGAAACCTGCCGGTTAACCTGGCCGATCTTCGACCCACTTTTCTCCGGATTGTCGCTACGTTTCTCCATTTTCTGTTCTCTCTTCTCTTATTTTGTTCTCTTATCTTTCTTACAGCTATTTTTCATTTTTCTTCTTCGTGACAGGGGTTCGCTTTGGCCTGGGGAGTTAAGTTCAGCATTCGCTTTAAAGATATCTGGCGCCATCTAGCGTTGTGAATGGGTATAATGTCTAGACCCCGAATGTAAGACGACCCCGACTTTTTCAGTCTTATTTCAATGCAAAACACACCGTCTTATATTCGGGCCAATACGGTATTTTTCCTCCTGCATGTAGGTATGGTGTGCGTGATGTTTGTATTTTATTGTTGGACTGTGTTACAGACGTCTTTGTGTTTATATGTTTGTATGTTTTCTGTTTTGTTTACATGTTTTGTCACTTTTTTAATTGACTCCAGGAAGAACAGCTAAGAAGATCCAAAGAAACTTAAACTAAAAGCACAAAGAGTTTAAAACCATCTTTGTCTTCTCAGCCACAGAGAGGAGTCAGACCAACACATTTCATGGCATCTTTTTTTTTTCTTTTTTTTTTTTTTTTGCGTGCAGGCCGTTTCAGGAAAAAGAGTCGTGCCGCTTTAGAAGTCAGCCTCCGAATTTAAACCTCCTTGCAGCTGTGTTTGTTCCCGCATGAGAAGGTGTTACATATACATACAGAGCATCCACAAACACAAAGAGCAGACCTGCTGGAGATGAAGAGTTATTTCTTCTGTCCGTGTACCTTCAGAGTCGCAGCCCGCAGAAGCCCTGCAGTGAATTCTTTCGTAACAACAGAGTGTGGGTGAAAACACTGAGAGAGCAACTGAATCAGCTCTGACAGAGAAGGAGGAGGAAGAGGAGGAGGAAGAGGAGGAGAGGAACATTCAGTCTTCTTGGTTTAGTCCATCTGTCCAAGTTCATTTAGGGAAACCCGTCTGACTGCGTTTTAAACGGTCTGTAAACGAGTCTTTGAGACACTTTAGAGGTCCGTCCATCCGCTCTGTCCGCTCCATATCTCAAACCATTCAGCGCCAACACTATTAAATTCAAAATAACCCATTTTAAAATACCTTATAAGTCCTTTCAACCCTTTCTTAATTACCCATAACCCACCTTAACCCGCCCTGAATGCCTTATGACCAATATCTAACACCGTCTTAATGCACGGTAAGCCACTCTAATATGTCTAATCCAGCTCCATCCCTCACAGATGAGGATTTCTAGGAAACTTTCACACGTTGATCTGAATAAACTCGACTGAAGAGGTTCGTTTGTGTCGAAGCCAGACCAGACAAAGCCCGGCCAGGAATCCGCCGCTCTGTGTGTGCGAGCGTTCAGACTGACACCGCGCTCGCTGTGGACTGGCCGTGTGCCGGGATGATTCTCACCCACTTTATCCTCATATCACAGAGCTGTGAGTCAGTGTCTGTATTTATCACTGACAGCATGACACAACACAGTGCTGTAATCACAGACACGCAGACAGACGCACAGCGGAGCGTATCACTGTCTGGATCAGCTGCTGTCAGCTGGGAGATTCTTCATTATTGTAAATTCAGATTAGCATCTATTTTTAAAGGAGGTGGAGCGTGTCGGCTGGTTGGACCCGCCAAAATAAAAGCTTCAATTATTGACCACAGCTTTTCAGAAGAAGATGGAGTACAGACCAGAACTTTTATCACAACTTATTCACATCATTTCTTAATCATTTTAATTCATTTCATTTAATTTGATTTGATAGTTTTTATTACATTTCAAATCATTTTGGTTTTTTTTATTTAATTTAATTGATTTTATGGTGTTCATTGTACCTAATCAGAGTGTTTTTAATTTAATTTTTAATCATTTTAATGGACTTTTATCATGTATTGCTGTTTTCTAATTTCTGTTCTTTTGTAAAGACCTTCAGGCTTCATGTTTAAATGTTCACCAAAATAACTTTCACAGGCCTGTTCCAAAGATCTGTCTCTGGAGTTCACTAACTCATTTCTGGTTCAATCCTTGGATAAAATAAGTGAGTAAGTGAGTGAATAAGTGAGTGAGTGAGTGAGTGAGTGAGTGAATAAGTGAGTGAGTGAGTGAGTGAGTGAGTGAGTGAGTGAGTGAGTGAGTAAGTGAGTGAATAAGTGAGTGAGTGAGTGAGTGAGTGAGTGAGTGAGTGAGTGAGTGAGTGAGTGAGTGAGTGAGTGAGTGAGTGAGTGAGTGAGTGAATGAGTGAATGAGTGAGTGAGTGAGTGAGTGAGAGAGTGAATAAATAAATAAATAAATAAGTAAATAAATAAATAGGTAAATGAATAAATAAATGAGTAAATAAATAAATAAATAAATAGGTAAATAAATAAATAAATAAATAGGTAAATAAATAAATAAATAAGTTAATAAATAAATAAATAAATATATATATATAAATAAGTTAAGTAAATAAATAAATAAGTAAATAAGTAAATAAATAAATAAATAAATAAATAAATAAGTAAATGAATAAATATATATATAAATAAATAAATATATAAATAAATAAATATATAAATAAGTAAATAAGTAAATAAATATATAAATAAGTAAATAAATAACAAAATAAATAAATACATGAATAAATACTCAATTAAATTCATAAAGCACCATTAAAAATAAATATTTACAAAGTGCTTTGATGGATAAAAACATGGTAGAGAATCAGCAGGTGAATCAAGAAGAGATAATCAGTCACGGCGGATTAAACGAGTGGATTTTCAAAATAAAGGTAAAAAGCATAAAGGACAGTAAAGAAAAAAATGTGTTTTGGAAGATGACAAATAAGAAGGAAACATCAAAACACCACAGGTGAAAATATGAAGTGTTAAAATGATGTGGAACAATAAGATCAAAGATAAATGGACGTGAATAAAGAGAATCAATAAAAGGGAACAGAGGAGATCAGGAACCAGTGAATAAAGAGCATAAAGATGAAAACTGAGGAGAAAGAACAGAAACAGATTCAAATCTGATTTAAAATAAAGAGTCTGTAAACGTGACTTTTGATAACCTTAAACTTTGTTCCTCAGCTATAAATGGAACATTTCACCTCTTTTAAAGGACCACTAAAGAAAACTTTGAGAGTATTTAACTTTCTCATGGAGCTCCAGAATCTTCTCAAGGGCAACTTAAGCCACCTGAAGGATCCCCTGAGCATCCAGAGAGCCCGTAGGAACATCTCCAAGATTCCTCTGGCCTTTAGAAACTCGACCCCACAACTGTCTGACCTCTCTTTAATGTCAGTGTTTCAGTGTCAATCAACACGCCGCTCAAACATCCAGAGATCTCTAAGTGGGCACAGCGATACTCCTTTCTGCTCTCGTTTACTCGGTTTTATGGTGTGAATGTGCCACATATTGGAAACGGAGATTCATGAAGTCTGTACTTGGGTTTCCTGTATGATCGGTATGGATCGGAGATATCTTTAAGTACGTGTCTGTGTGACGAATAGCCTGGTGACAGGGTCATCTTAATCCTGTCCTTCTGTCCTCTGATATCTGGTTACAACTCACACACACGCACTCTCTCACACACACACACACACACACACGCACTCTCTCACACATACACACTCTGTAACCCTTCAGTCTTACAGTTAGTTGCTGTTCTAAGAAGATGCTATAAATACTGGAACACATCTGCTACTGCTTTCACATGGAGATGGTCCGAAGCCAGAACGAAAACCAGCCAATGACTGAATAACGAGGACGACAGTTTTATTTCAGGCCGTTGATGATTGGTCAGAAGATCTGAGCAGCCTAGCGCCACCTGTAAACAAACCAACGCTCGCAGTTTAAAGTTTCTCCACAAGTTTCTTTAAATAACGATTTTCCATCTGCAGTCCACAAATCTCCAGGCATGAGAGTGCTGAGCGCTTTCACACTGACCAGTTAATCTGGTCTGACACTGGATCTGGGATTAACCGGTCCAGATGAACCCTGACAGTAAATCAAGAAGCTTCTAAAATTTTAACTGTGCAATTAATAACCAGTCTGGTGCTGGGAGGGACCACATCAGACACACTCAGCAGTTCCTCACAGGTTTCTACCGTAAACTAAAAAAAACAGGACGTCATCTCAATGGCTTGAGCTGAGGTCAACTCAAAAACTGCTCCCCCTGGTGGCTGACTGCGTTACAGGTCAAGAACTGCTCCCCCTGGTGTCTGACTGCAGTATAGGTCAGAAACTGCTCCCCCTGGTGTCTGACTGCTTTATAGGTCAAAAACTGCTCCCCCTGGTGTCTGACTGCTTTATAGGTCAAAAACTACTCCCCTTGGTGTCTGACTGCGTTACAGGTCAAAAACTGCTCCCCCTGGTGGCTGACTGCGTTACAGGTCAAAAACTGCTCCCCCTGGTGGCTGACTGCGCTATAGGTCAAAAACTGCTCCCCCTGGTGTCTGACTGCTTTATAGGTCAAAAACTGCTCCCCCTGGTGTCTGACTGCTTTATAGGTCAAAAACTGCTCCCCCTGGTGTCTGACTGCTTTATAGGTCAAAAACTACTCCCCTTGGTGTCTGACTGCGTTACAGGTCAAAAACTGCTCCCCCTGGTGGCTGGCTGCGTTATAGGTCAGAAACTGCTCCCCCTAGTGGCTGACTGCGTTATAGGTCAGAAACTGCTCCCCCTGGTGGCTGACAGCGTGATAGGTCAAAAACTGCTTCCCCTGGTGTCTGACTGCGTTATAGGTCAAAAACTGCTCCCCCTGGTGACTGGCTGCAGTATAGGTCAAAAACTGCTCCCCCTGGTGCCTGACTGCAGTAAAGGGTAAAAACTGCTCCCCCTGGTGTCTGACTGTGTTACAGGTCAAAAACTGCTCCCCCTGGTGTCTGACTGCGTTATAGGTCAGAAACTGCTCCCCCTGGTGGCTGGCTGCAGTATAGGTCAAAGACTGCTCCCCCTGGTGTCTGACTGCGTTATAGGTCAGAAACTGCTCCCCCTAGTGTCTGACTGCGTTATAGGTCAAAAACTGCTCCCCCTGGTGACTGGCTGCAGTATAGGTCAAAAACTGCTCCCCCTGGTGCCTGACTGTGTTACAGGTCAAAAACTGCTCCCCCTGGTGGCTGGCTGCGTTAAAGGTCACAAACTGCTCCCCCTGGTGTCTGGCTGCAGTATAGGTCAAAAACTGCTCCCCCTGGTGTCTGACTGCGTTATAGGTCAGAAACTGCTCCCCCTAGTGTCTGACTGCGTTATAGGTCAGAAACTGCTCCCCCTGGTGTCTGGCTGCAGTATAGGTCAAAGACTGCTCCCCCTGGTGTCTGACTGCGTTATAGGTCAGAAACTGCTCCCCCTAGTGTCTGACTGCGTTATAGGTCACAAACTGCTCCCCCTGGTGTCTGACTGCGTTATAGGTCAGAAACTGCTCCCCCTAGTGTCTGACTGCGTTATAGGTCAGAAACTGCTCCCCCTAGTGGCTGGCTGCAGTATAGGTCAGAAACTGCTCCCCCTGGTGTCTGACTGCGTTATAGGTCAAAAACTGCTCCCCCTGGTATCCGACTGCGTTATAGGTCAAAAACTGCTCCCCCTGGTGGCTGGCTGCGTTGTAGGTCAAAAACTGCTCCCCCTGGTGTCTGACTGCGTTAAAGGTCAAAAACTGCTCCCCCTGGTGTCTGGCTGCAGTATAGGTCAAAAACTGCTCCCCCTGGTGACTGGCTGCGGTATAGGTCAAAACCTGCTCCCCCTGGTGTCTGGCTGCAGTATAGGTCAAAAACTGCTCCCCCTGGTGTCTGACTGCGTTATAGGTCAATAACTGCTCCCCCTGGTGGCTGGCTGCGGTATAGGTCAAAACCTCTTGTTCTGGATGGGTTGTGGTCGACTTTAAAAATTAATACCAGGGCTTTGAACCAGAATTTTTTCAGAATCGTTTCATTCCGAACAGAAACGATATTTTAACCTTTTTTGGTTTTGTGTTCTGCTCCAAAATTTTCGTTCTCACTCTGGTTAGAACCCAAAAATTTCATTCCTGAACTGGTTAATACCGGTTTCATGTCAGCCTGCAGGCTGTTAGTTCCCACAACAAACACTACATTCACCAGGCTTGTGCATTTATAAGCTGCATCATGTCTTATAGCTCTCTGCTGTTCAAGCTGCATCACTTACAAATTTAAATTTTTAATTAATTAATCCTCTGATGATTTATGATAACTGCAGAGGACGTCTGCATTTTTAAGTCCGTAATTTGTAAAGTAAAACTTCCAGCGAAAATCTGCGACCATATTTCTGCAGCTCACTGGTTTAATGTCATATTAGAACATCAGGCTAATACAATCATGATATGAACAAATGAAACTCACTACAGTCAGATATTTAGACAGATCCATAACTCAAGAGGTCAAACACACCTCGTAGAAATGTTTCTCTCATCTGTTTGCTGTGGTGATATTTAGATATCATTGGGCTGCAGATGATATTGGCTTCATAATGGTACAGTGGTAAAAGGCGGAGCCATGCTGTCCGTTCTATATACAGTCTATGGTTTCTAGCAGCCTGTCTGACGCTGAAATGAAGACAGAAGCTGCTCTGACCTCACGGTACCTCATGAAATCATCAACCCGTCCTCCCTCATCGTCTGAATAACAGACCCCTAACAGCAGATTGGACATCCTGTGAGGTGACGTCATTATAAACCAAACTATTTCACAGTTATATGATCAAAGTTTCCCGCTGACATCAGCTGCTGCTGAGACCAGTCGCTCTGTAAACCGTCTGTTCGAACCGAGAGCTAAAACCCCGATACATTGAAGCCTCCAGTTTCCTGCTGGTCAGTCCGTTACGATCTGAAGCAGTCAGATTTACGATCCCGGCTGCAGTCAGGGTTATCTCTGGCATTCACACTTCACACACACACACATTCACACACACACACGCAGTTGGTTCTACTTGGAAGCTCACATGATAAAGACATAAGAAGGAAAATCTCACACAGCGCTGTGCTGAAGCGTCAGCTGCAGACTGAACCCCCTGAAACTGATCTGACCTGCAGAGCTCCGTGTCATCTGCTACAAACCACAACCGGCAACTGAAGACGGCGGCTTATATTTAATCACTCACCCAATTTAGTTTATTAATCCAAATGGAGCAGATTAAGTTCATATGATTAGCAGGAACCGACATAAAGAGCATCCGAGGTGTTAATAACATGCTGATGGTGAGGAGGGCGCACTGAGCGCGCAGCTTTCAAAGAAGTCCTGCAGAGTTTTAAAGCTCCTGTTGATGTTTCGTTTACAGTCATGTGTTCTGATGACTTACAACAGCAAATAAGACCATCAACAACAGAACTGAACCTTTCCATCATTTTCAAAGCCTGTAATCTGAGAAGGGGGCGGAGGTGTCAGAGCAGACCACTCACAGCACACGTTTACTTTTTTGGGGTCAAAAACACTGTTCAGGGGACACCGAACAGAAAGGTCTTCACATCATCAGCCAAAAGCTGGTGAGAAAAAGCGTCTTCTTTCACTGTGAATGCTAATCTTAAACTCTTGAATCATCATCTGTTTGTTGTTGATGCTTTTGTGCAATAAAACTTAATTTCAAGACACATATTCTTCAAAATCTGCCTTTTTTTTTACCTCAATAACCCAAGAAATTCTGCACAGTCTCACCAGATAAATGTCTGTTTATGATTTCAGATACAGAGGCAGCTAAAGGAAACACTGCTTCCCTCCCTTCAGACCTCACATCCAGATAAAACAAAGCCATCAGCTACATGGGACACAAACAGACACAAACACGCTCTGCCAGCTCGCTGTAATTAAAATAAAACCAGCACACAGCAACCAGCTGGCCAATAACAACTCATGTTTCAGCTGCACTTCACTTCTCCATGTGTCAGTGTGTACGAGCGGCTCGGTAACACTTTCCACAACACTCTAAATATGTCCGACATATATCACAGTGATACTGGAGAGAGAGAGAGAGAGAGAGAGCAGCGGGTCGGCCGATCAGCAGGACGCCTTTGTTCCACAGACAAACCGGCTCCAGATGTAAACTTATTCTGCCCTGAGATCAACTTTGGTGAACTTTTTTTTTTTTTTTAGCGAGCTGAGTTGACAGCTGACCTTTGGAGGAACAACGAGCCATAAAGACCAAAACAGTGGAAGATATTGTAGCTTATTAGCTCCACTGAACTATCCACTTTCATCCAACCTGATCTGTCTCAGAATTAACTGATGCACAAAGAGGAGAGGTTCACGGAGCGTTACGTAACGGGACTCCTCACCACGAAAACATTTTGATGAACTTGGTTCATTTATCGACCTGTTAGCCAAAGAGCTGATGAGACTCTTCTCACAGACATGTCTGAAAACAGCCAAACCTCTTCATCAGATCTTCATCAAATACCAAAACACATCAGTGAAGTGGAGAAAACCTCATCACAGGGTCCAAACTGAAGTCTTAATGTAAGAAAAGACGAATACTCTGCAGCAGAGGTTTTTAATGATGCAGAGAAGCTTTGGGCTGTTCCTGCAGGTTGGAGGACGAAGCGACTCTGACAGAATGAGAAGATCAAATACTGTTTGTACTGTTTTTATTTTCTTTGGGGTCTGTTTTCTATCTTACACTGCAAATAATTTATGTCACTTTTTATACAATAATGTCTGCATCCAGCGTAATTTTAAAATGACTGAAGGTTTGTCAAGACTTCAGGAGAATTTTGAGCAGATCATGATACGATATAACATAACTACACTGAGTACGATACAGTTAAATAGGTGTGATATGATACAACATGATTAAATTGATTATATGGTACAATAAAATAAAATATGATAAACATAAGTATAAATAATAAGTAATAATAAATGATATTTCTTAGCTTCCTGATCGGGTCAGACAGGACCAGACTGGTTTACGGCATGTTGACAAACACAACGCCAGCTGATGGAGTTAAGTGAGAAGAGAGATCTGAGTTTGTCTCTGCTGAAAATGATTTCTGTGATTAATTTAGTCGAGATGGTGGAGACTGGAGCTGAACTGACAGAAAAAGGACAGAAGAGAAGAAGAAAGATAAACAGGAGAGAGATAGAGCACAGGCTAAAGGCTAAAACATGAGCTAAAGGCTAAAACACAAGTTAAAGTTTAAAACACAAGCTAAAGAACAAGCTAATAGCTAAAACACGAGCTAAAAGCTAAAACACAAGCTATAGGCTAAAACACGAGCTAAAGGCTAAAACACAAGCTAAAGTTCAAAGCACAAGCTAAAGGCTAAAACACGAGCTAATGAACAAGCCAATAGCTAAAACATGAGCTAAAGGCTAAAACACAAGCTAAAGGCTAAAACACAAGCTAAAGTTCAAAGCACAAGCTAAAGGCTAAAACATGAGCTAAAGAACAAGCTAAAAGCTAAAACACGAGCTAAAGGCTAAAACACGAGCTAAAGTTCAAAGCACAAACTAAAGGCTAAAACACAAGCTAAAGGCTAAAACACAAGCTAAGATTTAAAACACAAGCTAAAGGCTAAAACACAAGCTAAGATTTAAAACACAAGCTAAAGGCTAAAACACAAAGTAAGATTTAAAACACAAGCTAAAGGCTAAAGCACGAGCTAAAGAACAAGCTAATAGCTAAAACACGAGCTAAAGGCTAAAACACAAGCTAAAGGCTAAAACACAGGCTAATCTGTTTCTGGTAACGGTCATTCCAGCCCACATGCAGCAGTTATTCTGCAGTGATCTGATCAAACTTGAGTTTTTCAATAAAATGAAGAGTGAGGTTACGTTAGCTCTGATTGGTTGATGAGCAGGACATGAGGATTCACTAACGTTACCCGTTAGCCCACAGATACGTCTCAGAGCACCGAGCTGCCAGTAACACTAAATATATCCATCCACTAAACTCCAGCACAAAGTGACAAAGTTTACTTGTCACCAAAAACAATAAAGTATGAAACAAATCTGAGGTTCATACCACACAGTAAAAATGATATGATGAAATGATAACATTAGAATGAAGATTGCAGAGATTTAAGGAAACCTCAGAAGGTCAAAGAGTCATTCGATGATTCATGATGATAACTGATCACCCAAAGACAACAACTCACTCTGAGTGAAGAGCAGGAGAGAAGTCCCCATGCAGTGAGACAGAATAATCTGTTCATGATGACGACCACATCATTCATTAAAATATCAACAGTGATGCAGATGAGGAGGATGTAGTGCAGTGCTGATGTTTGGTCTCACCCCTGATGATCATCCACAGAGTCTGTTTACAGCAGTGAAGGAACATGAATGTTTCTCTCATGCAGTAAATCCAGTTTAAATAAACTACACACACACTGAGGTCTGATGATCAGAGGCAGGCTGTGTGAAGCTGGTTGTATCATCATCACCACGAGCAGCAGCATAATAACATCATCCAGACAGCTTCAGTACATCATCATTAACTCCAGGAGAGGAGCGGAGGAACATCTGGTGCTGTTAATCAGACTGTGAAGAGATCGGAGCTCATGGAGTCAAAGTGAAACCAACAGCAGCCGAGATGTTTCTCACACACAGAGAGAGAGAGAGAGAGAGGGAGAGAGAGAGAGAGAGAGAGAGAGCAGGAAGTGATGCTGGGTGAAGAAGAGGAGGAGGATGAAGATGCAGGTGAAGGTTCCTACCTGAGTCTAAAGTCTTTTTTTCTCAGAGTGGATCCAGATTACGGTTTAGTCCTCTTTGCTCTTTATTTATTGATCCTTCTGTACGCTCCTCTGTGCTCTCAGCCTGTTTATGTGACTCTGCTCCTTTCTTTTTAACAGCCAAACACACCCAACACTGCTGTGCCTCTGTGTGTGTGTGTGTGTGTGTGTGTGTAGGAGAGAGAGAGAGAGAGAGAGAGAGAGCATATCAGGTGACGGGAGCAAGAGTGGCATGTGTCATCGCTATCCGAACCCCCAAACCCTGAGCGTCAGGTGTGTGTTCCTGTGTGTGTATTTGTGTGTATTTGTGTGTGTTACTTCTTAATCCCCTGCTGCCATTTCCTCTACAGAGAGGAAACCCAATCCCCGGGGACGAGAGAGAGAGAGAGAGAGAGAGAGGGAGAGAGGGAGGCACACACTGAAGGAGAGAAAAGAGACCTCACACACTTACAGATAATACTGGAGGATTAAAGCTTAAATTACGCTGCTGCAGTCACTGCTTTATGTGTGTGTGTGTGTGTGTGTGTGTGTGTGTGTGTGTGTGTGTGTGTGTGTGTGTGTGTGTGTGTGTGTGTGTGTGTGTGTGTGGGCAGATCAGACAGCAGTTGTTGTAGGTTCACACTGTCTCCTGTTACGCAGAGCACAGTGTGTGTTCTGAGAGGCACACACACACACACACACACAATTAAAACGAGATATTTGAGGTACATCCCATAATTACTCATCGCATGCAGAGCTGCAACCAGTGTTTATTTTCATTACCAATAAAAGTCTAAAAACCTTCAAAAAAGATTTTGAAATTTCTTTTTTTTGCTGTTGGAACAAAACCAAACAAATGAAGAATCAGGAGGAATCAGATTTTAGCGTTTTTCTTTCTCCTCATGTGATTTATGCTGCGTTAATCTCTGTCTACAGATTAAACATCAGAATAAAGAGCACAGTCAGAGCTCTGCTTTCAGGATTTAGTTGCTGCAGGAACGGAGAGCAAAAGCAGCAAAACATCCCAGCTTCTATAAAAAGTAACCCGACAATTTAATTTCATTTATATCGTCCTGGAAGTTTATCAAACAAAAATGATTCTAAATCAAGAATTTCAACCTGAACAAATCAGCCCATCAGCAGTTTAAATTCCTGACTACTTTGAACGCATCAGAAATGACCCATCCTACCCAGACCCCCCCCCCTACTTATAATATATGGATCCAGAAAGTTTGGGACATTTACCAAATGGAACAAATTACATCCCAACTAAGACTTCAGAAAGAAACTTTCACAACGAGATGGAAACCTGTACTGGTTTTATTAATGCAACAGAGACGGATGTTTAATTTAGACACAAAGATTTTTTTTTTTTCCGGGGACCAGACTCATTCTTTACTTTAACACGTGAATTCTTTAAGTTGATGAGACTTTATCCTTACTTCATTTTTTATTTATTTTATGATCATAACCTTTATGTATGTTTCCCTTTTATGTACTTGTTTATCTTTGTGTATTATTGTGTATACGTTTTTTTGTTTTTGTTTTTTTTAGGAGTGGATATTTTGTTTTGTATTTTTGACTCAATACCAAAATGTAAATTTACAGTTGAAACTTTTTTCCTTGTTGCATTGTTGTTGATGAGAAAAATGAATAAAAACTAAGTTCAAAAAAAAAAAAAAAAAGAAATGATCCATCCTAACCAGGTGGCAACATTCAGTTTAAACAAATGGAGCCTACACAGACGTGCTTAAAGCTGCAGTTCATTGAGTGTCTGTTTGAGGCTGGCTAAGATAGCGAATTTGTCCAATCAGAGGTTGAGCTCATGTCTGGCGCCATAACGCTGTTAGTAAGGAGACTCAAAGCCCGCCTCCTGAGTCAGCATTTCCAATATGGCCCCACCTGTGATCCTACCTCAACAAACAAACAAACACTTAAAGCGTAGTTTCCTCCTCCTCCTGAGGACAGACGGATTCAATTTACATTTCTAAAATGTGAGTAAATAAGAGGGTTTCTGGAGCCTTGACACAGGCAGAGAGGTGGAGAGGGGGCGGGCCTTAAACCTCCTGGTAATCAGCATTACAGTGCCTGCCTGGGAGTCAACTTGATTATATCCCAAAACGTTAAGAACAGGTGAGTTAAATATAAAGAAGCACCTGTTATGCAGCGTGCAGAAACAAAGAGATGAGCTGTGTGGATCAGAAGGTTGTGACGAGCAGCGGTTTAGGCGACACATGGCCCGGGTTTGAACCCAACATGCTGCCCCGAACTCTCACTCTGATTCTGTTTCTTCTAAATAAATACATAAAAAAGGCTTCATAACATGGCTGTTAATGGGGATTCCTGGGAATTTGGACCCAGCCTCAAGTGGACACTTGGGGAACTGCAGTTTTTATGCTTCGTTTCTAAGAACCAGAGGTGTGTGTTCAGTTTCTGGATAAGAACCCACATAAATAAACAAACAAAAACCCCAGAATCTAAAAATAATTTGTTTTTGGGTAAAACGAGGTGTTTACAGCGTGGAGAAGTGTCCGAGCTTTGATCTCCACGTCAGTGTTCTTCTTATCGATCAGCTCATCTCCGCTGACTCCTAAAGGCACAAACGCTCGCCGGCTCCCCGCTGCAGCTGAAATCACTGCGGCTGGAGATGAAGGCCGGGAGAACACAGGATATAAATACACCCATGATCCTGCTGGGAGGAGGAACCGTCTTACCACCTTCATCTGCATCTTAAACATTCCTGATCCACAGAGAGCGAGGAGCGGGGAGAGCGAGGAGCGGGGAGAGCGAGGAGAGCGGGGAGAGCGAGGAGCGGGGAGAGCGACATCAACGGAGTGCAGTTCTGCTGACGGTAGCATTAGACATCACACTGCATTATTATTATGCAGAGGAACACACACATTAGCATAACAAGCCTGTGTGTGTGTGTGTCTAAGTAGGTCACGTTCAGATCCTTCTTCATCCAAAATAAGGCATGCACACACACACACACACACACGAACACACACACAGCAGACCAATCAGGAATATGAAAACAGACACTGAAGCTCCAGTCTGAGACTCAGCCGGAAAACAGTGAAGTGACAGAACTCAAACTGCTTCATCAACTGTAAAAGTCATTAAATTAGTGCTAAAGTAAAAGAGTTTCACACTCTGAGTCACAAACAAACAACAACTAACCACTCCACTCATGTTTGATTTGGATTTAGAGATAAAACTGTTGAGTTTGACTCCAGTTTGACTCTTTCACCTCTTTTAAATGACTCCATGAGGCTCCAGCAAACCAGCCAAGCAAACAAAAACACGGCAAACAAACCAGCTGAGGAGAGACTGGAAGAGATGTCTCCAAACAGCGAGTGGTGGCAACAAGTTTCAGGCTTTTTCTGCTCAGCTGGACAAACTCACAGATGTTTACAGAGAGGCTTTAGCTCACAGCAGACGACACGATCCTCAGACTGAAGATCATCCAAAACCAGAACAGCCCAACATGGAGAGAGTTTGTGGCTCGTGTTAGAGGTGTGATTCATAAGAGAGGGTACAAGGTGGGGGCAGGGAGGGATTTATAGAGGTGTGAGTTTGCATGCATTGCCAACAAAGAAACTGTGACCGTCCAGTAAAGTATGTTTGCCTCCAGCAGAATTCAAAAACATATTAAAATCAAAATTAAATCAACTTAAAAAAAATAGATCTTCAAGAGATGTTCACGAGGCCTGCTGAAACGCTGAGTCATCACAGGATCTTCTAAAGGGCTGAACGTGACGCGCGGAGATGGGATGCGTAAGATCTGCACGAGAGACCAGGTGTGGCTTTGATGCTTTTGCACTCAACACAGCGTCCATTCCCATACTGCAGGGGGCGCTGTATCACAAACACAGGACTTAACCAGAGTAGAGGAAGTTGTTTACAATGTTTACAATATTTTTTGTTTTCCACAAATTTCTCTTCTCTACCAAAATTGGCCGTAATTTCACGCCAGGAGTTCGAGAGTTTCAGAGGCGCACAACACGGAAATGGAAAGGTCAGCGCGAGGGGGCGTGGCTACTAAAATGACGTCTGCGTGGACCTCGCAGAACCCATCACGCATAAACCAGGCTTATCTGGTTCTGGTCACATGTTGGAGGGGCGGGGCTTCAAACACCAACTGCTCTGCTCCCAACAAGCCTCATGCGGGCTGACCAATCAGAGGGAAGGGGGTCTGTGAAGAAGGGAGCCTTAAAGAGACAGCAGCTTAAACGAGTGTTTCAGACAGAGGCTGGAAAAAGGGTTTTCTAAAACACAGAG
Source organism: Labroides dimidiatus (assembly GCA_030710495.1). Taxonomy (NCBI): domain Eukaryota; kingdom Metazoa; phylum Chordata; class Actinopteri; order Labriformes; family Labridae; genus Labroides; species Labroides dimidiatus. The sequence continues at coordinate 25,367,966 of CM061160.1, read as the reverse complement.
AGAGAAAAAAAGAGAGTTTCTTTTTAGCTTTAAATCATATAAAGATACTACAGGGACACCAGAGGGACAGAATAATCTAGATCAGGGGTGTCAAACTCATTTTCACCGAGGGCCACATCAGCCTAATGGCTGTCCTCAAAGGGCCAAATGTAACTTATAAATGTAAGTAAATGTAATCGAATGTAATGTGAAATAACCGTAATACTCCTTATTTTGGGCTGTGGCTTTCGAAAACACGCTCTGCTGCAACCGCAGTTTGCCTTTTAATTCTTGGGCAATTTGTTGCTTTTCTTGAAGGCTAGCTTTGCGTACTTAGCTCCGTGTTTGGTGTCAAAATGCCGCCGCAGATTGTACTCTTTGACAACAGACAACGCCTCGTAACACAAAAGACATACCGGTCTTTCTCCTTGTATTGGCCTTCCCATCTTTCTTGAAACAGTCTTCCATCTTTATCAACTTTTCTCTTCTTGGACATTTTGGGATCATTATTTATTTCTCAATTCCACTCGTTGGCATTGATGTAGAAACACTGCTGTGTAGTGGCGGTGAGCCGTCAAATCGCGGGTATCATAGTCGACAGGCATTGTGGGAAATGTAGTTTTTGGTCAAAGCACACTTTTGACCTATTGATTTTTAAACACTCAAACCTTTTAAGCTCTCACGGGCCACATAAAATTACGTGGCGGGCCATATTTGGCCCGCGGGCCTTGAGTTTGACACATGTGATCTAGATCTTTATGAGAAATCTGGAGGGCCTGGTAAAAGACCAAAAGCACCAACCAAGAGGAAGAGGACCTTTAATAACTCGTCTTTAAAAGCAAATTCAGTTTAAGTTTAGTCCAGTAAGTTTAACTTCAGTAACAGAAGCAAACTAAAAGAAATCATTCGAGGCACTAAACACTCCAACAGTTGCCGCCTGTCCTCTGAGGGCTCATTAAAAGTACAAACCTGAGATCCTCAGCATCGTTTCTTAAATATCTGTCAGACGTTGTTTCATATTTCAGAAACTGTTAGAAAGAAAAACTAAAGATTGAGGCGTGAAGTTGCAGAACGCTGCAAAATCCCTGGAAGAGTTTGGGATTAAGCTCAGGTTTAATCTGCAAAAATGTAAACTAGAAAATGCTGTACAAGGGGAGGGACTGTGTGTGAGTGTGTGTGTGTGAGTGTGTGCAAGCTAACCAGGCATTAAACACACACACAGAAAAGAGAGAGAGCTGTGGTGATGAGCAGCAGTGTGTGGGTAATCACAGCAGTCACGCTATCTATAATCAGAGGAACGTCAGACACACAGACACTCAGACGGACGGACAGGAAGACGTCACAAACACACCAATCACGCTCTTTACTTCTCCTCGTTACAGATTCAGTTAAATCCTGGAACCTTCCAGAAGTTCTTTGTCTTACAGGATCCATAATGTTTGTTTATGTGGTGCGACTCCTGGAAACCGCTCTCCTCCGTGTGAACAGAAGCAGTCAGATTTCCACACCGAGCGCACATAAGAAGATCATCACATTAAAGCGGGAGAGGCTGCACAGCGTGTCCTACTGTCTGCAGCAGAGATCTGAAGTAAGAGAATTAATCACCATCTGCAGGAGGAGGGTTTCCAGTCTCTGCCTGCTAATGTGCCTGTGAGATTTGCACATTAAAGACCCGAGTGGATTTGGCAGATATTATAACTGAGGTTCGAACTCACACGGCTGCAGACTGTAAAGACCTGAAACTCCTCAGATTCAACATCAAAACTGTGTCCTAAAATTAAATCTGGAAGATCTCCACTGCTTTTATCATTTTAATACTTCCTGTCAATCCTGTAAGGTGTGATTACACTGCACCTGTTACGACAGGTCTTATTTTACAGCATCAGGTTTAACTTTAAATGATTATGTCAGCTTTCATCTCATCGTCCCTCCACACTTTACACCTTCACAGCCATGAGAACAAGAGCTAATATCTAACTGACTCATAAAGGATCAAATAAAACTTAGAATAAAAAACATGAAAATAATAAATAATCAGACTGAAGCTGTGATGACAGCTGCCTCTGTCTCTGAGACAATCCCGGCTTCCACAGTGGAAACACCATTTTTAGATCGTAAACGTGGTGAGAGCGGAGGGCCCGCAGCCTCGGGTCAAGGTTCGAGTCCAGGTCAAGACCCTTGTGTCATTCAATACCTCAGAAAACAACATTCTGACACACACACATTCCTGCAGACACAGTGTGTATAAATACACACAATAAGGCGCTCAGACTGGGAATAAAGAAAATCTTGGAGCTCAAGCAGCCAAACATGAAATGAAGGATTTCCTACCTCGGTTGAGGAAACTACTCCACATCATCGACAGGGAAACAGCTGCCTCACCTCCTCCTCTTCCTCCCTCTCCCCTCTGTCATCTGCTCCCTCGATAATGAAAACCAACGAGGAGGAGAAGCCCCAAAACAAACAGCCGAGAATCGCCACCTGACTGTGTGTGAGCGCCGAGGGACACGTGTGTGTGTGTCTCTGCGTGGATAGAGGAGGGCGACCGACACACAGAGAGAAAGACACAGAGCGTACAGAGCATTTGAATCACTGAGGTGATGATATTCAGGGTGAGCGGTGATGACAGCCACTCTGTCTCAGTGGAAATCCCTCTCCTACTGTGTCTCTATCTTCGTGTTGCTCACTCGCTTTCAGCCAGTTCATGGCATCGCGCTTCAGAGAGGAGGAGGAGGAGGAGCAGGAGGGAGCAGGAGGAGGGGAGGAGAGGAGGAGAGCAGGGCTGAGTTGCATGCAAGATAAGCACAAGATGATAGAACAGGACAGTGATTCAGAAAGACAACGTTTAGGGAGACAAAAGGGTAAAAAGACAAAATCAAAAGAGGAAAGAGAAGAAAATGAACTTGGAGAACAAAAAGGAAGCAAAAGTACGACAGAGTTTCTACCAAAACAATCAGTCTTTAACTGTTCTCAGAGTCCAAACTGTTCCTCATCCTCCACCAGTTCATCCAACCCTTCACAAACACTTTGTCCTGTTAAATCCTTCATCAGGACAAGGCTTTGACTCGTCCCATCCACCTGATCTACGAGTCTTTCCAACCTACAGCTCTTCCTCGTCCCCTTTAATAACCCCAAAATTATCCTTCAACTTTCATCTGAAGTCCCTCTTTACTTTACTTCAATTACTTCTCAAGTTTAATGTGTGTGAACAGCTTTTAACCAAACATTAACTGGTCCTTAATGACTGAAAAAGACTTTTCTTATTCTCCTCGTAGGAGAGATTATTCTTCTGTCAATCATTTTCTACTAACTTTGACAAGTCTGCGAGTCCTAACAGGGTGTTTTTTTTGTGGTTATTTAGTGTTAATTTTGTCCCTCTGGTGCCCCTGTAGTAGCTTTACAAAGCTGAAAAAAAATCCCTATTCTTCTCTTCCTGGTGTTTCTGTTTGAAACACTTTGTATTAGCTGCTGCCTCTTTAAGACTCCCCATTCCACAAACCCCCTTCCCTCTGATTGGCCAGCCCTCTTGAGGTCTGTTGGTGAGGGGTTGAGCTATGGGCAGACCTTGGTGATTGAGGCCACGCTCCTCCAACCTGTCATGAACCCGTTTGGAGATCCTTATGTGATGACCTCATCATTCCTGACCGACAAAGATCTGATGAAGATGCTAATTTTCATGCTAACTGAGCGTTTTGATCGTTTTTGAGCCTTTTGTTTACAGACGGATGCAGAGGTTTCTACAACATACGAATATGTAGAGGTTTGAAAATCTGCACACGCTCAGTCTGAACATCCATCGTTATTACTAGCAGAATACCCTCTCTTTAAGGATAAGGCTGATTTGACGGAGCTCTTTAGGTGGTGTCAGACCCCTGATAGGTTTACAAGTTGAACACACCTTTCATCCTGTTCCATCTCTCTCAGGTTTCCACTCGTCCATTATTCATCAGATCCTCAAAGGTCCCCTTAAAGTGACGGCCTACTCTTACATCTTAAACCTATACAAACCCCCACCAGCCCTCTGCTGGCTCCACGACTGTTACAGGACTGTGCACAGGTATTCATGGATGTGGGTCATGAGGGCGTACTCTTCACAGGTTCAAACCTGGTCACATGCCCCATATACCCCTGACCCTCTCTGAGCCCTTTGTCACCACTGTGCAGCACTTTGAGTGTGTGAATCTGTCAGCGGGGTCTATTCATAAACTGCAGAATACATCAACACAAGACCACACATCAACACCTGCTCCATCACACATGCATGTGCGCACACACACATACTCTGGTATAGACGTATCTATTAATAACTCTATTTCTCAGCTCATTATGTACGGGGTATCAGCAGGACAACACGCTGACCTTTATTAGCCCAGGAGAGCTAATTAGAGCTAGCTTCCACACACACTCCTTCACACTCCACATGAGAAACAAAGAGAGAAAAAGGTGAGCTGATTTCAACGTTTCTACTCAGACCGGAGTCTCTCATTAGAGGGAAAACTTTTCTTTCTTCCCCGGGGACCTCTCTGAAACACATCCTCACACTTCTACTCTTCACACTGTGAGCGCAGCTCCACTCAGCAGACTCTCAGATCACATTAACATGAGTGTCCAGTGTCCAGAAACAGCTCTGCCCACTCACAGAGTCACAGGAGGAGCGCAGCTTTAATATTCTAAATGTTATTAGTCTCATGTGAGTTCATCACTTAATTTGCTCCGAGCATGTGAATCATGGGAATTCACTTCTGTCATTAGTGTGTGTGTATGTGTGTATGAGAGAAAGTGTGTGTACCAGAGTGTATGAGTGCATATGCTGCCTCCTAGTGGTCACTAACTGACACTGAGGAGTAAATCCTCTCCTGTTGTGATCAGTGGGAGTGATATTAAATGTGACCACTGAAATGAAGCCCTCATCACTTGTTCTCAGTAATCTATCTGTAATTATTATATAAGTGTTATGTAATCCTTCTCTGACTCCCTGTGGGTTAACTTCCTCTCTATGGTGCGCTTATCTTTTAATCAAATCAGGTCCAAAGTCTGAAGATCCCTGTTAGAGACTGTGTGGGTGTTTGGAGTTAATGTGTTTAATCAAGTAATTTAAAGAGTGTGTGTTCTGCTCTAAACTAGCAGTGCTAAGTGTTCAGACTAAAGGTGTGAGGTCAGCGTGCAGACGAATGACTTCATTTCGATAGCCTCGCCCACACGCGCGGTCCTTTTATGCAGAAAATTTCAGTGTCGCACACATCTCTGAAAATTTCTAACGAACGGGAGCTCCTCGTGTCCCAAGTACAAAAATTCTGGCATATAAATGGTTCAACACAGAGAGATCACCGTGATAACTGATGGACGAAGGATTCCTGGTGTGAAAATGTGGCCAAACTCGGCAGAGAAGAGGAATTTTCAGGAGACCTGCTGAAATGATGAGATCATCACATGAGGATCTCCTAACTGGTTCATGACACTTTGGGTGCATCTCAAAGTTCCATCCTTCCTTCCTCCACTTGCGTCGTACACTTGTGTGGGAGAGATGAAGGAAATGAAGAGAGGAGAGAGGAAACGAGGAGATTCATTTTAAGAGAAATGAGACGTCTTATCCTCCGGAGTGTCACATGAAGCGACATGTGTTAGTGATGACGGTATCAGCTGATCAGTGGTGGACAGAGTACTCAACTCCACTAAGTCAAAGTATTGATACTCATCGTCAAATCTGACTCAAGTGAAAGAGCTAAAGTACTCACTTTAAAAAAAAATACTTCAGAATTCAAAAGAACAAAGTTCATTTTCTAATTTCCGCTCATTGTTGTAGTTCTCTCAGTGCTCTTACAGAACAGTACAACTCCATGAAACCACCTCATGATGAACTGACTCACATGTAGAAAGCAGAACGTTTCATCCTTCTCCAACTATTGTGTTGGTTATATTTTCAGCTAGCGATCAAACTGCTAACTGAGCTAGCCATCTTCAGGGTGGAGCCAAACCTTGTGGACTGGGATGGTCAAACTTAGGGATGGTCAAACTGAGGGATGGTCAAACTGAGGGATGGTCAAACTGAGGGATGGTCACATTGAGGGATGGTCAAACTTAGGGATGGTCACACTGAGGGATGGTCAAACTGAGGGATGGTCAAACTGAGGGATGGTCAAACTGAGGAATGGTCACACTGAGGGATGGTCACACTGAGGGATGGTCAAACTGAGGGATGGTCAAACTGAGGGATGGTCAAACTGGGGGATGGTCAAACTGAGGGATGGTCAAACTGAGGGATGGTCACATTGAGGGATGGTCACACTGAGGAATGGTCAAACTGAGGGATGGTCAAACTGGGGGATGGTCAAACTGAGGGATGGTCAAACTGGGGGATGGTCAAACTGAGGGATGGTCAAACTGAGGAATGGTCACACTGAGGGATGGTCACACTGAGGGATGGTCAAACTGAGGGATGGTCAAACTGAGGGATGGTCAAACTGGGGGATGGTCAAACTGAGGGATGGTCAAACTGAGGGATGGTCAAATTGAGGGATGGTCAAACTGAGGGATGGTCAGACTGAGGGATGGTCAAACTGAGGGATGGTCAGACTGAGGGATGGTCAAACCGAGGGATGGTCAAACCGAGGGATGGTCAAACCGAGGGATGGTCAAATTGAGGGATGGTCAAATTGAGGGATGGTCAAACTGAGGGATGGTCACACTGAGGGATGGTCACACTGAGGGATGGTCAAACATGTTTGAGTCTCACTAATTTGAGCTATTTGTACATCTGCTCATAGATACACTTATACACACTCATACACACACTCTTTAACACACTCATACACACACTTTTAGCATGCTGATCAGATGAGTGACTGCTGAATCTGGACCTGTGTGAATCGTGTTTTCTGGTCTTTTTTTTTGTTCTTTTTTAAACACTTTTTTTTGCAGTTTCAGAACTGACACCAGTTCACACTTCAGAGGCCACTCCTTGTCTACCTGTTTCTGTCTTTAGATCGCTGTAGCTGTGCACCTACACACAGTGTGGGCAGAGGAGCTCCTCTACATTTCAGAGGTAATGTTACACATGGTACCACATTTATCTGACACACACACACACACACACACACACATTCAAGTTTAGAGAACATGAGAACATCCAAACCACACGACGTCTGACTGAAGCAGTTTTTAAAATCTGTCTGATCGAGGAGCTCAAAGATCTCTCTGAGCGGCGTCTCTGTAGCTGCACTGTTAATATCAGCTGTGATGTCATCTGACCTGACCGCTGATAGGCTGCTCAGACAGCCAGGTCACTGTCGGACACACACACACACACACACACACACACACACACACACACACACCCAGCCTGGTCTAGAGGAGCTGAGTTAAGGCCAAAGAGCTTTTCATGGTCGAGCGAGCATCATGTAACAAGAAAGGACAGAGAGACACAGAGAGAGAGAGAGAGAGAGAGAGAGAGAGAGAGAGAGAGAGAGAGAGAGAGATTAACCATTGAGACTGAGTGTGTGAGTGTGTGAGTGTGTGTGAGTGTGTGTATGTGTGTGTGTGGAGGAGAAGGATGGATTTAATCTTTAATCAGTGTTATTGTATTCTGTTCACTGATATGGACTCACAGTGTGTAATTACAGCTGCTCTACACCTGATTAAGTGTGTGTGTGTGTGTGTGTGTGTGTGTGTGTGTGTGTGAGAGAGAGGCAGAGAGAGAGAGAGAGAGAGAGAGAGAGAGAGAGAGAGAGAGAGAATGTGTATATAAACCAAGGTTGTTTTTTGATTCTCCCATGACATCATCAGGTCACATACTGTAATAAGACGTGTGTTAGATTAAGTTATGATGAAGGAACCACAGTCCTTCATCTGGAGACGTTTCATTGGTGCAGATCTTCCTTTCTTCAGATCTTAACACCAAATAAAGGCATGAAGTGATGATCTGAATTCACCGCGTCTTTGAGAAATGTCAGAGCGGTTCTGGAGCTGTGTCACGTCCCAGTTTACTGACCCGCTGCTGTCTGCTCCACTTTAACTCCTCTACATCTTACAGTTCACATCAACGCTGTTGACCAGCAGTTTGACTTTAAAAACTGGGTCTGAGCCGCTGAGACGCTCTGAAAATGATCCACTCAGGTCTGATAACAGCTGAGGAGAGCCGGGTGGTGTGAGTTAGCCTAGCTTAGCATCAACTAGAAGGAAAAAAAGGGGAAGCTCAGTACTTCAAACTGGTTCATTTTCAGTTTTTTTTTAATGTGGGGTGTCGTGGACACGGCTAACAGGTGTTTGGGTGGAGCTAACATACATATAAAGAGTCTAAATCTGGCGAGCCATTAAGAATAAAGCTGTGGTGAGGATCTCACTTAATGCAGGGTCAGATTATCCTTTTTTACGGGTCAATCTGACACTCACACAAAATAACTCTGACCTCTCCCAGGGGGCAGCAGCTGTCCATGGAGAAGTCAAAGTCACTCTCACTTAGCAGACAGTCTGTCAGACTTTATAAACCCATGACCTCTCTGACTCTTTAATGTCCATCTGGTAACTTTCAGAACTTTCACACAGCTTTGAAAGTTGTCTGGATGTGAAGCCTGAACTCCAAACTCACAGAAAGTAAACCTCAGCTGTCTGAGTGCTTCTCCTACCTGGAGCAGTGCTAGAGGGAACGCTGAGGCCTGGACTGGGACCTGGGGTTGGAGTTAGTCCTGAAGGCTGGGAGCTGAGCCCTGCGGCCTGGGGAAGAGACCTGGACTGAGCTCCTGCTGGAGCCACAGAGCAGAAGAGATGAACACTGTTAGTTTCTTTCTCCCTGTTTGATGTTTTATTCACTCTATTCTGTCGCGGCTCCTCTTTGGACGCTCGAGCAGATTCCAGCTGTAGCGTACCTGATGCATGTTGTCCCGTCTCTCCAGCCTGGAGCTGTCTCACCCTCCGGAGGTGAGACCGGCCGTTGTAGTGCAGCTGGGCCTGAGCTGCAGAGGTCAGCTGCAGGTTACACACCTCACACAGAGAGTAGGTTCCACTTTGACCTGAAAGAGAAAAGAAACAGGGATGAGTCTGACCGTCCGCTGAATAACCAGGACAGGACACCTGCAGCTTTCAGCGAGTCCGATTTAAGACTTTTTAAGACCTTTTTAACGCCATCTTGAGGGAAAATTACATCACAACCCAAACATAGCTTGTGTCTCACTCACTGAGAGTCATTCAAGTTTACGTTTTGTCTGTTTATTAAAAATTAAGTGATGCTCAGAGCTCTCTGGTTCAACAGCTGTATGTACAAGTGCAACTAGCCAGTCGTGGCCAGTCGCAGACTAGCTAGCTAGCATGCAGATAACAAATGATATCAGCAGCAAGTAGCCTCTTTATATCTCCTTCTTGAAAAGTCCTGCAAGAAAAAACTAGTTATTAACTAGTCCTGCTCCAACAAATTTAAAAAATTTGAGTAATGGATTTAAGACTTTTTAAGGATACGCGGACACCCTGCAGGATGAGTCAGAATGTGGAAACAAAAACGTGGACGGATCGGACTATTGGAGAAAACAATTATGAGCTCAACTACTGGAGAAACTACAGCTGTGATTCAGCCTGTGGGAGAAGCTAAAAGCATGAATAATACGGTCGGAGAAATCAAGAAGACTTTGTGAAGTGTAGGAGAAAACGAGGAGGATAAGTCAGACCGTAAAAACACGACAGAGTGAGAGTGAGCCCTTGGAGAAAGCTTAAATATTTATAGGAGAAAACACCGAAGATAAGACAGATTGTCGGAGAAAACGATGAAAAGAAAAGTTGAAAACATAAAGAGTAAGCTGGGCAATAGGAGAAAATATAAAATATATAACTGGTTTCAGGGGAAAACAAATAATAAGACAGACTTAAGGAGAAAACTCAAAGGAAAAGAAAGATTTTTGGCGAAAACATGAATGATAAGACAGATAAGCCAGGGGGAACAAAAAAGAGAAGACAAGTGCAAGAAGAAAAACAGATCAGAAAAGAGATTTCTGAGTGAAAAGACCAAAGAAAAAAAACAAAACACAAAAGACAAAGGAAGATTGTAGAAAAAGAAAACTATGTTTTTTTTAAATATAGATGTAAAACATGAGTATGTGCTGGACGGGTGGAGGAACCACATCAAATGGCTGGAACAGGAAGCATCAGCTCTGTGAAACGTCAGTAACCTGTGGGTGGAGTCTGCGGGACTGGATGGAGGCTGATGGTTGTGGGAATCGGCGCGTCCATCAGCTCTGGACACATCCCTCCAAAGGCAAAGATCTGCCCGTTCTCCAGGAGCTGAGAGGGGCTGAGAGGAGTCTTCATCCCTGAGAGAGAGAGAGCAAGAAAATGAACAACATCACACATCTGGTGTTAGACATCTTTAATGATGATTCAGAGGGGGCGGGACTTTTAAAATAACGCCAAAGTAGAGGATAGAAAGCCTGATTTACTATCATACAAACTCCAGTGATATGCACAACATTCATGTATCCACAGTAATATGGGAGACATGCATTTCAGTAATTATAATGTAGATAATTCCAGGGTGAGTCAAGGAGGGAAGAGGTGGTGATAATCCACTGGGAATGGGTGAGTGTGTGTATAGATGATTTTTTAAACCTTTATTCTGTCCCTCTGGTGCTCCCGTAGTATCTTTACATGATGTCTGAAACTCTTTGTTTTAGCTGCTGTCTCTTTAAGCCTCCCCACTCCACAAACCCCCTTCCCTCTGATTGGCCAGCTCTCTGGAAGCCTGTTAGGGGGCGGAGCTATGAGCATCCTCATGTGATGCCCTCAGAATTTCAGAAAGTCTGGTGAAGATGTGGTGCCATTTTTATCGCAGAGTGTTCTGATCAGTTTTCAGACGGATTCAGGGATTTCAGGAACCAGGTTTGAAAATCTGAGTTTAAGGTGACACTAAAGATCGATTGGAACCAGAAAGGAGAGCCACAGATGGACGGACGGACAGATGGACAGGAGCGAGGCCTGGATGACACCGGATGCAGAGTGTGAAACATCAAACGCTTACAGGGAGAGTGATGAAGTAATGAGTAAGAGAGGAGAGAGGAAGGATGACATATGTGTGTGTGTGTGCATGTGTGTGTGTGTGTCCTGTGTTCAGTGTGTGTTTGGACTTGTGTAGGTCAGTCCATGACTGTGTCCATCTGTTTTCCTGTCAGCTCAGCCAAATCACATGACCTCTGACAGGGCACACACACACACACACACTTCTATTCATTTTCAGTTAGCTTTATCGCTATGACCTACATACATTACCACTCCAAACTGGCCGTTTAAACACACTTCAGGGAGGCAGATCTGAATTAGATTGACTCATTAAGGCGGTAATGGCACACTGCTGACTCACCGTGCAGGAGGAAGTGTTTCTGAATGATAATGTGGACGTTATAGGAAGGTATAGAACAGCTGCTGGAGCCAGTAACGCCTGCTCTGGGGATGAAATCAAGGTCTCGGCATTGCCAGTGTCAACATCAACACACCAGCTGGACCAGCCATGCAGAGCGGCTTCACTGAAGCCCTCAGAGGCGCGTTTGTGATTTTGAACCATATAAATAAAGCTGACTTGAACTGACTTGGCTTTAACCAAACAGGAAGTCACTATAGTGACTCTACATCCATGGGTCAGCCTGTGGGACCCACTGAGACCCGTACAGCCACCACGGTGCTTTGTTTTGCTTCTTCTTGTGGTGACAAAGTGTCTGAGACTCATTAGTTCATGCTAACTTCCTCCACAATCTGCATTAAAATTTTCCTTTAAATCTTCACTATGGATATAAATCCTAGGGATGAGCGAGTACACCATTATCTGTATCCGTATCTGTACTCGTAGGGGCGGGGCCTAAACCAGAAGTGGGCGTATTTTGTCGGAAAATGGGTGGGACTTAAATCCGAACATTATTTTAAGTCTGAAACTGTCAAGAATTGATTTGAAATGGCTATATTTATTTTTTATTTGAATGAAAAAAACAGCCTCAAAAGAGATTCAAACTATTGTTGTTAATCACAAGAGTAATTATGATCTGTGTAAATTTAATAGGTGATTTGTACAAACATTCAGTGGCAAAAAAATAAAAAAATATGCCTTGTTGTTCACTGTATTTTCAAAAACACTGTGCTCAGAATGGGCAAAGCTTTCCAACTAACTTTCTCACCAGACAAACTAAAATCACGCAGCCAGTTAAAAAAAAAAAAAAAATTAAAAAAACTTTTAAAAAATGACCAGCGCGACACGAGCTGTTTTCAGCCCCGTCTTGTCACATGCATCGCGTATGACAGGAAATAAGTTGAAGAAGTAACTTTAAATACCAAACAAACCTCAATAGAGACGAGCAGAAGAAAACTGAGTGAGTAGTACAGAGATTAGAGCAACGTAAACTACAGTCAACTCAAGCAAGCAAGAGAAGCAGTCGCTGTCACTCGCTGCCTGTCTGTGTGTGTGTGAAAGAGGAGAGCAGGCACCTCCTCGCTGCAGCATGTGGGTGCAGGGAGGGGGGTGTGCTGTGTGTGACTGGCCAATCACAGAGCAGGAAGAGTGAAGACAGTAGTTGTTGCTACCCAATGAGGATTCTTTTAGCACGGATACGAATAATCCTAAAAAAAAACTTGTGTTGTGCTCGGACTCGGCAAAAATGCATTGAAATGCAATGCAATGAAAACAGACTTCTAAGGCTGGTTCTTTATACAAACTGCAGTTCCTTAAGTGTCCACTAGAGGGCGGATGCAGAAGCACAAGAAACCACACACACACCCATTCAGATATAAACATGTTTACAGCCTGGATTAAAAACTGATTTTAGACTGAATAGGTGATTTTTGATCAGCATACACTCTGTGGGGGGGAATTCTTATACGTCTTGTTATTTCCAAAGTTATTAAACGTACGTGTTTTACCCATATAAGGGCATGACCTGAGTGACAGGTGGTCACCCTGTAGCTGTCTGTAAAGAGGCTGAAGTCCCGACTCCTAACGATGGGCTTCGAAGCTACGTACAGGAAACAAACGCATGACTTAATGGACGCTACATCCATTTATTACACCATCTTGTCAAATTTAAAGTTCAGTGACATCATTTAAACTTCTAAAGCAGGCCTTTTGTCGTCACTCTGACTAATGGAGGCTGTGTGTGTATTCAGGGTCGTCACAGCACTTCCAGCTGGGTTCAGATATCAAAGAAACTGCAGCGTTCACACTCGCTGCTTCTCGCTTTCTTACTCGCTTCCAGCTGGTTGTTGGAAGCCAACTTTATGTTCTGCAGACAGCTGGTTAATCTGCCATAGTGATGAATTAGCTACAAAAAGCACACACTTATACACTCATACACACTCCCTCTCTCTCTCTCACACACACACACATGCACAGAGCCAGATGATGCTGACATCAGCTTTAGCAAAGGAAGGATTAAATATATCTGCTCTATTGAGCTGGGAATTACACATTGCACTCTCTCTCTCACACACACACTCAGGTAAACACTCTCTCACACACACACACACTCTCACACACACACAGAGTAAATCCATGTAGTAATAACGAGACTCAGAAAACGCAAGTCAGTGAACTGAGCATCAAAGTGAAAGGAATGAAATGTGTGTATTTACCTTTTCTGTTGTAGTGTGTGCATGTGTGTGTGTGTGTGTGTGTGAGTCTAATCCAGGCTGACCAGGCAGTCAGTAATCAGAGGCCAGCTGTGGGTTATAATCTCACACACAAACACGCACGCCATCTCACACGCAAACACACACGACAGCGCAGCAGTCAAGCAACAATTTGTTGAAGAGGAAAAAAGGGAAAAATTTTCTTCATTCTTTGGAAAAAAAAAAAAAATCAGGTCAGTGCTTCACAGCAACCTGAAGGAGAAACGCTTACACCTTTAAGGCTTCAAAGAGTCTGAAGAGACGGGAACACACACGTCAGGTTCATCCTCAGGACTCGACCCTCAACATTTAAACTGTGTGTAAACCGTGCAGCCTGTGTTTGCTTCTTACCCCTCAGCTGGTCTCGTGTTTTTCTGCAACAGCACAGAAAATCTGAACGCTCCAAATGACCCCTCTTTAAATTAAAAACGGGGTACCACAAGGCTTTGTACTGGGTCCGTCATGGCTTGCTAGTTTTGTCAGGCTTGATTCCATGTTCCTCTCTTCTTCTGTGTGTGTGTGTGTGTGTGTGTCAGCTTTTACTTTGTTCTGTATGTAGTTATTCCAGCCAACTGTGATTTTGATTTGCGCTCTGTTGGTATAAATCTTGTTCGGTCACTTCAGCTCCTTTGAACAGCTGAGGACTAAATATGATATTCCTGGATCCCACTTCTTCAGGTATCTACAAATTAGACACTTCATCGTCTCCAACATGGACTCCTTCCCAGCTTCTCCCTCTCCATCGCTTCTGGACGATATCTTCAAGCTCAAACCTTCTGTCAGGCGCCTTATAAGTGTTATCTATGGGTTGTTAAATAAGTATAAGACGTCTACACTGCAGACACTTAAATATAGATGGGAGGAAGATTTGAGTGTACAGATTTCAGATGAGACCTGGAAAAATATTATTGACAGAATTTTTTCTTCATCCATTTGTCTCAGGAATACAATAATACAATTTAAAGTTGTACATCGACTTCATTGGTCAAAAACTAGATTGACAAGAACCAGCCTCGTTATTACTGGACCTGTTTGAAATTGCAGAATTTTTGGAAAAATATTTTTGATACTTTTTCTAAAATATGTGGTTTTGCCCTAATTCCTTGCCTGTTCATTGCAATATTTGGAGAGACTTTGGATAATCACTTATGGAAAGAACAAAGTAGTTTAATTTCTTTTGGTGTGCTTTTGGCTCGTAGGAGAATTTTGTTGAATTGGAAGGATGTACGCCCACCTGTATATGGGCTTTGGGTCAGAGATGTTATGTATTACATTCAATTAGAAAAGATAAGACACACACTAAAAGGTTCTTTCCAAAACTTTTATGATATTTGGAAACCTTTTCTTACCTATTTTGAAGGTGTAGAGGTAAAAGACATTGCAGTATAAATGTTTATGTTGTTATTATTATTTTGTCTGGCTGGTTGGGGTTGAGGGTGGGTTTTGGGTTTGAACAAAAAAATATATGTGTTCAATGATTGTTTTTCACATTGCGATGATCCTTTTTTCTTAATAAACAGACCTTGATTAAAGAAAATCTTGTTCCATCACGGTCATCCAGTCTCGTATTCGGGTCCTTACTCTGTGCCTTGTTCGGCTCCTTTTCTATTCAAACTCTAAATGAAAAATATCATCATTTAAAAAGTGATTTTATTTTCCACTTGAGTCCTCTTCATGTATAAAATCAGCCCTGCTCTGAGGCTTTAACTGGGTTCTGGTAAATACGAGAAACTGATTCCTCTCTGAGTCCGTCACACCGACGGGGACTGAAAATAGAAACTTTCCAACGTTTGCAACACCTGGAGTTGTGTCCACTCAGCAGTCTTACTGTGTGTGGAGTGTTTGGTGCAGAGAGCAAAGACAAAGGTTGTTTAACCTTTAGAATAAAGTATAGTTTTGCTTCGAGGACAAGAAAACTACATTAAAGAGGGGGTATTTTTGCTTCTCATTTTTATTTACTCATCTTATTTTAAAACTCTGGTGTTCACATCGTATCTTAAGATTTACAGCTAAAATAAAAAAAAAAGAAAAACTCTAAAACAAACCCCCTTCACTCTGATTGGCTGGTCCTTTAGAAGCCTGTCGGGGGGCGGAGCTATAGGCAGACCTTAAGATGCTCTTTAAGCCGTGACCTCATTATTTCAGTGAGTCTTGTAAAAATCAGGTTGAGGTCATGTTCTGTTTTTTTTGAACGGAGCTTTTTGATCAGTTTACAGACGGAATCAGAGATTCATACGAACATGTCGAGGTTTGCGGTTCGTCTCCTGTAGCGTGTTTACCTCGATTTCACATGATGTGTTACCACACACTGAGACATAACGCTGTCACGGCATCAGTTTGAACATACAAAGGCGTGAAGCTGCACTACATCCCACTCAGACCTCGTCCACATTAAGGACCGTCTGCTGGTTTCTCCCTGAGGCCACAATGACGTCAGATGATCGCTGACGGGCTCAGAGATGTTTCCTACGTCTACTTTTCTTTTGGATGTAAATATAAGATGTTCTCCCTGTAGAAAACAAACATATAAAATGATTTTCTTCACTTTACGCTCCTTTAACTGATCTTAGTATCAGGGGAACGATCAAAGACAGCAGACCTCTGCCAAGGCCGTGTTCACTCCTGAGCCGCTTCTGGATCCGGTTCCAATAGTTTTTATCTTGACTCACTCTCAACCCTTCCACAAAGTTTCATACCAACTGGGCCAGTAGTTTCTCCTGTAACTTGCTGAAAAACGTACAAACTGCACCCAAAAAAAAACAAAACCCCTGAAAGAGATGAAATAAAGGCAGCTCCACTCAGCATCAGGACCAGTGGAAACCTTTCATGTCTTAAATGTGTGTCAGTTATTGTTCAGTGGGGCATAAAAAGCTTTTATGAGCTGCTGTTTGTCTGGAGAATGTTTTTAACCCACGAGGGTTTGTTTCCCTACGAGTGACAATCTGAGAAACACTAAAACACACACACACACACACACACACACACACACACGTCCGATTTCACATGATATCTTCTATCGCTCAGATTGTTTACGAGTCAGCGAGTGGATAAACATGGAGGATGGAAGGCTCTGATATCTGCCAGATAACGAAGAGGAGATACTGAGGGGGACGCTAATGTATGTCCCTGTTCCCTCAGAGAAACTGTACAGCACACACACTAACACACACACACGCACACACACACACACATAAACAGTGACCTGAGGGAAGAAGAGGACAAAGAAACTAATGGAGATGTGAAAAGACAGAGAGGGAGGTCTTAGAGTGGCTGTCCCTCACCCTGAGGCCAGGAGCTGGTAATGACAGTGGTCAAAGACACACACACACACACACACACACACACACACACACACACACACACACACACACACACACACACACACACACACACACACACACACGCACATGCAGAGTACACAGAGGCCGGCAGCGCTGGAGATCCTGAGACGAACCACTAGATCCATTTTGATGTTTGTGTGTTTGTCCCTGCAGGAATCTGAGATACAATCAGAGGAAAGTGATGAAAACTCAAACCTCTGCCTTTAAAAATACTCACTGCACATTTATATACTTCAAAAAATCTTGAAGTGATCATTTACATATTTATAAAGAATAATTCAGAACCAATCAAGGTCAAATAATATCACCCCCACGAGGCAGAGCTTCCTCTCAGGCTGTCCTCGACCTCCAACGAGCTCCGCGAGTTCACATCTCAGCAAACCATTAATTTCTAACCTTGAAACCAAAAACTAGAGCAGCTCTGACCTGAAACCACAAACTTTACGCTGGATTTATGAAGCAAGTTGGAAGGAGGAAGGAGCTGACAGGCTGAATTCAGGGCACAAACTTTAAGATGAGTTTAATTTGCCTGGCTCGCTCTCCTCGTTCTTCTTCTTCTAAGACAAACCGCTGTGAGGATGTAAAATGACTCCAACCTCGATTTAAAGTGAGCAGAGGAAACTACCACAGAGGAGAAATATAGAGAATTAAGTTTAGGTTTTAGGTGCCTGATACCTGAAACACATCATGATGGAGACCGTGGAGAGGAGCCCAGACCAACGGATCCAGATTGAGGTCAAGAAGCTTTACACTGACGCCAATAATGACGAGTCTGATGAGCGCTCATTTATTCAGATTGTAGAGAACCTAAGAGGCCTGCAGGAGGCCGTAACCTGAGGAGACTTAAGGGACACTTAAGGTGATTTCCTTTCAGATAATTGTGCTTCCTCCCTCCTCAAGACGCTGTCCCAGAAATCAGCCGAGGCTCACCATCGTCAGTAAGGCTCTAAAAGCTCAAAGCTGCCCCAGGAGACACGCGTTTAATGAAACACGCTGGAGTTATTATTCAGGATGAGCAGATAAAACACGAGGCCACAACAACAAGCTGCTTTTTTTAATTTTAACTGCAAACTGAGCCCATTAATCTAAATGTTTCAAAACAGGCTTAAAGTTTAGGTTGGATCAACCCCACTGTTAAAAAATCCTTTGTTTAAACCTACATTTACGGATCCTACTTTCACCTTATGGCAGGATAAGGGTCTGAAATGTTTTTGAGAGTTTTATAAAGAAGGCGTGTCTCCCACCCTCCCATCGTTTCAGATATTTCCAGCTGAGAAATTGTGCAAAATCCCTGTATTCTAATTTCCCTCACCTTCCGCCTGAACAACCACGGAGTGAACTTTTACACTTTGACCCTTCACAAAGATCTGACATTTCCTACATTTACAGCTCTATTCAGTCATACGATGGGTATCTAACCACCAACATTGGTGGTTCGATACCCATCTGATATGGGCGCCTCTATCTGTGCCCGTTTGACCCTGATACAGTTTAAGTTGTACAGTTGTATTTAGATGTCATTTTTCAAGGTCAAAGTTGGCTCGGATCTTCTGGACCAGTACTTAAATGGACCGGTACTTATATAGCGCTTTTCTAGTCATTCTGACCACTCAAAGCGCTTTACACTGCTGGGTTCATTCACCCATCCACACCACATTCACACACTGATGGGAGGAGCAAGTTCAATGTAAACCATCAGTTTTTAACGAACACATTCGTACCCATTCATACACCACTGACCAACAGTGGGAGCAATTGGGGGTTCAGTGTCTTGCTCAAGGACACTTCGACATGTGACTGCAGGAGCTGGGAATCGAACCCTCGACCATACGATTGAAAGACGACGGCGAAAGTCGCCCCTTCTTCTCTAATATGTTGGATGTTTGTGATAGACGTGCTGGCTCACCCTGTAACCTTACTCGTATGTTCTTTTCTTGCCCTGCTCTGTCAAACTTCTGGCAAATTTACTTCAACACATTGTCCGAGGTATTTTCAAAGACTGTCGATATCTCACCTCATAGAAGTATTTTTGGTCTTCTGGAAGAATATACCCGTTACCCCACCAAAGAACTGGACGTAATGGCTTTTACCTCCTACTCAACTGGAAATCCACAACAGCTCCTTCCAGCACTCAATGGGTTAAAGAGTTAATGTCCTTTTTAAAAGTAGAGAAAATTAGATATTCAAAACGGGGACAATTGAATAAGTTCTACAATATATGGCAACCTTTCATGGATGTTTTTGCAACAATATAGCACCCACACTTTTTCTTTATCTATTTATTTATTTTACTTATTATTATGTTAATTTTATTTCTTCATTTGTGTATACTTTCTTTTATTTAATTTTTCTCATGTTTATGTAACCTATGTTAATAATTTTAGACGGACTTTATCTACATTCTTTGTTCATTATGTTAAATATCAGGTTTTGTAATTGTCTTGTTTCAAAAAAATTGAAAATCACTTCAATAAAAATATGAATCCAAAAAAAAAAAGTTTAGGTTGGACGTCATCATCGACTGATCCATCCATTATTTTCATGGTTAATCGACCGTTTGTTTGGTCCATAAAATGTCAGAAAATGGTGAAAATGTTGATGTTTCATCAAATGTCTCGTTTTACCCACAAACCAAAATCTATTCAGGAGCAAAGAAAGCAGAAAATATTCACATTAATGAAGCTGAAATCAGAGAATTTGGACTTTTTTCTCTTAATTACCTAAGCCGATTAATCGATTATCAAATAGTTTATTTAATAATTGATTAATAATTGATTATTCGGCTAAGTGTTGCAGCTCTATCTGTATCTGCTCTTATCTCTCCTGTCCTCCTTTCATAAATAAATAATGAAACTCTGTTTTTCTTCCATATTTCATGTCATCTTAACACGGTTTCCCTTCCTAGACATGGATTTAAGCAGCTGTTTTTAGGCATAAGCTGATGTTCTGGACACAATAAGCCAGTTAAGAAGACATCTGTCCCGAGTATTTGCAGTTTTTTTTAAAAACGATGATGGTACAGAGAGGATGATCCGTTTGGAAACTGCTTTACGAGCATCCTCGCAACTCTATTCCTCCTGGTTCAGCAGCTCAGAAGTCAAAGAGTCGGGGAGTCAGACAGGTGGACGGACAGGTCTGCAGACGGTCCAGGTTTCCATCTGTTTCCTGGTCGTCATGGAAGCAGCGTGTAGTAACACCACAAATGTTGATGTCACCGTGGTCAGGTCCACGGGGAAACTATGACACACGCAAACACAGCGGACACACGGTCGACTGAAAGGTGACCTGCAGACTCTGCAGGCTGCTCCAGCTGCTGCAGTTTGAGTGAGATCCCTCTGAAGACATCAAACTGTGCTTCATCCCAATTAAAAAAAAGCAACATTTCGGTTTATTTACATCCAGTTTCAACACTTCTTTAGATGAATTATCATTTTTTAGAGCTGGTCTGCTAATCATGATCCTGATGCAGCAGCAGCTACAGCAGCGTGTTGTTTCCTCTCAGACCTCTGTGACTGTATTTTTTGGCACTGACGGCAGGAAAGATGTCGTCTGTGGTTAGCTAACTTCTATTTTTTTGGTCATTTTGCCGTTATAGGATGGAGCAGCTGAAAGGGGGAGGAGTAGAAAGCAGGGGGAAGACCTGCAGCTAAGGGTTGAGGCCGGGAGTCGTACCAGCAGCACGTTTAAACTGCATCCTGATGGAGTTACATGAGGGACTCTTTGAGCGAGAATTCTCAAAAATAACAAGAAAAATGAAATGAATGCACTCTGCTATCTGCTCCTGCTTTTCCCGAGAAAAAAAAAGATTTAAAAAAAAAAAACTCACATGAATTATTTCTTCCTGCAATATTTAAAAACACACGCAGCTCCCTCCAACAGTCGGTTTAGCCTCCTTTATGTCCTGATGAAGCTGTTGAGTCACATTAGATGCTGTTTTGTTTTTTTTAACTCTGACCTCAGTTAATGTGTCTGACTGCGTTTAATGAAAGATAAATGACGACTTGTTCCAGTCTGCTGCTTTCAGCAGCAACTGTTTGACGGAATCGGGGATTTAATTTGTATCACTCTCAGAAAGTGATGCAGGGTGTATTTGTGCGGCTCTAATCCTCTCATGTATATGGCTGACATCATGTTTTTTGGTTTACATACTGCAGCAGGGATTATACCAGCACACACACACACACACATAGGCTCACACACACAGAACAGGAGGTGCAGGAGGTTGCTCTCTCCGTCTAACCTTCACTTCAGGACGCTCTGACTTCTATTCTGTCTTTAAATAGCTGCTCCATCAGGACCTGACACTTACTATTCAAGGTGAGACCCAGAGCTTTCACACTCAAATCCAGGTCTGAAACGGTGGCGCTAACTGCTGCTGCACTCGAATTTGCAAACCCAAGAGTACGAGCAGATGAACACACTCACTGCTGGACAATCCAGAGAATCAAGACGTACGACGTGCACCGAAAGAAACCCTGATTTCACTGTTTGACGGCCTTTGTTTGGATGTTGCGTCGTGCAGATTGATGACATGCTGCAGCAGCTGACCTTCATCAGTGTGATTAATCTGAGCCGAACGACCAGGAGACGCTGATCTCAGATAAAAACAAGATGAAACGAGACAGATTCACTAAAACCTGATCGAATATATTTAATGTGTACGACACTAAAGGTTAAAGAGCATCATCCTCCTCATCCTCATCATCCTCATCATCCTGCTTTCTTACTCTGAGAGTTGATGATATTGGTTGGTGCCTAAACTCAATCCTCAGCACTCGCGTTATTAAAGGATAAATCTTTTTTATATCATAAGGAAAGAAAAAAAAGGCTAAAAACAGGATTTAAAGAAGCTTTTTGTGGTCGACTGATATTTATCAACAGTGTTTGTTTTACTTGGTGACCTGCTCAAACTCCTGGAAGCACCTGCTGAGAAATAATCCCGCTTTAGAGGTGATGGCAGGTGAATATTGTTACGTTCAGATAAGCTGACGTTACCTGTGGCCTCCTGTTTTATGCTAAGCTAAATGTAGCTTCGTATGTAGCATCTTGTTTAAGTTTAGCTAGGTAATCAGTGGACTTCAAACACACTGTGAAACTTCTAACCTGAAAATAATCTGAGCGAAAGTGTTGGAAAGGGGGGATTTGTGTCCGTCTTTAAAAATGTGAAGTCGTTCTGAGTTTAGGTAAACTCTCATGAAATGATTCTGCTTCCTGTCTGTGCAGGAAGTTTGAAAATCACAGAGATTAAACCAGATGTTCCTCCATTACAGACGGCCGAGGATTAACACACAGACACACACATATACACACAGCTGCATGTAGGTTACCGGGCAGGCTGTGCAGGATTTGGCGGGAAATGATTGGTTGAGCCAGAAGGGGATTGTAGGATTGGGATTATAATCCACAGATAAGTGTGTTTGTGTGTGTGTGTGTGTGTGTGTGTTTCAGCGTGTCTGAGTGTGTGTGTTGCAGCTCAGTTAGTATAATCTGCGGTCTAATAATGGAGATTACGACTTGCACTCTTCTGAACATCTACTGACTGTCGCCTGACTTCCTCTGCCTGCCGAGAGAAAGGCTGAACTCCTCTGACCTCCCTGTGACTGAGCGTGTGTGTGTGTGACTGAGTGTGTGTGTGTGTGTGTGTGTACAGAAGAAACTTCTCAGCAGTAAAGTTTCTTCTCAGACTCATGGCGTCCATTCAGTGAACTGGTTCATCACGTTACGTGAAGGCGCACAGAGGTCACATGACGGACCGTGATCTGTCAGATGGACTCTTTGGTTGGATACAGCCGTTCACTAACAAATCATAACTTGAAATTTATACAGAAAACTACGGTGGCCCTGAGAGCTCAAAACACTGCAGCTTAAGAAAATGTGCAAAAAGACAAAACAAGCAAATGAAGAAAACACCTTCATCAATCATCAATCACAACACAACGGAATGGTTTCCAGAGGACGCTTAAAAGTGATGCACACGTCCGTTATTAGCCAATATGCTAATATCTGAATCATGTGATCAGAATGTTAAAATAAATCAAAAACACTTTTATCTCATTTTCCACTGACGGAAAGAGAACCTGAACAGAGCTGAGACTCAACATCTGCATCGTGTGCATCACTTTTAAGTGTCCTCTGGAAACACTTCCCTTGTGTTGCGGTCTTCGCAGCGTGTTTTCTAAATGCTGCTCATGTGTTGTCAGATTGATGAAGATGTTTTTTAATTTGCTTGTGTTTTAGTCAGCACAGTCCACGACACGCCCTCCTCCGTTCAACGATCATTGGGTGAAAACGGGAACGTCGGTTGTTCGTTGTCTTCTTGCTCTCCAGAGGACGAGCCACACATTTCAGAGATTTAGTTTGAGTCACAAAGGTACAGAGAGCCGACTCAGAGACCAGGGGAGCTTTTTTCTCCAGACTCAGCGCAAACAAACCCGAGCCAACTGAGGGAGAGACCATCACAAACTGGCCAGGGTTGACTCAGCAAACAGGACCGGGCTCTGAGCCTCCAGTGTTTCCAGGCTGTGGTGGGACTCCTGGCTCCAAAGCAGACAAAGCTGGCCAACCTGATTCATTAGCAGGGAGACAAATACATCACAACCAAATCCCTGATACATCCGCAGATCCCTGATCCAAACCAGCCCTCTTAGAGCTGCAGGACTACGAATGATCCTGCACAGGTGAGGAACCAACTATATGAAGTCTGAAAACCCTCCTCGAAAGACAATGACAAAGCTATGACATCACTTCCTTCTCCACATGCTGACTCATCAAACATTCAACAGTTTCTCCACTCAACTAATGGAAGAAGAAACACGAGACAAACACACAGAAACACACACCTTGGTGAGGAGGTGGATTAAGGAAGGACACACTGATTAGTTTCAAGGTTTTTAAGAGCGACAAACTGAAGTTCAGAGCTGAGAGGAGGACAGTTTGTCTCTGCTTCTATATTAAAGCCACCTTCAGAAAAACGGACGCTGTGACTGTATCTGTTTGACATGATAAACTTTCCTGTTTTTTAAAAGTGAAGCCAAAAAAAAACCCTGAAAAACAAACTTTTACTTTCTGTTTTCCATCATTTCTGTTTCCTCTGAGCCACAGAAACACACATCAGTGACACTTTTCCTTCATGACCACAAACACAATGCAGTTTCATCCCACACAGCACCACTGTGTATACATCCGCTGGTGAAAATAGTCCACGGTTAAAGCACGGTTTGGAAAAAGTCAGACATAAATAATCTACGATGAGCTGCTTTAAGAAACGATTCAGGCTGTTTGAAACAGAACTGTGTGTTTGTTTGGTGTTTTAATGGTGAGCAGAGTTACACGTCTGCACGATACATCTAATCTGAGGGTCTGCGTCCAAACCGCTCACTGCGTGATGGAGACGGGCTCACACAGGATGAAAGAGGAGAGTGTGTGTTTTTGTCCTTCTGGATTGTTCCAACCTGGAAACAGGAGCAGGAGTCCTGCAGACGTCTGACTGCGTGTTTGTCACAAAGGTTAAACCCACAAACGTCCTGCAGCCTCCACGCTGACGGCACAGTGTGCACGTGTGCATGTGTGTGTGAGCGTGACCTTCACAACCACAGTGTGTTTGTGTGTGTGTGTGTGTGTGTGTGTGTGTGTGTGTGTGTGTAATACCTCAGAGACACAAGTTGCAAAGAAACACTTTATCACTGCCGTCCTATTTAAACACATATACACACACACACAAACACACACACACACACACACAATTTCTTTCTCCTTTCACTCTCTGCACACACTCCTAACCTCGCTCAGACCAGCCTCTAATTGTGTTTTGATAATAATTGCCCAATCAGGTTTGATTAGTGTCATCACTTCCTCTCTGTCATTAACTTAATTACAAAGTCTCAGACAACCTGGGGAGTAGGTGCACACACACACACACTCACATACACACACACACCAGCTTACACACACATACACTCTCTCTCACTCACTCACACACACACACACACACACACACAGGTAGCTTCATAAATCACCGCAGACAGAATGGGAGTAACGTCATTGCTAGCTGTTAGCCGTCTGTATAGCAGGCTGCATCCTGCTAGCTTAGCACAGTCACACTAAGTGCTGTTCGTGTACTGCAGGAGTCTCAGTTTTACTGCTACAGTGACAAAGACATTACCCTGAGGGGGAAACACAGCTACACAACAAAACCACCGAGCGAGCACAAAAATCGTCTGAGCTGTTAGCAGCTCAGGGCGGTGATTTATGACTTCAGAGGAAGTTTTCGTCGGCTTTAGGAGCTAAAACTTGGGAGTTTTTCTGGAGATTAAACAAAACTAAAGATATAACTTTCTTATCTTGCAATAAAATATTAACCTGGAGCTGCAGATAGCTTAGCTTAGCATGAAATAAGGAAAACTTCCCAGCAAGGACATAATGAAGCACATCATCTGCAAAGAAATGAACAAATTCGGAAATCAGCGTTACAACAGATTAATACATCATGAACTCAGTTATTCTTTTTTAGTTTTTCTTTTACAGCTTTGAAAATGAAGCCATTACTGAAGTGCAAATAACCTGCAGTTCCAAGAGTGTCCACTTGAGGCAGGCTGCAAAAGCCCAGGAAACCCTATCAGAGCCCATTCTTACAGAGGAACTCATCGTGATCAGAGCTGTCAGATACAGTTTTTGTATCTATATCATATTTCTTTACTAATAAAAGCTGTATGACGATCTAACACACATGTTTCGGTCATGCCCAACCCTGGCAACGTTCTGGTCTATTGTCTTTAAAACACTTTCAGAAGCTTTAGATATTGATCTTCAACCCAACGCAACTACGGCCATATTTGGCATCACAGATAAACAAAACACAACAATAAGGAAAAGTCATAAAAACATAATCGCTTTTACGACTCTGCTTGCATGTAGAAGAATATTGTTACATTGGAAATCTAAAAATCCTCCTAAAGCTTCTTTGTGGTTTAGTGACTTGACACAATTCATTCAATTAGAAAAAATTAAATACACTCTCAGAGGATCCAAGGAAAAAATCTTTTCTGTCTGGGATCTGGTTTTGAAACATCTTCTGAAACTCAAAACTGTACCCACTTGACACCCATTTAGCTGCCATCTTGTATCCATATTTATGTTTCTTTTTTTTCTTTTTTTTTTTTATTGAATTCCATGTTAACTATATCTGTTTGAGTGCACAGCCTACCTTGAAGAACCCAGGCAAATGTTATTTTATTTTGTTTTTATTTTTTTGCCTTTCCTTCTTCTCTCCTTTTTGTTCTTATTTATCTATTTATTCATTTGTATTATTTCATATCTATCTCATTTACTTATACATTCCTTGTCGATTAGTGTCCAATATGTTCCTGTGGGTGGGGGGAGGGTCAAAATAAAAAATAAGCATTGTAACTCCTGTATATGTATATAAATGTTGTATATTGTTGCTGAATAAAAAGAATTTAAAAAAAAAAGCTGTATGACGGATGAATTTAGTCAAGCTTATCCTTTTTGTTACATAAAGGCAAAGAGTTATACATAATTAGCGGTGAAGCTAATTGGAAGGTTAGCGTGTTGTAGACATGCGAAAAATAAGCCTTACACTGTAAAGGCGAACACGTAATGAAGTGTTTCAGACTTATTTTTATTAAAACTGTCTTATTAGACTCAACATGAGTCACATTCACCTGACAAGTGCTGAAAAATGTCTGATTTCAAGATTTTTAAAGATAAAAATGACTTCTAAATCGCTCCGAAAAAGTCTGCTAATGGTGTAAGAAAAAAAAACCTGCTTCGTTTCTTGTGTTAAGACATTATTCTTATATTAAGAAACTTGATAAGCATTTTTGTCTGACCCCACTGAGCTGAAAAAAAAAACTTGAAAAGAAAAATCAGTGTCAGTGGGTGCTGGCTAATGAAGTCGGCCTCAGTGCAGCTTTTTGCACTTCTGTGTATGCTAGGCTAAGCTAACAGGCTCCAGCTTTACGTTTCTCGACAGACATTAAAGAAAGAAATCAAACTACTCTCCTAATTGTGTGGAGGAAAAGTGCAAATGAGCTTCACTCAGTAACTTTAAAATGTTTCATGTATGAATCTCTGAGTGAAAGAAAATAAAATGAATTAATGATGTTTTTAATCATCGATGTGACGTCCATGTTTCTGCTTCTTTAACAAGAGAACCATAAAGTTGTTACGATGAGCTCATTACACCTGCCTGCTGTCACTCCACACACACACACCGACACACATCGACACACACACACACGCTCTCTCTCCTGCCCACATGATGCACAAAGAGCTCGATTTAGTTCAGAAACGACAGTTTGGGCTCCGTCCATGTTTGTCCGAGTGTTCTCTCCGCAGGTTTCCAAACTAATCTGTCCTGACGTAACAACATGCTGCTCCTCAATCTGCCCACTGCTGGAGTCCTGGCACACACACACACACACACACACACACACTCCCAAACTCAAACACACACTCAGTGTTTAGTAATGTTGTCATGCTCTATAAATAGGTAACATTGATTCGTGTGTAGGAGAATAAGAGAGTGCGTTACAGTACAATGAAATCTTCCTTTACTGTACAGATGGACGATGCAGACTTACAGTCTGCTGCAGCCCAACCTCTCTGTAGTCCCAGTTATCCCAGTCTAAACAGCCAGCAGTGAGCAGAATCTGCCCACAGGTTAGACGCTCTGAAGGCAGGATAAATGGTCTAACAGCAGATTAGAGTCACAAAAGGTTTGGATGTTTAAACGTCGTTAGAGACGGTCAAACAAACGGTTTAATCAATCTGTTAGCGGGTCAACAGTGAGAACGAGGCCAAGTGGAACTCCCTCAGAAAGTTATCAGCTTAAAAAAGTCATGAGCAGGGGATACCGGTTTGAAGATACGTCACAAAGTAGAGGTCATGATAGGCCTGTTCACAAATGCATCCTTCCTCCATTATTCTACAAATATCAACAAAAATGGAGGTTAAATTTGACATAAGATGATTAAACCAGGATAACGAGGGTACGAGTCGAGGCAGAGTAGTTTAGGAAACACAGAAATAGGTGGATTCATTTTCATTGAGTATCTCAGGCCTCTTTTTGGTCTGTTTTTTTGGTGGACTTCCACGACAGGGGGTCACTGTAACACCAGCTTGGCTCTGTAGTAGAAGAGTCCGGCTGCAGTCCAGACTTCATCATGGAACAAAAACTACAACAAAGAAGACGCAGAACTGTTGAGCTGGCTTAGAATTTAAAACGAGCGAGTTTTCTTTCACAAAATAATAAAATTCTGTAGTCAAACCATTCGATGTGCCGTCTTTGCACTTTTTTAAACTAAATAAAGGCTTAAAATCAAACCAAACCATCAAATTGTGATTTTTACAAATATTTTTCACAGCAGCACAACTTTTTATGGAGCTGGTGAGTTCGACCCTGATTTTACTAAATGTTTTTTAATTTCTATTATTTTAAATTTTGTTTTATTATTTTATACTTTTACTTCTTTTTACTCTGATAATCTTTTGCTGCCTGATTTAACTGGTATATTATTTCCTTCGTTGTTAATCTGCCTGTAAAGCTCTTTGTAATACTTGTTTGAAAAGTGCTACATTAATAAAGACGATGATGATTATTATTATTATTATAAAGCAGTGGACACATATTGTACACAAGGAGAGGTTAAGAAGTTGGAGCGATGGTACAGCTGCTGTCAAAGGTCGGACAGCAGGAGGGGTTTTCTCCTCTTTCAGTCTGACAGACGGTCGACACTCTTCAGCAGCTCATCACTCACTGGAGGTTTCCTGCGAAACAACAACGAGCTGCTTCAGTCTCAGCTCGTCTCTGTTTCTCTGACTGGACCTGAAGCTCAGACAGTTATCTCTTTATCTCTCTCTCTCTCTCTCTCCCTCTCTCTCTTCTGTCTTTAACAGACGATTTCTGCTTTAATTAAGTGGATTAGAGGTAATTAGACTCAGAGGCTAAGGCACACGAGTACGAGGACCAAACAACCAAACAAGGAGCTCCAGGAATCCTCTTATTCTAGGAAACAAGGGAGGAAGGAGAGGGAGGGAAGGAGGGAAGGAAAGGACAGGAGGACGGAGGTTTGGCTCATGACAGCTCTGAAATGAGTTTTCAGGTCACAAAGAAAAAGTGAGAAAAATGAGGGAAGATGAAGAAAGTGAAAAGGAAATGTAGAAGGAAGGAAGGAAATGAGGAAAGGAAAAGGAAAAGAGAGGGAAGAAGGAAGAATAAAAGATGATAGAGTTTAAAATCAGGGTTCAGGTGTCTTTCTGCCAAGCTGCAGGGGGCACCACAGTCCAGCAGATCAGGGTCAGTACCGGACTGAAGACCACACACACTCACACACACACACACACACACACACACACACACTCAGGGTCAGTGTCATACTGTCACCTGTGTGCAAATTAACAAC
The DNA here is from genome assembly GCA_030710495.1 of Labroides dimidiatus. Lineage (NCBI taxonomy): Eukaryota > Metazoa > Chordata > Actinopteri > Labriformes > Labridae > Labroides > Labroides dimidiatus. Next base: position 25,338,601 of record CM061160.1, on the reverse strand, counting down.
ATCTCCATGACAGAGAGAGAGCCCAGGAACTACCGAGCCTGTGTGTGTGTGTGTGTGTGTGTGTGTGTGTGTGTGTGTGTGTGTGTGTGTGTGTATAAGGGCTTTGTATGGGATTATCTGACAATAATGAAGCATGCTCACTACATACGCAAGATTATACTGCCTGTCTGCCCGTCCCATCCTCTGAAAGAAATCTGTGACAGCAATATATATATATATATATATATATATATATATATATATATATATATATATATATATATATATATATATATTCAAACTGAACAGAAAAGTTTCAGAAGAGCTGTGATTTTTGAATTTTTGAAAAACCGTTACCAAAATAAAAGACTGAATCGTTCATGTGATTGTTTATCTACTGATTTATTTATTTTTTTCCAGAGTTTTTGGTTGTAAAGTGGTTTCACCTCCAGGCAGTGGTTGTAGTTCATCTGTCGGCTGTTTGCTTGTTAAATAACAGAACACTTCCACAGTAACATGAGAAAACTTCAGAGCTAGTTGCCATAAAAAAACAAAAACACATATGACTCTGTGAGCTTCAGAACAGGAGAAACATGTCGACCACTGCTGCACCAAATAGTTCTGGGAGGAACTTTACAAAAATATTAATAAAAAAATAGATTAAAAGCAAACTTTGTTTAGTAAAACAAGAATAAATATGTTTACAGAGATCATATCCTGTCTTTCAATCTTTGCACAGTCATTAAATTGGTCTTTATCTCCTTAAATCTACAGGGGACGAGGAACTATGACATCTGGATTTATTAATCTGGGATTGATGACATAAAGCAGCAGCAGTAATAATAAGTAAGTATTCAAACAAACTAAAAGTGTATGTGACAAAATGAAACAAACACTTTAAAGCCTCTGAGTTCTGAATTCAAACTGAAAACATCTTCATGTGCTGACTGTGAGAACAGGTATTCAGGCCACTAAAGGGTTAAATGTGCTTGAATCCACCGCAGACAGGTGGAGCAGCTGAACACCTTCAGGTTCTTCTGCCTTTAATTGACTTCAACACTTTATGATGAAGGAAAATATATCAGCAAAACTTCATCTTCAACCTGTGATAACTTTTCATATCATGATCTTACTGATATTTAATATAATCAGCTTCGTGTGCACGCATTTATTTATTTATTTATTTATTTATTTATTAGAATCATAATTATAACATGATATTTTTTAATATTTTGAACACTTTATACTGAAAAGTTTATGATCCTACGATCTGAAATCTTGATTCGGTTATTTTAATGTCATTCAACACGTTTATGAAGAACATGTTGGAGCCTGTTTTCCTGCCGGATGAGTTTTTGGGTCCTGGAGCCTCTTTCAGGACCGTCTGTCTGAGACTCTGGAGTAAAAACTGAGGAGGAGAAGAACCAACAGAGTCTCAAAGTGCAGACAAACAGTGATATTGATCGCCCGGGAGGAAAAGAAACCGACAGATGGACACTTGGTGAGGTGTCAGGGTTAATTTTTCAGCTTCAAAGCGATCCGGACAATAAAGAGACGGACAGACGGACAGACGGACGCTGCGCCTCCGGACATTTCTGGATTAAAGCTTCTCCGTTTCACCTCTTTACCTTCAACTCACAGAGAGAAAATATAAAGAAAAGAAGAAGAAGAAGAGACGGGAGAGGAGTGAGAGAGGGGAACAGGTGATGAAGAGGAAGACAGAGAAGGAGAAGGTGACTTACCGGAGGAGGAGAGGAGAGGAGAGGAGGTGATGAATGGATGAAGAAAGTAGAGTCCTGAAGGTTTAAAGGCTGAACTCCGATCACACACACACTCCCTCCAGCTTCCGATCACTGATCAATAATCGATGCTCAGGCTAGGTGTGTGTCTCAGTGACGTCAGGTCCACGCGTGGGCTTCATGTGATCAGTCACCGGTCATCGCATCCATCAGGTATCCGGACACAGAGCAACTCTGTGCGAGCAGCGGAGCAGAGCGCGCCGAGCGCTGCGCTGAGAGCGGAGCGGAGAGAGTGCGCATGCGTCACACACAAACAGCGGGGAAGAGAGAGAGAGAGAGAGAGAGAGAGAGAGAGAGAGAGAGAGAGAGAGAGAGAGAGAGAGAGAGAGACAGACAGAAAGAGAGAGAGAGGGAGAGAGAGAGGGTGGAGAGAGAGAGAGAGAGAGAGAGAAAGAGAGAGAGAGAGAGAGATGGGATTAAATTGCTTCCAATAAAAATACAGAATTGAACTGATTTATGAGGGAAAAAAGGATCTCTAAACCCAGCGTGTTACCTGTGTGTGTGTGTGTGTGTGTGTGTGTGTGTGTGTGTGTGTGTGTGTGTGTGTGTGTGTGTGTGTCCAGGTTTTGTTGTTGGCAAAAAGTGGATAAAATCTTGTTTAAAAATACTGTAAATACTGGCTGCATAACACACACACACACACACACAGAGTTCTCAGGAGGCCTCGGTGTGTGTTTCTCCTCCCTCTGTTTTCACTGTAAACTCACCTGTTCAGGAGGTGTCGGGTTAAAGGATCGTTCCACAGTTTCCCAGCAGCCTGATGTGAAACTTTAAGCTACTGATAATCAGGTTTAACGTTGACTCTTTGAATCGAGTGTCTCCGTATGGTGGTCACTGAGACGGGAAGGCTGGAATTAAAAAAAGACGCAGCTCATTTCCTTTTTTATGTAACCTCGCTTTAAAGAATTACTGCCACACAGCTTCATGAGAAAAGGAAATAAGACACAAATCTTCCTTTATGTAACATTTCAGCACATTCAGGTCAGTGTATTTAACATTAAGGGTGTCATCTGTGGCGCTGCAGTGTTTCCTCCACTGAGCAGACACTTCATCACCTCTGAAAGGCATTAAATCATGTTTTATCTCAAAGAAGGGCACCGTAAAGGGCACTTCTCACATTTTCTCATGTGGGAGTGCACCCAAGGATGAGGTGGGAGGGGCACCATGACCAATACCATGTTTTCTCCATTAGATGGGAAAAATTTAGGGCATTGCATCACACTCAAGGGCACTTCATCACATTTTTCTTTCTATACGGAAGCACTGATTCACAAGGAAAACAAGGAAACATCAACCCCTTCCTCCCTGAACATTCACAGCATCACATGTTCTCCACCCGGAGAGTGTTATCAGATTGAGCTGCAGAAGCAGAGGGGGTTCTGTGCTTTTTATTCGTCATTATTTTGTCCCTTCAGTGCCCTCATTGAAATCCTTATTTTTTTCTCTCTGGTGTTTTAGAAAACCCTTATTTCAGCCTCTGTCTCTTTAAGGTTCTCCGCTCCACAAACCCCCTTCACTCTGAGTGGCCAGCCCTCTGGAGGCCTGTCGGGGGGGGGTGGAGCTATGAGCAAACCTCGTAGACCTACAAGATCTTTATTTGGTGACCTCATCATTTCTGCAAGTCTCATGAAGATCTGTAGAAGTTCTGGTGCTGTTTTTAAAACGTGGTGTTTTGAAGAGAACCAAATGAAATCACGTTGGTTGGGTTAAAAAAACAATGAGAGCAGGATTTAATAATCAGACTGAATGATGAGTGGACAGAACTTCAGTCTGATCAGAAATCTGAACTTTGACCTCTCCTACCGGAGCCAGAAAGTTTAATTTTCCTCTCACTGAATGATGTCAGAGATTAAACTTCATATACAGCTTTAAAAACACTGACCGCCTCACAAACACAGCATGGAAGTAAATATTTAAGCCACACACACACAAGCAGTTTGAACTACAGGAGCAGTGTGTGAGATAAATCAACGTCTTTTGAAAGTTAAGCACTGAACAGAGGAGTAATCGATAAAAGAGACTTTCACCGACACGTCAAAACTCCCAAACTTTCTGGATTAGATCCTGTCAGCTGCACTGAAAGACTTCAGGAGTTTAATTATCTGAAACTTTAACTTTGAGAGTGACAGAAATTAAACCTCCAACTCGTCGGAGCCACAAATTCTTCAGGAGCAGAGTTCATTCAAACACACACACACACACACACACACACACACAGCGGTAACATGATGTCAAAGAACTGAGACATTCCTCACTCCCACTCTAAGAGAGACACCTCTGTCCCCCTCTGACGCCCAGACGAATTCACCACCAACCCAAAGCATGATGGGAAACTCCTCAGCCCTGTCTGTCTGCCTGCTCTTCTCTGGGGATAATCTTTAATAAAATATCTTTGCTCTCCGTCCACAAATGAAAAGCCTGAAATCAACCATGAATTATGAATAAATCTTCCCACCAGTTGTTTTAGCAGCTTAAGGCTGATGGAGCTGATGGAGCTGATGGAGCTGATGGAGCTGATGGACCTGATGGACCTGATGGACCTGATGGACCTGATGGACCTGATGAATCCTGCAGCTGATTCAGGGAGTGATGAAGGTTTTCGTCCGGTCAGCAAAGCGTCGTTTTTAGGAGTCGTCGTTTCTCCAAACTCAGCCTCACATCTCTGACGTCTTTAAAAACTTTACAGGAAACAGAAAAAGGAGTTCATCTCTCCTCCACTCCTCACCTCCATCTCCCCCCGTCCTCCTCTCCCTCCCCACAGAGGGCCTGGCTGCGGTTTCCCAGAGTTCCTTGCAGCTCCCAGGTCCCAGTGGATCTGTTCCTCCGTTTGCTGCTACGGCAGACCAATCTGGTTCCTCTACTCCTCAGGACATCCAGCCAATCACGATCCAGCACTGCAACGACCCACTTACACACACACACACACACACACCCACGGGCATCTCCCCCTCTCACCTTGAACATCACATCAAGGTTGTGCAAGGATACAGCAGAGTGTGTGTGTGTGTGTGTGAGAGAGAGAGAGAGCGGGGGGGTGGGTGGGTGGGAGACACACCAGTAACACCAGTAAGAAGAACACACATAATGAACCCCAGTGGACACACAGCACAGGGAGCTTGAAGCAGCAGCTGACTTCATGTCAATGAAAACAGCCTCAGGGATCACTCCGACACACTGAGGAGGGTTTTTCTCCTCTTCGCTGGAATATGTAAAATAAAACCATCACGCTTTGATTCCTGTGCTCAAACTGATGCAACAGCCAAGAGTTCAGAGTTCATTTAGTTTAAGAACTGAAACAATCAAAGACTGGATCAGTTTCTGATAAGATTTCTTTATTTGGGAAACAGAGATGTGCTTTAAAATAAAAGACAGACATCAGGCCTCTGTGACGCCACTGACGATTTAAAATCAAACAAAGGCGATCATCGTCTTGGAGGCACTGACTCCACCTTACTTTCTATCTGTCCAAAAACTGGCAACACGCCCACCTGTTCATCAAGTGATCCAGGCTCAAAATTATGAAAATTCTCCACGTTTATATGTAACATGTTACTGGTGTTAACATACCTCAAATGGTTTTTAAACCAGGGTTTAAAGATGCTTCCTTGTATGGGACCTAATGTGGATTCCTTCACTTTTGCTGCCAGCCTCTAGTGGACACTTGAGGAACTGCATCCTTCTGCACATAAAGTTAGCTCAGTTTAAATCCCTCACATCTTAAACCAGTTTGGTTTACTGTCGCAGAAAACCAGTAATAAAAAAAGGTCATTAATAGATATTTATTTTGTTTCTCAAACTGTTCTTTGAGTGTCATGAAATGCATGGATTTGTAGGCTCTCCTCTGATAGTTGACACATAAACCCCATCTTTCATCTTTCAATCTAAAAATGTCAGAATCTTTGCTTACTGTAATGTCTCTCTAAGTCTGCAGCATCATGTTTCACCTTCAAGGCAAACACTACCATCTGTGAGTGTTTTCCTGTGGATTTTCAGGAGCTAGATGGTTCTGAAGCCGCCTGAGGAGAGGATGGTTCTTAATCAAACAGAAAGCCTCAGCAGCAGGTGACTGGAGGAGCTTCATTAAGAAGCAGGAGCTACAAATGCTGCGAGACCGTAGAGACAGCCAACTCTGACTGTGGAGCTACAGTGCATTCATGCTCAGAGATCAAATGAGCTGCTTTAAGAGTCTGAATCTGCACAAAACATCTGAGCTTCACAATGAAACACTGGAGTCACGCTGGGATAACAGAAGCATGGGGAGTGTGAGCTGTGACAGATGTGATGCTGCGTATAGTCTACCTGCTCATGAAACTCCTCCTCCCTGGTGTGTGAAGCAGCTGAGTGTGTGACTTCTGGTCTGCAGTGACTCAACATCAGGAGGTGATGTAAACCAGGTGCTGTGGACAGGAAAGGTTAGACTTCAGACTTGTCTGGAGGGCATCAGCAAAATAAGAGCTGGCACCACCTGGAGAGACTGTAACAGGTAAATCAAACAGGACGTTTACATCCGATCCGTTTAATAAATGATCATTATTAAATGCTGAATGTAGAGGTCTCACCTGTTATATTTCACGTTATAACAACAAACATAATATATTGTTATGAAAAGAAAAGTACCATGTTATAACGTAATAATTTAGTATTTTCGATAATAACGAGAAAATATCTTATTACCGGAAACTTCTCATGATCATAGAACACGATACAGATTTTTTTTTTTTTTTAAACTGGTGTGGCAGCACGGACAAAACAGTTCCCGACAGTTTGAGTATTTAAAACAGTAGCAAACTAGCTAAAGCATCAAATCAAGGTGCTCGTCGCTGTTTAGTTAAAACTAACCCTGGCATAACGTCCTTAAAATACTCCATAATAAACAAAAGTCTAAAAAATAATTGATTAACTACAAAATATCACTTTTACTAAATAATAAAAACAAGATTTAAATGAATGCAGCACAACAGATTGAACTCAAAGCTAGATTTACGACAGCCTGTGAACGCAGCACGGAATTCAAGGTCGTATGTAGCGTTCCGCGGCTAACTGTTTAGCATAATAGCAAGTTGAAAATGTTATTTACCCATTAACAAAAAAAAAGCATCATTAGGGAGGAAAAACAACAGGTGTTTCCATATATCGATATAATCCATAGGAAATAAAACATACAAAGAAAAAGTAACTTACCATCACCCTGAAACAAACGGTCAAGGCCTTCGTAATTTCTGCCATCGGCTAACAAATTTTACATATTTCGTCCTTATACTCGGGAATTTGAGATTTCAAACGGTGCGGTTTTGTCTTCAGCACTATAAAAACACCAGAGAAATAGAAGCACTCTCAAGCTTCAAACATATATTTAAAATCTGAAAAGTGTGCCAACTTTGGCTATCTGTGCCCGCTCAGAATGCTAACAGCTAAAGCTAACAGGCCTCCTCTAGAGGAGGCCTGTTAGGCCTCAACTAAGGTGGCATCAGTTTGATCATAAACTTACCTGTAAAATACGAAATCAAAGCAATATTTCTAATTCTTGAACTTAAGCCTTTAGAGATATAGTGATATATATACTATCAGAGAAGCTGTCAATGTTTTCTGGGTCTGTAACTTGTTTTTCTTCCAACAACCAGTGATTTCCTCAAACAGAGTTTGTGCACTGGCAGATTACAGGCTCTGTCAGCTTTGTGTTTACTGTAAACATGGAGGAAATGTTTGAATCACAATATCCAAGGACACATTCTTCCTTTGAGCCTTTTGATCAGCAGCAAACTACACCTGCAAGGTAAAATGTAAATATTCCAGGATTGGACGGAAGCAAAAAAGATTATAAAACATCTAAAGCAACTTTAATGGGTTTTTTTTCACATTTCATTAACAACAAATATCATCGATAGAAAATACAGACAGAGACAAACGAAGAAAGACGGAGAGACAGAAAGATGGGTCCCAAATCCAAAACACCCGAGTGAGACGGGATGAGGTGAAGAGGAGAGGGATGACAGCAGGGAGAGATGAAGGCTTCATACGTCTGTCAATCATCAGTCCATCACTGCTGCTTCAGGACGGAGGGATGAAGGGCTTTATCTCCTCCTCCTCTCCTCTCTCTCTCTGTTCCTGTCTCTGTTCTCTTTATTCCTCTCTCTATCCTTCTGCCTCTCTCTCTCACCCTCCCTTTTCTCCTCATAGTCTCTCTCCCTCCCTCTTTCTCTCTCTCTCTCCCTCTCTCTGTCCCTTTCTCTCTCTCTGTCCCTTTGTCGGTCTTTAACGTCCACTTTCCGCCTTCTCTCCTCCTCCTCTTCTTCTGCTCTTTCGTCTTGTCGGTTTCGACGGGCACCGTCACGTGCACGCTCCCTCTCCTCTGCCTCACGTGCACGCTCGCGCTCCTCTGCCTCACGTGCACGGCCCTTCCTGTCCTTTCTCGTCTTGCTCTCTTCGTCACTGTCATCCTTGTCATCACTCTTCCTTCTTGCTCGCTTTTTGTCAGACGGTTTGTCTTTCTTCTTTTTGACTTTCTCTTTCTTCTTCGTGCTCTTCTTCTTCTCCTGACTTTGCTCTTTCCTCTTCTTCTTCCTGTGTTTGGAGTCTGAGTCTGGGCGACAAGAAAGAAAAATGATCCCCTAAATTCAAATACAATAAAAAGCAGATATTGATGTTTGAACGGAGAAAACTGAGTAAATGAATCTGGACGTACCTGAGCTGCTGCTGCTGCTGGAGGAGGAGTCTGACGAGTCTGAATCGGAGTCGCTGGAGGAGTCAGTGGAGGAGGAGTCAGAAGAGGAGGAGGACGATGATGAGGAGGAGGAGGAGTCTGAAGATTCGACCTCCTGGTTCTGGGTCATGATCATCTTTGGAGCATTCTTCAAGTGTTCCCTCAACTCGTCCCTGAAAGGAAGAGAGAAAGAAGAAGTTCATTCATTTCTTTATCAGTTTTGTACCGACAGGAACAAAATCTGAAGGTTTGACTTGCAGCAGATTTATATTTTGGAATAAGATGCTCATAAATAAGATATGACCCGTCATATACAGACATTCTGTTATACATGCCGTGTGTTATATAATAACTGTGTATGTTTTGTGTCTGTCTTACGTCAGCCCTCCCAGTCCGATGGAGGTGAAGAAGTTGATGGCAAAGCGAGTGTTTCTGGGGTTATCCCGAGGAAACAGACCTTCAAAGAACGGCTGCAGCGTCCTGAAACACACACAAACACACACTTTCTAAATGATCGTTTATAACTGACGTTACATTTGGTGTGCTGTTCATTTAGCATCATATTTTACTTTATATCTCTAATAAAAAGCAACAATAAGAACTCTAAACGTGCGTGTGTGTGTGTGTGTGTTTGATTGTTCTCACTGGTCTTTGAGTCTCTGGTTGAGTCTGGGGAGACCCATGTAGGCACAGAGCTCCTGGAAAAGGATCTTCACAAAGATCCTGCTGGAGGATGTTGTTGTCTCCTCACTCATCCGGATACACTCCAACACCTGGTCGAGAGACATTCAGCATACACAGCAGAGAGAGAGAGAGAGAGAGAGAGAAATGAAGGAAATCCAAACCGAAGAGGAATCAGTTTCTGGTGTGATACATGAGAGCAACTGGATTGGATTTATAGCTCAGAGTGTGTGAGAGCGAGAGTGTGTGTGTGTGTGCGCTCTTACACTCCAGGGCACAGAGTCGGTGTACAGCAGGTGAGCGAACAGTCGAGCCACGTTTCTCAGTTTGTTGGTCTCTAGTCGATGAATTGTGTCGTACTGCTCTGCAAAAATCCCCTCGAAACTCTCCATGTACTCCTTCTTCAGCAGGCAGAATCTCTGAAAACACACACACACACACACACCGTTAAAAGGCAAACTGTGGAACTTCTCCCACTTCAATAAGTCAATGTGAGCAGATGAGGTTTCATTAAACAGTCTAACAGCACATCTGATATTTCTTCTCTCCTAAACGAAGCGAACAGGCGGCAGAGCACAGAGTTTCAGTCCTATTTTTAAAGTTGTTGTCGTCTGTGTTCACTTCCGGATGACTAATTCCTCAGCGTGCTATTGTTCCAAACCTCTGATTTTAGCTTTACATAAATGAGGAATGACGTACCTCTGTTTTGGAAGGTTTTCATGAACATTACAGCACAAAAGAAAAAAGTTAAAGGTCAATAAAAGAATCATCCAAAATGTTTTGGATCACCCTCAGGACCACCCACAGAAATAACGCAGAAGAATCGTCTCAGCCAAATAAATTCATCCTTCCTCTTATGATAGGATTTATGCCGTCTCTAAGTCAGTACAAAACAGAGTGTGTGTGAGTGTGTGTGTGTGTGTGTGTGTGTGTGTGTGTGTGTGTCTCACCCCGGCCAGAAGACCGAAGAACTTCTCGTAGGTCCTCTGCTGAGCGCAGCAGTCCAGGATCATGTTGCACAGCTCTTTCTGTCCAGACAAACATGAAACATCTCATTCGAAGGGGAAATTTAAAAGTTAAAGTTCAGGTTACATTTTATCGTCATGAGCTGAATCTTACAGCTGAAGTTAAAACTGAAGACGTAAACCGAGCTGTTAAACCTGAGACAGATTCCATCTCCATCACTCCACTCAGAGTCAAACAGCAGCTCTGGACTTTGTTTTGGGAGTGTGATGTGTAGAAAGCAGCTGTGATGGCACATGTGATGACAGCGTCTCATGTTACACAGAAACACGCTCATATGTTGACCTCTGCAACCTTTCCCAGAAAACACCTTAAAGCAGAGACGTCTCTCTTTAAAGCGGTGTGTCTTCAGTGTTTCCTGAACAGGATCTGACTTCACATTAAAGTTGAATTTTCTTTAATCCATCACGTTACATTTAAAGGCTCTCTTTCAGCAAACCACTGCTTTAAGTTGGCTTTTGGGATTTCTGCTTATAACAGTTTTTTTTTTTTTTTATATATATATATACTGCATTAATAAACTTGGAAATAAATATGACAGTAAGATTCTTAACATCTGCACATATTTCCGTTTCCTCCTTGGATGTCGACGTTATCCTGGTTTAAGTCACCTCAGGAGGCCTTCAGCAAAGAGACGAAGAAATAGATCAAACATTTTCTCTTTTTATGGTTTTTACACAAGATTAAAATCATATTTTTGTTTATACTTTTACACTTATGGATGAATTATTATGGGATGGTAAATTGTTTCTGATTTTGGAAATGTTTTCACGACCTCTCAGGGGGCCCCGGACCCCAGTTTGGGAACCAAACTGTAAATAAAGACTTGAAGACTAAACAACCCTGAACGGTCGTGAACTTTGACAGGTGAGAGTTTAAATAAAGCTAAAACTAAGAGACTGAATCAGAATGCTAACATGCTAAGCTAACACAGCAAACAGAGGAAGCAGGACACCTGCTAAACGTCACTGATGTTCAGAGTGTAAAAGCTTTGGGCTCAGCGCGATGTCGGGCCGGGCCGCTAACGTGACGGTAAACAAAGCTGAGGTCAGTCAGTGACTCTTCATCATCATCATCATCATCATCATTATGCTGTTTATTAACAGAAGAGACACACACACTGCTGCATGATGATGTGAGAACTTAGTGGCTTTATGAAAATGTGTGTTCAAACACTCAGTGTGTGTGTGTGTGTGTGTGTGTGAGAGAGAGAGAGAGCGAAAGCGTGGCAGTGAGTGGGGTGTGTCACAGGATGAGTGTTTGTTTGTGTTCCAGCTGTTGTGTTGAGTGATTCAGTCCTGATGCTGATGAAACCAGGTCTGACAGGGTCGTCTGCTCTGACCTCGTAAACACACACACACGCACACACACACACACACACAGCTGCTGTTCGTATCCTTACGAGGACGTTCCTCGTGTAAACAGATTGGGCTACAATTAAGATTCATGTCACTTTAATCTCTTTGTCCTCTGCGAACAGTTACGGGTGGGAACAGGTGGTGACGTTACGCTGATGCAGACGTGATGCTGCACGAACATCTCTGCTTCCCTGAGATCATTAACTGAAAGAATCTGATAGAGAGTGAACTGAACTACATCTCTGTGCTCAGAAACATGCAAAAATCCTTAAATTTCCCATGATGCACGGCTACTTCAATATTTATCTCGCTGGTTGAGTGACTGTAAGAACTGCTTCCAATTAACCGCCGGCTGGTTTTATTCATCCTCACTTCAGAGTCGCTGATATTTTCAGACTGAGCCTCAGCGGGGACAAAAAGTCCTCTGAGGTGGATAACATTATCCTCATTAATACACGTGTGTGTGTGTGTGCATGTGTGTGTGTGTGTGTGAACTCACCGTCTGGCTGTCAGGAAAGTCCATCTTGATCAGTTTGTGAGCACACTCCTCAAAGTCCAAACTGTGGGCGGAGTCAATCGATCAGAGAGTTAACGGGTCGATCAGTGTCAATCAGTGAGTTCAAGCATGAAAGTGTGTGTTTAGAGGTGTGTGTGTTTAGAGGTGTGTGTGTGTGTGTTTGTTTATCTGTAATTTTCTCAATCTGTTTCAGTGTTTCATCTCATTCTCCAAACCTGTGAACCACTCTTCAGTGAAACCATGGTAACTAGGCTGCACACACACACATATACACACACACACACACACAGAGCTTTAAACACCGCTTTAAATACGAGTCCAAGCTCCTCAAATATAGAAGGAGCTGTAAATAACTGCCAAAATCCAGAGAGACGGCTGACTCACTGCCTGTGTGTGAGTGTGTGTGAGAGTGTTTAGAATAAGTGTGTGAGTGTGAGTGTGTGTGTGTGTGTGTGTGTGTACCTGGACTGTATAGCGAGGTAGATGGTTCTTCTGAATGCCACCAGGTTGACTTCTGTCTTATCGAAGATGGTGACCTTTTCATCTGAGACACACACACACACACACACACACACACACACACACACACACACACACACACACAGAGGGAGACTTTACATAAATAAAGCTTTTACACCAAAATTAATCCTAATCCAGATTAAAATCCGCCTTAAATCAGAATCTGGAACACGTAGAGGTTAATCAAAGCATCTTTTAACTCTCATTCCACCTTAAGAGGCTTCAGACTGGACTTTCCCTCCTTTTCTAACTGCAGTGTGGAAACACTGTCGCCCCCTTCTGGCTGTAATAGGAACGACACAAACACTCTTCACACCTGAGTCTCTTCTTCTTCTTCTGCTCTCTAAAGAACCAGTTTTTAATTTCTCTTTTTAAATTAAAGGAGTTTTTGTTTCATGTTCATGGACCAGGAACTTTTCGGGCTCATCTCTGAGTTTTCTTGTGCCGCGCAATAAATTCTGCTCCCTCCTTTAAACTCTTATAATCCAATAATTATTAAAAAAAATCATTTTATGAATCTTAACGGAGGTAAATGTGGCGCTAAAATGAAAATGTTTCTTTAGGTAATTTGGATTTCAGTGTTTTAATTCTTCTGATTTCAGGCTTCAGAGGAAACTCTGACAACACCAGTTAGTTCCTGGAACCAAAAGTCCCCGGTGTTTCCGGTTGGTTTATATTCTCGGGTGAGAAACAGCTACTCACAGACTGCGGTAACGATCCAACGATCTTACCTCCATCCTCTGCCTCGTTCTCTTCCTCCTCGTCTTCTTCCTCATCACTCCCGTCTCCATCCTCTCCTGAGTCGCTGCTGCCCTCGTCCAGGATTTCTGTCAGAAAGTGACGGCTGGTTAATAATGTGTCAGCTGATTGGACGGTGAGACCGTGCCTCCTGTTTTGCTCTCTCTCTCTCACCTTTTTTGATGGCTTTGTATTTCTCTTCGTTTTCCAGGAAGTCAGGATCCATCTTGAACACGTCTGAACAAACAAACACGCATTGATGCCACATGAACACATTTAGTATTTAAGGGTTAAAGCCTCTTCAGATCTTACTCAGGATGTCCTCCGTGTTGTATTCGTCATCCAGAGGTAACATGTGGGTGAACTGGTCCTCTTCGTCCACCAGGTCCAGACCATCTGGGATCACAGGGTGGTCTTTGAAACCGTCTTTCCTGATGGCGAACATCACCTCAATCATGTACTGGACCCTCTTATCGATGCTCGACTCGTGGAGGACGTTCCTGAGACGCTCGAATATGGCTGCGAGGAGGAGACGCAGGAAGAACTTTAAAGAAGTTTTGGATACATGATGAAATCTGTGATCAATTCTTTGTGGAGTTTGTTACTAAGAAACTGAACGAATGTTTGGTTTGTTGCTTTAATGAAACATTCCTCTTTTAGAGTGCTCTCTCTTCTGTACCGTTGATTCCTCGTGGTGACACCTCGGTCAGTTTGAGTCCGCACTCCTTCAGGAAGGCGATGGCCACCTCCACACTGTCATCAGTCGGACGCTCCAGCAGCAGAGTGAGCATCTCCAGACACAAAACCTCATGGGCCTGAGGGCGAGAGAGACAGAGACAGAGAGAGAGAGAGAGACGTAAAGACATTTCTTTTGAGTAACGAACCTCTTTTCTTCATGTTCAGGTTAAAAATCAGGACTCACTCGTTTGATTATGTCTAATCTTCAGCTGGAAAAGATTCGGTATAGTGTAAAAGGTTCCCTTCAGACCTTTCACAGCACGTGGGATGGTTTTATGAATTATGTCAGAAATCTAGATGATCTAAATACGGACTAATTAACATCCAGCATGTAGTTACATAATTGAAATGTTGTCGCTGACGACTACTGTATTTGACCTGAGCCCCCTCCCCTGGAGTGAATGAGTATGAATGTGTACCCCCCCCTCCCCCTTTGTTTTTTTTTTTTTTTTTTTAATTTATTTATTTTTATTTTTATTCATATATGACTATTATATTTTTTTTATTGCTGTAAAGATATGGTCCTATTATTATTTTTGAGCTCCTTTTCTTGAATTCTTTTCAGTGCATTTAGTTTAATTTTTTTTTTTTTTTCTTCCTTTTTTTTTTTTTTTTTTGTGAAATCTGTTCATGTTCTGTTATGGTGTTCTGGTATGTTCCAACAGAACACCGGATGTTCCTATTTAATGCAACTCAGATTATTGTGAATCTGTATATGTGAAAACTCAATAAAAATAAATTAAAAAAAAAAAAAAAAATCAGGACTCACCACGTTCTGGTTGATGAGATGAGCCACAAACTTGGAGGCTGTCAGGCACTGTTGCTGAAAATTTAAAAGACAGAGTTTAAAACTTCACAAAAACGTAAATCATCTCGTGATGTCGAATCATTTCCTATTAATCCAGTGAGAACGACCCACAGAGCGGCGGATACCTTGAGGTTGCGGCGGTAACTCTTCCTGAAGTTCAGGATGAGGCGTTTGAGGATCAGCTCTCCAATCTGTGGGAACTTTGAGTTGATGATGGCGACGACGGCGGCGTAAACGTGAGTGAAGATGGGAGACGCCGCCTGAGCCTGCAGCACAGAGCGAGCCAACAGACCCCTGAGAGACGGGAAGAGGGCGAGTCAGACGGAGAATCAGCTCCAGGCGTCTGTTTCAGTAATTCATAAAGCACATGTTCCTGTTTACCTCCCCCTGACGATGTTCTCCTGCAGCAGCTCCTGGATGATGTGGATCATGTTTGAAACGTTCACTTTGTTGATGAGACCGTTGATGGACTTCTTCAGAGCCTCCCAGCTCATCCTCTGATAGGCCAGGCTGCAGAGCACACAGATCAAATCACCAGCTTAGACTGAGAACGATGTGAGCTGAGGTTTGGAGGTATGAATTTAAAACTTGTCGAGGGGACGATGACGCCCAGTCTGACCTGCTCTTGTCTGTGATCTGCTGCTGCATCATGCGCAGCTTGGCGGGCGGGATGTACGCTCCTCCTGTCCTCGTCAGGATCGGGTCGATCTCTTCCTTCTTCTTCTTCACCGGCGGCTCTTCGGTTTTTTCTGCCTCCTCTTCTCGTGGAGGAGAGGCCCAGCGACCGTGCCTCCTACGATCAAACTCTGGACTTGCATCCCGCCGCCTGTCGTAACGTCCTCCTCTGTCGTCTCTGCGATCATCGTAGCGATCCCTGGAAACAGCACAAAGACAAAGATGAAGAAAAGGAGGATCACAGCGACACACTAAAACACAGATCTCTCTTCTCTCTGCTAAACTTCATCAGCCTGCATGGTGTTGTCATAGAGACTTCAAGGTATCCTGTCCGACCTGATCAGGAAATAATCTATGCTGATAATCTGATTGGAAGTTGTGGATTAGGATCAGGCAGATATCTAGAAGAGAGACTTTTCAGGGTCACTCAGAAACTCCTCACAGGAACTTTCTGAAATGTTGTTCTGTGGTTTCTCAGCTCACACAGACATATTCCTGTTCTTCTGTTACCTGTTATAGCGCCCTCTGCTGTAGCGGTCCCGGTCTCTCTCTCTGGACCTTGATCTGTCTCTGTCCCGTCCTCTTGACCCCGACCTATCTCGTCCTCTCGACCTGGACCGGGATCTGTCTCGGTCTCTTGAACCCGACCGGCCTCTTCCTTTGGATTGTGATCTGTCTCGCTCTCCGGATCCAGACCTGGATCTTTCTCGATCTCTGGATCTGGATCGGTCTCGATCTTGGGACTTGGATCTTGATCTCTGGGGAAAAAAAATAAAGACTGTCACTGGACTCTGGTTCTAGTCCTAAAGTCTTCAAGGACTCTGGACTGACAGATAAACAAGCTGTTGAAGAGTTAAAGATGACATCATGGACACACACACACACACACACACACAGCTCTCTTCACACACTTTGAGCTTATCTCATTTCTTTCTACTACAGAAACTAAAACTGCTGACAGACCAACTCTCACAGATCAGATACGCAGAGTCACTAAATGTTTAATGAGGAAAGAAATCCTTAAACCAGCGCGAATCATCGAAGCCCAAAGAGCGAGGAGCACCACAGAGAGCTCGACATGACGGACTCTTACAGAAACAGCTTTTAGAAATAGAGTCAGACAGAAACATGAGACATGAAAGCAGAGAATTAATCAAACATCTGAGAGTTGAGTGTGAAGCCGAGGCCAGGAGAAGTTCAGGCTTCCTGAGATCAAAGGTTGGAGGAAACTCTCCGGAGCACCGGAGGAAAAAACCAAACGTCAACGTTCTTACGCTTTGCTTCGTACGGAAGAAATGAGATATACAGGAAGAAAAGAAACGCACTTCTAAAAATACATGATGATGTAACTGATAGAAGAGCCTGAGGTAAACCGAGAATATGCTGATCTCCTCCGCCTCGGGGTCCCCTCTGGAGGAGCCTGAGGAAGACTTTGAGGAGAGGAGTATCTGGATTGCCTCGCAGAGCCTGCAGTAAACGCTACACACAGATTTCCTGCTCCTACAGATCTGGTCCCTGCTGCTATTCTGCTTCATGAACACAAATCCTGTCCTGTGTGTACAGATTCAGGCCTGCTCTGTTACCACGGAGATAAAGAAGAGAAAACTGCTTTCTGCAGCACATCACAGAGCCCCGACACCAGAGAGTCGACAGCAGTCACACCAAGAGCCGCTAACGTCCATTTAGTCATTGCTTACTTTGATCTGAGCCACGCTGCTCCTAATCTTCCTCAGCGCCCCGTTGTGTTCATCTTCATCACTGCTGCTGCTGCTGTCGTCTGAGCTGCTGGAGGCAGGACTTGAAGCCGGGCTCCTGGAGGAGGGGCGCCCTGCAGGGCTGGCCTGAGGGGACGGCCTCTCTGTGGGGCTTTTTTCAGCTGCGACAGATTCTTGGGGCTTCTCTGCCGCTGGACTCGAGTCGTCTTCTGAAGGTCCTGAAGACAGGGAGAGACAAACCGTTAGAGACAGAGAGGACACTTAGGAGGAGAAAGAACTGCAGCCTACAGCAAAACAAAAACAACAACATATGACTGTGACAGATGTTCTCCTCACCACTGGGTTGTTTCTGAGCAGGGCTCGGGCTTCGACTTCTGCCTGGAGAGTCCATACCTAAAAACACAGTTATAGCTCTGGTCAATGAACACAGTGACCATCTCTAATAACTCATACATTAAGATATAAAGGGTGTTGGTCTGCACGATATGAGAAAAAATATCAATGTACAACATTTCAAAATGATAGATATATAATTTACACAACATATTTTTAACCACATCCTCCAACATCCAAACACAACAATCTGTATTTTCTTCAATTCATCTGAGGGTGACTGATAATTAGCATGAGCTTTATCTGCCTAAATCATCATCTGAAGGCAAAAACTTTACCCCATGGCCTTCTTACAACAGACGAAACATGACAGGATGAGTGAAAAAGCACTTTTCCCCCCACATCAGTTATCTACTTATGATGTCTCAGCTGGGAAGTGTTGCTAGTTTGATATTTGATTGCTTTACTTTAACTTTTGAGCTGCACATCAATCAATAAATAACTTTTAGCTTAACTCAATAATGAAGGATGGCTCTATAAACACTGCAGGACAGATTAAGAGGATATTCAGTTTACTATAATGCAGGAAAATAAGAGTGATGGTTTATCATTACTGAAATGTAAAATAATCCAAACATTTGCTGACGATTTATCTTTTTTTTTTAGATAGGACAGGTTGTTACTGCCAAATAAAAGTAATGTTCATCAGTACTGGCTCTACATCCTCGAAACAAAACAGAAAGAAACAAACCGACCAAACATATTAACTTAATGTTTAAGTTAGAAAGCTGACCCTTTCCAGAGAATATAAAGTATTTATATAAATGTAGATTATACGTCAGTTTGAGATTAGAGCTCCCTGAAGCTAACACTACAGGTCGAGTCAATTTAGCGCGACCACATTGTCAACAAGAGACGATTTAAGTTATATTAATGAATCAATGCCCGATTTTTTTGTACAATATAAACATTGTCTGGTGTAAGAAATATTAATAATGCCTAAAAGTTAGTGATTAAAGTTTCGTTTTAATCTTTTCGAATCTCCATGCGTTTGCTTGGATGAGCTAAAGTTAGCCTGCTGTGGCTAACTTTAGCTCATGACGTGTTTAAACGTTAACGTTTCTCTTTTTCCGTCTTTTAACTGAAATCTTCACGTGTATTTAAATAAGTTGGGTATCAAAAAGGCCTCTTACCGTTCTCTTTCCAGACTTTTCACCTCTAAATCAAATCTGTGTCGGTCTTCTAACGGAAAACTTCACACATTAAAACAAGAACTACTTCCGGGTTATGCTCAGCTTCCGGATTTCATAATAAAAGACTCCGACGTTTGAATGAAATGGATGTTTCTTAACGTGTCGCCCTCAAACGGTGAAGATAAAAACTACTTCCAGGAAGAGAGCCCTGACTGTGTCATCAGCTGTTTTCCTCCAAGTTTATTTGCAATATGTGGAGTTTAAATGTGCAATAACTGTGTTTATTACTGCTGCAGTCATAACTTTCCTCATCACCATTTTATCTTTAAATAGTCTTACACATTTTCTCTGGGTTGCACTTATCATATAATTTTATTTTATATATTCTTATTCTAAAAAATGTTTTTTTGTGTGCACTGTTTACTTTGCTGTAGTAATTTCCTCATTGTGAGACAAACAAATGGTTATGTTACCTTATTTCTCTTTATAATAATAATGCAAAAAACAAAGTAAAAAATTAAATTAAAAAAATGGATGTTATTATACCATGAGGAGTCAAACTTCAGGATCTCAGTAGTATCTGCATTTTAATTCAAATGTAGCGCATTTCTTGAGGTCATTTTTTACGACTTGATTTATGAGGTATTTGTTAAAACAGTATTTACTGATCCCCTCTCTCTCTCTCTCTCTCTCTCTCTCTCACAAACACACACATAGACACACTGACATCGTTTGAAAAGAGGCAAAACTCATCTGTAATGAAAATAAATACATCTTTATTACTCTCTCTCTCTACAGAGTGATCCCTCCCCTTCATCCCACTGACAAGACATCAATACAAAATACATCATTATTAATAGACATGGATAGAAATTAATAGACACCAACAGACAGGCAGTGAAGTAAAATAAAGAGTTGGTCAGGGATTGTTGATCAGTTAAAAACGTATAAAAAAATAAGCACAGTGAGTGTTGGTCCTGCAGGGCAAGAAATATAAACGTTTCTACAAACATGACGTGAAAAATCCAGCCGAGAATCAAAGCTTGAAAGGTTCAAACTGTCACAGTTCAGAGCATTTGTCCGAACCTGAGCTGTGAATTAATGCTGGAAATCATCAGTAAGAGACCCCTCGAGATTTGATTCTCTTCGCTGCAAACTGTTCCGAAAGATGAGGAGTGAACGTCCACTAAATACAGATTATCCTCCTAGAGTTAGCTTTCTGCAGAAAGATTCAAACGTGTGTGTTTAACTGTGGGAATTTACAAAATCCATGAAAAAGATACAAAAAGAGGTATTCTACAAGGAGCGTGTTCAGTTTGATTGACAGGTCTCTCAGCCAATCACACTACAGTGAGTTGGGTGCTTGTTTGATCTCAGCTTCTCCCGAGTTTCAAGATTTCTGTCCTGGATTAACTTTCATTATTTCAACCTGTGGGGGGAAAAGACACCTGAACACACATTCTGATGTCAGTGGTAAACACACACCAGTTATCCATCAGCTGTGTGTCAGCGAGCTTCAGAGTCATATTAATCAAACATACAGACAGTTTGTGTGTAAGAGCTGCAGGAAGACTGATCCCATCTGAAATGTAAGAAGTGGTTGAACATGTGAACAAACGTCCCAGTAATCAGCATAAACTCTCATATTATTGCACACAGACAGTGTGAGCTAACATGCTAACGCCTGCCTGCTAACCCTCATGCTCACTTAAGCTCCTCCCACATAAGTCATTACATGATCATCATCACCATCATCCCCATCACCAAGACAACTTGCTGTGTAACCTTTGACCTTTAAGCCTGACTTCACCTGTGCCTCATGACATCACACGCTGACCTTATGACCTGCTGTAACCCGTGTTAAAGGGACAGTCTGACGTTGAAGATGCGGTTAGCATAGCTTAGCAGGAAGACTGGAAGCTGGGGGAAACTGTGAGCGTGACTAAATGACTATTTCTGAGCTCTATGATGAATAGAAGCTCGATGATGATGATGACGATGATGATGATGAAGGAATGTTGACAGCTGTGTGATCATAATCCCTTTTTAGCAAACCTCACAGCCGTATAGCTTTAACTCGTTACGATAAGGTGAAATGTGCATGGAGTGAGTGACTCAAAGAGGTGAAAGCTCAGTTTGATCCCCAGCAAACACTCATGAAGAAAACGGAACCTCTGAATAAAACAGATTTAAATACAAAGAAGGCATTAACAGTTTCATATTGGTCCCATTAATGTTGCTCTCAGAATAAGTTAATGGCTTCATTCAGCCACGTTACTCTTACCCTTAGTGGTCTCTCTCTAAAGACACAGTTTGGAAAGTTTTCTGTCTGAGATTTCTGCTTCATCGCAAAAAGACCCGGAGGACGACGAGAGTGTTCTCCAGAGTTTAAAGTATTAAAAATCATCATTTAAGTCATAGATGTGAATAATTTCATGACTGCATTTTTAATTTTACTATAAACTTTTTGCAATCGCAGCCATTAAAGTCTAAATTTACTTATCAAAGGTGGTTCAGTTTTCAGGCTCTGCCAAACCAGCCAGGAATGAAATCTTAGAAGTTATGAATAAAGAAGAAAAAACATCAAAAACATCTCCAACAATGACAGAAAAAATTTCAGATGTTTTTCCTCATATTCGATTTTGTAAGAGGATTAAGGCCACAGAGAAAAGAATGAAAAATTTGAGACCAAACCTCAAAGTTTTGAAAATTAGGCTGGTCTAAAAGTTTACTGTCCTCTTGGAATTCTGATATTTTTTTCTCTGAATTCTGTGAAAAAAAAAATCTGATAAACATTCATAATTCCAATTTAAGTCTCAGAATTCTGAGATGAAAGTAAAAATTCTGAGAAAAACGGACATTTTCTCAGAAAAAAAAAAAAGTTAAAATATGTCAGGAAATAAAATACTAAGTTCTACTGGCCTGAACTTGTTTATTTCTTCCAGTGGCTTTAACCCTTTCATTCTGTATTTTAAAGTCGTCCAATCAACTCATGGATTGAGGTGAAGCTTGAAATCTACAGACAGAAAACTTGAAACATGCCTTTAATAAATTATTATTATTATAGTTTTCATCAGGACTTCAGCTCATGTGCTGATCTAATCTCATAAATAAAACTTTGAGGAGCGACCCGCAGGACGGCAGCGAGCGGAGGTGTTTCTGGTGGAGCTCTGAGCTGTGTGTAGCTCTCGTAGTTTGGGGGGTCGTGGTTGTTGTTTCAGGCTTTGCTTTGATCAGTTTGAAAACAGGAAACAGTCTCTGACATCACTGCGAGTGGCTCCGCTTGGACAACCTTCCCCACACATCCAAACAATCAAAGTCTTTGCTGTAAACGTCCTTTCCTCCTCTGCGGCCTGTCCGCAGCAGGTGGAGGTGGGCGGAGCTTCCTTACGTGTAGGTGGCGTGTTGGTCTCATCATCAGTGTTACAGACATACAGTGTTACAGACGCATAGTGTTCCACACAGACAGTGTTACTCAGCTATACAGTGTTGCACACGGACAGTGTTGCTGCTCAGGCTGTGGTTTGAAGGCTGATGGTGAAAGGGGCGGGGCTTGGATGTGACTACAGCGGCTGCTGCCTGGCAGGAAGCGCCGATCGTTGAGGAGAAATTGTGGCGAGGAGCTCGCTGTAAATCTCCCGTCGGACTTCCTTCGCCACGCTCTCCCTGATCTGGAGGAACAGAGACAGAACAGATCCTGATGAACCTTCTGAAGGAAGGATGGAGAGAAAAGTTTGTTATGATTGAGTGATTGAATTTTACCTCTCTGATGAGCTCCTGCATGTTCTCCACTCCGAGACCTCCCACTGCTCCTGCCTCGTCTCTCCTTTGTTCTCTCTCCCCTCCCCTTCCTCCTCCTCCTCCTCTTTGTCCCAGTCTTTCTGTCCGTTCCTCCTCGTCCTCCTCGTCTTCCTCACCGTGCGCGTTGGGTCGAGGAGGAAGGGCGGGGGTGATGTTGATTGATGCTCTGTACACACCGTGTGATTGCTCCTGATCTCCTCCTCGGACCGGACTGGACGATCTGGTGGAGGAGTGTGTGGAGGGGGCGTGGCCATCGTAGCTGAGCTCTGATTGGAGGTAGAGCTGCTCTCTGAGGAGGTCTGACACCTGGACAGACGGAGGGAGGACATTCAATAAGACAAACCTTAACAGGTTTACATAAAAACTGTGTGTGTGTGTGTGTGTGTGTGTGTGTTTTACCGGCTCTATTGCTCTCAGTGCAGAGGCCGTGCACAGGTTGTCCATGCTGTTGTCTCTGTGGAGACCCTGAGGGAGAAACGACCACCGTTATCGAAGGACTGTGTGTATATAAAACCGAGTGCTGTATATGTGTATTGTGTGTGTGTGTGTGTGTGTGTGTGTGTGTGTGTGCGCTGCACAGTGTGTGATTTGTTTTGTGATGCTAAATAATTTAACTGAATGAATTCTGTGTATACCATGTGTTCACTTTTTATTTTGCGTATACCCTGTCTTAATTGTGAATTCAGTGTGTGTATCCCGTTTAGTGTGTATACCCTGTCTAGTGTGTATTTTGTGTGTGTAGGCCAAATGCTGAGTGCGTTAACCCTGTTAAGTGTGTATTTTGAGTGTATATCATATATTAAGAGTGCATTTTGTATGTGTCCCCTGTGTTCAGTGTGTATACCCTGTGTTAAGTGTGTATTTTGTGTGTACCCTGTGTTTAGTGTGTATTTTGTGTGTATACCCTGTGTTAAGTGTGTATTTTGTGTGTATACCCTGTGTTAAGTGTGTATTTTGTGTGTATACCCTGTGTCTAGTGTGTATTTTATGTGTATGACCCTGTGTTTAGTGTGTATTTTGTGTGTTTACCCTGTGTTTAGTGTGTATTTTGTGTGTATACCCTGTGTTTAGTGTGTATTTTGTGTGTATACCCTGTGTTAAGTGTGTATTTTGTGTGTATACCCTGTGTTTAGTGTGAATTTTGTGTGTATACCACGTGTTTAGTGTATTTTGTGTGTATACCCTGTGTTTAGTGTGTATTTTGTGTGTATACCACGTGTTTAGTGTGTATTTTGTGTGTATACCCTGTGTTTAGTGTTTATTTTGTGTGTATACCCTGTGTTTAGTGTGTATTTTTGTTTGTATACCACGTATTTAGTGTATTTTCTGTGTATACCCTAGGTATAGCGTGAATTTTATGTGTATACCATGTTTGGTGTATTTTGTGTGTCCCCTGTGTTCAGTGGGTTTACACTTTGTGTTCAGTGGTCAAACCCTGTGTTGGTGTGTATTTTGAGAGTATACCATGTGTATAACATTGTGTATATACCCTTAGTTTAGTGTGTATTTTGAGTGTATACTCTGGGTTTAAGGTGAATTTTGAGTGGATATCATGTTTGGTGTATATTGTGTATATACCATATATTCCCTGTGTCTCTGTGTTCAGTGGTTGTACCCTGTGTTGTGTGTATACCCTGCATGGTGTGTGTATTCTGTGTGTATATACCCCTTGTTGTGTGAACTCCAACAGTCGGTCTTCCAGCTGTTGTTCCAGCTCCTGCAGCTCCTCTCTGACCGCAGACCTCAGAGACTGAAGCTGTTCTACCTCCAGCCTGAAACACACACACACACACATGAACAAACACACACACACACACACACACACACACGGTTTGTTTGTATCATAATACACATATTTACAGTCTATAGCGCTGTTACACGTGTTTCTGTTTGCTTTAAACTCACCTGTCAGCAGGACTCAGGTGTTTGTACACCATGGCCTGCTGTCGGATGATTGACAGCTCCAGGTCCATCATCTGAGTGCGGAACAAGTTCAGACTTCGTCTCTTCTGCTGAAACTCTGCCAAAGGCTGGAAGCACAGAGGGACACACTTTGATAAGATCGATAGAAAAGGACGACAGATCAGCGCTCTGTTCTTTCTACAAACTTCTACGTCACACTCCATCCGGTATGTAAATTATGAGTTATGTAAAGCTCATATGTAAACTCATTATACCACTCTGAACACACACTGACTGTAAACGTCTGAGTGTGAAGCACAGCTCAGGGAAGGTTTTCTGCCTGCGAGGGGATCTTAAGATTTCGTGTTTGTAAAGTTCTACACAGAGAGATTTAAGACGGCTTAGACTTCAACAAGCTGCTTTTTTTTTTCTGTGCTTTAGCCACACACAGAACCTCTTCACTTCCTGCAGAGATTTATTCTCAGGGAGGAGACAGGCGTCAGGAGGAAGAGGAAGGATTAGTGAAGGATGACGGTACCTGGCTGCTGGACGACGCTGCTCTGTGTTCGATAAACGCGTCTGGAGTGTCGGCCCGGTTCTGGAGGGAGAGGACGGAGACGTGAGGAGAGAAACTGGGACACAACGAGCACGGGACGCTTAAACATGCTGCAGAGGAACAAATATGACTCCAAATCAGAGTAACTGAATAAAATAGCAGCTAACCCGGCTTGTTTACAGCCTGTCTGATTTCTGGACTGTCTCGTCCTGCTGGTTTGACTCCAGCTGAAGGATCAAGATTTTAAGGAGCTGGACTGACCTGGCTCAGACTCTGAACCGTTCCTCGGATTTCGTGCAGAACTCGTCTCAGCTGCATCTCAGTGCTGGAGGGAGCAGGAGGAAACATTCCCGGGTTCAGACCTGGACCCAGGCCTGGAGCGGGAGGAGCTAACCCCGGGTGGAAGCCTGGATCTGGAGCCAGAGGCGGACACTGAGGGTATCCAAGGTGCGGGCTCATGTTGTACCCATGGTAACCGAGGTAGGATGAAGAATATGGAGGGATGTACGGAGGTGAGAAGTACGGCGAGTGGTGTGCGTAGGGAGTACTGTAGCCCTGGTGGTGCATCATGGGAGTTGTTGGATGCAGGTTGCCCATGCTGGCGTGGTTAGGGGTCATGGATGGGGGTGGGTGATGCAGGTTGGAGAGGCTGGCGTGTGTTGGGAATGGCGGCGTTGATGGCGAGCGGAGACCACTCAGACTGGAATGATGGAGGAGGGACGGGCTGTGCTGGGGATGGAGGTTTGGGAGGCTGGCGTACGGATGGACAGGAGCCGGGTACTGAGTAGGAGGAGGGTTGGGGGAGACGGGGTACGGGCTGGGGTTTAATCTGGCGCTGTGGTTGGGGGTCGGGTTTAAGAACTGAGGAGCAGGTTGAGGGTTAGGATTTGGGAAGGTCATCGGACCTGGAGTCCAGCTCTGCTGGTTTTGGTTTAAGCCCAGGTTCTGCTGGAACTGGCCCTGCTGCCGACTGGACGAGAGATCAGGGACGCTCTGGGTGCTCCAGGAGTGGGCGTTGTCACCCACCGGCCAATCAGGAGGAGGGCTGGAGCTTTGCAGGGAGTAGGACGACCGCGTCAGGTAGCGAGGGATGGGTTTAGGCGGGGGGGCGGTTTCTGTAGGAAGTCTGGATGGTTGGTTGAAGTCTGACGAGGAGGCGGGGTTTATGATCAGAGTGGAGCGACAGCTGGTCTGTCCTGACTCCTCCTCCTCCTCCTCCTCCGCTCCTCCCTCTTCGTGCTCCTCTCCGTCCTCCTGGGTGTATCTGAAGGAGTACCTGGGCTGGGTGCAGGACGCCTGGCCTCGACCAAACTGGATCCTGACGGAGGAGACGATCTTTGAGGGTGAGAGGAGGGACGAGGGCAGAGAGGACGACCTCTGAAGAGGGACGCCTCGCCCTCGTCCCCGCCCCCGCCCCCGCCCTCGTCCTAACTCTTCAGACAGGTTTATACCTTGTCCAGCCCGGTTCAGCTGGTGCTGTTTGGCTCGGTTCAGAGCGCTTACCACAGGAGACCGAGGAGGAGGAGGGACAACTAGACCAGACTCATCCAGGACAGCCTGTCCCTCTTGGGACTCTGCTCCAGCTCCCTCTGCTGGTGGTGCTGAGTCTGCGGCGGTCTCTGTCTGAGTCTGACTGGGTTCTGGTTCTGGAGCTGGTTCTGCTTCTGTCTGTTGCTCCAGCTCTGTTGCAGACACGCTCTCCAGGTTTAGCTCAGATTCAGGATCAGGTTCCTCCCTGTCCTGGACCGGTTCCTCTTCCTGCTGTGCTCCTGTGAGACTCTTCTTGGGGAGCTGGTGCGCCGTGTACTGAGGGATCTCTAATATCCCATCATGCTCGTCTTCCTCCTTGGAGCTGCTCCTCCCATCAGCCTCAGCGGCAGCATCAGGCCCCACCTCTCCCTCTTTGACGTCTGGGAGGACGAACGCCGGGTGGTCCAGGGCGATGGGCGTGGCCAAGTCTTGTGAGGGGTGTGATGTCACCGTGGTCTCGCTGTCACAGCTGTCACTGCTCTCCTGCACCTGAGAACAGGAAAAGCAGCAGATGAGAGAAACTTTGGTTTTTCAGTCTTTATTTGACAGCAGAGATAAAGACGACCTGCTCCAAATCTGATGAGTTTCATTTTCTTGTGTTTGTTATTTTTTTTCCCCTCAACACTTAAACTTTAAACTAATTATCCGTCTCAGTTTGCACATGTTGCATTTGCAGGAGAAGAAATAGATTCCAGACTTCGTTGCGTCATGTAACCTACATCCCTGCGTCCTCCTGGCTCAGGAGTCTATCTTAAAGCTTTTACGAGCATTACGTTTCATCTTCCATCAGGCGTACGAGATCCTGCAGCAGCGCCACGGTACCTTATAAGGTTTTATTACGCTCCATAAAGTGATTTACTTCCAGTTCTTGTTTGATTTACGTGCAGGATGTTTCTCCTCTGGGCGAGATAAGGTTCCTAATGGAGTCATAAGAGTGACTTCAAATAACTTAAAGGTCAAAGTTCGTGACCTAAAAACAAACGCGCACACACAGACCTTGAGGTAGCTGTTGGAGTCGGCCGATGGCTCCTCTGCAAAGCCGCTGCTGTCGGACTGCTGACTGACCGTCCTCAGCAGGTCTGAAAGAGAGAGAGAGGAGCAGACGTGTGAAGGATTACTGCTGCAGTACCCCGACTGTCCAGCAGGCGGCAGAGCAGCACCAGTTATTCTGAAGCAGAGGCATAAAGAGAGAGGGACAGTCTGTCCTCTCTGAGTGAACGGAGACACAGGAAACAAATTTTATTGCAGAGTGAAACAGGCTGCACGTCCAAAACCAGATAAACACTGAAGATCAGGTTTACGTTCATACGCTCAACAGCTGAGAGCTACGAACAAACACAAAACAGAGGAGAGAGAGAAGGTTCAGATTTCTTTAAACCAACTTATTTACATCTGTAACAGACTACAGAACTATTTTCAGCTCAGGAGCAGGCTGAATTCACAGCTCTAAATCCACACACCCTGCACACTGCATTACAAAACGTTAAATTAAAAGATGGATGTGTATGAAGTCAACAAAAAGACGCATGAAGTTTACTCTGTGTGATGCAAACTGACGAGAGCAGGAAGTATAAGAGAGCAAACACAGAGACAAACAGCTCGTCCCAGAAGTCTGCCTGTCACGCTTTTGGCCGCAGGTTGGTTAGCTGATACCGAAAACACTCAACAAAGTGAAGGTGAAGAAAATAGTAAAAAGCTGGAATAAAATGTCAACATTGACCTTTCCTTTCAGCACATGAAAGAGGAGCAACTTTCAGGCCCTGAAGGCGAACCTTCCTGTACTCGAATGTAAACACTGCGGGTTGAAAATGTCAGAAAACGAAGGAGGAAGTGAAGAGGGATACGTTTCAAACGCACCACGGAGACCTCAAACAATGGGACGGTTTGGAGAGTGACACCAGCTGTAAAGATAACGCCACAGAAGAGGATAAAAGGTCAGGAGTTCAACTCACCGCTGCCTCTGGAGGATCTGGAGGGCACGGCTTCGTCTTCGTTACTCTGAATCTGAAGAAAAACAGACACGGTGAGTTTTAGGAGAACAAAACATCTCTCAAACAAACAGATCCTAAAGCATGAGCTGTACGTAAAGATGGACGACCCATCCCCCGCCTCCTCCTGGTGAGCAAACACAACGACAGGTGAAGACATCCTTCACATTTGAAGCAGGAGGCTGCAGAGAGGTGCAGACTGCAGCTTAATGTGCCTCTTTTACTGCTCCTCTAATCTGGTGCACAAAGCGCCCGATTGGTCAACAAAACTGTCAATCATTTTGAGCATGAACTAACCAAATTAAACCAAACCGCTGAAAAAATAAACACTACATGGACTCATATCTGCTGAAGAACTCGTGCCGGAGTGAATTCCAGTTTTTAAGCTCAATCCTGCAACCAAGGAGAAAGTTACACTTCCTGCGTTCGAAGAGTCCCGCCCAATCCACCGTACCTCCTCCATGTCAAAAGAGTCAGCGTTCTCGTTGCGAAGCTGAGCCAGCTGGGGCGGAGCCAAAGCGAGAGGCGGTTTCTCTGGGGTGGAGGTCAGGTTCTTCTCCTCCTCAGGTGGAGGCTTCAAGTCAGCTGCTGGTTCAGCGCCGCTCTGTTCAGGACTGAGGAGAGAGAGAAGAGAGACGGTCAGACAAACAAACACACTCCTCCATCACTCCAGTGTTACGTAATATTGACACCAGCTGGGCGACTTCCTTTTGACGAGTGAAGCTGGGAGCTTCTCTGATGAGGAGCCAGTTTGAGGAGGGGACGGGATTTATCTCGTTACGTTAATTCTGTGTTTATGTTTGTTTGACTTGACGGTAAAATAAACAGGAAGTAGAGAGGAGCGGCGCTGTTTTACTGTGCGGAGGATCATCTTCACACAGCGGCGTGGACGGCTCATCTCTCGATACAGGAAATCATTCATCCCTGCAGCCATTAAGCTCAGTAACTCTGCAGCCAATGGGAGATGAGCTGACAGACACATGACTTTCTCTTCTCTTCTATCAGCTGATGTTTGGTCAGAATGAAGAGGACTGTGAGAGGGTTTACAGACGTGTGACTGGAACAGTTTTCATACCTCTCCTCTGTCTCTCCATCCCCGTTCGTCTCCTCTGTAACCGTCGCCAGAGGACAGCCATCCTTCTTGCGGTTGTGTTTCTGGTTCACCGCGTCCCCCTGGTGGTCGGGGTCAGAACTGCAGCCGTCCTGTCCCGCGTGACCGTTGGTGTGCGTGTGATCGGAGGCTGCGTGTCCGTTCTGCTGCGTCTGCTGGACGGCCGTCGGCCTCTCTGGTGACTCGGAGGCGGCGGCGGCGGCGTTCAGGTTGTGCCTGGTGATGGTTTTCTTCAGGAGCTTGGCCATGTTCCTCGCCGAGTTGGTCTTCTTTAGAGGAGGAGGGGAAATCTCCTTTTCACCCACTTCTTCTTCTCCTTCTCCTCCTCCTGAGAGCAAGAAAACAACATGAAAACGTTCTCCACAGAGAAACACACTCAGATCAAGAAACAAACTCAAAGAAGACAAAATATTAAAATCATAAACAAAACTTCTCATCATTCCTTTCAAGAAAAAGAGGAGACGAAGCTTCGCTTTGAACACATCTATAAATAAACAAATGAATCTGTCTTGAAACAGTCCGAGCTCTTCAGAGGGAGGAGTTTACCTTGCTCCTTGCTGATGCGTTGGACCGTCTGACCGGAAACCTGACTGTAGAGCTGGAAGAACTCGTTGGCGACGGTAGTTAAGACCTCGATCTGACGGAAACGGTCTGAGGGAGACAAACAGGATCGAAAATAAGGGTAAGGGAGACAGAGAAGGACGTGAGAGAGGCAGACTGTACCGATCCTAACAACATGCATCCACCAAGATTCAAAAAATGCTCCCCTTAACCTGCTAAAACAGATTTCTCTGCAGAAAAGAGACTTCAAAAGTGTTTTTAGTGCCTCAGAGGCCAAAACAAATTCAAAGTGTTGCAGATTTCTGCGAACAGATGCAGGACGTCCTCTGTTATCTGTTTGTTTGCATGTTTCCTGATGACTCGGCTCATTTTTTTTTTACAGCTCTTCAAAACAAAACATCCAAACTTCACGGTCACTTCGTCCGGTTTCTCTCTTATACGGTTGATGATGTCAGAGTTAACCTGAAAAACCGTCCTGTCAGGCGCAGACGTCACAGCAGCCCCTCCCCCGCCCCCTCGTCGTCGTCTTCTTCTTCTGTGGTTGTGTAAGTCCGGCCGTCACTCTCTCTACTCTCAACAGGATGATGACTTGCACACACTCCTTCCTTCCTTCTGCGGCCTTCCTCTCCTCTCCTCCATCTCTCCATCCCCTCGCTGTCTAAATACTTGTCAGCGTGTTATGAAACACGCTCTTCTGTCTTTTGTCGCCTTGTAACCACCTCTGATGTCATCACCTCTGCCATGTCATTGGCGTCTTTCGGTGAATAAAGGGTTCACTTTCTGATCTTATCTCTAACGGAAAAACCTCCGAGGGGATGAAAGAAACGTTTGAGTCTGCAGTGTGACCACAGAGCGCTTTCATAAAGCCGTCGTCGATGAGGAGCAAAGAGCCAAAGCAGGAACATTTAAAGGTGATTTGGACGAAAAGGACGAAGGAAGTCAAATCAAAGCGGCAATAATCCTTCATAAAGAAAAATTAGGGTTATATAATCTGACTCACAGCTGCCAGGAAAGCTCAGGACGCTAAATCAGATTAGCTTCATGGTTAAATATTGACATCGGCTGACATCCCAAATTATTAAAGCTGGAGTCTTTGGTTAACCCTGGTTTGTTCTTCTGCGGTGACGCAGACATGAGGACGGTGAACTTCGCTTTGCAGTACTCCTCCACAACACATGGGGGCAGTGTCAGCAGAGAGCTTCGACATTTATTTTCTTAAACTTCTCTTTATTTTTTCTTCTTCTTTTTTAAAACACAAATAAAAAACCTGAGACATGTTTATCCAAACCTCAAACCAACACAGAAAACTAAATGATAGTAAATAAAAGAAAAAAAAGGAAATAAATAAAAATACAAAAACAGTAATAATGCTTATATTTTAAAACCTGTTTTAATATATTTTAACCTTCTTTTTTTGCCATTTTACTTTCTTTTATTTCTTTTTGCTCTTTTAATTAATTTTAAATTGTTTCTTTTAATATGTTTTGCTGACCTTGTTGCTGAAATGTGCTACATAAATAAACTTGCCTTGCCTGGAAGTGAAGCGCGGTGCAGAGAGGTCGGTGGAGACCAAAGCAGAGGTAAAAGTAAAGCGTGTGAAATTTAAAGGGAAGCTTTTGTTTCCTGGATGTGAAGGATGGTTTTTCTTTTATTTCACTGAAGCAGCTTAAATATGTTCTGCATATTTATAAGAAAATTATAAAACACTGAGTTAATATTTACCCTAAAGTTCGGAGGCGCTTTAAACAAAGCAGTGAGCCGGGCGGACACACGGTCCAGCTTCTTCACTCACATCTGGATCTGACTGCAGAATATGAACCCCCTATTACAGCTGCAGTGTGTGATGGTAGGAGCACTGTGTGTGTGTGTGTGTGTGTGTGTGTGTGTGTGTGTGTGTGTGTGTTTCCTGCCGTCTGCTGACTTTGCACTAATGTTCATTCTGAGGATCCCAATACAGGAAGTGAGGAGTAAGAGAAAACGACACGTACTCCCTCGTTTCTCTCTCTCTCTCTCGCTCTCTCTCTCCCTCTTTTCATCCCGAGAGATTCTTTTCTGATGGTGAGAACAGAGCTTACATAACAAACAACACACACACACACACACACACAAATACATGTGTCTGGGATCCAGGGAACCAGTGGAACAGTAAGAGAATGTTCTAGAAAAGAAAAAAAAAAGCTTCCAGGAACAACAGATGCGCTACAGACTGTTAAAGGAGCAGTTCACCTAAAACAAAAAGATCGACGTGATCAAAACAAACTTCTCCTGAAGGTTTCTAAGCAGCTTAAAGCATAAACTTTCCTCCATCAGGATCCAAAACCAAATAATTCAACCCCACAGTGACGCCTGTAGAAGATTATAAACACATTTTTACTGATGTGCTTTTACAGGAGATTCTCATCTGAGCGTGTTTTACTCCTCAAAATGCTGCTTTTACTTTATTTTATTTATTTTTATCTCTTTTCCAACGCAGCGTCACAGGTAGGATCTGAAATCTTTCATCTTTTGTTGTGTTTTTTTTTTAATCTTTCTAATGTTTACCTCCTTCTCTCTGCTGATGGTTTTCAGCTTTTTATACATTGTTTTATTCTCTTCTGTTAATTTTACTGTTTTGAACCTTGTCCTCCTTAAATTTATCTTTTACTTCTCATCTACTGTTTGTTTTATTTAATAAAGCATTTTGTAACCATGTTTTGAATATTGTCACACATAAAGTTTATTATAATAACTAATAAAACTCTTCTTTGTGATGAAGTTCACGGTCAGAGCTGTCTCAGGCCTGGACCAGCTCTCAGTCTCGGTGCTGTAGCTGAGTTTATCATCAGACTCCTTATCTTGTCTTGATTTTTGTCACATTAGCAGGTCTAGAAATCGACCTGAGATCTTTGTTTTGTGTGATTTGGCGTTTTATAAATAAAGGAGTGAAGGAGTGCATTAATCAGTGGAAAACAAGAGACGTTCATCGACCAATATTTACATAATGAGGCTAACTGAAGCAGCTCATACAAGCGGCTCTGTGGTCACCTGATGCTGGGTTATATAACAGTGGTGGTAACTGGTCCCTGTGTGTGAGGACCTGTGTTTGTACTGGTTTATAGCAGTTTGGTGACAGCTGTCCGACTGACTTTTTAAATGTTTGTCAATAGAATAATTCCTACGTCATGCTGTAGAATCAGCTGCTGGGTTACATGTTGCTCAGACAGTCGGGGGACACGGGGTCAGTATGACGTAAGAAACGGAATCCAGGAGACCGTGTCATTTTCTACACTCCTGTTTTATAAAAAAATCAGATCACAGATCATTAAAGCTCAACTCATCGTCACTGTTAACTTAAAGCTCCTGTGAGGAGTTTCTTTAATGGTTATAAAACAGACTGAATTAACCGTGACGCCTCTTTAAAAGCTCCATTAAGAACATTTATCTACTCGTTTATCTTTGTGTATTATTGTGTATACGTTTGTTTTTTTTTGTTTTTTTTTGGAGTGGATATTTTGTTTTTTATTTTACTCAATACCAAAATGTAATTTTTTTAAAACTTTTTTCCCTTGTTGTATTGTTGTTGATGAGAAAAATGAATAAAAACTAAGTTAAAAAAAAAAAAAAAAAAAAAAAAAAAGCTCCAATAAGACCGTCAGAATCAACGCTCACAGTTTTCCGTGTTTTTCTGTAAATCAAGATGCAAATAAAACAGACTCTTTTAATTTTGACTTTGTCCAGAAGTTCCTCACAGGAGCTTTAATCGTCTCCAGTATCCTTCAGCATCACACTTTTTTAAGCTAGTCGAGAGCTCGCTGCATTTACTGCAGCTTGTGAGCGAAGCTTAAAGCTCCTGTGAGGAGCTTTCAGTGTGAGCTGACTTTGGCGCCCCCTGTGGACAGAGTGATATGTCTTGTATCTTTGCTGATCTTGTCCTGTAGATGTGCAGGTGATGTCATCTCACAGCAAAACATTAAAAAACAGAAACTCTCACTCTTGAAGATGATCAAGTTTTTGGATGTTGCAGATTTTAAAGAGACGTCACTTTTAATTTCCACACAAACGGTTAAAAACTCCTCACAGGAGCTTTAAAAAAAACTGTAATCAAAGTAGTTTCATGTGTGAGTGTGGCTCCTTTGACATGAAGAGTTGTTTTGTTTACCTCGAACAAACTGGGACCAGTGATGAGAACTGGTCACACAGCAAACAAAGAGTTAAATTTACACCCCTGAGTGATTCATCTTCCCGTACAGAGGATCTTTGGTTAAAACCTCTTCTCAAAGCCTGAAGACGATGAACCGTGTGTGTGTGTGTGTGTGTGTGTGTGTGTGTGTGTGTGTGTGTGTGTGTGTGTGTGTGTTCAATTAGGAAACCAGTACCTTCATGCAAACACGAGTTTGAAAACAAAAAGAGGCCAGGATGTTAGCAGAGTGGGTCTCTCTCTCTCTCTCTCTCTCTGTGTGTGTGTGTGTGT
This sequence comes from Labroides dimidiatus, assembly GCA_030710495.1. Taxonomy (NCBI): domain Eukaryota; kingdom Metazoa; phylum Chordata; class Actinopteri; order Labriformes; family Labridae; genus Labroides; species Labroides dimidiatus. Next base: position 25,303,926 of record CM061160.1, on the reverse strand, counting down.
GTGTGTGTGTGTGTGTGTGTGTGTGTGTGTGTGTGTGTGTGTGTGTGTGTGTGTGTGTCTGGGACAAACAGATCTTTGTCCTTGTTGGCTGTGTTGTCCTGGCAGTTGGCAGAACAGCTAAAAGAGCGAGAGGACCCCACAAAACACCATCAAGTACTATGAACAGGACACACACACACACACACACACACACACACACACACACACACAGCCTTTGAGCTCCACTTCCTCAGTCTATCGTTTCAGCATCTCCTCACTGACGTTGTTTACCTCAGTTAACAGACTTCAGGGGTTCAGCCTCGCTCATCGTCTTCACGTCTGGTTTTTAAAGTCTTTATGATCAATTTCTGATCCAAGGATCAGGATCAACCCAGATCCAGTCCTAACTCCAGAGTCCCCTGGTTGTCCAGGACCGATCTGACCTGAGACCTTTAGCTGATGTAACTCTACGAAGCCTCTCGTGTCACCGCTGCAGGATGACGGCTGCTTTGGTTTTGTTTTTTCGTTCCCGCTCTTTGAGAGCGGAAACTGACTCCGTCCTGCCAACATCAACAGTCAGAATACCCGACATATTTGTCCTCTAGTCTGATTTTAATTCATTTTAATTCAGAGGTGAAAACATCCTCGAGGACTTCGACAAAGTCTGCTCGCCTTTTGGGATGAAACTTTGGATTCTCATGACCTGCAGGACTGAGGAGGTCTGACAACATTCTGCTCTGCACTTTAAAAACCGTCTGAGGGAACAAATCCAGACACAGATCGACTAAAGAACTCAGTTTACAGACGTTAAATAGAAGCACTCACTGGTCAGAGCGTAGTTGGGGTTCTCCAGTTCCATTCGCTGCAGCTGAGCTCCCAGGTAGACCTGCAGGTGGAGAACAGGAAGTTAGCGGTTTGCAGACCCCGTGAGGTTTTTCTTCAGTCTGCAGCAGAGAAGCACTGAGGTCGGCCACGTTAGCTGGGACTTCTTCTGTTTAAAAGCCATTCCAGCAGCATTTCTTCGATCCTGATTATGAAGATGGATTTTACGCTCAATCTGGGTCCCAAGAGGATAAATCCAAAGACCTGGCATGGTCCTTCCAAGATTTAGTACCAAAGCTAAACATCTCCAGAAATTTCCTGATTTTCAGTGAAATAACTGAACATGTACTGATCACAGATCTTTTTACTGATATTCAAGGTCTCCAGAGGATGGATCTCGATGCCTTTCGTGTGCATAAAATGTCAGCAGCAGTAATCAGGATTCATCTGGTCTTAAACTGGCCTTTGAGTTTCCTTCGTCGTCGTTTAAATACCTTGACGTCGATGCCGCGCGCCGTGGACGAGCTGTTGAAGAACCTGGAAGGAACTCTCGAGCCCAGATCTGGTTCTTCTCGACCAAAACCGAGATTCAAGAGGATTTCCTCTGGGTCCTCCTCGTACAGGTCCAGGAGCTCTGACACACTGTGGACACACACACACACACACACACACACACACATCCAGAGAGAAAGACAGGTGTTTGGTTAGTCAGTGTGAGAGTCCATGAGCCGGTCAGGAAACTGACGAGTCTTCTGGTTTGTTCAGTCGGGCTGGAGCTGAATCTGCTCCTGTGACGCTACAACACCTCTGAAACCCCGCCAAACACAGACAGCCAGTTAGTGTGTCACACACACACACCTGCACACACACACACCTCCCTGTCAGTGAGTTAGTCTGAAAGTGAGAGCTGGTGTAAAGAGAGTTTCTTGAAGATCCAGAGACGGAGCTGAATCTGAAACTTCACCTGTGGAAGGACGGATCACACGAGGCAGCTTTGACTGTTTGTTCCTGTTCACACACTGCAGACGGCAGTTTATCCAACACACACTCAGCCTCACAGTGAAACAGAGCAACACCAGACTCCATCTCACCTGTGGGTCACCTTTCTGCAGCACAGAGCGCGACACGTCTAACGGTTCAGTGATGAACTGAAATAATAATCAGCCTCACATCTCGGTCGCAGCGTGTTAACGTGTTAATAGAAACTCTGACATGCAGTTTGGTGAGTATCATCAGTGACGTAGTCAGATGCATGTTAGTGATAAAAAGATAAAAACAAACTTCTGATTACATCAAATTATCACCGAGAGAGACACAGAGGTCAGAGGTCACAGAGGTCAGAGGTGTTTGATTTTAAAAACATGGCGGACCGCACACGTGAAGTCAGTTCAGGCTGATTTTTAACAAGACAATCCTTTTTCATTAGACTGCTAACACACACTTCATGTTTGAGACTCTACAGATACAAGATCTCACGGTTTCACGCGTGATAAAACGTGACTTCAGAAGATAAACAAACACAGAGGACGGCATGTTTCAGAGTCGCCACAGGCTGCTCCTCTTCTTCTTCAGTTTCTCTCTTCGCTCAAAGTTTTCTGACGTGCTCGCGAGCTGAAACATGCGGTTGATGACGCTTCACGGTCGGCTTCTCTCATTGGTTGATGCAGGTATTCTGTCAGAGACAGTCGGACCAGGAAATGGTTCCAGATCAAGAGATGCTAACTCTTTAGGGAGCAGTAAAATAGTCATATTTATTTATTTCTATGCATTTGAAGATTATCTGGACTCGTCATAAAAAATCAGGCCGTAACTTTGGCTTAAAACCGTGAGGTTCCAGCGTAACAATGACGATTTTCTTCCATCCTATCCTGAGTTGTCTTTATTAAACTTTTCCCTCCTCGTCTTCCTCGTGAGCCGAGGGTCCCGTCACTGCTACGAGTTTATTCCTATTTTCAGCGTCCTGTTGGTTTGAGCCTCTGAAATCGAGCTGGACCGGAGGTTTTCAGCTCCTCTCTCTCCGTGACTCCACGTTCTGAAGAAAAGCTCCAGAAGCTTCCGGTGAGGAGGTGAACTGACCTGGACACAGTGCTGCTCTTCCCTGAGCCTGTGGAGTTCATACTTCTTCCTCTTTCTTTAAACTGACTCCTCTTCTGATCTGCCACAAGACCAAAACTACACACACACACACAGACAAAACACACACACACACATATATATATACATATATATATATATACACAGATAAGCACACACACACACACACACATAGACAAGCACATTACCAGAAGCGCCAAAACACACACACAGAGAGGGAAGGAAGAGAGGAGAAACGGAGTTAACGTTGATGTGGATCTGAGTTTATTGACAGTTTAAGGAGGAGAGACGTGAACTCACCAGGATTCAGTTTTGTTGTTACTGGACTGAAGGTGGTTAGCTGCAGAGGAAAACAGAGAAATAAAGATCAGCTGCAGCATATTAGACCAAGAAGGAAGCTCAAAACCAGGACTCTGAGTCCTCTTTGGAGTAAAGGTGGGTCGTTTTTACACGTCAACCCTGTTAGAATCAAAAAAGTCCTTCTGGAAGCTTCAGGTCTGAACTCTCTGACTCTCATACATGATGAAGTGAAGGCAGCCTGTCAGAGGACTGACACTCATCACACAGGTGTGACTCCTGTTTTCTTTTCCAGCTTTCAGAGAACCTGTTTGGACCTGTCGCCCTGCCAGTGTCTCCCTGTCTCTCTCTCTCTTCTCCTCTTGTCACTGCAGCCTAATTTCTTCTTCTCTTTCTTTCACTGGATCCAAAGTGTTTTCTCCTCTGATGGAAAACTGGATTAAAGGACCCTCGCCTCCTGACTCTCATTCACAGCCTCACTTCCTCTCCTTTCACTCTGAATCCTTTCATTAACTAACTCACTTCCTTCAGTTCACACGTTTAACACCTTAATCCCTCCGATCCTCATCTCGCAGCGTCTGAAATCATTACAGCTCATTAGGATGTGCTCAAACATGACGTCTCCAGAGGCGTCTGCGCCACACAGGGCGGCGACGATGCTGACAAACGTCGTTTAAAGCATGAGAACGATCGTCGCTGTCCAGACATGAGAGAGGAGATTTAGACGGATCCACGGAGTCACAGAGTTAATTCAACTAAAAGGTTTTTTTAGTTTTATGCTTCAATGGATTCAGACGGAGAAATGATGCGTGAGGAGAAGTGTGTCTACAGGGTGTGTGTGTGTGGATCATTCAGGACTCACTGAAAGCATCAACGAGCTCCTGAATTATTTCATTTTTACAGAATTTATCTGAAGCAAATTTTCAAAGAGTGCGACGTTGATGAACATCATCATCATCGTCTTCTCTGCTCTGTTTAAACAAGTTGCTGACATCAGCTGTGATTCATCGAGAAACCTGAAAAACTTGAGAATCGGAGGATTACTCTTCTTTTTTCCAGTTTTTGGATTGGACAGACGGTTTGTAAATGCCAGACATTTAAGAAAAAACTGCCGGCAGGATTGCGATCCTGAGGGTTAAGTCAGTTTGGAATCTTTAAAGAGAGGGTATTGTAGTTTGTCCCTCTGGGGCCTCCGTAGTATATTTCCATGAGTTACAGCTAAAAAAAGAACAAACCCTGTTTTTCTCTCCCTGCTGTTTTAGAAAACACTTATTTCAGCATCTGTCTGAAACGCTTCGTTTAAGCTGCTGTCTCTTTAAGGCTCCCCCTTCCCTCTGATTGGCCAGTCCGCTGGAAGCATCCTGGGGGCAGAGCTATGGGCAGACCTTGGTGTTTGAGGCCCGTCCCTCCTCATCATTTCAGCATGCTTGTTTTTTGACAGAATGAACCATTCTGAGACGTGGATCTCTCTTTAAATTCATTTTCTTATATTCTGGTTTTATTTTGGAGTGCTCTGTCATCATTTCCTGTTTTATGTATTTCTGTTATTTTTCGAGCGTCATGTTTTGTTTGCGTGAGCTGCTCAACAAAATAAAGCTTCACAGGATTGAACTGGATCACTTCAGCTGGATTTCTTCGCCACAAGCTTTTCCACCGACTTACTGAACAGCCAAAGCACACTTGGACCGAAGCATTTCAATATTTACTCAATGATTACATAAAGACACATAATCAAGGTGACTTATTACTGACTACAGGATGTAGAGCTGAAAAATCAGAGAGCTGGAGAACGATATTTACTGTTTCTTAAGCCGAAACCGCGTCTTCGATTCAACAACCTGAGCTCTATTCAGACGAGGTTTCCTGGAAGCCATCAGAGCCTCTGCTTATCAAACCATCTCTGACCTGAGAACCACTAACTGCTGTTACATCCACCAAAACAACAAGCCAGCAGCACTTACAAAGCTGACGTGCCGACATTTAAAGAGTGTTATTTGTTACGGCACATTCAGAGCTCGCAGGTCGAGACTGAAGATTTTTAAAGCGTCTCTGAAATCGGGGATTGGACAGAGGAGGAAAAAAAAAACGTCTGGGTATGAAAATTCCTTCCATGAAGCATCCTGCAGCCCGTTCACGTGTGTAAATCGAGAACAAGTGTCTCACAAACACAGCAGCGTAAGAATCAACAGAAAGACCCGCGTTCATTCCTCCGTCCTGTTTCTTCACGAGGGAAAAGTCAACAGTGACAGAGGCGTGGAAAAAGACTTCACGCCTCACCGAATGTCCTCAGAGTGTGTGTGTGTGTGTGTGTGTGTTTTCATCATTCCTCTGATCCACTGTGAAAACATCGGTAACGGCTTTGATAGAAAGTGAGCGTACGTGTTGAGCTCACAATGGACCGTAATGGCTTTATACAGGAGCACTGACATGTGGGAATGCTGTGTGTGTGTGTGTGTGTGTGTGTGTGTGAAGTTGACACTGAATAGCTGCTAATGAGTTGATGCTGAGAGGTCAGAGGTGGAGTAGATTTCATCACAAATATCATGTTTCATGATCCGCCGTCTGTCGTGTCAACATGAGTAAATGTGTCATATGTGCGATCATTAAAACAACAAAGAGGGACAAATTTAAATCCATCCATCGTCAGCTGATTATCCAGAATCAGGTCACAGGGGCAGCAGCTCACACCAAAAACTGACATCTAAGGAAGTGTTTACGTCTTATTTTTAGTAAACATGTCTTAAAATGAGCCACTTTTACCAACAAGTCCAGAAAAATGTTTGATTCTAAGATACTAAAACATGAAAATGACACCTCGGCTGCTTCCGATATGTAAACAAATAAAAACGCTTAAAAAATATTAAAGTCAGGGTTTGTAGTCTCTGAAAACTAGCATGAATTTGAATGTAGCATCTCCTCAGGACTGTTTAGCCCCGCCCTCCCACACTCAGAACTCGTCCTAAACGACGCCCCCCCCCCTCCGCTCACATGAACGAGCGCCGCTGATTCAGGATCAAATGATGGAGACGGATCCAAACCACAGACTTAAAGCGGTCCTCAGCTCATGGTTTCTGTTTGCTCTTCGTTAGCAGTAATCGGGGTATAGGTAGTTTTTGAATCAGGGCTAGTGCATGATCGCAAAACAGGAGGCGGGCAGAACGGCAGGACAGGATCTGATTGGTTTAATAAACTGGATCCTAATTGCTGGGATTGGTTGGTGTTTCCAGGTTTCCTCCTGCTGTAGACAGCAGATATTTTTCACTCTGTTTTAAGAACACATCATGTGTTGATTGACATCATAAAGATCGTTTAAATCAGGAGAACAAAGAGTCTGAATCTGATCACCAACCCTGACTTTAAGACATGAAACTAAACGAATGCCCTTTATTTACCCCACTGGAGCAATTTTTTACTCACGCAAGCTGACCCTGACACCTCTCTCTCTCTCTCGGTGTACCAACACCATGTGGGATAAATAACCCCTCCACATATTTTACCCTGAGGCCTGCTTCCAAACAGACGCACCGGAAACAACAGGAGGCTTTCTTATCACTGCTCAAACCAGCTCAAGTGATGTCCTTCCATTCCGAGGAGCAGCATCTCTGCTCCGAGCTCCTTCTGGATGTTAAAGCTCCTCTCGCTCTCTCTCCTTTTAAGGTGGAGTTCAGACCCCTGCAGAGGAAACTATCTGTGACCTCATTCTTACAGTTAGCACCCAAAGCTCATGACCACATGTGAGGGTTGGAAGATTGAAAGCTTTGCCTTCAGGCTCCCTCTTCACTACGACGGCACAACGACGGCGCTTCACACCAACCTGCCTGTCAACCCAACGATCAGCTGCAAACCACCTCCATGTCTCTCAGCCTGCAGACGTAACATCACGGACCCTCTAATTTCAATATCAACAAATAATCACACATTAAAAAATGCATCTGAACTAAATCACACACACACTGAATTTTAACATCTTTGGGATAAATTCAGACGTGATGTTTTTATTGGAACCAGTTTTAATTTAGAGAATCAGTTTTCTCTATGAGCGGCTGTCAACTCCGCAGCACATCATCGATTAAAGCTGAAATAATCCCAAAGGTTAATTCTTTGTGATTTGAAGAGCTGGACTGATGATGTCACAGGTTTCTTTAGTTGGCTGTTTTAAAACATGATAAGTAGAATAATCGAAGGAAACTATAAACAATGAGCTGAAACCTTGAATCTTTTCTGAATTGTGAGTTTTTTTCCTCTGAACTTACCTTCAGCTCCCAGCGAAAGGTCATCTTCGAAGCTGCAGCCGTTCCTCAGTGCCCCTGTTCCCACACACACACACACACACACACACACAGAGTCAGCTCAAAGTTATGAAATCCACTCAGCGACAGGTTCACAGTTACACAACGGAAGAGTTTTAAACTTAAAGCCTCAGGTTTAACTTCTTCAGTCATAAACCAAAGTCCCCATCAGAGAGGAGGTGTTGGTGTCCTGACTCATAAACGGAGAGGACAGGTGAGTTTGTCTCACCTCTGCTGGGAGAAGCACTCTGATCATCCAGTGAGGCTCCGAGAGGAGTCCTAGATAAGAGACGAAGAGACGCAAAGTTAACCATAAACCAAAAATTTACGATTAAAACACGACAACAAGCGGAATTAGTGAGATATTAGCACACAGTAGCATCTGAGGATAACTCATAACTAACAGGCTAACAGGCTAACAGGCTAAGCTGTCTTCTGGTGCTGAAATCTAACTGCCTACAAGGCCGAGGTTAACGATCCTCACATTGAGAGCTGGTTCGTTCACAGGCAGCTTTCAGGGGCCCAGAAAAAGCAACGATTCAGGATCAGAACGCACGCATGTCAGGATGCGGCTGAGTAAAGTCAGCTAGCTACAAAACATACAAATGGTTTCCATCCCAGACAGATAAGCTCACTGAAGTGATGCTAACTAATCCAATGATGGTGCATGTCAAACCAAGGCTAACAGTTTCAGAGCTAACTATCCCACGCAGGCTAACTTCCTGTCAGGTTAAGGTTGAGTAATCCAGTTGTAGAAGCTAGCTATCACAGCGCTATCAGGCTAAGAAACACATGCGAAGCTATTCTGAGACAAAGAATCGTCTGAGTCATGCTGTGGTACAAGCTGGACAGAGAGAGGCTATCCCAGCTCCATCTGCAGCCTGTGTAAGTCACCTGGTCAGGTATAAGCTAACCATCTCAGAACTGATGCTGTGTTAAGCTAAGGAAGGCTAACTCTTCCAGCTCTTACTGCACAACAGGCTGAGAACTTTATGTAAACAACCCGTCAGAAGAAGACAACCATCTGGACTCAACCTGCTCGTCAGCTGACATGAACAACCCAAACACAGAGCCCGTCAGGCGGAGGCGAACTTCTCTGAACTAACAAAAAATCCTAAACTTCAGACTCACTATCCCAGACTAAATCCTGGTTTTAGCACCTTTCCAAGCTGTCCCACCAACCAGACCAGTTGTCCCAGGCTAAGTCTCTGACAGATCAGGCCGGCAGCCGGTCTGAGGTGCTCTCTGCAGCAGAACGCTGCAAACACTGAGCTGTTACACAACCTGCAGCTCTTATCAATGGGACAAACTTCATGCCACCATTTTAAACACACACACACACACACACACACACTCACACACACAGGGATTATTGTGCAACAAAGCGCAGCCGCAGTGTTTGCCAATCCTCCTCCTTCCCAACGACGGCCATGTTGGCCTCAGACCCCTGCTAGCGGCTGCTCAGCGTGTCTGCAGGTCCGGCTGCAGCAGAGGACACGTCTCAGAGAGGCCAGAGAGCTGGAAGTGAGAGCAGCTAGTTTGGTGTGTGTGTGTGTGTGTGAGTGATAACAGTGTTGACTCAGCAGGAGGAACTCCTCCTCTGTTTACACTCCTTTCTTTTTCCCGTCTTTCTCTTTCTTTCTCTATCGGCTCCTTCCTGCGTCTTTCTTCCCTCTCTGCCTTAAAAACTCTCCGTGTCTGATCTCTGGGTGTGAGTCTCCCACCTTTGAGTCCATGTTATGTGTGTCTGTGTGTGTGTTCTCTGTCTGGGCGTTGGTTATGTGTCAGTTTCTACGTCAGGAGCTGATAACTCCCAAACACACAAACGCAATGCCTCCAGAGAACCAATAAGCAATTAAGCCCGTCTGCTCCTGAACCCGTCCGCCAGGATTCAGGAAACCTACGTTTGTTTGCTCTACTTTCCTGCTCATCATTTCCCAAAAGTCCGTCGTTGTTTTTGAAATCAAAGTGCCTGGAGGTGCAGACTGCTCTTTGCTAACACAGGAAGCAGCAGGAAGGTGTAGAATCAATACTTTACCTGCATTCAATCAGCCAGCTGGCTATGTTGTTGGGAACTCGGCCTGACGGAGAGAAGCAGAGGATCATTACAGCAGGATATAAGTCCAAACATTACAGCTGATTCTGGTCGTAACATCTGCAGGCTGCACTCCAACATATACACACGCTTATTTCAGCTTAACCTTCACTGATAAAAGTTTCCCAAAGTTTCAGCAGAACTTCTTTCGTTTAATTCTAACGAATAAAAATATCAGTTTGCAGTGAAGCACATATTCACAGTACAAGAGCTTCAACAATGAAGTGGTTATCAAAGAGCACGCACTAAAGAGCTGTTTACAGTTCAACAAAGCCAACACGGCTTATAAAGGATCGCGCGTGTTTAAACAAGACTCACCGCGTGTCCGGACCACAAGCGTCACATTAGCGTCATAATCACATGCTGACAGTGTCGGTGCACACTGCAGTGACTTTACCGCTTCTGTCTTGTTGGTGCATCAATATCAAAGATTATAAATGATAGCATGCTAAAATATTAGCATGAAGTTTATTAAAGGTGTGAAAAAGTTTTGCAGGATGCGTTTGGTGCAAAATCTGCAGGAAAACGTATTTAAAGCATAAATCAAACAGCACACCTGGAGTCTTCAGCCATACTGATGTCTGCACACCACACGCTGGTTCGCAGTTAGCATGCAAATTACATTATCTGCATTTCCACAAACCATATTTTAAAGCTATTAACCCAAAAACTTTTCATGTGAAACTAAAGTCATTTTAAATCTTTTCAACTTTCTGGTAGATACAATGTCAAATATTCATAAAACTGACAAGAGAACCACCAAATCCAAAGATTATCGACATGTTTTGGTCTCAAAGGCAAAATGTATCATCTCCAAAGCTCTCACATTTATTTAACCCTTATTTTAAATGAGGTTCATAAGCTTTTTGCAATGTTCAGCTGCAGAACAAGTTGCAAGATGCATGCATCACTTTGAAGAAAAACTTCATATCTCAAAGTTTTCATTTTGTAAAAATTCACCTCAAACTTTTTTTCCATCAAGTGAAAATTTTGTTTTGTTTCTTTTTCAAATACTGCAGCAGCAGAACCTGCAGAACAGAGACCATCATTGACCATCACCGTGCACTTTTTCCCGCCTTCAGGTCTTTGCACACCGAGTCTGTTTTTTTCTTTAATCTAAAATTGACGCACGTTAAAAAAGAAATTTGGTCCCATGTCAGAATTTCTTTCGGAACAGGATCAATTTTCTGTGTTTTTTCAGATCCATTCAGGTTGTTTGACTCTTCAGAGACGCCGTAGGCTACTTGTAACATCATCACATCATCATTTAATTCAGCTGGCAGATTAAATTATCGGTGACAAAGATGTCCGGTGAGATGGGGCGACACATTTTCTGTCATTTCAGGTGGTGTTTGGATGATGAATGAAGACTTGTGTGTTTGTGTGTGTGTGTGTGTGTGTGTGCACGCCTACCTCAAATATACTGACAACTGCCGCTCAGGATCAACTGCTCAATCACTGCTCAATAATTCCATTTTTATCGTACTGTGAATTTTAGCGACTAACAGAAAGATAAACGCATCGGATTCCGCCTGCGAGGCGTCTTTTCGTCACGTTTTCTTTTCGGATTACGGATCCAAAAACACTCATCCAGAAATAACGGACCCTGAATGTCTTCAGAAGGAACCACTGCAGATCATTTTTTACCATCACTTTTACAATCTGAGGCAGAAAACTGAAGGAGAAGCACACCTGTGTCTGAGCTGGCACTTTGAGGGCAAATCAACACCCAGATTAAGGACTGGATTAAAGGTAAACAAAGTAGAGGACACAGTGTTGCTAAGTTACCTCAGAAAGAAAACACCACCGGCCTCTTTTCTCTGTATTTATGGGTTCTTATCAGCTGATGTAAAGGCTGATTCTGATGTTTGACTCTGATTGGGTCAATCTGGCTCTTGCGTGGGCACGCTGCTGTTTTAGTTGCAGGTAGAGATAACAGTTCACAGTAGTAAACACGGAGATTAAAAAAGGCCTGATATGGTGGTTATGATTCTCACCTGGTTCACCTGAGGGCCCCTGTGCTGGTGCCTCCTGCTGGTTCTGCTGGGGCTCCTGGGGGCCACATGCCTCTGGCTCTGATTCCTGCCACACGGAGTCTCTGCTCTGGGCCCAGGCGCGGCGCCGCAGACAGGCTACTTTGGAGTCTGATTGCACTCTGGGATCTGAGGACCAATCAAGCAAACAATCTGCACACGGCTGTGAAGTCATCAATCAGGTTTGACAAGAACCCGACAAACAGAAACTACAACTGATTCAGTACAAACACTCGGAGAAGGTGACTGAAGCATGGTGATCACATGCACAGACCCCGCCCTGCACACCCAGGTCACCTGACCGCGCTTTCTGAACACCGGTGTGCTAGAGCGACCAAGAACAACCCGCTCTCTAACTCTGTGAGCATGCAGAGGTTTAATCTGGACATCCAGCATCCAGGGCTCACCTGCAGCAGGGCTGGGTTCCACTCCCAGGGCCCCGCTCTCCATGTCTGCCTGTCTGTGCGACGGTTCGGGGGTCAGTCAGAGAAGACTGACGAGTCTACAGAAGCATCAGTGACGGGAGCACACCTGCAGAGAAGCAGAGACGAGCAAAACCTTTAAACTGATGTCCTGAAGATTAACTGAGAATAAAGAGACTTCAAATAAAACAGAACAACGGATTAACAGCTGAGCGCCTGTTCGACATTTCTCCAAAACAAATTCTTCACAAGTGAGTCAGTGTGGAGAGAAGATGCTTTCTGGTTGGATGAGAAACTGAGAAGTGTTCATTTATTATTGATTGCAGAGTTACCCACACGGAGACCCGCAGAGATTACAAAGACAGACACACACACACACACACACACACACGATGCCTTAAGTCTCAATTTAATTAAAAGTTATCTTCATAATTTAGGCGTTTTTATTGAAGTGATCTGTCAGTGTGATGAAAAATGTCACATTCACTTAAAGTTATGGAACTAAATTCGGTAATTCCAGTCTGCCTGACAGTTTTTTGGAGTGTATGTGAATTCCAGTCTTGATGTTGTGAATCAGAATCAGTTTTTTGCACATTAATTTTCAAAACAGTTCAATTCTTTTTCTCCAGTTTGGTTTGGGTTGAAGAAACTCTTCATTCAGACTGTTTAGTTCTATACCTTAAAGCTCCAGTAAGGAACTCTAGATTTGTTTCAACTTTGGCGCCCTCCTGTGGACAAAGCAGTACCTTGTAACTCTTTGCTGATTTTGTAGATAATATGTCAGTGGGTTATTTTTTCTTTAATAAAAAGTCATCTTTATAAAACATTTCAAAAAAAGCCAACCCTCTTTTTTTTTTTTACTCCCATTAAAGCTCCTGTGTGGAACATTCTGTAAGTGTGATTTTTGGCGCCCCCTGTGGACAAAGAAAATAACTCCTATCTGTCAAACGTATCACTCATGATGAATACATGCATTGCTAAAGGGTTTCCTTTGCCTTGTTATAAATCGTCTTCTCTGACACCTACCCCCCTCGCAGCGGTTACAGGGATTAAAAAAAAAATTACTTAATAATCCGACAACTTTTTGCTAACACACTTGTTTGCTTTCAGAGGTCACTCGGAGTCCTCGTTGTTAGTTTCAGCTGTTTTGCTTGAGCTAAAAAAATCCTCAAAGGAGCTTTAATTAAAAATTCCTTTATTGAGATCATGTTGTTTAAATTTGTTTTCTATAAATTCATCCAAAACCAGCAATTTTTTTCCCTTTTTAAGACATTAACTGATGATTAAATGATGTCAAATAATTCTGAGGAACTAAAGATGCTGAAATATAGCAGCTCAGATGGTTTAATTAACATATTTTTCCTTTTTCTTGGTTGGAGGTTAAATTTCAAACATAACCCACAAAGCTTGAAAAGACTGACATGCAGCCGTACCAGCGGCTGCCTTTAACCTCAAACTGTTTGCTGATGTAAGTCTATTTATAGGTAATTTGGTTACATGGAGCTAAAAATAGCTAACGTGGAGGAACAGGCTGAAATAAAACTTAAGGCTGCAACAACAAAAGAAGGTCAACAAGGCGGGACAGATAAAGACTAATCTTTAAGGAGAGAGAGAGAGAGAGAGAGAGGCTGAATGGAGAAGGATGGAGAGAAAAATAAAGAACGTGTGAAACAGGAAGCGTGTGTTTAGAATAAAGAACAGAACAACTTCCTGTCTGAGGGAGACGGCGGAGCTGATGGAGGGAGGGATTTATTTTTAGATCTCTCTCGTAAATGCAAAACAAACTGGAATGACAGAAAACAACAACACAAAGCTGGACAGTGTGCGGAGGGTGAGTCTTCAACACACAGCTGTCAGAGGGGCTGCTGAGCCGAAGCCCTGGAGGTTGAAAATGTTAAATACCCAATAACACACAGCTCAGTTTGGAGATCTCGTGAAGAAGAAAACATTAAATATTAGTTTCTTTATAACAGAGAAAAATACACCTCAGGAAAGTAGACCGATGAGCATAAAAATCAACATGAAGATGGACAAATTTAAGATTCTTGTGACATTCTGTAATCTTTAACCGGCTGAGATAAGCTTTCTGAACACACTCCAGAAACAGACCTATCTGGAAAAGACGGATAACAAGACAGGAGTTAAAAAACCACCCCCCACACACACACACTTCCTGCTTCTCTTCATGTGTGGCCAAAAAGACAACTTCAAATCATGTAGATGACTTTTTAAACAGCTGCTCATCAGCTCGTGTCCGTTAGCTTTCTAAATCAGTCGACACTGTGATTGTATTTTAGATATTACTTATAATTTATTCATGGTTCATGGCAAAGAAGAAAGAGCACAGAGACTACCAGGGGTGGGAGAAAAAAAACTGTCTTTTTTTCATAAGCTAGGTTGAAAAAACATTACCACTTTTCTCCAGCAGAGGGCGAAATGTTTTTCTTTGACTAACATCAACGTCAGATCTAGAGCTGCAACAATTAATCAAATAATCGATTATTAATCGATTACTAAATTAATCGTCAACTATTTTGATAATCGATTAAGTCATTTAGGTCATTATTTTAGAAAAAAAGTCCAAATTCTGTCATTTCAGCTTCATAAATGTGAATATTTTCTTATTTCTTTGCTTCTCTATGGCACTCCTGAATATCTTTGGTTTGCAAACCAGACGTCTGATGATGTCATCTTGGAATCCAAAAAAAACGTTGACATTTTTCACCATTTTCTGAAATTTTATGGACCAAACAACTACTCGATTAATCGAGCGAAAAATTGAAAGATTAATCGATTATGAAAATAATCGTTAGTTGCAGCCCTAGTCGGATCCCCTGAATACGTCTTAAAAACCGACTCATGTGATGTCCATTCTTTGGGGAAATATGGCTCGAGTTAAATAAGGGAAAAAAATCACAAAATTCGCAAATATCGAAGGATCGCAATTTAAAATCGAATCGGCACCCCAAAAATCGTAAAAGAATTGAATGGAGAGAAAAGCACATGGTCCCAGAGACGACTGAGGGATGTTAAAACCAAACAACAACCTCTTCCCGTCTCACCCTATCAGGCTTCTATTTTGCATCACCACCCATTCATACATTATCCCTTACCTGGACAAACAGCCTGCAGGTGAGTATTCAATGTGCACAGTCTTCTCGTCTTTTGCAGCTAATTTAAGAACATTTTATCAAATCAAAGTAAGTTTAATCTCAGGTTATGCAACCCTGGAGTAAAATACACAGAAAAGAGAGCCTTTTCTGTTTTATATCATCGTGATATAATCACTCATAAACTAAACGAGGCTCAGTAAACCTGTTCGCTCTGACAGAGTCCAGACTCGGAGGGTCAGCTCTGTTCTGACCCAGAAACTTTCTGCTCTGGAACTTGAGCTCAACAAACCTCCAGCTGAGCCGACACTTGAACCCTCGTCCTGATGACAGAGATCACTGACGACACAGACTCAGATTTATGACCAGAGGTTATAAACTGTAACCATGACAACAGCATAATGATGCCGCAGAAGCTTTCTTTAGGAAACATCAGCAGAGATGAAAAGAATTTAACGCACTCTAAAAACAGAGATTCACCGTTTTTGTTTCAGTGGCTAAACGTTGATTCAGCTCGTCTGTTTCTTCACAGTCACTAAACCTTCACTTGATTTGATAAACACCATAATAAACTTTTTAATTACCATGTGCAAATACCAGATTTCATCATCATAAATCTATTTATAAAGCACTTTTCCAAATTAACGTTTGGAAATGTTGATTTGGCAATATGTTTGGAGAAGCAGGGGGAAGAATTTCATGACCATTTATTAGGAAACTTCTCCAAGCCTGAGGAACAGCAAGAATAGATCACCACAACCTTTAATTAAATTAAAGATGCTCTTATTGTGAAAATCTGGGCTGATACTGATGTTTTTTTATGGTAAGTCTCAGAAACCACAGACTAGGGCTGCCAAGATTAGTCGACTAGTCACGATGACGTTGACGATCAAATTAGTCGGTGACTTATTTAATAATCGACGTCGTCGTTTTAATACTTTTAAAACTGCCGCTGTACTTTCACCTGTCTCGTCTGCCGTTCTGTCCTTGACGCATACGCGCAGAAGTGGTAACCGGGGTAACCCGTGATGTCACCGGAAACAGTATCATGGCTAGCCGGCAACAGAGCTCGAAAGTTGTACGAGCACGAGCATCTGAAAAGACAGCACGCCGTGGCTGATTTATTTCATGACGAAGAATGACAATCTCTGTAAGCTAATTGGCTAGTTAGCTGCTAACATTAACGTCAACAGGGAGCTACCTACTTCATAGCGATGTCATGTTTGAATAGAAAATTGGTTCATTAAAAAAATGTCAGAAATGCTGCTACAAGCTGCAAAGTTCATTAAAAGCTGAATGAACTATGATATTAACTGTCTTCATTTTTAGTTAGCACATACCTTAAACACTTGAAGCTGGAAGCTAATGATGTTAGCTGTATGCTGCTGCAATAAACTGCAATTTATGTATGATCCGAATAGTCGACTAATCACAAAAAATAATCGGTGACTAGTCGATTATCAAAATAATCGTATGTGGCAGCTCTACAACCAATGTGGGGTTTTTGAGGCCGATGCTGATATTTAGCAGGAAAAAAAATCTGATAACCGATTAATCGGCCGATTCATTTTAAAGATACATAAAGAATAAATTAACTTCTTTTTCGGTCCCTTAATGTTGACAAAAACAAAGATATGAATTACAGGCAGACTTTGTCCTTTTTACTATTTGTTTAACTTTTTAACAGAGAGAAAGTTTAAAAGCATTAAAAAGGGGCCGATAATCGGCCGATTAAATGGGCCGATAATCGGCTGAACTCCTGCCGATTATGATTATTTTTATAAAGGGCAATAATCAGCCAATCAAATCAGTTTTACTTTATCAGACAGAAATAAAGTCACAGGTGTATCTACCGTGACGATTCTTGAGAATCTAATAAATGTGTCGCCATTGACCTGATTCCTACACCATAGGCCTAAAGGAAAGCAGGTCTTCATTTACTACACGGCTGTGGAAAAACACACAAACTGTACAAATGTTCCACACGTACACAAACAAATGTATTGTACACACATGACGACGTCCCCAAAGAGAGAGACTCTAAGGTCCCACAGCTGGGAATCAGATCAACAGATCATTTAAAATCTGATGAAAGATTCAACATTTGAGTTTTTTTCTCAAACAAAAAGTGACAAAACTCAGGATACAGCAGGAAACCTGCAGCTCTGGATGAAATCAGACAGTAAAAAAAAAAAAACATCCAACATCTGTAAAAACATCAGCAGCATCTTAGTCACGGAGGAATGATCACGAGTTAAACCTGTTTAATGCTCGGAGCTCCTCACTGTTGTTTTAAGACCGACTTAAAGAAAATTACGACCCAACCCTTTGACAAAGTTATTCTTGCATGAGGCCCAGTGAGCTCCACATTCAGCCGAATGCATGAAAACAGCGCTCTTACAGGCGTCACGTCATCAGCAGTCAGATCTGGCTCCATCTCAAGCAGCTGCGACAATAAAGCAGAGATTTATTGTCGCTAATATTACAGTTGTGCAATCTGTCATAATAATAGCACACTAATATGAGCCACTGTGCCACATGAAGAGATGCTTTTCTTTGGGACAATAAGAGCAAACACTGATGCAGGATTTAAAAAGCAGCGTGTTGTTTCAACGCTCCATCAGTTAATTCACAGACTAAACAAACCGTCTGAGTAAAGGAAGCAAAGCTGAATAAAAAAAAAACAATTTTAGAAGGTTAACTTGACTAATTCAAGCAACAGTTACATCATTAGAGCGTCTGAACACCACTAAAAGAGTTATTCAAATCAGGACCACAGTTAAAACAGCAAAACCAAAGGGACACCGCTTCATTAAAGCTGCAGAATCTGAAGTATTACTGCTGGAAAATGTTGATTTTTGCACATTTTTTTGCACGATTTTCTGCATTCAGATGTAAACACACACTTTGAAATATTGGCCAGCTGCATGCAAAAAAAAAAAAACTGTAAAAGCTTCATCAGGAGTGAGTGAAGTTGAGTGTTTTCCTCTGAAATGCAGAGCAGAGGAAATTCAAGCTGCACATGTGGAGTAGTAGCTGGCAAGTGGAGTCACTTTCCACCCGCGTGCGGCCCAGAGAGTCATCATAAACACGGCGGTCAACAAAACCAGCGCACCAGAAGCGAAACCAGGACTCAGAGCTTCGCTTACAGCCAGATCACAGTGGAGGAATATCACCCTGCACGTTCCAAAGAGTGTGTTCATCACTTCACCTGCACCTGATTAAGGTGGGGTTTGACGTAATAACCTCTGGGTTATTTAGGACGAAGTGCAAAGTGGCACGAGATTTAGAGGACAGGTGTTTCCTTTAGAAGTGGAGGTAAACTCCAAAAATATTCCAGAAGAACACGTTAACAAACAGACAACAAAGTTAGGCAAAGTCAAAGCACCGATAAGGCTACAAATGAGAGAAAAAGCGTCAACAATTTCAAAGTTTCCTGTATTTGTAAAAGTAAAATCCCTCACCCGTCAGATAAATAAAGTGAAAATAAAAAGTCAAAACACAAAAAAAACGACAAAGATTACCTCATACATGTTGATCTGAAGCTGTCAGCTATTTTTCATTTTGACACCGTTTTTTGACCGACTATAGAAAACTATTTAAACACCTCCTGCGTCAGAAACTTTCCTTTTCTTGTTATGGATTAGTCTAACTTGTTTGTCCTGTTCCTGGTGTTTGACACAGAAACACGGAGGAGAGACAGCAGAACAAACTGTCCGCAGCTCAGAAACAAACAGCAGCACAAACACCAGCAGCAGCGTTAAAAACACGATTCAAAGCGGAGAAACTCTGAGCGCCGAAGTTACTCACCGTCATGTTTCTCCTCAGTTCGTGTCTCAGCTCACAAACTGTCAAACTTCTCCAAACTTTTCTGAACACACTCCAACATTCCTGCTTCCGCTTCCTGAAACCTGCAGCAGCATGGAGGTCAACGGCGCTGGAGCGGAGGAGGGCGGGGAGGGGGCGTGTCCTCGAGAGGCTGCAGCGGGGAGGGGGCGTGTCCTTGAGAGGCTGCAGCGGGGAAACAGCGACGCCTGCCGGCCTGATTCAGCAAATACAACCCACGAAAGGTAAACGAAGCTATTAAAAAACTATAAATTAAATAAAATAAGATAAAATTTACTCAAATAAAATTAAAGAGAATGTGTTCAACTATCATCATACCTCAAAAATAATAATTTTGAAAAAATTTAAAAACAATTATATATATATAAAATCAAAAAGTTAAATGTTACTTCATGCACGAGTAACATTTGTACTGTAAACCACAGTACAAACGATTATAATTTTATCTGTAAATTAAATAATGCTTTGCATTTTAAAACTTTATTTTGTCCAAAAAGAGAAATAATCACTTTTATATTTTGTGAAATGTTACTTTTTTTTTTTAATAAAAGTTATCAAATAATCTTTATTTAATTGGGCGTCAATAGGCCAGTTTGCTTGGCGTTCTTAAATAGTTCCACAGGTTTTGAGTGCAGAATCTTTACTTGCAAATAAATAAATAATGTCCATGCAATTATAGTAGAGAACATTATATATAAAATGCATTCATATAAATAAATTATATTATTTTCAAATACAGTATCAGTGTAAGAGAGAATCAGTTTTTTTTATCTGCAGTACCCACCATTAACCAAAAGATGGAAACCACACACCACCAAACTAAGAACTGAAAGAAGAAGTTCAGTCTGACAGAGACAGCTGATTAGTTACAGCTCAGGCTCCAAACAGAGAGGTGTCAGTTCTCTCCAAAGCAACATGCAGCGGTGGCTGGTTTGATTCCTGACCTGGACCCCTTGCTCTACTTCCCATATTTCCTGTCTCTCCTCAGCCGTTCAATCTAAAAAGATTTAAAAAAAAAAAAAAAAAAAAAGAAAAAACCAGTGAGATCCTCTGTTTACTTCCTTTTGTTACATTTTGTTGCACTTTAACATTTTCTGATTTTTGCAGGAAGAAAGTCTCAAACCGGTTGATTTTCTGTACATTATATTTATCTTTTAAAATTATAAAAATGAATCCTGTGTCTGGTAATTTCAGTATCTGTGCTACATTTTCTTAAAAAAAGTTGTACTGAGGTAAAAATATATCATGACATTTTGTTTTTAAATGTAGATAAACTCCTCAGTTTAATGTTCATGAACCCTGACGTGACCAGCAGAGAGAGAGAGAGAGAGAGAGAGGGGGATTGATTTTGAGTTAAACATTAGCTGTCAGAGGAAACACACTGATGGATGGATACACACATCCTCCAAGTTGCCCGGACACTTCTTAACAACTGGTTTATTATCATCATAGCAACCTCCTCGCTGCAGAGCGTCCTGGTCCAAAGTCCACTCCTCTTCCCTGTTGGCTGGAGCTGATGCAGCGTGACCTCTGTTGACTTTTCAAAGCATACAGTAACGTGATGGACGCTCGACAGCTCCAGAGCTCTGCTAAAAACACCCGCCTGTAAAAGTAAAGGTTTCATCACCAGAAGCATTTTTGATTTCATTTAATGAAACAAAAATAAAACTCTCTGGGAGTCAGTGCGAGCATCTCTGTGACGCCGCAGAAAGTCGGCCCTCTGTAGCGCTGCACTGCTAATGTGGCAAAAATCCTTCATCCAATCCTGAAGCAGAGGGGTCGGCAGTCCTGTGCTGGCGTCTCTTCTCTTTTATCAGTCTAACCTTTGCGTCTTTTCTCTGCGACTGGTGTTAAAGCTTGTGTCAGGTTCAGGACAGGGTGTTACATAGATCCAGATCTCTTCAGTTTTCTGTCAGTCAAAGAGAAAGGCCATAACCATCCTGCAGGGTCACTTCATGCTGTTTCCTCCACTTTGGGTAGCAGGACGGCTTACATGAGGCTACATCTGTTTTCTCTACTACAGGTGAATCATGAGGAAGTTTCATCCTGTTTTAACACTGAAGAGACGTTACAGTGAGCATTTCATCCCCTTCTTCCATTCAATATGTACCGAATATCACACTTTATCCACCTGAAAGGACATTTACATTCTTTCTGCTGCAAAAGCAGCCATTATGGAGCTATGCAGCCTTTTCTTTAACACCTAAAGGGGACGTTGTTTTCTCCGCTAAAGCAAAGCCCAGTGTGCATTTCAACCACTTTCTGCAAAGGACTTGCACTTAATATGAACTACATCACTGTTTCTCTTCTTCATGTGAGCCACAAAGTTTATTTCATTCATTTTTTCTTATTAAACAGGCCTCTGTGAAGAAGGACATGCAGTAAGTTTTCTCCACTGGAGAGATGTCCTATGAGTTGCTCCACGTTTTCTCTGCCGGAGAGGAACTGCTGAGTCCAGCTCAGCCTGTTTTCTCCACTGAGAGGTGTGGCTCTCGTCACATTTCAGGGTCGGAGGAGCATCTGTATGATCACGTGTGACATTTTCTCTGATAGAAGAACACCCAGAGGTCACCGCGTCAGGTTTTCTCCACCCCTGATGAGTCAGACCACATCAGCAAGACACGGTCCAAGAATCATTGATTTAATTTAAATTCTCATTTCTAATACAGTCATCCTCATCTTCATCATCTTCCTCATAGTTATGATGTGATACATTTACATGAACGCTCTCACATGTAGTAGGTGACAGATGGTTAACTTTCCTCACAAAGAGAGAGAGAGAGAGAGAGAGAGAGAGAGAGAGAGAGAGAGAGAGAGAGAGAGCTGATACAAATGGAAGATTTGTCACGTGATCCCCGGGGCCGTTTTAATGACGTACGCACCATATGGCGCGTGCCGGCGGGAGGGTGGGGCCTCGATATGCTAATTATCCCTCAGCCCCTGTGTGTGTGTGTGTGTGTGTGTGTGTGTGTGTGTGTGTGTGTGTGTGTGTGTGTGTGTGTGTGTGTGTGTGTGTGAGTGATGCTGAGTATAAAGCCAGCAGCATCCTACACACACACCTCAGAAGTCTCAGAGTGGATCCTGCACAGTTACGCACGAACACGTACAAAGAGCGCGCGGGGATGTGCGCGATCTGAGGACAGCAGCTTTAAACAACAGGTAGGATTTTATCGATAAATGATGTAAACACGATATCTGTGATCAGGAGGATTCGTCTGATAATTTATAGGCGATAAAATCTCAAATAAATGCATGAAAATACGACAGAGAATCAGCCCAGTGATGGAAACACCAACATTTATTTATTTAAAATCTTCGAGTTCTTTTTTTTTCGAGTTTCTGTGATTTAAAATATAAAATTTATTTCGTTTCAACTCGAATTTAAAAATCAGAATTTGTCGTATTTATTTTGCATTTATTTGTTTTTGTTGTGTTTTATTTTGTTCTTTCGTTTCCTCCCGGGTCCGCGCGCCTCCACCTGTCTCACCACCACCTGTCTGTCGATCAATTTACAGGGACAAATCAGAATAAAGTCATTTTTAAATAACTTAACCTTTACAATAAAATAATAATAAGTATTAAATAGTAGTAATCTGTTATTATATTATTACTGGGCTTTATTATAAGTTTCTAATTCTAAGCTGCGTTTTTAAACGGACAACGGATTATTCTGCTCTCATCCATCATTTTTCTCTGCTGCTTAAATCTCTGCTTTGGTTTTATGGTTTTATGGTTGATTGTTTATCAAAAAATTCTCCCTGAATCTGTTTAAACCACTCAAATAGAAAAGAAAAACATTTGGCCGAATTTCAGGGCTGACGGAGGCTGCAAATTTGAGCTGTTCGTTCCTTTTCTCTGCGGGTAACCTGTGGGCTCCAAACGTTCAATTTTTGGCTCCAAGATTAGAATTTATCTCAGAATTTAAATGAATTCAGATGAATGTGTCCACACGCAACGGATTGGAACAGCTGTGTTAAATTCATTCAATGTAACCTCGACATTTCATGTAAATTCTTAAATAAATATGACTTTACATTTACTGCATTTATATTTTTAAAGTCTCTTTTTTTATTTCTCCAAAAAGTAAACGATCTTAGCTTCTCTGATTTGTTTGGTGTAGCTTTTAAAACCATTTTAATTCCAAAAAACAAAATAACACAACTCCATCCATCATCCGTCTGTAGCTTTCACCTGCTGACTCAGAGTTTGATGTAAAGGGAATAAATCTAATCAGTGTATAAACACATAAAGAGTAAAAATAGACCGAAGCAAGCACTGATGACATTTTAAAGAAAATAAGATTCTAAAACACAGAACTAAACCATTTCGCAAAGAACTCCACTTGTTAAATGTTACAAATATTCATCTTGACTTGAATCTTGTAAAAATGTTTCAGAAACTAAAAATATTTGTGCTAAAGTTTCAGATTTGTTAACATAATTGATCTAAAATTGATAATTCAAGAAAAAGAGGATACACCTGGTGATAAAGTCGACCCGAAAAAGTGACCTAAATATATATAAAGGGTCATTTCATTTAAAGTGCTGACAAAGCTTCAGCTACAGGTACGAGGTCCCTGCTTTGCATCCCGGCCTTTGACAATAAAACCACTAAATTAAGAATTCAAGCTGAGTTAAAGGATCAAAAGCTTTACTGATGATGACGTTTGTTCTTTTGTTTGAATTTGTGCAGCTTTTTCATTTTATCATCTCAAATTCAGTCGTCATTAATTTCTACCTTTTATTTATTTTTTTCAGTGTGTAGAATTAAACTGTCTCTCATTAAAAAAAGGCCTCTTCAGTAAATATTCTGCTCAGTGTTAACTCGTGGAATAAATGTGAGAAAGAGCTTCAGGTGTGTCGTTTCTTCCTCTTCCAGCAGAGAATCCACATCATGACCAGGTCAGTGCGGGACGAACAGGCGCTGGTGGAGTCGGAGGAGCAGCAGGAGCCTCACAGCCCCACGGGAGAGGAGACGGAGAGAGAGGGTGGAGTCATGGAGGAGGAGGAGGACGACCACCTCCACGGCCTGGAGGATGAAGAGGATGAAGAGGAGGAGGATGATGAAGAGGACGGCGAGAACAAGCCGAAGAGACGAGGACCGAAAAAGAAGAAGATGACGAAAGCTCGGATGCAGAGGTGAGTTTTACCATTTCAACTTTCAAATTTTTCCTGAAGGGAGGTAATTAAATCAGAAAGGTTCATCCTCTGAGGAGCAGGAAAATCTAACCTGCACATTTTAGGCATTTTCTCTTTAAAAATACGTCAAATGGACCTGCTTTTTGTGTTTAGGGAAAACAGCTGCAAAAGAAGCCAAAGTAGGTCTTGACCCGTCTGGTTGGAGGAGTCGGTCTATTTAAAGAGTCAGGATTAAGGTTACAGAGCTACAACAGTGCAGGAGAACTACTATAATGTCTCCATGCTTTGCTCTTGAGTTGCACTTTGGGAAATTTGAACAAATTCAAATTAACTTTGGCAGAAAAATCTGCATCCAGTGGTTTTTGTGCTTCAGATTCAGACAGGAAAGAAATAAACGACAGAAAAGAGAGACAGTTATCAGTTCAGGATGGTTTCAGATGTGATGGTTTTCTGATTCTGTTTTTGCAGGTTTAAAGTCCGTAGGATGAAAGCTAACGCCAGAGAGAGGAACCGCATGCACGGTCTGAACGACGCTCTGGAGAGTCTGAGGAAAGTCGTCCCTTGTTACTCCAAAACCCAGAAACTTTCCAAGATCGAGACGCTCCGCCTCGCCAAGAACTACATCTGGGCTCTGAGTGAGATCTTACGCTCTGGAAAGGCTCCGGACCTCATGAGCTTCGTCCAAGCACTCTGCAAAGGTTAGCATCACGTCACAGCAACATGGACCACCAAAATCTGAGAGGTTCATCCTCTGGGGGCATGGACATCTGTGACAGGCTCTCGTGGTGCCCCTGTTGGAAAGCAAGACTTGCATGTGCTAACATCAAATAATAACGTCTGGAGTCCGTCATTGACGGTATCAGAAATCATTGATCTGTATTAACGTTCAGTTTTTCGGTGTCCTCAGGTCTGTCTCAGCCCACCACTAACCTGGTCGCGGGCTGTCTGCAGCTCAATCCTCGGACCTTCCTGCCTGAGCAGACGCCCGACATGCCGGCTCACCTTCCCCCTGCTGGCACCGTCACCTATCCCGGACACTTCTCCTACCAGAGCCCTGGGCTGACGGCCGGCCTGCCCAGTCCACCCTACGGTACCATGGACCCCTCCCACATCTTCCACCAGGTCAAAGGTCAGCCCTACGGCCCGCTGGAGCCCTTCTTTGATGGCGTCCTGGTGTCAGACGGCCCTGCGTTTGACCCGCCCCTCAGCCCTCCACTCAGCATCAACGGGAACTTCACGTCCTATAAGCACGAAGCCGTCTCCGCCCCTGAGTACGACAAGAGTTTCTCCTTCAGCGTCCATTACGGAGGAGGAGGAGGAGGAGCAGGAGGACACCCGGCCATCTACGGAGGAGGAGGGGGGTCCAACCCGCGGTGCTCTGAACTGCAGGTGGACGGGCTGATGGGCTTTGACGGACACTCACACCACGAGCGGCTGATGAATGCCCAGCTGAACGCCATATTCCACGACTCCTGAGGAAGAGGAGGATGAAGGACTGAAGGCAGATGGAGGCAGAGAGAGGAACAGAGAGACCGTTAGAGAGAGAGAGAGAGACAGATCTGTGTACTATCACTTCATACCCGTCTTTCTCTCCGTCTTCTTTCTCTTCTTCCTGTCTTCATCACTCCTCCTTAGAAAACGATGGCGTCACCTTGATGACGTCACGCTGATGATGTAACCTTCTTTGTAGCGCTTCGTTCTGCAGGAGACGCTCTCTGAATGTCTCTTTGTTATCCATATTGTCATTTTAAATAATCAATAATCAACGAGCAATAATCTGGAGGAAACTATGCAATTTCTTTAAAGCCTGAGCGAAGCTCGACTGACGATTCCAAATGTTGAAAAGAGTAAAGATGTCTCTATTTTTGGTCCGTGTGTGAGGCGGTGTGGCGCCGGCGTTGGGCCGAAGTGTTCATGTCGTTCATTTGGTTTTTACTTTTTGCTTTTTATAACGTTCCTGTAGCGTTTCTGTTAACATTTCACGTGACTCTTGTTTATATTTTATAACATAGATGTTTATGAAGGCCTTTCATTAAAGGGAATTCAATGTTTACCTTCTCGCAGTCTCTTCATTCACGTATCAACACGAAAACAACCAGAACAAGTGGGTGGGGTCATTAAAGTGAAGTCGCACTTGAGCAAGACACTGAACCAACATTGCTCCCACTGTTGGTCAGTGGTGTGTGAATGGGGATGAATGTGTGAGATAAAACTGATGAGCTACAATAGATAGATCGTTCTGCCATCAGTGTGTGATTGTGGTGTGGAAGGGTGAATGGAACCAGCACTGTAAAGGGTCCATTTACCATTTTTACCAATAGTGTCATCTCACATTTACTCATTAAATTTAAATTAATGTAGCCATAACATAACATGTTTTATAAACAATGCTGTAGAGCTTATTCATCATTTCTCAGCTGTAAGACAAGAACAATTTCTCTCAACCTAAAATAAGCTAAAAAACAGAAGTTGTATAAAAGTGACTAAAACTTAATTATTTTCACCATTAACCCTCTCCAGGCAGGCGTTGCAGATTTGCAACATCTAAATGCTAGTTAGCTAAATACTCCATATCCATATTTAATTAGCTTTTTTTTACTCAGAAGTACCACTGCAGGACTTAGTTGTGCATTAGCAACAAACAGTTTTCCACTCTCCCACCAATTGGCAGAGCTGTGTCACTTTGAACATGCCAACACATTTCAAGCCATCAATTTCATGTAAGTTTCACTACTAACCTTCATTAATTTGAAACCAAAACTGCATAAGATGAATCCTGAGTATATATAGATACAGTACATGCCAATTAGTAGATTTTATCTCCTCTGGGTTTTACCCCAGGGGTAGCTTTATTTCAATGTTGCAGATTTGCAACTTGGAGCCGGACAGGTACCAATGAATGCCACATGCTTTATCTGCTACTTTGCCCTTTATTTTAAAAAGGTCAGAATCGTTTATTATTACCCCCGGGATAATTTTCCCCAAATATCAGATTTTTCCTGTTACTACAATTTAATTTGAGCCTGAGAGGGTTAAAACATTCATAAAAAAAAACTAATTGTGTCGTACAAACGTGTTTACCTCAGTGGATTTATAAATAAATTAACAGTAACTGACTTTATTTATGCACCCATGTGATAACACAGTGAGAGAACACTAGAAAGATACCTGCAAACTAATATAAAACTTGTTGTGACTTGAGGTGATTTTGACAAACAGTGAGTGAAAGTGCATAAAGAGCAGTGAAAAAACAGCTTTAAACATTCAAAAATGATCATAAAATCAGTTAAAATCCAACATTTTTTAGGATTAATAAAAAGACATTAAAGGAAATTTCTTTTTAAAGTAACAAACATGTGACGTGTTCCAGGCAGTGCATGTAAATATTAATTGTTTGGACTTCATTGGTGATTTTTTTATGTTGTTTATTTACTTAAAGCTCTCTGAGGAGTTTTATAAATCTTTGAAACAAACTGGTAATTATACTGATGTCTTTACATGTCTTAATGCAAAAGAGACCATTTATCTAAAGCTTGACTGTTTCTGATAATATTAGGTAAAGTGTTTCATGGGATTCTGCAGAAACAGCCAAGTTAATCAATGAATGAGACATTCGACTTTTTAAAGAGAACAGGATGGGATTAAAAAGAAAGAATATACAGGATTAAATTGATAAAGACACAAGTGGTACAGCTTCACCAACACAAGGTGCAAACTGTAAAATCTCCACAGGAGAGAAAACTTAAACAACAATCTGAGTATCTCCACAGTCCAGCTCCCCACAGGGCTGCTTCAATTACTGATCAGTCAAATTAAACTGCCTTAAAAGCCGTCAGTGATCTTTAATAAATGTGATAAAAACGACTCCATCTGCTGAAACACATCGCGGGCTGAGTCCTAGAGAAACAGGTTTCCTATGTGAGTTATTTAAACCGAGGACGATAAACACACATATCTCCTTACAGAGAAAACCCTGTTAACATGTTAACACCATTATGGCAGCGACTGTAGGATGAAACCAGGATCACTGTGTGTGTGTGTGTGTGTTCGTGTGTGTGTGTGTGTGTGTGTGAAGGGCACAGATGTTCGTTCTGCAGGCAAGATTTTAATTTATGAAAATGATCTCGTTTATGCATGAGAGCCCCCCTCCGTACACTCTTCTGTCCCGCTGTGTGTGTACAAGTGTGTGTGAGGGAGAGTGTGTGTGAGGGAGAGTGTGTGTGAAGGAGAGTGTGTGAGTCAACAGGGACAATATGGTGGCCATATCCCACCATTTAGCCTCTCTGTACAGTGGAATAATAATGAAAGAAAGTCAGACTCCTGCAGTAAAATACAGTCCTTCCAAAAGTCTTCAGAAAGCACACACACATATATATATATATATAAACCAAATATCACTTTATTTATGTAAATGTTGCAAAGCCAAGAAAAAAAAATCAATTTCAACGTGTGCAAATTGATATGATTATAAATTAAATTTAAAAATACATTGAAATAACTGAGTTTTTCCAACATATAAAACTGAATTGTTCTCCAAAAGGTGAAAATAAACTTCTTTGGACACCTGGCATCGCACTTCTGAATAAGCAGCTGCAGTGTTAGCAGTATTATTAATAGTATTAGAAGTGTCTTAGTAATAGAGGTTTTGTTTTTTTGTCTCTTGGCTGATCACAGCGTTGATTAATGCAGCTTAAAGACAGCCATCTGTCATCTACACACACACACACACACACACACATACACACACACACACACACACACGAACACGCTGGGTTTATGTGTGTTTCAGTTGTAGCTCTGGAGAGTTTAGACTTCAGTCAGGGAACATTCTGCTCTCTGATTGGTTATTGGACGCTCTTTTAAGTGATACAGGAGGATACCTTTAACAGTCAGTGCTGCAGGTATATTAAGCTGCAGGTAGTTGTAGTAGTTTGTGTGGCAGGTGGACCTAGTCTTAACATGAGGACATGTTCTAAGATGAACTGGCTCTTACTGTCACAACAAGACTTCACATGGTATCTGTGCTATAATTTATACTGTATTTAGTTGGTAATTGGGTTAAAATGTTGGCAGGTGTAGCCTACCTGTAGGCTGTCTTGTGACACAGATCTTAAAGGTGAAAATCACAAACTATCATTTTATCATTTAAAGGACAATGTGAGTGTGGTTTTGGGAGAGAGAGAGGGCGAGAGTGAGAGAGAGAGAGAGAGAGAGAGAGAGAGAGTGACATCAGCACATACAGTTTAACAGAGCCAGTAGGAGAACCACAGGCTGGCCCGGTCCTTGAGGTTAAAGTTGAGAGTCTGGGTTGATGAAGTCTAACCTCTCATTTGATGCCAATGGGAGGGATAAAGAGGATACTGTAATTCCAGAAAGTCCACAGTGTCTGAGAGCAATAAGCAAAAGAAAGGCTATTAAAGTCTTGAACTCCACTTCTCCCTGCCTTTTGTTACAATACGGAATGCCCTGATAGGAATATATATGTTCAGATTATTGCTTAATAACCCTTATTTTTAATGAAAACAATGAAAAAAAAATAAACATGACTTCATATCAGAACAGGTATTATTGCAAAAGAGAGAAAGGTAAAATAATTTGCAGAAATGATTGATGGAAAAACAGGAGGGCTCAGATTTTTTAGATGCTGACAGTGACAGCTTGACCAAAAAGCATAAATAAAATGTTAATTAAAAACTTCATGAACGTAACATTATAAAGATATCAATCTCTGGATACAATCTTCTGCCAAAGATCATACTTTGCCAAACATCCCATTCAAGATATTAATTGACTTACTAAAGTTTGCTAAGTATAGCTAGTATAGGCTAAATAAGCTAGTATAGGCTAAATATGTGAATGGATTTTACACAACAAACGGAGGTCCTAAAGATGAAAGCTGGCTCCAATAAGCATAAATTAGTTAAATCTCTATTAATTTTAAAAGTAAAATGACATCAGTTTCTGAAAACAGTTAGTACAAGAGCTCAATTAGCTAAATATTCTGTTCAAGAGTTCATGTTTAGACACATATTAGCCTATTTAAGCTAATGTATTGATATAATTTGAATTTAACTTAGTTCAATGCAGTTTTATTTGTTTAAGTATATGACTACTAATACTTCACAATGACTTGTTCATATATGGTATAAAGTTAATAAGTTATATTATATAATTTTGGTGAAAACATTAACATATTTCCATCGTACAAACAGTAGTGGGTTAAAGAAGCTACAGTTTAAGGACCCCAGAGTTGTTGAATCACAGAGCATGAAACTGTGAACAGGAAATAAAACTTTGCTTTAAAAGCTATAAAACTTCAAACTTTGGGACATAACTGATCAAATTTGCGTTAAATATCACATTTTATTCGTCTGAAAATGTTGCTTTGCTCACTGTGCGCGCGCCCCTGCTGAGATGAAAGGTGTTCACATGAGCGCGCACGGAGACACGTCTGATCCGCTGCGCTGCAAAGCTGCTTCTTGTCTCCATAGCGACGATACCCCGGAAATACACTACAACCTGCGGGTGGTGATTAGCTTACACATTGTTTATCTGTCGAAGAAACTGATAACTGACGGTTTATTTAGTTGATTTATTTTTTCGTTCGATTGTTTGTTTAATCTGTTCGTTCGACCGTTGGTTGAGCGGGAAAAAAAGATGTCGGAGCTCGAGGGGGATCTGCAGGAAGAAAGCACGAAGAAGAAGAAGACGAAGAGGAAGGAGAAACGAAGCGTGAGGAAGAAGGAGGAGAAGAGTGAAGAGGAGCAGCAGGTGGAGGAGGAAGATGAGCACAGGTGAGTGTGTCTGCTCAGGTTACAGCAGATTTTAAGAGAAACAGAGAGCTGACAGGCTAATAAAGTTCATCATCATTTTACATGAAAACTAAGCTCTAACTTTGAAACAAGATAATTAAATGCTTTAATTCAGTGAAAGAATGATAAACAAAACTCTTTAATGTAATAATTATAATAAAAAAATCAAGCATCCAAAACTTAACCTGACTGAAAGTTGAAGTATGGAGAGTTTTTTTTTTGTTTTATATATTAAAACGAATGTAACTACATGGAAACCATGTGCTGTCCACTCCACTGCAGTCATACTTTACTCTTTTTACATCAAAATTTCTTGTAAATTTTCCCAATAAATCAGCTAAAGATTATGCAAAAGGTAATGTTTCCAGCCTCTTTGTAAATACTGTGGGTTGCTGATGTGGGATGGATGGAGGATTCTGCAGAGAAGTGAAAAACATCATCTGAAAACTCAGAGGAAAGCATGATAAAAATACACCATCTGTGTCTCTCTGTGTGCATCAAGTCGTTTTGTTTTTGCTTCCATCTTTAGCCTCTGCTGTTATTTTTAATCTCTTGTGAATAAGTCATTTTTTCCATTTCCATTTTTTTCTAAATTCAGTGAACTTTACCCCTGCTGG
Organism: Labroides dimidiatus; assembly: GCA_030710495.1. Classification (NCBI taxonomy): domain Eukaryota; kingdom Metazoa; phylum Chordata; class Actinopteri; order Labriformes; family Labridae; genus Labroides; species Labroides dimidiatus. The sequence goes on along the minus strand of CM061160.1, from coordinate 25,272,372 downwards.
ATCAGTATTTTCAACCTCAACCAACAGATCCTTTAACCTTCACTGTATGATGATCCTCTGATTGGTTGAAACAACTTGTGTCTGTGTGTTTTCCAGCGAGTGTGTTGTGCTTCGAGGGATCTTCAAACTCGGGAAGAAGAGTCACGATGTCCTGCTCACCAGAACCAGGCTGACCTGGACCCCCATCACCCCAGAGACCCCCACAGGTCAGTTACCAGGATACTGGGCTCTCACGGTGACACTCTGTCTTACTGCTCACAGAGAGACAGACCAGCAGACTGTGTGGGCAGCTGGTGCTGTAATGGAGAAGTTTTGTCATGTTGAGACCACCTGAAATATGACATCTGGTCCACACACAGAGAAACACACAGACACACACACACAGTATCATCTTAGTAATGAGGTTGTTTATCAGTGCTGGTGTTTCTTTGGCTGTGGATGTTGTAATCGTGTCTTTTTGCAGCTTAAATGACTGAACCCTGAAGTTTATCGATGTCTGTTCGTTCCTTGTTGAGTCGCCGTCTACGAACACTGAAATAAAGTCTTTAGAGGCAGCTGAAGTTGAGGTGTTTGTTCTGCAGTGAACAAACTGTACTCTTTGTGCTGTTTCTAACATGAAGCTCCTAAGAATAGCTCCTCTGTATCACCAGGGGAACCTTTTATTGCCAGATCAGAGTTGGCTGGAGTTTGGTGCTCCACTCAGCTAAAACTCAAACTCAGCTCAGATATGGTGTACATGGTATTAACAACATATTAGTAATACATAATAAAACAGATTATCAGGATATCAGGAGTGAAAAGCTGTTTGTCATCATCTTAAAGGGACTCACTTCTAGATCTCTGCCTGATCCTAATCCACAATTTAAAATCAGATTATCAGCACCAATATAGGTTATTGATAAATTATATTTCTGAGCTTCCTGATCAGGTCGAACAGGACCGGATTGATTTACAGCACATTGAAGTCTCCATGACAACACCACGCCAGCTGATGAAGTTTAGCAGTTAGAAGAGAGATCTGAGTTTGTCTCTGCTGAAAACGATTTCTGTGATTAATTTAGTAGAGATGGTGGAGACTGGAGCTGAAATGACAGACAGAAAAAGGACAGAAGAGAAGAAGAAAGATAAACAGGAGAGAAAGCACAGGCTAAATGCTAAAACATGAGCTAAGGGCTAAAACACAAGCTAAAGGCTTAAACATAAGCGAAAGGCTAAAACACAAGCTAAGGGCTAAAACACAAGCTAAAGGCTAAAACATAAGCGAAAGGCTAAAACACAAGCTAAAGGCTAAAACATGAGCTAAAGGCTAAAACACAAGCTAAAGGCTAAAACATGAGCTAAAGGCTAAAACACAAGCTAATATGTTTGTGCTAATGTTCATTCCAGCCCACATGCAGCAGTTATTCTGCAGTGATCTGATCAAACTTGAGAGTCTGTCAATAAAATGAAGAGTGAGGTCACGTTAGCTCTGATTGGTCGATGAGCAGGACATAAGGATTCACTAACGTTACACGTTAGCCTGCGGTAACGTTGAGCGCTGTCTAACTGTTGATAAATACCTTACTGCGGCTGTTTTATCTGGCAAAAATAGAAGTCTTGTGAGTCTGATCTGGTCTGACTTGTTGATCTTACATGCACAAGGAACGTAACTGAGCGAAGCCAGTGGGAGCAAACACAATGATCTGACTTAGAACCAGAGGGGAGGTGGACTGGACAAGGACCTGGTGTGATTCAGCCTTAAAACAAGTTCTACCTTCGTGAAACTCACATACGGAACCAATCGGTTCATACCTTAAGAGGCAACAATCAGATTTTTGGGGGCTTCCGGATGAGCGTCCATTCAGCTATGATGGATTTCTAGCTCAGCTTTTCAGTTTGTTACCTTCAACCAGCTACTCTAGAAGAATTTCAGGAGTTTGAGTCAAGAGTTTTCTCTGCTCTTCCATGCAGATATCAGTTTAAAGACATTAGTTAAAGCTTATTTGATGTTAGATGACTGCTAATGGGTTCAGAGCTTCAATGATTTCATTAAAACTCTAGTAGACAGCACCACACAGACTACGACTGCAAACTACTGAGATTTCAAGACCCTGTGTCCTCAGATCATCCACTTTACATGTGAAAGGATGAGAAGGATGAACAAGGATGGACTGAACCCAGAGTGTGACTGGTTTTTATGTGAATCTGTTTCTTAATAACATTCAGCTTCCCTAGAGAGGCAGACAGAGATGATTCCTGTTTGATTATAAACAGAGGTAGAAACTCATTAATCAGACGAGTTATTTTCAACTAAATGGCATCAGAAGCACACGTTCAGGTTCCTGTTCTGGATCGTTGGATCTGTGTTAACCCGACAGGCTGAGGTTTCCTCATGTGAGGGTGTTGTGGAAATATTTTGGTGTCACTTAGTTTGATTATTTGCTGATATCCTGCGCTGTGTGTTAGTTTTTGGTTGAATTCTGTTCAAGCAGAACTGAAGGAAGAAGGTGTAAACACACTGCATGTGTGTGTGTGTGTGTGTGTGTGTGTGTGTGTGTGTGGTTGAAGCCAATCTGTTTTGCTGAATTTCATCCAAGCTAATGTCATTAAGCCAGCACTGTATGTGTGTGTGTGTGTGTGTGTGTGTGTGTGTGTGTGTGTGTGTGTGTGTGTGTGTGTGTGTGTGTGTGTGTTGGCAGTAGTATAGAGCAGTTGGTTCGGCCCGTGGGGGGTTATTAGAGTCTCTCAGTGTGAGAAGATTAACACACACACACTCACACACGTACACACAGTCAGCCTGTCTGCATGCTGTGTGTGTGTGTGTGTGTGTGTGTGTGTGTTGATGAGATATTTCAATATAAATGGATCAGCTGTTATTGTTATTTCTACACATGAGTGTGTTGTGTGTATCATCCAGCAGCTCCTCAGCGAGGTGACACCTGAGCTTTTCGTGATGATACAGAAACACTCGTTTTGTTCCTGCTGTTGAATGAAAACACTGAAATGAGTGTAAACAGTGAATTTACTGTAATAAGACAAGACATCAGGCACGTCAGTCTCCAGTTTATCAATCGAAAGGACGGAACCTGAAGTGGGAACACATCAGAGCCTGGATCAGCATCAATCTGTCTCCTTTCAACTCAACTTTATTTATAGAGCACTTTAAAAACAACCACAGCTGAAACAAAGACATAAAACAATTAAAACAAGAGCACTATAATAATTGTTTCACTGTTTTTACTGCAAACAAACCATGAAACGCTAAACACAGGAGCGAGTCTCAAGCCGGGTTAAAATCAGGGAATAAAAATAAGGTTTGAAGACGAGTTTTAAAAATGTGTTGAATGAAAAATATTTTTAACACATAAGGTAAAATTATGATACTGAAAGTGAAACAAGAAGAACTAAGTCCTGACCTGGGTGACTAACGTCAACATTTAACTCCCATCATGAGCTGTTATTTAGGGAGGGAGAATAAAACTGTGAATTCCTACGCACAGTGAAGTATCTCTGAAGGTTTTAAATGTAAAAAAAAAAAAAAAGACGACTTAAATCAGTTTACAGTCAATCTGCTAAATCAGAGCAGCAGCAGCTGAGGATGTGACGAGAGAGTGATGAAGCCGTGTGTGTGTGTCCGTGTGTGTGTGTGTGTGTGTGTGTGTGTGTGTTTGCAAACTATGATCCATAACTCCCCACAGTGAGCCACATGGCCGGGTCACCATGAGACTGGACTGCTACTGTGTGTGTGCATGTTAGTATGTGTGTGTGTGTGTGTGTGTGTGTGTGTGTGTGTGTGTGTGTGTGTGTGTGAGTGTTGCATGGCTTTTCCCTACATATTGAACCATTTATTTGTTGAGTTGTGTGTGTTCTTTGTGTTACGTTGATGAGTGGAAGATGACGCCGCAGTTTGGACAATATTGTTAGAATTTGAGTGAACTGGCAAAACAAATAACAGTGTGTGTGTGTGTTTGTGTGTGTGTGTGTGTGTGTGTGTGTGTGTGTGTGTGTTGTCACAGCAGTGCATTGCTGAGGGCATGATGGGAAACTCATCTCCATCTGGAACCAACCATCACGCTACCTGTGATGGGCTGCAGTGTGTGTGTGTGCGGGTGTGTGTGTGTGTATGTATGTGTGTATTCTCTGCAGGTTCTGTCAGCTCGTATCAGAGTCATCTTTATTGGGTTGGATGATAAATCTGTCCCTCTCTCTCCTTTCAATTTAATTATACTGAGATAGTGAACAGGAGGCGATCTGTGCTCGTTTTAACGCTTCAGTGTTGATTTTACGACTTTAATCGTCTGTTTTTTCTCTGGTTAAGATAAAAATATGACAAATGTGGGATAATTTAGAGATATAATTGGTTTGCAAGTTTATAACAAGCCAAATTAATACCAAAAAACAGATAAATAAAAGTGTGGGCTTACTAAAATATATTAAACCTCCATTAAAAAAAAGAACAAGGGGCCACATTCCAACAACACAAGCGTTGAATATGAAGGGGAAATAAACTCTGCTTGGATTGAAATCACTCAGATAATTAAAGTGGATTAATTGATGTAATTTATGATGTTTTTCCCTCCTGCTGTGACATGTGTCCGTCTCATCTTAAGCTGAATTCATATTTAAAATGAATGAATGCTGTTTTTATATCCGACGCAAAATACAGAGGAGGATTTAAAGCAACTGATGATGTTTGTTTTGGAGGATAGGCCGTAAAAAATAAAGATCTTCTGAAAAATGTTTTTTAGTGGTTTTTATTGTGGGAGAAAGTGAGAAATGTAGATCCAGTGAGTCAGAAAAACTCGCAGATTTATTTAAAGTATTTATTTATTTATTTGTTTGTTTATTTGTTTATTTATTTATTTATTTAGTTAGTTATTTAGTTAGTTATTTTGAAGTACGGCCATGGGGCCCTCAGGATATTTCTTGGATGTAATCTGTGTTTGTGTGTTACATAATCCTGAATCTGAGCTCTGCTGACTTTATTCTCAGAGGATTGGATGATTCATCTCAAACGGACCAATCAGATTCCAGAGCTGTGATTATGTTTGATTGACAGCTGATCAATGGATTAGGAATAAATGCATTCAGTGATTATGTAACAGCATTCTTACTTTCTAACTTTAAAGAGTGACAGTTGGGGGAATTTTCAGTGAATGAGATTTGAACCAACAACCTCTCCTCTCCTGTAAAATAAATAAATATGAATAAAAAGGCTGCGTCTCCTTTTCTTAGTCAGATGTGTTTCAGGTATCACGTGTTACCTCTCCCTCTCTTCGTCTCTTTCTCCCTGCAGGTGAGCCGTGTGTTCAGCAGCCAGGTGTGGTGCTGCTTCAGGACGTATTTGCGGTGAAGGTGAAACGGCGGCGTGCAGCGGGGAAGCAGTCGGGGGGCCCCGTGCTCGGCGTGGCGCTCTTCTGCTGCAAGAGGAAAGGGAAGAGGCTGGAGGAGGAGACGCTGCACCTTCACAACGCCTCCTCAGAGCACACACACACCTGGTACAACAAGCTGAAGGAGCTGCTCACAGGTAACACGTGCTTTTGGAGACGCTCTGATGTGTTTGTACATTCGGTCCCCCGCCGTGGACCGAAGTCTGTCAGCTTCAAACGGGGATTTCTCTGTTGCATAACAACAGATTGAAAACGTGACTCATGCTTAAATGAGCATCATGCTGTAAGATGATTACACACACACACACACACACGAACACACACACAGATCTAAGTAATACTGTTATTATTAGCCTCACCTGTCAGTCAAAGTCTGTAAAGCAAATTCAGCCATTTTTTTCTAAACACATTAAAAACATGTCAAAGTCATTCAGCCATTCAGGATCGAACTTTGGAGCTCAGCTTCACAAACTGTGTTTCAGATTTCTGTGTTCAGGATTTAATGGGCGGGTCAGAAACATAGACTGTGTAATTTAATAGACGTAGCCTCCGTGACGTCACCCGTCTGTTTCTGAAATAGATTTCTGAAGCAAATCGGCCGGCGCCGCCATATTGAAAATGAGGCAGGCTTTGAGTCTCCACACTAACAACTGTAGGGCGCCCATCAGTCAAGTGAGCAGAGCTGAGCCTCTGATTGGATGAATTCGGGATCTTAATATCTTAAAAACTGCAGAGTTAGAAAAAAATTCACCCCCCTTACAGTGCATGCCGTTAGCGTAATTAGTGATTCAGACAGGAGAGATTTTTAGTACCAGGCTGTTTATTTCTGCTGTGAAAACAGCTTTTCTTTTGGCTTGTTTGTGACTTCCCGTACATCCGTAGCCAGCCTCAAGTAGACACTCAAAAAAACTGCAGATTTTAGCACCTCTGCATCATCTTATTTTCAGACCGGAGGTCGCTGCTTGGTCTGAAATCATAGCCGCATTATGTCATGGTGCCATCATTAGCATAACCCCGCCCCTTGCTGCTGAAGCAGTAAAAATACATTTAGCACATTAGCTTCCTGCTCGCTCTCGAGTCTCTGATAGCATCTGTAACATAGCATCTGTGTAATGATAGCCTAGCTGTATTTGTCTAGGCGCTAACGTTAGCAGTCAGTAACACATGTTGCTAAATGTGATCCATGGGAGAAATAAATGATCGTTCTGATGGAGGCTGTGAGGAACCAGGCTGAGCTCCATCAGGGTCTGACTCAGAGTCAGTTTCTGGCTCTGATGGCTCAAACAGGTAGGGCTGGCTCCGCCCCATCACGCTGCTAGCGCTAGCTTCCATTGTTACTGTAGGTAACGTCCTTGTACAGTACACGGAGGCGGCTCCCCTCCCACGTGTGGGCGTGGCTGCAGCGCCTCTAACTGAGAAGTGATTATTGTTCTATGATTTTCAGACCTAATTTTATACAATTAGCATTTTTTAAAAATCTTTCAAATTTGGCTGAGTGGTCGATGACTCATGTTTCTGTGGTGAGACAAACTCATAACACGGATTTATTTCTGCTTTACACGGACTTTAAAGAAAGATCTCATATTCATCTGACGGACCTGCAGAGGGATTTAATTTCCGATGAAACATTAGTGAGAAAGAGACGAACTTTCCTTCATTTGAGTTCTCGTATGTAGAACCGAATGTTCGCTCTGATATAAATAACTTTATAAAACAGAACTAGATCCTGATCCAAAAGGAAGGTTTTTGGAGCTTGATGTGGAGCTCACCAGATGGTCCTGTTGGTCGTTTCGTCCACTCTTAAAATTTCTCATGAACTACTGGAGGGTTTGCCCAAACATCTGAAGACACTAAATTTACATGACTCTGTTGATTCTACCTCAGAGTAGAGATGGAAAGAATAAATGAATGAAAAAGACCTGGACAGTCTGGAAGCCGTGGATGGTGACGGTGTGGTTGGGAATATCTTGATGCTGCCACGTCTCCATCCTCCGTCATCTTTTGCCTCCTCTGCATCCCTGTGCATCTCAATTATCCAGAGTTCTGCAGGAGTCTGCAGCGGTTTGGGCTTCAGAGCTACCGGCTGAGCATGGCGCGAACATCAACAACAACAGCAACAGCAGTGGGGGTTAAAGTCTGGAGAGAGCACAGCCTAGAAGAAACAGCAGAGATTAATCTGACAGGTTTAATAAAAATGGAAGAAAGAACGAAGAGAAGGAACTGGAACAGACTGCACACACGGCGGTGTATGCTATGCTACTCTGTGTTAGCATTTAGCTGTGTTTTCTTGAAGTTGAAGGGTTGGGTGCGGGCTTTTCTGAAGTTTTTGCTGCAGTTGTTTGACTCGTTGTGATGGATAAAAGTTTTTTTTTATCGGAGCAACTTTGTTTTCTCCTCACAGGTTGTAGGTTTGTTATTAGGATGTGTAACTGGATGTAATTTATCTGTTTTCTATCAGTTTGTTTGTCAATCTGTTCAGTGGGGTGAGTCACAGTTACATCAGACAAACGGAGATAATCCGTTTATCCACCGGAACAAAGTGATACAGATTACAGAATACACACACACACACACACACACACATTCGACAGTCCTCAGTAACATCCTGTCAGCACTGGAATCATGTCTGCGAGAGAGATTAGCTGAAATACTGTCTACACATTCACGTCCGCCCAGTTCACTTTGGTTCACGATGAAATCCACTCTGAGGACACTCAAAGCTTTAACCGTCAACACGACAGAGCTGGAAGAATTTGTTGTTCCGCCAGTAACGGAAAAACTAAGATCAGACTCTTGCTCAGAGTTGTGCTGATTTTTCCTGTTTCTGGATTTCCTCATGTTGCCCCCCCCCCCCCCCCCTCCCTCCTGACAGGGCTGTTAAATAAAGATCTGGACGTCGCTGCAGACTGAAGTTCCCAGACGCTGTGTTTCCAGGTGCACAGTGGTGGGCGGGGCTTAGCTGACACTTAACACACAATAGAAATGTTTGAGCGCTCGGTGTATGGATTTACTCGCTCAAACTCACACGACGATGTCCGCTCACTCCGAGGTGTAACAAGCTGCCCATCAATGAGGAGGTCGAAGGTCACACACATATGCTCGCGTTGTCCTTGTCACCATGGCATTGGTCTGACACATTATCGCTGGTCACCTGTCTGTCTGTCCCTCTATCCGTCCGTCAAATCAGATTACCCACGAGGCCCTGCAGCAAAGTCACAACTTCTTTAAGTTTTTTGCTTCTGGCTTCACACACACACACACACACACACACACACACACACACACACACACACATTCACACACACTTATGAATGGCTCACAAGTCGTGTGTCAGCTCGCGTGGTCACACTGCAAATCAAGCTGTGACGGCTTTTGTGACTTTAGACACTGCAGTGGAGGAGTGTGTGTGTGTGTGTGTGTGTGTGTGTGTGTGTGTGTGTCCTGAAGGTAAACACAGTCAGTGGCTCTGCTGCCTTGTGGACATTAAGCCTATTTTCCAGCCAGGGGTCAGCGTGAAAAGCGTATTGTTGTGTGAATCGCGGCGTTGCGGAGCGGCCGGTGTCTGCAGACACCAGCTCCACTTCTTAACCTGCAGGTCTGAACACTCGGCGGCACAATGGAGACACTTTATGTTTTTAGAGCATTATTTTGTGCTGTTTGCTGTGTGAGGCAGCTGCAGGACGCCGTGCAGAGATTGAATGGTGCTCGGTGACAAAAGGCCAGCAGTGACGGTGTATAGAGTCTGCGTCCATACATGAGACGCTGGGATGGATGGAGTGCAGTTGTTTAACAGCACAACAGAGTGACGGCCGACGGCGTGCAGCACATGGGACGGCCTAACCAAACTCTGGGTCCTCAATCAAGACTCCTCCCAGATCATTTGTCCCGTCAGCCCCGTTAGTTTTACAAAGAGGAGCCAGGAGCAGGTGACAGCAGTCAGTCGGCTGGCTGGCTGCATAAAATCTCCAAGGATTAGTTATTTACTTCATGGGTTGATAAAAAAGAAATGCATTACCAACTGTGTTTTTTCATCAGTTTTCAAGAAACTCTGTCCAACATTTGCTTGTCCAAGCTTCTTAAATATAAAGATTTTCTTCTTTTCCTGGTAAGAAATGTATCCATCCATCCTCCATCTTTATTACTTTTCAAATTCAGGGTGAGTGGGGTGGTGGAGCCGATCCCAGCGGACAATTTAGAGTGACCAATCAACCTGACAAGCATGTCTTTGGACCGTGGGAGGAAGCCGGAGCATCGTGCACAAACACGCAAAACTTTGTATAACTGTCTGGGGATTCAAACCAGGAACCTTCTTGCTACCACTACTCCACTGTGCAGCCATATGGAAGGATATAAAAAGTCTTAAATTTTGGCGCTGTCGGTAGGACAGAATGAGCTCGTAGAACATAAATCAAAATCCATTTAGAGCGCCAATAAACATCAACCTTCAACAGACTCAAGGATAAAATGCTTTTTCACTTTCAAAATAATAAATATGATGGATGTTATTTAGAGGTTACTTTATAATTATTCATTTTTCTATATCAAACAAGACTTATCAGTTGCTCAGTGCTAACCAGGACTCTTCAGGCAGCAACTGGCCAAGAACAAAGAGCGGTAATAAAAGATCAGAGTTTGTTCACGTACAGGCTGTATTTACTGAGCAAACCAATGATTGAGATGTTTGATGTGATTGGCGTCTGTTGGTTTGTCTTTTTTTAACAGTCATTGTGAAAGGCACGAGTCTGTGTGTGTGTGTGTGTGTGTGTGAACAGGTCTGTGTTACATATTAACCTGTGAATCCGAGAAGACAGCCGGTGTATCCATAGAGATGAGACGACGGAAACCTCCCTCCACATTAGACGCCATCTTTCCTATTTATTAGATCGGCAGGAGGCAGATTTTATTGTACAGCAGCACACATTCATACTCCAACCTCCACCTGCCCAACTAACATATAGGAGGGTCACACACCTTCTGTTGTCATGTAACTTTGAAGTTATCTCTGTCGGGGTCAGTTTACCTTCACTGACAGTAAGCTGAACATGTAAATCCAACATTAACTTATGAAAACACGTAGGGTGAAACAGCGTACTATCAAACATTAGAATAGAATCCAGTTCAGTATGATATGATAAACTATTATACCATACTGCACCATACCAAACCTACAACACAAAACAACATATTACTTTAAAATGTCGTCTTACATGAGGTAACTTTTTTTTTTTTTAATTGGATTTTTAAGCAACAACAAAGTCAAAAAGATACAAAACACGCGAAAGGTCGTACACAGATAAAAACTGATTGGACTGATGAAGTGTAAAAAAACAATGTAGAAAGGAGAGTTATACAAGGAGGAAAAACCAACGGAAAAACAAACAGAAACTGCATGAAAGATGCAACAGTTTTCTTCTTTGTTTCGTAGATGAAACAAAACATTTGATGATGTCATCTTGGACTCAGAGAAACTTGACTTTTTTCACCATTTTCTGACATTTTATGGACCAAACAACTGCTCCATTAATCAAGAGAATAATCGATAGAGTAATCGATCATGAAATTAATCGTTAGTTACAGCCCTTCTTCATTATGTAGCTTAATGTTATTGTTACGTTACGTCATGATACATCACGTTATGTTACATGGCGTGTCACATATTACATCATTTCACCTGTCACATTCACATAATGTTATACCACGTTATGTTAGGCCAAACTATGTTACTTTGTTACACGTTGCATCACTTTATTTTACGGTAAGTCACATGACGTTACGTCATGTTCTGTTACGTCACATATTACATCATGTTACCTGTCACATTCACATTATGTTATATCGCGTTATGTTAGGCCAAACTTTCTTACACCAAACTTTGTTACCTCTTGACACGTTGCATCACTTTGTTTTACGGTAAGTCACATGACATTACGTCACGTTCTGTTACGTCACACTGCGTAATGTTACTTATTGTTACTTTGAGCAATGTTACATCACGTTATGTCATGTGACTGTACGGTATGTTGCATTCTGTTACGTCACATGACGATAAATCACTTTACATTACGTCACATAATAATACATCAATTACTTTGTGTTACTTTAATTCACTTTGAGTGGTGAATATTTACGTCATGTCCTGTCACGTTACCTCACATCATTTCAAGTTTTGCCACAACTGCTCGAAGGATTTCAGGAACACTTGTTTGTTTTTGTTCGTACTTTGATAGAATAAACTACAAACCAGGGCTTTCCTTTAAGTCTCATTTCTATGAAACAACTGTAGATTAAATAATCTCATATGACCTGACAGGAGTTGATGTCTAACGCCTTTAACTGATTTCCTCCGTCCTCTGACCGCAGATTGAGCCTCAGATTGTGCTGACATTAAATTACAATCTGTTTTCGTCAGCAATATTCAGCAGCTCAGCTTTCCGCCTGAAACTCAACACTTCTCCTCCGCATCACTGAGATTGTTCACCATGGTAACGTTTTGGCGTCGCCACAGCAACCCGCAGCTGGACGGCTTGTAGTTGATCTGATGGACACCTGATCGCTCTACATTCACCCGAACCATTTACCTGAACCTGTCTGCTCAGACACATGTTAAACAATCGGAACCACAGGATGGCCAAAACAGCTGGGTGTCACCATTTATAAACACGATGGAGAGAAAGAGAGGGAAGAGGAAGAAATTAAAAATCACAGTAAATAGACAGAGGAGGAGAAGGAGGGGATTGTTTACAGGAAGGACAGGTGCACCGTGCTCTCCTCTTCCATCTCTTCATCTCTACTTTACATTTATTCATCCCATCAACAGATTAAAAACACACGACTCTGTCCTGTTTTTTCCAGGTGTTAAATTAAGAGAGCACCTCTGTCGTCAGGTGAAATATTCATTCAGCCAAAATTATTCTTGCTGTTTTTTGGTCCTGCAGAGGGGAGGTGGTCTAGGTTTTTTGGGGCATCTCCTTGGTAACCTTTTAGAACCTGTTCAGAGCTGTGGGGTGGAGTGAAGGCAGGAGGTGGTGTCCCGTGTGTGTGTGTATGTGTGTGTGTGTGTGTGTGTGTGGGGTCATTAACAGGGCGAGGTCATGGCCTTTTGGGAGCAGATTATAGTAATGAGCTGGATAATGGAGCTGGTGTGTGTGTGTGTATTGATCTGTGCTGGTCTATGGGGATTTATAATGCCGTCTCTAAATCTGCCTAATGATGGGCTGTACAGGGGGTCAGTGTGTGTGTGTGTGTGTGTGTGTGTGTTTCTGGTGCTTGAAGTCAATACCATGCACTTCAGCTGTGCTCATGTTGGTGATATAAATGATATCTGCACTTCACAGTCCTCCACTGAAACTATTATTTGACCGTTTAGAGGTTAGGATATGAGCTCAGGGTCACACACACACGTGTTGAATGTAAACCCCGTGTTTGTGTTTTGGCGTGCAGGCTTCAGTCGGCCCAGACATGTGAAGGTCTTCATCAACCCGAGCAGCCACAAGAAGGAGTCCGTTCACATCTACAGAGAGCACGTGGCCCCGCTCTTCAGGATGGCCGACGTCCGCACCGACATCACCGGTCAGTCCGTCCACGTCGTCCACTTGTTTGTAACAGACCTGAGTTATTAACATGACTCAGCGTTAATTAAAGATGAGGTCATATTTAATGTCTAATAAATGGAATCTGTTTGTTTGGGTAAGAGAGAATGGGATGAAGATGTGTGTGTGTGTGTGTGTGTGTGTGTGAGTGTGTGTGTGGGTCCAAAGGTCAGTGTTAATGGCAGTCTATAGTTGCTAAGTAACCTGATACAGGGGGCGGAGCTTAGTCCATCTGTTGTGACTTGGAGTCAACTTGTTCCTCTCCTCTTCCCTTCCTTTGATTCCTTTCCTTCCATCATCACCTTTTTACGCCTCATTTTTACTCTTTTTCTTATTTTTCTCCACTCGTCTGTTGTTTCCTGTTAGTCTTTTATCAATCCTCTCATTTTGTTTCCTCTTTTCTCATTTGACAAACTTCCACTCGTCTGATGATAAAGTTCATTTTGGAGCTTTTTAGAGATTGAAGAGCAGATAGAGAGGAACTGAACCCTGACTGTAGACTCTGTACACTGGACGTGCAATTAAACTGAGAAGCAGAGTCAAAGTCTCAAACACCAAAGTCTGCCTCCAGAGGGCTGGCCAATCAGAGGGAAGGGGGAAACCTTAAAGAGACAGCAGCTAAAACAAAGTGTTTGAGACTGAAACTGAAATAAGAGTTTTCTGAAACACCAGAGAGAGAAAAACTGATTTTTTTAGAGCTCTTATTCATGTAACGATACAACGGAGGCACAATTGAAACATGATACTTTAACAGTTACTCTTCATGCAGTGAAAAACTCTGATGGATGTCAGTTTAAATTCGACCAAAACATGAACCGTCTACAGTGTGTTCTTCTCTCCTCGTCACCTCTTTTCTTCTATCTTTAAATATTTCCCTTCTCTTTACGTCTGTTTTCCTCTCCGCTCGTTTTCTCTTTCTTCCTGTTCCCCATGTTTCATCTCCTTGCATTTCCTCTCCTTGTTTCCTTCCCTTTCTTTTGTCTCCTCCTTTCTTATTTTGTCACATCTCTCTGCGCATCCTTCTTTAATCTCTTTCCCGCTCATCTTTTATCTCCATCCTCCCTCATGTTTCCTCTCCTTCTCTTTTTCTCCTCCTCTCAGCAGATGGTGTGATATCCGTTGTCCCACTTTTTTCTGGCAGCCATCGAACACACACTTGTGTACATGTGACCACACACAAGCATGAACACTCTATCTCTGTCCATCTCAATGTCCCTCCATCTGTTTCCCTCTCTCTCCTCCTCACGTCTCCCCCTCTTTTCTCTCTCTCTCTCTCTCTCTCCAGTGACAGAGAGGAAGGGTCACTCTCTCTCAGTGATGAAGGAATGCAAACTGGATGAATACGACGGGTCAGTTATATCTCATCTTACTCTCATGTTACCTGGTTACCTGGTTACCTGGTTACCTGCAGGATGTTCATAAAGTTAAGGTGTAAACATGAAACTCTCACCTCGTCCTTCTGCTTCAGGCCGAACTGAAGGAGATAATTAAAGAGCGGTTTACGGTCAGAGGCTGACACAAAAACACACTGACCCAGACTGATTACACACAGGGACACACACACACACACACATATATAAAAACACACACACACACTACAAGTGATGTCACACACCTTCTGCACACGGACTTCAGGTAACAGACGTAAACATACACCGAAAGATGTTTTAGAAAGACGACACCAGGAGGAAAAACTGATCAAAGTCTCATCAATAATTCTGATTGCCTGTGTGTGTGTGTGTGTGTGTGTGTGTGTGTGTGTGTGTGTTCATGTATGTGTGCGTGTGTGTAAGCTGCTTTTGTGCTCAGCCCTCATAAAGCTTAATGTGCTTAGAGAAGATTAGCCCAGCGTTGCTAAGCTAGCTGCTGTGTGTGTGTGTGTGTGTGTGTGTGTGTGTGTGTGTGTGTGTGGGTGTGTGTGTGAGGGGCCATTCTGGTGTGGATTTTGTTGAAACCTACATTTGCCAATTAGGCTGGCTGTCACTGTGGAGACGGGAGCTCCAGGTAATCCTGTACGCTGAGTGAAGGGGGGAAAGGGGGCGGAGCCTGTTTACATCATATTTACAGCAACCAGAAAAGTCTGACCATCGAAGTCCGGCCTTTTCAAAATAAGAAAAAAAAAAACCTCTAAAAACAAAGAAACAGACATTCAAAGAGTCGGGTTACTGTATTAATAAATCTGCCTCCACTTGATGATGTTTCTGAAACTAAGACGAAGAAAAAAAAGATGCACATTTGCTTAAATTTAAAGTTATTTCAGGATATTTTGAAAAAAAGAAAAATCTGCCAGTGGGATAAAAAAATGTGCTTGTCATTAAGGGTTAATACAGGAAACTGAACGAGTAGTTTTCTTATCCTGTTGGCAGAGTTTTTTTTACTCCTTACAAAAAATTCAGGCGTCATTTTTGTCTTTAATTATTGTAAGATTTTCTTTTTTGCTGAATGTTGCTCATGTTAAGTCTCATAAGACAGTTTTTACTCATAGGAAAACAAAAACACTCGATTAGATTTCAGTTTTTTTTTTCAGTGTTTAAATAAATAAAAAAAATGTTAAATATCCCTGATGTGCAGCAACAGAGTTTTTATTATGAGGTTATGTTGAGAATGATATTTCTGTGTCAGTTTCAGTTGAAAACTATGTAAATATTATCTAAATTATAAAAGTGTATTTTAATTGTGGGATATAAAAGGTTTATTTTTTCAGTTGTAACATAAATTTTAATTTAACAAAGAGAAGTATTAAAAAGCTAAATCTTAAACAAACTCTTGGTAAAGATTTTAAGATTCAGATGAGGATCTGTAGCCCTGCAGGGTCACACTTTTCAGTTTGGCCTCATGTTGGTCTGACCCTGTGGAGGATTTACGCCCCCTGCTGGATGACGCTGTATTTTCTGATCTCTGCAGAAGGCAGCAAACATAAAGCACCTGAACATCTGGATTTATTTCCCCTCGATGAGCGAGATGTGAACACACTGATACTCACTGATTCAAACACACCCATCTCTCCTGTCCCTCAGAGTGGTGTGTGTCGGCGGGGACGGTTCGGTAGCTGAGATGTGTCACGCGATGGTTCTCAGAGCTCAGCTGGACGCCGGATCTCCTGAGAAACCCGTGAAACAAGCGCTGCCGCTGGGAATCATTCCTGCTGGTGAGAGAGAAAACACACCTTTACCTTCACCTGAGCGGTCTGCTGAACTCTGTGTGTGTGTGTTCACTTCATTCAGAAACTGAAGGTGTTTTATTTACCGTCTGTGTGTCTCTGCAGGATCTACAGACGTGATTTCCTGCTCTGTTCATGGCGTCAGAGATGCTGTGACCGCAGCCCTGCACATCATCCTCGGTCAGTCATTCAGCGTCACACACCTCTGCTGTCACATGACTCCAGATTTGATCAAGTTAGATTCAAGGGGAAAGAAACACAAAACAAAAACCAAACAGAGCATAAAACTAGTGACTGTAAACATCAATCAAGAAGAGAATAAATCATCTAAGTCTCATCTACTTGTTGTAAACACATTATTATATCGTGGTTGCTTCTACGTCTTTCAGATCTATCTTGGTGTTTCATAGTGTATTATTATTTTTTTTTTTTTTAAATACAATGATATAAATTCAGAAATGACATTACAATGGCCTTTTTTGAAATAGTGAGTATTGTTAACACTCTCTGCATTCAAAGAAAAAACTCAATTTCCTCTAATAAAATAATTAAATATTCAAAACAGAGCAGTCATCAAGTAGATAAATGACAATAAGTCATGTAATAAACAAGTAAATTTATATATATGTATATATATATATATATATATATATATATATATATATATATATATATATATATATATATATATATATACATATATATATATGTGTATATATATATATATATATATATATATATATATATATATATATATATACACACACATATATATATATATACACACATATATATATATATATATATATATATATATATATATATATATATATATATATATATATATATATATATATATATAAAAACAAGGGAGAGAAAAGCAAAAAAAAAAAAACCTTACATTTTAACAAAGCTGTAAATGGATGTTTGCTACATTTTGGAACCCGCTCCTGGTGGTCATTTGATGAACTGCAGTTTTTTAATCACTAAACGTCTCTACATGAATATTATCTATCTGGGTAAATTCTCCTCTCTCCAGGTCTACAGTCCGCTCCTTTCTGTTGATGTTGTGATGTTATCTGTGATGTGATTGGCTGCTCAGACTGTTTGAGTAAAAACAAAGCCGAGCTCTGAGTGCAGCAGACGCTGTGAGCCGACTCCTGAGGGAGGAGCAGCCAGATGTCCAACAGCAGGATCAGTTTCACTTTAAATCACTGGTTTCCTCTGCCCACTGTGGCCCCACCCACTTTTAACCTGCTCTCAGGTAAACCTGCCGGCCAATCAGCTGTTAGCAGGTCCGGCCTGTGTGTGTAAATAACAGGCTGTGATGAGACAGCGGTTCATTAACATTAATTAACACGGGGAGCCGAGTGTGTGACAGATGGAGTATTCAGGATGAGACTAATTCCTGAACAAAAGAAAACAGTTAGAGATCCCAGGTGAGACGCTGTTCCCACAGGCGCCTCAGGTGAGCTCTGCGCAGTGAAAGTCAGACCAAATGAACTCTTTATTTTTGATCAACTGAATCTTGTTTTTGTTGCTGGACTCTGACCTCATCCTGTCCTACAGTGTGATGAAAGACAGAAGGTCAAAGGTCAGACTGTTTCCTCACTGTCTGCTGTTTGTGAGTCACATCCCAAACCTGAAGTGTCATCAGGAAAATGATGGTACACCTTTAAGAGGAGCTGCAGGTCTGATCCCACTGACACACTGACTGTTTTGGGATTAGATCTCACACACACACACACACACACTGAGAGCATGCCATATGGTGAGGAAATCAGATTCTGTCCAGAGAGAGAGAGAGCGAGAGAGAGAGAGAGAGAGAGAGAGAGAGAGGGGAGCTCTGAGTCTGCAGTTCAGTAGGTTACAGCAGGTTTGTGTCCAGATGGTGACTTTGGGTCAGTGTCGGCGCCTGTTTGTGCATCGTACTGAACGCCTGAGCCGACGATATCGAGCTGATTGGATGATCGTACGTCTTATTTTGGTGCCTCGTTTGAAGGCCTTAGGGAACTCGATGAACAGGTATATCTTCAGGAGGGTAAACTTTCTGTATCAACACCAAAACTGGAGGCTGAGTCCCTCTCTGGTGTCTGTGCTCGCTCTGCTCTGGTCCGGCCAGCTCATCACAAAAAGTGCTTTTCAACCGCAGGAACTCTCCGCAGGAACCATTTGAGGAATTGTGTGCATTTTCACAGGAGGAACCAGGGTCTAAATTGAGTTCCAGGGTGACAGATCTATCTCTTAAAAACTTAAACTTTATCCAGTTTTTTCAGGGTTTCTTTCACTTCTTTCACTTTTCCTGCTACTCTGAAAAAGCCGACCCAAACCCTGCATAGCATTCAGCCAATCAGCATCCTCCACTAAATCTCAGGCCGTCAGCTTAAATACTCTAACAGACTGGAAACAGTTAAAAAGGAGTCAGTTATTTAAAGGACAACTGCACACAAAAATAAACATCATAGACAAAAATCATTAAAGTAACAAAATCTTGAACTCAGATTGGTTCTCGATGTGCTGTAAGGTTCTCTGAAGTCTGACTGGTCAAAGTGGAGCAGTATCAACCAGAGACCGGTCACTGCTGTGATGTGAGTCCCCTGAAACTTTTAGATACTGACACTGGTACACAGCTCTGACCTCATTCTGTCTGCATTAATTTGAAACGCCTCATGAATATTAACGAGCCCGGCGTCTTCGCTTTTCACCCCTTCAGAGACGAAGACGTCTTCAGAGGTATGAATCTTCCTCTGTGTGTGTGTGTGTGTGTGTGTGTGTGTGTGTGTCTGCAGGTCACACCCAGCAGGTGGACATGTGCAGCTTCTGGTCTTTGGGTCAGTTGGTGCGGTTTGGGTTTTCCGCCATGTTTGGATTTGGTGGGCGGAGCTTAGCACGAGCTGAGAAGAAGAGGTGGATGCCGTCAGCACGGCGGAGAGAGTACGCTTTAGTAAAGACGCTGGCTAGGCTCAGGTAACACACACACACACACACACAGGTGTGGCGTGCTGACAGAAACGAGAAGGTTTTATGTTCTTTATGTATTTTTTGTGTTTCCGTTTTGCAGACCTGAGGACTGTCAGCTGTCCTTTATTCCAGTGAAGACGTCAAACAAGAGTTTGTTTGATCATCGGTGAGAAACGTACAAAAAGAAACATGAACTCTTTTAATCAGAAATGATCTTCGTCAGCTTTATGTCTGAATAAAATGGTTCAGAAAACATGAAAACGTGGTTCAGATCTAAGTTTCTCTCCTCCTCCACAGAGACCAGGACCGGAGCCCAGATTCAGGTGAGATGAGTCATCAGACAGGTCAGATTTACACTCTGCAGATGCCTTTTATTTACTTTTCCTCTGATTGGTTGCCACAGAAGGGGAGGAGTCCTGGACGACCAATCAGGGCCAGTACCTGAGCATCAGTGTCATGTCCATCCCCTGTCTGAGTCCTCACATACCTCAAGGCCTCGCCCCCAACAGCAGGTACGTGCGTGGATCACATCAGATCATCCCTCTGAGAAGGTCAAAGGTCGGCTGTGAAGTGACCCTGAATGCACCGTGCCGCAGGTCATCGCGTTTCTCTTCCTCTTCCTGTTTCTGACAGGCTGGCGAACGGCAGCGCCTCGCTGATCGCTGTGGGAAACACTTCCAGGTCAGAGTTCATCAAACACCTGAAGAGGTACAACAGCTCCAGTGGACAGGTGAGGGCACCTTCAGATGAACAGATCACCTGTAATATTCAGCAGATCACATCCAGTTAATATAAACATCTCCAGGTTTCAGCAGACCGTCAGGTTCAACGTTTTTTAAATAATGAACATCAAGCTTTCTGTTGAGATTAATGATTCACATCAAGATCCAAAAAATAAAAGTTTAATTTTTTCCACATTTCTTTTCATGAATAAATAAAATACAGAAAATAAACCTGGAACTCTGTGCTCTGAGTTTAGAGTTTATTCATTTTCATCAGACTTTGTTTTATCTCTGTAGTATGATTCTTAGGTGCCTCACAGAGTGATACGTCTTTCCCTCACAAACAATCTTTGGCTGAACGCAGACAGGTAGAAGGTTTCAGGGGAAACTTGCTCATGAGGTATTTCAGGTGTTAATATGGGGGTGTTCGGTTTCCCTCCATCACTCGTTGGCGTGTTTCAGTCGTGACCCTGCCGTCCTCACGCTCCACATCTCATCCCGTCAAAAAATAAACAAACTAGTTAGTGAGATTAACCTGGTTCAGCTCTGCCCGGCCTCAGAGGCTGCACACTAACCCACTTACTAAATATACCGTCTTCACCGTCCTGCAGAGGAAACAGGCTGTTTACTCACTGACCCACATCCTGTCAGCCTTCGTCCTGACGCCGGAGACGTAAACCCTCACCTGAGTCAGTGCTGTCAGGTGAGGGTCGTGTGAAAACAGAGTAAATCAAAATTTGTAGTGGAAGCATCTGTTCTGCTTCCCATAACTCAACAGGATTTCATTTAAAGTGGGAACACCCCCCCTTTAATGAGACACCCTGGAAGAAGTTTCTTTAACTTCTCATATTTACAAAATTAAAGGTTCTTCACACCTCGTAACCTTTCAGGATTAGAAGCGTCATAAAGTGGCGACATTAGAGTAAAATATAAACAGATCAGGAAATGATCTTTTTTAATTTCCACCTTTTGATTTTTTGTTGTAAAATAGAAAAAAAAATCAGCAAATCAGAACACAAACCTTCAATGAAATAAAAAGAAAATCTTAAAGGTGACACAAAAAAATTAGAACAGACAATTTGTTTGTCTGTTTGTTGTGCTCTGCTGCCCCCTGTCAGAGTTTAACGGTACTACAGCAGAGGACAGCACAGGACAGCAATCAGGAACACAGTGAGTCACTTCAGATTAACAGGCTGTTTAAAGAGGATCAGAGCCTCTCTCCCCCATCAGCTGATCTTTGACCAGGAAGACACACACACACACACACACACCTCTTCCTTTCTCATGATCAGTTTGTCTGAATTCCGGTCTGCAGTTCAGCTTCTCCTTTGTTGAGACACATGACGTGTCAGGAGTAAGGATCCGCCCCCAGTCTGTGATTGGCTCATCAGAGGAGGTGAGCGAGGAGGAGGAAGACTCCAGGACGTCTCCCATCATCCAATCAGAGGGAGCCACCTTTCCCTGGAACATCGACGGAGAGCTGGAGGAGATCGCAAATGAAGTGCTCATCAGGTCTGAATCTCGCTGATCAAAATATGCTCGTTAAATTTAAGGCTGAAGACTTTAAGTTGAGGTTAAGTTTGTGTCAGAAGTCTGGGAATGGAAGGGTTGGGAATCAGTTCGATATGGGTCCTCAGAAAATGAATCCAGTCAGCGCGATGTCCCCAGTAGTTCCGAAAACATGAATCCATGTGTTTGTTTGTTTGTTTAGAGTACATCCACAGCTCATCACGCTGTACGGGGAGGAGGTGGACGAGGCCGAGTCAACCGTGTCCTGCAGCTGCATCTGAAGCCAGATGAGGAATCAAGACGCGTCAGAAAATACTGCCCCCTATAGGTCACTGTAGCAACATTTAAACAGTTCTTCACTGTATTTGTTTTCTGCAGTTTTGTCTGCACATAGATTTTAAATTGATGTCTGCAGCTGTAATATGACAAATATAAGCTCACTTTAACTGCCAGTGCTTTTTTAATTCTTCAACTTTAATACAATATTTTATTAATGAGAATAGAGACAAAGGTTTTTTAATCAAATTAATGTTTACATTTTTGATCTTCCTATTTTTTTATTTCTTTTTTATTAACATCAACCGTTTCTGTGGCAGAGAGCAGACTTTTTTTTATTTTCTAACATAAATTTGCGACTTAAAAAATGTGCTATGTTCTTTTTCTATCCAGTTAGCTGACTGTATTAACAGGGATTAGACTGGTGTTTGTCTTTCAGAATTTTGTGTATCAAAAGGTTTTTATTTGAGTATTAAATAAGCTGAAAATGAAGAAATAAAAAAACATTCCAAACTGTGTAAATAGAAAATCCTTCATTTTAATGGAAACGTGGACAAAAGCAGTGAGACTCTCCAGTGCAGAACATCGTCACATAAACAAAAGCAACAAACTCATGAATTAAAATATTAAAAACATCTGTGCGTGCGTGTGTGTGTGTGTGTCGAGTGTGTGTGTGTGTGTGTATTTGTACAAAACACAAAAATAGAAGGGAGCGTAGCAGCTGCTTTATATGACTCTACTTTCAGTTCACTGACACATTATGCAAAACGCTTTAACATTTCAATCCACATCCTTAAATTTCAAGTACTCGTCCATCATTCAACCCATGTTTTTATCTTTTTACACCATGATTAATGAAGAAACAGGAGAATTTCATCCTGGACTTTAGCACCATTTGAGCTTTTTTTTTAATCTGCAAAGAAGTTAAACCAAAGTTTGTTCTTATTTTATCTGTTCAGCAGGTTTTAGTGCCTCACAAAGCGCACTTTAAATTAAATTTAACATTAATAATATCATACAAACCCCACATAAGAAAAAGACACACCGTGATTGTGATGAAGAAATGTAAATAAAAAGTGTTTACCGATGTAAACGTTCAATCTTTTGGTTACATGGTATTTGTGGAAGGAAAACAGAAGCATGTGCTCTTTTTTTTGGTGGTTATCTTAAACTCCTCTCAGTGATTCCTGAACATTCCAAAATGTGAACCAGTGAAGAAGCAACACAAAGAAGCAGACGACAGAATATTAAAAGACAAGTGAGAAAACCAGAGACCAGACAGGACAGGATTATAAGAATGTGTTTCTTAGAGCCCGGTGACAGTTTGTTGTTCTCCCTACGGTGGAAAAAAGATTTCAGTCTATCACATCCTGCAACAGCAGGTGTGTGTGTGTGTGTGTGTGTGTGTGTGTGTGTGTGTGTGTGTGTGTGTGTGTGCAACCAGTGCATAAAATGTTGGTCAGCAGGTAAACAAGAAGGTCACAAGATAAAGCACACAGACAAAAAGGAGGTTTACCAGAGAGCCAATCAGAGGCCAGGCTGCCATTCCTCGAGGTCAAAGGTCGTCAGGACGTCACTTCCTTTGGTTGGTTTCCTCTAAAGAGTCAAAATGAAAGCTGCCACCTTTCCCTTTTTATCAGTCCATCCATCCGTCCATCCATCCATCCATCCATCCATGGCTGATGTCCTCTTTCAGTCTTTGAACCCGTCTCTGTTTGAGGCAGACTTTAAATAAGGCACAGTGGAGTTCAGGTCCACGTTTCTGAGCACGGCACAAACCAGCTGACGCAGTCTGGACTGTCGGATGGCGTTGAGCAGTCGTCCTTTCTCCTCTTCGGGGGTCGTCTGATGGTCTGTTTTTCACAGAGTGCTCTCTGCTCATCAGCACGTGGCTAAAGTGCGACTGCTGCACGGTCACGACGTAAATCACAGCGAGGGGTCGGAGGTGAAGACGGTCGGGGTTAGGAAGTGCTCTCTCGTTTGTCGTTTTTAGGAACGTAGTCCCAGCTGTCTCTCTTGAACTCTTCCTCCTCTTTCTGGTTATTCCTCTTAAAGAAACCAGCCTGACACACACACACACACACACACACACACACACAGGATATGTTATGATTACATGTTGTGGTTTTTCTTTTATTTCTAAAAACTACAGAGTTTAAAGTGAAGCTTAAGGATCGAATTACCTTCCATAGACACCAGATCAGAGCAGCCAGGATCATCAGACCCAAAACTAAACTAATAACGATAATGAAAACTTTCACTGCTGTGGATGGTTTCTGAGTGAACAGAGCTTCAACCAGCACCTGGAAACAAACCACACAGGAAGTCAGAGCGTTAACCTTCAGCAGTGGGTGAAATCTGTGTGACTTTAAACACTTTCAGGAAGCTGGTTTCACACAGTGTTGTTGTCATGAAGGTGAAGGTGTGTCACCGTTGCTGCTGCTGCTGCTTGTTGTTCGACGAGGATGGTGTAAGGACCTTCTCTGGGGTGTGACAGCCACGCTGTGCTCTCCAGCTTCATGATGCCATGACGACCCTGAGGCGGAGAAGCCGTGTCATTTTCTTTACACTTCATGTTAAACTGGATGAATTGGGGTGCAGTGCAGTTGAATCATCTGGGTAATTACAGTGATTGTGTGTTAGACCTGTGTGTGTGTGTGTGTGTGTGTGTTACCGGAGCTTGCAGTAGGACAGCAGGGTTCAGTTTGACCTCGAGCTGGATGCTCGCTTCTCTTCCTGCCTCCAGGTTACCAAGACGACAAACCAAACGCTCACACAGATCATCACCACGGCCACAAAACTGAAAAAAACAGACAACAAGAAATCAAGTTTACATCGTGGATTAAATCACTGAACTCATCTGCCTGTTTCAAAGTGAAGCAGGCTGTGTTATCAGCGTGTGTGTGGAGGTGTGTGAGAGTGTGTGTACCATCCTGCGGTGAGACGTTGCGGAGAAGAAGAAGACGATCTGTTTGACGTAGGAAGCCTCGGGGACCTCACAGTCTTCATCGACTGAGACGGTCGAGTTGCTCAGTGAACACACACCCACAGACGACTGTGGACACACACACACACACACACACACACACACTCATTCATTTTCTAACTCCTTTTTACTGAAGTTTAAACCAACACATCAAACTTGAACTTTTACCTGCCAGCTGAAGAGCTTCAGCAGTCTGTGTTTGTACGGTGTGAGGATCTTTGGTAAAGTGATTTCAACCACAGTATCTACAGACCGGCTGGGACCAGAGTTCAACACCTGCACACAGGAAAAAACAACAGACACGGATCAGTCCAGACGAGGAGCGTCCAGGATTTGGTTTTCTGTTCTTTCTAAACTCTGAAGGATCTTCAGATCCAGGCTGATGTTCACCTTGTAGGTGTAGTTGAATCTTTCAGGGTAGCAGTCGACTGGAGTCAAGTCTTCATCTCCAAACAAGAAGGAGGTTGGAGTTACAGACCTGAACACACACACACACATACACACACACACACACATGTGGATTTTTGATGTGGATTTGGAACATGTTTCAGACATCAAATTCAAAATGAGTGAATATTTGCAAAAAAATACAGTTTTAAAGTTTGAACAATAAATATCTTCTTTGTAGTGTATTTAAATGACCTATGGATAAGTCCCGCCCTCAAACACGATGAGCCAATCACAGTGCATATAGCCATCCCCAAACACTCGGACATGCTCTGCCCGGACGTCCATTGAAATGCAGAAAGTCAGTTTTTGTTTGGTTTTATGAGGCTTTAAGTTTAAAAATGGTCCCATGATGCTCATGGGGTTCATGTAACTCTGACACAAAGTGTCCTGAGAGGATGGGCGATGAGTGTATATTTAACCCTTTCCTTAAGTTACACATCAACCCATTTCAGTGTCTTCTTTGGATCAACTCAACGTGAATAAAATGAACAAAGACGTTTACGTCTGTTCTGAGGTCAGACAACATCGTATGTGAGGCAACATGTCGTCACTTTGCTGTAAATTAATATAAAGTTATCTTTAACGTCTCTAAAGTTAGCCTAGCGTTAGCTCCTAGCTGTGTTGTTCATCATGTCTCTTTGTTTGTTGGAGTTCATTGACTTGTCTTGTTCTTTGGTGATCATCCATCATTGTTAGCTGTTGTCCAAGGGGCTCTTGTTAAGCTAACGTAAGCTTAGCTTCATTAGCTTATCTGTAACAGCCCAGATAACAAAGGTTGTCAAACGTTCTGCTGAATGATTCAGTGTAAATCCTGTAGCTCCAAACTAACAGAGACTCTCTTGGTAAAGATGGTAAAAAGGAGGTCAGATTTTTCTCCTGACCGATGCTGATCCTCTGTCTCACATGTGTCAAACTCAAGGCCCGCGGGCCAAATATGGCCCGCCACGTAATTTTATGTGGCCCGTGAGAGCTTAAAAGGTTTGAGTGTTTAAAAATCAATAGGTCAAAAGTGTGCTTTGACCAAAAACTACATTTCCCACAATGCCTGTCGACTATGATACCCGCGATTTGACGGCTCACCGCCACTACACAGCAGTGTTTCTACATCAATGCCAACGAGTGGAATTGAGAAATAAATAATGATCCCAAAATGTCCAAGAAGAGAAAAGTTGATAAAGATGGAAGACTGTTTCAAGAAAGATGGGAAGGCCAATACAAGGAGAAAGACCGGTATGTCTTTAGTGTTACGAGGCGTTGTCTGTTGTCAAAGAGTACAATCTGCGGCAGCATTTTGACACCAAACACGGAGCTAAGTACGCAAAGCTAGCCTTCAAGAAAAGCAACAAATTGCCCAAGAATTAAAAGGCAAACTGCGGTTGCAGCAGAGCGTGTTTTCGAAAGCCACAGCCCAAAATAAGGAGTATTACGTTTATTTCACATTACATTCGATTACATTTACTTACATTTATAAGTTACATCTGGCCCTTTGAGGACAGCCATTAGGCTGATGTGGCCCTCGGTGAAAATGAGTTTGACACCCCTGATCTATCTTGTTGTCTGAGATGCTGATGGAACCAGATGTGGTTTATCAGGTTTGCTCTGGGACATGGAAGTTTTGTCTTGTATCTGAAGCTTTTTATGGACCTTCAGCAGTAAAATGATTCATATATCCTCCAATGAGGAGTTCAGACCCTGCTGGTGACTTCTAGATGATCTGTGATCTTTCCGTCCCCATAAACCATAATGTCCTCCTGTGAAATGTCTCCTACTGTAACACCTGCCATAGCGTCATTGTTTGTCCGAGTGAGTGGAGGGGGGCGGGGCTTTCCCTCCCGTGTGCAGACTCACCCGCGGATGTTGAGGTTGACTAAATGCTTCAGAGGAAGGAGGAGGCTGAGGGAGTTATCCTGGAGATACTCTTCTCTCTCGTAGTTATCACTGAAGAGGAAACGTGGATTTAATTCATGAATACAGAAAGCTCAGATTACATTTCAAACTTTACACAAAAGCGGAACTCAAACTGGTTCAGCAGGACCAAACCTGTCACAGGAGTCACTTCTGTGAAGAACTCTGGAGATTTAACAGGTGTGTCCTTACCTGCTGGTGTTGATATGAATGAAGTGATCTCCAGCTGTGCTGTTCTGACTCACGTCCAACAGGAAGCTGATATTCATCTACAGAAAGAAATCATTAAAAAATGAGTTCAAATTGTTTTTATTCATCAGACTCTCATCGTCCGTCTTCACTCCCTCCATATGAAACCTGAATCTTCTGCATTTTTTATTTGTTATTCTCAGATCTGCGGTTCGTCTCTTTTTTTTCTGGGGAACTCGAGAGTTTCAGGAGTTTAAAAATATTTTCTACGTGAGAGGAAGGAAACAATAAAACCTGCTGATGAGGCAAATCATGAGAACATGAAGTCCAGACACAGCCGAGTGTTTTCAGAATAAGAATAAGACACACACACACACACACACACCGAGGTGGACGATGTGTGTCAGTCTCAGTCAAACAATAATAAACGTTTAGCTCGAAGCGTCTGTGGAGGTGCAGCAGCGTCTCACCCTGGGGCTGCCTGAGGGGAGCAGGTTTGTAACGCCACAGTCGACGCCCACCGACGTGCTGTTTTCTTCCTGAGTGACCGCACAACTGATGCTGTGGTCCTCCTGCATACACAAAAACAAACACACACACAAACACACCAAAAGACATTTGTTGAGAAATCAACAAAATCAAACATTTAAGAAAGAAAAATGCACGATTCTGACTCACATCGTGCAGGACTTTAACGAAGTGAATGTTTTCGGGGAACTGCAGCGTCATTCTCGGCAGGAGGGCGTCGTCGCCGGAGTTTAATATCGAGGTTTTCAATAAGATGGTTTCTCCAGAGCCGACGGTGATGAAATTCTGCTGACTGATGACAAACAGACACAAAATGTTTGTGATGAATAAATATGAATTATTATAGTTGCCTTTTTACTGAGTCAGCTTCAAATTCATTGACATGAGAAGACCACCTGGATTTTTATTCCACTTCTAACAGACATGTGTCAGCGTCTCTGTGGGGAAGCAGCCTCAGGTTTAAAGAGCGACTTCTAGAGAAATGAGTTATGGTGGAACCGTGTGTGTGTGTGTGTGTGTGTGTGTGTGTGTTTAGGTGTGTGTGTGTGTGTGTTCTTACTGTGGCAGCAGTAGCTCAGCCCTCAGCTGCATGTTGGTCGAACAGTTGACTTGAGAGCAGGACCGATGAAAATGAGTCTGATGGAGAAAGAGGGTCAGGGTTCACTGATGATGTCAGTAATAAAACAATGAAGTGCTGAGTCATGATTTTCCACACTGAGGAGGTTACAGACGACTCCTCTGACCTTTGACCTCTCTCTCAGTGATCATGAATGTTAACCCTCTCTGCTCTGTGTTAGTGAGTCACTGGGACCTGCTGGGGACGCAGGATGAGCCGAGTGATGTCGGTTAATGTGCTGCAGCTGTAAACACATCCGATTAGGATGGAGTCACCAGCAGTGTGAGTGTGAGTGTGTGTGTGTGTGAGTGTGTGATTAGCTGCTTCACTCCCTCACTCTCTGGAGGTGGTGTTTGAGTCTGTCTGGCTGACGCTGGCACGTATCCGTACCTGGTTGGTGATGGTTTTCTTGTCTCTGGAGCTCTGATGTAGAATCGGTTTTAACGGCGGGAAGTGTCTGGAGGAGGATCTGTGGGTGCTGGCTTCCCTGTGACTGTAGGAAACCTCAAACTGGACTGGAGTGAAAATGTCCGTCACGTCTTTCTGTGGGACGAAGAAACGGGGACACATAAGGAGAGACATGAGAACTACAGCTGATCCCGTCACATGACTGGACGTGTCATATCCGTGTTTTACCTTTTGGTAAGCCACATGTGTTGCACAGGTGACTTGACCGAGTCGTGCTCTCACACGCCCCCTGGTGCTGTTGGAGGAGCCGTTACCATGGAAATAAAACCGATTCGGGAAGGATGGTTTATGGAGGAGGTCAGAGGTCAAGTTATACTGAAGATCTGGAAAGAAGAGAGAAAAAAATGAAACAATCAGTTGGTGAGACTTCCTGTCTCTCTGAAAAAAAGGTTCCCCTTCATCACAGTCGCCTCCCTGTGTGGCTCTTGTGTCGCTGTCCTCAGCTCAGTGCTGAAGCAGACAAAGACACTCACCTGGGCAGCAAACCTAACTTAATTTGTCACTCTTAAACTTTCAATATACGGTGAAAACGGCTTTAGTACCACTGCGGGTGATCGCATTGTTTCTTTCTAACTCTTCTGAAGATGTGCAGTCAGATATTTGAAAGCTTGAAGACAAAACCAGAGTGGCTGAAGAAAGGGATTCACGGAGCTGTCAGGGTTAGCATGTTAGCATCTGGGTAAACATTCAATATGCAGAATGAATGTGAGTCTGTAAAGGTTGGTTGGGTTGACCGTACCCACATCTCCACTGAAACTCCTCGACCAGACACTGAAGCAAACGGTGACGTTGAAGCAGAGCGTTGGAGTCCTGTGTTGTCGACATAGCGCCACCTTCTGGTCGATCTTTTCTGGCAGAACCAGCGAAGCTTCCACCTGAATCACGGGTCGGGTTCTAAAGAATACAGCGTACATCCAGAGAGATCTTAACAGCGTGTGTTTTCAGATTTATGAGTCAGAACAAATACTGCAGAGTTTACAGAGCTACATGTGCAGCATCTCAAATCTTTACCTGAGAACGACGGCCGAGTCAGAGAGGAAAGCACCGACCGCCACGTCTGCAGAGACAGAGAGAGAGTTTCCATCAACTGTTTCAGAAACAGGAGCGGAGGAGAACAGGTTTGAGAGCTGAGTTTACCCCAGTAACCGTTATTATCAACGTCGATGCCGGAGCTCAATGATTGGCCGAACATCCGCAGGTCACGGCCCAACGTGGATCCGGTGATTCTCTGAAAACAGACACATCATGTTCGATTAGAGACGTGAGTCTGGATGCATCAGTGCAAAACAAGAAAACAGACGTGTGACAGACTTCTATCAGACCCATGAACACCTGAGCTCCTCTGAGTGCTTGGACGCTTCATTCCTGACTTATTTATGAGATTTATTTGTTGGTTTTTAACTTAGTTTTCTGTTTTCACTGAAGGATAATTAATGTTCTTTGATTTTTGTCTGTTTCTACCTGAGATGGAGTCGGTGAAATGCCGTCCTCTCTGCCGTTGTAAACGTAGACGGCTCCTTTCAGGTCGTCTTCATGTGGGGCGCCGATTGCCACATCTGCACAAATAACACACGTAAAATCACCAGAGATTCAAATTATTCAAACTGTGACCAAGAGAGGAAAGATGAGCTGTCCCGTTAGCACACACACTCACATAATCATGAACAGGAGTTTGTAATACAGAATCTGTGAGACATGATGTGGCCTAAAGTTACAAACACTGATCAGAGAGATTAAATTATTTTATGGCTGACGGAGAAACAGTTTGTTTTAACCTCTCAGACGTCAGGAGAGGAAGTGAAACGACGTCAGTGTTTCTAAAAGGTCAACGAGATGAAAGAATTCAGGATAAAACATGAGAAAACTACAGCATGCTCCTTTAATATTTAACCCCAGTCCTTTGAAGACGTGAGGGAAGTCAAACAGCTCACTTTACAAACAGCCACACACACACACACACACACACACACACAGACAGATTAGAAGGCAGGTTCAGTCACAGAGCAGCAACACTTTGTCATTACAGCTTTAATGAACTTAATAGCACACTCCACCCTTCACACACACACGTATATATCAAGGGATGTGTGTGTGTGTGTGTGAAGGCGTTGTGTTACAGCCCGTGTCATGCGTCCTGTGTTATCAGAAAGTGGCAGTTAATGCGGGTGGGTGGGACGAGCCCCCAGGAGGAGAAACATCCCCACATGTGTTTTCAGCTCAGCGGCAGCAGATCCAGGACGCTTGTATCTGTTGTAGTTTGTGAGTCAGAGGATCAGAATGTGCTTAATGACCTAATTACTGCCGTCCAGGAGCCCTTGAGCAAGAAAATTAATCCCAGCTGATCTCAACAACTGGTCGGTGGAGAAGTGAGGAGAGCGACGCTGCTGCTGCTACTGAAGGAGTCCTAAAAGCAGCATCTCGGACTTTCAGTTTATTCCGTCTCTTTTAATTCTTGAGCTTCTTATTTTAAAGTTTCTGTTGGTGTGAACTTCATTTGAAAACAATCTTTAGAAAACAAAAGGATTAAAATGAGAAGAAAGAGAAGCACTCGTTAAAGCTGTAGCGGAATTAAAGTCGTATATTTGAACTGGTGGTATAAGGTAAAAGCTGAAGCTGTGCGTTACCAGGATAACCGTCATCGTCCAGGTCCCCCAGGTCAGCGATGGACTCTCCAAATCGAGCAGCGTAAGCGTCTCTGCCACTCAGCTGAAACTCCGCCTCCACAAGCTTAGCCTGAGAGACAGACAAACAGTTTGAGAGCTAGCTCTGTGGATCATGCAAACGCAAACTGAAAGAGCAGATCTCACCGTCAGCCACGTTGGCTCAATAGATTTACAGTTTCGTTCCACATTTCTGCACACTTGTGCGGCTCACCTCTCCCTGGTTGATGTACACGTGGACTCTCCCCTCCTCCCGTACGCCGCCGGTTGTCATTGGAGCTCCGACCAACAGATCCGAGAGTCCATCAGCGTTCAGATCCACAGCACACACGCTGGAGCCGAAATACGATCCCAGCTGCACAGACACAAACACACAGTTACCTCAATGCTAAGTTCTGCATTGTTTTGAATGGAGGATGCTAATGCTAAGCCACTTCTTACTTCTGTTCCCGACACCACAGAGATGATCTGCAGAGTGTCTCTGACCACTGAGAAGATGAAGACCTGCACATGGAAGAGACACACACACACACATTCAGTCTCTCAGTTAGAAACAAAGACTGCACACACACACAGAGACTGACTCATGGACAGGTGACACTTACCTTTCCCTTTTGATTGGCCTGTGGAGCTCCACCCACCGCCTCCACAGAATCAGGACCGAGGAACCGACCGGCTCCAACAGAGTAACCTGAACAGCAGCGGGACACAGAAATACGGCGATGATTTTCAGTTACTGCTCGGATTAAGACATGTGGGCGTCAGGCAGAACTTTAACCCTTTAATAACTTACAGAGCGCTTATCAAATGGGAGCGTCTGCCCTCTGATGGAGTTTGAAACCTAAAGAATTAAACTGTTTGTCTCTGTTCAGATTTTGGTCTGGTGTTTCTCATGTCTGTGAGTTAAAAGCTTCATCTGTGTCTCTCTTGGAGCTCCTCACATGTTTTTATTTAGAACGATTACTCAAGGACCAAATGTTCCAATATTTCACATAAAGACCCACAAAGATTAAAGAAAGTGTAACTTTAAGTGCCTCAGATTCAGTTTTTGCTACTTCCCTGAACATGAAACCTTTTGGTTTGAGATTTACTCAAAGAGAAACTCAGACCTGAACAGAGATAGTTTACACAGCTGGATGTTTAATATGTTTTTGCCTTCATGTTGCTTCTTTAACTGAGGGATTCTCCATGAGATAATTACTGATCCTGGTTCTGAAATGAGGAAATAAATGGTGGAAAGTGTATTATGTTTAGACGGACCACTTTACTACCACTTTATATATAACTTTACCTTTATCTGTTTTTCCTTTTTTATCCTGTTTTACATGTTGACTTTCTCGGATATTTATCAGGCTTAAAAACCTGGACCCTGAAGCTAACATTTCATGCTATCTGTGTGTAAATGTGTGCGAGTATTACAACAAGGCGCCTTGAATCCTTGAGCTCACTCTGCTAAATCACATTTTCTAGTTTTTATGCAAACCTGAGCTAACCTTCATCTAACTGTAGCTTCATTTTTACTCACAAATAAGCTCAAACTAAGGTCACCACAAAAACTGCTCCCCCTGGTGGCTGGCTGCAGTATAAGTATAACATTTTTGTCACCTGGTTCCACTCAGATTTTCTCAGAGTCCCTCATGGTCTCTACTGCCCAGACAGATTTTTTTGGCTTCAAAACTATAATTGTAAAAAGGGGAGCCACGCTGTCCATTCGATATACGGTCTATGCCTAAAACCCAAAACAAACCAGGTCATAAACACCGGCTCCCATTGGTTCATCTGCTTTTCTCTCTTATATCAAAAGAATGATGACACCACCATTCTGTTGATTTCTCTGCTAACAAACAAGCATGATAAGTGAATGAACATCCAGTAGTTCTTTTTATCTGCACGTTGTTGAAAAATAGAGACATTAAAAACCATCATTTGTTCATTTAAAGCCTTGATGGAACGGTTCAGTTATTATGTGACTTTTAATGGGTTCAGACCAAAACCTGGTGTGAGATCTTCACGTCATCAGTCAATGTGAGCTCTCTCTGACGCTCTGACATATTTTGCTCAATAAGAAACAGAAAAGAAACACCTTCATCTACAGAACATCACACCTCTGGGTCCAGCTTCCTGTTTCTTCTGTTCTGAGAGGGTTTAGATTCGCTGTAGCTCAGCAGATAAACTCACTGTACTTCCACACACATGCAAACTTCCTGAGAAACACCAAATTACCTGCATGTAGAAATGCAAACAACACATTTTTAGCAGAAGTTTATCTCAATACACCAACATCCCATATTACAGAATCACTTTTTTATCACACCAATACTCTCCATCTGCGTCGTCAGAGTAATGTTTCGATGCTCCATGAGACCGTTTTTGACTCAGACTTCAGGAGAAGCGTTAGCAGTTACCTTTAAGAGGAACTATTCAATAAAAATCACCATTTCTTTTTCTTCAAACTGATCCACATCTAATCTAATAAATCCACATCTCGTAGAGCAGACCTCCTCTGGTATCAAAAACCAGGACAGCTAACCAAACACTCGACCTTTCAATCAGAGAGCTAAAAGCTGCATCTCTTCCAGCCGGGCTGATTATTTATAAAAGCTTATACAAAATAAGTCTATCATTGATGCAGAAACATTCAGAGAACAGTCCAGAAGCTCTAAAAATAATATGACTTGTTTATGAAAATGCTAAATGAGGCTAAACGTGAGCACTGAGTGTAAACCACTTTCACATGAAGCTCGGTTTTCTGCAGTCGTCAGAACACAGGAAGCTTTTCTCCACGCCGCCTCTGTGACCTCAAGGCTGTTTGTGCAGAGTCTGATATACAATCACTAGTTTCATGTCTTAGTAAAAAAAGAAACACACACTTTTTGAACACAGCAGAGCATGCAAAGCAGCATCCTGTGTGGTCTGATGTTATTCTTTTATCCACTGCTGTAAAAAATTAACATCAAAGAAAACAGCGATGAAGTATGGCGCAGGCAAAGTTTTAAAAACTCTGTCAAAGTTGACCAATCAGGAAAAACCTGATGCACACGGGCAGAATAAAATAGAAATACAAGGAGTGAAGTATTTACCCAGGTAGCTTCCGAATCCAACAGCTTCACTTTCGTCCAGGTACACAGCAGACGTCCCACCGGACATGCTGAAAACCATAACTGAACCCGTCCAATAAGACGTCCCCGGTGCTCCGATGATGATCAGATCCTGGAGGAGGGACAAAGATAAATCAACTTCACTGAGCTTTGTTTCTAAAACATGCCTTCAACAGTCAGATTGGCCGACAACAATAAAACCAAACGGCTGAAACAGTTTGCATCAGGAGTGGTTTCAGGATCTGACTCTGAGGGGCTGCTAACCCCCCTAGAGAGACTGAGATATGGAGAGTCTGTTTGAAGCCGCACTTTAACCTTTTATTCACTCAACAATAACAAAATATTGAAGAAAATGGAAGATGAAATAGGAGGAGAGTCCGGCAGTTAGTTGAACCTTGGAATCAGGAGGAATAATGTGGTTTTCATCCTGGTCGTGGAACACTGGACCAGCTCTATACCCTTACAAGGGTGCTGGAAGGGGCATAGGAGTTTGCCTAACCAGTCTACATGTGCTCTGTGGGTCTGGAGAAGGCTTTTGACCGTGTCCCCTGAGGTATCTTGTCGGGTTTGCTCCCGGAATATGGAGTCAATGGCCCGTTGTTACGGGCTGTTTGATCTCTGTATTTCTGGAGCTGGAGTTTGGTTCGTATTGCCAGCAGGAAGTCGAACTTGTTCCCAGTCAGGATTGGACTCCGCCAAGGCTGTCCTTTATCGCCGGTTCTGTTCATTACTTTTATGGACAGGATTTCTGGGCACAGCCAAGTGCCAGAGGGAGTCGGGTTTGGGGGTCTTGGGATCCCATCTCTGCCTCATGTAGATGATGTGGTCCTTTGGCCTCATCTTTAAAGAGCTTTATGCTCTATTGTAAAGTGTCTTGAGATAACACTTGTTATGAATTGGCGCTATACAAATAAAGATTGATTGATTGATTAAACACCGACCTCCAGCTCGCACTGGGGCGGTTTGTAGCCAGGATGAAGATCAGCATCTAAGTTTGAGGCCATGGTTCTCATCCAGAAAAAGGTGGACTGACCACAAAATAGAAGATGGATGGATGGATGGATGGATGGATGGATGGATGGATGGATGGATGATGGATGAATGGATGAATGGATGGATGCTGGATGGATGGATGGATGGATGCTGGATGGATGGATGGATGGATGAATGGATGATGGATGGATGGATGAATGGATGGATGGATGCTGGATGGATGGATGATGGATGGATGGATGGATGGATGGATGAATGGATGGATGCTGGATGGATGGATGGATGAATGGATGATGGATGGATGGATGATGGATGGATGAATGGATGATGGATGGATGGATGGATGAATGGATGGATGCTGGATGGATGGATCAATGGATGGATGGATAAATGGATTGGTGCTGGATGGATGGATTGATGGATGGATGCTGGATGGATGGATGATGGATGGATGGATGGATGGATGGATGGATGGATGATGGATGGATGGATGGATGGATGGATGGATGACTGGATGGATGATGGATGGATGGATGGATGGATGGATGGATGAATGGATGGATGGATGGATGGATGGATGGATGGATGGATGGATGGATGGATGGAAGGAAGATAAAATGGGTCGTTTTTCAGGAATTAAATTTGCACCAGTACTTTTATTACCATGTTTATTTCTTTTTTTCCAGGTAAGAGGAGGTTCAGCAGAATTTGCTCTGATAGAAACATTTTCCTTCTATGAACTACACACAGGAATGTGTTTTAAATATCATTGATGTTCTATACTTTAAATCTAATGTTTACAAAATACTTGCTGAATTAAAAAATCTGGTTTGCCTCTATAATAATTTTTTAGGGGTACAAGGAGAAGATTTGGGATTTGAAGATTATTGAAGGGGTCTAATAGAGTCCATGGTTTGGACAAACAGAGGAACTACGATCACCCAGATTTCTGTTTGGGTCTAAAAATAATTACTAACGCAGCTTTTTTATATTGAAATCAAAAAGTTGTGTTTTTTGATTTGTATACTGAAAGGCAACAAAAACTTGATGTTTTTTGTGTGTTTAGGATTTAAAAGCATTAAATTGTTCTAAAGTTACGTATCAATATGAATCAGTCTGTTGGTGAAAACAGGAAGAAGAGTTCAGAGAAGCCTTTTGTGTTGTTTTGTGTCGTGTTGTGTTTACTGACCTTCGTCTGGAAGCTGGACATACCCGCCTGACATGAAGCATAATCCACACCAAACTTCCTCTGGTGGTCTGAAAAACATGGACGGAAACAAACAGACATGTTGAGGAGCGAACAAATAAATAAGGAGATAAGAGACAAACAGCTGCTGCTTTCACACACAGGCAACGAGAGAGGCCCTCAAACAGCCTCCACGTTCTGCAAAAAACAGCAGTGGGAGTTTGGGAAACTGCACGGAAATGGAAAAAGAGATGTTTTTTTAAATGTGTGAAAAGTTAGAGCTAATGTGCGTGTTAGCATCGATAAAAAGTGACTTCAACTTAGTGATGTAATCTTTTTGTATTACTCCATGCGTAAATGATGAGATTTGTGTTGTGTGGTGTTGGTTTGGGGGGAATGGTGTGTGTGGTGTTGGTTTGGGGGGAATGGTGTGTGTGGTGTTGGTTTGGGGGGAATGGTGTGTGTGGTGTTGGTTTGGGGGGAATGGTGTGTGTGGTGTTGGTTTGGGGGGAATGATGTGTGTGTGGTGTTGGTTTGGGGGGAATGGTGTGTGTGGTGTTGGTTTGGGGGGAAAGGTGTGTGTGTGGTGTTGGTTTGGGGGGAATGGTGTGTGTGGTGTTGGTTTGGGGGGAATGGTGTGTGTGGTGTTGGTTTGGGGGGAATGGTGTGTGTGTGTACCTCTGTAGCAGGGGATGAGGACGCGAGGAAACATCAGGTCACTGCCGTAGATGAAACAGACTCCGTGCGGCAGCTTGTTGTTGTGACCGTCTCTGTGTGCGTGGTAGACGTTCTTCCAGCGGTGAGCACAAGCCTGACAACACACACACACACACACACACACAGAAAACAGCATGTGACAGGGGCTCATTACTGACAATAACACAATCACAAGTTAGCAGCGGTGTGTTGTGATTCCCATGACCTGTGACACTGTGACAGGGACTTTGTGTGTTCTGCTGAGGCTTTATTTTAAACCTCAAGTGTTCCTGTTGACAAACTTTCACTCACTAAGCTTCAGAAACAATCAAAGAGAAGCTTTCACTGACTTTAAAACTTCTTTCAGGCGTTTAACCCTTCACATCTCCGGATAGAACATCCTGTGTCTCAGCTCTCACAGACTTCATCACTGACGGGTTCAGAACAAATATCTCACTGTTGGGTGACGGCACTTGTTTTTGCTTGATTTAAGTTGATCATCTGCTGAAAATACATCTGTTTTCAAACCATACAGATGATGCAGGGCGAGATTTAGAGATGGAGCCTGTTAGAATCCTGCTTAGCTGATTTATGCTGGTTGTTGTAAAGTGTTTGTAAATCAGTGAATAGTTTTGTTTCAGAAAATCAGTTAAAAGTTCCGCTCATTCTATAAATGAAAAAAAAAAATTGGTAGCGTAGCTCGATACTGAACGTATCAACGTGACTCCTCAGTAAAAAAACACTTCATTTAGTTTTTGACAACAAATCTGAAGCTGTTTTTAGCACAAACATCAGACTTTCACCTTGAATCTGGAAAGAGCAGAATCCAAATCCACATTTTTTGAGACACCAAGAAAAAAAAAAGTAAAATCAAAACTTTACCTTTTTATTTATCAAATCTAATATTTCTGTTTTTGTTTTATAACTGCTGATTAGCTTCTTCCAACTTCGTCTCTTAGCTAAGACTAAGGCCTACTTCTCACGGGCAGATCTTGAAAAGACCATCCACGCCTTTCTTACATGTAGATTGGACTACTGTAACTCTTCATACATTGGCATGGATAAATCATCAATTAACCGCCTTCAGCTCATCCAGAATGCTGCTGCTCGACTCCTCTCTGGCAGGAAAAAGCGTGACCACGTTACACCAGTCCTGGCGTCCCTCCACTGGCTCCCAGTCCGCTTTCGCATCGATTTGAAAATTCTTTTAATCGCTTTTAAAGCCCTCAATGGTCTCACCCCTCTGTACCTGTCTGAAGTGCTTCGTCGCTGCTCCCCAACCAGAGCCCGAAGGTCCTCTGACCAACTGCTGTTGGAGGTTCCAAAAACCAGACTCAAGTCCAGAGGTGACAGGACCTTTGCAGTATCTGCCCCTCGACTGTGGAACAGTCTCCCCATCCATATAAGAGATTTTTAAATCTTCTTTAAAGACCTACTTCTTCTCCCTGGCGTTTCATAAATGAGCTCTTATAAATCACAGGCACCTTAGTTTTTAGATCTTAATTTTTTTACTGTTTTTACGTTGTTTTTCTATTTTTTAAATTGTTTTTATTGTTATATTTATTTACCTCTATGTATTTGTGTACAGCACTTTGATCGACTGCTGTCCTCTTGAAGGTGCTCTATAAATAAACTTGACTTGACTTGGTTAAGTAAACAAACAACCAAGTGCACAAACTCATCAAGGTTACACCTGAGGCACCTTTTAAAGGAGTGAATGTAAGTTAAGAAAATCTCTGACCATGTGAAAATAACGCTTTAAACGGAGCGTTCTCACACTTTCCAGAGTTTGTGGCACTCTGACGTCTCCTCAGATCTGTGGTTGGTTTGTTTTTTAGAAATCAAACATCTTCACTGCCCACAATAGTTTCATATCATCATGGAAGAAATGCAGAAACACAGCTGACCTGTTAGGAGCTGTCTGAAACACCTCTGTCACTCTAATATGAATTTGTGTGTGTGTGTGTGAGGGAGAGTGTGTGTGTGTGTGTGTTACCAGGATGCGTTCCCCTGTGGGTCCAGGTTGTCTGGAGAGACTGACACCGAGCCACTGATGATCGCTCTCTGCTTCACACGTCTTCCCGCATTCCCTCACATCTACGAACACAACCAACATGTTTCAGATCCTGCGTGCACGGTTTAAAAACACAGCTGAGAGTGTGAGTGTGGTTTAGAGCCGTCAACACTGTTTTCATCCCTCATCTCCGGGTTCATGAGGTGAAATGTACATTTACAGACTACATGATCATCCTCCAAATGAAGGATGCTGTGTTCTACAACAAGACATGTTACTGTTGGGCTTTGTGAAGCCCTGCAGCTGCACCAGTCGTTTTGTTGCACACTGCCCTGATTTTCTCCAGGATTTCAGTCCAAAGATGCTCTGAAATGATAACCTCTAAAACCTGAATGCAGCTAAGATGACTCTTGGTAATACTTGTCGTCTCTTGAGTTATCTTGGTTACATATTTTTTGGGCAGCTAATGTTTAAGAAAGGACAGAATATGAGGCTCCACAGAGAGAGGAACACACCAGCTTCTATGGGGTAACAGTTGCGGTTCTCTGCTTTGATTTGACAGCGGTAAAGAGCTCCTGGAGAGTCAACCAACGGTTTGGAGGATGAGTTCGCCTCTGGGGCTCCAACAATCAACCTGAGAGAGAGAGAGAGAGAGAGAGAGAGAGAGAGAGAGAGAGAGAGAGAGAGAGAGAGAGAGAGACAGTCAGACAGGATCTGTCTTTGTGTCTGTGCAGTGTCTGAATGGCATCTGTGTGTGAAGCATCAAAGAGCCTCTATCACTGACAAGGCCCAGCTCATTAGCATGCACACACACACACACACACACAAACACACACACAAACACACACTTATAGCATCATTGCAGTAAATTGAAGCTAAATTAACTTCACTCTTAGATGAGATCACCAGCAGATTTATATGATACTAAAAGTCGATCAGCTTTGAATCAAAGAACAAGAACTGGACCTGATGAGAAAGCAACACAGAGGGACACTTTTACAGAGAATCATTAGAAAGCAGCGAGGGATCAGTGAAAATTAGGGCTGCAACTAACGATTATTTTCATAATCGATTAATCTTTCGATTTTTCTCTCGATTGATCGAATAGTTGTTTGGTCCATAAAATTTCAGAAAATGGTGAAAAATGTCAAAGTTTTTTTTGGATTCCAAGATGACATCATCAGATGTCTGGTTTGCAAACCAAAGATATTCAGGAGAGCCACAGAGAAGCAAAGAACTAGGCCTTTTTTTTCTAAAATAATTACCTAAATGACTTAATCGATTATCAAAATAGTTGACGATTAATTTAGTAATCGATTAATAATCGATTATTCGATTAATTGTTGAAGCTCTAGTGAAAATCTGCTGGATGTTTAAGTCCTTAAAGATTTCTAACAGGAAACCAACAAAAAACGATCAACAGAGCAAAAAACAGACTCAGAACAGGCTGTCAGGACACAAAGATTACTAATAAATCATAACCAGTTGGGTCCCTTCAGGATCAATAACTCAATAATACTTCAACAAATTATAAAATATGATATTAGCTTAATAGACGATTGATACAAGTGACCATGAACCATTTGAGCATCAATAGAGAATCAATCACAGATAATCATCAGAGAAAAAGACTAAATCAGACCATTTATTGGCGCCCTTGGTATGAAACACGACAGAGTATCCAAACATGGAGGAAGAGGGTCCATTAAAGTCCAGACTGTGTTCCAGATCCAGATTGTATCCTGTGGCAAAAGGAGCCAGGACCAGAACCTGAACCACTACCAGGACCAGGACCCAGCTACTGCTGTCCACTGAGGGACGCATCATGGAGGAGAGACTGCAGAACAGAAGAGAGACACAAATCAACAATCATCCTTTATTTCTACAGACTTATCAGTCAAATGTTCAGAGTTACAGAAACTGAATTAAAAGCACAGTGGGGAAGATAAAGTTCCCAAAGATACCAAATAAGTCAGCTTTGTTTGTGTCAGTAAATAGTTAGCTTAGCATTGAGACCGTTAGCAATCATCATTCTTTGAAAATGAAACAAAATACAGGAACTATTACCCCAAAAATCCCTCCAGACATCAGTTCTCACCAAAACATGTTTCAGTACTGAGTTAATTCTGTTCCATTAAAGCAAAGTTAACTTCAGCATGTTAACCTGTTGAAGCTAAGCTAACTTGTTAAAGTTAGGTTACTTTTTTTTCTCATTTCTGTTCAAAAAGTGCCTCCAAATATTCTTCTATCAAAGTTTCAACAACAACATAACTTGATGTTTCTTTCTCTAAATAATTACTGGCTTCATCTTTTCTGGAAATGTCTTATAATAGAAGTTCACACCGAATTAGGGTAAACTACGGAAGCTCTAAGCAGACACGTGTGTGTATTTATTCTATCGGTCCATGATAATGGCCTAAATTGAGCTGATTTCTTGAGGTTGTTGATTTTTCTCTTGTTATCTCAGTATAAGCTAGTTTCCCGTTGTAACAGTGAAATTAATCTCATTATGCTGAGATAACGAAGCTGTTTTCTCTTGATAAGAGGATCCTGTTATCATGAGAAAACAAGCTTTGTTATCTCAGTATAACAAGATAAAAAGGGTGAGATTGTAACTGTCAAATAAAGTTAATGGATGTATGGCAGCACCGGGCTTCTGTACTCAACAAATAATTCAATAAGTTTACATTAATTTTACTTTAAATTTATTGATTTTATATCTGAATCAAAGCTGTTCCAAAATCTATCAGCCCCAGTGTTGTTTCTAATGTATTTACAAATTCTAGATGTTCAACACCAGAGTTAACTTCAGGTGGGAAAGTTTAGACTGGTTGTTTCTCAGCCATTCAGAATAACTCTGACTTCTATTATCCTACTTTAAAGGTTTTATCCGCGCTTTAATTCACATTTGAACGAAAATAACAGGACTTTTTTATTTTTAGTCTCACTAACTGTCTGTAAATGAGAATTAATTCCATTTCGAATTTTAAAAAAGTGTTTTTTTAATCTCTCTGTCATTAATTGTCTGTTCATCCTTTGCTAACGGTCATCATGTTGGGGAAAAACTCACAGAAACGCAAAGACAGCTGATATCCCGGGTCAGTTTTTAAATCCAGTCGGTTTCGGAGAGATTTTTCCGATAAGAGAAAA
Organism: Labroides dimidiatus; assembly: GCA_030710495.1. Taxonomy (NCBI): domain Eukaryota; kingdom Metazoa; phylum Chordata; class Actinopteri; order Labriformes; family Labridae; genus Labroides; species Labroides dimidiatus. Next base: position 25,229,847 of record CM061160.1, on the reverse strand, counting down.
TAAAGATCTTCAGTTCGCTCAGTGAGTCAGTGTTAAATCCCTCCCGTTAGGATGAGGAGCGCGTGGAACCTCCTGTTGCTCCTCCGGCCGCTGAACGTCTCGTGCGTAAAGCGGTCCGTACGTTCGCGCGAGCCGACCCACGAGGCTCAGGTAATCCGTGACAGATTCAGAGAGTGAGCTCGAGGTGGAAGAGCAGGAAAACCAGTCAAAACTAAAGTTCATCTGAGTGACACTTCGCGAGTTAGAGATGAAGTCAGTGAGACTGTGAGCAGCGCGCGGAGAGAGACCCTCCCTCCATCTGCATGTGTGTGTTTCAGTGTGTGTGTGTGTGTGTAACGGTGTTTCCTCTCCACCCCGCCTAGACTAAGCACGCGGCTCTCTTTGCGCGCGCGTGTGCGTGTGTGTGTGGGTGAGAATGGTGGGGGGGTTTCCTCCTCTGTCACTACAGTGTGAATAGAGTCAGTGTGGCTGTAATTTGATTTTAGTGTCTTAGAGCTGGAACTCAAATACCCAGGCATGAAGTTTAAAAATGACAAAAGATTAATCAGCGAATGAGCTGCTGAAATGATTCTGCATGACAAACAAGAGAAAAATGGAATTAACCAATCCAAACCTCTGTATGAAGGAAAGATAAAGAAGTTTACCATCAGAGGATAATAAAAAAATTACCAGGAGCACTGCTTGCCAAAGAAAATAAGAAATTAACTGCCAAGTTAAGTGAACAAACGATAACAATGGAAGGAACAACTGAAGACAATAGTTTAGACCCTGGGGACAGCAAGTGAGAGAGGACAGCGAAGCAACAGGAAGTTGTTTTTTAACAGTTAAGGAGCATGAGGCCTAGGTTCTCCAAAGCAGAGATGGTGCAACCAATCAACAGATAAGTATGGGTGGAGAAAACTTCTTGCACCTAACCAGTGTGTGCTGCTTGAGTGGGGAAAATGTGACAGCAGCCTGTAAAGGTGTTGTTCTAAAAGAAAACCAATGCTGTACCTTCCCAGTGGAGAAAACATGACACAGGAACCTCCAAGTCTTCCACCAGTGGAGAAAACATGACACAGGAACCTCCAAGTCTCCCACCAGTGGAGAAAACATGACACAGTTACCTCCAAGTCTTCCACCAGTGGAGAAAACATGACAAGGTAACCTCCAAGTCTTCCACCAGTGGAGAAAACATGACAAGGTAACCTCCAAGTCTTCCACCAGTGGAGAAAACATGACACAGGAACCTCCAAGTCTTCCACCAATGGAGAAAACATGACACAGGGACCTCCAAGTCTTCCACCAGTGGAGAAAACATGACACAGGAACCTCCAAGTCTTCCACCAGTGGAGAAAACATGACACAGGGACCTCAAAGTCTTCCACCAATGGAGAAAACATGACACAGGGACCTCAAAGTCTTCCACCAGTGGAGAAAACATGACATAGGAACCTCCAAGTCTTCCACCAGTGGAGAAAACATGACACAGGAACCTCCAAGTCTTCCACCAGTGGAGAAAACATGACACATTAACCTCTAAGTCCCCCACCAGTGGAGAAAACACGACACAGTAACCTCCAAGTCTTCCACCAGTGGAGAAAACATGACACAGTAACCTCCAAGTCTTCCACCAGTGGAGAAAACATGAAAAGGTAACCTCCAAGTCTTCACCCAATGGAGAAAACATGACACAGGAACCTCCAAGTCTTCCACCAATGGAGAAAACATGACACAGGGACCTCCAAGTCTTCCACCAATGGAGAAAACATCATGAAATAACCTCTTTGGTATTTGTTATTGGAGAAACCATGATGCAGCAAACTCTAATGAATGCCTCCGGTGGAGAAAACATCATGCATTAACCTCTGATGTGCCCATCCATTGGAGAAAACATGATACAGATTCCAATAAATGCCATTCCAGTGGAAACAAGGTGTTGTTCCTTTGCAAGTGCATTTCTAGTGGGACAAACATTATGGATTATCCTCAGTCGAAACCATTTATTGGAGAAAAACCAAAGCAGTGATCTTCAGTTTGTTGTTCCATTGGAGAAAACATGACGAAACACATTTGGCTTGAAAAAAAAAAAACATTATGGAGAAGTCACTGGTACAAGTTTTGTTGGGAACCTCCATGAAGACACACATAATGTGGAAGTGTATGAATAAACAGTCTGATAAAGTGTTAATCACCCTGAATCAACTGATCATGACGTCAGCATGTTTTTCATGTTGCAGTTTGTCCACAAAGCTTTCTCGCTCGTTTGTGTAAATATTCACCTCAAATAAAATCCACAGACGGACTCCTGATGATTCAAACTGTTGCTACACTCGGTAAACAATGACTTTGTGAGCAGTTTAAAGAGATAAATAGATTCTGTTAACGATGTTCCGCTAAAGTTCCAGAGAACTCTAACGACTCTGTGATTCATTCCAGAGCTTCGACAAGCCGTAGACAAATAAACCAGAGGGCCACGGAGGAGAGAAAGAGTCTGGTTTACTTTTCACAGAGTATCAGAGCTTAAGATGGTAAAAATAAAGGGGAAAGCCCTTTTCTCTACATTTATATCTGACATCTCTCTCTACAAACACACAAGCCCGACCATCGCTCTGATATAAATAGTCTGAGACAGAAACTCGTGGAGCGACAGACTATTTAGGGTGAATGTCGGACAGGAACTCCATGCTACACAAAAACACACACATACACATACAGTGTGTGTTTGTTGGTATTTCCTGTTAATGACCCTGCAGTTATTATGTTGGAATCTGACCAGCTACTGTTCCTCCGCTCCCACACGCTCACACAGTCCTGATGGTGTCAGAAAGAAGAAACGGGACACGAAGCAGAGCCGAGTTTCCTGCTCTGAGTCCATTAATGTTTCATATCGCAACACCTGAGTTTGGGTTATATATTTCACACCACGTCCACCGACATCTGAAACAAAGAGAGGCTGGATCACGATCCTACAGTCCAGCCTGTTGTGTAGTTTATTTCTGAAACAATCTGTTGGAGCGACTCCAAAATGGAGTCGTCTCTGTTGAGTCACTGAGACCTCGAAACGTGGAAAACAGAAAAATGTTTCAAGATGCTGGAAGTTCCCCAGAAAACTTCCATCAACTCAAACGACGTCACCAGTGAACATCTGCATTTTTAAAGAGACGCCTCCAACAATCAACAAGTAATTTTTAAATTAAATGTATTAAGTCAGCTGGTTCCATGTAAACGTGTTAGGTTAGTTGAAAACATTGATTTTAGGATTAACTAAGTTGAACTTGTAATTATTGCTTTCAGCTAACCTGATACGTTTACATGGAACCAGCTGACATAATAATTATTTGAATTATTTGTATTAAAGAAAAAGATCTTCAGTATTTCCTCCAGAAATGATGAAATTTATCTTAATAATTTTATTTTTTGTTAAATCTGAGTGTCAGTGATCAGATATGATCCCACAGATGAGCCTCATTTAACCTCAGACGCTCCTTCGAGAGCCGCCAGCGTTCAGCTATGTGAAGGTCAAATTGAGGTCACTGTGAACCCAGCCAGCAATTAGGAGGTCAGAGGTCAGGGCTGATTGTGGATGAACTGGAGGACAGAAGATGTGAAGCAGATAAACTTCAACGTGGAGACGAGAGGCTGGAGCTCTTCTCTCTCTGCAGAGAGGACCGTAAGATTTATCGGTTTGGTTCGTTTCTTTCAGTCATACGTGGAAAAACTGCAGACATGTTGTTATAAAGTGTTTCAGAGAAAAGTTCAGAAATCTGTCACTTCCTCTGTTCTCTTTCATTTCCTCTACTGTCCTCCTCCACTCACCACACCAAAAACATTTCAACTTCTTTATCTGCCCCATAACAAAAAGAGGAGCCGGTAAACAGAGAGTACACGTACTGAAACACTGGTTTGGTGTTTCAGAGGAAAACAAGGCAAACGACGACAGAAGTGAGGAATTAACCCTTGTGGGTCCCTTCAATTTACTACCCTTTGAGGGTATCAGAGGACAAAAAAGTCCCCGTCCAAAAACTGTGATAAAATTAAAATTGGAATAATATTTTTTTCTACTTTTTTTTGCTCAGATCTCTTAATCAACTTCAGACCCAATCAAAAATATCAAATATTTAAATATTTTGCATTATTTTAACCCTTTAAATGCCAATTTAATGACATAAAGTCACTGTTGTCATTTTGAAAAAAATAAAAATAAAATGAGTTATTTTATATATATAATAAATGTTGGAGGGCTGGGGACTTTATTTAGAGATCAGGCCTAGATATACATTAGATTAGTAAAAAAAATTAATTTGATGCATTGTTATTTTTTTTTGCAGTGTCAGATTCTTAATTTACTACCCTTTGAGGGTATCAGAGGACAAAAACCTGAGTGTAAGTTAAGAAAGTGAACTTGTGACTGACATCATTCAGAAATATATAAATGCAGAACAGGTGATCACTCAGGGATGACTTTATGGGGTCTTGAGTCTTTAACTTTCATTGTTAACCTTTCAGACTTCAGCATCCAGACCGGGAGGATCTGATTCAGGACTGACACTTTATCTGCAGCAAGCGGACTTTATTATCTGCACACAATCTACACTTTTCAATGATGCACTGATGATTTACCCGCTGCTAACTCTTACGCTCTCTTGGCTCTCACGCTCAGTCCATGCCGACATCGATAAGCCCACACAATAACAAACAATCCCATTAAACGGCTGAGACAACCTATTTATACTTTCATTTGTTATATTATATGTTGCTTAAAATATGAATCCAGTTGCTGATGAAGGCCTCAAACAATCTTACCAAAAAGGTCCAGAACAAAGCACGAAATTCTCACAAATTTAAGAAAACAAGTGTGAAAAAAAAGGTAATGTGATAAATTTTGGAGAGAGAGACGACAACAAGGACGTCCGCTCCTATAGGAACCGTATTTGGATGCCTTGGCTGACGCTGACGGTGAGCTTATGAAGTACACCTCTAATCTAATCTAGATTTCAAGGCTGATCTGGTTGGTACTTTGGTTAATTCACCATTTTTACTTTATTTTAACATCCAAACCTACAAACAAAGAGCAGCTGGATCTGGTCTGCACGTCAGTCAATGAAAACTGTTCCTGGTTCCAGTGAAACTTAAATGCAGAACTTATGATTAAACTGCTTATTCTCTTTTTTTTAACCATGAGTCAGCGAGTTTTCACTAAACTCCTGGACGAGGGTTTGCATGAACGGAGGACAAAAACAAAACAACCGCCTCAGCAACCAGGAATCATCCTCAGCTAGCATCAGCTAGCCTCAGCTAGCCTCAGAGCCTCGGTCATACTATTACATAACGGTGCTGATGAAGTCATGACAACACACACAAATAACATCTGTGAGGTGTGACACTCACACACCACTTCTGAAAACACTTTTAAATATGAACTTTGTTGAGCTGTGAACTTCATGATGTCAGAACTCGAGTCGTCTCTTCGTGTGTTTTTGTTTTGATTGAGTCTCAGTTGGTTTGTTTCAGGTCAGTTTGGTGGTTTTTGATCCATCAGAGGTTCAAAAAACATAAAACATACATGCACAGGTCACAGGTCTGTAAGAGTGTGTTTTCTCCTCTGCTAACAACAAACACACTCATCGATTAAAGAGATGACCTCCTTCTGTGTGTGTGTGTGTGTGTGTGTGGTGTGTGTTATCTGTGGTATTCTGACTGATAGCTGCACCCTGCTGTTTCCATCTTTTGATCTCAGATCAATCTGATCAGATAAAGAGCTTTGATCTTAGATGTGGGTGAGCATGCGTGCGTGCGTGTGTGTGTGTGTGTGTGTGTGTGAGATGGGGAGACAGGGTGGGGGGAGAAGGGGGAAGTTTGGTGGAGCTGCTGACATTACTGAAAATAGAAGGAAATGACTGTTTATCCCTTTCTTACACACTTAAACACACACACACATACACACACGCACACACACGCACACACCAAGCCCCGTCAAGTTTCCTTCGTCACGTCTCCACACTGTTTAACTGTCACAGGTGATACTTCCTTCTGATTGGCTGCTGGCTGTCAGTGTTATGAGTGAAAATAAACCTGCTGTAGAAACTTTGCTGTTGGACTGAACCTGGAAAGCGAACAAACAGTCCAGCCTGAAGGAAACCGGTCGAACTCCATCACAGATCATCTTTAACTTTATCTTTTCCTCAAAGTTTCCAAAGTGGAGCCAAAGCGGACGTGCCTTAAATGTCTTTTCTATCATTCATATGTGCAGGGAGTGTGCAGGAAGCCGAGCAGCTTGTCCAGAGGAAGTATCTGACCTGCATGCTGTATGACCCCAAAAACACAGAGGATACAAAACGCTGGCTGCCTGGAGAGGAACATCCAGATTATGATCATACTTTATTTCCCTGCAGATGGATTTGTTGACACTTGGAAGGAGAGACGAAGCCGTCTAATGCCGGTCCGAGCAGTTTCTAAAAGCCCCGAACAGCTTCGAGTGAGGAATCAGCGGACCGCTCCCCCGTCTAGAGACTTCTGGGAGAGTACTACCACCAGGCAGAGCCTTTACCAGGGGTAAATTTCTGCCCTAGCTCTGACAGCTGAAAGGTTCATCGTTCCAGGGGAAAGTTTCTCTGGTTTAAACCTACATAACTTCATTTAGCCAACAAAAAAACCCAACTAACAGGTATATCTACAAGAAAATAAGAGAACATTTCATCAACACAATGTACATGTTATTAATGAGTTTAAGGGCTCAAATACAGACGTGTGCATAGAGTCGGCGTAACGACGATAAGTCCTCACCCTTTGCTCGTTGGCACCAATACTACAAAAAGAAAAATGTCTGATTTCAAGATATAAAATGATAAAAATGACGCCTGAATTGCTCGGAAGGAGTAGAACAATCATCCAGTTGGGTAAGAAAAATGTACTTCTTGTATTCAGACATTATTCTTATTTAAGAAACTTGAATAGAAAATTTTTCTGACTCCAGTAAAGTTCCTGCAGGTGAAAATAACCTGTACGTTCTATCTGTTCTGTTTCCTGGAGGTCGGGCTGAGAGCAAACGTCTGAAATACCATCAACTCTCCTCACACCTCCGCGTACAGGAACCTCCCGTGAGAACATCTACAAAAAATACACGTAAAGAGTCTGACACTTTAAAAAGATGTTTAGAGATCATGAGTCATCGTTTACTTTATCAGGTTTGTTCAGAACTAATCGGATCATCTGTCGGCTCCTGTTTCTTGACCTGACGGAGCTCCGTCCTGAGATGTTGCTACGCTCACAGATCCTCCTGATATCCCGTCCAGCGTGGAGTTATTATTATTTACACTCAAGATAAGATCTGAGATGTAATAAACCAGATTTATTCTTTCAATCCATCCTGATGTGTCGTGTTTTCGCACAGAGGACTATCTCGAATGTGTATCTACCGCTTTAGTCATGCTCCAACAGAACGCCATCGCTAATGGCGATGTTGTTTCCTGGCCATGGCGGTCAACAGACACACTTTACGGACATATCAGACTCAGTTTGATCTTAAACCAGAACACATGCTCATGTTCAGTGGATCTCTGAGTGTTTAAGGCCTTATATGGACGTGTTCCTGAAGCTGAGGTCACTGACGGTTAGCCATGACATCACACACACACACACACACACACACACACGGATAAATGTGGGTCAGTAATATAAACCGTAAAACACAGAGGACTGTAAATATTTTAGCACTGATGTATGTGCAGTGACACCCATCCCCACACACACACACACACACACACACATGCACAGAGACACACTCAGACCCCCCAGGGGGAGGAGGGGAGAGACGGGAGAGTCTGAACAGCTTGTGACGTCTCCAGGCCATGATAACGTCTGCTAATTGGTTCCATCAGGCCTCAGTGTGTGTGTTAGCGTGTGTTTTTGTGTGTGTGTGTGTGTGTGTGTTAACTGGCTGAGCAGACTCTGTCACAGAAACACAGAAAATAAGTATTTTTTTCTTCCAGTTTAGAGAAAATCTCTTCCTCCTAACTCGTGTCTCACTCTGGATGAGATTAAAAGAAGAAACATTTCCAACGACTTCTCCTTCGTTCCCTGACGCTCAGCGAACATTTCACCCCATAATGGAACCCGTCATCTGTCCGTGTCCACAAGCGGCTGCATGCAACCTGAAATTTATGACCGTGAAAGTTACACACACCAAAAGCACATGTGAGCATGTCTGTGTTTTCAGAAGTATAAACAGAGCGATGTTACGGAGGCCCTGAGAGCTCACAGCGCTGCAACTTAAGAGAACACATGCAAAAAGACAAAACACGAGCAAGCTAAGAATCTTCACCAACATGACAACACATGAGCAGCTGTTAGAAAACACACTACAAAGACCGCAACACAACACACACAGCAAATACATCGCATCACAACACATTAGAGAAATGCGCTGCAAATACTCTGCAACACAACACATTAGAAAATATGTGCTGCAAATATTCTGCAACACATCGCATTAGAAAAATGCGCTGCAAATACTCTGCAACACAACATAAGAAAAACGCGCTGCATATAGACCGCAACACAACACATTAAAAAAACACACTGCAAAGACTGCAACACAACACATTAGAAAAACGCGCTGCAAATACTCTGCAACACAACACATTAGAAAAACGTGCTGCAAAGACTCTGCAACACAACACATTAGAAAAACGCGCTGCAAATACTCTGCAACACAACACATTAGAAAAACGCACTGCAAATACACTGCAACACAACACATTAGAAAAACGCACTGCAAATACACTGCAACACAACACATTAAAAAAACACGCTGCAAATACTCTGCAACACAACACATTAGAAAAACACGCTGCAAATACTCTGCAACACAACACATTAGAAAAACGAGCTGCAAATACACTGCAACACAACATTAGAAAAACGCGCTGCAAATACCCTGCAACACAACACATTAGAAAAACACGCTGCAAATACTCTGCAACACAACACATTAGAAAAACGAGCTGCAAATACACTGCAACACAACATTAGAAAAACGCGCTGCAAATACCCTGCAACACAACACATTAGAAAAACACGCTGCAAATACTCTGCAACACAACACATTAGAAAAATGCGCTGCAAATACTCTGCAACACAACACATTAGAAAAATGCGCTGCAAATACTCTGCAACACAACACATTAGAAAAACGCGTTGCAAAGACTCTGCAACACAACACATTAGAAAAACGCGCTGCAAATACCCTGCAACACAACACATTAGAAAAACGCACTGCAAATACTCTGCAACACAACACATTAGAAAAACGCGCTGCAAAGACTCTGCAACACAACACATTAGAAAAATGTGCTGCAAATACTCTGCAACACAACACATTAGAAAAACGCGCTGCAAATACCCTGCAACACAACACATTAGAAAAATGTGCTGCAAATACCCTGCAACACAACACATTAGAAAAACGCGCTGCAAATACCCTGCAACACAACACATTAGAAAAACGCACTGCAAAGACTCTGCAACACAACACATTAGAAAAATGCGCTGCAAATACTTTGCAACACAACACATTAGAAAAACGCGCTGCAAATACTTTGCAACACAACACATTAGAAAAATGCGCTGCAAACACTCCGCAACACAACACATTAGAAAAATGCGCTGCAAATACTCTGCAACACAATACATTAGAAAAACGCGCTGCAAATACCCTGCAACACAACACATTAGAAAAACGCGCTGCAAATACTCCGCATCACAACACATTAGAAAAACACATTTGAAATAGACCTCAACTCATTGGAAGTGTTTCCAGAGGACACTTTAAAGTGATGCACATGCTTGTTGTTGATGCAGATTTTGAGTCACCCTATTAATGTCGTATTTGCAGCACGTTTTTCTTATTTGTTGTGTTGCTGTCTTTGCAGTGTGTTTCCTAAATGCTCTGCATGTCTTGTCAAACTGATGAAGATGTTTTCTTAATTTCCTTGTGTTTCGTCTTTTTGCATGTGTTGTCTAAAGCTGCAGTGCTGTGAGCTCTCAGGGCCACCGTACGATGTCCTCTCAGAGTATAGCGAGGCCTTCGCAGAAACAAGGACAGCACTGTGTGGAGCGGAAACATAGGAAAAAGGCTCAAAATAGACTGAATTGAAAAAGAAATCTCTGGAACGTCTCAGCCAGAAGGAGAACGATGCTTCCCTGATGAATCGATGGTACAACAAACATTCAGACGTCCTCCAACCTGAGAATCCTACAGTGACAGAAACTCTCCTCCTGCTGGGATCTGACGACAGAAAACAGATCAGAGGAGCCCCAACTGTGAAACTCAGCTCAAATAAACTCGGTCCAGTGATCGGGGTCAGAGTTTATCGTCAGCCCGTCTTATTTTAACGGTAATTAATAACAAATCTGAAGAACTGGAGTGTTTACCGACGAGGGGTGTGTGCAGCCATATGTTGAATCAGTAATGAGCTACAGGCCTGCAGCACTCAGACTGAGTGTGTGTTTGAGTGTGTGTATGTGTGTGTTGTCCCACAGGCAACACAAGCTGTTATCGAAAAAGATGCCGTCGGTCACACACACACACACACACACACACACACACATTCATAAACACACACGTTGCTAATTGAGGAAACGGCTTTATACACACTGAGGCAGCTCTGAGTCTTAATGTCTCCTCTACGGTGGCCCGGATAGCAAAACGGACTTAAAAACAAAACATGCAAATAAACAGGAGTGAGAAACACAACGAAGTACTCTCGCCGTAAATATGCAGCTGCGATGTTTGGACCATAAATGTCAAAGAAAGCTTTCATATTCCACCTGTGAAGCAGTTTCATGTCTTCTCTGCTCGCGTTTCTTTTCACTCGGGGTTATTTTTAGTCTTCATTGTCAGGACCTGCAGATATTGAGGCCTGGGCTCTACTCCCAAACATAAACACATCTGGATTTACACCCCTGTGTCACGCTCTCCTGCTCAAACCTGAAACAGCAAATCAGAGCTGCAGAGATAAACACAGAGAGGAGGGCTGTGATTGGTCAGCTTGGAAGACTTGTACCTCTCTCTCAGTGTTTCTTTTAATACGTAAAAACACATGAAGTACAGATTTGTGATGTGGAGTCTGTATGATCGCCACGTGCATTCCTGGATTGTCTCCATTTTCCTCCCACAGTCCAAAAACCTGCTCCCTGTGGTTGATTTGACTCTTCATCCCCTGCAGGTGGGAGTGTGAATATCTGTTTGTCTCATGTGAACCCAGTGAAAGGATGGTTCAGGATTAATCTGCAGTTTCCAATCTTTGAAAATTAAATTCATATATGTGTTTAAAACTGCAGTTCCTGGAGTGTCCACTAGAGGCTGTCTGCAGAAACCACACACACACACAGACACCTATTCAAACAGCTGATCTTTACAGCAGAAATACACAGGTTTACAGCCTGGTTCAAAACATCATTTCCGTCTGAATAAATCATTTCTCTCTCAGGACGCACTGAACAGAAGGGTGAGTTTCTAGTTAGTTATTAAACGAGTTATGTCCATATAAGGGCGTGGCTGCCTTGATTTGATTTGAAAAAGATTTATTTCGAATGTGTATCCACACAAAATCAAATCAAACATTTTCGAAAAGGAGTGGGCAGAAGCAAAAACTTGTTAAGCCCCGCCCCTTAACCTGCCTGGACTGACAGGTGACCCTGTAGCTGTCTGCAGAGAGGACAATGGGCCGCCTCTTTACCTCAACTTGACTCAAATGAAGCTGGAATGAGTGCATCTTTTTCAATATTGCACCTGCTGATGAAGGGCTGATGTTTTCAACCTGAGCGCTTGTAGGGAGCGTGAATTCGATGCACTCAGATCGCCTGTTTTCTCCATTTCCTGTTTGTTTCTGCTGAGAAACTGTGAGGAATCAGAGCTATATATGGAGCTGATAAATGATGCTGCTGATCGTGCAGCAAATATTACAAACAGTAAACGAGAGGAGACGTCACGTGGACCTGTGGTGATGAATCGATGCGATAGTACAAACATCAGTGACTGGAAAGGAAACACGATAAAACAGCTTAAAAACAGAGTACAAGCGAGACCAGAGATTTGATTTTGTTATCAGGTTAAAATTCTTCATTATTGTGAGATTTGTTTGATGAATTTGGCCCATTTTGTTCCCATTTCAGTCCCACAGAAGACTTCCATAAACTTCCTCTTATTGTTCCTCTGCTCCATTTAGAGCATGTAAACAGGAATCCTGTGAACACACACACGGCCTGACGAGGTGCGATACGTCTATCTGTGTTTCTCTGACCTGGATCCAAACGCATGGATCCAGTGATGGATGGACTGATATCAAGTCTTCACTATACAAGAGAAAGAGGTGCTGAGGTTCAACCCCCATCATGGCCTTCCTGTTGCCAAGTCCCTGTTGATGATGTCACATCCTGTCTGGAACAACAGCCATTGTGCTCCTGAGGAAGTGAACTTCCTGCCGAATTACTGTTCTTCCCCCCCGAGGGTCAGTCTGTATCGTCTGACTGTGCAGCAGGAAAAGTCTTCATGGAGGTTCATGGAGACCGGCTGAGTGTGGCACACTGACCCTGTTTGGATTTTAGGCTTTGACTCTAGAATCAGGTTTAAGATGAGCACGCAGGACGTGATCCACCACAGTCTGCTGCAGCGACTGTCAAACCTCCACAAACTGCTTCCTGTTTGATTTGATCACTGAGTAACAGAGTCCATTAAAAAGGTCTGAAATGAACTCCTGTGCTGTGTCAGAGTCTCTCAATGAACACTGAGGACTCTCTCTGTTAACCTGCAGCTTCATTAGGCTAACGAGCTTCAATTAATTATGTTAATGAGCTGCTGTTAGAATCCGTCCCAGGAGAGGAGCTGATTGTCTGTTAACGAGCTGAAGGCCAAGGGAGGATCTGATTGGCTGAAGGAAGTCGTTAAGGCCAGTTTGTGTGTGTATGTATTTGTGCGTGTGTGTGTGTGTGTGTGTGTGTGTGTGTGGAGGGGGTTTCATCCTGAATGTTATCTCTTTGGGGCCCTGACGCTCTTATCTCAGACAGCTACACACACACAGACCTTGTCCTTCTCTGGTCTTGTGCCAGACAGGAAAAGTTTGGACTGTGTGTGTGTGTGTGTGTGTGTGTGTGTTCATGTGTGTGTGTTTGAGATCCAGCTGCCTGGTTCATATCTATGACCTCCTGTGGTGGGTGTGGGTGTGAGTTTTGGGGGCAGGAAGCCTTAACGACTCTGCACTAATATCATCCCCGATGAGGCTACGTCTATCTGCCTGTGTGTGTGTGCCTGTGTGTGCCTGTGTGTGTGTGTGTTTTTGTGAACTTGAGTTTCTTCGCCCCAGATCATCGTCTGAGAGGACAACAGCCTCCATCTGCCACACAGTGAGTCTGTGCTGAAGAAATCCACACTGTTAAAGAGAAACCCTGAGTCGTTCTTTGAAGGAGCTTTCAGCGCGTGTGGCAGAATGAATGAAAGGAATCAAAACAGCAACTGAGTCTGAAACTCCAAGACTCACATTCACCAGTCTTAGCTACTGCATATTTTCTGCGTGCATGCGACACACTTCCTGTGCCCACGCTGACGGACAAAACCTCTTTCATGTAAGAACTGGTGTCACAGATATCGAGGAAATTTCAATCAGTTGCCCCCGAAAGTTTTCAACACCCCAAGTTCAAAAACTCCTCTCACAACTTGAAGTCTTCTCTGGCTTTCTATCGATGCTAATTATGAAAAATGTCATCAACCCCTCACCATCCCGAACTCCACCTCCTGCATTTTTATTTTCTACCTCAGTTTCTTGCTAATTTAACCTTTTCTGTGGCTTTTTATCCTTTTAATGAGATAAAATGTGCCCATCAATCAGTCAACTCTCCAGGCACCAAATTTGGCAAATACAGATAATTCTTCACTGTATTAAGATCAAAACAAGTGAGTTATGTTACACTAAACCTCCATATAGTTAAATAAGTTACTCAACTCAGATTTATTTATAGAGCACAAACAAAGTGCTGTACATAAAGGCATTAAAAATAAATAAATAAAATACAATAAAAATAAAACAATAGCACCTAAACAACTGTTTTATTGTTTTTAAAACAATTAAAAACAATGAAACAATACTTAGAACTAAAAACAACCCATAAAACACTAAAAACAGGAGCCGAGTCTCAAGCTGGGTTAAAAGCCAGAGAGTAAAAATGGGTTCTAAGACGAGTTTTAAAAACAGACGGTAACAGAGTTTGTCATATGTGGAACGGAAGATATAAGATGGAACAGAAAAGGCCCTGTCCCCTCTGGGATTCTGATTGGAGCAGCTGATCAGCTGACCTGAAGCACCGAGCAGGAGGTAGGATGGGGCCGGACCATTTCAAGATTTAAAAACAAATAAAAGACCCTTCAAACGGACTCTGAAAGGCGCAGTTCTCCAGTTCTAGTTAATCATCCAATTAGAGCAAACCTGTGTCTGAGCCAGGCTGTGAACATGTGAAATGCTGCTGTCAAAATGAGCTGTTTATCATGGGCGTCAATGGGGCCTCCTTGGCTTTTGGGGCCAGCCTCAAGTGGACACTTGGGGAACTGCAGTCAGTTTTTTTTGTACTTCTGTGTTGGCGCTTGGTTCACACACTGTGCAGTGTAAATTCATGGAATAAAAAATGAAAGGGTGAATTAATTCAATTAAATTCTGCCATCATAAAGTGTCAGTTAAGGTCATTATCATCCCAAAAAAAGCAACAAAATTCCTCTTAAACGCCTCAAAAGTGAGACCCAACGCCAACTTATCACGTACTCTACATCTCATTTTCTTCTACACGTCTCCCAGTTTGTGCTGACAGTCCATGATATAAACTACCTGACAGAATAATGCTCCATCAGCTTCATTACACAGTGTGCAGACTGAACATGAGATCACACACTGAGAGAAACTATGAAAGAACAATTAAAAAGAAGTTAACCTGCGTTCTGACTGATCAGACGTTCAGTTCATCCACTGCGACTCTTTTACTCATCCATCCGTCCAGAGATGGAAAACCATGATGTCAGCTTTAAAACAGAGCCTGCACTGTGAGGTCCCTAACAGAGAAACACACACACACACTCTTACACACACAGCTGTGTTGTCTCCCACCGCTCTGACTGGTTTCAAACTGTCGGTGATTCATTAACACACTCAGCTGGAGGTGAAGCTCTTTCTCCTGACGTGACGCTTCGTGAGGAGCGTCTCTAATGTCCTCTCTCTGAACATGGAGGCTCATCACAGCTGTAGTTCATCATATAAACGTATGAACTCAACAGGAAGTGGTGGATAATCAGGGTGTTCCTGGCGTTCCAGTTCAGACTGTTGGACAAACAAACAAATAAATAAACCAACTCTTACTGCTGGTGAAGGTGCGTCTGTCTAAAGCAGAGTGTGTGACTTAAAGTGACCTGAGTGTGGTTGTTCTGTTGGGCTCTTCCTGTCATGTGACCTCTGTACCTCCAGGACTTCACACTCATGACTGTAAAGCTTTAACTGTCAGGGCACTTTAACAGGATGTTAGCCTTCACAAGTCACATGGTGACCACAAGAAACATGGCTCCACACATATATGACCCCAGGATCTCGTGCAACCAGTGTGGTTGTCATGAAACTGAAAAGAAGTACTGATGTAACACGGCAAACGCTAACACGCCATGACAACACGATGTGACGGTCGACCCTCTAACATTGTGTCAGAGCCACAAAGAAACAGGCGTCCATCAGTGATACTTGAACTGTGTGATCTGAGAAGTGCAGCTGCACGCCTCACTGAGTTCATCTATTTAAACAGCTTCCTCTCTGTGGCTGAACAACATCTCACTGGTTCCTTCAGGTGTCCTCACACCTGTGTTAATCCACTCCAGTGAGCCTGTGTCCGTGACTGTCACATGTTTTAAACAAGCACACTGAAGCTGTTTAACACCAGACGACTGAAACCCACAGAATATTTGCATGGCTTCGTTTGGGGCTGCATGTGTGAACACAAACAGCTAAAATCTTTAACCCTGACTTCATGCTGGCTTTTTCCCAACAGCGCCCAAAAAACAAGACGTATTCAGGAAAATGAACTGACAGTGGGTGTTTATGGTCTGATTATACCACAACAAGAGCAACATGTAACAGGATAAATAAAATAACTGCTCTTAATAATCCGAGTGTTATTCCATCAATTATGATTAAAAAAAAACAAAACATTGAAAAACTTTTTTTTTTACCTTTTTGAATATGATGTTAAATCAGGGCCAAAAGTTTTTGATCATTTGAAAAATAAAATTAAAACCCAAAGTTTGAGTTTTGAGTTTGAACTTTGAAAAATACATCTATGCATTCAAAATAAAAATAAGTATATGAAAAGTTTTGTCGATCTAAATATAATTTTGATTTAATTCTTAAAATATTTATTTTCAATTTTCACTTTCATTTATGTTTTAATATTTGAGGTCTTATTTTTTTCAGTTGCAGATTTCATGTTTTAGCTCCAGATTCAGATTTTTACAGTTTCAAATCTTTTTTTTCGCTTTCAGATTTTTTTTTTCACTTTTGGATTGTTTTTTTTTTTTCGTTTCAGACTTTTGGCCCTGATCTGGCGTGGGGGGGGGCTTGGCATTAAATGAGAGGGGCGTGGAATCATGAGTGACAGCAGAACAAAGAAGGCTTCGAACCTGCCTCGATTATGTTGCCTTCAGGAAACGTCGGAACTGCAAAAACTGTGACTCTTCACTTTCTATACACCATATTCACAGATTGGCAGAGAAAAAACGGACACCAGTGACAAAATTACGTTAAGCGAGCTGTTGTAGACCGTTCTTCAGATCAATGGCAGTATATTTGAAATGAAAACAAATGAATGAAAATTTCTTTTTTCAACATCCAGTTTGTTAATATAGATCATTGTGACCTGCAGGTTGCGGATGGAGCAGCTTCTCTGTGGATCAAAGATGAAGTTGGTTTGATGGTCGATGGGGTGAGGTTTGATTTAATGAAGCTAAACGAGCGACTCTTTTAATGTTCTTTCGTTCTAAGTTACTCTGTCATGTTTTCCTCATTTGCAAAGTCAGCAGATTTTAATCTCCTCCTTTTTTTCTTTTAAGAAAAACGTCCTCAAAGTTTTCTAGGAAACATACTGTATCTGTGGTTCATTGAAGGTCAAAGGTCAACACACTAACTGCTGCTTCCTCCCAGCTGGTTAGTGGTAAATACCTCAGTAACCATGGCAACACCACAAAACTTCCTCTTTCTGACACCAAGGCTCTCTGTGATACAGAGGACGGTTACGGGAAGCCCCTCGTCCCCACAGCAGATGTCGACTCGTCCTCTGTTTCCGTCTCTCCCACTTCCTGTCGTCACAGGAAGTTCACCTCTGTCAAGGCCACTCCTGTCTGAGGTTGTCAAAATAAAAGCACTTCATGAAGACTTGCTGTCCAAATAAGAGTTCAGGCCTTCACCTCTGACAGGGAGGATATGACATCCTGAACACACACACACACACACACACACACACACACACACACACACACACACACACACACACACCTCTCTCCTATGACTAACAGCTGACTCTGCCTTCTCCTGATTGAACCTCCATGAAGACGAATAATCGTGTTTCTCGTTAGTTAACTTTCAGCTGAGTGTGTTTTATTCAAACCCCGTCTGGAGCGTTCATCTGTCTCTCCACTAAACAACGAGAGTCTTCAACAGAAGTGTGTGTGTGTGTGTGTGTGTGTGTGTGTGTGTGTATGTGTGTGTTCACTAAATGAGTTCCTGCTCTGTTGTTTATTTTCATTCTTTCAGTAAACAAACAGGATTTAGGACAGAATTGCAGGAATGGGACATCCTGTGAGAGGAGAGGAGGCTTCAGTAACAGCAGCCAATCAGAGACTGTGGGGGGAGTGAGGTCATTTCCTGTCAGCTTTAAGCCATCAAAGGAGAACTCCTGAAAACTGCAGCTGATTCAAAATCAACACAAAACATCTTTCAGTTGTCAGGATCACACACACACACAGACACATACACACACACACACACATACACACACACACACATACACACACACAGGGCGTCCTGTGTTTATGCAAATGAAGCTCTCACTCCTCACCATGGAGACTCTGTTGATTCCAATCATGTTGTTATTTTCTCGGATGTTGCCAGTAGCCATGTTGACATCAGGAAGCAGAACAACAGCTGGCGTTTCTGGAGGCATGGCCACAGCAGCACAGACCCACATCGCCTCCAGAGCAAAACAGCTGGCTCGTCCAGCGGCGAGAGACCTTGAAGAGAAAGAGAGAGAGAGAATCAGACAGACGGACATTTGTAGTTTAATGAAAGCTGAAAATGAGGGAAAATTTATTCACTTTTGACCCACTTCAAGTCCCAATGAGGCATGTTCACACACAGCTGCACACAAATTATATTTAACAGTTTCATCATAGAAACCAATCAGCTCTGACAGGTTCAAACTCAAATGATTTACCATATACTATCAACATGGGTTTAAAGCACCGGTCCTGGATGTTCAGACAAAAAATGTCTGAACTCTCTGAAATCATGAGGTCATCACATGTGGATCTAGTTTATGACTTGTTGGAAGGGTGGGGCCTCAAACACCAAGGTCTGCCAAAGCTCCACCCCAAACAGGCCTCCAGAGGGCTGTCCAATCAGAGGAAAGGGTGTTTGTGGAGCAGGGAGCCTTAAAGTGACAGCAGCTAAAATAAAGTGTTTCAGACTGAGGCTGAAATAAGAGAGGGGGGGGTGGGGGTGGGGGGGGGGTCCCTTGAGCCGCCTCTCCCCCCTACTGAAGAATGTACCCCTACGCCCAAGCAGAAAATGTAGTTCCTCTAAAATCAACTGAGTGGTGAAGTCGGGGGAGTTCAAAGAGAAACACAGACGGGCACACAAACACCGAGGTCAAATGTGAGCTATGTATCAGGATGTACAGTGTGTGTGTGTGTGTGTGTGTGTGTGTGTGTGTATAAATACCATTTCTAATTAAAGTTTAAATCTCCACTTCCTGTCCACTGATCCCATGGTGACCGTGGGAGAGTGTGTATGTGTGTGTGTGTGGGTGTGTGTGTGTGTGTGTGTGTGTGGGGGGGGGGGGGGTTGATTGTCTAGCATCAAAAATACACACAAACACAAACACACAGCGAGCAGATACAAACTGCAGAGAGTGAGGCCCCTCTTTATTTACTGTGATACTGTGAAGATTTATTTATCATTTCAACACATTATAGTGTCATGGCTGAAACACTGACATGTCAGTGACATGTCAGTGACATGTCAGTGAGCTGTGACAGAGTTCATCTGTGTTCTTCTTTTGATTGTGTTATTAACCAAGGTTCATTGTTGCAGCAGAAAGAGAGGAGCAGAACCTCTGCAGGTTGAATCCAAGATTCAGACTCACTGAACTATACAGAGCACCGTGTGTGTGTGTGTGTGTGTGTGTGTATGTGTGTGTGTGTGAGAGGGAGAGTTTGTGTGTGTTGTTGGTACTTCGGCTCTATTGTTCTGTTTTGTCCCAGATCTGACAAACTATCCGTATTAATGAAGAGGAACCCGATACACACACACACACACACACACACACACACACACACACACACACACACACACACACACAAACACACAGAGGCGGTGCAGTGTTTAGATGTTGGACAGCAGAATGGAGCTCTCCTGGCACATCTGCAGCTCTCTGCATTTTCCTCCTCACACAGCTCAAAGGTTGCTCCACCACTGGGAGGTCAGAGGTCAGAGGTCACCTCCTCCTCCTCCTCCTCCTCTCATGGCTGCTTCTCCTCCTTTTAGAGCTGAAGTCTGGGTGTGACTGCGGTTTATGTACAAGAACAAAGAACTCTGGTTCCCTCTGAGCGAGGAGCAGACTCTCCTCATATCAGGAGGAGCAGCAGATGATGGATTTCACACAGAGGAGATGTTCTCTGACAGATTTAGACAGACACACACAGTGAGCATCAGCAGACCTGCTCGAAATATTTCTGCTAATCCTAAAACACACTCCTTCTTTCACATTTTATGGACGCATGTTTCCATCATTAATCCCGTCAGTTTTCTAACGCTGAGGCTGAAAGCTGTGGAAAAGTGTGACGATGGAAACAAGCTGTTCACACATCCGTTACACCGTCTTAAAGATGAGTTTGGGAAGATTCTGACACTGACAATATGCAGAGAGGCCAGTGGAAACCGGTTCGACTCCCAGCCTCCAACATTAGCTGCATGTCTTGTCGTACGTGCTGAGCAGACACAGAGCAGATGGAAGGAGGTCGTCTCTCTGCCCTCCTGCACTGCAGAAACTGAAATCAACGCAAGTGTTTATGTCTTATTTTCAAAATGGTCTTTTTGGATGTAATATGAGCCACATTCACCTGACAAGTCTAGAAAAAGTCTGATTATATCAGGATTAAAAGACAAAACGACGTCTGAACTGCTTTCAAAAAATCTAAAAATATTTTAAAAATAAAATGAAACTTGAAGATTTTGACTCAATTTAATGTTATAAGTGCTTTACTGATACATCTGCAGAGCTGTGTGTGTGTGTGTTTGTGTGTGTGTGAGCAGTATTTATGCATGTAAACCAGCACCGGTGGGAGTGTATAAAACAATGCGGCATCATAATAAGAGAAGCACAAATTTATCACCTGATGTGTCAGACCTGCTCTTAAACGTGCGTGCGTGTGTGTGTGTGTGTGTGCTCTCATTAATCATATCAGTGTTGTTCCTCCAGCGGGAACCATCTGTTGCTCAATTTTGCTTTTTCTTTGTTGCGAGAAAACAAAACTGAGCTGAATTCATCTGAAGGCAGATTTGATTTAGAGAAACTAAACGTCCTGCAGTAACCTCTGAGACGTTAGACATTAAAAACAGTCCTGGTTTAGGGTTGATGGGAATCAAAGATCACGCAGTCTTCTGTTTTTCCCTCTTCAGTGACAGCATGTCTCCCTCTAGTGCTCAGACCTGGTTAAACATCATCCTCATCGTGTCCCTGTGGTGATGTCAGCCCTCTGATTTCCTTTATTTCACGTTCTGAAGCACATCTCTACCTGACCTGTACCTGACCTGTTTGATGTTGAGGACGAGTCTATTTTGAATTCAGCACTACAGATCTTTCGTACAGCGTGTCTCTTGTAAAAATAACAACAACAAAAAAAACACCAAACTTCATTCTACCGACTTTGGTCTGCCTGCAGCTGAAACCCTCTCAGGTGTTTCTCTGCTGCCATCTTCTGGACTTCTTCAACATGTTCCGTCATGATTCTGCTTTAACTCGATCTCATCTCAGCATCCCCCTCTCCACCTCCACTGCTCTAAAACAGGGCCGTGTCCATCGCTTCAGAAACACAGGGGTCCTTTGTTCAGGTCCCCTGTAAAATACTAATGTTGAAATCACATTAACTCTGCAGGAATATTTTCTGTTGGTTCTGCAGGTTGACGACCGCATTGACTCCTGCAGCTCTCTTCTAGCAGGCCTCCCTGTGTCTACATTCAAACCTCTGAAGATTACCCAGAATGCAGCAGCAGTCTGGTCTTTAACCTGCCCAAAACAGCACAGATCACCCCGCTGTTAATCTCTCTTCACTGGCTCCCAGTGGCAGCTCCAATCTGCCTCATCTTCTGGCTCATAAAACAGTGACAAGAACGGCTCCTTCCTACCTGGTGTCCCTCATCCGGTTCTTCTTTGGGCACCTGCAGCCAAACAAACTTGAAGCACTTCCTTGAACCTACCAAGGTTTTTCCTTCCTGTTTTAATTGTTTCTTGTGTTGTAAGTTGGACAAAAGCGTCTGCTAATTGAAATCGTAGAATTGCAGGTTGACAAACAGGCTCAAAGTAAGGTGTGTGCCAATTTATGAGCTATAAAAATTAAAAAGATCATCATATGGGACCGGCTGCTTTACGTACAGTTATTTTTAGAGTGTTAATGGAGAGAGATCCTCACTAGAGGTGTCTGTCCAGCAAGAACCGTCAGTTTATGAACATCAACCTTCCACGAGCTACAAGCTAATCATATCAGGTGTTTATAAGAGAAAGGACAAAAGATATGAGGAAATGACACAAGTAAAAGAAACAAGGATAGATGAACCTAGAACAACCCTCTAAAGGACAGAGGTCAGAAGACTGGAAAAGTGCCACATGAGTCCATATAGAAATGGTCTTACCTTATTAACATGGTATGAAGTGGTCTGTCTGCGACCTGGTTCATGTTCCATTTTCCCACTATCGCATGAAATTACAACCGACAACCAGTTATCACGATGAATCTTTGAGAAAACAGTGGAAAAATGCATATTATCGAGAGGAAAAACGAGACATTAAATATACACACACATCCCTGATTAGCTAAAAGGTGCACAAAGTTTGGTTATTTCAAAATAGTTCATTCATAAATAAACTAAATGGCTAAAAACCGTCAGCAATATGTCGAGTCGGATTTCCACGACGTTTAACCGGCTTAAATTGCAGTGAGAGCGAAAAATGTACTCAAAAAAGCACAAAAATGTCGAATATTCAGGTAATTTTTAGTCACTTACCGGTAACAACGCAGCAGCATACACTTCCCATAGTGCCCCTCGGTGGTTTCGCCGGAAGAAAACCTCCGTTTTTTCCCTTGTACTTCCTCTTTCCGTCATCGGAGTTTAGGTAGGGTTGCATCTGTCCGATTCTGTTACTAAAATCTGTTAAAATCATCAAATTTAGACCCCATCCATATACAGTTAACATTTTAAAATGTGTACGAGATGTATTCGATTGATTCTTACTCGTTATTTTTCAGTTTAGATGTTTGATTTTAAGTTTTTATTGAGTTGTTGTGTGTAGCTGGTGACATGGCGCTGATATAGCGGTAGATGAAGGCTGAAAGGCCGGT
The DNA here is from genome assembly GCA_030710495.1 of Labroides dimidiatus. Lineage (NCBI taxonomy): Eukaryota > Metazoa > Chordata > Actinopteri > Labriformes > Labridae > Labroides > Labroides dimidiatus. Next base: position 25,206,956 of record CM061160.1, on the reverse strand, counting down.
AACAGCTTCTCTCGGTGCCGATATGTTTAATATTGGCGTTCTTTAAAGAAAATAGAGATCCGTTTATTGCCAAAACAGGCTCAAATGACAACAAATTGCTCTACAAGTATGAAATGTCTTAATTTCGTTCCGTTATATGACTCTTAAGTTAGCTTCAGCGGCTAGCCTGCTACAACTAAAGCAGGTTATTTATAGATAATGTCACAAACGTGATTCAGTGCTGGCTGTCAAATGTTTTTAAAGCTCATTGCTGGTATGTGGGTGAAACATTATTTCACTATAGACTGCCCGTGTCATATTAAAAGTTAAACTTGAAGAGTTAGCCACAGGCCTCACAGTTAGCATTCACATGTCAGTGTGGTAAAGAGCTGGACCTGTGTTGTGTTTCAGGACACGATGGGACGTGTGATCAGGGGACAGAGAAAAGGTGCGGGCTCCGTGTTCAAAGCCCACGTCAAGCACAGAAAAGGCGCCGCTAAACTCCGTCACATTGACTTCGCTGAACGCCATGGTTACATTAAGGGGATTGTGAAGGTACATCAACTTGAACCTCTTGATGCTAACAGACTAGCACATGCTGACCTGTCAGCTGAATGTTCAACCTGTGTTTCTTTACCCTCTCTCAGGATATCATCCATGACCCCGGCCGTGGTGCTCCCCTGGCCAAGGTGGCCTTCCGTGACCCATACCGCTTCAAGAAGAGGACAGAGCTCTTCATCGCTGCCGAGGGCATCCACACCGGACAGTTCATCTACTGCGGCAAGAAGGGTGAGAGGCTGGGAGTGGACTTTGGAGGGGTCTTGTTGTTTTTGTGTCCTAACTCTATACACCAGCATATGGGGGGTAAATGTAACACAACAGGCTGCACACTTGGTGAAATATCAGCCTGTAAACTTACAGCTGTTGTGAGGTTCTCTGATTATCAGTCAGTGTTTGAGTTAGTTGAGTGTTCTTGCATCCTACTCAGTTGAGGTGTTTAGACAAACAGTAAGGTGAAGTGATGAAGTCTCATGTTTACACTGACAGTGCATGTTACATGATGGATAATGGGAATCAAGCAAGTTAGCGTTGCCTGCTAATCGTTTTAACCGTCAGTTTAGAGATTTTAATGCCTCCTAAGTTTGCACCAGAAGTTTTCAACACATTTCCTGAGTTCTTTGTCATTTTTCTGGACAGATGCATCAACAGTTTAGTTTTTATGAATCTGATTCACATGGGATTAGGATTAAACCTCAGCAAAGCCGCTGAATTTGAACACAGAGTTCAGTAATTGGATTTGTTGTTTGAAACCAGTTGAAGCAGTTTTGGGTGAATCTGCTGTGCTGATGGTTGAAACAGATGAACAAATGATGAGAACAGTTTGAACGTTTCCTACTTTGAGTGTTTATCTGAGCATCATGTTTTGATGTGACTTTGCTCAGTGTTTGAAAGGAGATGAGTCAGGATCATCATATTCTGAGCTTAAATGGAGGAATCTTTGTTTGCTTTGAACGTGTTTGTTTTGCCTCAGTGTTTTGCACGCTTGTCTGAAGTTAATAACAGAACAACAGGGATGTAAGAATGTTAACAAAGCAGCTCTGACGTGGTCACCAGAAGCGCGTTGTGGTGTTGAAGTGTGACGTTTCAGCAGAAGCCTCGGTCTAACCTTGTTTTTAATCTTCCAGCTCAGCTGAACATCGGTAATGTCCTGCCCGTGGGCACCATGCCTGAGGGAACCATCATCTGCTGCCTGGAGGAGAAGCCCGGCGACAGAGGCAAGCTGGCCCGCGCTTCAGGAAACTACGCCACAGTCATCTCCCACAACCCCGAGACCAAGAAGTCCAGAGTCAAGCTGCCCTCAGGCTCCAAGAAGGCCATCTCCTCGGCCAACAGAGCCGTCGTGGGTAAGAAGCTCTGAGGTTTCCTCTCTCTCTCTGTTACCTGCTCCTGTCAGAAAGCACAGATTATATCAACTCTCCATCTGACCGGCTCTGTTTGTGTTTCAGGTGTCGTTGCCGGCGGTGGTCGTATTGATAAGCCCATCCTGAAGGCTGGTCGTGCCTACCACAAGTACAAGGCCAAGAGGAACTGCTGGCCACGTGTCCGTGGTGTGGCTATGAACGTAAGTGACCACAGACACACTGCAGACATGTTCTCTACGCTGCTGACCAGGTACCACCTTAAATATCTGAACAGACAGATTCATGTCACAAAGACGCCCCTTTAAAATCTACATCTCGTTTATACTGAAAGTTTCAGAATCTGAGAGAAAACTCAGACTTATGACTCACGCTCCCTCTCTCTCTCTCTCTCTTTCTCTTTCAGCCCGTTGAGCATCCCTTCGGTGGTGGTAACCATCAGCATATTGGCAAACCCTCAACTATCAGGAGGGACGCACCAGCTGGTCGCAAAGTCGGTCTCATCGCTGCCCGTCGTACCGGCAGGCTGCGTGGAACAAAGACCGTCCAGGAGAAGGAGAACTAAACCTGACTTTGTTGATAATAAAACGTGTAAGAAAAGAACCCGAATCCTCGTTTTCTTTCAGGTCACTCACACGGCTACATTTAAAAAGATATAAACCTTTAATATGTAAAGAAACAAAGACAAGTGGAAAGAAAAGTTAAACCTGCAGAAGAAGAGTACGATGGAAGAATAACGAAAACACTGGCTCAGATGTTTCCTTCCTCCTGCTTCAGTTCTCTACTCAGGTTCAGGTGAGTCCAATCACCTGCTGCTGCAGTGAAGGTCAGAGCTGCACCAGTAAAGAACAAATATCAGGATAAACCTCAGAGACAGAAATCAGTGATTTATTTTTCCTGGAAACATCTTAAAAACGGGATCATTTTACTCCACTTGCATTAAAACTTTTCTGCCTTTAATGAGCCGGTTTAAAGTCTCAGGAGTTGACTGAACCTACACCTGCTGGTTTCTGTATAATAAAGCTGTTGTGGACCAGAGGGACCAGCTCTGTTTTAATCTGGATCCGTCCTCTTTCTTGGTGACCCAGAGCTGGAGCTGCTGCAGCGAGGATTCTGAGGCGTCTCCATGACAGACAGGAATCCCTTTAGCTCCACATTTCCTTCACGAAATTCTACATTAGTGACACAACTGACTATTAAAAAAGAAGATCATGGATAAGGGCCATGATGTCATTTATTTATTAGCCAGTCAAGGAAGAAAAATTCTGTTCTCAAAATTCTGACATTAAATCCTGATTGTTTGTGTTTACATCCTTGTTGTGGCCCAAAAAGCAGATGACACTTCATGTTTAAGAATAATTTTTAGTCTAATAGAATAATTGCTTGAGTCATATTTTGTGAGCCATTTAGCATAAATTCAAAGAAATTTAAATAAGTTCACAGTGATAAAAATAAACATACACAGAATGTTTTTTCTTCCTCTCTGTAAACTTTAAAATATGACTTAGGCAGTTACGCGATGAGGCTAACGACGTGTAAACGGCTAAATCAGCAACGATCTAGTCGGTACCGCTTAGTCCACAGGGGGGCGCCAAAATGGACCCAAACGACACTTCCTCTCCGGAGCTTCACACGGATGAAATGTTTGAGCTTTTGGAAGTTTTCTCCTGAAGTCCAGATATAAAAATGACACGCAGGCAAGATTCCATGTTCTTTATTTGCTAAGGGCGCAATGCTTTTTTTTTTTTTTGTTATATTTCTGTGCACAAAAAACCTCACAAAGTGAAAGTCCACATCGCGACTGTAGCTCCAGAATTCAACGTCACACCATGGCCAAAACAAAAGTCGGCAAAAAACAGGGCGCAGAACTCTGTACAGTCAATATCTTCTTTAAAAATAACACAAGGACAAAAATGTTCCTCTTAAATCAAATTCTATTTTTAGTGAAATACAACAAAATAAATTCTATAAAATAAGAGCAAAATATTTAAATATAATACGATGGGCAGAATATTTTCATTTGCAGGAGTATTTGGTATGTTTTAGACAAAAAAAAAAAAAGAAGAAAATTTCAAAAAAATACATGCATTCAAGTTACCAATTAAATACAGTATTTACTGATGTTTACCTTTTACTCCTACAGAATTACAAGTTCGCTCGAGTTGCAACGTGACTAACCAGCCGCTATTCTTACGGTACAACCCTGCTGTGGATCCAGTTCTCCACGGAGCACGAGGCTGCCGCTCGGGGTCTGCGTCCCTGAACCGCAGCCAGACTCTGAACCCCAACAGCTCCGTGGCAGAAAGGAGGCCGATTGGGCAACGAGTCTGTCTACAAACTAGGCTCTATCCAAGAGACAGAAGCAAACCACACAGTCTATTTTACCCAGTGCAGCAATTCTGTTGCATATGTGTTTCGTTTTTCAGGTTTTCCTACTGATGAAAGCTAAGCCGTCTAACCCACCAAAAACTGACTGCCGAATGAGAAGTTGGAGGATTATAATGTGCAATTGAGAAGCCACTTATTCATACATTGGTTGAAAATATCGCCCTCGCTGTCGACGGGTAGATGAGTAGAAAAAGGAACAAAAAGATAAACCTAAGGGTCACAACACCCCTCTGGAGATGTGGATTAAGAACAGCTTTAGGTTGTTATGATCACAAGTCTTCCCTTGGGCTACACTATTCTGGTGAGAAGCCATGCTAAATGTTACAGCATATTAACTAGAGCTTCCAAAAGGATTGAATTCAAGAACCAGAACGAAAAAAAGAACGAAAGAGAAAAAAAAAAAAGAAAGAAAGAAAGAAAGAAAGAAAGAAAGGCAATGAGTTTCAGAACAATGTTGCATCACTGCTTTTTCACATCAACCAAACACTGTAAAAGTCCACCCAACCATTCCACGTCTCACACTAAAACCAACCACAGCTCGTGAGTTGATTTGGCATCGGTCATAAGGTTGCCAAGGAGCTTAAGAATAATAATATAATTATGATAATAACAATGCGTCCTTCTACAGTTGAATGACCAGTAACCGTCCGATGGTTGAACAAACTTTACTGCAGAGCATGGGTGATAAAACAAAGAGGAGTTGTTGTCTTCTTACAGTTTTTTTTTTGGGTGGTTTTTTTTTTGTCGTATTTATAATATCCATTTTTGTTTTTCGTTATATCTGCAACACCTCCCGTCAGCAAACCACACAGAGTTATGCTACCGGGGGATCTGAACAGTCAAAAACATTAACATACTATGTACACCTTTTTCGTCGTGTATACAAGCGCGTCGGCATCGTCGGCTCTGGGTAAATTTGTTTTTTTCTTTAGTAGAACTCTTGTCCACTCCCCGGCCTCCGCAACCGCCAGAAGGCCCCTGCCACGATGGTCAGGAAGCCCCAGGCCAGGGAAGAGCAGCCCCCACGCAGGCTGCGGGAGAGAAAGACGTGTGGGCCTGGAGAGGAGGAGTAGGGAGGCCTGGCTCTGCCCTGCCCTGGGGCCAGAGAGAGAGAGAGAGAGAGAAAGAGGAGCCCGACGAGGAGCTCTGTTGACCGAAGGATGAGAGGAAGGAGAGCGGGACGATGGAGGCTCGAGGCACAGCAGAGGACAGGGGGAGGGATGTTACTCCTTAGGCGGGGCGGGCGCCGGGGTAGAGGAGGAAGTGGTGGGGGCTGGGGCAGGGGCGACCTCCTCTGTGCTCTCCCAGTTCTCTTGTGCTCGCGGGCCTGGGCCGGGTGTGGGACCAGGGGCCGGGGTCGAGGTCGGGGTCTGGGTGGGGCCTGGAGTTGGGGCGGAGGCAGGACCAGGACGCTGGGGGTTGTTCATGTGCTGAGCAGCGGGCCCGGTGTACGGCTGCCCGTGGGGGTGGTTGTTCTGTCGGGGAGGAGAGCGTGGACAGAAACCAACAAATTAAAAACTCAAATTAATCAACGTTTGTTATTCAAGAGAGAAAAACCAAAACATCCAAGAGTTTGGGACACCAGGAAACTAATTCACTCATCAGCTGAGAGAGATGAGACCACAGAGATCAACCCAGCAGATCAACAGCGGCAGGAGGGAGCCGTGTCCTCCTGACGCGTCTCTAACTGCTAAACGAACACCAGGTAACCCTGATCCTGACACTCTACCTGCTGAAACTGTGTGGTTCCAGGAGAGTGAGGGTACAGAGACGTGTCCTCAGGTGGGGAGGAGTCTTGATCATCAGGTGCTTCCTGTTCATCGGGTTCCTGACAGACATGAACAGAAAGTTATAGAAAGTTTATTTCACATGCACACCTGGGAGAAACAGTCCTTCATACTATGACTGATCAAATATGCACAGCAGGGATTATCTTAACACAACAGTGTGTGAATGTTCAGCTCCTGTACTTCAGTGTGACTTTATGAGTGGGCTGTGTGGGGGAAGTCCGTCTGTTGTTTGGGTTTGATTCTACAGCTGAGTGCTTCCCCTCAGGGATGGAGAATAGATCCCTCACTGTTTTTAAAAGATAAAGATGGTTTAAATGTTAAACCTACGGATCTATAAGAGCATAAAGTGACAGGATATTAGACGATGAGTTAAAGCAATAATTCATCGTTCGTTCATGAAAACGTTTACGGCTCTCGGGTTTTTTTAAACTTCATCTAAAGTGATGCAGGAAAAGTTTTACAGGCATCAAAGGATAAATAAATAAATACTGTAATGACTTCGTCATTCATGGACTCAATGAAAGGATGCTAGTTTGGACATTTACAACTTTCAATGCACAGGAATAAAAACTGTTGCCGTTTTTCTTTCCAGTTATTCCAAATCTACAATTTGTCATCATAAACAGGAAGTTAATAAACCAGCAATCAGAGGTCACATCCTGGACATGAAGCCTTTTTGAACAGGCCTCTGAAGTCATTACATGTTACTGTGCTGTGTTTCTCTCACTGTTTAAACCGTTTCTATCTTTTTGTATTTATATCTATGGATTATTTTTAATCCTTCTGACATCATAAAGACGTCTTATCATTTGACACTACAGTGAATCTCCTCAATAAATATAATTTTGTTCCGTTTTTTCATGATTTCAAACAGCTGATCTCGATATAACTATCATATATCATACGCTCCCATCTGAATTTTTCCTCTCATTAATAAAAAATAGACTATTAAGAGAAATTGAGTCCACAAAAAGAGCAGAGGTGTGTCTTGTTGAGGTGTTCCTGTCTTCTTCTTCTACTGTCTACGCTCTGGATAACGGTGCAGCTCTGCTGTTTAGATGCGTGTTTGATCTGTGGTGTGTATAAAGCTAAACACTGGCCATTTCTCTGGTGTTTAAATACAAATTTTGTTCCTTCCTTTATGTTGTGTTGCCTGGAATACTGACCTTCCCTGGGCTTCCCTGAGTACACTTGAGCTGTGTATGGAATATTACAGGAGAAGTGTGTCATTTGACTGGACTTTTCAGCATGAAAATACAAGTTAACGTTTCTTAACTGAGAACAGAAATATGAAGAAATATTGAAATGCATTGTGAACTGCAGCCATGAATCAAGACAAAAACATACTCAGGTGTAAACATGTCATAGCTGTAGCTTTAAGAGGACATTTGTACTGACTGGCCTCAACATCAGTTCTACCACATGTCAGGGAACAGAAAAGAGAGAAAACTCAACCTGTTGTTAGAACTTCAGTCCCGTTCGGCTCCCTGAACACATCGTCTAACACTAACAATACTTTTATGTGACCTGGAGAAAACTGTGTCTGTAAAGTATGTGTGAGACGGATCGACTGTCTTTGTGATTACCTCCTCGGGACAAAGCTCGCAGGCTTTGGCCAGCGTCATACGGGCGCTGTGGGAGCGCTCCAGGAAGTACCCGTTGGAGGTCTCGTTGCTCTGAACGGGAGGAGACCAGTTGTTGTAGGTGTACTGGGGGTTCCCTGTGTACGGTCTCCTCTCCAGCTCGTCTCCTAACCACTCCACCGCCCACGTCCATTTCCGCTTCAGGTCACCGTTACTCTGCAGGAAGAAGAGGAGTGCGTCACCTGACGTTACACCTTGTTTCTGACTCACAGATTAAAAGGTTAGATGAACAAAAAAAAGCAGTTTCATACGAATTTAAGAGGTTTTCAACACAAAACACCTGAATGAGACACCAGAGGTTTGCCGGATCACACTCCTCATGCCAAACAAAACACTGAAGGATAAGTACGGTCATCGCTGCAGTTATGAAACCAGGGTTAAGGGTTTTATAGCTTTATGTAATACTTCACTTTGTAATATTCCCATTTTGCTTCAAACATCATAAGTGTTGTTCATTTGCTGTAATTACTTTGAAGAACCTCGCAAGTGAACTTGTTTGCAGAGCGCGCATTATAATTTAGTGTTTCTGCAGAATCCAAAAAGAGAATCACGTTGGCTTTTTTTTTTTTTCCTGCAGGGAACTCTGGGAATCGAACTGTGTTGTGGATTCAGGAAGAGGAACGCAAGAACCAGAGTCAGCTTCATCACAGCTGCAAAACACTCTTTAACCTGGAGTCTGGTACCGACACAACTCGTGAGGTGTGACGTGTCGGTCCGTCATGTACCTGTAGGATCTGGTAAGCCACAGAGCAGTTGCTGAACAGAGCCACCATGCACTTGATGCACTGGTAGGCCCGTTTCTGGTAGTGGTTCTTTGAGCGCTGAATCGTGTCAAACAGCCCGTCTCTGTCGTCAGGAATGCCCTTCAGCACATTGTGGATCCTTCACACACACACACACACACACACACAGAAGAAGAAGCAGAAATAAAATCTCAAATCACCTCCAGACTGAAGCAGAAGGAATTATTTACACACTGAGCAGCGAGTCTGACCTGTGTGTCTGCCAGGAGTCCTCTATGAGCAGGATCTGTAGCAGCAGGTCCAGGTAAGGCCTCAGCTCATAGGTGTAGGAATACGCCACCTGGATGAACACAACACATGCATCATCTGAACACTGGATCCAGTGAAATCTGACCAAGCAGCAACCTCTGGTCTGAAATCTGCAGGTTTTTCTAACTCTGCAGTTTAGAAGATATTAAGATCGCCAGTTCGTCCAATCAGAGGCACAGCTGGCCGCGTTGGCCGTTTTGCTTCAAAACTCTGTTTCAGGTCTGCACATGTTAAAATACTTTTCTGTGTTAGAGTTACCTGCCAGAGCAGCTCGCTGAGCACAGTGGAGGAGAACTGAGGGTTCTCCCAGCAGCTGAAGCGGAGCAGCTTCACAGTCTCCTCGGAGTTGCTGCAGTCTTCGATGATCTTCTTCACGTAGCTGGTCCTCACAAACAGGATCTCTGCCACCAGCTGCTGCACGGCCATCACCGGAGCTGTCAGGTTTGTGTCCCCGTACGGGTTGGGGAGGGGAGGGTTACCTGGAGGAGGCAGAGAGGATATTCAGGGGAAATCTAACCTTAAAATACATCTTTAGAGTACATGATCTCAGAAACCCTCAGCTCCAAGCTCTGCCTTCACCAGGCTGAGGCTCAGAGTGGCTGCTTTATCAGTCACTGAATCCTGAGCAAGGATGAGAATCCTCATTGGGCTCCTTTTCTCACTAAAACCATCTTCAGGTTGTTTCAGTGTCTCCCTCTGTGAGGGGCTGAAGGGGAAACACTCACCATTGATGGAGGACTGCATGCGTGAAGAGACGTCACAGCATCGAACCAGCTGGGAGACCACAGTGTAGAGCTTGCCCAGTTCAGCGTACTGGTACTTTATGGGAGGGCCAGGACCCTCGTCCAGAGCAACCAGCATGAAGGTGGCCGGGACGTTGAGCTTCAGCAGCTGAGTCTTCTCTGCCAGGCCTGAGAGGGGTCACAGCGGGACGAACAGTCACATTAAAAGTGTATTTCATAAACTCTGACGCTTCAGTGCAGCGAGGAGCAGATGTTCACGACAGCAGCGTTCGCAGCGTTCTCTGTGTTCCCTTACCCAGGTTGGCATACATGACAAAGAGGTTGAAGTACTGCTGCAGGTGACGGCCGTGTTCAGAAACCTCTCTCCTGAGCAGGTTGAGAACAGCTCTCAACAGGTGGTCGCTGAGACTGAGGTTATCACAGCCCTGAGGAGAACGGCAGACACACAGAGCGGCGTCACATCCACGGGAAGATGACAACCTGTGATACAAACCGTCCAACCACAGAGCTCAGCCAAACTCTGGTACCAACCTGAGCAGAGGGTCCAGGTGAGGCGGTGGGGGTGGGGCAGGGGCCGTCTTGCAAGGAGAAATGAGCGATGAAGACGATGAGCTTGGCGAAGGCGCCGCGGACCTCAGCGCTCGGGCACTCCAACAGATACTCTGAGAAGCGGTTGGAGAAGGCGAACAGAACGTTGTGTGCAAACCAATAGCGTACATTCTTACTGTGTCTCAGCAGGATGCAGAGGGCGTCGTACCTGAGGGGAGGGACAGGTGGGTGTTGAGAGAAGAGGACAAAAACAGAGGAAACCTCTTCGACACAGAGACGGGCGGAGCTTACCAGTCACTGGCAGGACCCCGTACTACTTTCTTGGTGTGAAAACCTGTGCTGAAGAGGAACCTAGCAGCCAGCTGAGCACTTATCATAGCAATCTCCTCTGCCTCAGGCAGAAGATGGTCTTGTCCTGTTGAAAAAAGGAGCAAACGTAAATGAAGGCTGAATAATTCACAGCCTTTCCGTTCATTTAAAAAAGCAGCAATTACCCACACAGCCAAACCCACAGGTCAACTCACAAAACTAGATTTTACTTATCGGTGGATGATTTTTTTTTTCTTTCAAACAAAGTTTACAATCACTTATTAAAAAATATTTATCATTCTTAAAGATGACCTGGACACACATGAAAAACAGGAAGTTAACAACCCCTCTCTTCTAATCTTAAAGTTGCAACCAACAGAAATTTTGAGCAAATAATCTGCCCTTTACAAACTTTTATCTGAGCGTCCTGCAGCTCACTTTTCAAGTGGAAAAGATAAAAACATTCAGCAAATACATACAAATCTAAATCTAAATCTTAGGGCCCGACTGATATGGAATATTTGAGGCCAACGCCGATATTTGGCAGGAAAAAAAATCTGATAAACGATTAATCGGCCGACACATTTTAAAGATGTATAATGGATAAAATAACTTATTTTTCTGTCCCTTAAGGCTGACAAAAACAAAGATATGAATCACAGGCAGAAGATTTTACTGTTTTAAAATACTTTGTCCTTTAGTGTTTGTTTAACTTTACCACAGAGAGAAACTTTCATGCATAAAAGCCTTAAGAAGAGCCATTATCTGCCGATATAATCGGGCCTGCCGATATAATCGGGCCTGCCGATATAATCGGGCCTGCCGATATAATCGGGCCTGCCGATAAAATCGGGCGGGCCTGCCGATATAATCGGGCGGGCCTGCCGATATAATCGGGCCTGCCGATATAATCGGGCCTGCCGATATAATCGGTCGGACCTGCCGATATAATCGGGCCTGCCGATATAATCGGGCGGGCCTGCCGATATAATCGGTCGGACCTGCCGATATAATCGGGCCTGCCGATATAATCGGGCCTGCCGATATAATCGGTCGGACCTGCCGATATAATCGGGCCTGCCGATATAATCGGGCGGGCCTGCCGATATAATCGGGCGGGCCTGCCGATATAATCGGGCGGGCCTGCCGATATAATCGGTCGGGCCCTTCTCAAAATCCGGAGAGAAATCTGGAATTTTGGCCTCAGATCCATAATTTCATTTCAGGTCAAACATGATGGAAAGAAAAAGAACGATGTGTGTAAAACAAATACTTCATTTCATGTTTGCCTTCTATTATTTATCATCCATCATCTTCACAGCATGTTTTCAGACTGTGGGAAGAACTCCACACAGAGAGGCTTCCAGAGAATCAAACCGGGAACCTCCTTTCTGTGAGTTAACCACTGCACCACCGTGCAGCCTCTGACAGTATCAGTAGTAGTAGCTGAACTCAGCACTCACAGAGGTGTCGGTGTAAAATGCAGAGTGATTCAGCAGCTGGGAAGCAGCGTACACACTAACGTGTCCTCGAAAACAGTCGTTTTGAAAAATGTGAAAAGATGAACTCTGTAACTCGTCCACTCACACAGAGAGAGAGAGAGAGAGAGAGAGAGCACTCTCTCAGTAAAGTGTTGCTGTGCTGCCGAACGTGCATTTTCCTGTGCATCATTACAGCCTCTGGCTCCATTAATAATGCATTACAGAGGCAGAGCATTTCTCGGCAGCTCACGCTCAGCACAAAGAACATTTCTTTCTGCTGCGTGTTAGCATCAGCCTTTGGAACGTTATCACTGAGAAGGGCGAGGCAGAAATTTAGTGATCAAGTTCTGACGGCAGCAGCAGCTTCTTTAAGAGGAAACCCACAGCTGAGGCGTGAAGAGGAGCCCTGATACTGAACATGAAGAGTCAGAACTGGAGCGATCGCATCACACCTTCAGATCTCTTCCAACATTAAGTGCAACATGAAAACATGCAAAGCTGCATAATGCAGCCAAAAACGCGCAGCCTCCACAGCCCTCTGCAACCAAACGATCCACGATGAAAGCTTCATTTACCCAAACTGTTCCCGAATTATGCCACAGAGCTGAAAACATGGCTGCTTTTATGACAGGACGGATTCTCCAGCTGCTAAAAACCATCGACTCAAGCTACCAGCTGCAACGTCGCAGCCAGCTTTTCGTTTTTCCACATCTCATCAGATGCTTGTGAGGAGGTTAAGTGGATGGATTTGAAATCAAAGCACACATCAGTATGTTTGCGTCAACAGCTCATTCAGCAGCAGACGAAGGAAGGATGCCTACCTGGAGGAGGGTTTAAATAGACACTGTTACAGGTCAGAAGTTTCTTAATGAACTGGAAATATTCCAGGCTGTATTGCATTCTGTTGTGCATGAATTGGACGTTCTGCTTGCGGACGCTGCACTCGATGACACCAGGCATCTTGACCTGATGCGGCTTGGTGGAGGAGATGGAAAGCTCCGAGATGTATTTGACAAGCTCGCTGTCCTTGTCCAGTGAGTCCATGCGCTCGTAGAAAAGGATGTAGGCGTTCCACCAGCGCTTCTGCCTCCTGTACGACATCCTTTTCATCATGTGATCAAACACCTCACCCATGTATTCCCCTCCGAAGCACTGGTTCTTCATCTCCTCCTCATCGTCCATCTTGCACTCAGTCACGTCACCATCATCAAACTTATACCAGCGGTTCTTTTCGCCGTCGCCGCCGTTCCTCTGGATGATGTAGGAATAGTAGTGTCCGCCGCTGGCCTGGCCTGAGTGGACCAGCACTCCCACCAGACGGTATTTGGAGCTCCCCGGAGGTGTGGGCTCAGAGGGCTCGTTCTGTTGGATCACCTGGTTCTCCGGGTTGACGTCATCGCCCTCCAGCTTCGCCACGCCAGCTACCGTGTACGGCTCCATGTCGAGCTCCCTGGGGAACTCAAAGTAGTCGTTGAACTTGATGGCGCACTCCCGCTCCCAGTCGTAGTCGAAGCGCTTCAGCTGAATGGCGAGGACAGGGGGGAGCTTCTTAATCAGCAGGCGTTTTACTGTGTCCACCTGAGGGGAGGAGGAAACACCACAGATCACCTCTTTGGAGCTGACGAGCAGCAGAAATCACACACTCCACTCCGTTTCTATGAGTTCTCACCTTCTTATTACACTTCTCACAGTGGTAGGCGTTGGCTCCCTCCAGCAGATCTCCTTTAACGTACTGCTCCATAGAGTCCAGCAGGTTCTGGTGGTTTCTGATATCTACGTTGAGTGTTGTGAACGACTCCTCACACTCATACCTGAGAACGACAAGTGATCGGGTCAAAGAGCGCAAAGAAATCTCAGTTACCAGCTGCTGAAGTTGACGGGGAACGGCAGCTCTCACCTGTGGGGGCATCCCTGACAGATCTTCTGATCCGCGAAGGACCCTCCCAGCACCTTGCTGAGCATGGCGGGGTGGCCTAAGGCTTTCAGAGCTTCATCCAGACTGTCCACCAGAGAGTTGAAGAACTCCAGGGCGTCATGTTGCTCCCTCAAGTTCACTGGCTCGCCCCATAACCTGAGAGAGAAAGAAACAAAAACGGAGAATAGATTCAGTGGCTGGTCTAAACTCAGATTATAAATGAAATCACATGACTCTGAAATACCTGAACTGTTTCCAGAATCCTCGTGGGACGTAGTACTGCAGCCTGGACGCAGCCAGATGACCAAAGATGACCTGCAGGTGACGCAGTACCCCGATGTTGTACTCTTTCCTGTCCTCTGACTTACTGGAGGGTTTATCATCGAACTGATGGTGGTAGCTGAACACTTCATCTCGAGGGTCCACGTTACTCTGAGGACAAAAAAAAAAAAATAACCCCACACACACACACTTGTTGACTTATTTCTGAAACGTGATGTTTTCTTTGAGTTTCTCTGTCATTAAAAACTAATCAGACTCCTCCGTGTACCTCGTTCTCCTGCTTCTCATCCCCTGACATGTCATCGTCCACATCTGTGCCTGTGCCCTCGATGGCCAGGATGCCGTTGCGGATTGGAGGGATCATGTACAGCTGCTGAATGACGGAGTTCATGTAACATGTGGCCCCTGCGTTCTTTAAACCCACAAATCCTTTATTTGGCCGCGGCCCCACCGGAGGCAAATACTCCCACTCCGTCAGCGTCTCACAACCTGCGGGGAAGACGGGGTTGATGATGTAACTCACAGATCACGACTGAAATACTGAGAAATCAGCACAGTGATGCTTCTGTACCTAAGTAGTACATGTCAGTCAAGGTGTCGACTATCTGCTTGAGGTTGCGGACACAGCCCACAGCCAGAGCCACCAGCAGCTCAAAGCCGGCGTTGATGGAAGCGGGAGTGCTGCACACGGGGATGGCCTGCTCTGTGGGGAACTCTCCGCTCTTCATGTACTGCAGGTACACGTTAGACGCCGGGAAGATGAAGTCATCGATCAGCTCCTGATTAAAAAAAAAAAAAATGACAGAAAGCGTTTCTTAGTGAGGCTGTGGAAGAGCAGAGTGTGAATATTCTCCTTTTTCAGGTCTGATGGTTCCACCTTGATGAGGTTTGCTCCTCCTTTCTCACAGCCGATGTAATATTTCTTCTCTGGCGTCTGGAAGGCTAGAAGCTCTTTGGTGACCCCGAGGTGGCCTTCCAGGATGGTTTCCTCCACACCTGTTTCCCCTGTCCTCTTCACCTCATCCTAGTTATTACAAACACAGGATGAGCCATCCGATTTGTCCCACAAATAAAGACAAATAAATGTTTTTGCTTCAAGTACCAAAACAACGAGCATGTAATCAATGGGGGTGTCCCGATACAACACTGATATTGCAGCATTGAGTACTGACTGATACCATTATTGATCCGATATGATATCAGGTGTGATGTTCACCTCTATTTGTAGGTCTCGAAGGCTTGGCGAAGTCTTGGGGGCATTTTTAAACTTCAAATGTCTAAACTTCTCCAGATCTGTGCCACCATGGGAAAGTTTTGCGCTCAGCTGCAACGCCTTTTTCAGACTTTAATGAAAAATACAGCACACGCTGTGGTTGTGACCACGTGGGCTCTGAATGCTAGATAGAAGTACTGGAGTCTGGAATGGACTGCTTGTATCAGAGATTTTAATGCAGGCTGATATCAGACCCCTGGTAATCAACAGGCTGTATTACCCGTATCCGTTTGAGCCAGTCGATCTCGTTGTTGAGCAGAACCTCAGCGTTTGGCAGGTTGATGTTGCTGTTGTAAGCATAGTTGAGAAGGTGTCGGAGTAAAGTGAAGTAGTCTCCAGCATGTTTGGCTCGCTCCTTGGCTGTGCTCTGGACATGGGGGGTGATAAATTTAACATTAGGTGATGCTTAATGATGATTTGGATTGAAGTTGGAGCAGAGGGTGTCTGACAAACTCACCCCTAGCACGGTGAAGAGCAGGGTGATGAAGAAGAGGAGGGGTCTGTGACCCATACAGCACCGAGTGGCCATCAGGAAGAACTGCTCCTGGGCCATTTGACGCACGGATCTGTTTGAAAGGATGTGACTCATCAGCACCATGATTCTTACTTAGCCTAATTAAAGCTTCAGTAACACATCCAGGTGGACTCACTTGCTGTGGCAGTGTAGCAGCAGGTCTATGATGAAGGTCTGCCAAGCCTTCTCTTTACTTAGCGTATCCAGAGCCGTGGGCATGAGGGCGAAACACAGCGTCATCACTTCCAGGGCCTCACAGCACACCTGCTCGTCTTCCCCATCTGGCTCCTTTGCTGCATTCGTCTAATGCAAAAACAGAGACAGAGAAATTTTATATAAAAATGCATGAAGCACTGCAATTTCTAAATTTTTAATCCCTCAAAAGTCTGCTAAGCTCATCAAAAGCGTTTTGTCCCCTGGTTGAACTTTGCTGGAAGCTCAGGACCTTCAGGGACCGAGCTGGTCCTGCCTCCCCTGGTCCTACAGCAGTCTGCATCTATTATTGACGTCTGTGCTGCACAGCTGTCACTCAGTTTCAATTTATCAAACCTGTACGGATGTTTCTGAAGCTAACAGAGGAGTTTCAAAGGAAACGTACCTTTTCATAGATCTTGCTGATTTCTTCGTTTGAGCTAAAGACGAGCTGCACCGTGCCGCAGCCTGATGCCCACACTATTTTCTGCACCGCTCTGATCACACAAATGTCTGGGATGTACTTCGATACCTGGAAGAAATTCTGGTGAAAAAAATATTCCCATAAAAGCCATTATTACAAACTGCACATATGTGTTACCTACTAATCCAGCGTGAGATTAAATATCAAACTTCAAAGAGTGATTTTCTAACCGTATTTACAGCCGGATTCAAAACAACAACTAGTTTATCACATTTCCATTTGTACAAACCGCTGAGAAGCCGATTCTCTTACATTTTCTGTTACCTCATCAGAAATCTGCTGGGCAAGGCGGATAGCTACGTTGCGCAGCATGCACTCTGAGGCGGGGTTTGGGATGTTTTGCAGAGCACTCTGGAGGACCAGGGCCTGGTCGTGAGTGGCCTGGTTTATCTGTGCACAAGAAAAAGAAAAGACGTCAGAGACATTTCATTCAACGAGGAGGAACCTGTCATGCAGGTTCATCTCAGTGCGAGTTAAACGCGTCGTCTAACCGGTGAGACGGGAATGTTCCCCTCAGCGTTGGGCTGGCAGGCCTCAGCCACAGCTTTCACATGCCCAAAGCCAACAGCAGTGAGGAGGAGCTTCGCGATCTTCAGAGCGTTGAGGTAAGCTCCACGCCGCGTCTCCATGTCAGCTGACGGGAGGAAGTTGTTTCTTGTGAGCATGCTCAACACCAGAGGAAGTCCGCCACTCTTCAAGAAGTTGTACTGGAAGTCACTGGCGTCTTCGCCCAGAGTGGCACTGGCTGGCATCAGCAGAGCATAAACAACCTGAAACAAGGAGACGACGAGCGTGAGCTTTCTGTTCACACAGTCAAAGTTATCCCCGGGATTAAAACCCTGAAATGTTAAACTCACTGCAGCTTTCCTGTTAATCTAATAAAAACACAAAACAAGACTGGGTACATATTTATATACCATGATTTGCATGCTAATGAAGATGCTAAGCTACACAGGAATTAATGGATAATATATGCTGACTTGGGGAATAATAAAATGAACAACAACAACAAAGAATCAAAATAATAAATAAAAACGCCAAAATCAACATAAAGCCTCAATGTGTGACGTTTAAGCTCAGTTAGACCCACCTCGATGAGGTAGAGCACTTGTGAGGGGGAGGGGCCAAAGAAGCGTGAATCCAAGGAAGGGCTGAGGCTGTTCTCTCCGAGCTTGGCGTGGTCCAGACACACCGCTCGCAGATTCTCCACTGTAGTGTTATCTGAGGAAACGGACAGACCACAAACAGACAGGTGTGGGTCAGAGTCTGCAGGTCAGGTGTGCTTCATCACCTGGTCCACTTGTTTACATCGAGACACGTACCAGGGGGCATGAGCTTCATGAGAACTCGAGCTCCATCTCTGAGTAGTGGCATGTTGAGGTTACAACCCAGATCTGCCACCTGCCACAGGAAGGAGATGTAGCGCAGATGCAGCGACATGATCTGTGGGGAAAAAAAACAGCAGAAGGCGTGAAACGTTTTCCTGTTCACATTTAACATTTAACATAATCCTGATTCAGAGGTTAGAAATAAATCACTGATGTAAACATTTGAATGAGTCACGCCGAGATTCTGAGAACATGAATTCAACTGAAATCAATAATAAAAGAGAACATACATCATTCTTTAACCAACATGAAATATCACCACTCCTCCCATGTTGTGTTCCTTGTGTACTTTGGGAGCCAAAGGGAATGTGTGTGTGTGTGTGTGTTTGCAGTGTTTACTCACCACACCAGGAAGACAGCTTTCCACCTCAGGGTTGGGCCCATCGCTGTAGTGGTTTCCATGGTTTCCAGGAGAGCCGGTGGATGAGTCAGACGAGCTGTCTGGACTGGAGGGCATGTTGGCACTCACCTGGGTCAGCTTGGCCGTGATCAGCTGCACATGAATATTACAGTGAGTGAACGCCGGCCTCATACCCACTACAGATGGTTTACATGAGTTCATTCAGGAGCAGGATTAATTTATCAGCATGTTTCAGGATCGAGTAATCCGATCAGTTATAACACAAACCCAGAAACATCCCCTCAAATGTAAGGGCACCAAATTCTTACTGTTTTATCCTTCAAATTGAGCTGTCCAATCAGCTTCCTGTCGTCAGCAGGATCCACCACCTCCCCACCAATAAAAAGCTCGATCTTTGTGTGTGCAGCATTCGCTTTGATCCTGTTGAGGATGCCACGACGAACAGAGCCTATTGTGTCATTGGTGTGTGACCAAATATCCAAATCATCCACTTGGCGGCCCTGGTTTGGGAAGCGGACGATCAATGTGATGTGCTTCCCACGAAACGCTCTGCAAGAGAGGAAGGAACAGGGTGTAAGAGACGTCCTGGTTACGTCTGGGAACAATTTTACACACTTTAAAATATTACTCCAGTGTCAGAACAGCGATAATGATGATTAAAAGTTATCTTTTTATATCCATTTGAGGAAACAGGACTCGTGTGACTGTAACTGTACCTTGACATGGGCAGGATGGTCCTCTCCTCGTGGTAATCACTGTCACACTCGTTGATGTACTCCTTGAGCACAGTGAGGACTCGCACCATGCGGATCGCCTCCTGACGGGCACAGTTGATGCTGTCTTTGTCTCCATCCAACACACACAGAGTGTCGTAAGACGCCTTCAGACGGTCAAAACACGACTGGATAAAATCTTCATGGATTTCAACCTGAAAGGAGGGAGAAAGCACGCAACAGGTGAAAAAAAGTCATGTAGACGTCTTGACAGGACAGATCATTAAACTCCTTCAGCAAACAGCAGCCAGCTCACCTGGTTGACTTGCAGTTTTGGTCCGAGGTTGGTGTAGATCTCTTTCAGCAGGTCTATGGCTCGACTGGCGATGTCATCGCTGCCTTGAATAACAACCTGGGGAGGAGAAGAGAGTTTGCATTGAACAGTCATAGAAGGGCAGACTTTTATTCATACATATAAAAGAGTCTCGTTCCTGACACTAACACGTTCTGATGAAACGATATCCAGAGGAATAGAAGTCCAAACTGTTCCCGTAGATGTAAAATTTAAACTGAGCGAGTACAGGTCTGCATTTGGCTGCTGCTTCAGTCTAAAACATCATACGAATGAAACGACGGCAGAAAAAGCTTCTAAATTAGCATAGCCTCCTCATCTGTAAACAAAATACACAACAGAACATTCTGTCACTGCTTCCCTCCCTTCACCTTATGTTCTAAGTTCAACGTTCCCCTTGACTGAAGTGCCACAAGGCTCAAAGATGCATGAAACAACATGCAACAGTGAGGGAAAAGCAGGTTGACTGAAAGCACGGTGTGTAAGAAACTGCTCCCCAGTCTTCAAGACACTCTCCAGGACAGAAACAGGCCCTGCTGAACAAAAACCTTCCAAGCGTTTTGCTCTCTCTGCAGTACAAAAACATTATGTTTATCTAACCAAGAGGCTTTAAAGTGCACACATCACTCTGTTGGTTTGAGATGTTTAAGTGGGCTCAATGGTTCCTCCTTTTCAAGGTCTTAAATTTCTTTAAGGTGTTAGAAAACAGCAGGGTGCAGAAAGACTGGCACAGCACTTTAAACTACCAAATAAATAAAATCTTGGGTTCGCCTGTTGGAACAAATCTCCTCACCCTCCAGAGGTAGTCCAAGCCTATTAGTTCCAGGTCATCCATCATGTAGGCTCTGCGCTTTGCTACCAGCTTGCCCTCCCTGCAGTTAACAGCCTTGAAGAACCTCTCGAAGCACTTCATGCCATTCTCTGTGAGCAGAGACGGGTCCAACTGCAGGACGTTGTTCTCAAAGAAGTCCTTATTGATGTCTGGATCCAGGTCAGGCTCGTCTCCCATCAGCTTTGAGTACCTACGAGGAACCAGAACCGAGGCGTTGAGAACAAATGTTTGCTAAACGATAAAGGAGAGGAAATTATTCAAGCTCAGATAAGAGAAGCTGTACCATTTGAAGCAGGCCTCACGGTCACATAGAAACACTGCGTTCTCAGCCAGACACTTCCAGATCTGCTTGGCCTGAGGGGCACACAGCCACAGCTGGCCGTCTTTCAGCAGGAACCTGGAATAAAAACAAAAGAATTCAAGACTGGACAGAGGTGGCTCCAAGGACAGGGAAGCTAGCAGGTGAAGGTTGGTCCCACACTTGAATCGTAACAGCTGGTGTGTGTTGTGTGTTGAGTGTCTGGGTGGCACCATTTGTTTTCCTTCAACAAGTAACTTCAGTTAAGCAGTTTGAGGACTCAGATCGTACTGTGTAGTTCATACAGGTTGTTTAAGCAACTGCACGTGAAACCAGCCAAAAGCCGTCTCACATTGGCCGACAGAAACTCTGTTTCCGACATTAGAACCTTTGTTACTAGTTTCTTTAACAACTCCACTTGGTGTTACAACCAAACACCAAGTGTCTCATCTTGTTTAGATTGCATGTTACAAGCTAGTTATAACTATATTTACAAACACAGTTCATCTGGAACTGGTGAAGTCAAAAAGCTGTAGTCTCTGCCACCAAGAAGAACCACAGGATCCGATCTTAGCTGTTTCGACTTGGCGAGTTTGTTCCAGAGTTTGGACTTCAGAGGAACGGGAGTCCGCAAAATAATCCTATTCCATTGGACTTGCTAGCATCCCGTTCTACGTACATACATGTCACATCCAGTTGCTTTGCCGGCAGTTTGTTGATGTATAATTTTACCCAACTGATCCAACGTTTCTGGGTTTCTAACAAAGTTCTGTCACAAATAAGCAGCTCATTCATATTTTACATATATTTTACATCTGGGTACTCTGACTGAACTTATTTTGATGCGGACTATAAATTGGAACAGAACTTTGGCTTCGATTGATGACTTTTCACAGGTACTTAAGTCCAGAGGGATGCTGAAGAACACATACTGAGAAACAGCTTTAATCTGCTGCGCAGCCACAGAGAAGGTAATAAGAGACGGCAGATAAAACTGGAAGGCTCCAGTTACCTTCTGTATTTTTAACATTTCTTCTTTTTATTCCATTTCCAGTTCAAGTCTCAGCTTTCAGGGAACTACTAAACCCATGAGCTTTTCATACATTTGGATACGAGATGTTCAAGGTGATGCTGTACCTCAGGAAGTTGAGTCGTTCCTGTACTTCCTGGACATGACTGTAACGGCTTCCTGGCCTGACAGTCTGGGGGTCAAACTCGGCTTGCTCCTCTGTAAAAGCACACACAGGACCAGTCAGAGTGCTGACAGCCCACATCCCTGATTCTACCGACACCAGATGAACATGCGGAGCTGTTAAAGACCGGGACGTGTACCTTTAGAGAACTGCCTCATCGTCTCCATGTAGGCCGAGAGGTTCTCAGCCACCAGGGTGACCAGAGCGTGGTTGTGCTGGAGCTGGTTGATCAGGTCATGGCGGTAAAAGACATGGGGGCTTCTCTGGGTTTGACTGGGGAGAGAACAGCAGGAGGAGTGGAGGATGTATGGAAGATACAGAGAGATGTTTAATATGTATTGAGAGAAGAGAGAGAGAGAGGAAAAGCATACTTCTGATAACAAAGGTTGTGATGTAGAAAACATTGCACGGCCAATTTCTCCTTTGTTCTTTCTTTAAGAGACATAAGAAAGCAGCTTTTGGTGTGTGTGTGTGTGTGTGTGTGTGCGTGTGCGTGTGTGTGTGTGTGTGTTGTCACAGAATATCCAGCAAAAGAAGTCATATCCATGAAGGCCATTTCCTGCCTTGTTTTCCACATTTCAGAAACAGATTATGATTTAGTTAATTCATCCACTGCACGTCAAAAAGCCACAGAACAATCTGCACAATATTAATAATAAGAACCACAGAATAATCTGCAATTAATATCAGTCTGATTACTGATACTGATGCCAAATCATCAGAAGAAAGAGGGGACAGAGGTTTATTAATATTCTGCAGTTACGTTATGGCTCGGTAAATAGCAGTGGTGAAACTATGCCGATTAGAAAAACTTGTTTTAATTGTATATTTTAGTTTATTTATTTCTCAAGTTTAAGACCCAGTTTTAGAAGCATCAATTTTAATAAAGTGGATCCAAGGCATGAAATCCCGTCTGATATTTGGCGTTGAGTAATTTGTGCTGAAAAGAGCTGGCATCAGGAAGAACGGGGCTCCATCTCAAAGGACCTTCTGGATAAAGTCGTAAGATCCACTATATAAAAACTGTTTGTGTTTGCGCTGTGACTTGTTTGCTAACCCCAAGCAAAGAAAGACATCAACATTTGCTTATGTTATTACAACACAACCTACCAAAACATCTTCAGTGTCGTGAATCTGATGAAAATCAGCAATCAATGCAAGAATGTTAGAAAGCTGTTAGCATCCGTTTGTATTTAAGAGTGTGACTGATCACGTTTGTGACATGGTTTCTGTTTCCTGTCTGAACTCCAGGTGTGCAGAATTGGACAGTGAAGATGAGGAATCAGTCATTTGAGATGAAACCCAAGAAAGACTTGCTTAAGCAGATTCATGGCAGGGATTTGATTGTATGTTCACATCTTAAATATGTCCAAGAGAAAGTTAGACTTGACGTAACACAGAGGCAGGTAGAACCCTGGAATTAGCTCTTAACTTACCCCGCTAAGTTCGTTTGTATGTTAATTGGCATTTTCTTTCTGAAAAACAACAGGCATGCAAACTACATATTTTCTACAATGACTTCAAAACTTCATATTAAAATATTTATCGATTGACGCTCAACAATGTGATGATAAAAATCTTACATTACTTTAAAGACGGACTATTGTTCAGTTAAATATGTTAGATCTCTGAGGATTTAAGACCCTGGCTCCTCCCTGACATATCTGTGTTGTTGGACCTTTTATATTTAAGACATTTCAACGTGTCAGAACAGGAGAATCAGAGGTGCATCCCATTTAATAACATCCAGATTCTATTAAGCTGCTTCTGTTCTCTGCTTTTCCTGCTATGACGAGTTAAAAATGTCTAATATCACAGGGACGGGTCTAAAAATAGATTGCAGAAGTAACTTTAAATATTTACCGAAAATTTACTTCACAAATTAATCAGTCGACAAGACAGAAGGGAGCATTTAGATTGGTTGAGAGTTGAGTTTTGGCAGCTAATGTCTCCGAGCAGCTGTTACAGAATCAATTTGAAGTTTAGCAGCACTACGTGTGTATTTCGGCTCTTTGAGTTAGTGTAAATGTAAAAATTGAGTGTCTTTTGTGTGTGATGATGCATTTAGTGCCAAATTAATATAAATAATTCAGAATAAAATACAAAAGCAACTTCATACGTTCTAAAGATGAACTTTTGAACCATGAACTCACCTGAGGTTTTGAGGGGCTTCTCCAAAGAGGCTACAGATTTCTCTAATCTGCTTCAGGGCAGGGATCACCCACTTGTCATTGGTTCGTAACTCCTCAATGAAGCGATCGATCCACTGAATCTTCTGCGTGTCCCTGTCCTGTGAGTGTAAAGAAAACATTTTGAGTTAAACAATCCACGTAAGCAGGGTACACATATAAAGATTATTGGGATGCTTTTGTCCCGACCAAGGACGGCAGATTATCTTCAATTTTATCAGATTATCCTGTGGCCTGAGGTGTGTCAAGATTAAATCTGTCCTGACAATCAGCTGTGAAACGGGTCGGGGCCGACAATCTTAAATATTAAACTTGTTTCAATATTTACGACCAAAAATCTTCATGTCTGTGGGGAAAGCTGACGACTCCTGAGTCATGACTCTGTGAGTTGAGACGTGGAATGGAATGTAGCCAATCAGGAGGCGAGCTGACTGAGGAACAAGGAAGCAGATGTAAACAAAAAGAAACATGGCTGACCTGACACGGAAAGTTCATGAGGAAAGTCCGTGTTCCCGCCATCTCCAGGATTTTTTCCATTCTTTTCTTTTTTTTTTTTTTTTTTGGGTTCATGAATTTTCTGTTAAAAATCGTCCTCAGACCGCCATCATTCCCTCTTCTTTGTCCTCTTCCATGTTGCATTTGGTGTAAGCAGGTTGTTGCTATGTGTTGCTGTGTTTCTTCTTCTATGTTTTTGTTGGATCACATTTGGTCATGTGAGATTCTGTCTTGGAGGACTAGATTCTGGATCGGTGGTGGGACAGAAAGGTTCTGTGTGTGTTGAGCTGTGTTGAGATTATCGGAGCACACCACACACAGTACGATCAAACTGTTCACTGGCTGATTATTGATCTTCACGTGTGGGCTCTCTGACAGATCAGGATTTTCTAAATGTGAAGAGATGTTTTTTCTGTGTACCCTCCACTTTAGTTGCATATAATTTGAACAAAAACACACAATGACCCAACGTGTACCTGGGAGCAGCTGTAATCCAGAATCTTGATGTGAGCACTCAGAGCCTGGTCCATGATGTCCACAGGCACATCGTCGCTGTGTGCCAGGTTCCACAGCAGGTTGAGGACCTTGTGGGCCATCACGCCGTCCTTATCATCCTCAGCCAAGCGCCGGATGAGCTCCAGCAGTTTTTCCCGCTGCTTCTTGCTGGCATTTGTCCAGCTTGCCTGCACAGTCGAACAACAAAGTCCAGAGGTTAAAAAAACAAACAAGCAGAAACAACAGTTCATGGAATTGATGTTTAATCTGTGGTTCTCTCAAAAAAAAAAAAAAAAAAAAACTACAACTCTTATTTACCTTGAAGCAGTCGAAGAGGTGATCGAGCTGCTCAGGGGAGAAGTCCCAGGCCAGCTTGGCCAGAAGGTCATGGACATTCTTCACAATGGCCTCGTGTTTACCAGCCTGCAGACATAAAGACACAACAACAAGACCATCAGTATGATACACAACAAAAACCTCCACTGGCCATCATCCCAGCAATGACAGAGATCCACAACATGCAAATACAAAGACTTCTTCTGACACATGTGCTTCACAAAGACCTGTTTTCACTAACAGTGTAATTTGGACCTCCCTTGCCTGTGTGCCCTGAAAATAGGTGAACTGGTACCAAAAATACATTCTTTGCTCCTGCTTCAAGTGCCAAATCAGGACCCGTGTGTGTTGTGATCATGTGATGCAGGTACCACCTGTGCTTTCATTGTCTGAAGTACAATTGCAGAAGATAACAGCCCAGCCTTAAATCACACCTGGGCGGGAAAACATGGTGAAGGTTTAAACATAAATACCTCTGCTGGACTGTTAAATTATAGTTCCAACTCCTGTCTGTTCAGACTCATGTCAATACCGGGCCAATTATCGGCCCATATATTTGTCATTTTGACCCATATCCGCATCGGCCTTTTTTTTTTAATACGACGGCCGATAATAAGAATAGCTTTCCTTTGCCAAGTTTTGAAGTGACCCAACTACTTTGCTTCGGTTAGCGAAAGTCCACTAGCTTAATGCTAAAATGAATGGAAAATCCCATTGACCGGCTAACGCAATTAGCATCGTGACTCTCTCACAGTCTATGAACTTATTATAACTTTCACAGCTTGCTTGGCTCTTGAAAATGATATTGTTATTGTTTGAAGTTAAAAAAAGAGATAAACATTTTAGTTGTATTGAAATTTTGAAACAGTTTATATACTGTAGAAAACTTAAGGGAGCTATTTATTTGTTTACATTTTTATTGACCTTTAGAAGACATGCTGCTGAGCTGAGTTAAATAAACATGTGCTGAAAGGCATTTAAACAAAGTTAAGGATCAGAGTTTGTATTATTCAAAATGTTGATGTCAATATATTCACTTTTACCGCAAATGAATATCAGCTGCAAATATCGGTTATCGGCCTCATTCACCACTAATAATCGGTATCGGCCCTGAAAAAAGCATATCGGTCTATCACTAGTCAATACACCCTGAAGCCATCACTTCTTCTATCACTGTTGCTCTAGAAGCAGTCTTTAATTGTCAAACACCTTAATCCAATTAAGACTTTTAGGTACGACCAAAATAAACCAACAGCTGTGCTGTATAAACATGAGCAGCTTCATGCTACAAACATCGTATTTGTTCTGTTAAATGGGGTAAATTAAGCTTTGAAAATACAGTTTACAGGACTACCCTTAAAGCAAACGTGCTGTTTTTGAGCAGAGGCGTACCTGTGCAGCCCAGATGTTGTCCAAATCCTGCATTGTAAGCGCTTTCTCTTTGATAACAAAGCGAAGGATCTTCTCCAGTTTCTCCACATACTGCGGCTGATGCAAACTGTCCCTCAGCACAATAGACAGGATGTGGTTCTGCTGGATCCACTCCTGGGGATGGATTATAAACGAGACACGGAGAGGAGAGGTGGGTTTTACAAAATGAAAAGTCTTTCATGTGAGGAGTAGAAGTGAAGAGCTGAGCTGCTCTCACCGCCATGCGCTCTGCAGTCAGCCACTCCTCCTCTTCAGGGTTGTGCCGGTGGGTGTAGTAAGACACACTGGAGATCACTTTGTTGACTTCATTTAGTGCATTCATTTTGCCGTTGAAAGAAGAAATTTGCAATAACCTGAGGATAGAATAAATAGTTAACAACCTTGAAATCAAATGCACTACCTGAAGAAACGATCTTTTTAAAACTCACCTAAGAATCATTTTTAACCTAAAAATCTCCAAGTTCTTCACAGTCTCCTCCTGCCCTGGTACACGAGAGGCCAGATTCTTCAGAGACTTGATTATCATGGACAGTGCGTCGTTTTTGGCTTCATTCTTGGCCTCTTTCTTCAGCTCCTCATCTGTTAGATTCTCTAGAAACTGTGGAACCATCTCGATGACCGGAAGGAAGTACTTCTTTACTGTGTGCAACGTGAGGAACTCATAACATTGGCCAAAAGGCCTGTGAACAGAGAGGAGACAGAATCAGTGAGCACACAAACATGGAAACACATCAACGTTTCACTGAGAGGCCGCTGATGTGTCGAGGAACGCTGTGAACATTTAACAAACAAAAGCCTCACTTGATAAGTGCAGCGATGATCTGGACGTTCAGTGCTTGGCCGCTCATAAAGCGATCGTGCAACATTTGAAACCCGTTTAACGTGCCAAATTTATTTATTAAGTCCACCAACCAGCCCTGTGAAGACGAGAAATGGGGAAAAACACATCTGTTAACAGAGATATTCTCACAGGCTGTCCTCAAACTGAATATTTTCTGAAAACAAGTTCAAAAGAACGAGCTTTAAAATCATATTCTGGGCTAACTCTCTCTTCAATGCTTCCTTCATGAAAAAACATTCAAAGAAAACAGCCTGAAAGGGGAAATTAGTTGACTAAATATTTAACTTCTTTTTTTTTTATTCTCACTAAAAAAAAAAAAAAAAACAGGCTCTGAGTTGTAGTTTCATATTTAGGAATGGCTGATTAGATTTCAGCTTGAATACAACAAAGCAGGGGAAGAATCTGACTGAATAATTTCATAGTGGAACCTTAAGTAGTCCTGGGCCTCCTGCCAACAGAGGCAGACAGGCGAGCAGTGCTGCAGTGCTGTTCAAACTGACCCTGTGCCCACGCTGTATTCATCACTCTTTCACACTTAAATTCCCTTTCCCTTGTGTATCCACCTTCTCCTTTATACAATCCGGTTCCTGACATAAGCACAAAGTGTCTTTGGGACTGTGGGTTCCATATTTTTTTATTATCGGGCCTCTCCAGAGAGGCTTTCTCTTTGTTTCTGTGCGGCTCTCGGGGTATTTCTAAAACGCCACTCAGTGGATTCTGTCCAGGCCAAAGAAAGACAAGACACAACAACCATCCTCTGGAGGATGATGACGCTTCTGTTCCAACAAGATTATTTTTCATTCTCCTCACGCTACACACACAAATTATTTAAAGTCAGATTCAGTTGCAGTGTTGACTCACCTTAGGGGAGCGGGGGTCTGGTGGTCGGGCGAAGAGCTCATCGTCGGCCAGCTGTGCTCCGGCGGGGACAGTCTCGGAGGGCCGAGTGCCGTTGTAGATGTGGAACTTGCAGTGAGGGTTGGTGGCCATTGCCAGCAGCTCCAGTAGAGGAAACCAGTCCTGAGAGAGCTTGGCCACACACAGCTCCACCAACCGGTGTGTGTTATTGATGATACACCTCTGTGAAGGGAAAAAGACATATTAAAGATACGTCTTCCTGAAGCAGTGAAAGGTAAAGTGAGGTGAATTAAAGCCTGGAATGGAAGACGTCCTCCTCCGAGGATCTTTTTTTCCAGGTCTGGTTTACTGAGATACACACTGCAGGTTGACTGTGAATGATTTCCACACAGGCTCCCATTTTATATTTAGCAATGACAACAGGAGGGCTCTTTAAGACGGCTTCACACCCCTTTAAGATCATTAGATCTGCTTCTGAAAATCAAGTTCTTATTTGACTTCGTTTCTTGTCTGGGGCCCAGGATTTAAAGAGAAGGATGTAAGGACAGCTCTTCTGTAAGAGTCATCTTTACATTAATACACCGTCCTTGGAAATATGAGAAATACTATATTATTAATAGCCTCTGCTTTGTGACCCTGCAGTGAGGACAGCTTTGAAAGAGCAGCTCCTGAAACTCATCTCCCAGAAAAAAGTCCCTCTGACAAGTTTTCAACCAACATCTGGCCCCTTCTTCTAAAAAAACAGGAACGAGAATTATCAAAACATTTCTGGACCATCTTAAATATGTAAGTTATAAGTTATACAATTTCAAAGTCATGGGAAAAATGTCCGCCTTGATGGTTTATTGTGAAAAGACTTCAGATCAGTCTTCAAAACAGCCGCCAGGTTCAGCCCTTCCTACAAAAGGATTATTGCTCGCTGCCTGTGCTGTGATTTAAAAGAAAAGCTCAAAGTACAGATGTTGTTCAAGATACAACCACAGAACACGGCTTCATCCCATGATTACGATGAGATGAGAAAGCAAAACAGAAAGTGAATACAGCTTAGGTAATGATGCTGAATCATGCAACCTGACATTAATATTGATTTTTCTGTGTGTGTATCTCTCCATTTAAACCAGTTCAGTTGGTGTGCTGTGTGGGAACTGAAAGTGGAGTCCAGAGACGGTTGAGCTCATCAGGAAGTCTTTTCCTTTCAAGTTAAGCTTCACATATCGGCCTTCTTTCACTTCTTTCAACCTGAATCTGAAGGAAACCTGGAGAGCTTCATGTAAAGGACATTTTGGGTGGATGGATACATGGGTTCCTTTGTTCAAAGAAGAAAGAAATAAAAAATGAAAACTCACATGGATCTCAAACTTCCAGCCACTGACAGCCTCGTCTGTCAGGATCTTTGTGAAGGAGATGGTTAGACCGTCGCGGAAAAACCTCTGACACGCCTCACACTTCACATCCAGTCCTGCAGGGAAAGAAAACAAAGAAATATTTACTCATCATATTCCTGTTCCTACTCATGTTCCTGATGACAAACTAATGAAAGAGTCTGAGAGACGAGTTTTAGAGAGCATTCTGTGAATCCTTACCTTTTTTACTCAGGTCTATAGCAGCCTCCAAAAGGACCTCCAGCTCTCCTTTTGGCAAAACTGGAACGACCCAGCGAGGCCTGGGGGGTGAGGGGTGAAGGGGGGGGGTCATTTTAATGAGACTTTTAAACTATAGTTGGTTTAATATGAGTGTGATTACTTTCACTGACACATGCTTCCTAACTCTACAATCATTCTGCTGACTTTCAACATTCTCATTTTGTTTCTTTCTCGACATGTCGAGACTGAAACTGACACATCGACACAGTTTTGTACCATGGTGGGAACTTGAACTGTCGTTGACGTGACGTCTGATTTCAAAGTTGGGACTTTCTGGTCTACGGGGACTTTTATTGACACAACTTTTACTCCTGTTGTGGTTAATGAAACTGGAACACACATTCACACTCAGATATGTTGTCTTATAGTAGTCTGGGCTTTAATTTGATTCTTTTGGCAGTATTATCTTTGGCTCGTCTAATGAAAGTCTAGAGTGTGCTCAGTTTTGTTTTCTATGTCTGAAAAAACTGAAGCAAACGTCTACAAGCATCTGGTGAATTCGGGGATTACTGAGGATGCAGCTTCAGTATCAGTTCGAGTTAGTACCTGTTGATCATATCATCCAGCTTGGCTAGGTCAGTGTGAGGGAAGGCGGGCTCCTCCTCTTCCAGCTGAGGGGGGGCGTCCCCCTGGCCCTGCTCATCTGGGGGGCTCACTGGAGAGTTCTCATTAGATGAGTTAGGAGATGATGTCTAGAAAAACCAAACAATCAGAACCATGAGATGCATCAGTGAACTTTGTTTCTGTCTGTAATCATTTAACAGACCGCTGCACTTCAAAGAGGTACAGACGGGTGACCATAGGTTCAACATTTCAGAAACTACAGATTAAAGAAATTATGCTGTGAAGATGGAAATATTAACCTCACAATGTCATAGATGAAAACCCATAATCTGACATTTAATTTTTTAATGGTTACAGTTTTGTTTCCTGTTAGAAATCAACAGAGAAATAACTGTGTATTTATTGATCTCTGACCAGTTTTGGAGGAGAAAAAGGAAAATTGTACGTATTAGAGGGGGCATATTGTTATCAAAATCACATTATGGAGTCCTCAAGGTGTTTTTCTGGTGATATCATCTATTCAACCACCTGCACCTCTTCAGCAATCACTTCTGGTCCTTTTATCCCCCCAGAAACGACTTCAATCCATCAGTAAAAATGAAACAAAAACTAGATTTAAACAGCATTGCTTCATTTCCAACATGACTGGGCAAAGAGTTCAAATGCAGTGTTCGACCAGAAGCACCATTTTAGGGTTGAAATGCTGAAAGGCATGAAAGCTCTGGCCATAATCTCAATGACTCTCACCGTCGTATCATTAACCGAACCTGCAGGGTGCTCTTTTTTTAATTTGTGTGCTTGTGTGGTCACTCACTAACAAGGCTGCAAAACTGCAGAGTTTTAATGGAGCACAATGGGGCATTTTAGATCAGTGGTGTGTGCAGAGCCAAGCAAACAAGGGATCAGAGATGGCCTGTTTTTGTGTGTGTGATAAAAAGCTATTAAAATAAAGGCCCAGCATTTGATGCACCAGTCTGCCTCGCTTCACCCCTCTCCGAATTACCAAACCTGTGCCTGTCTTCTTACAAATACTCACAAATCTGTTGCGAAACAATGTTTAAGAGCTGCTTTAATGACAACATGAGTTTTTAAAATCCACGCTGACAAATCAGGATACCTCCGGGTTGTGGAGAAAGGGGGCAAAAACATATTTCATGAAGTACTTTTTTATCTGGGAGCCTGTTTGAGACTCAAATACAACTTTCTGACCCATAAAAACAGAGTTGAACCTAAAGGCCTCTACATACACTCGTTTCTATGGTAATACGTACCAATTTAGAGGCAAAACACGCTTCTTATATGGGGGTCAGGCTTCTTTTGTTCTGGTCACTAAGTGCACATGCATGTTCTATAAAGAAGCAGGTGTCTCTCCTGAAAGGCCTCTGAACAAAGCCATTGAAGTCATAATACTCATAGTATTTGGCACACAGAGCAATGTGCTTTTCATCCTTATCTACCAGGAGGAAACAAAAAGTAAGAGCTGACATGTTTGTGTTAGGAGTGTAACTGTGTTAGAACTTGGGTGTTTTGTTGTTAAGTTGCTGCGAAACAGAAATTTTAGAAGAAGAGTCTTTTAGAAACAAGTTGAATTTATAAACATGAGTTCAAGCACTGATGTGATCGTCCCATTCTTTAATAGGTTTTCCACATCTAACAAGTGTGTTGTGAGCAGCTGTGTGTGAGAGAGTAAAACAGGGATACACACAGTCGGGAGGGATGCACAACTGAGAAATATGAAATGTGGGGGAGTGTGGTGAAGGCTCCTTCTGCTTGGCTGACCTACATAGGCAGCTTGCCTCTCACGTCTCACCACTGCTCATCTCTAACCAACACAGGCCCTCACATGCACACGCACAAAGACAGACACACACACACACATCCTTTATCCATCACTCAGGAGGCTCTGTTCATTGATGCCTCGCCTTCACTCTCTCTCCCTCTTTTCCGCTCCCTCCTCCCCTCTCTTTCTGCCCCTCATGGCATCATTGTGAGGTAGGATACAAGCAAGTTCTCTTCAAACAAAAAACAACTGCTATGTCTGATAACATGACTTCTCCTTAATCACAGGTTCATCTAATTACATGTCCGACACCTGAAAAGATGCGTCTTTAGAAACGACAACAAAAAACACAGATACAACAGGCTGACAGCGGTGTGGCTGAGTTCAGGGAGATCATCAAGAATGATGTACAGAGTGTTGTGTTGGAAGACAGAAAGACAATGACTGGGGAGAGGAGAGGAGAGGGTGCTGACCTGGTTCTGTGGCAGTGGGGGTTGGCTCTGAGCATCAGGTGCCTGGCCCTGGCCCTGACTGTCATTGCCCCCCACCGGAGAGCCACGCGTGGTGGCCGTCATGCTCGCCACGGGGCAGATCTTGGCAATCTTGGCCTCTTAGGGAGCGCTGGCCAGGAGGGAAATTACAGCCACCTCAGCTGTAGAGCAGAGGGAAGAGAGGCCGGACACACGAGAGAGGGACACAAGCACCTGGAGATCTGGATGTGCCGCTGAGACCATTGCATAACCTGGAGGAGGGGAGAGAGGTTAGAGGATACGGTTATCAACAGTGTTCAAATAAGCGTAAATAAACAAAGACTTTGAATTCAGCATCCCTCTTCTTATTCCCTTAGTTTTGATTTTGACGTCTGTAAAAGTTCCAAAGGTTCCATTTTTGTTATCTCATTGGGTAAAAACTAAAAAAAGATTTTTTCATGCCAAAGTGGAGCCGGCTTTGCCTAGATGGTGGAGCACACTACGGCCCTCTCCAGACATAGGATCGATTCCCAGTCCAAACAGGATTTGGTGCTCATCTCTTTTACAGGACAAAATGTTTGTGGGACACTTCTTTGAGTGTTCAGACGGAAATGAAAAAAAAATCTCGAGGCTCTTCAGATGGCACAGGAGAGTTTAAAGCGTATATTTTCTAAACAAAATTGTGATTTGTGTCCCAAATGTATTTAATAGCAGTTTTATAGTGAATTGTAACTTATAATTAGAACACAAAATGTGTTTCATGTCACACTGGAAGCAGTGGCCACCATCATTGCCAGTTCATTTAGCCTGTCATTAGTTTTAATGCCCCATACTGGTTGCATCTCATGTCTCGCTCGCTGTTCTGTCACAGCAGCTGCAAAACCAGATAAACTCATTTAGGCTTTTTCCAAACTCTGGCCAACCCCTGCAGACGTATCAGACTCCGATGCCCCAAGAAGACGAGTTTCAGTCCTTCTTTGAAAATCTGTTGAATCCTGCTAACACAGGTCCCTAATCACTCCCCATGAATAAGCAGCCAGAGGATACAACCTGCCTGAATCCATTTCAAGTCAACAGCACCATCTCAAATCTGTTCAAGGGTAGACATGATGAACACACAGCCTCAGGAGGGTATTATAATGAAAGGCAAAAGAGCATCTGTGACGGACTCTGGAATGCTTTCGTTTTTATAGATCTTCCACCAATACTTGATTCTATATACTCACGTACTTATAAATACTTGATATTGATCAAATTCCTGTTATTGTCCTTTCAAGTATTGCATTCCTTTTTATGATCTAGGTGCTAATTTGTGAGAAATTAAAAGCAGTAATTAACATCTTTACAAATTTGGAACCGAAGCTTGATAATCAAAGTTTATCAGGATACTCTGATTTCCTTTGCAGATACTCTTTGATGAAACTGGGGCATAAGTATGTTGTGTTAACTAGTTTACTTGTTGATTATAATAGAATAACTCCTGGCCACTTAACTACTAGGATTAGGAAATAAATACTTCAGATTCTTTGTAAAACATCAGCAATCAGATGAACAAAATGTTTCAAACAAGCTTTGCAGTTTGTCAAGATTATCAAACTATTATCTGGAGGTAAAACTTGTAATGTGGGTAATATTTCCTCACTGCAGAGAAAACTGTGTAACTGCAGTTAGCAGAGCAGGTCAAAGATTAGCCTGGAAGCTGGCCTATAAATTGCAAAAGAGATCATACCAGCTGCTTGAGCAGGTGAAATAAAATTATTATCAAAAGGAGTAATGCACAAAGCCAGAAAACATATCACAGCTTGTATATAATACCAGAAATGTCCCTTAAATGACAAAGGGATAGAAAAGTCTTATCAACTGTAAACGCTAGAGGCAAATGTGTCATCTTGTTTGGGCAGCTTTCTGTTGCATTTCATTGCTCAGCTTTCACTATGCTTCAAAAACAGTACTCTTTGGTTGTCCTTTAGCATCCAAAAAGTCTGAATGTCCAAGAGTGTCTGTTGGAAAACAATGAAACCAGAATTCTTAAAAATTGAGCAGACGGAAATTAGACAAAAGCAAATTCACTGGATGAGATAATGAACGGCAATCATTTCAAGAAGCACTGTCAAGGCAATCAGTGCCACACCTTTCAAGCTTCCTGCCACTTAGACAAATAATACAGATGTATATTTTGGTTTAGAGTCAATTCTCTTCTCTGTCGTCTTACCAATATACTTTTAAAATTGAGGCTGTAAAGGGTTCATTTTACAGAAGCAATACCTCTGGTCAAAGTCAGCGAGGGGCAGAGTGCCATAAAGGGAGAGGAGTATGGCTTATTGATGTCAGAAGACAAAACCAGAAAGAAAAGTAAAACATCCAATACGTTTTTAACTACCCAAAAGCCTCTGTGAAGTTGACATTTTACAATATTAAGTCTCTTCATGAGGCAAAGTTTTAAGAGAGACAGCACCATGAGCCACTTGATCTCAGCTGGGTCTTCTGCTTAGTTTATCAGATCAACAGTGTCTGGAAAACAGGATCAAGTGAATGGCAGATTCTCATTATGCACACATGTAAATTTCACCATCTTTAGAAACAATGACTGTTATTTTGCCTTCCATCGAAAGGAATGACTACCTCATTAAGGTCTATGTCAGTCCAAGCATATACCTTCTGTAGAGTTTATAATGGTTTATGTGACCATACATCTATTTGGTTAACAACTTTAGATCTGTATGTGACCTGAATAGGGTGAACCAGATATAACTTGTGTATTAATATTATAATATTTAAGTGAAACCACATTATGTCCTATTTTACAGCTGGCTGGTGACATCTGTTTGAGTATCAGCTGTAAAGTCCCTTACATTACAGTCATGGGTTGATGCAAATTCCAGTGAGTGTTTTTGGCTCCCTGAAAACGATGTGTCACATCATTTATCTGAAGCTACTACAAGTGCAATCACTCAGAGGTTAACTATCTACTAATGCGAAGATACTGCAAATATATATTGTGTAACGGATATAGTGAAAGAAAGGCAACATTAGCCACCATCATTACAACCGCTAGGCTAGGAACAAGTGCGGCCTTTTGGACTGAACCGGCTTTAATGCCATTAAAGAAGCATCGTATAGACAGTGAAATCAGCCATGTAGGAGTCTGTGTGAAACCTTTATACATCATAAAATTTCACCACCCAGATGCATATAAAATACATGGCGACATTACGTAGCTACCATTACAAACTAGCGCCGTCAACACCCGTTAACAGCTGCTGGTTGGTTAGTTAGCTGCGGCAACTAACGTTAGGTTAGCCTGCGAGGCGATCCGCCCAGACAGCAGAGCACTGACGGCCTTGTCGTCCAAAGCCCGTTACGCTGAAACACACAGGCCTCTCTATTCAGTAGGGCCTGACTTTACACTTATCCATCATACATTCTTCATTAAACAGGCGAGATTAAGCACAGAAAATATTTATTTGCTATTAATATTAATAAAAAAAAACAAATAAACGGTTCCCTTGCATTACTGTTGACGAATTCCCGATTTACAATGAGCCGTGCTAGCGTGCTAACGACAAGCAATCTAGATAAACAGTTAATGTTAGCCATTAGCTCACCCGAATGAACATCTAACCATCGTTAACGAGTCTGTTTTGACAACATGACTCGACATATAGAAACTTGTATAAATTGTGCACTCTGTGGTTAACATTAACATCACCTAGAATTAATTTTAACGGTCAAAATACGATGAGCCAGCTCTTTCCTGTGCATAACGTAAAATATGATAGTGACAGGGGAGTAGTCTATTTCCTGACATTTAGTGAGTGCTCTGACCTGTGCCGTATATCGCCAAGTTGTAACTTAGCAGAAACAAACTGATAATTAGATATTGACAACCTGGGTGACACAGAATAATAGCCGAAACAGATTTGTGGTGAAACCGGCCGTAGTGTTGTTTCAAATAGCTTTATAGATATACTGTGGAAATCTAAATATCTTTAAGTTGTAAACATGAGACGGTTAAAGGAAATGTTGCTGCTCAGTCTGTAGACAGAGCCCAGGGCTAGCTCGGCGTCAGCGAATCAACCGGAGTAAGCTAATCAGACTACACGTACTAACAAGAGCATGAATTGCATTTTGATGGCGTTGACATTGTCCTGGAATAAGTAAGGAGTTTCTAGTTAAGAAGAAGCCACCAGTGACTGAATAGCAGCAGTTATCCATATGCAGCAGTGTTACCTTGAATCCACCAGCAGCTGACGCTAATACTAGCAGCTAACAATCACCAGGCACCGTATCGAGCTAGTTAGCTAACAACTCACCAGGAATTTGATATGACTTCCCCCTCTATTCACGTCCAGCCTTTAACGATGGTGTCGTCGTATATTACATAAACGTGGCCTATATCGGTGACAGTTTTGCAGGACACAAACCTGTTACTAGACAGATCTAATTCCTACGTTTTTCCTCTGCTTCTGGGTGTTTTTCCTGCGTCACCGGCGCGGTAACAGCCCCCCAACTCTATCTAGTCCGCTTTCTGGGGCTTGTCACTTCGGTCCCAGCAGTCACTCACAACTTGAATCAGTTCAACATGGCGGAAGCGCAGTCGGACACAAATGCTGCTCCGTAAAACCAGGCCGACCGAAGCGGCTGTGTGAACTCCAACAGTCCGCGTTGTCTTTGGGCCACTTTGCACAGCAACTGGAATCAGCTCTGCTAACACAACAGCCGCTAAATGGAAAGGGCACAAAACCCCTCTCTATTCCGATAAACCACTCCGGATCCAGGGGGGATTTGGGATCCGTACTTTGAGAGGAACCGAGCAAAAAAGACCTGCACAACCTGAAGCACCTGACTCTATCGCCTCCTATCGCACTGGGTGTTTGGATATTAGATAAAAATTACTTTCAAAAGAATATAAAAATTAAAATTTAACAAAAAGACATGACATTTTGTCACTTACAAAAAGGGTCTTCAGCATACATGCAGCTAGGCATGTAATTTAAATACAATTTCTGTGATGCAGACTTAATTTCCTGTTGTCTTATCTGCAATCTCAACTTTATTCCACATGATCATTATATATATATAAACCTGGGTTTCATATATATATATATATATATATATATATATTGCAAAGAATACACTAAGATCCTGACAGCACAGAAATGAGTCATTATTACCTGAAAATTGTGTACATTAAATGTATGTATGCATATTGGTTTAGGGCCTCTGAGGAAAGCAAATAGAAAAACTCTCGTTATGTTACCACTTGGTAGAAAGCTTATACGTAGAGAAGATCCACGTCCCCTTTCCCTATACTTACCAGTTTTCTGCTGTAGAAAGCAGGATCAATTAACAATCCAAATGATTTATTTTGATCCCACAAGGGTCCCACTAGATGGGCGTTACATTTTTACCTCTGAGAATTGGATGTGAGATTTACAGCGCACCACAATATCCCAAGACGTTATCTTACTGCTGAATTAAAATCTTAAGCAAACAAAAACTGGTTTTTTTTATGTGGGTTGTATTTTCCAGGCCTAAAGTGAATAGTTTCTTGCACAAAGGAAACAG
The DNA here is from genome assembly GCA_030710495.1 of Labroides dimidiatus. NCBI lineage: Eukaryota > Metazoa > Chordata > Actinopteri > Labriformes > Labridae > Labroides > Labroides dimidiatus. The sequence continues at coordinate 25,168,636 of CM061160.1, read as the reverse complement.
TTTTTCATGTTCTTGATTACTCCACTGTCTTGTAGACAGTCAACAAATAGACTGTATTTCAAGATTCCAGGTATATTTCTTCACACCCACTTTATTGCCGGATTGTCTTCAGTATAGTTGGCTTGTACATAGTTGGTCTGTTTCTCCAGCCAAACCCAATGTGCCGTGTGCCTCTATGGACATAAATGCACAATACAACTCCAGGCTTGGAAGCCCCTAAGTGATGGGTGCCTATGGGAACATGGGTGCTTGAACATTAGTTTCATCATGTTGCTGTTAAGTGACAGCGCCAGAGCTTTCACATTATGTCCACGTGACAAAATAATCCTAAGTAGGAAATCATCTTTTTTTTTTTACAATATGAAGCTAGGAATTTAGTTAAAAGGATGATTCATGCATGTGAATTTTAGCACCTTCCCATCTTAGTGACAACCAGTGTTGTTTCTTTATGTTATAACCTAAAACAGTTTCAATTTAAGATTCTACAGAGACGGATTAACACCAGAACGATAGTTTATCTGCTTACATATCCAGATATGTTGCTCTGATGACACAGCAAAAATGAGGCCAATAGGAACTGGAGTGATCCAGTGAACAACACACTTATCCCCCCCTCCCATCCTGCCCTGGGCTCTTTGTGCTCTGACTGTGTTGTGATTTGCCTTGGTCTAAAGTAGGAGCTCCTTTTCACCTGAATTCAACTTAATTGTATTTAAACTGTATTGTCTTCTCAAGCTTCGCCCTCTGTGATTATGTGTAACATAATATCATAGGTCTCAGTGCAGGTAAAGGGGGGCCCATGGTATGAAGTATTATTTTCATACATGTTTACAATCTATCAATAATTTTGTCATTTAGATTGTCCACTGTAATTTGACAATGTCAGTAGGGTTTTCTTTATGGCGAGGCATGATAAACAACACAATCAAATGATCTCCTTTGAAAGGGTACTTCTTAATGGCAGGGAACCCCAAAGGGCTTAATTGGAAGGTCACCCTAGTGTATATTTAATCACCATTTATCCTATTAGAGAACCAGAGAGGCTCCTGCTTCATGTTTATTTACTAGGAGAGCACCCAAGAGGACCCATCATCAGATTTTCTCCACTGATAGGGAAGCCTGGTGCTTCGTTCATCCTTTCGCTCCCTGAGAAACAAAAACTGGAGGACCCTGCAGACTGATTTCCCAAAGAAATGCTACCAAGATTTGCTCCCTTTGAGGTGCACACGTCATAGTAAATTGTCATGTTTTTCTGCAAATCGTCCCATCATATTTAGCACCTAATTACAGTTTGTCCACCGCTGGACATCCAGTCATATGGAATGATATGTAGACATTCATACATTTTATTAACTAATTTTTTTCCACAATAATGAGTAAATGTCTCTCTAAGATTTTTTGATCTATATGGAGCACAGATGGCTCAAAGTCCTGAATTAAGACGTGCAACAGGAGATAGGGAGATTGGGTATATTATGTTATTTCAATTACAATTAGGCTATTTCGTTGTTACCGCAATTTGCGTGACTCAAAATACAAATTAAAATAACTTAAAATCGCCCTTATTAAACAGCCTAATTGCCTATATTTACATCTCTTGCAGTGCTAAAAATAAGGAAATAAACGTTAATATATTTTTTATAAATTATAAAGCCACACATTATTTAACACACTTATAAACATTTTGTTTGTTCTCACACTCGCCCTGGTGTGGAAACCAGTGAACCAGCATACAACGGCAACGAGAGACCCTCATGGCTCCCGCTCCGTGAAAGTCCATTCAGAGTTTTTCTTCCAGCCGGCTTTACGTTGAGCGTTCCGACAGCAAAGATGGCGGTCGAGCAGCTCTGATTCTCTCCGTGATGAGTTTCTTACATTTGCGTATTTGTTACGTTTTCAGTAATTAAATAGAACTACGGGCTTCCGTTAGAGCTCGTCTTTGATAGATATGTTGTGAAACTGCGCATATTTCCCTCAGCCATTGCAGTTCGCTAGTTCTCCGCTCCTTGTAGCCACCTAGCTCTCGTTATTGTAAAATGGCTCCGGTGCAGATTGGCTCAGATGGGCAGCTCGTACCACTCGGGGGTCCGGTGGTTTCGGGTCCACAGCCTCCACCACCCGGGACCCCAGCCACACAGGGAGTCCGGCTCAGTCTACTAATTGAATTTCTTCTTCAGAGGACCTACCACGAGATCACCCTGCTGGCTGAGCTGTAAGTAAAACATTAGCTCAGTAGGCCTCAATGCTAATTGAGCTAAGAGGCTAACGGTTGTAAACTGAAAAGATAGATGCTCTTCTTAAACTCTCTGAAGTAAACAAACTAATCAACAAGAGGGGACTCACTTCATGTTCACATTACTCAAGAGGAAGCTTTGAATAGATTTAATCACTGCAGGCTGAGGGGGCACACAGGCTCAACAGAGTCTGAAGAGCTAAACTCAAACTCGTCTTTATTTATGAGTCACCTTTCATACATTCATAGATAACAGCAGTCTGTGAGAAGAGGCCTAATAAAGACTTGGAAATAAAATCAGTGGACTTAGATCAATATAAGACCTAATGAAAGACAGAAAGTTAATTCAATAACAGTAACATGAATGAATTAAAATGAGTTTGGAGATCAGGTTGGTGATGAACCACTTGCATCAGTCAGTTTGCTGTTACAGTTTCTCTTTACCTTGTTTCTTTTTCTCTCACAATGTGAATATTTTCACGTGTTGTAGTAATAATAAAGGTCACATGTCAATCTACTGCTCTAATGTAGCCCCTGTTAACAGTCATGAAGCTCCTTTCAGAAAATATATATTTAAAACTGAACATTTAAGAAACTGACATTATGAAATGCAACATAAAACAAATATCACAGGCTTGGTGAGATTATTTACGATGCACCTGTCATACTCTAAGGCAAATCAGTGTTTTGCAGAGTAATAGCACATGATATATGTATGTTAACAGATTTTAAAAAGCAGCTGTAAAAGATTTAGAATTTGTAAAATAATGTTAATTAATATTGTTTTTGTTTATTTTTCAGACTTCCCAGGAAAACGGACATGGAGAGGTATGTTTCTATGAATTTCATACTTCATCATTCTTTGCTTTTACTGTGCTGCTGTTGTGTTTTTATTCCATGTGAGCTCAGTTCTCGTTTCTTTTACCAGAAAAATGGAGATTGTACAGTTTGCCAGTCGTACCAGGCAGCTTTTTGTGCGCCTGCTTGCCTTAGTGAAGTGGGCAAGCAATGCAGGGAAAGTAGAGAAGTGTGCGGTATGTTGGCCTCTGTAACTCTACGATACCCTTAAAATTGTTCAGTTATCATCGGAACAAAAATGAACTCGCTGTCGTCTCTTTATTGTTTCAGATGATTTCTAGCTTTCTGGATCAGCAGGCCATCCTGTTTGTGGACACTGCTGATAGGCTCGCGTCACTGGCCAGAGATGCTCTTGTGCACGCTCGTTTGCCGAGCTTTGCCATCCCCTTTGCCATCGATGTTCTCACCACAGGGTCATACCCACGCTTACCAACGTGTATACGAGTAAGTACATTCTGGTGCTGATTCATACAATTTTTTAATGTCTCTTCATTTTCCATGTAAGCATAATTGTTTTTTTTTTTTCTGTGTGCATGTTTGCAGGATAAGATCATTCCTCCAGATCCCATCACCAAGAATGAGAAGCAAACCACCCTGAGTCAGCTGAATCAGATTCTACGACACCGCCTCGTCACCACAGACCTCCCACCTCAGCTAGCAAACCTCACAGTTGGTGTGTAAACCCACTGGTTCCAGTTGTATTTCTGTTGGAAGTATACTAAGTGACGATTGTTGCTCTGTTTAGCTAATGGGCGTGTGAAGTTCCGTGTGGAAGGAGAGTTTGAGGCCACTCTGACAGTGATGGGAGATGACCCTGATATTCCCTGGAGGCTGCTGAAGTTGGAGATTCTTGTGGAGGACAAAGAAACTGGAGGTGAGTCACCCAGCTCATTTTGTCCTTCACTTCCACATTTTTTGTCGCTACCCCCTTTTTTTCTTAAACAATTCTTTGTATGCTTTTCGTCGCCCTTATTCCGACGCTCCTCCTTGTTGACAGACGGCCGAGCCTTGGTCCACAGTTTGCAGGTGAACTTCATCCACGAGTTGGTCCAGGCCCGCCTGTGTGCAGATGAAAAACCTCTACAGGACATGTACAACTGCTTGCGTATCCTTTCCCAGTATATTTTCACCCAGGAGCTCCCTGCCCAAAGAGACATCTTGAGTGTGTCCTGTACAAACACTCTTGGCCTAAGTCCCAGTTTGATGTGGACCACTGCAGCAGGGTGGGAGTGTGTGTCTGAGCATATAGAGTATTGACTGGTCCAGCAGACCCATGCAGCATTCTAATGAGATACACAGCTGCAGAATTGCATCCTTCTGAACGGCCTCTTTTTTCATTCGAAAAACACAACCCTTTTCTGTTTCTGACAGGAAAAGAGCGTCTCCGTTCTCCTCACAGCCTGTCACCTGGTGAGGTCATGTGAGGTGCATTTCTTGCAATGGCGACATTTGTTCCCAACACCAAAAAGGATTTGCCCTGTGTGAGAACATTTAGAAAAACAGCAGCCTAATCAGTGTGATAACCTTTTTTTATCCAACTGATCACACAACCTTTGCAGAGTGAAGCAGTGATTTCTTAACATTAATCCTGCTGTTATAACTTTGAACGTGTGGCGGGAGGGTCTGATCTGACCTAACAGAGCCGGAGCCTTCAGGCTCATCAGTAAAATGAGAGAAACAACATCTTGTTAGCATTCACGCTAACATCAGCGACCCTTATCGTGCATGCAGGAAAAGTACGACTGTGCTTATCACAATGCTAATCAGTACATCGCTGCTCTGCCATTCCCCCAGCTAGTGCTAGCAATGCAGCTCACCGTGTCAATGAGCAGTCTGTGTTGGGTACAAATACCCCTTTTTATACCACCAGTGTGTGTGTGTGTGTGTGTATGTGTGTGTTTTCAGAGGATACGTGTGTGTTATGAATATTAATGGACAGAGATGTGTGTAGCGCTCCGTGTCTGCTCACCTGGGCTTGACGTTTTCCCACACCGTGTCTTCCTTAACCACATTGTTTCCAGACTCCTTCTGTCTGTCGCTGCAGCTCGAGGTGCTCCGCTCTCAGACTCTCATGCTGATCAGAGAGCGATGGGGCGACCTGGTGCAGGAGGAGAGATACATGCCCGCAAAGTACCTCACGCTCAACGTGTGGAAGTAAGAGTCAATAAATTGTCTTTGCGAAGATTAAAACATATCAAAAATCTGATCGTATTATCGGCTTCACAGGAATGAAGAATGATTTAACATAAAAAGAGAGAAAACATGGTTGGTTTGATTCACAAACTGCTGGATGCGAAGTAGAGTTTATCTTATTTCTTATAGCGCTCTCCTCTCCCTGTTTCCTGTTGTGAGCTGCTTCTTTGAGGTCCCAATTTTATCTTCTAACAGAAAATGTCTACACCAGCTATTTTTAGCTGAAGGTGGATTCAGATTAACTCTTGATTCTGCAGGAACATTAAAACGGTGCACATTATTTGGGGACAATTTTTCTTTTTACAACCTAACAGGATGTGTGTGCTGAATTTAATTGTTTGTGCACATCTCATTTGAAGGCTTATCACTGGTTTTTTTTTTTTTCCACTTCAGCCAACAGGTTTTAGGGAGGAAAACAGGCACGGCATCAGTCCACAAAGTAACCATCAAAATCGATGAATCCGATGGATCGAAGCCATTACAGATATCTCACGAGCCTCCTCTCCCGGCCTGTGACTCCAAATTAATGGAGAGAGCTATGAAGGTACAGCTGATGTGTTGTCTGTGCATTGGGCTTACTTTTTAAATTTCTTGCACTTCAATGTTTTTTTTTTTTTTCCCTCTCTTTCTTTCCCCAGATCGACCACCTGTCTGTGGAGAAGCTTCTGATCGACAGCGTGCATGCCCGCTCTCATCAGAAGCTGCAGGAGCTGAAGGCCATTCTAAAGGCCAACAATCCCAGTGACAACTGTGTGTATTCACTCTGCTGTCTCTTTATTTAGAGGGTTTAATGATCTTTACATCCACTTTAAAATGTTTTTCTTCCTGTTTTCTTAAAAAAAAAAAAGAGCAGTTTAGCTTTGAGCAGGAACTTTTCAAGAACTAACTTTAGACCCTGGTTTCTGCTGTCAAGATGCTCCCGGTTCCTGGGGAAAGTTCCTGCTGTCAGAAAGGATTTTTTTAGGGTTGCATTAATTAAAGATTCTTATGTGCGGGTATGTTTGTGTCTTTCAGCATTCATTGAAACCGCTTTACCCACGCTGGTTATTCCAATACTTGAGCCGTGCGGTCGCTCTGAGTGCTTACACATTTTTGTAGACCTGCATTCTGGCATGTTCCAACCCATGCTGTATGGATTAGGTAAGTCAGAGAAATGCAACCTTTAAATTTCTGTCTGTTTAGTCGGAGTTTATTCTAAGTTTGAACTGTTTTTTTTCTCTTTGCAGATCAGTCCATGCTGGATGACATCGAAAAGACCATCAATGATGATATGAAGCGTATTGCATCTTGGCTCCAGCAGCTGAAGTGAGTCCATCTATTCAGTGTGGTTTCGTTTTTTTTTTTTAAAGGCATGAATGCAACATGTATGTTCAGGGAAAGTATGAAATGAGAGTTTTGAGCTTCACTTGTTTATTTCTGGAGTCTGTTGCTTAGAAATTCTGCGAGTATGAGCATGAAAGTGTTCGACAGATTTCAGCAGGAAGTCAGTTTTTTATTCTTCTTCTCTTTCTCTCTGTCAAGGTTCTGGTTGGGGGAGCAGCGCTGTCGACAGTCAGTGAAACACCTTCCCACTGTGTGTACTGATGTCCTTCACCTGTCAAACTCTGCCTCTCACCCTGTTGGCAACTTGTCCAAACACAAACTCTTCATTAAGCTCACTCGTCTCCCGCAGTACTACATCGTGAGTGCTCTACTTCATAAGACTTTAATATAATTCCTTTTTAAGTTAGCGCTCAGTTTTCAGTGTTGTTTCCTCTCTCTTTGGATCTTTCCATTCCTCTCTGTCCCACCCTTCATCTCTTTTTAATGCAGGTGGTGGAAATGCTTGAAGTGCCGAGCAGTCCCACAGCGCTGCAGTACAAGTACTCTTTCCTGTCGGTGTCTCAGCTGGAGGGTGAGGACGGACCGACGTGTGCTCTGCTCCTGCAGCACTTCAAACCCAACCTGGAACACCTGGTTCAAGACCCCACAGCAGGGAGAGGGGCCCGGCCCGGGACTAAGAGAAAGGTAGATTCTGCCAAAGCAGCTGATATGTTAACTTTATAGAGCCATAGCTTGATGGATCTATTAGCCTCCTTCACTGAGGAATTTGTGTCTCCATTGTTTTCAGATTTCAGGGGAGCAAGGTGACTCGGAGCCAAAGAAACCGAAACGCTCTGGAGAGATGTGTGCCTTCAACAAGGAGCTGGCTCACCTCGTAGCAATGTGTGACACCAACATGCCTTTCATTGGCCTCAGAACAGAGGTACACATTTACTCCTTCAGGACAGTGAGAGATGCGGCTCAGTCGGTCTTCTGTTGCTTGACTAAAGCAACATATCAGGCTGTTTTTGTCCTGACTTTCCTCCTTCCTGACCAAAGACAGAAAACGCCCCATTAGCTTCAGTTTTATCAGATTATCCTCTCAGATTATCCTCTCAGATTATCCTGTGGTCTGAGGTGTGCTCAGAGTGAATTTGTCGGGGCCAACGGTCGTAAATATTAAACTTGTTCAATATTTACGACCAAAAATCTTCATGTGTGGGGAAAGCTGACGACTCCTGAGTCATGACTCTGTGAGTTGTGATGTAGAATGGAATGTAGCCAATCAGGAGTCGAGCTGACTGAGGAACGAGGAAGCAGACATAAAATCAAGCATGGCTCAAGGATTTTTTGACAGTCTTTTTTCTTTTTTTTTGGTTCATGAATTTTCCGTTAAATAGTCCCCAGACCGCCATCGTTCCCTCTTCCATGTTGCGTTTGGTGTTAGCCGGTTGTTGCTATGTGTTGCTATGTTTCTTCTTCTACGTTTTTGTAGATCTCGTTTGGTCAGGTGAGATTTCTGTCTTGGAGGACTGGATTCTAGATCGGTGGTGGGACAGAATGGTTACTCTGCTTAATACTGATGTTCTTCTGTTTTTGAGCAGCTGTCCAACATGGAGATCCCAAACCAGGGCGTCCAGGTGGAGGGTGACGGCACCAGTCATGCGATACGTCTGCTAAAGTAATACACACGTGTGTTTAAAGTCTTTCCTCAAGCATGATGAATAAAAGCTGAGGTAGCTTCATAGCGTGTCGTTTTATCCTGCAGGATTCCTCCTTGTAAAGGCGTCGGAGAGGAGACCAGGAGAGCTTTAGAGAAGTCCTTACTGGACTGCACCATCCGACTGCAGGGCAGGAACAACCGGACCTGGGTGGCTGAACTGGTCCTGGCCAACTGTCCTCTGAACAGCACGCACAGCAAAGAGCAAGGTATGCAGCAAACACACTGCCTCACAGGGTGCTGATCAGGATGTGAATCCCTCTAATATGATCCCAATGTGGAAAAATGTCACACATGTCTACAGCGTCCACACGGCACGTCTACCTGACCTATGAAAACCCTCTGTCGGAGCCGGTTGGTGGGCGGAAGGTGGTGGAGATGTTCCTGAATGACTGGAGCGCCATCAGCCAGCTCTACCAGTGTGTCCTCAACTTCTCTCGTGCACTGACAGGTGTGTGTGTGTGAATCTATCTCCTTCCTCTGTTTGAAATCAGATTTATCTCTCTCACTTTGAGCTGCGTTTGTGCAGAAACCTTTACCCTGACCTGATCGCCGAGCTCCAGGTCTAATTGTTGCTTCTCTTCCTTGCAGAGATGCCGTCTTTCCTGAGCCTGTTCTCCGAGGTGCGGCTTTATAACTACCGGAAGCTGGTGCTGTGTTACGGCACCACCAAAGGCAGCTCCGTCACCATCCAGTGGAACTCCAACAGCCATCGTTTCCACCTGGCGCTGGGCACCGTGGGGCCAAACTCTGGCTGCTCCAACTGCCACAATATCATCCTCCATCAGCTGCAGGAGATGTTCAACAAGAACCCAAATGTGATGCAGCTGCTGCAGGTACAGCGAGGCAGAGTTAGAGTCAGACACAAAGGATTCTCTGGTTTTCCTGTTGTATCCCGAATAACTCGTCTTTTTATTTCCTCTTCAGGTGCTTTTTGACACACAGGCCCCTCTGAATGCAATCAACAAGCTACCAACAGTGCCCATGCTGGGCCTGACCCAGCGCACCAACACTGCCTACCAGTGCTTCTCCATCCTCCCGCAGTCCCCCACCCACATCCGCCTGGCCTTCAGGAACATGTACTGCATCGACATCTACTGCCGCAGCCGTGGCGTGGTGGCCATCAGAGACGGAGCCTACAGTCTCTTTGACAACACCAAGATCGTCGAGGGTTTCTACCCGGCGCCTGGACTCAAGGTATCAGTGATGTCTCCTCTGCTTCCCAGAAACATCCTGAATACTTGGAAACGTTCTGAGGGTTAGAAGACTCTCGTGTCTGCTTTGAAAAAGAAAAGCCCCCCGCCTGCAGCCGGTTATCTTAGATGATCGTCATTAAAAACAGGAAATCATGAGTCATGAGCTTCTTTCATCTCTGTGAAGTTATTCGTGGAATCCTGAGAAGTTACTACAGTTTTGTTGAGCCGATAAACCACCGAATCAGTTTATGTGGAGCCAAACAACACATGCAGTGTTGAAGTGTTGCTCCTCAGAGTCTTTTATGGCTTTTTTTTCCTCCTCCTCCTCCTCCTCCTCCTCCTCCTCTCTCCTCCTCTCTCCTCCTTCCAGACCTTCCTGAACATGTTTGTGGACAGTAACCAGGACGCTCGCAGACGCTCCGTCAACGAAGATGACAACCCGCCCTCGCCGGTAGGCGTGGATGTGATGGACACACTGATGAACCAATTACAGGCTCAGCAGCCGCCGCAGGCGATGAGGGGCGGAGCAGGAGGTGTTTATCCTCCTCTCACTTCACCGCCGCCAAACTACCACGCTAACGTAACTCCATCGCCATCTATGATGCCCACTCAGTCGCCAGGTAAACGCCACTTCACTCCATAGTGTTTGTCTCAGTGTGTGTGAGTGAATGTGGGATTTGAACCTTTGAACTGTTGTTTTGAGTCACTTCATTCTGCTCTCATCCATCGCCCTGCTGTGATGTTTTTTAAAGAGTATTTTGTTTTAAAGCTTAAAAAAAGCAATGAAGCAAACAAGCGTGTGTGTGTGTGTGTGTGCCCATTTTGATTTCTGTGAATCCATGAGACGAGGTTTGTTTCTCATGCAACGTACACACACGCCTCGCAGCAGAGAGGGAACAAAGCATGCATTTAGTCCGCCTCCTTCCATTCCTCCATCTCAGCCCGCCAGCCGCAGACTGCAGCCCTTCCGCCCTGCTTCAGAGTGTATACATGAGTGTGTGTGTGTGCAAAGAGAACTTGTCAACCTCAGAGTCTGACGAGCCATTTGGTGTGTGTGTATGTGTGTGTGCAGGGAACATCCATGCCTCTGGCTCCCCTAGTGGAGCTCTGAGGGCACCCTCTCCCTTTGGGCCCACCCCGTCTCCGTCTTCTCTGGGCATAGCGATGGGTCAGACCAGCTTTGCCAGTCCCCACGGTAAGCAGCAGGGTGGTGCTAAACGCTGGTCTGTCGGGCGTCGGGCTAAACGGCTCAGGCTTTAGAAAGTTCAGGACACAGAGGCTGCACAGGGGGCGCACTGCGGTATCTTCACGTCACTTCTTTCTCTCGCGGTTATTTCTCGTCTTTCTGTTTCTCATCGCTTTCTGTGTCTTCTCTCCGGTTCTTCAGGTGCTCTGGATCCCAGCTCTCCGTACGCCATGGTGTCTCCCAGCCACAGGGGTCAGTGGCCGGGCTCACCCCAGGTCTCAGGGCCTTCTCCGGGGGCCAGGATCCACGGCATGTCCCCTGGTAATCCATCACTGCACTCGCCTATCCCCGACCCTCATTCTCCACGTGCTGGAACCAGTAAGTCACGCTCTCTCAGCGCCGATACCTCAAAGTTTAGAAACTAAACGTTTATCTTAGAATATGATAAAAATCAGAGGATGAAAAAGTGAAATATTTGAAGAGTTTGTCCCACCACAGAAACTTGGTGCCAAATTTGAAAGATTAAAAAATTTCTAAGTTTATAAAATGAGGTCTGAAAATCAAAAATAATAAATACAGAAAACACTCGTCTTACTCAGTCCACAAAGATTTATCCTAAGTCAGACATCTGACACTGGACAAACAAACCTTGCGGCGCTCTCTGGTGGGCAAACTGTTGAATCAGCCAGATTCAGTTTCCTAAACATCTGGACGTAATAAATATTTATCTTCATTAAAAATGTTCTCGTCTCTTCTTTCTTTCTCTTTCTTTGATTCAGGTTCACAAGTCATGCCCACCAGTATGCCTCCACCCCGAAAGCTACCTCAGCGTCCCTGGGCCGCCTCCATTCCCACCATCCTCACCCACAATGCCTTGCATGTGCTTCTACTTCCTTCACCCACTCCCTGCCTGGTCCCGGGCCTGGCAGGAAGCTACCTCTGCTCACCTCTGGAGCGCTTTCTGGGCTCAGTCATCATGAGACGGCACCTCCAGAGGATCATCCAGCAGGAGGCCAACGTAAGACAGAGATCGTCCTCGTTTACAGACGCATCCGTCCGATTGTCCTCTGACCTCATCGTCTCTGTCCTCTCTCCTCCAGTTATCCATCGTGAACTCTAACGAGCCGGGGGTGATCATGTTCAAAACGGACGTGCTCAAGTGCCGCGTGGCTCTCAACCCAAAGAACTATCAGACGCTGCAGCTCAAAGTCACTCCAGAGAACACGGGTCCCTGGTCCCAGGAGGAGCTCCAGGTGCTGGAGAAGTTCTTTGAGACTCGGGTAAGCCTGCAGCAGCCAGCTGACGCTCAAACCTGAAGCTCTTTCTACTCTTCTCCTTTAATCCATCCTGTGTTTGACTCGCTCTGTAGGTTGCTGGTCCTCCCTTTAAATACAACACTCTGAATGCCTTCACGAAGCTGCTGGGCGCGCCCACAAACATCCTGAGGGACTGTGTGCGCATCATGAAGCTGGAGCTGGTGGGTAGATGTTTTTATCCAGGAAGGAGCAGGAACAGAAACTCTGACGTCAGTCCTGAAACATGCCTCTTCTCTTGCAGTTCCCTGACCAGGCTGCACAGCTGAAGTGGAACGTCCAGTTCTGCCTCACCATCCCTCCCAGCGCTCCCCCCATCGCTCCTCCTGGAACCATCGCTGTGGTCCTCAAGTCCAAGATGCTCTTCTTCGTAAGTCTCTGAAGTCTTCAGCGTTATCACGCCTCTTGAAATGCACACGCCCACCTGACCCTGCGTTCCATCTGTGTTTGCGTCACAGTTGCAGCTCACCCAGCGCGTCCCGGCGCCGCAGGAACCCGTGAGCATCATCGTGCCCATCGTTTACGACATGGCCACCGGGCTCACGCAGCAGGCCGATATCCCTCGACAGCACAGCTCGTCTGGAGCTGCAGCACTCATGGTTTCTAACATCCTCAAGAGGTTTAATGAGCTGCACCCTGCCCGACCGGGTGAGACTTTGAACGCTCGACACTGAACCAAAAATAATCATCAATAATAGGTGTTATAAATAACCTTAAATCTGCTGCAGGTGTTATTCCCTTCTATCTCCTGCTGAAGCTTGTTGTTGTCTGTCTTCCAGGTGAGTGTACGATCTTCGCTTCTGTTCACGAGCTGATGGCCAACCTCTCCTTACCGCCCGGCACCCGTTAGTAGAAACACATCCAGAGCCATAAAAACAGGAGTCTCTTCATGGCTGCAGAGCGAACAGACTGTGGACTCAAGATGTCAAATGAAGCACGTGTCGTCACTGCTGCAGACGCTGGACCTCTGACCTGATGTTTAATTTAAAGGGACGAACAAACGATCAGCTGTGGTCGTCGGTCTTTGTCCGGACTGAAGCCACGCGCTGATCTCGTTACACCGTCGATCTTTGGGGTCATTTCATGCAAAAGGATATAAATGTTATTTTTCCTCCAGGTGCACTTGTAAACAAGATTATCTATTAAATTTAAGGTTGTTTACAAAATATGTACATTGCTGTATATTTGAAAGATTCAGGTGAGTTAGATTTTCTAGAGAACGTCTTTGTTTTGTTTGTTTTTATAACGCCAGACTGATATGACTTTAGTATCAGGAGATATATTCTCTAGCTCTCTGTCTAAATGTTTCTTTGCCTCTCCTTTGTCTGCGTTTTTATTTCAAACTCTCTCTTTGGATACTGGAAAACTGCATCGAACTTTATACGCCTCTTGTATTTTATTAAGAGCTGATTTGAAACAACCTGCCTGACTTTGCTATTTAATAAACCAAGCCTAGAGTTGGTTTGTGCTTCTGGGATCTTCTACAGTGGGTACGAAGAGTTCTACGATCAGTTAGAAGAAGGAGCGACAGCTAAATATTGAGAAACAATGTTTTACTCTTACAAATACAGAAGTTTGCATAAAATAGAGTCAGAGTGACAGAAATCAATCAGATCTAAAGTGATGGTGTTATTTTTACATCCTTGCATCATGTTGCATAAACTTGTTTTACCTAAATGACAGCAAGTTTTGGCCGCCTTTTGGCCTCTGCGTCCTTCCTGCTGCAGAAACAAGTTGAACGTTTTCATAGTTTTAAATGTTCTGAAACACATCTGAGTGTTTTTAGTTATTTTCAGAGCACAAAATTTCAAAACAGAAGTCTGTTAGAGTTTATATATATATATTTTTTTTTTAAAAAAGGTGACATCTTAACAACTGCAAGAGGTAAACCTTTATGTTAAGGTGCCCAACATGTTAAAAATTATGTCTTTCAGTTATAAACAGTTCACGTGAACTAGATTTAAGAAGAAAGAAGTATTTCCACAGCAGGTTCTTTAAATGATCTCTGCTGCAACCTACTTTTAAATCAAATATCCAACATTTATTTAAAAAAATATGCAAAATTAATTAACATTTTTAACTGATTCCTACCAGGATTTACAGAAACATTCAAATGTTCCATCAGTCTGATCGATTCAATTTAGTTTTGTTTTAAATTTTGTTTTTGTTAATTTTGTTTAAATTTGTACCAAAGAGTACAAGAGATGATCAAGGCCACTGGAAGAAAAGTCCAATATTTTATTATAGTTATTATTATTATTATTATTATTATTATTATTATTATTATTATTATTATTGTATTATTATTATTGTTGTTATTGTTATTATTATTATTATTGTTATTATTATTATTATTATTATTGTTATTATTATTATTATATTATTATTGTTGTTATTATTATTATTATTATTATTATTATTATTATTATTATTATTATTATTATTATTATTATTATAAGGAGGGGGGAAAAGTCTGAATTCTGACTTTCTCAGAACTCTGAGCTTATTGTTTGTTTGTTTTTTTTGTTTGTTTTTTTCCGGTGGTCCTGATCCTCTTCCGTGTGTTTAAAGGGAAAATTCAAAGTAAATCCTCTGCGTGTTTCAAGCAGCTGTAGAAACAGACCGTTTACACACTTAAAGAAATGACAGAAAATAAAATAAATAATAATGAAATATTTTAAATTAAATAAATTAAATAAAATCACAGCTGAAAGTTGATCCTCATCCTCCTCAGGTGATGATGCTGAGATCTTCTTCCCTAAAGATGACATCATCCTGCTCGGCTCGCGCGCTCACTTTGTAAACGTGGGGGGGCGTTCAGAGCTGCAAATCAGGCTGTGGTTGCGCGGCTGTTGTTGCAAAGGGCGTGGGCATTGTTTTATTTCATTCTTCAGCCTCCGAACAGCGAGTCTTGATGGTCTTGATGGATCCACAGGGTGAAGGCTTTATTCTGCTCCTCTCTGCAGCGCGTGAGCGTCGGCACCTGCGCGGAAAGGACGAATAAGAGATGATAATCATCGGGTTATTATTCCGCCTGAACCAGCGACTGAGACTCGGAGTCACCCCTGCGGTCCTTACGGTCCCTGCGGTGGACAGTCCCGGAGAAATGCCCTGAAATCAAACAGATGTCAGAAAAATCTGTTAAAGCTTTTGCATCCACGCGCCTTATATGGCTTTAACGCGCCTCACACATTTAGGAGAATATTTGATCATCTATCAGAAATGGCAGTGAGCATCACAGAGCCGCTCTGCCTGCCCTGCGCTTATCATGCAGCGTTCAAAGGTAAGTCTGACCCTGTTTCCAGTCCGTGGGAGTCTTTGTTTCTGTGTTTCTGTCTGGATTACATTTTGGGAGGAATGCACCCTGCAGGACCCGTCTCAGACCCCTCCCCTCCTGAGTCTGGGTCTCCTCTCTTCCCTTAAACCTGTAGGATACAGAGACGCTGCAAAGATGACATAATGCTGCTTGTTCCAGCCTGCAGTGCTGCTCCTGTGATGTGTGTGTGGTGTGTGTGAGTGTGTGTGAGTGTGTAGATGTGAGACTGATCTGTTGTCTGTGTGGTCAGTGGAGCTACAGGTGAAGAGACCTCTGATGCTGGTCCAGCTGAGTCCGGAGCAGGTGGGGCTGGAGATGTTGTGTCTGTGTGGGCAGCTGGATCTCCTCATCAGGGCGCAGATGCAGCAGGTAGACTCACCTGAACTCATTGACCTCAAGGTTTTACAAGTTTTTGTTAGACTGTGATGAAATATTAAGTTAAAAGTAAGACTGAGACAAAGATTGGTGCAGGAAAATTCAACTTTTAAGTGGCTTGAGGTCTGGTGTGCCGTCTGTCTGTCTGTCTGTCTGAATGCAGTTTGCATGCTGTTCCTGTCCCATCTGACTCTTTATGTTTCAGTTCCAGGAGCAGTTGGGACAAGGCTGCAGCCCGGAGGAGTCCGACACCTTCCAGGCTCAAGGTTGGTGTCAGGAAGCATCCAGATCGCTCATTTGACTCACGTCACTCTCACGTGTTTGTGATATTTTCCTCCTAGGATCAGATATTCTGGACCAGATGCTGCAGTGCCTTGAACACCTACCAAAGCCTATGCCCCAGCTGGAGGTATCATGACCTAAACAAAGAAACACACCTGCCTTTTTAATTTTGAAGGATTAGGGACTGTGTGTTTGTCTCAACAGGACTATTTAGACATGACGGGTCTGTCGGGGATGTTTCCTCGGGTGGAGGTGTTTCTCATTCAAGGCAGCCCCGTGGAGATGCTGGAGAAGCCTCCGATGGATGGTAGGAGATCCTGTTAGGAGGGTCATGAATGTTTTCATAGAGAGCAGAAGAGAAGAAGCTAATTTAACGACTCTTCTTGCCGTCCTGTGACGTGTAGATCTGACTACAGACTGTTTGTCGTCCATGAAAATAAAGTTGAAAGTTAAAGGTAGTGATGGGACTCTTTACTCCCCTTGATAACAAAAAGTTAGCGTGCAAATGAAAGTTTAAACTGATGAGTGATTCATCAGCTGGATGAAGCATCTCATCAGACTGTGTTTGAATCTCTCTAACAGAGAGCTCTGCCTCATGTTGACGTCTTTTGCAGAATATTTCTTCCACATTGCCAAACTGAACCAGCTCCTGGTGTTGAGTCAGCAGCTGGAAGACGACATCAGACACCTTGGAAGTCACAAATACATCGCCCACCAGCTCTCAGTCATATATGTAAGAAGACGACTTCTCTCCAGTTTGCATCGACCTCCTTCTCTTTCTTCTTCTTCCCTCAGTTCTGTGCCTTTAAATTTCTTCTTTCTGCAGCAAGTGGTCAGCTCGTTCAGAGGCATCCAGGCATTCAGTGACATAAAGAAAGACATCGAGGCCAACTTCAAACAGATGAAACAGTGTCTGGTGGCAGAGGAAGGCTCCAGGCATGAGCCCCAGCTGGCCGCTCACTACATCAGCTGGTGAGTCAACATCCAGACGTCACAGACATGCAGAGATGCTGATGACTGCAGCAGGAGTAACGGTGCGCTCTTCCTCCTGCAGGATATTAGAAATAACTCAAAGCTTAAACTCCATGGTGTTGTCTCTACCGGAGGAGCTGACGGATGACGTTCACCAGGCC
This sequence comes from Labroides dimidiatus, assembly GCA_030710495.1. NCBI lineage: Eukaryota > Metazoa > Chordata > Actinopteri > Labriformes > Labridae > Labroides > Labroides dimidiatus. The sequence goes on along the minus strand of CM061160.1, from coordinate 25,151,529 downwards.
GTGACCTTCGTGTCCCAGTTTCTGTCCTGACCGAGTGATGCGAAACACGCCTCTGTTTCCGACATGAACTGAATCAGTAACGACTGTGAAAAGGTGCTACGAAACTCAATCATCCGCCTGATGTTGGGATTTGAGAGCCTGCTTTATTTACAAACCACGACGGTTTTTATATTTTCCTCACGTGTGCTGTTTGGAAATGAATGTAAAGCCTGGTGAATCCCTCCTTGCACTACTGTCAGAACTACTGTTAGGAGCTTCTTTTATACCTGAAGTGGGAAAATAAAGTTAAAATGCACAAAAGATGACGTTCCTCTGTCCCTGTTATGATACCCAAAATCATCCAGGGAAGATGAAGCAGAGAGAAACAACCAGAGAGGGAAGGATGGACATGAGGAGAGGGGAGAACAGGTGAGACAGGTGAGGCTCGTTAAGATATAAGGTAGAAAAAAAAAAACTGTTATGATGGATGTTGTTTATGTTTTTATTATGTAGACACAGACCTGAAAAAAGACATTTGTGCATGTTTCTAACACTTTTGCAACCTAGAAATGTTCAGTTCTACGGAAGCCAAGAACAACCATGGATTTTTCTCTTTTTTTCTGCTTTTTCTTTTTTTTTTCTGCACTGTTATCTCGTGATAACGACTTATTATCTCAGCAGGATCCCTTAACCGTCGCCTGTAAAGTTGTAACCATGCTAGTTACGTTATTAATTAATTCGTTATAACGAGAAAACGAACTTTGTTATATCGAGATAACGAAATAATAAGTCGTTATCACGAGATAACAGTGCAGGAAAAAAAAAAGAAAAAGCAGGAAAAAAAAGAAAAAAAAATCCATGGCCGTTCTCGGCTTCCGTACAGTTCAATTTAAAAAGGCTTGTTTTTTTTTTTAAATGAAAAACATTAATTTACTTTGCAAATTAAAGATACATAACATTAAATTAAGTAAAATGACGTATTATTTTGGTGATTATAGGAAAAAAAATGTAAACATGATAATAAGTCGTGTTTATGTTTGAGGAAAATATAGACGGAAAAGTTTGGATGTTTAATTTTAAATACATAGATTGGCTCCAAAACGATGATGTTATGAATCGAGGGCGCCCCCTGCTGTTTAGATCACGGTACTCGTTAAATGTGAGAATGCCAGCACAGCTCCCTCCTGATTCAATCTAACATTATAAACAGAAGAGGCTAAAAAAGACGCTTACACTTCAAAATAACGCGAGAAAACGCGTCACATGACGTGTTCTGTTGTTGTTGACAGCTTAAAGATGGAGTTCATCGTTATTTACGGTTTTCACGCGCCGCCTGTCTCCCGTCTCAGACATTTAAAGCCCGACTTCAACAGATGTTCCCGTCGGGGAAGTAAACGTCAAACCAACCGGACACGTTCTGCCTGTCAGCGCCGTCAGAGGCGGGACTAAACAGTGAGTGACGTATCAGGATAGCCAATCATGGGCTTTCTTTGTTGTCCGTTAGCCAATCAGAGCGTGTTAGATTGTCCCGCTGACTTGACTATGAGAGCTGTGGGAGAAGAAGGAGGATATTCGGATTAATGTGCAACTTTATTCAAACTGAAGCCTTGAAATGACAAAACTACCGCCATGGAAAGACGGAGAGGATCAATAAGCGTTAAAAAGGTGAGTTAGAAAAGTTAAAGAGCGGTGAGGCGGTTTGTTTCCCCCCAGTTAGGTTTATCTTTGTTAAACTGAACATGCTTTAATGTTAATATTAGTTATACCTGAGTTATCGGATCATAATATGTGCTTTTAAACAGAGCTGAGGGTAAACTTAAAGCCTCATGAAGCTGTGAGCATCCAACCCTCTGAATTCTTACCTGTGCTACCTGTAACCTGCTGCAAAACATCATCCAATGGCAGCTTACTCACAAGGAATCCCGTTCTTTAAAGTATCCTCGGTTTTGGTTGCAGTGTGTAATCTGAGTTATCTCTCCAGATGCAGACACACACACCTGAGCTGTGTGTGTGAAGACCTGGAGGAGATGATACCTGAGCCCTCTGCTGCAGCTGCATCCAGGTCCACAGAGCAGAAGTAAGCATCCTCAGGGAGTGTTTCAGCTGGTTTGATCCCCTCCTCATGTCATTAAATGATCTCATGTTTTGATTTGACCTCAAAGTGATGATGCAGCAAACTCCTCTGGAGCTGTCAATCATTCGGAGGACGACTCTGGGAACGAGAACAGACAGAAGAGTGTGGTAGGTGGTTTCATTCGGGTCAAGTTTGCACACAGCGATGCACGCACCCACAATCCCTTCTTTGAGCTTTTATTCTGAAAAGCAACTAAAAATCTTATCCAATGCAATAAAACAAATTTGATTTATGGGAAAAGTCACAGTCACTCAGTCACACCTGCATTAATCAGCCTGTTGTTTGTTGACAGGTGAGTTTATGCTTTGATTAAGAACACTCATCAAATATCGAGAATTTAACCGCAGGATTATTTTGTTGTTTTGGCCACTGAGGGAGAGAAAATGAGGATTTTGAAGATTTAAATTCAAGTTATGATAAATAAAAATGAGAGTTTATGATTATTTTCTCACATTTTACAGAAAAAAACACCTTTTTTCTCCATTTATTGTCTTTGTATAAATGTCCTCTGTTTCAGCTGATGTTACAGAAGTCCATCACAGTAGAGTTTATATTCATAAATGTTGTAAATCTGGCATGTTTGGGATGCAGTTCTCGTCTTTGTTCTACTTTTTCTGACGTGAACCCACAGAGGAGGAGGAAACGAGCACACGCAGCTTCGGAGAATGTCAAAAACAAAAGTGCCAAAGCACGCCGCAGCAGCAGCACGAGCAGAGGAAGAGGCAGCAGACAGACGCACGTGGAGGCCGTTACGCTGTTCGAGGTCATCACTATGGGCCGGAGCGCCATGCAGGTATGAGGTCAGATACGTCCTGATGCTCAAAGTCTGAGAAACAGAGTCTGACGCCATCGTGTCTGAACAGGCGGTGATCGATGACTGGATCGAGGCGTACGTGACGGACAGAGACTCCTCTCTGCTCGATCTCATCAGCTTCTTCATCCAGTGCTGCGGATGCAAAGGTGAGCAAGAAACACACACACGATTCAGAACCAGGTAAACACAGATTGAGCTTTACCTTCCTGTCTCTGTCAGGTGTGGTCACAGCGGAGATGTGTCAGAGCAGAGAGGACGGAGACGTCCTGAGTAAGATGGTGGAGGAGCTCGATGAGGTCAGATTCTTCTTCCTGTTTCCTGTCTCTCATTTTTGATCCATGTAGGTGAAACTGTTGGTGTGTGTGTGTGTGTGTGTGTGTGTGTGTGTGTGTGTGTGTGTGTGTGTGTGTTTCAGGCAGCTGGTCTGCAGTATAAGAAGTTTCTGGCCTTTCCGTGGATCCTCACGGTCACATGGCCCATGGATACAGTCAGTGCTTTAATCCTGAGTTATATCTTTGTTGTTAAAAAGGTTTGGGCCGAGCATCGAGCCTTGTTGCTCCCCTTTAAGTCGTCTTTTTTGATAAACCGAGTCTTTGCCTCTCGATCGCAGGACAGCGTGGAGTATCCTCTGATCCAGTCTGGACCGTACGGGCGCTGGTTCCACTCTGAGTTCTGTGACTTTGTGTCGGTGTTAGTGACTCAGAGTCAGCACGGCGTCATCTTCGACAGCTACCTGATGAGCACCATCATCTCCCTGCTCGCTGAGCTCTCCGACTCTTACGTACGAGCCTTCAGACACACCTGCACGCTGGCAGGTGAGGATTTAAAACGGACGCGGCGCCGCGTTAAGAAAACGTGACAAACTAACCTGCGCTTCTCGTTTTCTGTCCCGACTGTGCTGGATAAGCGGTGAAGCTGCTGAGCTCTCTGGTGGGCGTGGCTCTGAGTCTGAGCGTGGGCATCGAGAACAGCCAGAAACTGTCTGAGGTGCAGAGGAGAAAGACGATGAGACAGAAAAGCTCGGTGCAGCTGGAGAGGACGCAGAAGAAGATCACAGAGGTGAGATGTGATTCAGTCTGGAGGAGTTTATCAGTGTGTGTGTGTGTGTGGAGGATGCAGAGTGACTCCTGTGTGTGTGTCTGTAGCTGCAGGAGAAGAGGACAGAGATCGAGAACATGATGGACGTCATCTTCAAAGGAGTGTTTCTGAAGAGATACCGGTGAGTGTTTGGATACTTGTTGCTTTGAGCAGAGCTCTCTGGAGCTGACTGTGTGTCTGAACCTCTGCAGGGACGTGCTGCCGGAGATCCGCTCCATCTGCATGGAGGAGCTGGGTTTGTGGATGAAGCTCTACAGCTCGGCTTTTCTCAACGATAGCTACCTCAAATACCTGGGCTGGATGATGCACGACAAGGTGAAGACATCAGGTGATGTAACGCAGTGATACTTTCCACAAACTGTCTCCTCACTGACGTGCACGCCGTCTTCAGGTACCCGACGTTCGTCTCAAGTGTGTGTTGAGTCTTCAGGGTTTGTACGGAGATCCAGCGCTGCTCCCGAAGCTCGACCTCTTCACCAGCCGCTTCAAGGTACACACACCTGTTTCAGTTCAACAGACTGAGACCAGAACGTGAAGGGTGTCAGTAACATGTGTGTATCCATGTGTGTGATGCTGCAGGAGCGGATGATCTCTATGACCCTGGATAAAGACAACGAAGTGGCGATGCAGACGATGAAACTCCTGGTGCTCATCTCAAAGTGGGTGAAAGTCTCTCTGTTTTTCTTTAACTCAAAAGTTCAGTTCATCAGAAAACTCATCGTAGATGTTTGTTCTCTCTCAGAACCTCGGATGAAGTTCTCAGCTCGGAGGATTACGAACAGCTGCTCCAGTTCGTCTACTCCTCGCAGCGCCCTCTAGCTGCCGCTGCAGGGGAGCTGCTGTACTCACGGTGACTTTAACTCCTTCATGTCATCACAGAGAACTGAGCAGAAGTTTTCATTTGACTGAATTTTGTTGGTTTGTGTCAGGATACTCAACACTGAATCAGAAACTCAGGACGACCCAAACGAGGAACACGAACAGCAAACTGTGACCAGAATCAAAGCTCTGCTCAGCTTCTACCAGGAGTCTCAGGTGAAAATACTCCAGAAGAGGTTCTTCTGTTTCCTCTTGTGTTTGTAATGCTCACATTAAACTACTCTGCGTCCGTTTCCAGCTGCACAAGCACGTGGTGTACCTGGTGGACAGTCTGTGGGACTGTGGAGGAGCTCTGCTGAAGGACTGGTCCACGCTGACGTCTGTGCTGCTGCAGGAGCCTCCGTCACAGAGTCAGCCTCACCCTCCTCTTCCACGAAGATGCCTCTGGTTTCATATGCAGCAAGCGTTCAGAATCTATCCCTGTGTGTCTGTAGGTCTGACTCCTGAAGAGGAAGCTGTTCTCGTGGAGATCTTGGTTGCGTCGGTGCGTCAGGCCTCAGAGGGGCCGGTGCTGGCTGGGAGGAGCGGAGCTAAGAAGGTCAGAGGAGCTTCTCTTCTTTCAGCCTCTGTCTGAAACTCTTCATTTCAGCTGCTGTCTCTTTAAGGCTTGAACCCCCCCTTCTCTCTGATTGGCCAGCCCTCAGGGGGTGGAGCTATGGGTTGCATTTTAAAGACAGATTGAGGGATTTCTACAACATATGAATATGTAGAGGTTTGAAAATCTGCACGCGCTCAGTCTGAACATCCAGGACTCGTAGATCACATCATGTTTAAAATGTGGGGGTGTGTTATACCCTCTCTTTAAGAGGGCGACTCTGTTTTTATCCTTCAGGTTTTGAGCGCCAGAGAGAAGAAGGTTCAGATTGACGACTGCTCCAAACTCACTGAGCATCTCATCCTGGTGCTTCCTCAGTTACTCTCAAAGGTATTTAAGTCAGATCTTCAGGTAGCACTGCTGTAATCTTTGTGTTGTGTGATAGTTTTTTTAGTAATGATACATTTCTTTGTTTGTCAGTTCTCAAAAAGTCCCGGCATCGTTTCCTCTCTGATGAAGATTCCTCAGTTCTTCGTCACAGAGTGCTCTGAAGCTGGAAACTCACAGGTCGGCACCCTGACGTCTTCACTTTCAGGAGACGTCCAAACCGTCGTTGTGATCTTCCTCCTCCTCCTCTTCCTCAGGTGGTCTCAGACCTGCTGGATGGGATCAGATCCGTTCTGGACCTCCACTCGAGCGCGGCTGTCCTGGAGGCCGCGGCTCGTACGTTCCTCAGTCTGTGTGCGGAGGAGACGAGCTGCAGCTCCGCAGCTCAGAGCGCCAGAGACGCTCTGCTGCAGAGCTGGACGGACAGACTGACAGACCTGCTGCAGGGCACGCTCAAGGTGAAGCGAGAGACGGATACCGACCCTTTAAAGCCCCTCAAAGTGAAGTTTCCACATGCACGCTCATCTCTTCACGCTGCCTTCATCCCGATCGTGGAGTCTTTAACCTCGTATGTGGAGAATCAGGCTCTGACTGTTTCCTGTCTCTCTGCTGCAGGAGGACGCTCTCACTGCTGATGAGGAGGAAACAGGAGAGATTCTGGTCACACTGAAGAAGCTCAGAGCTTTCTATAAGTAAGATTCTCTCCAGATGAAGTCTGAACTCAGTCTTCTTCCAGTGATGTGTGTGAATCTGGTGTTTCTCTTCTCCTCAGCTGTCATGACCTCTCACGCTGGAAGCTGTTTGAGCTGCTGTCTCCTCTCCTGTCAGTGGAGGGCGCTCAGGGAGGACCAACACCTGAGGTACCTGTACAGTAACTCTGTTTTTAAGTCCTCCATCTTTTGGGTGTCTCACCTCCGTCTCTCTCTCTTCTTCTCTTCTTCTCTTCTTCTCTTCTTCTCTCTGTCTGGTGTGAAGATGCTGCTGGAGCTGCTGCAGTGTCTGAGTTTCTCCATCATCTGGTCTCTGAACACGAGCGGCGACACTCTGACATCCAGGGTGAGTTTAAGCTGCTTCACTTTTACATTTGTTAGCTGTCAGTGTGCCTCGTTCTGAAGTGTGTGTGTGTGTGTGTGTGTGTGTGTGTGTGTGTGTCAGGAGAAAGCCGTCTCTCAGAGACTCCAGCTGCGTCTCTTCTGTGAGCGTGCTCATCACTCTCTGTCTCACTCTGACCTCTCCGTGCGACAGCAGGTAACTCTGACCTTATCCTCTGATCTCAAACCCTTCCTCCAGCCTCTCTCACCTCCTCCCGCTCTCTCACTTCTTCCTCTTCTCCTTCTTTCAGGCTTTTCTCAGCGTCTGTGACGTCCTGACGGCTCATTCGTACCAGTTCCACGTGTGGGATCCGTCCTCCTTCGGCCCTCTGCTCTACACCCCCAGTCCCAAACTGCAGAGGGCGCTGTTGACCTTTGTGTGCCAGCACGTCTTTGATGGAGCGGAGAGTGATGCACACTCGGGAGGTGAGGCCTCAGCCTCTGAACATCAGATCCTTTTTTATCCACCTTTTATTTACAACAATGAGGCGTTACAGCCAGAGACACAAAAACAATGAAATGTGTTCAATAAAATAACACAGAAATGCACATTCAATGATCTTAAATGGACATTACTCTAAACGTATTTCTAACTGTGGTGACGAATTGTGAAACAAACAGAAATTAAAGCCGCAAAAAATCATCAACTTCGCTGAATTTTAAAACATTAAATGAGTCGTTTTATACTTTATTTGAAATTAGACGACAGGAGTGACAAGAAAAAAAACTTTATCAGTGATTTAAGATTTTCGGAAGAAAAAGGCTTCAATACAAAAGGTGTAAATAATAAATTTAAAGACAAATGAAAAACATGATGAATTAAAAACAAACGAACAACATTTAATGATGGATAAAGATTCAGGAATCATACATACACTGCAAAAAATCTGAGCGACTGTTTGAGTCTTATTTTAGTAAAAATTTGTTTGTTAAACTTCATCTGAGTCACATCAGAAAAATGTTTTATTTCAAGATAAAAGAAAACACCTGCATCGCTTCTAGAGAGTAAAAAATCTGTGAATGGGAGGAAAAATGTACAAGTTTAGTTTCTTGTATGAAAACGTTATTTTCCTTTCATGAAACCTGAGAAGTTTTTTTCCCTGCAGGAGAAAAGAAACGAGGCGTCTTTTCACAGAGAAACACAAGCAAACAGAAACTTCAGGATCAGATTTCTCAACCAGTTTATTTCCATTCAGAGAGTTTGGGGTTCTTTATTCAGCTGTTTGCAGGTTACGGTTTTTTATCTGCAGCTTGAATAAAGTGAACTTTACTCAAAGTTCACCTCCAAAGTTACTTGGAGCACTTAGAGTCACAGCAAGAAAAACATGAACCGCTCCAGTCACAGACGTTACCTGAGATTTCACTAAATGTAGTTTTTAAAAAACAAATTTTTCTAAAAATCAAACTGACCTCCATCACACACACACTCATACACACACACACACACACACACACACACACACACACACACACACACACACACACACACACACACACACACACTCTTTTGTTTCTTCCTGCTTTGCTGTTTTGGCTGTGAGCACATCCTGTAGCTGAACAGCAGAGGGCAGTCTCGGAGTGCTGAGTTTCAGATCCACCTCAGTCTCTGTTGGTCTTCAGTCCCTCAGAGTCAGATTGTTTTTTTCTGTTGTGTCTCTAAACATGCAGGAATTAAACGCTCTGCCTCATGTTTGGTTGAAGAGGTCGATGCAGAGCTGACGGCTGATTACAAACCAGGTCTGAAACCTGGTTAAAAACCCTGTTAATGTCCTCACACTGAGGCTTTCTGAAACCGCTGAGAGGAAACTGGAACAGAAACAGAAACATGAGTCGTGTCGTGGTGTTCTGGTGTTTAGGTGTTTAGGTGTTTCAGTGTTTAGGTGTTTCAGTGTTTAGGTGTTTCAGTGTTTTGGTGTTTCAGTGTTTTGGTGTTGTAATGTTTCAGTGTTTTGGTGTTTTGGTGTTTCAGTGTTTTGGTGTTTTGGTGTTTGAGTGTTTTGGTGTTGTAATGTTTCAGTGTTTTGGTGTTTCAGTGTTTTGGTGTTTCAGTGTTTTGGTGTTTCAGTGTTTTGGTGTTTCAGTGTTGTTGTGTTTCAGTGTTTTGGTGTTGTAATGTTTCAATGTTTTGGTGCTTCAGTCTTTTGGTGTTTCAGTGTTTGGGTGTTTCAGTGTTTTGGTGTTTCAGCGTTTTGGTGTTTCAGTGTTTGGGTGTTTCAGTGTTTTGGTGTTTCAGTGTTTTCGTGTTTCAGCGTTTTGGTGTTTCAGTGTTTGGGTGTTTCAGTGTTTTGGTGTTTCAGTCTTTTGGTGTTTCAGTGTTTGGGTGTTTCAGTGTTTTGGTGTTTCAGTGTTTTGGTGTTTCAGTGTTTGGGTGTTTCAGTGTTTTGGTGTTTCAGTGTTTTCGTGTTTCAGCGTTTTGGTGTTTCAGTGTTTGGGTGTTTCAGTGTTTTGGTGTTTCAGTCTTTTGGTGTTTCAGTGTTTGGGTGTTTCAGTGTTTTGGTGTTTCAGCGTTTTGGTGTTTCAGTGTTTGGGTGTTTCAGTGTTTTGGTGTTTCAGTGTTTTGGTGTTTCAGCGTTTTGGTGTTTCAGCGTTTTGGTGTTTCAGTGTTTGGGTGTTTCAGTCTTTTGGTGTTTCAGTGTTTGGGTGTTTCAGTGTTTTGGTGTTTCAGCGTTTTGGTGTTTCAGCGTTTTGGTGTTTCAGTGTTTTGGTGTTTCAGTGTTTTGGTGTTTCAGCGTTTTGGTGTTTCAGCGTTTTGGTGTTTCAGCGTTTGGGTGTTTCAGTGTTTTGGTGTTTCAGTGTTTTGGTGTTTCAGCGTTTTGGTGTTTCAGTGTTGTTGTGTTTCAGTGTTGTAATGTTGTGGTCTTTTGGTGTCGAGGTGTTTCAGTGTTTTCATGTTTCAGTGTTTGGGTGTTTCAGTGTTTTGGTGTTTCAGTGTTGTGGTGTTGTAATCTTTGCTCTGTTGCACTTCCTGCAGCTGAACTTGTGATTTCCATCATGTCTCTCTGAAACTGAAACACTTTTATCATCTTTTCAGCAGCTTCTCCTCTCTCAGACTTATTGCATCCAAATATGGGAGAGTTCAGAGCGAGCTGCGGCCGTCCTGGTGGGAATCTCTTAAATGTTCAACCAAATGCAATAGGGGATTATTGGTTTTTGAACATGTAATAAAAAGCGATTGTTTTATTGGATTTGCCTGGTTATGGTGCTGCGATATATATAGACGGTGTTTTCTATTAGCTGCTGGATCAGAGATCACTCGGAGGGCAGGGGCACAGAGTTAAATCATAAAATCAGGCCGATCTCTTTCCGTGAGAAAATTCCATTAACTCTGGCTCACCTCCGAGCCGATTTTATTAGCCCTGTGAAAGATTGAAGCCACATGGTGTCACAACCATAACTCTGCTCTGTGTTATCTTTGATTTCCACCTGCTAAAGCCATCGTCCTCAAACTAACTCAAACTCTCGCTCCATGACTCGGCTTTGTTCTTTCCTCTCTCTTATATGATCTCCGGTGATGAATCACTCCTTCTTTTTCACCTCTCTCTTTTCTTCTCGTCCACTTCACGCCCCTCCACACGCTCCGGCCCCGTCTGGTCCTTCAGTCAGCGAACACTCGGAGGAGGAGAGGCTGGAGGATCTGCACCGGCGCAGGAACCTCCTCGCGGCCTTCTGCAAACTCATCGTTCACGGCGTGCTGGAGATGAGTGTGGCTGCAGAGGTGTTTATGTTCTACATGAAGGTAAAACCAGATCCTTAAAGGGACAGTTACACATTTTGGGCATTTTTCTTCCCTCATTGGCAGATTTGCTATTTGTTTTTAATATTTTGAAATAACACTTTTCAGTGTTTTAGATGCATGTGGCTCATATTAGATCTAATAAAACTTTTTTGATTGAGAAATACGACATGAAAACTTGCTAAGGTTCAGTTTTTGCAGGATGAAATAAATCTGGAGCCGTTTTTAGCGTAGCTAGCTTCCTTGTCGTAACGGTTTGAGCTCATCGTCCCCAGTTCTCTACTCTTCACACTTTTTTCTCTCTTTATTTGTTTTATCCAATAAAGGCAGAAATGTATAAAAGCTGCTGGTCTGAAATGAGATTTTGCTGAAACATATAAATAAAGGCGAATATGCCCCAAATAAAACCTGGTTTATGCTTCGGATCCTGTGTGGAAGGTTTGTGTAGCTCTTGATGAACAGTTAGAGATGTCTAACTTTAGATTTTCAAGTTAAAGGTGAAAATAATTCACGTTCTCAGGAACACTTTTAAGGAGTTTCTGCTAAAAAAAACATCTGAAAGACTCGAGGATTAAAGGGTTAAATTTATTTGATGATCTGTAACCTGACGGGGTTTAAGGTTTAAGGTGCTGACCTCTCTCTCTCTCTCTCTCTCTCTCTTTGTCCGCAGTACTACAACGACTTTGGAGACATCATCAAGGAGACGATGTACCGGACTCGGCAGGTGGATAAGATAGAGAGCGCTCGTACGCTGGTGCTCTGTCTGCAGCAGGTAAAAAGTTAAATATAAAAATGGAGCTCCAGCTCCTCGCTGTCTTCTCTCTGAGGCGCTGACGTCTCTCCCTCCACCTCTCTCAGCTCTTTATTCGCCTGAAACGAGAGCAGGAGAGCGGCGGCAGAGCTCACCCAGGAGTCCAGACCTTCACCAGCATCAAAGAGCTCGCCAGGCGCTTCGCTCTCACTTTCGGGGACCTTGTTAAATTTCGTGAATGCGTGGTGATGATCCACAGGTCGGTGTGGGCGCTTCTTCTTCTTCTTCTTCTTCTTCTCTCTGTTTGGATTCTGTCTCAGTTTCGGAGCCTAAGGTTTGTGTGTTTGTCTGAAAATGTGCAGGAACGGGATCGAGTTTGTGTTCCAAGAGTTTAGTCAGACCCCAGAAACACCCACGCCGCTTTACCTCTCCTACCTGACCATCCTCAGCGAGTTCTCCTGCAAGCTGCTCAAACCCGACAAGAAAACGGTGTAAGTGCTGCACACAGAGTCAGAGCAGGGTTTGAACCTCCTGAACCTCTTTCTGAGGCTCCTCTTGTGTGTGCAGCTTCTCCTACCTGCAGAAACACACCACGGAGCACGTCATCGACCTCAGGGAGGAGAGCTGGCAGCCGCTCATCTACTATCGAGCCTCGTTACTGGCCGCAGCTGAAGGAGAGGACGCCGTGTCCTACGTGAGCTCTGACAGGCGACTGAACCGCTCACCGCTCTCTAAACAGAAGATAGAAGGTACAGCAAGAACCAAGTCCAGCTGAAAGTCTGGAGTCCGTGTCCTCAGGGAGCTTCATGTGTTTGTTTCTGTTTCAGGCAGTAAATCTCCGTGCACCTTCACCAATGCTGAGTCCAAAGTTAGTAAAGGTCAAAGGTCGAGCTTCAGTCCCAGGTGAGGCTCGAGTCCAGATACTCGTTCAGTATTTAGTGTTGTTCAGATTTGACCTCACACACCGTCTAACTCTTCAGCCGTCAGGAGAAGTCCACAGATCTGGATCCTTTCTCTGTCCCCGCTGATCCGCCTGCAAGGAGACCGACCGCGGCGGGCTCAGTGCTCAGCACCAGCAACGAGGTGGACGACGACACCGTGGAGGTGGAGCTGTAACAGGTTTGGGGTCGAAGGGAATCGGACCTCACTGGACTTCACAAACTCCGACAGAAGCACTTGATTCTGTCCCAACAGGTTTGTTTAGATCCAGTAAGTCGTGTTTTTAATGAGGACCTTCAGGAGATGTTCGGTCTCCGTCATCTCAACGACCGGTTGACTTTCCACAAACTGCAGCTCTGTTCTTCTGGATTCCACAGAAGCAGAGGAATCTGTCCATATAAGCTCGTTTTGTTTCGCTTGGTGTTGAATTTCATGCCATACGTCTTCATGATGCCCTTAAAGAGTCAAAAACTCATTTAGGTTCAGGAAAATGTCACTTTCTGCAACAGCAGTGGACAAAAAACACAACAGAGGTGTTTCCTCTGAGTAAATCTGAACTTTAGGGGGTGTCCTGATCCCAAACTGACATCAGATCACAGTCTATCAACAAAAAAAACAGGATCAGATTCTGTCCACCTGCATCTAAAATCTCTGATACAAGCAGTCCATTCCAGACTCCACTCCAGCTCTTCTATCTGACACGAGAAGCCCACATGATCACAACAACAGCTGTGCTAAAGTGCTAACCAAGGGACAACATCCGGTGGAGAAAAATGAAGCCGATGCTAAAGTGCTAAAAGTTTCTGTTCATGGAGAATCCGCCAGAGTCTGTCTGCAGAAAGACAGGAAGTCACAAACACACCAAGCCAATAAAAAAACAGACTTTACAGCATTAAAAAAAACATGTTTACAGCCTGATTCAAAAAACGGCTTGAGTCTGTACGCTAATTTCACTATCAGCACACACTGTACGGGTGGGTGAATTTTTTTCTAACTCAGCATCTTAGAAGATATTAGGATTACGGGTTTGTCCAATCAGAGGCTCAGCTCAGCTCATGTGACTGATAGGCGGCACCCTAAGAAGCGCAGAGTCTGCGTCTTATCCAAGATGGCGCTGTCCATCAATCAGCTTCATTGGACTGTATGAGGAACAGACAGGTGACGTCCATATGCTGCTAACAAAGTTAGCGAGGAGTAGAAGTGATTTTTTTTTTCGTTAAAGTCCAAAAAGACGTTTCAACTAAGCGCAAAACTCGTCATGCTGAAGTTTCCCGTGTTGGCTCCGAACTGAGGAAGTTTAAAACATTTAAACTTTAAAACAAGCTGCAGACGGAGCTGAACGTCACATCATTCCTGCTGATATCGTATCAGATCGATATCAGTATCGGTCAGTGCTGGAGGCTGGAACAGGCGTTTGGGAAGTGAAAAGGTCGAATCAGGACACCCCGACTGTTATAAACCTGCTGCTAACCGCAGCAGAGAGAGCGGATCCAAGCACTCGCACTTTTTCCTCTCATGGAGCGTCTGACACTAATTAAGAAGATTATTTAACTTATTTATGAACACAGATTTGTTGTCAGATTGTAAAGATTGAACACATCAGGGGAACAGATTGTGCTAAAACATACAGAAACAAAACACAACCATGGATCAGCTGTTTTCTCAGACTCTTTATTTCAGGACCACGTCTGTTTGTTTCTGTATTCCTCTGGGAACACGACTGTTTCGTGTCATTTCAGAATCATCACACTTTTTATGGCTCCTCATGGGAAAGTTTGGGTACTTTGTGTGTTTTTGTGAAAAACAACAATTAAAAGAAGTTAATCTTCATAACGGACGTCTTAACGTTGTGAAAATGTGCTCTGTCGTTCTTCGGCTGTCTGACAGACTGCTTTAAACCTCTGTGAGGACTTCTGGTGGATTTTGGCGCCCCCTGTGGACAAAGCTTCCTGACCGCAGCTTTGACGTGTGAAATCAAACACCACAGGTTTCCTTTTTACTCTCAGGTTAAAGAAACTTTATTATCAACTTAAAGAAAAACACAACATTTTAAAATCTGTTCCCTTTGTTCAGTGAAATAAAATTCAAACATAGAAAAACAACATTTCTGAAACACTTGCCCGAATCATTTACAGCACAGCAAGCTCCAAATAAATATTTACACATATTTATAAATTCATCTCTAATAATTTACGTCCTCAGCTCACACAGACTGCAGCTCTACATCATTATAAACAGACCTCTGTGTGTGTGTGTGTGAGAGTGTGTGTGTGTGTGTACAGCAGGCTTCATGGTGGCTTATTTGGCATTTACAGCAGCTCCTCATTTCTTCAAACACCCACAGATGAGTTTACAGCTTTCCATCATCACTGGAATGTAACATTAGCCAATGACGTCAGACGGTCGTTAGTTCAATCCTGGATTTAATTTACGCGTTTCTGTGCAAAATTCCAGCAAGCGCCAGTGTGCAAAGACGGTGTGAGCGTGGTTACGTGTCGGCGCGTCTCAAACGTTAACTGTACAAAGCTCAACAAACCAATCAGGACTCCTAACGAGTTAACGAGGTGTGGACGAGCTGCTCGGGACGTTATGTGACCAGAGACGTGAGCACAGCGCCTCCTGCTGAAGGAGGATGGAGGTGATCAGAGATCACTCGGAGGGCAGGGGAGGAAGATACTGAAACATGATGTTTGTTCAGCTTTGGTAAACGTTCGGCTCTACTTTTCGCAGTAGGATGGGAGACAGAAGAGCTGTTTAAACCGTCTGCTGTAAAACCGTCGTGTGCTCTGAACGCTTCACGTTTCCTCACATGTAACACGGTTTGAAATCCTGACCCTCATCCTCTAACTGCCGGTTTCAACAGGTGTGTGTGTGAGAGAACGCTGCAGCATCCAGGGTCATTCAAAGTCGTCTTCGTACTCGTACTCGTCCAGATCCAGGTTGCAGTGTGGACTCGGGATCTCGAAGAAGTGTCTCTTGGTCAGGCCCAGGTCGCTGGAGATGTGCTGGCCTAAGGGGCTCAGAGGATTCTCGTACCTGAGCAGAGAGACGGAGACGGTCAGAGGCATGGAACCAAAGGGGCGGAGCTTCCTGTGGTCGCTAACACCAAAACCAAAGAAATAGTTTCACATCTGAGAATTTAATGTTTGCTACAGAAATATGAAACTAACACCAGAAGCTAACTATCTTAGCTTAGCATAAAGACTGGACACAGGCTAACAGTTCCGGCTCAGGAAGTCGACCGTTTCTATTATTATTTTTTTATTTTGATGTTTGGATCAAAATCTGTTCAACTCTGGATGTTAATGAAGCTTTTGACCATTTACCAAGCTAAGCTACGTAGCTGCCACCTGTGCCACAAATGGAGCCAGCCTTTTCTCTTAAACCCTGCAAACAAGTTCCAAAATGTCAAACTATTTCTCGGAAAGGACGGGAGATGTTCAACCAACAGAGGAGGAGCACATCGAGATGGACGAAGATGGTGCAGAGGAGATGTTTCTGGAAGGATAAATACAGAAGCTGTACGGATCAACACTTTGCTCAGACTGGAGGATAAAGAGGGCTGAACCCAGGACTAAAAACCAAAGAGGAGGAGGTGGAGGAGGTGGAGGAGGTGGAGGAGGTGGAGGAGGATAAAGAGGGGAAGGAGAACACTTAGTCCTCGCTGGTTCCCTGAGAGTCTTACCTGCTCTGGTTAGCAGGCTGTCTTTAGAAGTCGGTGGTGTTCCTAAAACCGTCATACAACATTCCTGTCAGCAGCCTCATCTATCACAGAGTGGCCCTCTGAGGGGCTCTGCTGCCGGCAGAACGCCGGCTTAGCTAGGAGACATTTAGCTCTGTCACTCCTCCGTTTCCATCCTCCACAGGACGGGAGACGGAAAGTGTTCTCCACTCCCCTACATCACAAACTGATGAAGCAATGAAGTCATGAATGTGTGATTATCAGCCTTGATGAGGGCGATGAGGGTCTCAGTGAACAGCAGCTGTGCTGACGTCTTTTACTCTTTGGGTTCTTAAAGGGATGCGAAATTCCAGGAATTTTCAAAGTGGGAATCTTTCCGTGGGAATTTACGGAAATCAAGAGAAAGTTACACGAACTGCATTTCCCTGGTCACATACATGTTTATATAGACATATATGCAAACATGTCTACTGCAATATTTTTAAATCAAGTTGAAAACAAGAAAAAAACCCAGAAAATTTCTGAGACAAAACTTCCTGGTATTTTTTTTAAATTTTACTTTTAGAAATAGTGAGCTGAGCTGAAATTCTTCTGTTAAATTTAAGGGGACTTTCCTGAACCTTCCACCCCTTAGCAGCCCTGCTCTGTGAGGATTTCAGAGAGCTGACAGGAAACTGGTGTGTTTGGTCGGACTTACACGTCATTGCACTGATCGTTGGCGGCCTCTTCGGCCACCAGGATGTCGTACTCCTCCGCGGCGTATCTCTCCCAGTCGGAGACCTCCTGTCCGTCCGTCTCCACCTCCTTAAAAACACGACGGAGTTACACGACACGCTCGACCCCTGACAGGAAAACGAGCGGTGATACGGTCTGCTGTCTCACCCTGATGACGGAGAACGGGTCCTTCTGCTCGTGGTCCAGGTACTTCTCGATGTTGAAGAACGTGTCGAAGAAGATGTGGGACAGCTTGCACCTCTTCAGGTCTCGCAGGGTGATCTTACCTGGATGGAGAAGAGTTCAATCATCAACATTAAACACGTCGACTTTCTGACTCTACAAAAAGACAACAGGCTGAAAGTAATATTTATCTCTTTATTATTTATGAAGACGTCAATCATCATTCTGATGAACTGAATCCTCTTTGAAATGTTAAATAAAGAGTCTGGATGAAATCGTCAGCGCTCAGTGACAGGAACTCAGACTCCTCTGACTGAAGACCAAAGATGATTCATTTTTAAACGTGTAAACAGAAAACGCTCTCATTTGAGGATCTGTTGTAAGTAAATATTTGGAGTTTTGGGGGTTTTCAGAATATAAAATCACAGAACGCGAGAGATGATCACACACTTCTTGATATTTGGATAAAAATCAAACACGTCTGCATGAAGAGGATTGTCATTAAGCTGCTTATTCTCCTCTGAACAGTCCAAACCCAGACACCTTCAGTACTTCAACTTTTTCAGTTTCACTTTTAATCTATTTATCTTTTTTCCTTGCAGGGAGAATCCTCTGAGCTCAAACTTTATTCTTTTATTAAAAAGCTAACTTGCTAATGTTTAAACCTGAGGTTGAGTCTTTTCCTCCAGAAGTTCAGACTCCTGCTCTTTAACGTCTCGGTACGATAACAGAGCGAGCTGTGAACGGGTCATAAAGTGGCAGCAACGCTTCACTGAAGCAGATTCATGATCTGGACGAGCATCTGAGCGGCTCAGCAGGACGTTTGCTGGCCCTGATTGGCCGTCACAAACATGAACAGGTGGTATGTTTGAAGAGCTGCAACAATGAACCGAATAATCGATTCATAAAATAACCCTCAAATATTTTGATAACCGTTTAATCGTAATTAATAAAAAGTAATTATTTGAGACAAAGAAGTCCAAATTCTCTGATTTCAGCTTCATTAATGTGAGTATTTTCTCCTGAATATCTTTGGTTTGCAAACCAGACATTTCGGACATCTGCTCCATTAATCCAGAGAATAATCCATAATAAAAAACAATCCTTAGTTGCAGCCCTTTATATGTTTGTATTAGTGATAGATTAGTGATATGCTTTTTCCAGGGCCGATACCGATTATTAGCCGTGAAGGAGGCCGATAACCGATATTTGCAGCCGATATTCATTTGCAGTAAAAGTGAATATATTGACATCAAAATTTTGAATAATACAAACTCTGATCCTTAACTTTGTTTAAATGCCTTTCAGCACATGTTTATTGAACATTTTCCAGGCTCAGCAGCATGTCTTCTAAAGGTAAATAAACATTTAAACAAATAAATAGCTCCCTTAAGTTTTCTACAGTATATAAACTGTTTCAAAATTTCAATACAACTAAAATGTTTATCTCTTTTTTTTAACTTCAAACAATAAAAACAACAATATCATTTTCAAGAGCCAAACAAGCTGTGAAAGTTATAATAAGTTCATAGACTGTGAGATAGTCACGATGCTAGTTGCGTTAGCCGGTCAATGGGATTTTCCATTCATGTTAGCATTAAGCTAGCGGACTTTCGCTAACCGAAGCAAAGTAGTTAAGAATAGCTTTCCTTTGCCAAGTTTTGAAGTGACCCATTATCGGCCGTCGTATTAAAAAAAAGGATGATGCCGATATGGGTCAAAATGACAAATATATGCGCCGATAATCGGCACATATATTTGTCATTTTGACCCGATAATCTGATCTGAATATTGAACATACGTCACGTTTCGTTGGGAATTCTTTGGAAATGCTTGAACCTGTTAAAGTCGTACAGATTTTAAGAGGAACGAGGGTTCAGGTTACGGTCTGCGCTGAGCTCCAGGACCGCAGGTCGCCTTAGGGTCACATTCTTTCTGTGGCTGTCCATACCAAACATGTGAACCCTCACATGGACCGGAGTCTCCTCAGGGGAGGGGCGGATCAGCTGAGAGCTGGAGGGACTTGTTGACGGTGGGGCTGACACCAACAGCTGGCCGTCCCCATCACTCAGTGTCTCGTCTTTAAGAGTCCACTCAGGCTGTGATCAATACCTGGTCTGAAACCGTCAGACTCTGTGTGTGTGTGTGTGTGTGTGTGTGTGTCTCAGAGTGACTGAAGCTGACCTTCGACCTCAGGCTTGACGAGGTCCAGCATTTGGCACAGGCAGTCCTCGAAGGGCAGCGGCTCGATGGCCATGGTCTCCAGCTTCTGGCACTGCTCCTCGTAGAAATACTCCAGCTCGTACATGCTGAGGACCCCGTCCCCGTCCAGGTCCATGCAGCGGAACCAGTACTCCGTGCTGGAGGAGGAACAGAGGAAGGATGTGAGGGAGGAAGAAGATGAGAGGACAGAGAGATGTTTGGATCCTAAAAAAGCATCCTGATACCTGGTGTCGGTCTTCTTGTCTTCTTCAGAGATGAGGAACCAGACGAAGTCACCGTAACTCAGCCGTCCCTCCTTGTACACCCGCCTGTCTCTGATGGAGGGAAAAACAGGATCACTACAGGACGGGAACCTCGATGAGAGCATGAAATGATTTGTTTAGGTCTTTAAAAATCACCTTGTTACCGTTCCCGAGAATATTCTCTCAATCATCTTGTGTGAGATGGCTGGAAAATAAAACGGCGTACAGATTAGGTACGAGCCAGACTCTCATTTAACGCTCAACTTTTTCACAACACATGTAATCCATTCTCACAGACTGTAAATCCACACAGGCTAACGTGGCTCTTTTTTTTATCTTGACGCTGCTATAAATCCTCCGGTCATCATTCGGAGCGTATGGTGGCAGAAATTGCTCCAGACATGGCGTCATTGGAGCAGAGCACACAGGCTGCTCTCTTATTGATCTTGTGTCTCATTTCCCGTGTCTCACTCGCAGACCATCAACCAGGAACATGTGGTGTTAAACGTGTGGGGGGGGGAAGCGTCAGAGACAAGTCTTTCTCATACATCTGGGTTTCTGTGTGAGGAGTGGCCCCAAAGAACATTTACAAACTCTCTTCATGTAGTTTCAGCTGAAAACACATTTCAGAGTAAACTTCCTGCTCCTGACGAAGCATCAGCACTTGTCTTTTATCGTTTGTTTCTCTCTCTTCACATGAAGTGAATCCAAATCAAACCAACCCTGCAGCCTTCTTCAGATTATTTATGCTTAATGTGGAGAGTACCTTGGTCGTTGTGCTGAGCCAGGTCCTTCTGGTCGATGTAAAGGTCGTGGTCGGTGTCCAGCTCCCAGAACTTGCAGTAGATGACGTAGAAATGTTCGTAGGAGAAGAACTCCGTCAGCTGGTTCACGTCCTCTTCCTGCTCCAGCAAAGCCAAGTTCTGGGACACAAAGAAAGTTAGAGTCAACTTTGGGTTATTCTGGGGGTAAATGTTGCCTTTATTTAAAAAAAAAAACAAACAAAAAAACCTAATGGATAAGTTAATTGAAAACACATCTGATGATATGTGGAAAAGAGGAGACTAAATATTGAGGAAATGGGGACGGGACAAGATAAGCTCTGCTTCTCCCGTCTTCCCTTTCGGACGTGTACAATTTGATCAACTATCGACAGTGTGTGATGTTGTATAAGTGTGCTGACGTGACCGAAATAAATAAATAAAATAAAAAATAAAAAATTATTTGACGGGACGGGGGTTAGAGAGCGGGCCTGAAGACGTGCAGCGACTCTTTGAGGATCGATCCTGACCTCACTTTAATTTTAACCTCAAATAAAGCAGTTTAGGTCATGTGATTTAACCGCTGAAGGGTGATGGAGATTTAACCGTCTACAAACTGTTTGATTCCAAATGTTCGCTCAGTGTCCTGCAGGGGTCTGCTCCTGGTTTGGCAAATATTTGGTGGGAAACTGATTTAAAAACAGACGATCTGAACGACATAAACACTAGGGATGCGCCGAATATTCGTTTCAAACGAGTATTCGTTACGGATAATGCATTTTTGCCGAATACGAATACAACACGAGTTTTTTTTAGGATTATTCGTATCTGTGCTAAAAGAATCCTCATTGGGTATCAACAACTACTGTCTTCACTCTTCATGCTCTGTGATTGGCCAGTCACACACAGCACACCCCCCTCCCTGCACCCACATGCTGCAGCGAGGAGGTGCCTGCTCTCCTCTTTCACACACACACAGACAGGCAGCGAGTGACAGCGACTGCTTCTCTTGCTTGCTTGAGTTGACTGTAGTTTAGGTTGCTCTAATCTCTGTACTACTCACTCAGTTTTCTTCTGCTCGTCTCTATTGAGGTTTGTTTGGTATTTAAAGTTACTTCTTCAACTTATTTCCTGTCATACGCGATGCATGTGACAAGACGGGGCTGAAAACGGCTCGTGTCGCGCTGGTCAGTGCCTCTTGCTTCAATTCAGGACCGTTTTTTTAAGGTTTTCGTTGTCTCGCATCTCTTTAGTTCTTTTTTTATATGTAAAGTTACTTGATTAACTGTTTTGCAACGTACACGCAACACATTTGAAGGCTTAAAGCTGTAAACTCCTGGTGTCGCGTTTTTTTTTTTTTTTTTTAACTGGCTGCGTGATTTTAGTTTGGCTGGTGAGAAAGAAACAGAAACACTGTGCTCAGAATGAGCACAGTGTTTCTGAAAATAAAGTGAACAACAAGACATATTTTTGATTTTTTTTGCCACTGAATGTTTGTACAAATCACCTATTAAATTTACACAGATCATAAATAAAGAGACAGTCTTTCACACCACTACATACACATTTTACCAGTTGTACAAAATACATAGCTGATCACACAAAAGCCCTTAAAAAGAAAAAAAAAAGCCAGTTTCAGACTTAAAATAAAGTTCGGATTTAAGCCCCGCCCATTTCCGGACAAAACACAACCACTTCCGGTTTAGGGCCCGCCCACACGAGTACGGATACGGATACGGATAATATGGATGGGCAAACAGATACAGATACAGATAATGGTGTACTCGCTCATCCCTAATAAACACTGAAGTTACTTTCAAGTGACTGTTTCCTTTTATTTATATTATAAATATTATTAACATTCCTTTCAATTTGCCAAAGGAAAAAGTGAGCTTAAAAATCAGCAACTGAAAATTAACTCTGAATATTTGAATTTATCAGGTTCGCAGTGAGGACAGATTTTTAAAACCTTAAATTTGAAGCTTTGCGACTAAAATAAACGTTTCATTCAAGAACTCGTGACTTGATGATTTTTTTTTGTAAGTATTTGAGGATTTTTTAAGGATGAGCAGATGACGGCACTCACACATGGAGACATCATTGAAATAAAAGATGTCGTCTACCTGAAGAAAGTTGCTTTTCCTGAGCTCAGAACACGTTATTTTTCCGTTCCACGACCGGTTCACGTTGTAGAATATCCTCTGGATCACCTGAAACACAGTTCACGTGTGTGTGTGAGAAAAACCTGCAGCCACTTGAATGTTTCATTTCTTCCACTTTCTGCATCAGTGATGTAGTTTCATAGTTTCATGGTTTCATGGCTGCGTACCGTGGTGATGTATCTGGAGTGGAAGTCTGGAGCCTCCTTTAAGAAAGCCAGGCCGGGGTGAGAGTTCACAACATCCTGAAAACATCAAGTTCAGTCCCATCAGTTTGTCTCCGACTCATTTCAACAACAAACCAACAAACACGTCAGAAAACTGCTCCTCTGAGACACTTAACCTTCAGAGGAGCTGAACGCTGGGCCGTAACCGTCGCTCATACTTTAGGAAACAGGACAGACGACACTCAGAGCTGAGATATAAACGCATTCAAACATCAGAAGCTGTCAGAGTCGCTCTGCGTCACCCTGTCATACCATACGCTTCATAAATTGGGCTATAAAAATAAAAGGCTGCACTCCTCGTTGGGAGAGGCCCTCAAATGTAAACGTTTGAAGTCAGAGAACACCGGGTCGACCGGTTTGGGGATGATCTTAAGCCTCTTTGATTGACAGCTGAGCGGTGAGAAGGAAGGCTGCAGGAAAGACGTCTGCTCTTCACCTCCTCTCCTTCCTCACGCCGTAAAGTCACAGGGCTGCTGCATTTTAAATAATCTGGAGCTATATTCCTGTCAGGAAGCCGTGCTGTGTCTTTTCTCTTTTCTTTCTTCCTCCCCCCTTTTCTCTCCGCTCGGGGGGAGAATTGTTGACATAAATGCGAAGGCGGCAATGAAATTAAAAGGCCTTATTTCAGGGCGGCCGTCGTGCCTCTTTGACTCTTACTGTGAGAAATTAAATCATAGAGAAACACATAAATCACAGGGCGCAGGAAACAGGCGGGGACAGTCAGATCTACTCCACTGCAATCCGCCTTTCATTCATCAAAACAGTCAAGGCTGATACGCCGAGCCCAGCCGTACAAATTAAACAGCGTGTGCCACAAGGCATCTCTGCTGGTATGCTAACGGCTGTTCAGAGCAGCCACGCCGCTGCTGTCGGCATGGAAATGAATCAGGTGAGGGGCGGGGCCTGTCAGGGGGGGAGAGGTAACAAACGGTCAATCAGAGCCGGACTGTGAGACTGTGGAGGACTCTGATCCAGGTTTTCAGGGATTGTTCTAAAGTTTCTCTCTTGGATGAGCTGGACTCCAGCTCCAGGGTTTCTGGCTCACCGGAACGTCCCTGAATGAACGCTCTGACTTATTATAAAAAAAAAAAAAAGCTCTGTCTCAGCAGGACCGTCCAAAATTAAGTCCGGTTTGTACCACCGCGGCCAACGCAATTTCACCGTCCCCCATCTGCCAAGTCCGGCCCTCTCCCTGGGTGTGCGGCAGCCCGTACCTGCAGGAATGGAATAAAGTCGTCTTGTTCCAGGTAATTACAGCCAGGCTTGGCCAAGAGGTGCACGAATTTAGAGGCGTCGTCGTGATAGGTCAGCAGAGTTCTGGAGGAGAAAAGAGGGAACAGATGGTTTCAAGGTTACTCCCCTGTTAGCTTTGAACCCCGCCCCCCCACCATCCGTGTCATCATCATGAGAAGAGCGCAACTTTTAAACTGTTCAGAGAGCAAAAACAGCTCCAACACATCCTGAAATCAGAGTAACAAACAGCAGCCTGCAGATTTGAAGTGTTAAAGTCACGACAGGAAACAATACGAGCAGCCAGAGTGTTTGTAATCAGGATCTTCAATGTCCTGATAATAAAGAGCTGCACACATCGTCTGAGATCTAAGTGCTCGTCATTGTTTCGGGGTGATTGTGTAAGTCTTTGGCTGTGAGTACACTCCAGGTCCGGAGAGAAGAAGAAGAAGAAGAGGCATTGTCTTACTTTCTCCACATCGCCACGAACTTGTGAACAGACACGAAGCCCGTCCTGTCGCCTCCAGCCAAGCAGAACAATGGAGCTTTCCAGTAGAGAGGGCACTCGCAGGCCTGGGGAGAGACAGAGCAGGGGGCCACGATTACACAGAGAGGAGGAAAGATTTCAGCTCCTTCACCTCCTCACTGAAACATCACACACAGCGCGTGTGACCCAGGTTCCCTCAGGTGATTTGAACACTCCTCAGGGAGACACTCATAATATTTTCCCAGAGGTTTAAAAATAAAAGAAAAAAAAAATCATCAAACATTCATGAAGTCAGGAGCTAAACGTCTGAACTGAAAATCATTTGCAGGGTGGCAGCTGACCCTCCATCACGTCCTCACCTTGGCGACCTGCCCCATGTCCTCAATGGTGGCCCTTTCATTCGGGAATTGTGAAAATATTTTCTCAATTTTGGAAATGAGGCCGTCGATGTTGAGGTTGGCTTGAGGCCGGCCCAGTGGGAAGTGAAACTTTGGAATGCTCTCGCTCAGCGCTGTGGTGACGGGCTCCTCGGTCCTCACCTGGGCCTGGACACACAGGGAGAGATGGGTAATTTTATCATTTGTTGTTTTTCTGTACAGACTTCATGAATCTCCTGTTATTAGTGATGTTTAGTGTTTGTGAACAGAGAGAGCACAGTTCAAACTGAAGTCACATTCCCTCTGTGCTTTTTGAAGATACTTGACAAATAAAGGCTATTCTGAGAAACTGTTAGCACCTTATGCTAACAAACGCTAACACCAAGCATGCCAGCATGAGTACAGACCTGTCTCAATGCAGCGGTTCAAACATGATCACAGAGCAGCCAGAGGGCCCATCAGAGAGGAGCTGTGACGGCTCATCATCATGATGATCCATTTATCATCTACAGTTCGTTTCATAATCCCACCAACAGTTTTCAGCTGTATTTCAGACTCGGTGATGTCATCTGTTTAACCAATCACGTCTCAGAAAAGAAGAGTGTTATGTAACCAAGAGAAGACTAAAACATGTTATAAATGACATCCAAATGAGGAAATCTATTTATAGACATGTTTATATTTATTACATCAGTTGAACATAATGGATTTAATATGTATAAATGGGTCAAATAATCAGGTGTACTTAGTTATCCATCAGGTGTTTTGTTTTGGCGTCTTTATGGTTAAAAACTGAAGATTATTCATCCTCATGAAGCCGAACCTGCAGAGTCGGACCTGAAACCCTCCCTGAATGATCACAGAGAGGACAGAGGTCAAACTGGGAGCCTGCTGGTCTCTCCTCCTCACTCGCTCCCTCGCTCGCTGTGTCTTACAGAAGTTCAGTATCAGACAGCATCTTTACCGACTCTGTGGCTTCCTTTCAGTCCTTTTAATCAGACACGTTCTCGGTTATTCACGGCAGTGATTGTGCATCATGTCCACGTCTGGTACCAGCATTTCTGCTCCTGCATGGACAGCTGTGGCGTGCTGAAGACCTCCGTACCGGAGCTAAAGAGGTTTGTGAAGCTTCAGCAGGGTGAGAGTTTCACGTGTCAGATTGAACCCACCTCATACATCGCTGCTGGTTTCATGTTACGCCTGTGTTTTGGTTGGAGACGAAGGTCTGAGAGGTGAGTACCACAGCTCCACTGATCAGGTGGTCAGATCTTCTGCACAGACCTACAGAGAGCATCGCTGCTGCTCAGCGCCGTGAGGCAGCGTGGAGAATAACCCGGCCTTTGAAGCTACAGACTTGAATGGAAAATATGCTCATGTTATTAATTATAGCTGAGCTCTTTCTGCTTTGGGACGTCAAAATCTATTAATGAACACAGATGATTTCCTCAGCAGAAGGCTCCTGTTTAAAAAACAGACGACAGGGCAGGTGATGCATGATGGGAACCGTGGCGGTAACGGCTCGGCTTTAGGAACTCCACTGGAGTCAAATCAGTGAAGATATAATCACAGCTCAACAAAGAGGATCCTAACATGTCTCTGTGCTGCTCGTATGAGCCGGTTACTAAAACGGGCCGAGCGGAGCATGCTCCACTCTCAATCATCACGACTATTTACACGACCCAAGAACAGACGCAGACGGCGCTCTGCTGGGAGATAAATAAACTCGATTTGAGTTTATTTTTATCTGACCCATTCACCGATTCAAACTTGGTTTCATCAGGGCTCAAATATCAACGTCAAGTTTGCAACTATGAGACTTAAAAAGTGCAGAAGCTTCTCCCGTCTTTAAAGTATCTGTGAATCAGAGCTGACGGAAACGGTCTGGATTATTTTAAAGATAATCTGCTCCGTTCACTCTGATGAAATGATGAATTATTAATGCTGCTTATCTTCTGCTCTTCTCTGTCACATGTGTTGGTGTCAGCTGTGGCTATAAAAGGACATTAACATCTCCTGTTGCCCGGCCCAGCGCTGTCCCCCTCTCTCTCTCTCTCTCTTAGCCTCATGCTAACCGCTAACAGAGCTCTTGAGCACAGCTGCTAAGCCCCATGACATTTTGAACATCCAACAATGATGAAGCCTGAAAGAGGACAGCAAAGCAGCTGAGCAACATACCACGCACGATGAAACAACCCAGACTAACCGAGGCTTACGTCTCACATCTCCCTGTGCATGTGAGGGATACCTTTACCCCAAACAACTGCACAAGTAAGACCCAAACACGACGGAACCCAGATCACATGTCACAGTCCTGAGCTGTACGTTGAAAGTTTTAGATGCCGGTGATGTAACTGTGTTTGTCCTCACGTCTGAGTGAAACTGGTTCTAATATCCCAAAAGTTTCACTCTGTGAAGAATATTTAGTCAAAGTGAGGACAGCTTTAGTTAAAAGGCCGTAATCTATTCTGTAAACACAGAAATGAAGTCCCAAACACCATTCCACACAAACAGATGTGCCCGCAGGCAGACGGGGCCTGTATGTTAGAGGAAACACTCAGAAGAACACCTGCCTGTCCTTGCTGGAAGGCTCTGAGCCGCTTCTTAAACCGAGAGGGCAGCACAAAGTCACAGCCGCGCGCCAGCAGAGCCAACTCCTTCCTCAGGTCAGGA
This sequence comes from Labroides dimidiatus, assembly GCA_030710495.1. NCBI lineage: Eukaryota > Metazoa > Chordata > Actinopteri > Labriformes > Labridae > Labroides > Labroides dimidiatus. The sequence goes on along the minus strand of CM061160.1, from coordinate 25,124,234 downwards.
TCCTGACGCAGAGACAACTCCCTCATCCTCATCCTCGCTCCGGACAGGACGGGGAACACATGCACACCAACAAAAACCCTCGATGCAGAGAAATCCTCCTCGGTGGTACGATATCAGGGAGCGGCGGTCAGCAGTGGAGGTCCTGTGTGTCCCTGTGATCGTCCTCTGTCAGACTGAGAGCCTCTTAATGCAGGACAGCAGCTGCTACTGTGACTCTCTCTCCCATTCCAGATCTGGTCGCACAATCTCAGCTCTGCCTGCCGCTCTGTCCCAGTCTCTGCATAACATGTGCACACACAGACACACACACACACACACACACACACACACAGTGCACAGGGTCAGGGAGCCCTTGCCTCAAAGCTGCGGGGGAGATAAGAAGTGACGGGTGTGTGTGTGTGTGGGAGTCACTTAGTGTATGTGTGGATCGGAGGGGTGTGTGCAATGGATCTGCCCTTTCCAGTTTGCATTCCTCGCTGCTCGTGAAGGTTATGCAAAGAGACGGACCTGTTGTTGCAGCTCACTGTGGCTTTAGGAGCAAATTAAAGGATGCACCGCAACTCTTAACACTCATGTGCCAAAAAAACTTTAAAAAAAAACAAACTTCTTTCAGCTCTGAGGCTGCTGTGGGGAAAACTTAAAACACAAGTAAACAGAAACAACAGCTAAACCTGCTGAACCTCTTATTATGTCACAAGAGCTGCACAGACCCGCAGAATAAACTCGACCACACTCTGGAAAATAAAGCAAACAGCCCGCGAACGTAACAGCTAACGACGGTGCGCCTGTTGATGATGCACACACAAGACTTTAAATATAATCCTCTACATCCAATCTGATGCTCGTCTTTGTTTTGCCTTCACTTTACAGGCACGGGCTGCCAGCCATTCCTCGTCTTATTATAGTTGATGGGTGGCAGAGAGGAAGGGAGGTGCATGTCAGATTCAAAAGAGTGATGACCGAACCAGTCTGCGCCTATTAAAAGCACCAGCAGCAAACACTGTTTGGGCAATCCAAGAAACAGGATCTGGAGAGCGGAGGGTTTATCTTTAGTTCCTAAACAAACATCTGCGTCTGCTGCTCTGGAGTGATGGCAATTACATCAATTCTCCACCAATGTGCTGATCTAACAGCTCGGGGGTTGCCTTCACTGCAAACAAGAGAGGCCCAACACCTTCATGCCGGCTGATGTTGGACTGAGTGAAAGGGATGTAACACCCAGATGTCCACGTCGTCACGCTGCGTAAAGAAGATGTGTGTTAATGTTGTTTTTTTCTTTTTTTACACACACACAGATGATGAAAACACACTCTCTGTATTTTTAGTTGACAGGATCACAGCGTCCACCAAACCAAACCCACTTCCTGTTATCCTCCACACAGGACGCTGCACGCGCGTGATAAGCTGTTTGTGTGACGCTTTCCACACAGGAAGCTCATCAAGTCAAACCAAATATGGAAAGGAAAGCACGAGGGCCAAACCACGACCTGGGAGATCACACGAAGCCGTCAGCTCAAACAAAACCCGAGGTGTGTCTCACCAACACATGTTCACGGCGCAGCGGGCGAGGATAATGATGTGTTGGTTTACGCGTCAGGCTACAGCACGGTTACTTCAGATTCTGGTAAACACGGCGTGATCGACGACAACAGAGGACGCATGTGAGCGTTCAGACACAACCTCAGGAGAGCTACAGTCGTTAGCGTTTCAGCGACAGCTTCATACTCCAACATCTCCACCGACGCCGATCTTCACGGCAGAAAGAAACCAGTTAAGGCCTGATAGCACATTTATGTGTTCAAGCTGCACAGGATGAACGTTTTTAAGATCATCTACTTCGTAAAATGCTCATTAATCAACATCTAGCAGCGTGCTTTAATGTTGTGCTAACAAATTAGCACAATAGCTGGATTTGTGTGTAGTTCTAAAGACAGGTGCTAACATAAAACAAACAAACAAACAGTAAAACCAGGATTAAACCTGGATTAAAGTCAGTCTGAAGCCACAAAATCTGCGTTACCTTCACAACAAATTCAACACGGTGCATAAAATTCAGTTTTTGAATGTATGAAATTGTAGAACTTCTAAAGAAACTTGAATTGCATGTATTGATAAAGTCGCTCAGTGTATCATTTTTTTATAGTTTGCTAATTTCTGCCACATTTCAAGCATGTAAACAGAGGCCAGCGTGTTGGCAGTAACACGAATCCATCCACACGGAATTATAATCTGTGTTTTCTCACAGATTAGTCTTCGTGTTGATTTAGTGTCAAACTTGAGGTGAGCCACAGGTTGTGGGCTGTTGATGTTGTAGGAGGTGGAAGCTTTTATTACAAGATGTTAAATCATAATTTAACTGAGTGCTAATGTCATTAATCATCAATATCCTCTGAAAGAGAAATAAAAATTCTTTATTTCAACTACATTTTAAAGCTACAGGGAGCCGCTGCAGAGGAGTCAAAGAGCCGCAGGCTGCAGAGCTCTGATCCAGACTGTTCACAGGACGGCACACAAAAAGACTCACAAAAGTTTTACACTTATTTTGGGGAACTTTTGCTACATTAGCTTAGCTTTGCTTAGCCTCAACTATTGACAATTTCATCACGAACCGTGTATGAAAATCATCTTTATTTCCCAGCTGGCAGTAGTACGTCCGCGCTCCAATGGGTCACTGTGACAAACGGGAGAACCCAGACTGACCCCACAGTATGTCTAATCAGTAAACTGCTGATTTACACAGAAACATGTGTTCAGTCATGTTCACTTCATTACATAACATGTGAGATTATGAAACACCGTCAGGAGGCAGAAACTCAGCAGCGCTCCTCACATGACCTCTCAGGTTCTTGAGGTTTTATCTTATACGAGCTTTAACCACCGACGTATTGAAGAGTGATGTTTGAGAATTATGATTTTCAAGAGAGGACATGTAGATCAGAGCTCAGAGAGGAGGGATGGAGCGCAGCAGGGTGGAGCAGCATACCGATCAGGACTCCCCACAGGGCCTCAGCAGCCTGTCGATACAAGCCTACATGGTGCCCTACAAAGAGCAGCAGCCTCCTCTGGCTTCTGGATCTGCATCACTGACATGATTGAACCACTAACATGAGCCTCAAGAGGCGACTCAAACTGTCTAATGACTGTGGGGGGGGGGGGGGGGGGGGGGGTCCACAGCACATGGTTCAGAACCCAAATCCAGAAAGCTCCGACTCAATCCGCCACAATCAGATGTCTGAGACGGGGATTTGGGATACATGTGAACATGTACCAAAAATAGGCCAGACTGACGGACAACATGGTGGGCTACGGGAAGACTGGCGAGCGGGACATGATGTGAGCAGATCAGCTGGCGTGGAGAAGAGTCATAACACAAAACAGAGTGTGAGAGTGAACACGGCTCCTACACAAGAGCAGAGGGACACAACCTGGGGTTAGGAAGTTACACACACACACTTTTACACACTTACACAGGGTTATTACAGTGTGTGTGTGTGTGTGTGTGAACACTGACAGTCAACAAGCTGTTGGAGATAACTGCAGTTATAAAACGTGTTAGCTGCGTTGAGTTTTCCTTTTTCTCTCCACACTAAACGCTCCAAAGTTAGAAAGACTCCAAAATAAAAGGACTTGCGGGAAACAGCTTAACACTTGTTCTCTCTGACAGGTCAGGCAACTTATAACGTGACCCTGGACCCCCCCCCCCGCTTCAAATAGCTTCAGCGCTGCTGAGCCCGACTGAGCGCGGTAAAAATAAAGCCGCATCTTGAGAAATAAACTCTGATCCTAAATGGAGATACCGAGAACAGACTGGAACTTCTGTCTTCAGCTCTTCATCTGTCAACAAATGTTTACACGTAATAAGAAAAGGAAATTCTGTACACTAAATATCTACGGCCACATGCTGCGACAAGGAGCAGCATCTTACAGAAGGGGTTTGTGAGTGAATGACGCAGGATGAACGTCCGACCACGCCTCATCTCGCTGGCAGGAGTTCTGGGTATCTAATGCCAGCACAAGGGAACCGAGGCTATCTATATCAGTGTCTGATGTCAAAGTCACACCAGCTGCTCCCGGCTGCAGCAGCCTGACATAAATCGAATTTTTGACTAATCCTTTGAAGAATGCATCTGTATGCAGGAATTCATTTTGTTGTCTTAAAATAGAACTATTACTTTATACAATCTCACGGTCCTTTTAATATCGAGTGGCACGGTGTTGCCACATGCCATGACACATCACAGCAGAACACACAAACTGTCCAGCAGTCGCTTTTATACTCAGCGAGAAGAGAGAGAGTCACGAAGGGCCAGGGTGCACATGGAGGGACGACACGCTGATGTGAAATCAAGAAGTTCAATCCATCTGTCAAGCGTCTGGCTCATTAGGGCTCATGTGAAGCAGACAAGAAAGAGGGAGAGAGAGCTGAAAATTAAGATTAAAGCCTCATCACTCTTCTAAGGATGGCTTAAATCCACAACCTGTAAAAGCAGACGAGCACACTGCTGCGACGCCTTTCTTCTCTGACAAGTTTAAGGATGTTTTTGAGATTAAAAAAAAAAACGTCCCAACAGGTCACCACAAAGACCTCTGTAAGGCTTTTTAATATCTCTGCCTAATTTAGATATATTTTCAATAAAGACCACGTCAAACTTTGTTTATGAACGTTTCATTTTGAAGCAGGAAAGTTCGCTTAAAAAGAATGGAAACAAATCCTGAAGGAGGTTTTAATCACAGTTGGTTCATATTTAATATGTTTATAAGTGAGATGGTTTCAATCATCTGTGTGTAGCAACTCTCTTATCCGAAGCATGAAGTTATGCCTCGCTCCTAGCCTGGTTGTTTTGGTCAAGCACAGATTACGTTTCACACCAGTGACCACTCAAATGCCTCCTCATGCCCGTCTTTAGCATGTCAACAACATGTAGAGGGCGGAGCCTCCAAGAGGACTTGGCTCAGCTGTCTGGCTGTCTCACTGTCATGACACTTGCTATGTTTGCAACGTGAACCCCCTCCTGACAGAGGTGGAGCCTTTGAAAAGACAGATTTTAGGTCTTTTAGCTGTTAAAAATGAACCATTTGTTTTAAAATGACAGAAGCCCAGAGTATAAACCGCTCTGCCTGCTGCAGAGCCCAGTCACAACACGACAAGCCAGAAACAGGAACCACCGATTGGCTCCGTTTAGTCCCTCCCACATCTCATACCACACTTACTCAACAGTGAGGCGTGAACATTTGGAAAGTATTTGACTAACAATCACTCAGATGCCTACAGACATGGAGGCTCCACTGTGATGGTGCAGGGTGGACAGTCCTCGGACCCCTTTGATCCTGGAGGACACTCAGCAGCCTCTTGTGGTCGGCCTGGGGAAACAACTTTCCAACTATTGATGGACTCTCCTCAACAACTCCACTGATATATATATAAATATATACACCTTAATTTTGTGAAAAATCTACAAAGTGGGAGTTAGAGGAAGAAAATTAAAGTATAAAGTATTAATTTATGCAAAACTGTGAAATATTTTCTTGGTTCTCTGAGAGTCACAAATACTCATCTCCTTAAATGACATTCAGAAGCACAGAAGTGTATCGCCAAGGTAGTTATTAACATCATTCCTGAAGTGGAATGAATTCAGTCTTACAGGTTTATCATGTACTCCATACCTGCTGTATGTGTAGTCAACATGCATACAATATGACCAGCTGAATCTGGCGTGAATTTGGGTTTCGACTATGTTCAACCTAGCCTATAAAACTAAGAGCACATTTCCCATTTCTACGGTGACCTTTTGATTCTGCCAGCGCCTGCTGCCGGATAGAGCAGGGCTCACTGAGCCGTGATTTTGTGACACACTTTCCTGTCAAGGTGATTTTTATGGCTCTTGAAGAAGGCTGACACTGCAGACTCACTTTGTTGTGAATATTTTATGAAACAGCAGCCTTGGATGCCCTTTAGCTTGGTATTTTAAGATTCTCTTAATCTTGTTCGCTCTTGTTTAACTGTTACTTAACATTGTAGATAAGAAGGATAAGCTTTCTGCTGGAAGAAATCTGGAGATGAAGCCTTAAATGTTGTTTATTTACCATCAGATCAGATGCTAGTTGTTACCTTTTTGGCGCTGACGGATCTCCGTAGCACTCTGCCATTGGGTCCAATCACTCGGGTGTTACTGCCACAACCAGAGGGCAGGGTGCAGGCGGAAGGGGGGCTGGAGGGAGTACCAAGAGGAACAGGCTTCTTCTCTGCCAGGTTCCTTTGGGATGCCACATTGTTGTTCTCGTTGAAGGTCATCATGCGTTTACTCTGGAGGTCCTCGCTCATCAAATCAACATCATGTCCACTTTTGATTAGATCAAGATAATCCTTGAGTAGGGACTGTGTTGCAGGATCACTCAACCAGTTGAGAAAGAGCTCGTCCACCTTCATCTTCAGAACAGGCTGGAGGAGTTGTGGTGAAGGCATTTTGATGAATATTGTCACCTCTGGTGAAGGTGCCTGTGTGGGAATACAATAACAACACTTTGGTTCCGTTTCCTGCACAACTACAATGAATGAGAATGAGCGGGATCAGCACACCGGAAGAGATGACAAAGTTATTACACACACCGTGTCTGATGGAGACTAACAGTCGCTTGGTATCAGCTGTTCTTGCTTTGAGTTTACACAAAACACTCAGGGGCGATATTGAATTTAAGCGCGAAACGTCAATGGCTCAGCCCACAGGCAAACAGCAGCGTGGACCCGTAATGACCCCGCTAAAAGTCACTATTTTTAACTCTATTATCGGAAAAACAGCTGCTTAAAGTCGGTGGTTAACATCCAGCATTATTATAACTTGTTTCAACGCCTGATTAAGCTGATCCAAAGTCGGTAGAGAAATTGATGTCGCTGCAGGAATCAGCAGGAAAACAAGAGTTAGCCCAGATAGCTTTAGCACACTAGCTAATATTAACTCGCTATCAAAGATCCCGGATGTTCTCTGAATGAAGAGTGATGTTAAAAACCCCAAGAAGACCCGGAGAATCTTTACTCATGGTTGAAGAGGTTAAATGTTTCTCTGATTACCTGTAAATCTGAAAAGTCACGCTGTGTCTCCTGTGTTCATGTCGCTTGGGTGAAAGCAGCAAACAGCCGCAACTTCTCGGGCTCCGGTTCCCCTGGCAACCACGAGACGGTATCGCGAGATCTCAGAAAGCCGGTACTTTGAAGAGCCGCTTGTTGAAAGTTCTGTGTCGTTTTCAAGTATATTTAATCTAAAAGTAGAACTTCTCGATAAAAAAGAAGCATGCGGAAGATTTCTGCATCAAATGCCAAAATACTTAGCGGTGAAAAAAAGGATTCAAAGGAGCAAAACTGCGGCTTATTACAAGTCATGCGTCCGAAATCTTCCAGTAGTCACAGCAGGTGAGAATCATCAGCAAAATGCACCGATGGTGTTTATAAACAGGTACTGTTATGGCTGTGAAATCAGCATTTACAGTGTTTAAATATCATAACATACTTATTGTGCACAGTCTTCATTGTACATCCAGTATTTCTTTATGAATAAATCTTATTTTTCGGCATTTTTAAAATCTATTTTAGCTTTATTGTGGACGGCAAAGGAAGTATTTAATTTTACAGGGAAACTTGTTTTTCTTTCCGTTCGCATCACAGTAAAAGCTTTAAAGCTCGAATCTTCGTGTCGGATAAGTATGACTCATTTTTTTTAACTCATAAAGCCTCGTAAATATGTTGTTGTGGTATTTTCCTTTTCTTTTAGTAGTGATATTTAAATGGCATGCTAAATGGTTGGAGTATAAAGCCCATTATGTCCTCGTATTTCAGTACAGAAGTGTAAGAGCACATATTGACTTGACTTTTTGTGAGTTTCATTTTCTCTTATTTAACATACTTGAACATTAATACAAATGAAAATGAAGGGGAAATAACTTCAGTTATAAAATGTAAATATTTGTTTTCTGAAATGTCATCCACTTTTACCTTTTACTCCTTATTGCTGCACATATCTTCAAGAAACTAGTCTTAGTGCATGTTTACTCAGCCTACCTCCTGTCTTTTATGCATGTATGACAATGACTGATCAGTGCCTGACCCCCCCTCTCTGTTCCCTCCTTGTGTTTCTACTTCTCGAAGCACCTGGTATGCAAGAAGCTTGCAGATCCTCATTCACTGCTGCAGGGAGGATTGGTCCCAGACATCTCAGCCTCCCTCGCTGCATCCCCATCGTGAAATCAAGCAACACGAGGAAAGGTCAGTTTAGAAAGGGCACGGTGTTTGACATCATGGGTGTGATGTTCTCAGCAGAGCTGGACTTTCTAACTTTGTATCTCAAGCTGAATTCAGAAAGCAGGTTTCACCCACCATAGTTTCACCTAAATGTATATTATACTCATGACTGAGACAGATTACATGAGCACAAAGTCAGGCATTAATGGGACATTAACAATTTTACCTGGAATTACTCTTTCACAGGCATCACATCCAAAGTAAACATCAGTAATGTACTCATTGTTTCTGTTTGGAAAGGGTTTTAATCTTGTTGTTCAGGCAGCATAATGCAGATTTCCAGATTAATCAGTTCTTTAAAAGAAAATATTTTACATCCTTTTTGTTCCTTTTGATCAGTGATCGTTTCGTATCTGCTGCTAATGATGATATTTTGTCTTACTTTTGCATTTTTATTTAATAAAATGATGCAATCATTCAGTAATTTGGAAACAAAGAGTGAAAATGTTAATTCCTGATGAAGCTGTGTGTTGAGTGAGGTGTGACTGTATTTATCGATATGTTATCTCTCTCTGTGTTTTCTGCATGAAGGACATCGGGGATACCTATCACCCTGCGCCTCCGTCTCTTTAATAACCACATTCAAAGTGCCCGCAGTGTTGTTGTTTGGAGCAGATTAATGGTTGTTGCACGGTTGTGGAAAATATCGACTGCATTCTCCTGATTGCTTCCCTTGATAAAACCGTAAAGCAATTCTGAAACATTCAAAGTTGTCTGAGGCGCAGCACGTAATGAGAAAGCTCTTTGTTCTTCAGAACAGTGTGTGTTTTAGAAACATGTGTTTTAGAGCCTAATCAATATCAGAAATGAGGAGAGAAACAAGTGAAGGTCTTGAAACTTTAAACTTTGCAACTTTTCAAAGCGTAATTATGGTGTACAAATAGGATTTTACCCAAAGCAGTGTGCATGTTGTTTCTTCACGCCTTGAAGGACGTTTCAAAGGTTTGGCCGAGGCTGAAACCACAGGGGGACAGCTGGTTAGCGTAGGAAAGTGTTAGTGAGGAGTTCATGTGTGCAGCTCTCCCTTACTGCTGTCAGCTATGCTATATGGGTGCTCTGTGAAGTAGGGGATGAGCAATCTGCTCTAATAAGGGGAGTGAATAAAGTTAAAAGTGTTGTGTTGTCGATGTGTTCTGTAGAGACTTATTTTCACTGCAGTCCAGGCATATAGTACAAATAGTAATGGGTATTTGGCTACAATTATTTCTATTCAAACTTTTTTTTTAAAACTTCATTACTCAAAAACATTTCCAGATTCAGATTTGAGGTATTTAAGGAAAAGAAGTTCAAAATAAATTTCATTCCAGGACAAAATCTGACATTTCCGTCCCAGATATCCTGTCTTTAAATCTCCTGTTTTCCGTGCTGTTGTTGCAAACTTTAAACACACAAACATCCTGTAGTTTTGGTTTTATTCATCACAAACTTTTCTGCATCAAACTCCTCTTTTTATTACGTTTGCGCACTTTTCCAGATGTTTCTAAACCGCTCGGTTAATCAGCAGTTAGAGTGAAACAGCTGGAGACTCACCACAGACATGATGCCAGTAGATTAATAATCACGTGTTTTAAATATCGAAACTTTACTTTAATAGTTTTTCCTCATTTTTTTGCCCGGCAGAAAGGGAAGAATGAAAAATAAATTTAAATAAATACAGAAGAAAAATGCAGTGGTTTTAAATCTTACGTAAAAAAAAAAAAAAATTTAAGAGTTCAAATCTGATTCCGATCACTCAGATATCAGGTACCAGTTATATTTTTCTGTTAGATGGAGCATTTTGAGGGATTATTCCTTTTCGAATAGAAGCTAAAAAAACAGCTGGTGTGTCCAGAGCTGTGAAATTAATCAAACATATCAGAGTGTAAACTCATTTAAATGAATTATTATCAGTAGAAAGTAATACACCACTGTTTGTTTGAAAGATTTAAGTCATATTATCCTTAATATCTACGTCCAGTTGAACTGTTTTCATGTGATAAAGTAATCCTGATACAGACTTTTTATGGATCAATATTTCGGCTGACATGAAAGTTTTCATCTTTTATATTAATCTCCTTCTCTTACCCCGACGCAAAGCGATCATTCAGAGGTACTTCAAATAAATAAAGCTCTGTGTTAAATTCCTTTCAGCTCAGAATTCTTGCGTGAAAAATCAGAATTTCCACACGTTGTGTTTAAAGCACTTTGCTGTATTTCCTGTAAATAAATATATCTGCAAATTTCTTCTTCATTTCTATCACATTTTGTTTAAAGAAGCTTTCTACTCCTGCTGTATTTCTAATCATTTGTTTGAAGTGCATGAAATCATCTGAAATGGAGAAAACTGCTCATTTTTTATTCTTTGAAATACAAAGTAGAAATTGTTTTATGTGTTTTTGGGGCCTTTTAAACCATGTTTTTATAGTCGTTTCTTATTTGTTGCACTAAAAACAGACGTTTTTTTTTCTGCAGGCTGCTTTAAGCTAAATCGAGTGTTTCCACGAACCTCACCGTAGGTTCCTCTGCCTCTGTACGCTGTGCACATTTCCTTCTCCTGCTCCCAAAGCGTCACAGATTGGTAGATATTTCCCCCTCTGTCTGATTTCCAATAATAGCCAGACATTGTTGAAATAAGCGCTCGCATGAAGTAACAATTTTACAAGAATGTAGCCGGTCTAGTGATATTTTTGACCAGGAATCACTTTGATCTGGGACTTAAACACTCTGTTTGATATGGCTTTCAGATGAACCGTGGTGTGAACCTCACTCTCCGCCTCCCAAAATGGCATCGGGTAGTGATGAGCCTTCTCATATCTCTTTCATGGCTTACAGTGTAAACACGCCGCACTGTTTTTATTCCTTAAGAAAATCACAGACACAGAATCAAACTGTCTTCAGTCAACATTTAGATTCCTAATACGCTGTGCGAAATGGAGCCGCAGAGGAGGAGACTTCTTTCATTAGACACTTCACTGAGGCTCTGAAGTTCGCTCCCTCCATCTGAGATGACTTTAAAAGAGAAACAATGCCTCTGCCTATTGGGGTCTTTGGAGATTTTCTCTCTCATCACGTATTAATGAAAGAGGTGGCATGTATGGAGTTGGAGAGCCGAAGCAGGAAAACCTGGTAGTGAGCGTGCCAAGGAGAGCTGCCTTCATGTGCAGGCGTGTACGACAGGCTGTGCTGTGTTCATCTGATGCTTTGTGTTTGAGGAATCTTTAACTTCGCTCGTTTTCCTCACTCTGCACATTTGTGGATATTTAAGGGTGTGTTTCCGAGAGCTGCCTGTAGAGGGCACACTTCACCTGGGATGCTTCAGGGCTACACCTTCCCCAATCTCTCCCTCTACACACACACACACACTCCCTCACACACACAAACAATATTCATCAGAGTATAATCATCTTATATCAGGCGCAGAGACAGAATGAATTAGAGGTGAGTTCATGCCAGTTATTCTGATGAATGCGGCGCACATCCCTTCCCCACGTTGGCCTCCATTTCTCCTTTAATGAGACAGGCCCATCAAGACGGAGCGGGAGCTTTTTGATATCCTCAGAGGGGCACGGCGCTCGCGAACATTAACGCTCATAATTCATAGCGAATCAAGAAAGATCTTGTTGGAACAGAGGATCACACCAATTACCAGTTGTTTATTGTTTGCTATTGTTGTGTTTACCGCAGTCTAATCATATTTGGAGGTCAGCCACAGCACTACATCAGCTCCAAGTGGAAGAGCGCGTTTGAAGCCTTTCATTCGGTTGTGCCATATTAGCTGCTCTGAGCAGCCCCCGACATTACGCTGCCTTTGCTTTCAAGATGAAACAGAACAAGCATTACATCACTTTCTAAATAACTTCACGAATTAAGGAAATTGCTTGTAAATTGGTCACCTTAAAGAGAGAGAGAGAGAGAGAGAGAGAGAGAGGGGAGAGTATGTTTCATGTACTCGTTTGCCTTCAGATAATAATCATTCACATAATGACTCTTACATGGGAACAAGAGTTTGTTGGATCCTGAGCTCATGTTGTCGTCTGCTCATGTTTGGCCAGACAAAGCTCCCTCTCTTCCTGCTCCTCGCCCCTCCTGTGGACCGGCGAGGAAGCACGAAGGAGAGAGAATCATGGAAATCAGCGAGGCCTTCATTATACCAAGGTCATTACAGCTGCCTTTTATCCTCCTCTGTACTTATAGGAGGTAAGAGAATCCTGTTCTCCATCACCCAAGGCCTCACCTTTGAACGTGCACCAGGGCCAGCACACACACACACACACACATATGCATCAGTTTCTCTTTCATTTGGCCTCCTTGAATTTCATCATTCATTTTTACATAACATTAGTGTGTTAGTGGACGGCGTGCCTGCATGAAGAGGGCGGCTGTTACTTCATGAAAAGACTGAATAATGCACGCGAAGAGGCAGGGGAAGCTGGAAGGGAGCCGGCAACAGAACACGCCATCGCCTCCTTAAAACACCTTTATCAGACAGTTAGAGCTCACACCAGACGAGAGGAATAGATCATACAGCTCTCTGGATTTTTAAGCCGTTACACAACAAGGTAAACTCAGACGTAGGTGAGCTGAACGAATGATTAGAGCCAGAAAAGGCTTTGATTTCAAAGACAGGCTCTCCAAAAAATGTTGATAAAATGTGAGCTACATGTGGCATCTGAACACAACACACTTTGAGTTTCTATCGGAGGAATTTGGAAAGATTTTGTTTTGGTTAAAAATCAGCACGAGGATCCGAAACAAAGAACTCAAGGTCACCGTTTAAGAGACGCCTTTCTGCTCCGAGTTAGGGTCATTACCAGGCTTTAAAGGAACATTAAGAGTCATTGTTCCCAGCATGCATCACAGCACAGCTGAGCCTCAATTTTCAAATATTTGATTAATGGTTTCATAGTTTGAGAAATCAAGTAGTTCTTGTGTCTGTTGTTTTATCTTTAAAATGTAAATGTTTTAATCAGCTCCCTGATTGTAAAAGTAATCAAAAAAACTTCTGCAATAAGACAAAAAAATGTCTGAAAATTTTCAGGCAGCATGAGTAAAAGTTTCTGATGAAACAGGGAAAATATAAAACTGAAAATGAGGTGAAGTTAAACAGGGCTGTAGTGATCAGTCATTTCATCGGTCTCTCTCTCTCTCTCTCTCTCTGTCCCTGTCTGATAGTATTTCTGACTGAAATGTCCATCTGTGAGCTGATTTCAGGTTAAACTGTTTGGTTCCAGAACTTTGATTTGAATTAAAGACGAGGATTAGGACTTTAAAAGCTTTACTCTCTCTCTCTTTGCATCTACGGTGAAAATATTGAGTCACCTTCAGCACTTTTAGCACTTTTCCTCCAAAGCACTTCGTTCTTAACTACATTCTGTAACATGTTCTCGTTTTGTTTGTTTTTGCGAGTCACTTTAGCATTTTACCTTCAATTTTTATCTCTAAGTATTGTCTGTTTAAAATTAATCTTGCATTATTGTAATGTATTTATATATTTATGTATTGACGTGTGCTGCTGACCTCTTGGTCAGGTCACCCTTGCGAAAGAGACCTCGATCTCAGTGGGTTTTCTACCTGGTTAAATAAAGGTTAAATAATTGATTCACAACAAGAAAATCTGGATGGAAAATCACTTTGATGTGTCTTAACAGAACATAAAAAGTGTTTCTATGAAGAAATGTGGAAAATCTTAAAGGAACAGTTCTTGTAGTTTAGAGTGTGAAACCCAGAGGGGATCACGCTCCGTTTAGAAACTGGCCAAAAGCTTTCAGCTCCTGCAGACGGGATCAGAAACTCATATATGAAACGCTCAGTGCTTCAACGTTTTGGGTTAAAGTTTAGTTGAGAACATCAAGTTACTAAACTTAAATGAGCGAAAGAATCTGTGTCACATCTTAAAATGAGCGGACGTGTCGTTTTTATACAGACTCACTCGAGCGAGAAAGAAAGAGAGTTTCTGTTGAAGAGATTTAGACTCTGTGCTCGTCTTTCCAGAGATGCTGCAGCAGAACGATCATTTCAACCTGTGTCATGAGGTCTTAGCCTGATTAAACAACTTGAAGCAGAAAGAAAATCTCTCTCTCCATATTTGAAGTAAATTTCTTTCTTATTTTTTTTGTATTTTTTTTAGATGTAACAGCTGAAGAAACAGAAGGATGAACTGCAGCAAAGTGCAGGAGCTGAACCACAGACTGCAGCCATGAGGTCTCCATCCTCTGGATACGAGGTGTGTACTTTCACCAGTGATCCATAACGTCAGCTCAGGGGCTTCGTCACTAAGAGTCGAGCTTTTTTTTCCTGCTGAAGTGTGCGGCGTCAGTGAAACACGTTAAAATGAGTGAATAAAGCTGCAAAAACTTGGATTTTACCGTCACGTGTCCGTCACAGCAGAAACACTCAGAGACCAAGAGGAGCGTATGAAGAAAACGTGAGCAAAGTCTCCTGATTTCATGCACCCTAACAGCTGATTGATTATTTTATTGAGTGAATTTGTAAAGTATGAACGCAGGGATCAAAAAAAACAGAGCTCCCCTGGTTCCTGTTTTCAGCGTAATGGAACTTTAAGTTTCTGTAATCAGGACATTAGTTTCAAAGTTTGGAGCGCAGAGTGAAATAATCCCTCTCCACATTTAAAGTTGATAATTTTAACGAGCGTGATGAGACGGTTGAGATGAGTGATCTTAAAGAGAGGGAGAGTGTCTCTTCATGTGGGCCAGAAAGCGTCTCCGCCGTCCGTCTCAGCGTCTGTGTCTGATTTGAGACTCTGCATTGATCTGATACCACCAAGAACTGGCCTGCATATCAACCAGCGCTGCGTGCAGCTCCTTAGAGGGGGGCGATCTGTGTGTGTGTGTGTGAGTGGGAGTGTGTGAGAGTGTGTGTGTAGGCTGGTGGCTGCAGTCCAGGTGAAGGGAAAATGTATTCAGAGTTATGTGCTGTCCATTGATAGTCATACAAACTGTAACATCCCTCTGAAGTCCAGCTCAGCGCCTGCCAGAACACATTGGCCTGCACTTCTGATGCTGACATCATTTAATCTTTAGGAGGAGCTTCAGTTTCTGTCCCAGATCCTTGATCTGGTTCACCTTACAGGATGAGCCCCTCTGTCCACCCTCCAAAACAAACACACTCATTATTGTACTCACTCCTGTCCAACACACACACACCGTCTTCCTGCCTTTGGGTAATAAAAGCTCTCTGTGTTCGAGCCGCAGCGATGCATTAAATGTAGTGTCCTCATCTGGTCTGCATGGGAACCGACGACAGGCCGGGAGATATCCGCTTTCACGCACATAAATACAAAAATAATGTTCTTCGTACTGAGGTTTCTGGATGGAATCCGTCCACAGGAAACAATAGTCTCTCTGTTTTTTGCGCCCCGGCTCTTGTATAAGCACAGAAAAGCTTCTCTCGGATTGGAGAAGACAGAAGAGCTCGGGAGACGGCGCTGGAAAAAAGATGAACATGAGGCACCTGATCGGACAGGATCAATGAAAAGCAATTAGATTATAAGTCTGTGGCAGCAGCTCAGGACTGCAGAGGCCGAGACCTTCGCGGAGAAGGAGGAAGGAGGAAGGAGGAAGGAGGGTGTAAAGGGAGAGACGTGTCAGACGTTCACACAGGAAGTGAAGGAATCCATGAAGCTGTGATTACAGTATTTACACGTGTTCGTCTTGCCTGTCGTGTGATTTGCGTGTGGCTCATGTGTTTTGCCTAACATCTATTGTCATAAAGATGTGTGATTATTAAGGGAGCAGGGTTCCTCACAGCGGGGAGAAAAAAGGGGGCTGAGCCGACAACAGGTTGGGCCTCCCTTTGTGTCTTTGTTTGAACGCTCGGCAAATACATATTCATGCTCCCAATATGCACACCATAGCACACATTTGTTTGCAATCTTTGTTTATTTGGGTTGCATACATTAATAGAAGCACTTTCTTTGTATTGCGCTTTCAATGCAAACAGGGGCCAAGTGCTAATAGCAAAGAAAGGATCCGCGTGAAAGAGGCGAACGCAGGCTCCAGGAGCGATGCCTTGTTATTTCACTAGTATCCCTGCGAGAGGTTATAAGCGCTTGTAGCAGGCCAGCTATTAAGCTAAACCAGGCCGCGCTGTGTTGTGTGTGTGTGTGTGGGCTGAAAACACACAAGTCCTGACCATTAGTGTACCATCTGTGCCTGAACTACAGAAGCTCAGGAGAGTTTTTCTTTCAATTTGTGGGAGTAATGATGACACGGAACAAATCAGTCAGTGCTCACGGCAGGCTTTGTTAGTTTATTCTAATGTTTTATTCTGTTTATGTGCTGCATCTGTGGCCCTTAAAAACAAATGAAGGTGTAAATGTATGTGTAGTTTACAATGAAGTGTCTCTCTCTCTCTCTCTCTCTCTCTCTCTCTCTCTCTCTCTCTCTGTGCATGTGCTCCTTCCCGACACTAGATGGCTGTGTGTGCTGCGTGCAGCCTCCTCGCGCTGCCCTGGAAATGCAACGCTGAGCAGAGACTTTTGTTGATAATTCTTTGAGACACTCGGGTTATGAAAACACACGGATGCACAGACGTTGCACACAACATAATGTTTTGATGTTTGAATTTGCCAACCCTTCATTTCTTTAAAGAAGTCACGAACAAGGGATTAGATATACTGTCATCACAAAAAGTCAGGCACGCGTTCCACCGGCTGAGGTGAAAGTGCACGTGAGTCGATTTAAAAATAAACTCTACGCCGTGTCAATTTTGATATATATCCGACAAATCTGGGGATTTTGTTTGCGCGTGAGGAAAACTTCAATAAATCTGACAGATTTCAAAACAAGTCAAAGGTGTCACACAGAGCTCCTGACACCTTATTTATCATAATCATAACTCCAACGACGCCTGCTCCGCTTTTACATCCGCGCATCTGCTGCGTGTGTTTTGTGTAAGAGGCTATTTGTAGTTTCATTAAGTGCAGTAAACGCGACCACATAGAGCCCTCGGTTGCAGTATCGACTTTGAAGATTGCCTTTCTTCTTCTTCTTCTTCAGAGGCCGTCCGTCTCTTTAGCCCGGAGCTCCCAAACCGCACAGCCGGCCGGTTGGTGGTGGCCTTTTATTATGATGTCAGCACTTCGCTTAAAGAGCATTCAATATCTCCAGGACGACCGTCGGTGGGACATCAATAGACTAATACACACACACACACACACACACACACACACATGCACAGTGGATGGCTATTCCTCATAGGCGGTCAGTTCATTTACTCATTGATTTATCGGTGGCTGACAGTGTAATGGGATTAAGTAGCAGTGATTATCACAAACAAACAGGTTGTTTGTTTTTGCTGCATCTGTCTGCTGCTGTATCTGAGTTTCAACACCGCTCTGCAAAGGTCATCAAACACACACACACACACACAGTCTACATAAAGCATGCCTTTATACATTGTCCAGCAAAATAAGAAATATCCCAAAGTTCTGTGAGGATGATGTGGTTTCTGGTTTGACCCTCAGCTGCTCCCGAGGCTAAAGAATCGCTAATAAAGGAGCGAGCAGGGAGACAAATGAGCAAAGCAGAAAGCGACTGGGTCTTGCTTTATTAGACGAAGGTGATGCAGAAAACAAGCGAAGCTTTGTGAGACAGTCGTAGCCACATAAATCAGGGTGTGATTACTCCAGGAGCTGCTGTTATTGGGTGCTAACACTGCTGCGCTCGCTCTTTAACGTTATTAACACTCTTAATAGTGAGCGACAGCTGCTAACAGGAGCCGTGCCTGACGGAACAGAACAGAACCAAACCAGCAGCTGGAGCAACAGGAAGCTCAAAAATAACATTCAGAAGGTTTAAAGAGTCGACGCTGAGTTCTTTGTCTGCTGTGTGAGAGCATGCACACCTCCACGTCTCCATCTCCTCCTGCATCTCCAGCTCTGTAATTCATGCAAAATGAAATAAAAAAAAAAAAACCTCCTTAGCAGTATGCAGATTTCTTTATGCAAAGCAGCATTACCTATGGTGCACGGACGGCAGCTAATGCCTTTGATCAGTCTCTCTGACATTCTCTAACTACTGAGAAGAAAAGAACTTAAAAATTGTAAAGGCTCTTAATTGAAGTGAACATAAAAGAAGATACATGGTGTTAATTGGTATACGCTAAGAATAATCCAGACCTTGGAGACCGCTGTCCCTTACCGGCCCCCCTGCCAAAGTGTCAGGATTTACATCTTTAATTCAAGATTTCCCCACATTAATTACCTCGCAGGCAGCGAGATGCGGATCACTTCATTTTAAAGTATAATAAACATCCAAATAGTCCCCTCCTCCTCCCTGCTCAGCCATGAATATCAATTTTTGTTAGTGTGCAAAAGCCTGTTTGGACTCTTTTTTTTTTAAGGGGGGCTGTGCAGAAAGTAGCAGGTTTGTGAAGCAGTTATTGAGATACAGTAAGAGGAGAGAGTGGAATAATAAACATTCTGAACGGGAAGGTAAAACACGACCTGCTAGAAGACAAACAACACAGCTGATGGATATCTTTTTACGTGACGTCATTTTGGCCACTAATTTGTGTGTGTGTGTCCAGTGTGTGTGTGTGTGTGTGTGAGCATTCACTTTGCAGTGAAGTAAAGCAATTTGAACACCAAGCCCGGCTTTGACCTTTGATTATGAGAGGAATACAGCAGTGCTCATATCCCAGGCCTCTCTGTTCCCTCTCAACATGATGAATGGGACACTCCGAGCTGCAGGACAAAACAACCACCGGTGTGCACACACACACACACACACACACTCACACACACACACACACACACCTGTACGCACGTGCTCACACAGAGAAATGCTGACAGACAAATGACACACTGATGGAAAGTGAAGCACTTTAAAGTCCTGAAATGCCACCAGCAGCGCACACACACACACACACACACACACACACACACACGTGCTCTTTAACACACACAGTTGCTGTGATATTGAAACACCTTCTCTGTCTCCTTCTCTTTAAAGCACATTTAACTCTGCGCTGCCCTTGAAACTAAGTGGCTAAGCTGAGGCTTTTATCCTGTGAGCAGGTTCATGTATGGATTTATGAGCAGAAATAGAAACACACATTATGGCTTATTGAAACACTTTCAAACACAACCCACTGTGGTTAATTTTATGCGCTTTATTAAGCAACAATAAGCAGTTTATGTAAACACAGTTCAAACGCGAGCTGCTCCTGTACACCTTAAAAAAAATCCCCCTTTTTTGAAGCTGTTTTATTTTTGGGTTTTATTGTAATTTATTGGCTCAAAGTGCGCGATACAGTGTTAAAACTGATTTGATACGGAAACCTGCAGGGACATATTAATTAAAATAGCAATCTAATTAGCATTCCACTGTGACCTAAAAGTTGAATATTATTAGAGCTGCAACCGTCGGCTGTGATGAAAAGCGCTAACATGACAGTGAAATTGAAATTCAAAGAGCTGGAGATAATGTACACACAGATCAAAAGAACAAACGGTGGGGAGAAAAATAACACACCAAGAAGTTTTACATTTCAGCGCACGGGGGAAAAGCGGCGCGTGCACGCTCGCTCACATGACACACACACACACACATGCATATACACACAGGCTTCTGCTCAGTTTGAAACAGAGTTTAATCCACAAGTCTAGCAGACACATAAACCACGACTATGATCATCAGTAAACACCTGAATGATGGAAGAAAACCCCCAGCACGCTCTGAATATTGGCTCGTTCTTTAAGATGTGTCAGGAGAAAATCGTTTCTTAAAGGAACAGTAACGTGGTCGTATTTAATTTGAATTTAACTTTGCTCTAAAATGTGGTAAAAACACAACTTTTTTTTTTCAATATGTTTCTAGTTCCCCTTTTTGAGGTCATGGAGCCTGTTCCCCACCCCCTTCTTCCAGCCTCCCATCCCCCTTTCACTGGACGCAAGGTGGGTCCACACTGGGCAGGTCTCCAGCCAATCACAGGGCTGACATGTAGGAACAGATCATCATTCACACTTTAGAGTGACCAATCAGCCTGACGAGCATGTTTTTGGACTGTGGGAGGAAGCTGGAAATCAAACATGGAACGATCTTCCAATGAGGTAACAGTGCCAACCACTGCACCACCATACAGCCACAAAAAAAAAAGTGCTAGATACTAAATTCAAGAACTTTGGACCAAATTTTATTTGAGATCTAGAAATTTATGAAATGATAAATATATTTTTAAATAAGCAGGAATTGTTGTTCTCTCAGCTTATTTATGGAAATTAAATTTACAAACGTGTATTTTTACAAGATTAAAACTTGAACATGCTAAGTTGCTCTCCCACTTGCTCACCTCTTTCATGCACACGTCCCTGCCTCATGATATCCACGCCATCTATAATCAAAATGAAATTAATGTCAACGTTGATGTTTTTCATGATGATGATAAGAGAAAAAAAGACTTGAAGCAATTTAAAGCACTTTCCTCAGTTGTTTCTAGTTGTTTCTAGTTGTTTACGAGGCCCAGAATGTGTTGTGACTTAGCTGTATCTGCCGTCATGCTATGTTTACTAGCCGGGTGTAAACAAATATGTATGACCAATAGCATCTCGTATCACTGGGGTGAAGCGTTCGGAGCTGAAAATGGAGATTAAGCTGTTTTGATCAGGCTGTGTCTGGTTAATTCAACCAAAGCAACCTGTAAAAGCACAGACACGTGCATGGTACCCTGCAAGCTGGTGGTGCTAGCTCTGCTAGCGTTAGCCGCACTCTGTAAACCGGTTTGACCGATTTAATTTCCATTTAAACGACTAAGCTCTTACTCTCAGACACACATCATTTTGGACAAAGGTGTTTGTGACACTTTAATTTACAATAAAAACAGTAGAAAATCCAACAGTGGAGTATGAAAGATGCACTAGTTTGGTTTATTATATGAAGTAGGGATGCACTGAAATTTTAGCCACTGAAAATTTTCAGCTAAAAATATCCTAAAACTGCATTTTTGGTTTTTGTCCGAAAGAATTTTATCACCAAAACGACACGGCTGAAATAATACGTTGTGATGATGCAAGCATGAACCGCCATTTTTGTCTGGATAAGGGCTGACGTATTTCAAAATATCTGTGAAAGACCCACAGTTAACGATTTGTAAAGCCTGAAATGATTGAGAAATGATCCAGGCCGTAATGGAAGCTCTCCGTATCGTGCCCGGCGGAGCTCTGCCCCGATGCACACAGACAAGAAGACAGAGAGTCGGTGAAAATAATGTCACAACCATCACAAGAGATGCAGGAAAAAGTTCCACCTTTTTTCAAAACACTACCAGGGCATCTCTGCGAAGAAGGCGTAATTTCTCTTCTTCTTCTTTCTTTCTTTTTATTCTTTTTTGTTATTTGAATAATTACTATTAATTTAATTAATTTGAAGTGGTGCTAATAATTGGCATAATAATTTCTTTTGGTGTTTCAGTTTTCGGCCAAGGATTTGTATTTCAGTGCATCCTTAGTATGAAGATTTTTTTTTTTTTTACCTCCTGCAGATTTTAAGTAATTCAGGCGTCATTTTTGTCATTTCATAACTTGAAGTAATTAATTTCTGGACTTTTTAGGTGAATGTTGCTCAATGTAAGTCCAATAAGACATTTAATGAAAATTAGACAAACACTTGATCAGATTTCCGTTTTTACAGTGTAGATTCATGTATGATGGGTTAACCCCTGACATGCTGCAGAGTGTAGGTGTCTAATAGATGCACATGTTCCCTGTTTAACATACTGATCTGTGTAATATACACACACTTTACTGAAGATCAATATTTATTGACTACATTTATCAATATTTTAATGTAACGTTCAAGTTTCTGCAGGAAGTATCAAAGCTGCGTCTTCACACATCATCTCCTGGTGTTTTCTTATGACCGCCGAGCTGAGGTCAGAGGTGGATAACCTTTTTTATTCAGCTCTTTGTCGCTGTTAAAATCCAATCAGCAGCCCTGCACAGCCACAGTGGTGGAAGTTTTCTTCCAGTGAAGCAGGAGGAAGCGGAGTATAGGTTTAGGTTTCTGGATTATTGACACTTCACTGGAGCTGACATGTTTCATCATATCACCAAAACAAGCTGCTGCTCTCGGTCTCTGGGCAGCTGCTTGACCTGTATCATCCACACGGTGAACCATGCATATATATTAAGCCTCATACAGGTCAGGACAATCAGAGACGTCCACACAGAGGTCAGAGCTCTCCTCTCTGCTCCGTGTTACTTGTCTTTAACCTTCAGGGCTCCTCTGCGTCCCTTCAGGGACGGATGCTGCATATTCCTGCTCAGCCTCCTCCCTCTTCGGGTAAAAGCCTCAACACTTTTCCTACCGCTCTACAAGTGGGTGTGTTAACATGTGTCCCTGCAGTGGGCCGGCGCGCCAGCCAGGCACTGATAATTATTCATTAGTATTCATTAGTGTGAGGTGCTGGCCGGTGCGGGGCTCATGTCGAATCAGTGTTTTGACGAGGCCTCGGCCCGGCGCGGGTCAGCGAAGAGCCAGTAATTAGGCCCACCAGTCAGGAGGCATTTCTCCTCAGCACAACACGTGAGGGTGAGAGGGGGGAGATGCAAACGCCAGGAGGGCGGCTGCAGAGAGCGAGGAGAAGGGAGGGGGGTGAGGTTTTTCAAACGTAGGCAAACCTTGGCCTGCTTAGGTGACGCGGAGCACCTTAACCTCGCTCCATCACTCACTCCGTCCTCGGTTGTCTGCTTTGTTTCCGTTCCTCCTCTTTGAAGCTTTTTTCTTAAAACTCCTCTTCCCTCCGCTCTTCGCTCTCTGCTTTACATTCGTGTGTTTGTTTGTTTCATCCTAATGTGTCTGCCTTTGTTGCACATGTTTATTTATGGCTCTTTGCATGTCGCATGCTCGATAATAACAGCAGTTATTACCACTTAGAGGCGTAATTGTGTAACGGTTAACATGACAGAGTGGTCGCCTCCGAGGGATGCGGTTAGTGTTGTAAATGTGAGCAGGGGCCTAACTGAATTAATCTAATCTGAAGATAATTACACCGGCTGGAACAAAGCTGGACCAGATTTATCAAACCGCTTCCAGTGAGCTGGGGAAGGGGGAGAGTTTCCTGCACACCTGGAGAGGTGAGAGGCCTCCGGTGCACCTCAAAGCGGTCTGATGCAGAAAAGAGGCTTCAGCACTGACTGACAGGGACTGAAGAAACACGGAGTCAAGTGTTGGAGGGTGGTGTTAATGTAAGGAGGTGACGACACGTAACAACAGTTTACCTTGAATTAAAAAAAAAAAGAAAGAAAAGAAAAAGACTCCCTCTCTCTCTTCCTCTTCTTGATCTCTCACATGGGAGGAGGAGAGGAAGTGCCTTGCATCACCTTGTGTATCCTGACATGATTCCAGATTAGACAAATTCCCTCAACTACAAGCTGATGGCGTGACACCCTCCCTCCTTCCCTTTCTCTCCTCCCCTCCTCTCTCCTCTCTCGGTCTCAGGCGTGCACGTTGCTCTCCTTCAGATTTATGACACCGCCGTATAGGTGCACTTGACAGCTCTCAGATTGGCGCTGCAGAAGAGGGAGATCCCAAAGTGAGGTGGGTTAGCTGGGTAAATCTATCAGGGGTCCGTTCTGGAGGAGGAGGAGGAGGATGAAGAGGGTGTGTGTGTGTGTGTGTGTGTGTGAGAGAGAGAGAGAGAGAGAGAGAGAGAGAGGGGAGGGAGGGAGAACCGAGGGATAGGAGGAGAGCGAGGGAGAGAGGCCCCGCTGAGCACATAAAGCCTCCACGCTGAGCACAACCGCGGCTGGCTGACAGTTGTGCTCAGCCTTCACTGTAATAATGAATAAAAGGAAACTCCCTGCAGATTACACATCTTCCATGTTTTGACATTGACCTTAATACATAATTTAAACACAAAGCCTGAAGAGTGTGTAACGAGATAAGAGAGGACCAGAGGGTAGAGGAAGGATGCCCAGCCTTAAACATACAGGCCCAAAAAGCCCCTGAGCTGTAATGACTCTAATATGAAGCCTGAGAGGAAGCGTGTTGCTTTAATTTCATTCCTAAAAGGATCCCAACAGTTTCAGGGAGCCGACTATAAGATGGAGAGTGTGTGTGAGAAATGCAGTGATTCGTGTTTATCGAATCCCCAGAGGGAGGAGAAGGTAGCGTGCACACCTCAGTCGAATAGTAATGTGTGTGTGTGTGTGTGTGTGTGCCACTTCTCCCTCCAATGTGTGAAACCTGAAAAGAGGTATTTGTCACTGTCAGTGTCACTCCTTGACTCCTGAATGTGTGTGTGTGTGTGTGTGTGAGAGAGAGAGAGAGAGTGTTTTCCTCGGGGCGTGTGAGCTCTGTGATGTGTAGAGTGACTGTTTACAGCCGTGTTTGCTGAGCCAGCGCTCTCTCTCTCTCTCTCTCTCTCTCTCTCTCTCTCTCTCTCCCTCTCACAGGTTATGTCACTCCAGCTGAGGTCACGGTGTCACAGGCGCTGACAGGAAATGCTTTCTTCTGACAGATTCCCCGAGTAGAAAAACACCAGACTGCAGGGTTTAGAGGATCGTGTCCACCGCATCCATTAAGGACTCTCTCTGCAGCAGTCAGGGTTTAATAGGGGGTTGGAATCGCCAGAGGCCTTACAGTAAAATGTTAGCCTGCTCCTTTAGCCTCTTCAAATCTGAGCTTGGATTTAAATCACTTGTTTCAGGATTGTGATTAACGATGAAGTTTTCAATCCTTGAACTACGTTAATGTTTTCATTGCATTAAACAGACAAACAGAGTGACCAGTGCTGAGAAAAACACCTGCCATAAACATTGTTCTCGACAAATAAGATAAAAACTAAGTCCAAAGTTTTGTTTTATAGTCCTCAGCAGCCTGTGACAAAAACTTCTTATTCTGTAAAAAGAACACCGTCTCCTTTAAGACACTCATAAAACCTCCTGACTTCTTTCAGGTTCGCCATGTTTCCATCTTTTGTCTTCGACGACATGATTTGCGCTTTGACATTAACCACACTTTTAATTTTTGGTCAAGGTCTTTTTTTTAATTGTTTTATAACAGTTATACAGGAACTAACTTATAAACATAAACATATAAACATAAACATATTAACCCCCCCACACACACCAACCCACCCATAGCTTCAACAGAGCCACTTTCCCAGTGTACCTTACTTCATGTAAAAGAAAAATAATAAATAACAAAATAAATAACTAAATAAAATAAAAATAAAGTTGGAATAGATCATAAAACACAAATTAAAATAATATAATAAAAAATAAAATAAAGTAAATAAGATGATTATATACATTATATACATGTATAAACATAAATATACATATACATATGCATGTAAACATACAATAAGAATAAATAGAAAAGTAATTTTTTTTTCTGTATAAGTTAAGAAAAGTTCAGCAAGAATCAGTCCTGCTGTAACGTTAGCATTAAAGCTATATTTATATATTTATTTATCAAAGCTGAAATTAAAAACCAAAACCATTTTTTTACTAACTTTCACAACTTTTCTGTCGGTTGGGATAACCGTCTGTTAGCGAACTCCTGATGTTGACCTCTCTCAACTTCTGTTGTGTTTTGGTGTTTGCAAATCGTCTGACACCTACAGGCCACCGTACAAATATGAACATGTACGGGGTGTCGTACTGTCGAATGGATTTTGGATGTTAAAGCTTTGAGGACTCTTCAGGAACTCTCAGACGGTGGGAAAGAAATCTGTGAAAATTCCGTCAAATAAGAATCAAATATAGTTTTTAAATCTTCAGCTGTTTTTTAACCCATATCACTAGATGATGTTTTAAACACCCAAACGGTTAAACGAATATACAAGACTGGCCTCAGAGGCTGCTGAGGTAGACCCAGGTCCCCTCCAGTGACCTGCAGGGACACAAACACAGAAACAGGAGAAGTGAAAAAGCACAGCTTCAGGTTTAAACTCTGATATTTACCCTCAGAGTACCAATTATTTAAGGTTTTTGCCAAATATTTTGTTGGAATATATATTTTTAAAGTTGCAGGAAATAATGTCTGCAAAAGGTAAAAACATGTTCATTTTGTAATAAGCTATGTCTTTACTTCTGTTTATCCAATTGAGTTATTTTTGTTATATATTTTTATTACATGACATTAAAACCTAACGTAGATTTTGCACACGCCTGAAAAATGTTGATCAAATTGTGGAAATCATTTAGTGCATCTGTTTTCAGACGGCTGTGCTGATTGTTTGAAACAAACTTCTCAGTAAAAACTTGAATCAGACTTTAATAATTTCAATAATAAAACAATAATACAAAACAAAAATAATATCAGTACCAGCTGTGTCAAGTTTCTCCCGCTCGTGTAGGGTTCAGATTTTGTTTTAATTTTCAGTCTGTGGACTGAGTGTGTTGCTCTTTTTCTGCTGTGTGTGTTTCATGCATTAACAATCATTACAACCCAATTAAAGGCTGATTACGTCAGCGGTGGCCTGCTAGGTGCTGTGAAACACAGATGCAGATATTAAATATGAATTACAGAGGCTGTATCACACACACGCACACACACACACACACACACCCTCCCTTCCCTCTCTCACTCCCTCCTCTCAAACCCTTTCGTCTCTGGCTCCTCAAAGAGACACCGCTCTGTAATTGAAGCAGCGTGTCGAAGCCGTCTTCCTGTCCGCGTGTAACCCTCTGATTCTCGCTCTTCTCATTAGTGTCATAATTACCGTTGGTTTGAGCGCGCAGGCCTGAGCGAGCCCCTCAGCGAGAGCGAAGGTGAGAGTGCGGGCCCGTGGCGCTCTCAGTCGGAGGGTTTGTCCTGACCTCCATCCCAGTAGGGGGCAGTGGAGATGTACTGAAGCCAGCCTGCGTGGCGTCCTCAGCTCTGTGTACGAGGTCTTTTAAAGGCTAAGCAGCATGCTGCTTTGCATGGAAACAAGCTGCTGTGAGGAGAAAACTGATTGGTTGATTAATGAAACATGAAGATTTTCTGATGCTCCCTTTTCTCATATTTTATGTTTCCTCTATCGGTCGTCCATGAGCCTCCTTCTTCTTCATCCTGTGACTCCACACACCTGTCAGTGTGTCCTCAGGCCTTGGCCTCCGCCTGCGTCTCCAGGCTTTGGGCGCTCTTTAGGGGATTTGCTTGGCTGCAGCCTAACCAGTCCTGAACAGCCTCCAAGTGGTCCAGCTGGGTTGGCCATCCAGTGAATGTGTGTGTGTGTGTGTGTCAGAGTGTGTGTGTGTGAAGGGATTTGTGCCATCATGGCTCAGTTAGCGCACCGAGCCACAACTATGACTGCGATGGCAGTAGTACTTTGGTGCTTTGCCATCAGGCTGTCCTCCAAGGGCCGTGTCAAGACAGAGAGCGAGAGAGAGAGGGAGAGCGAGAGAGAGAGGGGGGGGAGTCTTGGTGCTGGTGTGGATGCATATGTGTGTGTGTGTGTGTGTGTGAATGTGCTGGGCGATGCAGGGCGGTGCTCTACTTCTGCAGCAGTAATCTAATGAGCCTGTAAACACACTCATTTGACATCATTAATTGGAGGGAGATCAGAGATCCGGGATTTGTGTGTGTGTGTGTGTGTTTGTGTGTGTGTGTGTGGTAGTGGTTGGAGGGTTCTCCCATCAGAGAGGGTTCTCCCAGATCAAAGATTTAGAGTGTGAAATCCTTGATTATGCGACAGAGAGACACATTAGAGGCAGTTTTCTGCCAAGCTGAGCGAGCAGCGGAGAGTTCGGCCGGTGCCAGCAGCAGGCCTTGATTTCAGCAGTGAGGAGAGCTAAATAACACACACACTCACTCACACACACACACTCACACACACTGTACCCTCTGTTTGTCCATTTTAACCACAAGTGGACAAATTAAGGTTGGAAGACGAGACGTTAGCTCGTTCCAGATTATTGATTCTGAAGTATTTCTGCAGTTTTAAACGCACGGAGCTGCTCTCAGAGAAAAGTTTGAGTCCTCCGTTTAACCGTGACGGGCTGGATCCGTCAGCTCTAATTGTGCCTCCGTACTGCTTCACTCACATCCGTCAGCTGGATCTAAGCTGGGGGGGGGAACAGTGACGGAGGAGTCGTCCTCTTCTCCAGTCCAGTCCTTAATGATCTTTCTGCCTACCACCCGCACAATGGCCCACACCGCCGCTCGCTTTCATTTACAGAGCGCCGCTCTCTGAACTCCCCTCATCAGCCCTTTGTTCCTGGCCGTTTCATGTTTTTTTGGAGGGGAGTTGAACGGCGGAGCTGTGTATGGGATACTTCTGAGTGAGTGCTTGAGAGAGACAGCTAGAGAAGGAATTTTTCCAGTGCAATACATTATGAAGATTTCACTTTCTGCCTTTGATTCTGCTCTGACAGTTGTCCTTCAGCCCTCCTTTAAAGTCCCACTTTCAATCCCTAATGGCTGTCATGTCGCTGCGCTCTCTGGACTCTTACTCAAAGTGTCATTGGCATAATGGTCGGCAGCCGTTGGCCTCTTTTGATCATCCATGCTGTGTGCGGGAGCAACTGGAGCCGAAACAGTGAGGTGTGTGAGGAGTGTGTGTGTGTGTGTGTGTGTGTGCAATACTTGCACCTCTGCTCAAGCTGCCACTCCAAGGCAAAGCTCCACGACCGGAAATCTAAAATTCACTTTCAAATAGTTTTCCTCCTGTTCCTGGTGCCTAATAGCCAGGCAGTGGAAAGTGTGTGTGTGTGTGTGTGTGTGTGTGTGTACTCATTAAAGGGATAGCACAGGTTTCTCCTGTATCAGCATCTCAGCCCAGTTTGGCACTCCCTCAACGGTTATGTGCACCACAAAGGGATGAAGGAAGAGCCGTGAGGGAGAAAAAACCAGGAGGGAGAGTGCAGACCTGTGTGTGTGTGTGTGTGTGTGTGTTTGACAGTAAGCCGAGGCCTTGGACACACGGAGCCAAACTGCACCCAAGTTCAAACACCTCGTCCTGCGTTCAGACGTATCAAGCCCTTCCAAGATAAATTCTCACTCAGCGGGCCAGAAAGAGCACATCTGAGCGGGACGATCGGGCCAGGAAGCATCCGGAAGAGCCAGCAGAGCCGTGTGTTCGCAGGATTACATTATGTTCAAACATCCTGGGCTGAAACTCTGTGTTTACATCCAAGCGGCGGATCGGCCTCGTCTCATTCTCTGCCTGCCTCACCTGCCTGCCCGCAGCGGCTCCAGGTGTTGAATCCAGGGCCTAAGGCGCTGACTCTAACGCCGTCCAGAGATGGAGGCCAGAGAGCCGCCGCAGGGCTGCTGCACCTTTTGTTTTAAGCTCTCCGTTCAGTCAGACTGTCTCTATTGATTCGGGCGTTGTTAGTAATTCCACAGTGCTCTCTTTTGCTGCCCTTTGACCTTTTGTAGCTTTATTCTCTTCACGCCTGATTCCCCCTCCTCAGTCTCTGCTTGCATGCTTTGTTCCTGCAAAATGTTAAATTATACAAAGCTCACTACCTCCTACTATCTGAACTCTGAACTTTGATGCACAGTGCAGCAGTTTGTTTAATCAAAATCCTACATTTCTGTTGCAGCAGTTTCCAAAAAAAAAACTTTTCCTTTTTCCCTTCTTTAGAAAACTTTTTCACTTCTAAGTTAATCGATTTGCCTTTGGACTTATTTATTTAGCACACACACTCTACACACACACACACACACACACACACACATGTGTGCAGCCCTCCCCTCCCCTTTATCCACAGAGGGATCCAGATCAGAGCGTTCGGCCAAGATGCTGTGTGATGTAAAGTTCTGGAGAATAAAAGATGTCTCTTCCAATAACATATTTCCTGCATGTATCGAAAGACGTGTCAATTTCAGTTACACCTGGCGCGGCGGTTGGAAAACAGAGTTCTCAGCTTCTAAAAGACAATGCCATAGCAGTCACTCCCCACCTGAATGACTGATACATTAAACATGCAGGAAGCAGCGGGAGGACACTGGGGAAGGAGCGTTCAAAGACAAAAACAACGCATCCAAAAACAACAAAAAAAGGAGAAGATGTTGCTCGCTGTCTGCTGCTGCTGCTACCAGCGCTGAATCCAAGTCATCCAGGAACAGACTCAGAACCAAACCTTTCACACAATGCTGAGAGAATTAGAAAATAAGCGCCATTAAGATCCAATTTAAGCTGTGTTTGGATCCCCAGTTAATTCTAGCCGCCAGTAAAAATCTATTTCTGTATCTGTGTGATATTCCAGAGATGTTTGACACCGCTAACCGAGCGTTTTCTCACTTTCCCACCCTGTGAAAGCTCCTCCAGAGGCAGCTGATCACACAGAGGTTTGTAAGAGGAGCCGAGCAGCATCTCTGCTCTCTGGTTCCCTGACAAGGACTGTCAGCGCACGAACAGTCTGTGGACCAGACGTCCTCGCCCGGCTCGGGAAGTGCTGACACAGCTGCCCCACAGGCTCGGCCTGTTGTGGGAAATTAATTCAGGCAAGTCGGAGGACACCTCAGTGAGGGAGGCAGACTGAAGGGGTCCTGTGAGGCAGGCGGTGTGAAGACGGGTTTGTCGTCTTTGTTCCCTGCTGGATGCTTTTTTACTCCATTGAAGAAAGAGCTGGTCTCTGTCTCTGAGCTAAATGAAGGACTCGTGTTCGCTCTCTTCTTCTTCTTCAGTATTTAAAAACAAATCCCCCCCGAGAAACGACACCCTGCCTCTCCATGTTGCGTCCCCTCTTGCTGCTGAACTCTTAAATGCTCTCTCATGACACAGATTGGGAAGCTGTCGCTTGTTGAAAAGCAATAAAAAAAAAGCAGCAGCATCTCGTGTCAGCGTTTAGCTGTACAGGACTTTGACGTGCTCCAGACGGAAGCACATCCCGAAGGCTGACAGCGTGTCTCCTCCAACATCGGCCCTTAAACGTCAACAGCTGCCATGCAAAACTCAACCGAGGACGTGAATCTGAGACACGAACATGTCCAAATCATCTGTTTGAAAAATGTAAAAATACACACAAACGCTGCTGTACCATTTAAAGATTGATATCAGCTCCAGAGAACAGAAAATGAGACACTCAGGCCAACAAATGCTGACTGTAAACACATGAAACCGACTCCTCATCTACAGAATAACAGTGAATGTGTCTCTGTGAGTCTCTGTGAGTCTCTGTGAGTCTCTGAATCCAGGAAATGAAGATATAATGTTATTTCAAACCAGCTCACGGCCTCTGTTAAAGGACCTACATTCAGATTGGAGTCTTAATCTGGAGTCTTTAGTCGGGCCTTGGGGAATCCTTATTAATAGATCCTCTTGTTTAAGGCCTCTGGCTTAATCCTTGCCGTTTACAGCTTCCTCTGCTAGTTTGCTAAACACTCTCAATTAGGTGGCTGGCGGGGCATTTTGTACCCCTCCAAATCCTGACCACTCCCTCTTTTTTTTTTTTTTTTCCTTTCTGGTAATTTTTTTTGGCCTGACCTTGAGTCAGAGTTTCCTCTAAAAATGGTCATGATGGGACCCTCATCTTCAACATCTCCCTGGATGTACTGCCAACTTCACAGTGAAATGATAATTAACTCCCAGCATCAATTAGCATTCAGCCTGTAGAGGGGTAACGAGGAGCCAATTACAAGAAAATATACATAATCAATTATTTATTCGCTCTTAATTACAGTGAGTTTTACCCTGTTACAGCCGCGGCAGTTCAATTAATGACCTTCAGCTATCTTCATTTGAAATTGCCGTGGAGCGGAGGAATTTACTCAAACCCCGCTGTGAAACAAAGCAGCAGAAACACACACACACACACACTCTTATGCACAAACTCAAGAAACTGAACAAGGCAAAGCAAGAGAGGAGGTAGAGCAAGGAAGAGATGTATGGAGGAAGAAGGAGAGGGAGCGCAGAGGAGGGAAGGGACTGGCACTGTCTGTCAGTCAGATGCCCAGAGCTGCGGTGTACGCCGTGTCACCCACGACGACCGAGCCGTCTGTCGAGGCCACCTGCCTCATTATGGGAAATGTATGCATCTGGGGCAGGCTGTGGCTGGCTCATCCTCAGCATGGGCACACAGGCAACTCTGACTGCGCTCTGTGAGCAAGCTGTACACACTGCATGCATACAGACTGCAGGAGAGAGGGAGAGAAACTACCGGGAGCTTTACTGACTGGGTGATATGTGTGGACTTCTCACCAGTTCAGACTGGGATTCAACCAGTGACGTCTTGCTAATGGCACCGAAATTATGCATCAAAATACAATTCATGATGAGTTTTAGCCATCAGTTTAGAGGATTTAATCTAATAACTGCTGTGATGACACGTCGTCTTTGGGGTTTGATGTTTGTCAAGCATATGCAGAATGTTTTATGTTTTTTAATCCCACTCAGCTCTTGAGTTAAAGCGATTTTTTTAGGTTTTATGATGTCGTCAGATAAATGCATCGACTTACAGATCTGCCATTGGGATACTGCACTGGAAACACACTGATACTGGTCTCCGCAGACCGTAATGATACCAGTTCATGGCACTGTGTGGCACCATGATATGTAACAACCACTGCAGAAACTGAAATCTAAGCACATTTTAATGTCTCATTTACATGAAATCGTCTTATTAGAGTTAATATGATCCACAGTCACTGTTAAGTTATTAAAATGACTTTTTTCAAAACAGTTACCAGGAAATGGTTGAATAAAGATCCTCCAACAATCACAGAATGGAACGGGATAATTCAGGACATTTATAAGATGGAACAGTCGACATTCTCTCTGCGGTACGTCACCAAAAAAGGGGAAAAATATTGGAAAAACTGGAAATTATATTGTAACCTGAAGTGATGTCACCTTTTGTGAAACTTGTTCTGGAATATTTGGAGACTCCTGAACTCAAACAACATCTATTTTGTTAAAGGAGACCCATAAAGGACCCATCTGCACACTTCATTGTAAAACTATTGTAAGTCTTGACTGTGTTCTATTTCACTTTGTGAATAATTTGATGTCATGACCTAAAAAGAATGAAAGAGGAACAAAAATCATTCTGTACTTCATGTGATGACCTTCCTTTTTTTCTGTTTATTGTTTGTTAAACAAAATAAAAAAAATAAAGTTTAAAAAAAAAATACTTTTTTCAAGATATTAAAAAACAGACATTTGAACAGCTTGAAAAGAGTAAAAGAAAAGTTAAAAAACTAAACGTTTAGAATCTAAGACAAGAACATTTTTCCAACCCCAGTTGGCAGATTTTTTTATTATTACTGTTTTTACCATTTTTTAATTTTGCAATTATTTTACTATAATTGACATGAAATGAGTCATGAACATGTCTGTTTCTATGAATACGCAATGAATTCTGGGACTGAATCAGATGATAACTCATGACATAAACACAGCAGAAAAGAGTTAGCTTGGATGCTAAAAATGGCTGCTAACTCTTCAGCTGGAGGTCTGTGGTCCTCTTGTGCTTTCTCTAAACCACCTCAAATCAGCATTAATTCACTCCACTATTTTTGTGGACAAGAATTTTCATTCGGCACCAACATCCAGTCAGTAATGTGTCCCTTTTGCCATCCTGACGAGGACAGGCAGACGTCGTCACATATGCAAAATGTCAGTACTGCAGTCAGCCAGTAGAGGGAGCTATCAAAGCAATGGCTTCAGTCAGTGAACACTTGCCCTGAATCTGCATGATTATTTGACTTCATTTATTATAGAATTAGACTGATGCATTCACCTGAACACACTTGTATTGTATGTATTAAATGTTACAGTTTGGATACTGTTGATTGACTTTTAGCAGCACGTTCTGTAATTATATGGTGAAAAGTTTTAAAGTGCAGTTTATAGATCCAGTATATATCTGTATCAGCTGTTATCAGACTTTAATCCCCTCTGTGAATCCTTGAGTAGCACACGTGTGTGTGTGTGAGTGTGTGTGAGAGTGTGTGTGTGTGGGGGGTAGAGTGAGAGGACAGCGTGTCAGTCAGTGGACAGCTGACTGTACTGGCTGTCTGGATGCTGTTCAAATGTCCCCCGACTGTGGCCACAGGGTCCTGCTGAAGCCGACACACAAATAGAACAAACTGATCACAACAGAAAACTTTCTCCCTGTCCATCCCTCCCTCCCTCCCTCCCCTCCCCTCCCTTTCCCCTGCTTTCCGCCCATACCTGGCCTGAATACCATTAGACCTAATGGAGCGCGGTGTGAGGGACAGCCAATCATGATGGCGTCCCGTCAGTGACACCGACATGTATCTTGGTGCTCATTATCATCCTTGAACAGCGCCAATTTACATCTGATGCTCTGACTAATTCTGCTCCAGTGTTGTCAAGAGGCATAGGAAGTGGCCTGGCCGTGATGACAGCGCGGCTGTCAGGAGCCTGTGGATGGAGGATTCCTCGGGGCATGATTTAATGCCCATGTCAAGCCCCGCTGTCAGCCTCTCTCTCTCTCTCTCTCTCTCTCTCTCCTGCCCTGCTCCTCCACGCTCCTTCCTTTTCTCCATCCAGCCATTAGGATTCAGCCGGCGGAGAGATGGAGCGATGGAGCCGGCGATTGGCCTGCTTAGGATTCACACTCTGGGCAAGAAAATAACACGCCCTGTTTCACAAGTGATTACCCTTTCCCTGTAAACTGCAATTAAGGCTGAAAAAGAAACGCGGGCGAAGAGGTGTTGGTGAAACAAAACGTGTACGACCGCCAAGTGAAGAGGAAAACCTTGAGCGTGTTCCCTCGCTGCTTTACGGCTGCCTGTTTGTCTAATTTCCGCTGACAACTTTTCTGTGGTGTTCTGCTGAGTTGTTTTGGTTTCGGTTTGGTTGTCTAACAGAGCAGATTTCTGGCCCCCTCGCCCTCCCTGCTGTGGAATGATTTACATATTGCATGATGTCTCCTGATACTTCTCTTTGCTCTATGCAATCCTCTCTATATATTTATTTTGGTCGGGGTCGAGCAGAGTTGTCTAATTCTGTGAAGCGCACACACACCGTTCTGTAAAAGTTTATCCGAGGTGAATCTTTGATATTCTCAACGCGTTTCAGAGTTGGAGATAAAGCCGCCTGAGTTTGGGACAGATTGGAAACAATAGCCCAACCTGAGACGCCTGACCTGTATTGACCTGTGTTAAAGGTCAAAGGTCAGAGGGGGCACAGATGGCTGGAGAAAGCTGGATGGACAGAGAGATGGGTTAGAGTTATACCAGTCTGACGCACAGAAACACTTCAGGTCTGTGTGTTCTCGAGCTTTCCTTCAACATGTTTCTACAATATGTCGCCCTTTCCCGGGTTTTCTCCTCGCTAACAAGGCAGTGATGGATGACCGCAGCTTTCTCTGCCTAATGTGCAGAGAGTGAGCACATGGGGCTCACTTTGGGCCGTCCTTGTGAGCGCTTTAAGCACGAGTGCCGTGCTGCAAACAACAGAACGTGTCGCTCGCTGAAAATAGAGGCTGGCCCGGTTCGGCGTGAGTCATCAGGATTTGAGATGGCAGGAGCAGAAGCTAACCTGGCTGTTTCCCTCGCTTTGACTCGTAATAAACATTAATTAGGTTCAGTCTGCCTGCTGCATGTTTTGGATCAGCTTCACACCCTTTTTGGCTGCATGAGGCTCGGCTCAGGCGCTGATCGCTTCAGCTGTCTGAGAAATACTGGTTCAGTTCTCAGTGTCAGGGCTGGAAACCCCTCAGATGACATGAGATGTTTGTCTGCAAGCGAGGTAATAGATGATCGGCGTTTTTATGAAGTGTGTCTCTGGTAAACCTTTCTGCTACGGCTCAGCATTTCAGCAGGAAGTCTGGGGAGGAGGGCTGCATGGGTTTGAGGCCAGTTGGCTCTCATTGGTCGGTGTCTGCTCAGCCTGGTTGAGCTTTTTCCTCAGAGCATGTGCACCACAAAGCTGAGGAATCATTATTTAACCATTTAAGAAACAATAAAGTGTTAAACTTACTCTAGTGGGTCAATCTTAAATAATTTTGTGCTCAGATGCAAAGAAAAGAAGAAGCTGCGCGCCATAACACCACTGCAGTTCTTCAAAACTGTAACTGTATTTGTAGTTTTTTTTATTTACAATCTAAGCTCATTTTTTCCAGCCTTTTAATTCTTTTGGAAATTTTCTCTGAGATTAAAAACTGACTTAAAATAAAACCAACCCAATGAGTTTGAGTCTCCATGGAGCGAAACACTTGATGAACTCATCCAGCCGTTGTTTCAGGTCAGTCTGTGAACATGGTGGCTTTTTAATTTCATGTTTCATTTGTTTTCTTTTTTTTTTTAACAAATAAAACCGTATCATGACCGTTAACTGTTAAAGTTCAATCTGTTTTAATATTTTTATTACTGCACATTAAAAAAAAAATGCTGGTTCTGCCTTTTTCTCACTGGTGTCACTGATGTTTTAGATATAATAATTATAATTTAGCAATAATTTAGTTTAAATTAGTAATAATTGAGTTTAAATGTGTGCATGTACAGTATCCGGTGCAACATATTTCAGTTTCTGTCATTTTTTTTTACATACTTTTAGAATTAATTCGCTTTGAGTCTTCAGATTTTAAACATCATATCCTTTAAATTTTAACTAATAAATGTTGCAACAGTTAGTTGGATACAAAAAAACATGTTCATATAAACTGATCATATAAATCTGATGCCACAACACCTCACAGTAACAGCAGTGAAGGAAATGGCCCAGAAGAAGATTTTAAACAATTTTTTTATCAATTCCACCTCAGATTATTTCACGTTTAAGGACATTTATTAATCAAAATGACTGATGTTACCTACTGGTTACTGATGTTACTAAGATATATATAGAAAAGTCAAACTAGCTTATGTGGTTTAATAACAGCAACACAACAATAGCAGTCTAAATTGTAAAGCAAGTGTTCGCTTATGTATTATATTGTTTTTTGTTTTTGTTTTTTCTTTTTTTCTCTTTCTCTCTTCTTTGTTTCTTTTCCTTTTTTCTTTTTTTTTTCTTTTTTTTTCCATTCATTTTAAAAATGTAATTTTATTGCCTGTTTTACATCATGGCCAGGGGACTACAGATGAAAACTAGCCTTTTGGCTAATTCTGGCTTTTTTAACCTTGTGTAATCCTGTGTCCCCTTTTAAATAAAGAAGTTAAAGTTAAAGTTAAAACCCACCTCAGGGACAACGAAACATCTACATTTTGTTTCATCGTCTAACACTTTTGGGTGTTTTTCCTGTTGAATAATTCACAGAATGACCCTTTAAAGTCTTTATTTCATACTTTAAACGGTGAGAAGTGGTTGAAATAAAAATCAAAATCTCACCTTTTTGTCCAGATTCTACATTTCTTTACTTACAGTCTTGAAATAGAGATAAAATCTTTCAGAGGTTTCCATTTTTCTTCCTCTTGTCCGGCTTTTTTAAGCTCCTCCACGATCTATTTATGAAACGGGCAAAAATCAGAGAAATAAAAGTCCTTCGCTCTCCCTGTACACCAGAGAAGCTTCATTAAAAATGCTTCATAATTAGAATAGAGAAACTGTGATTGTCTGCAAAGCTTTGTCTCTGTTCCTGTTTGGATCTGCAGGTGGCAGTAGTGAGCGCAGGAACCCTGTGAGCTGCCAGCAAAGGCTGAGAGAAGAAGAGTCTCAGGTACATTCAGGTATTTAGAGGAAGTGGATCCATGTGGAATGTTTGCCCAGCTTGATGGAAACAGTTTGCAGTCAGGTGGATGTAAACACATGAAAGGTGAGCAGGACATCTTTAAAAGTAAGAAACGATCATCCTCACCTTCTAGTTATACGATGGTTTAAATCACTGAGAGTGAGCACGTCCTTAAAGGGACAGTTCACCCAAACCATGAAGACACATTCTCCTGCTGGATCCAAGAGTTCATGTGTGTGATTTTGTTTGTGGTGTTTGAAGCTTTGCATCGCTCTCTGTTGTGTTTTAAGTTGTGTGTGTGTAAACACACATCTGAGTGATAATAAAGTGTCACTGGAAGGAGTAGACGACGGCGCCGACTAACCCATGCAGTTATTATTTCCTGTTTGTGGTTAACTTCCTGTCTGAGGGCGGAGATTGATGGATACCCAGAGTGCTCCTGTGTGTCTTTATGGGAACTATTGATCGCTGCTGCCGTCGGTTTCTGCCTCCATTTGTTGATCGGCCCATGAGCGCCCGGCTGCATGGATCATAGAAGTGACCTCCACTCTTTTTTAATGATGTTTGAGCTTCGGAGGAATAACTGCTTCACCCGCTAAGTGTGGGGTCAGAGACGCCGCAGTTTCCCCTCAGATCAGATGGCGTCTGGTTTGTTCTCGTGGAGGCTGCTGATGAGAAACACTCCCGTACTCGCGGATGCTCGAGTGCACAACAATTGAAGCAATTTTGATAATGATGCTCTCTGAATTTTGACACTTCGGCTCCGCGTTCATTTGCTAAATTGTCTTTAGTGTCGTTTTTATTGCAATTTTCATCAGCGCCTTTTTTTTCCTCCTCTTTAAGAAGAGACGGGATCATTAGCCCAGGACTGCTCAGCCATGCACAGAGGAAAAATGCCATCAAAGTTGACACAGAAAATGTCCTTGTTCTCTAATTTATAAACAAAAAACACAGATTTTCTCTTTCATGTGGCTTCTTGGAGATAATTATGACAAGATGAAAGCAGTTAAATTCCTCCCTCTGTTCTCTGCTCTTCAGATGGTTCCCCCATTGTCAAAAATGGAGATGAGATTTCATGTGGCTGTCACTGCCTGTGTCCCTGTCTCCCTCTCTGGCTCCCGTGTCTCTCATCCTCCTCCCCTCCTGTCTCTCTCTCCCTCGCTCGCTCTGTCTGTCTCGCTGCTTCACTCTTCTTTGTCAGGTTTTATTGAACTCTGATATCTGAATCTGTACTGTTTTCAGAACTGTCAGTCAATCAGTCACTATCTGTCTGCGAGGTTGCTGTCCCCTAATGGAAGCGAACGATTCGCTTTAATCAGCTCAGATTTATCAGGTTTAAAACTCTCAAACACAATCAAAGAGACAAATAATTCTTCGTGTTGCACGCATATGTTTCTGTGCACACACACACTCACACACACACACACACACACACACACATTGTTGATGGGATGTCTACACACCCCTCCCTCACACGCTCTGAGGCGACGGGTTGGTGCAGTGCAAGTGTGTCGTGGCACGTTGTGTTGTCTTTGTGTGTGTGTGTGTGTGTGTGTGTGTGTGTGTGTGTGTGTGTGCCCTCCTGGGAGGTAATTACCAGAATAAATACAGTAGAGGCCAAGGCTGCTAATTTATGCCTGATTGTTGACAGTCAGAGTATTGTTTAACATGCACAGAGAGGGCCCTCCGTGTTGTGTTTCATGATCCTCCTTGAACGTGTGCTACTGTGTGTGTGTGTGTGTGTGTGTGTGTGTGTGTGTGTGTGTGTTGGTGGGGGATACGTTTGTGCAGAGCACCCCTGTTTCCTGTGATTGCTCTCCGTCTCCTCTCTCTGTTTGTGGCCCCACTTAGACTCGTACTGATGGTCTTGGTCCTGGTTCAGTCCCAGTCCTCACCTGTCACAGGACACTTCAGATAGTGGACTAGTTTTAGGATGAGGGTTTAAAGAGTGTGGATGGTTGGTGGGTTCAAACAGCTACCTGCCTCTGAGCTTGATCCTGATCCATCTCGTCAAAGTGTTTAAATCCTGTTTGCTGAAGTTTCACGCTGATCGATTAACTACCCTTAAAGGCTCTGTGAGGACTCTCTGTCCGAAGTGGATCACAGCGACACCTTTAGGCTGGAATCCTGCGCACACTGTGATGATGTCATGACTCTTAACAAGGCGTGTTTGTTTTGGAAATGAATGGAGATCAGATCTTCTTTTTAACACTACTTTTCTTTGTTCAAGACGACTTTTTACCTGATACAACTGTAAAGCAAGTAAACTTTGTCAGTTTGTACTGTAGTTTAATAGCCAGCTGGCAGCCTGGTGCTGGCTAGTTAGTGAATCCTTATGTCCTGCTCATCGACCAATCAGAGCTAACGTAACCTCACTCTTCATTTTACTGACAGACACTCAAGTTTGATCAGATCATTGCAGAATAACTGCTGCATGTGGGCTGGAATGGACATTAGAACAAACAGATTAGCTCATGGTTTAGCCTTTAGCTCATGTTTTAGCCTTTAGCCTGTGCTCTATCACTCTCCTGTTTATCTTTCTTCTTCTCTTCTGTCCTTTTTCTGTCCGTCAGTTCAGCTCCAGTCTCCACCATCTCTACTAAATTAATCACAGAAAGTTTTCAGCAGAGACAAACTCAGATCTCTCTTCTCTCTGCCAAACTTCGTCAGCTGGTGTGGTGTTGTCATGGAGACTCAGGAAGCTAATAAGCAGCATTTATCAATAACCTTTACTGGTGCTGATGATCTGATTCTAAGTTGTGGATTAGGATCTGAGACTTTTTCAAGATCACTTAGAAAGTCCTCACAGGAACTTTAAGCTCTTCTTTAATAATAATCCACTAACTGGTGCATTTATTCATTTATTTATGCTCTACATGATTCATATTTTCTCCACCTGCTGTTTTAGAAAAACCCTTATTGCAGCCTCTGTCTGAAACACCGTCTCTTTAAGGCTCACCACTCCACAAACCCCCGTCACTCTGATTGGCCAGCCCTCTGGAAGTGTGTTACAAGGCGGAGCCAGGGGCAGACCTTGGTGTTTGAGGCCTCCAGCGTGTCTTGAACCAGTTAGGAGATCCTTTTGCAGAGAGCTCTTGATTTCAGCTGCTGTCAGGTGAAGATCTCGTCCTCACTGAGTGTTTTGAGCAGTTTACAGACAGAATCAGGGATTTTTAAAGTGATTTAGAAATATTTTTGTCTTTTGTGCCTTATTTCTTTGTACTGTTTTAACATCTTCTGGCTTCTTCTTCCTTTTTGAAACAAATATTCAGTCGTTTTCTGCTCATCCTTTAAATTTTCACTCGTTCCTGTTTTTCTACCTTTACTTGGACACATCTGTTAAATCACTGAAAGTTTTTCTTTTTATTCACTAAGTTAACTACAGCGTGCTTATATATGTATATATATATGTGTGTATGTATATATCCTGACAGAAAGTCCTGCTGAACTCTGCTCCACGTAGACTTCTCTGAGTCCCTCACAGCCGCTCTGTATTGACTTTTCTTCTGTTCCTGAACCGCACAGTTGTTATCAGATAGGCCAGCTGCGGCCGTGTGGTTGAGGGGCTTTAAACGCCTCATAGACACCTCATGAGTTTTATGAGCATGAGAGGATAAAGAGTTCACAGCACTGCGATGACTGAGAGAGCTGCTGAGGCCTAAATTATCTGCAGAAAGAGCGCAAGTTCAGACGCCGGCAGCCAAACGAGCTCCAATGAAGTAAACTCTTGGTCCAGAACTTTTAACGATAGCCGAGGCCTATCAGAGATATTGGATATTAATTCATTAATAATGAATACTAATGAGCTTTGAAGTGGGTGTACTGTTGGACTTTAGAAGTCCCCAGAGACTAATGAAGTCTGTGAAACACCTTTGAGGTGCTGGGGGCCGGGGGGCCTGGCTGCAGGAAACACTACGAGTCTTTGTATTAGAGCTGATTGAGCCGGTCTGTGCCCCGGCTTCGTTACAGCCGACCACTTACACGCCCCGAACTCTACCGAGGAGACCGCTGATGAATTTGTTTAATTGAACGTAAATAATGAATTCCCAAGGAAGAGATTTGGCCCAGTTGTAATTGCCCCGAGATCAGACGGCACAATACCAAACTTCAAAACGGCCGAGCCAGGCGGTCGTAAGAGCGGTAACGACGACTTCGAAGAAAAAAGGAAGGAGCGATATAGGAGAGGGGGGGACAACAGAGGAGGAGTAACAGAGACAGAGAAGAGGGACTAATGAGGAACAAAGGCCTAACGAGTTTTTTCGCGAGGAAAATGAAGTGTTTCCAAAGTCGTCTTTAAACTTGGCGAGATGAAACGCGGGAGCGGCGGTTGTTTTTGACAGCTCGGGACGAGATGGGCCACAGCTCAGAGAGAGAGGGGTAATTCCCTATTCCTTTATATTACCCACTCTCTCCCTCTCTCTCTCTCTCTCTCTCTCTCTCTCACTCTGCTGGGAGCCCCCTCATCCCTCGCTCCGCTCCCCTACATTGATTCTTGAATTAGACGGTTTTATTGAATAATTAATGGGCCTTTTCCCATGATTGATGATTTGCATGGCTTGAATATTAGCTTTTCAATCAGACGCAGCTTGTTCTAATGTAACCATATTGAAAACATGTCAAACACTGTTTACCCACTTTGTGCACGATGTTGTCTTAAGTTCCGGTTTGCTGAGGCCCCACAATGCTCAGCGGTGGGAGCGGCCTTGTCGAGCGCTCGCTCTGAGCTGATTACAAAACCCTCGAGTTCTGACACACACACACACACACAAACACACAGACTATAGTAGCCGCTTGTGAACACACACATATAATAAACCGCTGATAGTTTCCTCACTGTGGAGCTCTCAGTTCTGTCTAATAGCTGCTGCTGCGGCGGCGGTGGCGGCAGCGGCGCTCTGTTGAGTATGAGTGGCAGCGAGGCCAGTCTGGGAATAGATTGTCAGGCATATTGCTGCCACCATCCTGCCGCCATATCAC
Organism: Labroides dimidiatus; assembly: GCA_030710495.1. Classification (NCBI taxonomy): domain Eukaryota; kingdom Metazoa; phylum Chordata; class Actinopteri; order Labriformes; family Labridae; genus Labroides; species Labroides dimidiatus. The sequence continues at coordinate 25,081,452 of CM061160.1, read as the reverse complement.
AGAGAGCGAACACATCAGTGCTGGGAGAGACACATGCATTAAGATTCCCTTTTAATTTGACTGGGATTGAAGTGGAGCGCTAAATTACGCCGTCATCCCCCCATCCCCTCGGCCCCCTCCCCGGCTTGTTTTTTGTTTGTTTCGCTTATTTATTTATTTCCCCGTCTTACTTATTCATTCATTCCAAGAGTCCGTTTTTCAGAGGGTGTCAGCGCGTCACTCGGCGCATGAAAGCGCTTTGCGTGGCGTTGTGTCTGCTGTGTTTAGAAGCTTCCAAACATGTGCATGTTTAAATAATTTACAGCGTAACTGACTAATGACAGGCAGTGATCATGTCGAGACGAGGAGGCCTGGGTGACTGCTGATCAGGGACGGAGCCTGTCTCTTCCCCTCACGCTCACTGCGCGCCTGTTTGTGTGTGTAAGTGTGTATTTCTTTGGATGTGTGTGTGTTTGTGTGTGTGTGTGTGTGTGAGGGGAATATGTTTGTGTTGGTGTCTCAGTGCTGCAGGAAGCTGCACAGATTACAGCTCAGTCTGCTAAACATGGAGAGGATGGATCCCTCCCAAGACATTTGTAGAAAATTGATTTTGAGTTTCATTCATCACGGAGGGTGTGTGTGTGTGTGTGTGTGTGTGACACTTCATTCAGTGTGTATTCACTGAAGCTATGAGCTCTGCATGCTCCACACTCCCAGGACGCTTCTCTGAGAGATGCATATGAACCTGAGACTCAGAGCTGTGCATCATCTCCCCTCTGATGATGATGATGAGGATGTTTATGATGACAGAGGTTTGAGCTGTTGAGCTTTAGCCATTAATGCAAACAGACGATACTCACTCCATTTACAATACCACCAAAACCTCTACACTCCTCCAGAGCCTGACTCTGACTCTGTGGCTGAATGTTGGTGCTCAACAAGGATTTTATAGATCAGGGGTTCCCAAACTTTACCAACCAAGGCCCCCCAAACAGCATTAGCTTCTGGCCGGGGACCCCCTTCGCAAACCAACAGACAATGCTTCAAAATTTGAAAGAAACAAACTTTTCAATAACTATTAGATTTGATCAGCATAGAAAATTATATAAAAAACCTTTGTAGTTCTGTATATTCCCAATAAATGATGAACTTTTCAATAAACTATTGACAGATACGACCAAAACAAAACAAATAAAACTTCTCTCTCTAATGTGTGTGTATGTGTGCACCTGTGCATGTGCGTGTCTGGGGGGAGGGGCTTGGTGGCCTCATATTTTCAAAATGTTAGTTGGCCATGAGTTCTTAGGTTTCTTTGCAGCAGAATCCTCCATGGCAGAGCTGTTGGACGGCTCCTTTTGGTCTTTTTCCAGTCCAAAACCTTTCCATTTTGTGCTAGCTAGCTACAAAATGGAAAACACATCACAGCACAAACTGCCAGGTCGACAAAGTTGATCATCGTCACGCCAAAGTTGGAGCTTTCACACACAGGTGCGGTTCAGAAACGTGAGAATCTGGTGATTACGGCAGTTTTTGTGTTGTTCAATCAGCACAAATTGTTATGTAAAAAAAAATAACAAAATAGAAAAATATAAATAATTTGATACTATTTTTTTCCCTTTCCTCCAACTTTCTGAGGCCCCCCTAGCACCTCCTGGTGGCCCCCACTTTGAAAACCACTGTTATAGATTACAGTGTCATTAGTGTCGCTTTAAATGGGGGAAGATCTGTGTGCTCTAAGTACAAAAAGATTGAGTTAACCAAGACTGAAGGATTCCAAACAGAAGTCAAGGGTCTGTATTTTTATTTTTGAGGCAGAGTGAGGGCACTAGTCATTATTTAGAAACAGACACAGAGGATGTGATCACCCTATAAACCACTATTATGACATGTGACTTTCTTTAATTTGATGTTTTTTATCCTTATGTTCTACTAAATATGCAACAGAGTTTGGTGTACGGTGGCCCTGAGGGCTCACAGCACTGCAGCTTAAGAGAGCACATTCAAAAAGACAAAAGGAAACAACTTCATCAATTTGACCACAAAGACCACAACACAATGGAAGAGTTTCCAGAGGACACTTAAAGGTGATGCACACGTCCCTCTCTGGAGTGTCGTCGGGCCCCTTGGACCTGCAGGGTTTGGTCACTAACATATCGCCACATCTCTGATGTCCCTGGGTCTTAAATTGATAACACTACCTGTTTGTCCTCTTTTGTCCTGTCACTAATTCTCCTCTTTTGCACTGTGGTGTAGCACAGCCTTCCCCTTCAGCTCACACCGGGAATAAATAAAGTTTGATTTGATGGTGTAGCCGACAGGGAGGGCTGGTGATGGTCACTGACAGCAATGAATCATAACTACTTATGGTTCACTGCAATAAATAAAATGCATTGATCTGTCAATGCTGACATCAGACAAGAGGAAAAAGAACGAAAAAAAACCATCTACGATCATACAGATTCCCAATAATGACCAAAAACACCAGAGAAGAAGAAGAAGGCATGTCCGTGCATGAATGCAAACAAACAAAAAGGTGAAAATGCAGGTGCTTTAACTTCACCTTTTTCACAGGTATCACCAGTTCACATGAGGACAGGAGGGGCAGAGTTTGCAAAAGACTCTTTTCATGAAAACGGTGTCTGAAGTTTGAATTTTCAGCCATCTAAACATGTTTTTAACATGTAAAGGAATAGTTTCCTGTTCACTGTTGAATATGTTAGTGAGGGAACAGCCAGGGCAGTCTGTCACATTAGCTTTAGCAACTCAGTACCTACAGTTATGAAGCTCTCTGTGAAGAAACTGACTTTAAATCTCGACAAAAACTTTGGTCTCTTGGTCATAAACATCCATTTAAAGTGATGTTCTTGTTTTTGTTGCATTAAGAGTCTGTGTTATGAGTCTGCACGTACACCTGGACTTCTCTCTCACTTTGAATTTCATGCACATGACGATCTTTCTCCAACAAATCAACTCACTGGGAATCTGAGCAGCCAAAGAAAGAACCTCAGCGTTTAAACAAAAACACGTATAGCACAGTAACGTCCTCCACACCTCGGCTCCTCTCACTATAAAGGCACCTTGAAGAGGAGGGCCGCTCCCTGGGGCTTACCAAGTATCTGATCTATTATGCAAAAAATCATTAGGCTAAATTAAAAAGCTGTTTGAGGGTAACCAGATCCTTTAATGAGGTCAGCGAGCAGAGGAGCGACATTAAAACACAACCCGGGAACAGAAACACGAGAGGAGAGGAGAGGGAGGCCATCGATTATCAATCATGGGGGTCATTATCTCGCTGACTCTCTCCCTCTCTCTCTCTCTCTCTCACACACACACACATAGACACACACACACATACTGGATTCCAAACACACACCATCCCTCTCACTTTCAGCTCTCTATCAGACAGGTAAACTTTTTATCGTTCCAGTAATCATCCCTTTAAGCTGCATCACAACTTTGCTGGTCAGCCGCTGACAGTCGCAGTAATCAGGACAGATTCTGCATCGCTGGCTGCTTTGTTTTGAAGTGTCTGAGTGTGTGTGTGTGAGAGTGTGTGTGGTGTGTGTGTGTGTGTGTTTGGGTTCAGCTGACAGTCTTCGCAGAGTTCCTGGGAAAAGACATCAGTTTATTTGGCATGGTGAGAGCCTCTGTCTATTTAATTAGCGCTGTTGAATCTCAAGCAGGCTGCAGATCTAAAAATACAACCAAAATGATGTTAAAGAGACGAGATACAGTAAAAGCTGACAATTATGATAATACAGCTGGCTTTTCAAGGAGGTATACACTGAGATGTGTCCAACCTGCCTCCTGAAGCACTCCGACGCTGGCTGAAGTGTGTCTGTGTGTGTGTGTGTTTGTAAATGTGTGTGTGAGCTGCAGCTCCCTTTGTACATTAAGTGCGTTGATTCAGAAACAAAACAAACACTCCTGATTATATTTACATCTCATAACCATAAAACAAACACATTATCTGCTAATTGGACGACATCCGAAGCTTTGAGACTTCATTTATTCATCAAACAGGACGTTTGGCCTCATGTAGACGTGCAGGAAGTCATTTGACTTCAGACTAACATTTTGTAACTCTAAATGTAAATTCACTGTATACACAGCTGTGATCTATATTAAACATAATGCTAACAGTAGCTCAGAGTCATAAGCACAGACAGGATGATACCTGGCTGCTTTCAGCCGCCCGAGATCAAGACTTCCCTTTTATACCTTTTTTTATGTCTTTACAAGACTCTGATCGTTCTATCAGACCGGTCGGTACCAAAGGGTGATTTGCAGATTGCCGTCTAGAATCAAAAATTCTTTACATATGTACATATACACACATTTCATCCACTATTATTAAAGTATAAAAAATAAATAGAGGATAAATTTGTTATAAATTGAGGGTTTGAGAAAGTTTGGGATCTGCTTTAGACGCTCTCTCGTCGCTCTCTCGTGGCTCTTCGCCTCTTGTATCTGGTAACCTGCAGCTTCTGACCGTCGTCTGCATAAAACATGAATTTAGTTTCCATCACATCCGTCTCTGATTCAGAGTTCTGAAGCCAACTGTTGACTGATGCCATGTTGTAAAAGCTGAACTCATTTGAGCATTTGAGTTTGGATGAGATATCCTGAGGCTGTTAGCCTCCTTGCTAATAGCTACAGGGTGCCCACCTGTCAGTCAATCAATCAATCTTTATTTGTATAGCGCCAATTCATAACAAGTGTTATCTCAAGACACTTTACAATAGAGCACAAAGCTCCTCATTTTAAGGATATACATATATGCAAAGATACATATATACATATAAATACAGTCAAGTCAGTTACGCCCTTATATGGGCAAAACTTGTAAGTTTAATAACTGTAAAAATAATGATTTATTATAAGTCCTCCCTTGTTCAGTGTTTGCTGATAGAGAAATGATCCACTCAGATTAAAATCATGTTTTGAACCAGGCTGTAAACACGTTTATTTCAGCTCTTTGAATGGGTGTGTATGTGGTTTCCTGTGCCTTTGCAGCCAGCCTCTAGTGGACATGCCAGGAGCTGCAGGTCCTTACACTCCTCTGCACTGACTTCATATATTTAGACCAGGGGTTGCTGCTTAGATAAGATAAGAGATAAGGTAGGTACTTTATTTGTCCCAAGTTGGGAAATTCTTTTGTAACAGCAGCAAACAGAATATAAAATATAAAAAAATATAAAATCACTGTACAATATAAGTCAAAATTCAAAGTCAAAGTCAACTTTATTGTCAAATATGCTATACATGCTCGACATACAGCATAACTGAAATTTCAGTCCTCTCAGACCCACGGTGCAGCAGAGTAATAAAAATTACAATAACTAAACTGAATAAAGACTACCTTAAAAATAAAGACTACCTTAAATACTACAATTAACAATATAAACAGTATAAACAGAATAAACTGATATAAAATGATGATATGAAGAAAATACAAAAAATATATACAATAACTACAACAGAATGTGCAAAAAGATGTGGTTTAGTTTTGGATTGCAAAATGCAAAATGCAAAAAACAAGGTACAGGAATTGTGCAAAATGAACATTTACATATAATGTGCAGTGCAAAAAAATAATGTGATGTGCCATAAACTAAATAAATAAATACAGCAGCAACAAACCTCAGAGGTGAAAGGTGACAATTACTATGACCAGGTTAAAATGTAAAACAGTATGAAGTTATGGATTTCAGTCAGAGGTGGCTGTTAAGACTTCCTGTACCTTTCCGTACGACAGCGAAGCTGCAACAGTCTGTTTGAGAAGGTGCTCCGCTGTCTGTCCAGTGTGTGGTGGAGAGGGTGGTCAGGATTGTCCATGATGAACAACAGTTTGTTCAGTGTCCTCCTCTCCTGGCGCCGATGCTGCTGCCCCAACAAACTGCAGCAAAGAAGAGCACGCTGGCAACCACAGAGTGGTAAAATATCTCCAACATCTTGCTGCACACGTTGAAGGATCTCAGCTTCCTCAGGAAGTAGAGCCCGCTCATCCTCCTTCTTGTATGCTTGCTTCTGATGCAAAAGAAGAGACCTCTCATTTAGCATCTTTCGGCTGTTTGTTTTGGTGGCAGAACCTGATGATTTACTGTTTTTGTTCTCTCAGAGCTCTCTCCAAATCCCAGGAGCGCTAAATATGAAGCACGGATGAGCTCCAACCAAAACATTCAAGAGGAGGATCATTTTGTGGCTCGAGTGTTTTACTGTTTTAGGTTAGGTTAGATAAAGTTGTGAAGTCTGTGAAGAAGCTTCCTGGTTTTTATGTTTCAAAGGATCTAAAGAGTTCCTGACTGCAGAGCAGACTTTGGTTAGCGTGACGTTATCATGGACACATGGATCCAAACATGGTTAGAAGGACTCCTCACTCCTCTGCTGAGCCTCTCATGTCCTGGTGATGTGAGTGTGTGTGAATATATCTGCCTGTTCCATGACTCTGTGTGTGTGTGTGTGTGTTGTTTGGAGGGTTGATTAAAACCTAAAATAGCGACCTGCTGATGTATCCAATCAATCACCATCACCCTCCCCGACCTTGTTGACCCCTCCCTCTCTGAAATCTCTCCCTCTCGCCTCCCGTCCGCCTGACTGCATGTCTGCGCCCATTTCCTCATCTGGCATCATCTCTCCGTCACCTGCCCGCGCTCCGGGGACGCTATGTGCGTATCTGTCTGCGTCAGTCGACCCCTTGACCCCAGGGGAGCTGAGTGAGAGGTCTCAGTATGGACCCGTATCAAACCGGACAGTTGGCACGGCTCAATCAGATGCAATTACGGCGGCTGCGATTGAACCTGTCAGTGCAGGAAGCGGGGGCCACGGCTGAAGGCGTGAATGTGAATAATGGAGGAGTCTGAGCCCAGAGGAGAGCAGGAGCCTTCAAACGTGGCCCTGATCCCTCTTCACCTGTTTGTTTCGTTATGATGTTACTCAGAGTTTTTCTCTCCGTCGTCCTCAGAGACTCGGAGAGGAAAGAGACACGCTGCGCTTCTCTCAAGCTGCAACAGTTGTCAGCTGGTCTGAGAACAATCCCTGAAACACCTGCTCCATGTGGATCCGCACGCTCACACACACATTAACACACTCACACTGCTCTCGTTTTGTCCTCTAACTTCCAAATATCCTCCTTTATTTTGTGGCTTTTTGAGTCGTATTGATTGCGGCCCAATTAAGGAAATCCCTCACATGGTTTCCTCAGCGACGAGGTCAAAAGTCGATCCTCCGAACTCGGTCTTTGATTCTCCTTCCTCTCGGTGCAGCTCCGTCGGTTCCTGTGCGTCAGATGTGTAATAACGTCGGCAGTTAGGAGCGAGGTGTGTGTGATTAGTGGTCGGCGTGAAGCGGTGTGTTCCAGAGCCCTAAACACTTCAAAAACACAACCCCACCTGCACATGTGCTTCATGCTAGCATGCTATCTGCGTTCGCCCCGTCTGAGTGTGATCAAGCAGCTCGCCGTGACCTTAAGGTGGTGGGCCTGCAGCTCCATGATTAGAGGGTCAGCGGCTCGAACCCGGCTCCAGCTGTTCCCCCTCAATCCTGGTCCGACAGTTTGGTGACATCACCAGTCGGAGAGGATGGCGGGGAAGCCCCCTGCTCCTTCGCCTCACCTCTGGGATGGAGCTAATGAGGCGTCGCTCTCTCTTTCCTTTCCTCTGTTTCCATCTGCCGTGCGCCCAGAGTCCTGCTCTGTTTCCCCGTCTTTGCAGGATCGCTCTGCAGACCAGAGACACCCTACAGCTCCTGCAGCTCTCTAATGACTCACACACAGGAGACTGGAAGCTCAGCCCGCAGCCCGGGCCAGTGAGCGGGCCAGCCGAGCTCCACGCCGCTCCCTCAGATCTCCTTAACGCCGCGCGGTAGGAGGCAACCTTCACACACTGTGATCTGGATAACTGGCTCACATGCTCGCTGATTTGTCGGCCAAATCTCTCCAGCAGGACTGTTTTTGATAGAGGCTAAATTTATTGGTTCATTGTGCGGCAGCAGCGTGTCCCTCTTTACCGTCTAGGGGTGAAACATCACTTAGAGTCGAGTAGTAATTAGTCACGAGGGAGAGGGAGAGTCCACGGCACAAATGAAATGACTTGTTTGGTGTTTTATTAACATGAACGACGGCGTGTGAGAGCCGGAGCAGACGAAGAACAAAAGCACAGAAAGTTATCAATATGCAGAATTGACTGATGTGTTTATTTCAGGCCTGTTTTGTTTCTTAAAAGAACTTATTGTGTTTTTTTTTTTTGTGTGTTTTTTTTTTACGATGAGGCTATTGGGATACTCATTAGGAATTCACAAACAAAATAATGATTGTAGCGTTTTTATCAGATGTTGCTATTTATTGCGAGCAAGCTGTGTTTTTTTTTTTTGGTGTTTTTTTTTTTTTTCATCTCACTTTTGTTGCTCCGCGGAGAGCCGGCCGAGCTGCTCTCCCCTTCACATCTGCACACCCTGTGTGTAGCGAATTCACTTTGCCACGATCGAAGGAGCTGCAAGGTTTTGAACTCCAACCGCGGTTAAAAAGACGATGCAGCTGCGGTTGCATGTGACTTTGAAATCTGAAATCTTCCTCTGTTTCTGAAGGGAGCGCTGACAAGACAAGAGAGAGCGAGGCTTTCTTTCTTTTTCTTTTTCTTTTTTTTTTTTTCGTTACAGTTTTGTTTTTTTTTTTCCCGTGAAGAATCAAAAGACGCCGCTCGCTTCATTTGCCCCTTATCAGCATGCAGCTGCTTTGGTGCTGGGTTGCAGAGGTGTAAACTCCGCTCCTCTTCTTGTGCTGTGTTGCACATGTTCCACAAAAGATGTTTGTGCTGCACATCTTTCAAAAAAAAAACCCGAGACAAAAGCAGGGAGCATGTCTTACAAAACGACCACGGCTCGCTTTACAAACTGATGTGGGTTTGTGTTTTTTTTTTTTCATCTGAGATTAAATGTTTGAGCTGTGATGCCGTGCGCTTCGTGTTCCTCATATATGTGGCAGGTATGAAGTTTCCCTCTCGGCTGTGAGACGTGAAAGCAGAAGGTCGGGCTGTGGGTGGAGACTGATTAGTAATCGTAGCTGAATGTGCTAACATCAGGCTAATTGAAACGAGTCGGAGCATTTCCCCCTCCTAATCACTCTGATAAAGCAAAGTGGCGTCAGACAAGGATTTTAAAACACGGCTGAACATGATGTAACTCCTGCAATCAGGCTGTTTTGGTCTGTTTCAAACTGTCTGCCTTACATGACTCATTTGGCGAATAGCTTTATTAATAACCAGCTTCTCCTCCTCCTCCTCCTCCTCCTCCTTCCTCGGCTCGGTGTCGCTGAAAAACATTCCAACATCTTGTCTTGATAAATATAGAACTGCACAGTGTCTTTGGCGATGGAGCTGGACAGGAGAGTGAAGTCAGAAATTGGAGGTGCCCCAGTCGATGTTCGACCCCGAGAAAGTCTGAGTGAATAAACCAAACCATTCATCACCACGTTTGGATGCTCCCAATATTAGCAGGAGCTCATCCGTGCTTAGCATCAGCGCTAAATTAATGTGGCGTCACGGCGCTTTATGACTGTGTATCGTCAGAAGAGGGGGGTTTATTTTGAACACGCTCTCGAGCAGCGCGAGCTGAAACGTGTCGAACATGTGGGAGAGATGATTGGAGAGAGAGAGCGAGAGAGAATGAGCGAAAGTGGTGTGAAGGCTTTTCTTGCTCCAGAGCGCCAAGTGGGCTGCACATTTTTCATTTCCCGCCGAGTTGAAAAGATCAGGTAATTGAAAGGGAGACAATCCAACAGCCAAGGTTCCACAGATGCCAGTGAAAAGCTTCAGAAATATTAGAGTATTACACTTTGGGCCCCGTCTTTGTATTTCTTTCACATGGGGCCCGTGGAAAAAATGGCTCTTTAATGACAACACCTGAAAAGTGTTTTCCATCAGGCTCATGCATCATTGTCAGCACGGAGATGAGAGCGTATTGTTTCTCTTCGGATGGGTGGTGTCAATAGGCAGACAGCCGGCCGAGGAGAGAGAGAGGGAGAGAGAGAGAGAGAGAGAGAGAGAGATGTAGCATGTTCTCTAAATGCAAAATGCACAGGAACAAAACAGAAACCTCGTCTCATAACGGGAAAACTACCACCCCGATTAAAACGAGCTCCACTCTTTCTAATCCGAGCGTTTCTGCGGTCAGTTTCCTCATGATTCAAAACCCTTCACTTCTTCTGGGGAATCATATCAAAAAGTTGTGTCCTGCTGTGCGGTCCCCTGCAGAAAACTACACTCATTATTCATTATAAGATAATGAATAAGTCAAGAAACATGAATAAGTCAATTGTCAGATCTGGAAACATAAAAGGCGAAAATAAAAAGTGATGAAAGTAACTCAAAATATGATCATTAATACATGAAGTGCGGGAAACACAGCAGCTCCCAATCAGAGCGTTCGGGGATGCGTGGTTTGTTGTCTCATATGCAGGAAGGTTAAATGCAAATGTAAACAAATGAAAATGTATGAAGCAGGCATGAAGACTTATGGCGCACGTCACACCAGAAGCCTTCATGTTTTGGACGGATCTCATTTCTCCAAACCCGCTGCCCTCCGTCGAGCCTTCCGAGTGGGATTTGTCTAAGATTAATAGTTTTATGATTTATAGGCTGGCAGTGTGTGAGCAGCGCAGCACCTCCAAACAGCCAGATATACAATTATCCGCTGCTCCTGCCCTATATGAATGCCATTTCCCCTGCATCCCTCCTTAAAAGAGACATGGGCCATTTGTCTCCCTGGCTGCCTCCTCACCCAGGCCAGTAATAAGCCATCTGCTGGATCTGAACATGAAAGATTAAAATGATATACAGTATGAAAGCTCTCTATTCAGTTGCTAATGTCCAAGATTCAGGGACGCAGAGGCCAAAGCTGTCATCTCTCTCAGGAAGAGGTAATTATCACTCTTCCTCCGAGGGGCGGCCGCTACCTCTGCCTCAGCTTCACGCAGGACCCGGCCCCCGTGCCGGCTGCCACCGGCCAAACCTCATTTAGTAAGCCAGAACAATGCCCGACCAAATGTCTGGCTAATCCCCACAATCCTTTGTATTCATCGAGGGCTGGTCGTATGGGCCTGAGGAGAGGGCCCTGCTGCTGTGTGTACGTCTGTGTGTGTGTGTGTGTGTGTGTGTGTGTGTGTAGGAGGGCAGGGGGTCAACTTCAAGCCCGCAGTGCTACAGGCGAGGCGGGTGATTATTTCACTCACTGTCATTAAGCCTTCCTATGTGTGAGTGTGTGTAAGTGTGTGTGTGTGTGTGTGTGTGTGTGCTTGGGCAGGGGCCTGTCCCTTGTAAATAAATGGGAGATTAGAGTGAGGCACATTTGTTGTGTGAGTTTGATCTACATCTGAGAAACGAAGCGAAGACAAGCAGGTTAAATTGGCCTCGTACAGGAGGGGATGTGATTATTGTGAGGAAACCTACGAGAGGAGGCCAACGACTTTCATTTGGACTTTCATGAGTCTGGAGGCGGATGTTATTGTGTCTGATAGGCAGCTCCTCTGTGTTATCTAACAGGATCTTTATATCAAAGGTTTGAAGTTATCCCTGCATCCGGATGCACATTATTCTCCTTTGGAGCTGAAATGAGATAATGGCATGAGTTTACCTCCTTATTAGTGCACCATAATGGAGGACGGTGTTCAGACAGGTAGACGCTGATTCAGCCTGAAAACGGGACAAACTGTGTGGTGGAAATATTTCAACTGTTTTACAGGAAACAATTAAAATTCATTTCAAAACTTGCAAAACTCCATTCCACAGGTGAACAGGTTCATTGGAAACAGGTGAGTGTCATGATTGGGTATAAAAGGAGCATCTCTGAAAGGCTCAGAGGGCGAGGTTCACCACTTTGTGAACAACTGCGTGAGCAAATAGTCCAACAGTTTAAGAACAATGTTTCTCTACAATGTCAAAGACTTGATGGATTTAATCATCTACAGTCCATAATATCATCAAAAGATTCAGAGAATCTGGAGAAATCTCTGCACGTAAGCAGCAAGGCTGAAAACCAACACTGAATGCCCGTGACCTTTGACCCCTCAGGCAGCACTGCATTAAAAACCAACATCATTGTGTAAAGGATATTACCACGTGGGCTCAGGAAGACTTCAGAAAACCATTGTCAGTTAACACAGTTCATCACTACATCTACAAGTGACAGTTCAAACTCTACCATGCAAAGACAAAGACATATATCAACAACACCCAGAAACACCGCCGGCTTCTCTGGACCCGAGCTCATCTGAGATGGACTGACACAAAGTGGAAAAGTCTGCTGTGGTCTGACGAGTCCACATTTCAAACTGTTTTTGGAAATCATGGACGTGGTGTCCTCCAGGCCCAAGAGGAAAAGGACAATCTGGATTGTTCTCAGGTCAAAGTCTCAAAGCCAGCATCTGTGATGGTATGGGGGTGTGTTAGTGCCCATGGCATGGCTAACTGGACCATCTGTGAAGGCTCCATTAATGCTGAAAGGTACATACAGGTTTTGGAGCAACATATGCTGCCATCCAAGCCACATCTTTTTCAGGGACGTCCCTGCTTATTTCAGCAAGACAATGACAAGACACATTCTGCACCTGTTACAACAGCGTGGCTTCGTAGTAAAAGAGTGCAGGTACTAGACTGGCCTGCCTGCAGTCCAGACCTGTCTCCCATTGAAAATGTATGGAGCATTATGAAGCACAAAATATGACAACAGAGACCCCGGACTGTTGATCAACTGAAGTTGTTCATCAATCAAGAATGGTAAAGAATTCCACCTCCAAAGCTTCAACAATTAGTGTCCTCAGTTCACAAACACTTATTGAGTGTTGATAAAAGGAAAGGTGATGGAACACAGTGGAAACATGAGCCTGAACCAGCTTTTTAGGAACATGCTGCAGACATCAAATTCAAAATAAATATTTTCAAAAAATAAAAGTTTATCAGTTTGAAGAATAAATATCTTGTCTTTGTATTCAGTTGAATTTAGGTTAAACGGGATTTAAAAATCAATGTTTTCTGTTTTTATTTACGTTTTACACAACGTCCAAACTTCATTAGAATTTGGGTTGTAATTTCACTTCATATTTGAAATTATTAGGACAACTGTTACGTTTTCCTGATATCATAAAGTCTGCAGACAGTTTTATTTAAATACAACAAGCCTGCAACAAAAAGGAAGCAGAATCATGGGTCAGTTTAAAGCATTTAGTTGCATTTCTATGTTCTCATTAAGTAAACTGCAATAAAAGGTAAGAAAATTAAATGTCCAGGAACTTTTGGACATTCAAAGAAAAAATATTATTATGATTACAGATGTAAAAAATTAGGGAACTTTAACCACTTAAATTTATATCATTTTGTCTTTTTTTAAAGACATCATGTGTCATCATCATTTCAGCATTACACCTTTAATACTGATCATCTTTAGAAAAACTCATAACCAGCATGTCAGTCTTCTAATGCTTAATAATATTATGGCACCAGCTTTACGTAACCTGTTATGTGAGCCCGACCGTCCTCACGCCCAGCAGCGGAGCTTGATTGGGATTTAAAGCAGCAGTTAATGAGCTTTAAATCCAAGCAGGGCCCAGAACAACAAACAGAAGTTAGCTCAACAAAAGCACTAATCCTTCCAAACAGAAAACAAAACTTTAACCGAATGTTAATTCTCTTACATGACCTCCTTATGAAAAAGACGGAGAGAAACAAAAAGAGCTTACTCTTGCACAACTACAGCTCAGTGCTCCGTATACAGAAGTATGAAACAATCAGTCACGATCAAAGAAACGACACGTTGGGCTGAATATAAGACGACCCATCAGATTCTTATCCTTTTGAAGGATCGGTAACTTGGCCTGCTTCCTAACCGCTCTGTTCTGAACCATCACTGTACCTCTCCATCTTTCCTCCCCCGATGCTGAGGTTGTGAGTGACGGTAGGCTTCAGTCTTTATTGGAATCGTCCCATGTTCTGAATAAATTCTGGCTTTCAAAAGTTACACGATTTCAGATTTATAAGGGGAAAGAAACTCTGGTATTATGTTGAGAATACACCAGCTGCGTGTTTAGTCCGGCTCGCATCAGGACCGAGGAGTGTTGGGCTGTAAAACCTCAAACCTGTTGACTCCTGGTCTGACTCCGCTCATTGTGTCGGTTTATTGTTATAGTCAAGATAAAAACCATCTGGTTTGACATCCTTTTTTTTTTATTTTGAAAGTCAACATTTTTCTTTGCAGTTTCCATGCACCACTTCCTGTCCTGCTCAGTCTGATTTTTGAATAGATCATTTACGATCTGGTGCCAGAGCGGAGCGGGACCGGAGGCGCATCTGGTGTATTTTGTCTGTTAGGGTCAAAAAGAGACCCATCCTCCTCCTATGACCCAAAATTTACCCTGTGTTGTGTTTCTCTCCTGAGTCTCTCTCTGAGCCAGAGAGTAAATTAATTTCCAAGTAGACCAGAGGGGTTTGATTCACTCTCAGTCCCCAGAGCTCTCTCAGCCTGGTCTCGGTGGAGATGGAGATGGAGCTGAGTGAGATTCTGAAGCCGGGTGAGGAGTTCTTCCTCTGTCTCTCCCTCTCTCTCTCTGACATCCCCTGCGTCTGTCTCTCTTTTCCTCCCCCCTTTCAATCCCCTTTCAAGCAGAGCCTCTCCCCTCGTTCTCCTTTTCGTTATACAAGCCTCAATTATGCATAAAGTCGTCAGTTTGTCCGTTCAAAGGGGAATGACATGGAATCCAGTGGAGCGGGCTGTCTGAGGAGATATCTCAGACGGTGACAACAGGAAGCTTAATGCACGTCGTGGTGACTGTCCTGTCTCCTGTGTGACCTCAGAATCCTCCTATTCATCGTAGATAAAGCTTCTTAAACTTTAACGCCACCATAACCCTGTGATGTATTTACGCCTGTCGAGTTTGAATGAAGCAGAACTTTTCCCGTCCTCAGATTTCCAGCAGCCCGTTTGACGTGAACTTGATTTTAAGCTCTATTTTCTGTTGCTGTGGAACAAAACTATTTGGCTCCTTGGATTTCAACCCATCTCATCTCCTTTAAATGAGACTGTGTGTGTGTGAGTGTGTGTGAGAGAGAGAGAGAGACCACCCTGGCCTCGTCTGTCTTGTTCTCTCTATCTTCCCCTCTATTTTTCCCCTTTCATCTGAGTCCAACTGTACCTTCCTCTCAGTGAGACGACACGAGTAAATGCTTCTGTCAGGCCTCCTGAGTGGATTAAAGTGGCCTTCAATTACCTTCATCATTGACCTTATGAAGCTGGTTAACTGCAGAATCCTTAACCCCAAACTCACTCATTGTTCACTCTGCTTCAGCTGTACACACACACTTACACACACACACACACAGGGACAAACACACATTTGTGTTCACAACATGATAAAGAGGATAAAAGCAGGAAGAGCAGATATATAATGGAGGAATAGGTTTCGGGCCAAAATAATTCATTCTGGAAGTTTCCTTTTTGACCGGTTTGGTGGAGATCAAAGCTCGGTTTCAGGTCTAATTAACCAAACGAATGCAGATCCCAGACCTTCTGGCTGTGGGGAAGGCCTTGGAGGGCTCCCTCGCTGAAAATCCACATCAGATTTAAATAATTAATATGACACCTTGAGCCGTGCAGAGAAAGAGGGGCTCCGTGTTGGAGTTTAGAACAATGTCACTGCCAAGTGTAATGCTGTTTGTCTCCATGAAAATGAGCAGCAGCCAAAGCAGCCACTCCATTGTACGGATTGGGGGACGTCTCCTTCCTTTGTCATGCTAACTGAGGGCTTTAAGGGGCCGTTGGTAAAGACGGCCTGCGGCCTGCGCTCTATTCCTGGCTGGGCAGGGCTCAAGCAGGCTGTGGCCCGGCTCTTGGGACTCGGAGCTGGGGTCATTTTATGGTTTTTAATCCTCTTAATCCCCGTTAGAAGGGGCTTGGTGGAGACAAATCCGCTCCCAGAGGTCCTTATGATTCAAACGCTGCGCTTGAGCAACTGTATCATTTGATAACAACAATGGAGGAGGACAGAGAGAGAAAGGGAGAGGGACAGACGGGGTGAGGAAAAGGAAGAAAAGATAGAAATCGACATCGTGATTGAGAGATATAGATTTTATCTTTGCCCTCTGGTTATTAGCTCTCCTCCTCGTCGTTCACTTCGTGCACTTTTGTCCGTCAAAGTTTGAGTCAAACCGAGCTTCATCCATCACACACACACGCTCACACACACACAGAAACACTCGGTCTGACTCTCATGCTAATGGCCCTTATGTTGCTCTGTGGTCCATAAAGAAATGCAGCTTCGCTTGGTTCCCCATGTGGACGGCACAGCGGCCCGTTTGCAGAGCCCGGAGAGGCCCAGGGAGCCAAGACTAATCCAGAGGGCCCTATTCAAATTAATACACTCCTGTTAACCTCATCTCAGACAAGCTCTCTTCATTATCACTCAATTAAAACTGCATATTTGAACAGGCCTGGGCGAGAGAGGCCGAGCACAGACCGTCTGAGCTCGGTGACCGAACAGGGGAGTCAGAAGGGAGGGCGCAGAGGGACACGAGTACGCCGAGTGATCAGGGCGAGATCTACACTGACTGATCAGAACGCTCTGTGATGTGACAAGGAGAGGCACGACGCACCATCTGGACTTCTGATAAATTATTACAGATAACCGACGCAGATTAAGGGTTTGTTTGTGCAAGGTGGTCCAGGACCAGGTCTTTGGTACAGTATGGCTCAAACGTTCGCACTGGAAGAACAATTTAATCCTTGTTTTTAGTGATGAAGTGCATCTTGGAAGCACGTTTGAATCTACATGCAGGGTATTTATTTCCATGTTTTGGTCTTAATACCAGGCTCAGGACTGAACCCTTTAATAGGCCCATGAAAACAGCAGCCGCTGTAAGAACATACTTTAATTCGGACAGCCTCTGGCCTCTCCGTCATTTCTAATTGAAGTAATACGACAGGGGATGATTAGCCTGAGTCACAATTGCCCGTGGCTCACCGAGGAACCCAAACTTAGCCTCCAACATTCCTTTTAAGGAGCATGACATGAGACGAGCTGAGCTTGTGGTCGTCCGTTCTCTGACGGCAGAAACCAAAGCGTGGAAAGAAGCGGGGGACAGGAAATCTGCTCTGAAAGAAGAAGTTCTGGTGATGGTTTGGCACAGAGTGACCCTCTTTAAGGTGTCCTGTGCTTACTGCTCTCCATACTTCTAAATTATTTGCTGCCCTCCTCCTTCGACTCCCCCTCTCTGTTCCTCCTCCTTCTCCTCCAACACTTCTCTGCCAATGTGCCCCAGAGTGGAGTATGGGGTTGAGCACCTTCAGCGCTGAGCCCTGGTGTGGGAACAGGCTAGCTGTCTGTGTTCTGCATATAGCCTGCAGCCAAAGACTGAGAAGGAGCGAGCAAAACAACAACCACAAGTCTGGCCTGTCTGCAGAGTGCCAGGACTGCTTAGTGGTTGGCAGCCTCCAGCACACCAGGGGTACACTGCTGTCATCCACTGCGGAGAAATGCTTGAGATCCCAAATTCCACAGACAGAGCACATGTTATGAGGAATGAGGAGGGTAAATCACTCCCCCCCTTTGCATGCCTAATGCTGGGTCTGGATGATGAGCGTCTGCAGGTACTCGCTTCATGTTCCAAATCTCCAATTTGTGGCCGACCAGCTCGACTCCACGTCTCGGAGTTAAAGCAGCTGTGAGTAACTGTGCAGGTTTCAGATCGAACAAAGCTGATCCTCTGATCACCTGGTGTCACGTCGGCAAAGACGATCGTTTTCATGCAACATGGTGGCACTGAGCAGCATGAATCGAATCCACTTCAGGTACAAGCGATTAGAGCTCCCATTGTTGATCGTTTGACAACTCCCAAATACGTTCAGGAAAATTGCATTTCAGTTTACAGAACGTTAACATCATCTTTCTGTACTTTTTATGAATCCTTTGCAAATCGCTCAGCAAGGCATCACGACCAAGACGGACCATGAATAAGAAGCCGGCAGAGAGTTGCATCTTTAGATCTACTTTTCGTGTAATTCACTTGTGCTATTGTTTGTTTTTATGTGTTTGGTTTGAAAGCAGAGGAGTGACTCTCCTGCCATCTGCCAATCCAAGATTACTGGATTAAACAGTCGCTTTCTTTCTCTCCTTTTTCTCTTCTGACATTTCAACACAGATCGTCCTCTTCCTTCTCTTCTCTTTTAGGAGAGATGTATGAATCGAAAAGGCTCCATTCTTCAAATACCAGTCAATAAAGCTTTAAAATAATTCGAAATTTAAGGTAAAAAAAAAAGTCCAACATCTTAAAGACGCTGTGGGGACTGTTTGAAGTGGATCACAGCGACACCTTCTGGCTGGAATCCTGCGCACACTGTGATGATGTCATGGCTCTTAACAAGGCGTGTGTTTGTTTTGGAGATGAATGGAGATCAGATCTTCTTTTTAACACTACTTTTCTTTGTTCAAGTAGACTTTTTACTGGATACAACGTGAGGAGGTAAAGTATTTATCAACAGTTACACAGAGCTGCTGTTTGAAACATGACAACAGTAAACTTTGTCAGTTTGTTCTGGAGTTTAGTAGACGGAGCTCTGAGACGTATCTGTAGGCTAACGTGTAACGTTAGCGAATCCTTATGTCCTGCTCATCGACCAATCAGAACTAACGTAACCTCCCTCTTCATTTTATTGACAGACTCTCAAGTTTGATCAGATCACTGCAGAATAACTGCTGCATGTGGGCTGGAATGAACATTATCACAAACAGGTTAGCTTGTGGTTTAGCCTTTAGCTTGTGTTTTAGCCTTTAGCTTGTGTCTTAGCCCTTAGCATGTGGTTTAGCCTTTAGCTCGTGTATTAGCCTTTAGCTCATGTTTTAGCCTCTAGCTTGTGTCTTAGCCCTTAGCATGTGGTTTAGCCTTTAGCTTGTGTTTTAGCCTTTAGCTCATGTTTTAGCCTCTAGCTTGTGTCTTAGCTCTTAGCATGTGGTTTAGCCTTTAGCTCATGTTTTAGCCTTTAGCTTGTGTCTTAGCCCTTAGCATGTGGTTTAACATTTAGCTTGTGTTTTAGCCTTTAGCTCATGTTTTAGCCTTTAGCTAGTGCTCTCTCTCCTGTTTATCTTTCTTCTTCTCTTCTGTCCTTTTTCTGTCTGTCAGTTCAGCTCCAGTCTCCACCATCTCTACTAAATAAATCACAGAAATCGTTTTCAGCAGAGAAAAACTCAGATCTCTCTTCTAACTGCTAAAGTTCGTCAGCCGGCGTTGTGTTGTCGTAAATCGATCCGGTCCTGTCCGACCCGATCGGGAAGCTCAGAAATATCATTTATTAATAACCTATATTGGTGCTGATGATCTGATTTGAAGTTGTAGATTAGGATCAGGCAGATATCTGGAAGAGAGACTTTTTCAAGGCCTCACAGGAACTTTAATTTGGATGTTATGAAGGACGTGCGATCAGCGCTGGACAACGAACACATTAATAAAGATAAATAACAGAGTGAGAGAGAAAATGCACACTGATTTCAGCCTCATAATTTGGTTTCTCACCTTGTGCTAACCTGAGCGCGTCTCAGGAACTGCGGCACTTTTGGAGAATGTGAAACATCAACATGCAAATTTCTGTTTTTTAACAACCAAAGTTGTCGAGAAATTGAGAATGGCTCAATCCCAACATCTGAAGTTTGTGCTAAAAAGTCGCCGCGGTGAATTCTCTTTTTAGAGCGTTATAATGAATCATTATTATGAGTCGCATGAGGGGACAATCCTTCGAAAAAGCCCACTAATGAAATGAATTCCCAGCATCCACTGAGTTCACAGTGTAGGTTTGACCCTGTTGTCCTCTCCACAGCAACATCTAAAACTAAAAAGAGCATTCAGAGCGCCAGATTGCCGTTTCCATCTGGTGGATTTGCCGTGCGACATGGAAAGATGTGTGGAAACCTTTTCGTAATTGCGGTTTTCATAAGGAACGGCGGCGGCGTTTGTTACGCCGCTCTCGCTACACAGACATTGTTTCACACTGCGGGTTGTTTTCCTTTGTCAGGTCCTAAGTCCTAACTCTACATCCTTTGATCAGGGCTGCGTTCACCACCCTCATGTTTCTATAGCCTTTGAGAAAGGCAAACACAGGCACGAAACCTGTGTAATGAGCAGAGCGTGCGTGCTTGTGTGTACGTGCGCTTTATGAATCAGAGTTCATTTCAAACACTTGGTTCTTACTGGGAGTGCAGCTGAGAGCGAAAACACTGCTTGTTGGCGTGTGTGTGTGTGTGTGTGTGTGTGTGTATTGATGTGTGTTTCCATGTGCGCTGACAGCCTTTGAGCCAGTTCTCGCCTTCACTAAAAACGCTTAGGGCACAAAGCAGCCTTCCCCCCTCTGCTCCTGAGCACAGGCCCTGCTCTCGCTCTCTGACAGGAGCTGAAGGTAAGCACCAAAGACATCCTGACACACGCGCGTAAAAGCACTTTTGATGCGGGGAAAATGGACCGCTTTGCAGTGTACAAATAACAGCAAAATGTCAACAGAACGAGGCGAGTCCGACGGGAGGCAACAACACAAGCCAGGTTCAGATGATATTACAGCGAACAAAACACGAGCGTCAACCACCAAAGGCCCCTTCGCTCGTCTGCCTCCATCTTCACAGCGTTTCGACTCCGTCTGCTCGTCGCCGCGTCCTTTTCTCACATGTTCAGTCAAAATGTGATCACTTGGAGACACGTGACGAGGAAACAGGACAGAGGAGGGAACAGAAGGAGTCAACTGTTTGTTGATACTCTGAAAGATTTTATTGATTTTAAGTCAAACATTTATAAAACTGCTTCCATAAGACTAGACAAGATAGACGGTGCAACTTTATAATAAGAGAGCCTTTTTCAAACTGTTTATTATTAGTTTTGTTTGATTTTTGAGAAATTATATTCAGTATAAATATTTTATGAATCATAAAAAACCCAAAGAGGACTCTTCAGATTTCCAGGTGATAAAGATTTTCTCTGTTAGACGTTTTAACCTCTTATTTGAAATAAAGAGTTTGAAGATTATTTTGACTTATATGATAAATATGAAGCCTCACTAAATGTGTGTTTATGCCTTTAAACTATATTTTTTCACACTCCTGCAAACAAAGACGACGAAAAAATGAAAAAATCTGAACCATGTGACACAAAGACGAAGTTCTGTCCTCGTGTCGGCCCGTCTGCCTTTTTGTTCCTCTCACTTTTTCCCTCTTCAGCGTTTATTAGAATAAACTTCACACACACAGAAAGTTTAAACCTCAGAGACCTTTGTGGAAAAGTCTCTTCCTGGTGGTTTCAGGATGACGGTGACAGGAGCGATGATGATGATGATGATGATGATGATGATGATGATGATGATGAGGTTTCATGAGGATGAGAGCATTTATTCAGAATAATAAAACTGCTTCTAAACATCTTGTGCACGTCCTCTCAGGTGTGCATCACTTTGTGTGTGTGTGTGTGTGTGTGTGTGTGTGTGTGTGTTTCCTGTGAGGTGAGCTCTGTCCGGGGTCGGGCCCGCTGATGCTGTGGAAGATGAGTGTGTGCTCTCACCCAGGGCTACACCTGTAGGTCACTGCAGGGGGATGCTAATCCCTGAGCCGCCTGCTAATACTGATGATCTGCATCTGAGACCCTGTCCCATGGGAGGGTGTGTGCCTGATGTTACGCTGTGTGTGTGTGTGTGTGGTTGAGGGGGCTGACAGATGAGGCAACAGGGGGCCCAGCAACCCGTGTCTCTGTATTTATGCATGTGTGTGTGTGTGTGTGTGTGTGTAGTAAGGGGGATGGTAGGAATTGTTTCATTCAGTGTGTGTATGTGTGTATGTGTGTGTGTGTGAGGGTGGAGCTGTCTTAACGGGATGCTCGGAGGGTAACTGGTCCGTTTTCCTCGGCCTCCACCTTCAGAGGAGGTCGGATTCTCAGATCCTGGCTGAATAATTTGTCGTGAAGCGGAGAAAAGGTGGAAGAAGCAGGTGGATCTTTCTCTCCCCGTTTCACAGACAGATGTGTGTGACTGCAAACAACCCCCATCCTCCCGTCTTCTCTCGGGGCTCACGTTCAATCAATGCATCGCTCTCTTTTTGTCTGGAATGAGGAAGCAAATACGCTCCCCCTGACTTTGTTTGTGTTCACAGGAAGGAAACGCTGAGAATTTCTGCACAGAAGAGAAACATTCTTCACAAAAGCAAGAACAAAATCTACGAGTTTGGGCAAATTAATCGACCCCATTAAAGAGAAGAAAAAGAAGCGATGAAATACTGAAATGAAGAAGTCACACGCACACAGATAACAGACTTTGTACGGAAGGGTTAAAGAGCCGAAGGAAGCAACAGTTGCAAAAAGCCGACCTGGAAAAAGACGCTGCATGGTGTGGATTATCGTTTGTTAAAATTTTTTTCATTTCAAGAAATGTCAAATGGTTTTATTCACTTTAACTTGTTTTCTGTATATAAAAAAAAACCAAACATGGTCTTTAAATTTGTTTTTGGAAAAAAATGAGTTTTGTTGAAGGTGTCGTCTTAAAATGAGGGGGGTCTCATATTCAGGACAATACGGTATTTGAAAAAACGAGCCCAAACATTAAAGCTAACAGGTCACACGAAGAGGTTTAAACTCCAACTCCAGGACTTTTAATCCATACTAACTTCCTCTCACATAATCCTAATCCTAACAGTCGTCTCTGAGTCTGTAACAAGAGATTGGAGTCGGTGGAAGGGATGAGAAAAGAAACTGCAGAGGAAAAAAATGTTGAGATGAGGCGATTTGTAAGATAATGTGATGAAGTACAGGGTTAGAAAAAAGGTTATTGGGTCTGTCCTAAGGCTACCTGACTTCACTCTCTCTCTCACACACACACACACTCCTCTTCCCTGCATGCTAATCATGCTTCACTCAAATCACTAAACACACTTTCACATTTGAAGGTTTATCCCAGGCGGCCTTTCCCGATGATTATGTATGATTCTACCACACAGAGCACAGAAAGTGTTTACTCTCTTCATTGAGGCGCTGCAGAAGTTGAGAGCAGAAGCTAAGTGTACTACAGTCTGTGGCAGAAGAATAAACATTTTCCTTTATAGCCCCAGGACCCACTTTTCATCTGTCAAGCATGTTTTAATAATTAATCTGTTTAATACACACACAGCATCTGCTGGGTACAACTCCCATCCTCCCGTTCAGACTGACGAGCACAGCTGCCACTGTTTGGGTCTACTGTACAGGACCAGAATATGATGAGATGGGTTTTTTTTTTTTTCCTCTGCAGACTCGATCCTGCTGCATGCATGCTCAGACGCACATGGAGAGAGAGAGAGTGTGTGTGTGTGTGTATGCTGAAGGGTTGAAGCCCTGACTATGGGCCTACTTTCCCTACGTTCCCTCCTTGGTGAGCAGGCCAAATGGGGATTGTGTAAATTAAATACATTTCTTTTTCCGGGCAGCAGAGAGAAATGATGCCAGATTAAGCCCATGAATATATACATGGGCCTGGGCTGACCTGTCTCCAGACGCCTGATTTCCCTGGAGGGGTGCTGACACGGTGAGGGGCTCCAGGGGTGTGTATGTAGGTGTGTGTGTGTGTGTGTGCTCGTGTGTGTGTTGTGCTCAGACAGAGGTGAGGGGATCTCTTGAACAGGTCCAAATTGAGCTTAATCTCATTCCTCATTGTGCTGGAACAGGAATGAAATTGCACAATTGCACTTTAATCGACGATCGAACACCCTCTCTTCCCCCTTCCTCCCCCACTCCTCTCTCTCTCTCTCTCTCTCTCTCTCTCTCTCTCTCTCTCTCTTTGTGTCCTCGGCCTTAAGTTCCCGACACGGGCCGGTGAGCATGATTGCCTGTTAGCCTCTTATTTTCTTTTTGTTCCAGTGGAAGCATCTAATAATGTCTGCTCAAGCAATCAGGAGGTTAATGTGGTTAGGATAAGGCCAATCATAAACCAATAAAGACCGTCCGGATGCTCCGCTTCTCCTCCGTTCCACTTCTAATCCGGGAGATTGTGATTTCAGGAATCCTGCGTTGCATCCGTTGCACTGAAGCGCGTCTCCATCATGGGCAGGAAGGATTCGGTGCGTCCCCCCGGGGTTGATTACACACAAACACAGACGTTTGTGCTGCACAGGTGTTTCTGATTAAGGTAGGAAAGCTTTAGTCAGCTGACTGTTAGCCTTAAGAGGAACATTTGCTTTTCCAAAAGCATGTCGAGTGAAAAACGGAGACAGAGCGAGTTTGTCTTTTCGTTGGCAGAAATCAAACAAACCGCAGACTCAGCCGAGGATCTGTTTCTGTTAGGAGTGAAACAAGTGGAGGACAACATCTGACTCCACTAAACCAACATGGAGTGTGTGTGAGGATTACAGAGATCCGTGTCAGTAACCGCAGAGAAACACCTGACACGGCTGAGTGAAGCTCAACCCTAAAGTCAACAGATTTCTGCTCACAGATACCAGGAAACGTTCACTACGTACGACTCGTTTGCATCTTAAATATTACACATTCTTATTTTCTTCCCTTAAATCACACGTGGCCTTCTATGTGTTCATGTAATGGGACTATTATCACGTTTCACAGCCCGTCTCTTGTTTTACATCATTAAACTGTGATGATTATTTTTTTTTTTCTCTCCGTGCATGCAGACGTAATGAAAGGACCGTGTGTCAAAAAAACATACACGAAAGCAAGATCTGCTCGCAGAGAAAAACCCGCAGATACTTGAGCCGTGTAAAATGTGTTGATTTGTTGCTCGAGGTGTCGGAACAAAACAATGCAACAAAGGTTCCCGGGCTGTTGTATCTGGGGTGGATGTTCTCATTATGGCCCATAATGAAGGGCCCTGCTTACCGCTGTGCATCTACTCAGAAACACTGACGACCCACACACACACACACACACACACACACACACACATTCATGCATGTACAGGCCAGGCCGCTGCCAGGCTGTCAAGTCCAAAAATAATTAGGCATCAAAATGAGTTTCCCTGTTTTTTTCTCTCCCCCTTCCCTTGTTCGTTTTATTCATGTGCTGGAACTCGGGAGACTGGCTAATGCAGTTAACATGCTCTCATCATGAATTTTCATTACACCAGTACATGGGTACATTACAAGAGCAGGGGAGCTGTGACTACAGGGATGCCATCAACATGCACAAACAGACAGAAACACACACACACACACACACACACACACACACGTAAAGCCATGCATTTATTCACATGGATGAATGCATACTGAAATGCTGCTCAGCAATATGTAGCTCTGTCTGTACATTACTGTTCATATAATTATCACCCAGGTGTATTAAATACTTGAATCTGATTGGTCAAATCCTGATAACAATGAGGTTTGAGTCGGCTTCACCCCAACACGTCATGTGGAATCAAGTCAGGGTCGTTCGTGAAGAGAGGAAGGAAACAGAGATGGAGGTCGAGCAGGACCCTGATAATCAAGCTCAGGGATTCTGTTTAGCATAACCATCCGCTCACTATACATCATACATACCCTGCCAGCTAGCTTAAGACTGGTTTGTGTATCTGCATTGACTCTAAGCTAATGCAACTAATGCTGGGCTTACACCAAACGACTTTCACAGTCTCAGACTAAAAACTTAAAATCTTCAGTAAATCTCGGAGTTTTACCGGAGTCGCGGCGCGCTCCCGTTTTCTCGATCGTTTAGTGTGAGATAGTAATCTGCGCTGTTTCACATCAGTCTTTTTCTAGTCTTGAGTTTGCGACAATATCAAACACGTTTGATATTATCCCAAGTCGCAGTGACGTAACACAATCAACAACCAATAGATGAGCGCTGACAAAAGCAGAAACAGGAAACCCGGCAGTCATGAAAAATAACAACGGAGGAAAGACGGAGAAAGTGGACCGTGGAAAAAGAGGAGCGAATGGTGGAGTTCTGGGCAGAGCATCCCTGCCTGTTCGACATCAACTCTCAAACGTACCACGACAGAGTGGAAAAGGAAAAGGGTTACTACTAGGAGCATGATGGGTGTAGTGTTGGTGCATATAATGAACAGGCAGTAGAAGAATAACTGCTGTTTGAATCAACTCCAACACTTAACCTGCAGTCATGATGCAGCAACATGAATCAGTCAGTCTGCGTCTTCCTCTACACTCAATCTGAGTTACAACAAGTCTCACTTTTAGGAAGCGCCATCTAGTGACACAAAGCAAAGCAACTATACAAAACTGAACACAACAATGGGGAAAAAATTGCATGGTGGGAAAAAAAACACTAAAAGAATCTAGTTGTAGTCTTGTAATTAGTGACCCTGCAAGATTCACAGTCTTTGTAAAATCTCAGTCTGAGACTAAAAACTCATAACACTTGTCTTTAGATGTGAGCAGGTGTGAGCTGATAGTTTTCCAGGAGTCTTTTTCAAATCTTTTCAAAGTCTTCTGATGTACAGGTAGCATAAGCTAATGCAGTCATGAGCTCCACGCACTTCTTTGGCGATATGTCGGCGTTGCTCTGCAGTACTCCTCCAGAACACATGAGGGCAGTGTGGTCTGTGTGATCATCAGATCGTCTGTTCCCGGTGACTCTGAGCGTTTTATGTTACATTGAGGGAGATGCCTGGAGGCTACACACAGGTTTCTGTGCAGGTACAGGAGCTACGTAGGTCTACATCGTAGGCTACTGCACCTGGTTTATCCAACTGCATTGATTCGACAGCAAGGGGCAAAATGAAGCCTATGCGGAAGTGCTAAAAGTTTCTGGTCATCAAGAATCCGCTAGAGCAGGGGTGGCCAACCTGTGGCTCGTGAGCCGCATGTGGCTCTTTGCCTGTCAGTGTGTGGCTCATCGATTCATTGAGCCCGGAAAAGGAGGAGCGTTTTATTTAAGTTCATTTATAGCGATAAACATGTTGACAGTTTTATTTTTTACACGGTTTCTGTCTCTCCTACGATTTCATTCCTTTCTCTTTCTGCATCCATGACAATAAGTTTGTGTCTGTAGCCTGAAAGTTGGGGAGAAGACAGAACAGGGGAATGGAGAGAGAGGGAGTGTGTGTGTGTGTGTGTATTTTTACTCATGGGTACTCGGTTGTGTGAGATAAATAAATCTGACTTTAAAAAATGGAAATGCATTGATTTTCATGTTGTCGTTCCATGTTGATGTGAGGGAGGGATTGTGTTTGTAAGCCCACGTGTCTGATGTGGCTCTTTGTTGTACCGTGGTCATTTTGTGGCTCTTGGTCGCTGACTGGTTGGCCACCCCTGCGCTAGAGGCTGGCTGCAGGAAGACCGGAAGTCACAAACACATCAAGCCAAAAAAAAACAAAAAAAAAAACATGATTAATGGGTGCCCTATCGCTGTTACAATGGAAGCTCAAAGTCTGCGTCAGATCCAAGATGGCCCCATCCAATGATTGGTTTCATTTGACTGAATCAGGAACAGACGGGTGACGTCCATGTTTTATACAGTCTATGTTCGTAGCTAGCCTTCTTCTTCTGACTGAACGATAATCATCTGCCTCCTCAGACCTTTCTGATCAATCTAAACCTTTCTGTGTAGAATTCAAGATTCTTCTCCTTACCTATAAAGCTCTCAGTGGACAAGCCCCAGTCTATCTTAGACAGCTTGTAGTGCCATACAACCCCTCTAGAGCATTACGCTCCCAAAATGCTGGCCTGCTTGTAGTACCATCAATCTCCAAAAGTAGTATGGGAGGTAGAGCCTTCAGTTATCAGGCTCCCCTTCTCTGGAACCATTTACCAACCGCAGTTCGGGATGCAGAATCCCTCTCTACCTTTAAGGTTAGACTCAAAACATTCCTCTTTGATAAAGCTTTCAGTTAGAGACCAGTTTATAATCCATAAATTAGTCCATAAATTAGATCATAAATTAGACTCATAGTTTAGTTTAGATGCAATAGGCCTAGGCTGCCGGGGGGGATCTGGCACATTGGACTCTATCTCTTATTCTTAATCTCTCTCCGCATCTGCTTTTGCCCCTTTTGTCTGCTCCTGTACTCGTCTCTGGCTCTTGTCTTGTAGGTGGCCCGGGATCCTTGGTGGAGACTGCCTGCAGCTGTGGAGTCATGGAGACTTATTAACTGCACCCATAGACATGACACATTATTTGGCCATTTCATAATGAACATTCATTCCCACTATCATATAACTTCTAATGTAGATATTAGCCTGATCTCTTTATCTATGATCAATACATCTATAGTATCTATTTTTAATCAGCACATAGGCGTGAGATGTCACATCTCAAGAGGCCTTTAACACACCTTTACTTAACGGAGACAAATATGGTAGGGATGCACTTGTGGTCTGGGCGTCCATGAGTTCATCACTATCATAAATTCTTATTTTCAGTCAGAACATCATTGATTATACTTCTATAAAATGATCACCACACCCATTCAAACATGAGGTCCCTCCCGAAAATGAGATGTAGCATCTCAAGAGGCTAACCTCTAATAAATCAGACGACAGGTCTATGGTTCATGGATCTGTCACTAACTTTAGTTCACACTTTAGTCCACTTGTCTCCTCCTACCTCCCTTCCTTCGCCCACACACCCAACACAGCATCGTGTGGATTTGCTGTTCATCATCAGACTGGGGTCCACATTCGAGATTTCCTGCTGCTTAACAGAAGGTTTTTTCTTGCCGCCATGATGGAGGGATTCATGATTGGCTATTTGGATTCATGTTGGGTGTTGGATGTATATATTTGTATATATATGTATATGTGTATCTTTATATGTATATATGTATCTATACATATATGTATATCCTTAAAATGAGGAGCTTTGTGCTCTATTGTAAAGTGTCTTGAGATAACACTTGTTATGAATTGGCGCTATACAAATAAAGATTGATTGATTGATTGACTGTGTATTTTTATTCTGACGCCAAAGTGGAGGCTGGAAGTGTTGATCTGGTTTCTGTTTGTTGCTAAAGTAGCACCGTCTTCTAGCGTTTCAGAGGCTTCTCAAGTCTCTAGTCAGGCTGTAAACAATCCACTGAAATGATATCATGGTTATCTCTGGTAGCATAAGGTGGATCTTCATGATCCACTGTGTTACCTGAGGACAAGTCTCCAGGTTAACGTCTTTATCTGTGTTTTTAAATGTTGGATAGAGCCAGGCTGTCTGCCTGATCTTAAGCTAAGCTAAGCTAAGCTAGCTGGCCGCCTGATGTATTTGTGTAGCATTATGCTGTTTATAAAGCAAAGAGAGTAACATTTATCATCTGAGGTAAATAAAGGGATGAAATGCTGCTCACTGATCTTACTAACAGGATGAAGACTGAGTCTGTTTAATGTGCTCTAAACAAGAGAGAGAGTGTGTGTGTGTGTGTGTGTGTGTGTGTGTGTGTCTGCCGCTGTGTGAAATGGGTTTTACATCACTGATCTGCTCATGCTCAATTACCCAGACTCTCCTGAGGCCGAGCGAAGGTAAACACACATCAGCTGGACCTGATTTATGGCGCTGCTCCTTCACACTCACTTAAACACACACACTAACTGCTCTGAATCATGGGTAATATTGACGCTCACTCAGACAGATCTGATCCTGATCCCTGCTTTGTCATTTGCAGAACTTTACACACGGACGACATCTTAAGCAGGCGATGAAAAAAGACGTTAAACCTCGGAGATCAAACGCTTCATTACCATCTGACAGTGATGCTTACAGAGCTCGCAGAGCCAACTTATGAAAGTCTTAATGAATTGACAGATGAGAGAGCGCTGGAGCCTTTGTTAGGATGCCAAGGCCCCTAGTCTAAGTCCTCTGCCGTCCCTGCCCTCCTTCCTTCCTTCCTTCCTCCCTTCCTCTCTGCTCCCTCCTTTGTTACCCAACAGGTATATACCCGCACCTCACCATCCTTCACTTCTCATGCTTTGTATATGTATTGATTCCTATGAATGCATGCTCGAATGGGACCGTGACCCCATTAGAGCCCATCTGAAGTCTGTTGTGGAAGCAGCAGAGTGTCTCTGTCGAGATGTGTGACCGAGGATTTCATGATTAAAGCAACAGAGGCTTAAAGTACGAGAGATGATATTGATCTGTTGTGTTTTTAAACTTAAAATCTCAGACGGCTTTATGCACTGTGATTGGCTCATCATGTTTGAGGGTGGGACATAGCCATAGGTCAATCGTTGTCTTGATCACTGAAGACTTTGAGAGTTTGTGATGATGTTTTGCTTTCAGTGAGCTCATTAAAGATCCTTTATTTCATGCAGACCACATGTTATTGGCTTGGCAGTGCAGTTTGCTGTTCATTTAACCCTTTGCATGTGCCCGCTGAATTACTCTGTCTCAGTCAGGTGTAGGGCTGCCAAGATTAGTCGACTCGTCACGATGACGTCAACAATCAAATTCGTCAGAGACTTATTTAATAATCGACGTCGTCGTTTTAATACTTTTAAAACTGCCGCTGTACTTTCACCTGTCTCGTCTGCCGTTCTGTCCTTGAAGCATACGCGCAGAAGTGGTAACCGGGGTAACCCGTGATGTCACCGGAAAAGTTATGCCCAACAGTATCATGGCTAGCCGGCAACAGAGCTCGAAAGTTTGGGAGCATCTGAAAAGACAGCACGCCGTGGCTGATTTATTTTCTGACGAAGAATGACAATCTCGCTAAGCTAACTGGCTAGTTAGCTGCTAACATTAACGTCAACAGGGAGCTACCTACTTAATAGCGATGTCATGTTTGAATAGAAAATTGGTACATTAAAAAAAAATGTCAGAAATGCTGCTACAAGCTGCAAAGTTCATTAAAAGCTGAATGAACTATGATATTAACTGTCTTCATTTTTAGTTAGCACATACCTTAAACACTTGAAGCTGGAAGCTAATGATGTTAGCTGTATGCTGCTGCAATAAGCTGCAATTTATGTATGATCCGAATAGTCGACTAATCACAGAAAATAATCAGTGACTAGTCGATTATCAGAATAATCGTATGTGGCAGCTCTAATCAGGTGCTCCATAACTAACTCTCTGGACTTTTTGCTCAGCTCAGTTCATGCTAACTCACACAGGAATCATATTTTTAAAGCTTTTTGCTGATGACTGTCTTCTTTGAACAGTTGTATAATAATAACAACGATCCAGATGCCCGTTTAAGGACATTATAAAAGCTGTACTCTGACTTCAGCCTCATCCTTTTTGTTCGTGAGGGGAAACAAAAATTGAGGGACAAAAAAATCTGATTATGTGTCTGATTGAAAAGCAGAAACAGAAAATGGAAATAAGATCCAAGAGTCTGGGACCAGTCCTCTAAAGTCTAAGTGATCTAAAATGGAGCGATACATCCTGAAAATAGAGGCCGATAGGACTCCTCTGCTGCAAGATAATAACACTGAAGAGGAGCTTAGGAATGAAAGGATGAAATCTAAAGAGAAACTGTAAACTGGTGGAACAGGATGAGCTTAAAGAACTTCGTCCTCTCTCCTCCCTGCTGCTGTC
The DNA here is from genome assembly GCA_030710495.1 of Labroides dimidiatus. Taxonomy (NCBI): domain Eukaryota; kingdom Metazoa; phylum Chordata; class Actinopteri; order Labriformes; family Labridae; genus Labroides; species Labroides dimidiatus. The sequence continues at coordinate 25,050,010 of CM061160.1, read as the reverse complement.
CATCCTCTTCCCTCTTCCTCCTCTTCTTTTCGACGTCCTGTCGTCAGAGCGTCGCCGCCTGCCAGACGGGCTGTAACATCGATGTTAGGAAACGGTCCTCTCTCTGGTGTAAGGCTGCAATGACAACGTCTGCCATGTTTCACTCTGATCTCTCCATCAGTGTGAATAAGTGTATCGCCCAGCTTCCTCACACTGTCACTCACTCCTCTAGGGAAACACACACACACACACACACACGCGCAGGGTGTCTTATTATCCCTGCCAGGATTCAAATGACGCCTTCAAATGAAAATCCTGCACAGGAAAACACTCCCTAACATGCATATATTGTCTTATATATATACATATATATATATATATATATATATATATATATATATTTCTATGTGCAGAAATTATGCAGACACACTTTGCAGCCTGCAGAGAAACAAATGGACACACACAGGCGTACAGTTCTGATAATAAGTGAGTGTGAATGTGTGTGTTTTACAGATCAGTGGGTTAAGCTTGAAAAAAAAAAACCACACACAGAAAGAGCCGGAGTCCTGCATGTGTGTGTTCTTTTCGTTGAGTGTGTGCAACTAGTTTTCAGTGGCTGTGTTTTCGTGAGTGTGTGCACGAGTGTGTGAGCTGACCTGTGGTGCAGCTGTGCAGCACGAGCCGACTACCTTTGTTAGATCCCGCTGTCTGTCGTGTCACATCAAAACATCTCATTATCTCCTCCTCTGTCATTGGAACTCAGACTGTTCTTTTTTTACTATTAACCTGCTCAATATGCTCTCTCTCTCTCTCTCTCTCTCTCTCTCTCGCTCTCTCTCTCTCTCTCCCTGCCCACTCTGTCATCAGCTGCTGAGACAGCGTTGGGTAACAACTTCCTCCTTCTGGTTTGAAAGCGTTATTTAAATTACAGATGTCTCGTCCTGAGGAGGACGGGAGAAGAAAGCGCCGCTCTCCGGTTTGTTTGATCCTTTCATAATCTGTCAGGTGAGGAAGACCTCTGAAGAGAGTAATCTTCATCAACCCTTTAGCTGCCTCTCAGGCAGGGGAAGAACACAATGTGTTATTAGAAATGTGGGAGAGATTGAGGTCAAACTTTTAACTTCATCATCTTTTTTGTGAGGTAAAGAGACCTTCACAGATATTATCTTAGAAAGAAAAGGTGGGTCACTAACGGCTAAGATAACAGGTAACAGGGAGAGTGTGGTCCTTATGAAGGAGCGCAGGCGCAGCTCACTTTGAGTGATGTCCACCATGAGCATCATGTGTAAGCAAACGCACCAAGCGTGCAAACTCTTCCACAGAGGCCTGGAGACCTGAACGTAGCTCTGGAACCCATGCAAGAGGAGGAGGAGTTTTTAAACCTGCAGTTCCTGGAGTGTCCACTAGAGGCTGGCTGCAGAAGCACCAGAAACCACACACACACCCATTCAAAAGATCTGCTCTTTACAGCAGAAATAAACATGATTACAACCTCATTCAAAACATGATTTCAGCCTGAATCATTTCTCTGTTAAATCCAAATTTTAAGTTATGAAACTTACAAGTTTTGCCCATATAAGGGCGTGGCTGACTTGACTGACAGTAGTCATCCAGGAGCTGTTAGCAAGGAGGCTCGTGTTGGAACTTTCTATTTACATTTGTAGCTGCATTTTCAGGCCTCTTTGATGGCACAGTTTGTTTATTTATGTGTGATTTTTGAATTATGCTTTATTTCAAACATGTGTGAGTATCACAAAAATAGAAAAAAAAAACAAAAAAAATAAATAAAACAAACAAACAAAAAAAAAACATTTGAAGAAAAAAGAAACAAAGTTAATAATAGAAACCCAACATGTCCGAAAAGGAATAGGATGAAGCATAAGCTTATTTAACCCCTTCCTTACTCAAATAATGTCACCAATTAAGGAAACTCATATTCACATAACACATTTACAAAAGTAGAAAATAATAGACTAATTAAACAAATGCATAAACCAAACACACATATTTACATAATATACATTTGCAAAATAAATAAAATTAATAAAGTAATATATAACTATATATATAACTGTAACTATAATTTTTAATAGTTTGTAAGTCAATACCGAGTTTTGGGAAGTGATGTAACAGGAAGTTGTTCTTCCTCTACTCCTTAGTTTTTTTTAGCATTGAGATGCTAACTCCCTTTCAGCCCTTGGAGTGAGAGTATAAGTGAGTGAACGTGTATTTATCACTGTTAAAATATGATCTGTTTCGTAGCACTCGCCATGATCTGTCATTTGATACATTTATTAAGACCCGCTCTGCCGTAGATCTGTATGTACTAGATCTGCGATCTTGTTCATTACACACATCAGTTGTTAATTGATGCTGTCTGTACTTTGTGTTCAGTTTCAACATTTTTTTTTCTGTTCCTCAGAGGATGTGACGTCATAAAGAGTTGAGCTGGCTGTGATGCGCACGTCCACGTCAGTGGAAAATGAGATAAAAGTGTTTTAATTTATTTTAACGTTGTGATCACATAATTCAGATATTAGCATATTGGCTAATAACGGACGTGTGCATCACTTTTAAGTGTCCTCTGGAAACTCTTCTTTTGTTGTGGTTTTTGCAGCGTGTTTTCTAAATGCTGCTGTGAGCTCTCAGGGCCACCGTAGTTTTCAGTCCCTTAGCAACTTTTGTGTAGATGCAGGTTTTCTTTTTCTCTGGTTTTTCTTTTTTTTTCATTTTTGGGTGAAACGTTGTCGTGTCAACGGCCCCTAAAATAACAAGAGACTGAAATACAGAAACTATAAGATGTTGCACATATGACTGCCTTTATGAATATTTTACTTGGTATTTGGAGTCTGCTTTGATTGTCGTGTGTGTTTCCTGGAGGAGGGGGAGGAGTTTTGAAGTCTGATGGCCACAGGTAGGACAGACCTGCTGTGGCGCTCTGTTGTGGTCTCAGTCTACCCCTGAAGGTGCTCTGACAGGACGTCAGTGTGGCGGCAGGAACTGAGAGGTGTTCCTGCTCTAAGTCTCACGCTGCAGGTGAAGTCAGACTTTTAAATACAGCAGCTTCAGGTGCAGTGAGTCCACCTCCTCTGAGTGTTCGAAGCTTTCTCTGCGCTTGAACGTACGAGATCGAAACTTCACGTAGATTTTCTGTTGAATCTGAAGAATTAGCGGTCCTGTGTTTCCAGAAGTTATAAATATTAAGTGCACAGGTTTCTCATGAGTCAGCTCGGCTCCACAGGAACCAGGATGGCTCGTGTTTATCTGTCTGGAGGCGCTCTCTCTCTCTGATCGCTCATGTTGATCCACAGACGGTGAAATGTTGAATCTGGACTGTTTCAAACTGAACCCGTCCTCAGAGGATCGTCCAGGCCTCTTAATTACACCACAAGTCCAACAGGAAATCAAAATGACTCCAAACAGGAAATTCATATTACTGCGTGCGCCTGGCCGTGTCAGCAGTGATCACTCTCTCCTCATTAGTGTGTTATTTCACCTCGAAGAAACACACACACACACACACACACACGCTGCACCTGTAGACTGTGGGGGCCAGGTGTCCACAGAATGGATCGCTCTCTGTACGCCCCATTTCAGCTAACAGATGTGTCTGAAGGGAAGTCCATGCAGCAGGGACTTCCTGTCTGAGGATGTGTGGGCGTCTCTTCAGGTTTCACCTCCTCTGTGCTTCGTCATCACGCATGTTCCACCTCATCGTCATTAAAGACACAGTCTGTCTCTCAGCTGTGCAGTAGATGTGCTGATGATGCAGACAGATTCGGCTGATTCTTGTTTTCACACCCTGAGCTCAACTTTTCTGCTGGTGGCTGAAGGCTGACACCCTCTCCTCCTCCTCCTCCTCCTCCTCTCTCTGTATGAAGGATGGATGCTCTCTCCTCCCTCCCTTCCTCCCCCCATATGAAAGAGTGATGCGGTGGAGCACGTGGAAGGTGCTAACCCTTTTGTTTAGTCTGAGCTCCATCACAGGCTCTGTCAGGCCCAACAGACGAGCAGACAGAGCCGTGACAGGCCCACTAATCTGACAGCTCCTCCACATCACAAAGCAAAGAGCAGCCATCACATCAAAGTGGCGCGAGAGAAGCACGGGCGTGTGAGGGATTGACGCCGCTCCTTTGCTCTGCCACCTCTGCTGGTATCTTCATAGAGCCCCTGACATGCTGCACACCAGGAACCTTCAGAGGACGGATCCAGGTGGCAAAGGGGGGGAGGCCTGAGTTGAGGGACTCCCCTCTGGCGGAGCGCTGAGGATGGGTAACCTTCCTGGAGGATGAGTGTGTGATGCGCTCAGAGGACATGACAGGCTGTTTAAACAGATTTGTGTTTGTGTGTTTGTGTTGTTGACGGGGGCTGTTTTTGAAGCAGGGTGGGGGTCATACAGCAGGGTGACTTTTCTCTACCTATGAAGGAGGAGATGATTTAAGAGGTGTGACGGTTACAGAGGAGTCCACGTCATCCAAACAGACGTTTTCCTCTCTGTGCAGGTTTGTCCTGCTTTTCATCAGAAGGTTCTGACCAAACGAAAGCGTGTTCGAATCAAGAACTGGTGCACAAAAGTCCCTTAGATGTTATATATATCTATACATATAGATATATACAACTTCACACATGATCTCAAACATGAAATCAGAGCCAGTTTTTATCGCTGTGGATCTTCCTGTGATTCTAGGAAGAAAAAAAACTGCATTTTCATTCGTTACTCTGGTTTAAAATATCTTCATGGAATAAACCTTTCATGTCATTTTACAATGTCTGACAAAAAAAATCCATATTTTTAATAACAGAATCCAGAGTTTCAAGCATCAAGAATCCTGAAGTCTCTTATAATCCGTCAGACGAACGTGGAAACTGATGCGTCCGTGAGGATTTATTGGTCTGCAGACATTATTTTCGTCAGAGAACTTGAGGAAGTGTTGATGGCTGATTATACTTTGATGATTTTCTACCTGCACAGCTGGATCGGGCTTCACTCGGAGAAAAAGGCTGCAAATTTAGACGTGATGCAAAATTCAAAACAACAACAAAAACAGCTGTAAATCGAGACATGACGATGGGAGAGCTGCAGGCCAGGGAGGAAGGCGGGACGGGACGGTTTATTCACGGCATAAACTGCTTTTAATGAAGTTAAACTTTATTTGATCTGCAGGGAAAATTTAGTGGCAGCAAACTCACGTTCTGCCTTTAGAGCCGGCAGCTTGCAGAGACGGCTTCAAGCACGGCTAGCTGCATGCACGGCTAGCTGCATGCACGGCTAGCTGCATGCACGGCTAGCTGCATGCACGGCTAGCTGCAAGCACGGCTAGCTGCATGCACGGCTAGCTGCACACACGGCTAGCTGAGAGCAGTAACTAACTTAAGACTTCATTTTCGTTTGTTTTTGTGTTTGTCCATTTCATGATTTGCATCCTTTGAATATTAGCAGCATGTTTCATGTTCATGCAGTTAAAAAAAAAACTACTTTTACATCATTTTTCTCTTAATGCATCAAGTCTCTGCTGTTGCATTTGTGTTAGACTTATGCACAAGTTAATTTGCAGCTCGTGCCTCCTGAAAATGCACGTCTGCTTTGTTCTCAGTTTTATCGTCTGCATCTTTCCTTCTGAATCCAAACGATCCGCTTCTTCTAACTTCTGCTGTAGTTACTGTAGGGCTCTGAGACATGTCACAGAGCGGGGTCACACACGCGGTATGTGGGTCACATGTGATCTCTCTCATCCAGATGGTTTAGCAGATGCAGAGCTGCCAGTCGTCTGACAGCGTGCACACACCTACCTGCATACCAAAGTACACACATTAAAACAGAGAGCGGTGTTCACCACGAAGCGTCGCTCCAGCCTGGTCTGGGACTCTGTGGAGTGCACACACCTCTCAGACTGTTGGTGAAGACGATTCTCTGTAATGTTCAGTTAAAGAGCTGCAGCCTGGCTGAGTTCTGGGACCGCGGTGAGGTAATGGTCTCGTAACGCTCTGAAGTGCCCTGAGTCCATCTAATAATGTAAAACAACACTAATTTGAGCGAGCCGCTTCATCTCTGCATGTTAATCAATAAACTCATTACCTGCGGTGCTTAGTGAAGGATTCCCTGATGCCTGCTCACTGATGTCGACTGGAAAGAGAGAGAGAGAGAGAGGAGGGAGGGGGAGGAGGGGGAGCAGGAGAGGTGGAGAGAGAGGTTGATTATAATTACAGATTTTAGCAGCCTGTGCCTTAGCATAACCTGCTCATTACTGTAAGTGAGTGTGTGTAAGTGTGTGTGTGTAAGTGTGTGTGTGTCGGCCTCACTCTCTCCACACAGGCCTATAGCCACGGTGCTCCCCAGCTTCCCCTCCTGCTGCTCAACGCCAAGAACAGCCGACACAAGTGGCCCATTTAAAATATAAACACACCAAAACCTGTTATTTCAATTGACCTCCGTCACATCAAGCTGTCAATGATCTCAGCTCTGTACTCTGAGCCTCTTTCTCCTTCTCTTTCTCCAAGGCAGGCTGCATGGTAATGAACATTTGGTGGAGGAAAGGTGAGGCAGAGAAAGAGGGGAAATGATATGCCAGGGCGTTTAGCCTAGCAGTGTTTCTGGTGGAGGTAAGACAGCCAGCAGCATTTATGGAAATGGACGCAGCTGAGGGAGCCGCTGTGGCTGCTGCTGCTGCTGCTGCTGCTGCTGCTGCTTCCCCCTAAAAATCCCAACAGCAGAGAGCTGGAAAGTACTCTGACAGATTTGGCTTTTCTTTGTTAAAAAAAAGATAAGTAAACTTTCATTTTAGGCCTAATTTAGACTTTCTTTTGTCATTAAATTTGGGGAATCTTCTCTGAATGTGACACGAGATGCTGCAGTGATGACTCACTTTGAGAGGCTGGATGTTCTCTCACGTTCAGGGATGTAAAAGTGTGCTTGAACGTCTCTTTATGAGGCCAGAGGTCCTGCAATAACTGGAGATAAGCAAACTGTAGTGTCATTCATGCGTGTCCATCCGTTTCAGCTGTCAGAACGAGGGTCTAAATGTAGTTCTGAGAACAGCCCTACCTGGGAGGGTTGAATTTTCTGATTGGTGGAGCAACCACTGTGTTTTGATTCCCCCCTCCCTCCGTCCACATTAAGCTCCTGTTTACATGACAACATTTCACAGCATTTAATGAAAACACACAAATAAAAATCTGTTTACACGGAAACGCTGAGGGACAGAAAGCGCTGTAGTATTCATGCCAGGCCTGTAGGTGGGGATATAACTGTAGAGTCTTTTGGTCGCCCTCTACTAAAGAAGAGGTGGGCTGATCACAAGCTGCAACCTCCAGTCTGAAAATATGAGGCAATGCAGAAGTGCTAAAGTCTGCTGTTCCTCGAGTGTCTGCTTGAGGCTGGCTCCAGAAGTACCGGAAGTCACAAACACACCAAGCCAAAAAAAGCCGTTTTCACGGCCAAAATAAGCACATTTACAGCCTGGTACAAAGAATGTCTCCCGTCTGAGTCGCTAATTTCACTAACAGCACGCACTGTAGGGGGGGTGAATTTTTTTCTAATTTGACTGTTTCCACAATATCAAGCTCGCCAGTTCGTCCAATCAGAGGCACAGCTCAGATCACGTGACTGTGGAGCGTCCTATGGTTGTTACTGTGAAGACCCACAGCACGCCTCGTTTCCAATATGGCCGCGCCGACCGTTTGGCTTCAAAAGTCCGTTTCAGGAACAGATGGGTGACGTCGCGGAGACTACGTCCATTAATTATACAGTCTATGGCTGATCATTTCATCCTAAAACTGTTGTCGTGTAAACAGGGCCTCAGATGACCCTCCAGCTGTGATGGACTTGGTTTAGTACCTCCTGATCAGTGGTCTTCTTTGAGCCTGATAGTGTGAATGTGTCTCTGTCAGCTCCCGGTGTTCCAGTTTAAAGAGTGACCCTGTAAACTGGTGACCTTCAGCTGAACGTGTCAGTTTATATCCAGTTTACAGCAGCGGTTCAACCAATGGGCTCCATCTCTGCCGTCTTCATGCTTTAGACGGGGGGAGCGGTTACACGGCTTGTGGTCATTTTTGCTGAAAGACCTTCATTGTTGTCTTACCGCCCTCTACTGGTCTGGTGCTGTTTTACATAATCTACCCGGATCTTTGGCCCCACAGTCAGTCAAACAGTGGACCACAGGAACCGTTTAGTTCTGGGGAACTAAAAGTTCCTGGACCCTCTGGTCCAAAAGCAGCTTTTGTGGTTTCTGGTGCTTCTGCTGTCAGCCTCAAGTGGACACTGGAGGAACTGCAGTTTGACACTTTTACCTTGGCTTCATATCTTAACACCTTAAGGTTGCTGCTTTGTCTCGTCCTGCCCATATTTTAAAGTTTCCTTTGTTATAATTTGGTGCCACACAAATGAAAACTGGAGGATAATCTCCTCTTTTAACCGTCCTTTAACTGTTGGCACCTTATAAACACTGGTTTGTTTAGTCTTTGGTTTCTGCTGTCTGAGTGTTAAAATTACAAACAGCAGGGAGTTGGAGAATCCTCCGACAGATTTTTAGTTTCTTTGAAAAAAAAAAAAAAAGATAATAAAAGCTTCATTTTGCTCCTGAAAAGCAGGAAATCTCCTCTCTTTGCTTCCATCCAGCTGCAGTGATGACACTCCTCGGAGTTTGTATCTTCTGTCACTTTTGTGTGTGTGTGTGTGTGTGTGTTTGCCTGTGTGTTTGCTGCAGATTGTCAGCGGTTTGTTGATCATTATTTTTGTCAGAGTCGTGCCGTCGTGTATCTCGCAGGCTTCCCTGGCCTGCTCCTGGCTTGTGATTAGGAGATGAGAGATGTTTGTGATTGACTGAGCCATCCGCTGTCACTGTACACAAGCATTAGCATAACTCTGCGAGCCGTCACTCTTCATACACTCACTGTACACACACACACGTTATCTGGAAGATTGAGACCAGTAATTATGGATAAAAACCTCCTCTTCCAGCTTTCTATCAGAACTTGAGTCGTTTGCGGCGCCGTGACTCGAGCTCCAGTGTCCGGCTTCATTTTGTGATGCGTGTGTGACACTGAGTCGGTTGGACGTGAGCCTTCACTCTGAATGTTTCCCGTGGACAGGTAGCAGCATTGAAGTGTTGCTGGCAGAGGCGTGCGGCTGTGAGATTAGGTGATTGGAAAATGTAACGTCACAGCCGCTTTTAGCCGTAATAATAAATGTTTTGTGTTTGCAGCAGAGAAGCGTTCATTTTAAGCTCTTTGCTCTTTGTTTACCACTGTCAGCCTGTGAATAAAAGGGAAGGTAAATGGAGGTAATGGAATCTATATCTGCATTTCGGCTCACTTTGAGGTTTTAATGGTGCGCCGTAGTCTCATTCCAAATCCATTAATATTCTGTTTAATACAGCTAAATGCTGCTAACTGTTTTTAACACTAGGAGACAGTCTGTGGGCCGTCTCTGTTTGTGCTGCCAACACATCCACAGCATCAGGTCGATGGATAGAGAGGCCGTAAACGAGTGTGACAGCCAGTTTACGAGCAGTTTAGACGCTTTTACTTTTTCAATAAAGCTGCATTACGTCTGTAAACAGCAGGATCCAAACTCACTCAGCTGCACAGTCTGTTTTAGACACTCAGGCCAAATGAACTCGTCACTGAGTTTAATAAAGTACCAAAGATTTAACTTTTAACTCTAAAAGATATTTAAAGTGGGTTGGTGAAAATGCAAACAGGGCTGCTGTTACTGCTGAACCCTATTCAAACACAGAGTGTTAAGAGTATAACCCAACTCTGCTGCTTCCCCTCCTTTCCCACGTACGTTTCCATACCGTCCGTTTTAGAAACTTTTAGCCCATTGTTTAGCATTTTTGTATGAAAACAAAAATTTATGCAATAACTGCTGGATTACCGTGACTCACTGCTCACCATGAGGACTGAAAACAGACTGGAAAGATTCAAAACAGGAATTTAAAATGGAAACTTATTCAGACAAAGTGATTCATATCTGGTTTTTCAACATGATGTAAAATAACGTATGTTACGTAACGTTACAAACATAACCTAAAGTACGTAACTTAACATATTGTGATGTTATGTGACATCATACCATAACATAGCTTAACGTAACATAGCATAACTTAACGTAGCTTAACGTAACGTAGCTTAACATAACATAGCTTAATGTAACAAAGCTTAACGTAATGTAGCATAATGTAACGTAGCTTAACGTGACATAACTTAACGTAACATAGCACAATGTAACATAGCATAACGTCACATAGCATAACGTAACATAGCATAACATAGCATAGCAAAACGTAATGTAGCTTAACATAACATAGCTTAATGTAACAAAGCTTAATGTAATGTAGCATAGCGTAACAAAGCTTAACGTAACATAGCATAACATAGCATAGCATAACATAGCATAGCATAACGTAACATAGCATAATGTAACATAGCATAACGTCACATAGCGTAACGTAACATAGCATAACATAGCAAAACGTAATGTAACTTAACGTAACATAGCTTAATGTAACAAAGCTTAATGTAATGTAGCATAGCGTAACAAAGCTTAACATAACATAGCATAACGTAACGTAGCTTAATGTAACATAAATGAACGTAATATAGCTTAACGTAATGTAGCATAGCGTAACGAAGCTTAACATAACATAGCATAATGTAACGTAGCTCAATGTAACATAAATGAACGTAATATAGCTTAACGTATTGTAGCATAGAGTAACGAAGCTTAACGTAAGGTAACTTAACGTAACAGCATAATGTAATGTTAACGTGGCAAAATGTGAGTGTAACGTGACGTAATGTAACTTAATGTGATGTAACCTAACGTAGCTAATATTAAGTAAAGTAAAGTAGCATTATGGATCATAGTGTTAAGGTACAGCAGTGTAACATAATTGCATTACATTAAGTAAAGTAAGTGAACTAAAGTTTGTAAAGCGCGTTAAGTCACCTATCGTAAGTTATAGTAACGTATGTAACATACGTGACATTATGTAACATATTGTAACGTAGGGTAATGTAACATAACTCAACTCTGTAGTCAGAGTAGTAGTCACTAAGTGGTCCTCAGCAGCTTCCTGTTAGACCTCCATGGCTGCCTCCAGCTGTTATGAAACATGAAAGTAACACAGTTGAGTGATGTGGCGTAGCTTAGCATAGCTTCAGACAGGTTGTGTTGATATCCACTGTCCTTCCTTTGGCAGTGTTTTATGTTTATGTTTTATCTGCTTTCTTCTTCATTAGTTAGCCTGCGTCCTCACTGCCAGGAGCATGACCACCATCAGCTCACATGTAGAAAACCTCACCCAGACAGAGATCCATCAGTGGGACGTGTTTTCATGAAGACATTGAGCGTGAAAAGTTTGATTCAGGTCGTGGGGAACATTCTCCGTCCTTGCCCCCTGATTTGTGTTTCTTCCAGCCTGGCCCAGCTCTCTGCTTTCTGGGCAGAGGAAGCTGGCACTGTGGGGACATCTGGACACGAGAGGGGAGCGTCCGTGCAGGCGAACTACAGGGACAGCCGTGCCAGAGACACAGGCCCCCAGATCTGACGCCAGTGTTATGTTAATTTGATTTGTTAATTCCGTGGCCCTATTTGAGGGAAATCTGCCACCAACACCTGCCACCGTTTCCAAAGGCAAGGACGCAGATCCGCTCCGACACCGGCTTCATTAAATAAACAAACCAGGTCCCCCATAACAGCGTTTGGTGGAAGGCACCATCAATTCTTATACATTTAGATCACAGCGATGAGAGGTGACACTGAGGAGCTGCGTCCCACTGTTTCCAGACTCACAGGGTGAAGCTGTGCCCGTCTCTCTCTCTCTCTCTCTCTCTCTCTCTCTCCTCTTTGTGTGCCACATTATTTGCGAATGAGAGCGAGAGTAAGAATCAAAATACACTTGGCGCATTTACACTCCGTCTCTCAGCTTCTCCGCCAGAAAAAGATGGCGACTGATGTATTTTTCAGGCAGAGTTCCACAATCAAAGAGGCTCTTGTGGCCTTTCTGATGCGTCATGTAAATTTTATAAAGCGTGGAGCCGAGCAGAGTCAGGGAGAGCAACTGCAGCTCTGGAAAGCCTAATGTCTGTTTGCCTTTAACTCTGACGGGCTGTCTTTGCTCCTGTCTATCTCACTTCCCCTCCACTTACTCTCCCCTCTGTGGATCAAGGCCGGTCAAGGAGCATCTCACCACAGGGCCTGATGTCAGACAGAACGTGTGGACGTGTGTGGATGTCAGAGCTTTCGCCGGCTCGCTGGGAAAAAAATGGAGGAGTTGAGGTGTGAGGAGATAAAGATGTAGCTTTTTAGTGTTGTTCTGCATGTGAAACGTCTCCGTTCACGCCTGTGTTGACGTGTTTACACGTCTCTTCTCAGTAAGCGTGTTGGACAGAGGATCCAGGCCCTCACATATTTTCCTCAGCTGCAGTTCTGGCAGGTCCTCAGCCTACTGTGTGCTTTTCTAATGATTCAATTGGCCCAATGAGCATATGCTCTCCCCGGCATCATAAACTTCAATTAGATGTGCTGTAATGTGATTTGAGTGTGTTTCTGTGTGTGAAAGCTGCAGCGGAAGGAAACGAAGAAAGAGACACAGTTTGGTCATTTTATTGAGGATTTTAGGTGAAAATGAAATCAAGAAACGTTTCAGGAATTAGAAATGGAAGTTGGAACGTCTAACTAAAGAGCAGCGTGTGTGAGACGACAACAAAGTGAAATGAGATGATAAAAATCTTCTATATCGCTTATCCGGTTCAGGGTCGCAGGTGGATAAAAGGTGGAAAATCACGACTAAAACGTTTCCATCTTCCAACCAATCAGAGACGGCAAAGTGTCAGAGCTGTGTGTGAGGCTGCCAGCTTCACCAGTTTAACCAGTTAAACTGAAAGTCGACAGTTCAGAGCTGCACCACCTCATGTTCTCAGCTGCCACGTCTCCCCGCCTGCCCGGGATGTTTACTGCTAAATATTGATAGACATCTGGAGTGCCATTCATCCATCGTCAGACTTCAACGTGCCAGGGAAGTGGGCCCAGCCCTCCACTCACTCACTCACACACACACACATGTACACAAAGGCACCTGGAGTTTGGCATCACTGCAGAATCAGAGGCTGTATAACGTGCTCCTGGAAGTGAAGGTGACTGGCTGCTTTCTAAAACGCGCAACGTTTGGCTAAAAACATTTAAAGGAGGGGTAATGTTTTTTTTTTTTCACTCTTTATTTTGTCCCTCTGGTGCACACGTAGTAGCTTTAAATGATTTACAGCTCAAAACAATCCCCACATGATTTTTTTCACACAGCACTTATTTCAGTCTCTGTCTGAAACACTTCATTTGAGCTGCTGTCGCTTTAAGGCTCCCTGCTCAACAATCCTCCTTCACTCTGATTGGCCAGCCCTCTGGAGGCAAAACTTTGGGCTGACCTTGGTGTTTGAGGCCGGCTCCTCTACCAAGTCATAAACCAGGGGATCCCTATGTGATGACTTCATCATTTTGACAAGTCTCATGGAGATCTCGTGAAGATCTCGTGAAGATCTCGTGAAGATCTTGTGAACGGGGTTCTGCTCAGTCTACAGATTCAGGGATTTCTACAACATATGAACACTTAGAGTTGTGCAGTTTTCGAGTCTTGTACCCAAACTACTGTAAATTATTTTTATTTCAGCTCAAATTTCCCTGCAGTCAGCTGCCATCGTGGTAACTGTTGCTCTCTTTTCTTATAAAAACCGCACCACCTCCAGAAACAGCTGAACTCCTCGTATCCTGTCACGAGAGCAGACAATAGATTCTGGATACCATTCTTTTGTCTTGTATGGGTTAACCAGAGCTACGGCCCTGTCGAGGTGGAGACCCGATGTCTGATGGGAACAAATTCAGGACAAAGCGTTATAAATGTGTCGGCGGGATGAGCAGAGCTTCAGCAGTTCTGTTTTCACCACAAGCCTCTTCCCGTCGGAGGATGAGATACTGGTACAGGGTCAGACTGGAAACATGTTGTGTGAGCACCATGGAGAGACTGATCCTCCGTCTTATTAGTGGGAACTCAGAGTACACTACACTGGGGTTTACTAGACACACAAAGGAAGGAGATACTGGAGGAGAAAAAACAAGCCTCTTTTGTCTTTTCTTAATTATTCATGCCCGGGAGGGATGCTCTCTCTCCTTTGTTTTTGTCAGCTGACACATGTACAGGTATGATGGTGCAGGCACTGTGTACGCGTGTGTGTGTGTTTCCTGTTTGTCTTCATCTGTCTGTGTTTTAGTAATTGCACAGAAACACCGGTTTAATGCGTGACTCTCTCTCTTTGTCTGCCTGTGTGTGTTTGCACATCGTGTCCATCAGTGTCTGTGCCGCTCACGGGCGACACCGAACCAGATCAGCCGCGTTGGAGGCGGCAGCAGCAGCAGCAGCAGCAGCTTTTTCTCCCTCGTCCAAATCAAAGTGAGGAAGGAAGCGTAACAATGAGCCCAGCAGTTTGAGCTGATGGGCTCTTTAAATCCACCACAGACAACAGCAGCTCGGCGACGACCCTGCCCCGCGCTCTAATCGCTTCAAATGAAGTCATGAAGGAAACGTGGCACAGCCAGCCTGAGCTCTCCTGTTCCGTAAGGTGCTGCAGCACTTGTTTGTGCAGAATGTCTGGCAATTAAAAATAATTGGGAAGCAGGTTTGCCCGCGAATCTTCCAAGAGTGCCAGTTATGATCTAATGAAGCTTCATTAGGCATGCTGAAAGCTGAGAGCGCCGTATGACAACGGCAATTAGCCAGGATCATAGGCAAAAAATAATCATTAAAAAATACCTCGGCCAAGATTAGCTTTTCACTTAATGACCAATTCATTAGCTAATTGATTTCTTATTAGTTACAGGCAGAGACGACTGTTTGGGGTACTGGTGCCGGTAATTAACAGCATTTACACCATTAGTCAATCGACTAATTTTCCAGGAAAACAACTTTAGAGGGGAGCATAGCTGGAGGCTGAGGGCCATTTGCTTTTTGCTCCTCTGCTGTGTTATCTCTTTAATATCGAGAGGGGAATCGTCTCTCAGCTTAGGGCTTGTTAACACGCACTAATACCTACTGATTACCCATTCGTGTCATGTGACCATGTGATCTATCCGAGTGAAGATGGACAGACGAGGGAGGGAGGGAGGGAGGGATGAGAAGTGATGTAATTAAAAGAAAAAAAAGATCAGATATTTCACTGCACATTTTTTTTTTCCCGCTCTTTATCTAATATGACGTTTTTTCAGCAGCACATCTGCGCTACGTGCACCTATAGATCAGGTGTGTCAAATGAATTGAGGGGGAATTAGATTAATTATGGCTCTCAGCTGCTGCGGCCTTCAGAGGGTCTCCTTCCCTCATCAGAGCTGAGCTCGAGCAGACAGAGATGGATGGATGAGCGCTGACAGGTGCTCTGTGCCTACAGCAGCTTTCAGCTGGCAGCGTGTAATGACTGTCTGTGGAGGAAACACACCTCTGCACGCTTCACTCACACAGACAGAAAACATAAACCAATGAGTGCTGCTAATTTTCAAAACACCAAACTGTTTATTAGGACAGCCTGTCATTAGTCTGAGGACATAATTATGATCTTATGACTTCTTCATGTTTCAATGTTTGGATACCTTTCTGTACAATATATACAATATGACACCTTCCATCAGCGTACGATACAAAATGATAAGATGATGTGATGAAACATGTGAGACCAGAACAGATGGTACAGTACGATCATACAACAGGTTATGATGCCTCACTCTACAATAAGAAACAACATGATGCACTCTGTTACCGTATGACCTGATACGTATGATACAACAACAACAACAATAACAATAACAATAATAATAATAATAATAATAACTGTGGAAAAACAAACATTTTATTTACTATGGAGGTCTAAGGAATAAACACATGCTCTTATTTTGTAGGGAACATTTGGGACTCAAAGGGTTAATGAACATGTGAGTCTAAAACCAGCTCAGGTCTGATGACCTCATTCCTCTGTCAGCACACACTGTACAGAGGTGAATTTATTCCTAACCCGACAGTTTAGAAGATATTAAGATCATTAGTTGAACCAATCAGAGGTGGAGCTCAGCTGATTGACAGATGGGGGCCCTTTAGCTGTTAGTGAGAAGGCTCAAAGCCCGCCCCATTTCCAATATGGCCTCCTCCGATGATAGGAGACAGTTTAGAAGATATTAAGATCATAAGTTGAACCAATCAGAGGTGGAGCTCAGCTGATTGACAGATGGGGGCCCTATAGCTGTTAGTGAGAAGGCTCAAAGCCCGCCCCATTTCCAATATGGCCTCCTCCGATGATAGGCTTCGAAACACGTATCAGAAACAGACGAGTGACGCACTAAAGACAACATACATGTTTTATACAGTCTATGGTTTTAATACCACACTCAAAAAAAAAATGAAACGTTGACTTTAATTACATTAATTATATCAATCAGTTCCATGTAAATGTATTAGGTTAGCTGAAACAATAAGTTCATGGTCACCTAAACTTATTGTTTCAACTAAACAAATATGTTTACATGCAGCTGGCTGACATGATAAATTTAATTAAAGTCAGTATTTCATTTTTTTGAGTGCAATATCGTATGATAAGATACACGAGGGGTCAGTGAAATGTGATACACTTTAACCCAAATGATAAAAACACAATTTGATGGGATCCAGTCAAAGCATTTGGATACAACACCAGAACAAGGCTAGCTAAAAGTGACGTGTGATTCACTACAAAACAATCAGATATGTACGACAGCGGGACACAATCTGATAATCATTTTTTCTAAACGATGCACCAGTGCTGTCCATGATAATTCAGACAGAAAGCAAACTACACCTGCATGGGTTGCTATAGAAATTATTTGTATGAATAAAAGCTTTATCCATCCACTAGTGTTGTGCTACCTGGTAGCACCGGTCTTGGTCTCGAGACCGGTCTCGAGAAGGTCTTGGTCTTGGTCTTGTCCGGAGAGTCCGGAGCATGATATGTACAAGACATACCCCTCATTCACCTGACAAATTAACATCTTATTATGAGATATTTAAAGTAATTCTGGACTTATTAGTGCCGGCTCGATATTTACGAATGGCCGAATGCCCGGGCAACTTCAAAAAGCCGACGGGCAAGCAAAACTCTTAAAGACATGTCTGATTGGGCAAGCACGACTCTGAGCTTTTCTATTCATTATTTGTATTATTTTCCTCTCTCGTTTCTCATACGGCACTTTAAATCTGGTCTTTTCGGGAGTTTTTGGACCTTTTTTTGGTTCACGCGCAGATTGATATTAGTATTAGTATAGATATTATATTCGGTCTCGACTCCCAAAAGTCTTGGTCTTGTCTTGGTCTCGGTGCGTTCTGGTCTCGGGCAAGTCTTGGTCTCGGATAGTGTGGTCTTGAGCACAACACTACCATCCACTGGACTGTGCTGAGTAGCAGAGGTCACAGGTCAGGGTGTAGAGCCACTTTAAATGTTTGTAACTTTCGGTGTGAGCCGGTCCGCCTGCTTCACAATCCCCCTTTTTTGGGATTTGACGATAAAACCGTCTGACGTCAGAAGAACCAACCAGACAATCACAGAAATGGTAACAACGCTATAACAACGCTGTCCTCCTACTCCGGTCACAAGACGTGTAAAAAATCAATAACGATGGATCCTAAGTGTTGTCAGGCCTCTTTTGTGCTCCTAAAAGCCACAGACGCAGAAGTCAAAGCGTGCGGCGGGGCTGCGGGTAGAGAAGTTTAACTGCAGTCACTGCTCTTCTGGCCTCTGTCTCTTCTGAATGAGAGATGTGAGATTCAAAGAGATGACATGACAGACACGTCTGATAGGAGAGAGGCAGTGATTTGGCCCATCAAAGGCAGCCTTCAGCCAACAGACACAGCCTGCGGCACATGCCCATCACTCTTACATACATGCATGTGTGTGTGTTGTTGTGTCACAAGTGTGTGTTTTCACTCCAAATCGGGCCACGGTTGGTTTAAGATGAACCTTTGACTTCCTCAGACTCCCAGCTCGAGCAGCAGTCCTTCCTCCTCTCCCTCCTCTTCCTCCTCTTCCTCCTGCAGCACCGTTCTCATCCTAATCTCTGGCATCTGTTCTCCATTCACCCTTTCTCCCCGCGCTCTACCTCTCTGTTTTTACGAGAAGACCCCTTTCTGTTCTGGTGTTTTCTTCACCTTTTTTTTTTCATCCCTCAATCCCTCCTCAAATCCACTCTCTCCGCTCTCCGTCTCCTCGGTCTGCGTCGGGCCTTCGAATCCGTTAATTAAATCTAATGAAGTCATCTATCAAGGACTCCTCTTTTCTCCACACAACATAAATCACTCTGTGTAAAAGACGCTATCCCTCTTTCGCCTCTCTCTACTCTGCACTCTCTCTCTCTCCCTCTCTTCTTCTCTCTAGACTTTAATTGTGTGATTGAGAAAGTGTAGCATCGCTCCATAAAAGCCTGTCTGCCTCAAATGGTCGTTCTCCGGCTGACACCAGAGGGACCCCTTATAGCCCGCTGTGGTGAGACTCTCTCTCTCTCTCTCTCTCTCACACACACACACACACACGAAGCAGGCGACTTAAAACAGACACTTATTGTAAATGGGCCTCATTGGTCTCTGAAGACGTTGTTAACATGTCTGTGGGATGGCTCCCCCTGCCAAGAGGGAACTTGATCCATCTCCACATTTACAAAATTAATTTCTATTACAAGCTGTGACTGACTCGCGCTGCCCCAAATTGAGATTTATTTGCTCCCACAATGCACTGCTGTAGATTTAAACAAACTGGCTGCGATGCTGCTCGTCGTTCGCTGTGACGCGTCGTCTTCTGAACAATGAGAATTAGCCTCCGTAAGTAGCGTCTTCTCCCGCGTCGCCCCTCCGAGGATGATGATGATGATGATGCAAACCTGCTGTAACCAAATGTACGCCAACAAGCCCAGACGCGTCTAAATAATGTATAAATGATACGTCTTGTTAGCCCTCCACTCGCAGGTTTGAGACGTCTTCTTGAGCACCAAATGATCAATGTCCTCCCATTATCCTCATGCACTCTCTCTTCAGTGCCACCCCCCCCCCCCCCACCTCCTCACCCCCACCTCCTCACCCCGCCTCCCTCCAGGTCTTTCATGTTGCCCTCTGGGAGCCAAACAAAACATGAGTTTCTACTGCAAATAAGGAGCTAAAACACCATGTGATCAGTCATGAATTATTTGAACGCTATTGATTTGTGTAAATTGTTGCATTTCCCCCGAGTCTTTGACCAAAGTAAGAACAATAAGCATCTTTATGTGCAAGTTACAGAAGAAGCGAGTAATTAGAGGTTTAACCTGAGGAGTGTGTTTGGTTTGTGTCTGTGGATTACTGTGTTTTCTCTGCAAATCTGCGCCGTATCTAAGGATATAATGTCAATTTCATGCCATTTTCTCCCCCCCATCGAGAGGCCCCAGTGCCCTGTGGGTAGATAGCAGTTAGGGAGGAATAACAATCCAGAGAGGAGAACCAACATATTCCCAAAACATCCCAGTCGAGTGCGAGCTAATCTTCTGCACATTGTGGTATTTTCATGTTGGATTTTTTTTTTTTTTTTTTTTCTCTTTTCTCGCCCCGAAAGCCTCATTTAGATGGCAGACGAGGCTTTTGAACACAGAGCAGCCTGAAGTCTCAGTGGACCGCTGAAGCAACGGGGAAAAAAAAAAAAAAAAAAAAAAAAAAAGAGGACCTATAAATGAAGGCACCAGACAATGTAGGAACCAGCAGCAGCCTGCAGACAAGCCAGAGGAGGCTGATAAACAAACACACAATCACTGTCATTAACACCACTGCAGGTAAACCCTCCCCCTCCTCCCCCTTCCTCCTCCTCCTCCTCCTCCTCCTCCTCCTCACAGGGGAAGAATCCAATTCACTCTTTCTGCTCAGGCACTCATCTGAACAGCGCCTGTGCATGGCTGAATCACATTCAGGCATATTGCATTTTGTTTGCTGTTCGTCCCTGTAGTGCAGGATGATGATGTTTGGAGATAAGAGAGGCTTTAAAAGAAGTTTTACAGTGGTGGATATCACATTAGGAGGGAGAGACGCCGTCTTTGCTTTATTCGTAGAAACTTCCTGCTCTCCTGGGGCTGAATTCAACATTTAGACAATAAAGTTTGTCATGTTTTATGATTTTACAGAACGACAGCCGGGCTGGGAATGCATTTTATTATCTTCCCATCTCTCTTTTACAAACAGAATTCTCTTATGCAGCAAATATTGCGGGGGGCAAAGGTTACCCATTTTGCCTCCCTGCAGCAGCAGCTAGCTATAGTTGGAGTGCTTCTTCCTCTGTGGCACAAAGATGTGTGCTCGATGGGTGCTGGTTGGATCACAACCCCCTGGCCCAAAGCTGCCATTTCTGCCCCACATTTCCCTTCCAGCTTTTTTTTTTTTTTTTTAATCAGTACATTTTTAAATGCACAAGTGATTGAATCCTCCCACAAATCTGGCGAGCCTCCAGAGGTGATGATCTGCGTTTAGGCTCATCCGTCCCTCCACACATGAGGGATTAGTCTGGCAGAGGGAACAGGTTGAAGCTGTGTTGTGGCATCCCTTGGAGTGACGACGTATGTCTGACTCTGCCTCTCTCTCTCTCTCTCTCTCTCTCTCTCCTTCCCCTTGCCTCTGAATGTGGATCGAGCAGGTCCAGAGGGACTCAGACCCTCACCCAGGCCACGGGACGCTCACACAGCTCAGCTCTGACATCCCACACGCTGCCCAAAAACTCTAAATGTGATGTTTGATCAATGAGGGCAACACAATCCTAATTTGCTCGCTGATTTGCATCGCTGCTCTCTGCCCCCTCCTCTTTCTCTCCCTCTCTCTCCTCCCTCTCCCCTCTCTCTCTCTCTCTCTCTCTCTCTCTCTGAGTCTCTGCTCTCCTGCAGCCAGCCAGCGCAGACTCATTTAAGTCTGCTGATGTCTTGATAATGTTCCAAAGCCTTCACAAGCAGGTAGAGGAGGAATTCCTCAGCTCCCTGATTAGCAGCAAACGGACGATCGAAGAATGAGGAGGTTTATGGACAGTAAAGGAGAGAGAGAGAGAGAGAGAGAGAGAGAGAGAGAGAGAGAGATGTCGCCTCCTGTGTCTCATTTTACTGGATGTAAAGAAAGCTGCAGCCATGTTGGATCACACTGCAACACAAACACAACTCCTCCAGAAGGTTGAATGAAACGCTTCACACAGATTTATCTGAGCGAGTTCGCAAAGATTCAAACATTTATCGCCTTTATTTATCATTTTATTTATCATAGATGTTAAAACTAAGATCATAAAGATTCATCTTCTGAAGAAAATTCAAATGTTGACCCTCTGAATTATAGCTAATTAAAAAAAATAAATAAAAAAAAATAAAATAAAAAGTGGTTTAAAATAAAATTTATGATCTAACACCAGGCTCTTAATATTTTAATAACCCTTTAAAATAATTATTACTGAGCTACATTGAGGTCTTTAATGATTTTTAATAAGTATGATAATTTAATGCAATAATATCAGTGTAATGTAATTTAATTTCCAGCTCTAAATGTGTGTATTAGTCTGAAAACACCAGCTGTAACTCCTGTGGTGTGTGTGAGGGCTCTGTGATAAAACAATAACACACACACAGTAAATAAACACCTGAATAATTAAAACTGTCACTGATGCTTTTCTGTTTCTGCGGGAGCGCACGTGCAGCTGGGGGTGGGGGGGTTGGTGGAGAGTGTTGCGCTCGCGCGGAATGAGCAGAGCTGAAAATATGATTGAGGCCCCTTTAAGAGATTTTTTTTTTTTTTTTTGGCCACTAAACAGTTTGCGACAGCGGCGTCGCTGCGTAAAGAGCATCCCTCCTGGATCTCTGCTGGTTCTCCTCCAGGCTGCTGCTGATTGGACACCACGTGTGTCAAATTACAGACAATAAGTATTTTTGTAGTGTTGAAAAAAAAAAAATAAAGAAGAGGTTTTTAACTCCTGGTGAAGGGGAAATAAGACAAATGTGATAAACGAGGAGTAGAAGAGAGAAATCGCGCCATGTATTGTCTTGTTTTAATTGGGCACTCTGTTCGTCGTTCACATTAAACGCGCGCAGCCTGTGGGCCTTCTGGCGATATGTTTAGCTTTATTATGCTGGATGAATATTTTGTTGCACTGAAGTATTTTAAATGAGCTTCAGCTTTACGGATTCACTGCTCAAAACAAACAAAAAAACCTTTATATTTAAAAATGTTTCTGAACAATGAGTGCGGTTTAAATTATCCTGATTAATAATAAGATTTTTAATGAGGGTGTCAGATTGCGTGTTCATTTTTTTTATAGTTGTATTTTCATTTAAATGTCAGGAGCACAAAGTGGGATGGCACGTGCACAAGGCGTGCGTAAAAGTTTCATCTTTTCCTCTAATTTCATTTTTTAGGGAGCCCCCGTGGTGGATTATGTCGTTACACGCACGTGCCCCCTTTGGTAAACGCCACTTTTATTGTGCGCTGATACGGAGGCGCGCGACAGGGAGCGCAGATTTGCGTCTTAAAGAGGATTTAGGTCTATTAACGACAAAGGGCGCAGTTCATGGCACGAGGGAGAGACCTCGACGTGTGCGTGAGCCGCAGCGATGTGAAGCGCGCGCGCTGATAAATGGAGAGACATCAAACCGAGTCATTAGAGGGCTGAGATATGAGACTTTCACTGTGGCGGGCCGCTCAGGGCGCGGGACCCAGGGGGATCCGGCTCCTCTCGCGGCCTTTTGTGTTTGTGTGCTGGACCGATGAACGGCTGAGATAACGCGAAGCCATTATGGGCTCACTTATTCCCATGAAAAGCCTGTAAATAGAGGGAACATTTTTTCCACTGCTCATATCTATCGATTTGTTGTCCATATTTGTAACCGGAAACCACAGAGGAGAGCAGGAAAACACTCAGAGGGGAGCCGAATTTATAAGAGTTCAATATTTATCACTATAATAAACCATCATCAGAGAGAGAAAAAAAAATATATATATATACATATTTATTTAAACCTCATATTAATCTCATTGATTTTAATGTGTGTAAACATGTTTAAATATAAGAATATAATTATAATATATCAACAGTCATGGGGTTTAAATTCCACACCTCTTTATTTGTGGTTTGCATTCAGGGTTTTATGAATTTACAGGAGAGTTTAGGATAAAAGAATAACGTTAAAAAAATCAAAAACATGAAGAATTCTCAAAAAAACATACTGAAAAACAGCTAATAGAAATGAAAATGAAATGTAAACTGCCTGGACGGGAAAATTATTATTTTTTCCTTTGGAAAATATTTTAACATTAAAAAAAAAAAAAAAAATCAACCCCTTTAAAAATTCTGATCTCTGACTCTGCCCATGCATGTGCACTAAAACCATATTAGAGGAAAGTCCAGTCAGCTGATAGACCAGAGGTTAGAGGTGGCTTATTGAGCCCAGATTAGCTTTCAAACACGTTTGTCTGCGCAAAAAATAAAAAGAGTTAAAAAAAAAAAAAAATCAAGAGGCAGCCCCACAAACGCAGCGTTTCTATCTCCTATAATCGTGTTAATTACATTTTGGCTGATTTAATTAGCCATAACAGTCATATATAACAGCCTCCTCCTCACAGGAGTGAGCCACCGCGGGCATTTTAATGACCCCGTAATTCAATTAACCGCCTCCATCAGCTCCACCATTGATTTGTAGCAGAAGAAGAAGAAGAAGAAGAGGGAAAAAAAAAGCTGCTGAAAGTTGAATTCTGCAAAGTCGAGGCGGCCTGTAATTGCTCAAGACACAGAGATCGGAGGAGGAGGGGGGGCTGGGGGTTGGGGGGGTGGGGGGGCTGGGTTTGAGGTGGCCGTGTATAAATAGTGTGCTCTCAAATACACAGTCACAACAGCAGGAGTGATCTCACCTCCTCTCCACCCCTCTCCTGTCTATCGCTGCCGCTGCCAGCCTCCAAAAACCCGAGCGCACACATCCGCGTGCAGAGCTGGTCACCTTAAAGAGACGCAGAGCTTTTCCTACACTGAGACTTCACGGTGGATTTCCAGGACCGGGACCAGGACCACTGCTGAGCGCACAGAGCCCCGAGCCATGGAAGAACTTACGGCATTCGTGTCGAAATCTTTCGATCAGAAAACCAAGGAGAGCAGCAAAGACAGCATTACGTACCGGGAAGTTTTGGAGAGCGGCTTGAATAGGGCGCGTGAGCTGGGCAGCCCCGAGACGAACCTGCAGGACATAACGGAGGGCTGCCCGGTGCATCTGTTCAAGGACCATGTCGAGCTGGAAAAGGAGAAACTGAAGGACTTTAATGTTTCCAGGGCGTCAGATGGTAAGGGACTTTTTTTGTTGTTGTTGAATTGAGAGGAAATGATCCGTAATGTGTCGGAGAAATGTCTCAAGTTCAGCTGTTTCAATCCAGAGCGACGGCTTCGCTTTTCTTTTTTTTACAAATCCTCACGAGTCAGCGCGTAAAAACAGCTTTTATTATGACAGGCGTCATGTTTGAGTGTATTTACAATTATAAAACACATTTCTGAGGTTCAAATGTTAAATTCGACAAAGCGGGAGGCGGGCCCTGCCTCTGATCGTGTTTTTAACTCTTTCCTTTTTGTGTCCAGAATCGAACTTTTACGCCAAACAAAAATTACAGAGGATCATAAAAAAAAAAAAATCAACAAACACAGCAGAACTTAATTTTATTTATAGGTCACTTTATTGAATATTATTTAATTTTATGTGCACACGTGGAAACAATTGGAGACCAAACTAATCCCAGAGACTGCACCACGAGGAGCAGCTAATGTAATATCTTCACGGTCGATTTTATTCCCTTTATATTTTAACAGCATTATCGGAATTTAAATGGATATTTTTGATGCCATTTAGTTTAATTTCGACCTTTTACTGTCTTATAAATATAAAGTAGTTCCAGCTCTACAGTTAACAGTCAGTAGGATGTAATTCTCTGTAATTCTCTGTGATTCTCCTGCATGCTGCGCCTTTCACTCTCAGCTTTGTAGTTTTCTGTCCTCTAAAATAAAATTAAAACAATAAAAAGCACTTATTAAATTAAAAACTGTTGTGAATAGAGTGTGTGTGAGTGCAGCCAAACAGGAGGAGGACAGGCCTGTGTGCTCTCAGCAGAGTTTTTACACATGTAGTGTTTCTGCTGCAGGAGCAGGAAAGGTTCAGAATTTCCTGCTTTAAATTTCTATTATTTAGGACCCTCAGATGAAAGCAGTTTCTCTGTGTGTTATTAATTAAATTAAAACCATATTCCATGTAATATTATATACTATATCAATTAATTTAGAATTCAAGAAAAATACTATTTAACACCAAAATGTGCCCAAACAGGGGGAGTGCTGTAGCTGCAGCAGCTGTCAGGTGTGTTATATTTAATAATGCACAGCCCGTCAGTCTGTTATAGAACTATAACACACTCTGTTTAACAGCTGATTGGCAGCCACGGTGTACATTTCGGATGTTTATGGTTTTAAGATCATTCTAAGGCGCTCTGGTGAAATGTTGGGGCTGACACCTCTCCTTTAAAGCTTTACATTTAGAGGAGTGTGTTTTCAAATCAGGGCAGATCATTCCACATAAACCTGCGCGGCTTAATTCGCTGCTCTTTGAATAGCCTGTAACCTTATTAGGCCTACACGTCATGCTTGGCTGATTCACTTCTATAGACGCACTGATGTTACATTAAGACTTATGGAGGCTGGAAATGCAGCCACAGGCCTCTCTCTCTCCCTCTCTCTCTCTCTCTCTGCACTGAGGGAACCGGCTGAGATGTGTGTGTGCTGCAGAGTAACCAGGCCCCGAAGAGAGGGCCCAGAGTGGGGACACTCAGCTCCTCATAGACGGTAACACATGTGCTGTTTTTCTGTCACTCGTGGGCCGTGTCACAGGGATTTACGAGTGCAAGGAGAAGAAGGAGGACGTGAAGTCTGAGGACGAGGACGCGCAGGGCAAACTGAAGCAGCGGAGGAGTCGCACGAACTTCACGTTGGAGCAGCTGAACGAGCTGGAGCGGCTGTTCGACGAGACGCACTATCCGGACGCGTTCATGAGGGAGGAGCTGAGCCAGCGGCTGGGACTGTCCGAGGCCAGGGTGCAGGTCAGGAAACTACATCTGTATTATATCCTCCATAGAGAGCTGCTGCGAGGGGCCACAGAGCCCCTGCTTATTTTCCAGCTCCAGCTCTGTTAATTACACCTCATGTGTTCATACTGACGTTAAAGGAGGACGCATCCTCATTTAGACCCTTAAAGACGTCAGAAACCTTCAGAAGGCAAAACAGGAGCCTGTGCGTAATTTTAGCGCCATTTACGCACCATGTTGGAGTCTCATGTGTAACCCATTGGCGCTTAATTTACGCAACATTCAGCAATATTGATAAATTTAAAAAAAAAAAATCGTACCAAGTAATAATTGTGCATATGAATCTTAAAATGATCTGCTCAGAAACTCAATTAACCATGTAAAATATGACGTCATCTAGCCTACAGTGCTGCCGGGTTTTTTTTTAATGTGTTTTGAGTCCAGTAGGTTATAAAGTTTGACGTCATACTCGCGCATTTTTTTTAAAGCTTTTTAAAATACAAACATTAATATGAATCTGAAATATTCAGTGCGTGAATTTCTCCAGTTCTGAGTCACGGAAACATTATTTATTATACAATAAATAATAAAAATAAACAGAAAAAAGGGCGTAAATAAACCCAAAAATTTGAGGTCACTGGTGTGCAGCAGGTTTAGCTGAAGCCTGAGAGATAAACAGTGACTGAAATAATCTTGTCATAATAATCCTGAGGGTGTGTGTCCGTGTCTGTGGTGGATTTATTGTCATTTTTTATGCTCTCTGCTGTGTTTCTGTGGGACGACACAGCTTTACTGAAGCTAATGTAAAAAAAAATAACACATTTAATTTAATCTGCAGGATTATTTCTGTATGTTTTTAATGAATTGATGTTGGAATAATTTCACATTTTCAGTTGTATTTAACCACATGTATCGGTGCCTGCTGTGGCGTTTATTCAGACACAACGAATGTGCTTTTATTTTGTAGTATCAGTGATATCAAACGAGTGTAAACTGCTGTAAATCACGCGGGACCCAAAAACCTCTTGAACTTGCAGCAGCAGGCCTGAACAGCCCTAAAAGCACTCCTCCGATCCCAGCAGCCTTCAGGGGCAGAGGAGGGAGAAGAAAAAAAAAAGACGCTCCAAAGCTCTGATTAAAATGAATGAAGAGCCTGAATGGCGGCTTCAGGGGACGCGCTCTTATGTCAACTCGGATCCCTCCTCATTTTCTTTGTAATATCTGCCATCGGCTTGATGTAGTGTCCCCATAAAAACAGATTAGAAATAACTCGATTCTCTCCGAACTCTGCTGCTGTTCAGCCTTCTAATCGGATAAATAAGAGCCATCATAGAGGCCGTGTTTGCTGCGGAGCACTGTCACAATAAGGTGATAATGTGCAACGATTACCAGTGAACTGGGAGCGTTAGAATACTTGATGTAAAAACCAAAATCCGGACTGTGTGTGTGTGTGTGTGTTTTTTTTTCCCCTTCACTGAGAAACGAAGCTCCCTGAAAGCCGCTTCTTCATGTGGAGTTTTTCCTCCACATTCAGAGGCAGCGAGTCGCAGCAGGACTCGAGCAGCCTGAGAAAACCTGAGCGCGCTCCGAGCAGCTGTCAATGAATCTAATTGAAAGTTATGAGAGCTCGGTGAGGAGCAGGCAGTAATTCAGTTAGGACTAATATCTTTGGGTTTCTGGCGCGCTGCTAAATTAAATGTCATTATTCACTGTCTCTATTAAAAAATCAAAAAGGAAATGAGATTAGGGTATTTGTGAAGCGCATCATTGAGTGGCCCTTAATGAAGAAATAACTGTCTGAACCAGTGTAGTTCACTTTGCTTAACATACTGGCGCGTAATTGGAATTGATCCCGGGCCCGTCCAATATTAGCCTTGATTTATCAGAGGGATGACTGAGAGTCTATGCAAAATCACCTGAGACTCTCATAAACACCTTTACTGCATCTTTAACCGCTGTGCCAATGCTGACACAACACTGTGTGTCCTCACAGAATCACTTAAATAATAATAATAATAATAATAATAATAATAATAATAATAATAATAATAATGTAATTAAGGGGAAGAAACTAGAAATATATTTTACTCTTTCCTCATGAAAGAAGCTACAAATATTAACTGCTTTTAAAAATACCCTTTTTTTCTTCTCTTCTGATATTAAAAAAAAAAATCGTAATGCTCCTTTAAAATGTGGATTTATATTCTTTGTCTATTTTAATTTGAAAATTCTCTTCACTTTCCGGTTTTGACAAGAATCCACAAAGTCCAAATTATAAGACATTAATTTAATTTTATTTTGTCAATAACACGTGCTAGCATTACATTTAATTTAAAAAACAGCAATTAAAGTCTCATTTCACAACGAAAATGAAACCCAAGGTGTCGTTTTATTGTGAAAATATATATTTTTTAATGTTAAATTAAATTGTGAGAAAATTTCCAAAGCGTTTTTACATCATTATTTTTCGTATAAAGTATTTTTTTTTAATCATTTTTTAAATAGTATAAATTTCTTCTTCTTGTCTCAGATTATAATCCAAACATTATGGACTCTCAGATTAATACACGGATACATTTAAATGTTCGTCGTCGATCCACGTAGCACCAAAATGGCTGCGTGCACGTGCTCGGTACCTTGACTCATCATCCTCCTCATCATCCTCCTCATCAGTGCGCGCCCTTTGTGGTCCGCGAGCTGCCGCTAATTCCTCATCAGTAAATGATAATGATGGCGGGGTCGAAGGGGAGGGGAGATAATGTTATTCACTGAGCGAATTAGCCTGATGATGATGATGATGATGATGATGATGATGATGATGATTAATAATAATAGGACTGAGCACACTGAGGCTAACGATGCTCTTATTTTGAAAAGATTTCGTTCTCTTTAAAGTTTCCTAAATTATCCTCTAAGAATTTAAAGTCAGGTTATATTTTATAATTTATTTCATTGATGCTCTTTTTGTCTTGACCTGCATGAAAACATCATATTTCACAGCCTCATGAATTCCCCTCCTCACCTGTTTTCTTTAATATTTATCAGTCTGCTAAAACAAGCTGAACACAGTCACATCTGATCACAGTGAACCAGCTCCTCTTTAATCTTTAATCTTAAAAAGCTTCTTTATTAACATGTAATTAGATAAAATCATCATTGTGATTTAAAATCTAAATATTATTTGTAGTGTTTTGTTTTTAGTGCTTTTATTTTGTGTGTTTTCTCTAACACCTGATTTTCTCTCTCTCTCTCTTTCTCAGGTCTGGTTTCAGAACAGAAGAGCAAAATGTCGAAAACAAGAAAACCAGATGCACAAAGGTAAATAAACACACCACGTTGTATGTTTTTTTCTTTGATTCTTTTCTTTTTTTTTCTTCCTTATTTTATTTTTTTCAAATTTGACGTGTGTGAAGAAAAAACAAACTCTGACCTCCTCATCTCACATAACAACAACTGTCTGGCTGTCTGACAGACATCTTTCCCTTCTCTCCAGGTGTTATTCTGGGCTCCGGCAGCCACCTCGACGCCTGCAGAGTAGCACCCTATGTCAACATGGGCGCCCTGCGGATGCCTTTCCAACAGGTAGGGGAGATATTTCTGTGAGGCTTTGAAATTTTGTTCCACACGGGAGCACAAACTGGTGAAAATTGAAAATTTGAGGGCGGAGCTGCGGAGCGATGAGTCAGCAGGTTTAAGGTCAAAGATGCTGCAGCTGTTTGTGTGTGTGTGTGTGTCCTGCATGCACGACTCAAAATATAACTGCACACATGATCTTTAGGCTACATGCAGCTTTAATGTTTGTGAAGTGTGTGTGTGTGTGTGTGTGTGTGTGTTGGAAGCAGCAGCAGTCAGGCCCTCGCTGCACCTTTCACCTCCTGGCTGCGTGCTGCAGAGCTGAGAGGGGTCGGAGAGGTGGACAGACATCGGATCTGCTGCTATCTGCCTCTGCGTTCCTCGGCCCCGCTGTGTTGTCCGCCTGACCCCTCGTGAAAAAGCGGCGGCCTAATTAAGCCAACAGTGCGGCAGGCAGGCAGGCGCGAGCACATAAAAGAGATGATGAAAGCGGGGGGAATGGAGTGGGCTCTGATGGATATTGGCGTTGAGCTGCTCTGGCAGGGGTGGAGGCTCCAGGCCCGCATACCCAGATAGGAGTTGCTGTTTGAGGTTCCAGTGGAGCTCTGCTTTCACAATGCAGCTTTTTTTTTAAAAGCAGCGAGCGGCTCGTGTTGTGCTGGGTGAAGGTGCTCCAGTTATTTCTGCAGCATCTGAGGTTTGGATCAGCTTCCCAGCGCCTCTTCGTTTCTCCCATTTTCTGCTTTATCAACCAAAAAGTAAAAGGAAGCTGCAGGAGCAACTTTGTAAAAAATGCTGGGAGTGTGTGAGAGAGTTGTATGGGTGTGTGTGTGTGAGGCTATAAAGGTGATACACCTGTTCAGTCAGCCATGGTTGTGTTTCTGTCATGAGTTCATTTTCCATCCGAGCGTTCACGTTAAAGATTTGAACGTCGTCGTTTTTATCCAAACGCTTGTTGTTTGCTGGTGTTTAGATGCTGCTGAGCAAACTTCAAAATCCACGGTTCAAATTTAATTTTCCCTTTCATTTAACGGCTTCGACGTGAGTCACTTTCAGTATTTTTTGAGGGGGGGGGGTCCTGGATATGAAAGGAGGCGAAGTGAGAAAGTAATATTCAGCGGAGTTAAAACTTGGACTTGAAATGCTTCTATTTTGGTTGGAGTGGAGAGCACGAACACTCCAGTTTCTCCCACTTCTTCCCGCGGCGTTTGAAACACATGAGGAATGGCAACAGGCTCAGCTCTCTCCCTCTGAAGTTACTGGATGCTTAATTTTCACCTACTTCTTATAAAATAATTGCCAAGAATGTGAAAACTGATATTCTATGCTCCTTATGGTTCCTCTTTTTTTTTTCCCCCCATCGACTCAGGAATATGTCTGGATAAATATTTATAACTCCAAATATGTGAATATCTTTTTAGTGCAAAATTGTTTATTTATGCAATTGAATACATAATCAGGATAACAAGACGCGCATATTTCCAAGGGTATAAGCTCAGTTCTCAGTCTGAATTAAACAAATCTGTTCTGGGTCCCAGAAACACTTTGATTCTGGACGATTAAATTGGATGTGGTGTCTGAGAGCGAAGTATGATTCATTAACTTTTAGAATAGCTGACGTGAAAAAAAGGGCCGAAAGCGCAGAGTGCAGCTTTAACTATTTTCTTAGAAAACACGGAGTAAGCATCAGCTCTGAGGGGGGGGGCGGCGTTTGAGGGGGAGTTTAATGGTGTCAGACTGTGAAACCTAAATCCACACTCACACACACACACACACACACACACACACTCCAGGCCTGTCTAACTGTGTGTTTTCCATCCTGCAGGTCCAAGCTCAGCTCCAGTTGGACGGCGTCACCCACTCCCACCCCCACCTGCACCCTCACCTGGCCACTCACGCTCCCTACCTGATGTTCCCGCCCCCTCCTTTCGGACTACCAATCGCCTCGCTCGCCGACTCGGCCTCCGCGGCGGCGGCTGTGGCGGCGGCTGCCAAAAGCAACAGCAAGAACTCGAGCATCGCCGACCTGCGACTCAAGGCAAGAAAACACGCCGAGGCTCTGGGACTCTGACCCCAACCGGGCCGCCCCTCCGCTCGCCTGATGCCCATAATCGCCTCTCACACAAGACTGAGCCTGTGAAAGGGCCGTGACACTCACAGCTAAAACTAAACTAAACAAAAACACTGAGAAGTGAGAGTGAAAGAGAGGAACACATACAGAGAGAGGGGGGGCGAGAGAGAGTGTGTGAGAAAGAGAGAGGGAGAGGGGGAGGAAGAAAATAGGAAAAAAAAAAAAAAAAAAAAAAAAAAAAGAAGGAGGGGAGCGAGAAAATTGTCACAAAACCAGCTGCCAAAACAAACCACTTGTAGAGAAACGCTCATTAAATACCAGTGAAATCACCTTCTACTTTTCGCCCCAACAGGCAGGACTTCTGCGGGGCCAGTGGCTCAGTCCACTCCAGGCACAGATCACATCCCAAGGACCGTACAAACACATGTGGATGTCTGTCTGAGGGCCGGGGGTCCCGGGCCCCCGACAGAGCAGAGGACGTTAGAACAAAGCAAACTGGCAGCAGCAGCAGCAGCAGCAGAGGCTCCCTCGCTGACGCTCGCTCACGCTCGCTGCCGTGTGGACAATGCAGAGAGCTTTTTGTGGACTCAAACACCGACTCACCGAGGCGCTGGAACTGCTCTCACCTTTACACCCGCTAACCCCTCGCTCAGCCGCCCCCCCCTCACACACACACACACACACGAGCCCCAACACCTTCCCTCTTTAAACAGAGTAAAAAAAAACCGCCTCCAGCCGCTGTGTTGGTGCTGCTGCAGAGTGCGTGAGCTCTAACGGAGGACCACACCTGACACAAACAGCTGTCCTAACACTGCCGCTCTCCACACCCCTCCCTCTGCAGGGTCACAGCTCTCCATTATGGTTCGATTCCCCTCTCCTTCTGGACTCAGACAAAAGCAACAACTTCACCGCTCCTTCGCTGCAGAACAGACAGATGTTCTCCCCCCTCTCTCCTCCTCCTCCTCCTCCCTCTCTGTCTTTAGTCCTCCCTCGTTCTTGTGCTGTGTCCCGGGTAAAGAAGTGAAGATAGCTTTTGCACTTCAGGGTCTTGTATGTGGGTGTTTACAAATGGCACTACAAGCAGAAACTACTTTACTAATTAAAAGAGATGGTGGGGGGGGAAAGGGGGCGGGGTTTGATATTGTCATGTGATCCTGAAGAAGGACATTATCTTGGATAAAGGGTATAAAAAGCATTTTTTTTTTTGTTGTTGTTTTTTTTTCCCTCTCTTTTCTTTTTTTTGTAATTCTGAAAATATGAAGAACGCATCAGTCAAACTGAAATGCAAAGGTGTGCAGTTTAAGTGCAATACTGTAAATAGCAAAAAAAGTAAAAAAAAACGGAACAAAACAAAACAAAAAACAGCTAGCAGTTAATCCTCGACGATAAAAAGCCCCCATGATTCTTCGTTTTTTTTTTTGTTTTTTTTTCATGCACTGTTGAGAGTTGAATTTCTTCGCCAAACACACGTTTTTCTACAGCGCTGTGTGTGTGTTTTATTGAGTCGCTCCATGACAAGGTGCCATACCCCAAATACCCTCATGCGTGTGTGTGTGTGCGTGAGCGTGCGTGTGTGTGTGTGTGTTCGAGCAGTTTTGTACACGTCAGATGTTGAGGAAAAAACTTGAGCACAGTTTTGTGACGCTGCAGGAATCACAGTCCGGGTTCTGGAGCATCGTGAGACCCGAACCTGAGCAGCTGTTTACTTCCAGGATGAGCTGCGTTCTGTCCTTACGTTTCTGAATAACTCTCTGCTCTCCGATCTTCTCTGGACAAAAAGCAAACATTTGGATTGTTTTGGGGATGATTTCAAAACCTTTTCCGAGCTGCTGTCAGAGCTGCACCACATGTTCGATCTGCTCCGGATCAGAGTCCAAACCCTCTGCTAACGTTTCTCTGTGTCTCCATTTAAATTAACATATTGGTGTTTATTTATTACTTTGTCTGAAAGTCTATGAAAGATGAAATAGTTGAGCTACAAGTGTACATTTCTACATGGCTTTGCATTTATTTTTGTATGTTCTTTTGTTTTCAGTGTTCATTTGAATTAGGAGGTGTGGCTGTAGTGCATCGTCTGCCTAAAGGAAAATAATGTAGCGTGTCTGAGTTTACAAACGTTTCAGGGATGTTGAATTGAACAATACTCCATGGAATTTGTTGTACCCATTAAAATGATCCTCATTTCATATGCAAGCATGCCTAAACATGACTCATCGTACGGTTTGTTTTCCCCCCTTTTTGATTCACAAAATATGAATGTACATCTTGTACAAGTAAACTATCAATAAAGTTATAAATATTTGTACTGGAGTTTTAGAGTGTTTACGGCTTGATGAGCGAAGATTTTCATGATCACTGCTGATTCGTGCTCTCTCTTGCGTCTCGTTCTGTGGATCAATATCAATATCAGTCTTACGCTGACGGTCCCGTACGCTCCCCGTTAGCCTCCCCAGATCTTCATATCCAATCTCAGACGCACGCCAGCGCAGAAAATTGAGCTGCTATAAAATCCAGATGCACCCGGAACCCAGCGCCACGGTCCATATCTCTGCTCGTGTTCGTCAAAGTGACACAGATCAGATCTGTATGGAAAGTGGGAACGTATAACAGCGCCAAATAGAAGCAAGATGGCTGAACCCGGAGAGGGAGGCCTGCGAGCGAGGAGGGAAAATCACAGAGCTTTGAGGGATTCTGTGTTTCTGACGTGTAATCTTCTCTGAGCTCTGTGCTCGCAGAGGATCTTCTCTCCTTGTTTTCACGCCCGAGATTAACTTTGAGAAGACGACATGAGGAGGTCAAGAGTTAGCGCCTGTTCCCCTGCATCTACATCCACACACACACACACACTCACACACACTCTGAGGTTGCAGAAGTACAGAAAGTTCAACCTGTGTACCTGAACTCACAAACTTTAAATTCATTTTGATCAAAATTCACAGATCAGCTGAGCAGTGAATGTCCTGCTGCTGTCATCCTTCATCGTCATGACTCAGCGTTTTCTCTGTTGATGGGGGACGTTGTTAATAAAGGTTTTTTTGGGACCTTTTTGCTGTAGTTTGAGAGGACAGATGGAGAAAGATGGAGCAACTCTGGAGGGAGAAAGGAAACGAACAGGCTGAAGTTTGCAGTGAGAGTCAGGCTAAAGTCTCCGTGCATGGGGAACAGGATCTTAGCACCAAGCTAACCCCCAGTTATTGGCCCTCACAGGTTGAATCTTTAGACGGATGACGCACAATAAGCTAAGACAATAACTCCTCTTCAGAGTTTCGCCTGTGAGGACTGTAAGGATGTGAGCAGATCAGGTGCAGATCAGTCAGCTGTGAAGATGCAGGACAGGACAAACGCTTCTGTGGCGTTTTCACTCCTCCTTAAAAAAAGAAGATTTTGGTCTGTGCAGCTGAGGATAATTGAAATAAACATGGAAATATAAATATCTCTGAGAAATAATGAAAAATCCCCCCAAAAAACAAACAAACAAACTAGTAATAAAAAAATAAATAAAAATAAAATATTTTTGTCATTTTTTTCTTTTTACCTCAAAAAGGTGTTTTCTGGTCTCTGCAGTAAAGGCACATTGAAATGAATCTGGGGGTTTTATTAAATCAAGAAAAATGAAAAAAAAAACAGCGATACCTAGAAATTGAAAAAGACTTCAGGGGTAAACATTTGGTTTTCAGATGTTTAATCTGTTCTATGCAGATTGAGTTCATGAAAATAAAACCTGGAAACATAAATTTCAAGAAATAAGGAAAAGAAATTCTGAAAAAAAATCTAAGGGGTTAGCCTTTTAAAGTTTTTTTTTTTTTTTTAATTTTCAAAAATTTGAAAAACATCAAATATTGCAGGCTTATTTACCCTCTGGACTGTCTTTATAAGACCCCTAGGAGTGTCCCCTGTGTGTTTTTTTCAGCATTTTATT
Organism: Labroides dimidiatus; assembly: GCA_030710495.1. NCBI lineage: Eukaryota > Metazoa > Chordata > Actinopteri > Labriformes > Labridae > Labroides > Labroides dimidiatus. Next base: position 25,014,324 of record CM061160.1, on the reverse strand, counting down.
TTTGGACAAAATTCTGAAAAAAAACCCTCAAAAACAAACCATAAGGGGTTAGTCTTTATTTTTTTTAATTTTCAAAAATTAAAAAAAAATAATTAAACGTGAGGTCTTATTTACCCCCTGGACTGTCTTTATAAAGGTCTAAGGATTTCCCCTAGCATGTTTTTTTAGCACTTTATTTTCGATCAAAAATTCTTGAAAAAAAATGTAAGGGGTTAGCCTTTGTTTTTTTTTCACAAAATAACAAAATTTGGAAAAGTTTGAAAACACCAAAATTCAAATCCTAAGGGCTTATTTACTCATAGGGTGTCTTAATAAGAGTCTAAGGAGTGCCCACAGTGTGTTTTTCAGCATTTTATTTTTGGTCAGAATCTTGAAAAAAACCCTAAGGGGTTAGCCTTTGTTTTTTTCAAAAATTTTTAAAATTTTGAAAACACAAAAATTTGCACCCAGAGTTCTTACTTACACATAGAGTCTCTTTATAAGAGCCTCTGGAGTGTTCCAAGTGTGATTTTTTTTCAACATTTTATTTTTGGTCAAAATTCAGAAAAAATGTAAGGGGTTAACCTTTGTTTTTTCACAAAATTATACAATTTATAAAAGTTTGAAAACAGCTAAAAAATCAAATTCTACTGTCTTTTTTACCCCCAGGGTGTCTTAAGAAGAGTCTAAGGAGTGTCCCCAGTGTGTTTTTCAGCATTTTATTTTTGGTCAGAATCTTGAAAAAAAACCTAAGGTGTTAGCCTTTGTTTTCACAAAATTTCAAAATTTTGAAAAACTCAAAAATTTCCACCCAGAGGGTTTATCTACACACAGAGTGTCCTTATAAAAGCCCCTGGAATATTCCCAGTGTGTTTTACAGCACTTTATTTTTGGTTGAAAATCTGAAAAAAAACAAAAAACATAAGGGGTTAGCCTTTGTTTTTTTTCCCTCCCAAATTTTCAAAAGTTTGAAAACACCAAAATTGAAATCCTAAGGTCTTATTTATCTCCAGGGTGTCTTCATTAGAGTCCAAGAAGTGTCTAAATTGTCTTTTTTCATATTTTTATTTCTGGTCAAATTTCTCCTAAAAAAGTAAGGGGTTAGCCTTTGTTTTATCAAAAATTTCTAAATTTTGAAAACACCAAAATTTGCACCCAGAGTTCATATTTACACATAGAGTCTTTTTTATAAGAGCCCTTGGAGTGCCCATAGTGTGTTTTTCAGCACTTTACTTTTAGTCAGAATTTTGAAAAAAAAACCTAAGGTGTTAGCCTTTGTTTTAACAAAATTTCAAAATTTTGAAAAACTCAAAAATTTCCCCCCAGAGGGCTTATCTACACACAGAGTGTCTTAATAAAAGCCCCTGGAGGGATCCCAGTGTGTTTTTACAGCACTTTATTTTTGGTTGAAAATCTGAAAAAAAAAAAAAAAAAGGTAAGGGGTTAGCCTTTGTTTTTTTCCCCCAAAATTTTCAAAAGTTTGAAAACACCAAAAATTCAAATCCTAAGGACTTATTTACCTCCAGGGTGTCTTCGTTAGAGTCCAATAAGTGTCTGAAGTGTCTTTTTTCAGATTTTTATTTTTGTTCAAATTTCTCCCCAAAAAGTTAAGGGGTTAGTCTTTGTTTTTTCAAAAAGTTCAAAATTTTGAAAACACCAAAATTTGCACCAAGAGTTCATATTTACACATAGAGTCTCTTTATAAGAGCCCCTGGAGTGTTTCAAGTGTGTTTTTTTTCAACATTTTATTTTTGGTCAAAATTCAGAAAAAAAATGTAAGGGGTTAGCCTTTGTTTTTTTTTCACAAAATATCAAAATTTGGAAAAGTTTGCAAACACCAAAATTCAAATCCTAAGGGCTTATTTACTCATAGGGTGTCTTAATAAGAGTCTAAGGAGTGCCCACAGTGTGTTTTTCAGCATTTTACTTTTGGTCAGAATCTTGAAAAAAAACCCTAAGGGGTTAGCATTTGTTTTAACAAAATTTCAAAATTTTGAAAAACACAAAAATTTGCACCCAGAGTTCTTATTTACACATAGAGTCTCTTTATAAGAGCCCCTGGAGTGTTCCAAGTGTGTTTTTTTCAACATTTTATTTTGGTAAAGATTCAGAAAAATAAGTAAGGGGTTAACCTTTGTTTTTTCACAAAATTATATAATTTATAAAAGTTTGAAAACAGCTAAAAAATCAAATAATAAGGGCTTTTTTTAACCCCCAGGGGTTCTTTATAAGAGTCTGAGGAATGTCCCCAGTGTGTGTTTTTCAGCATTTTATTAGTGAAAAAACAAAAACAACAATAAACAAACAAACAAAAAACACTCAAGGGTTTTTTTCTTTTTTCTTTCTTTTTTATGTTTTATTCACTTTTTACTTTTTTTACTTGGTCCGTGCAGTCAATGTTCATTGATATCAGTCCTGGGAATAAAAGTATCTCTGAACAGCAGATCCAAACATTTTCACTGTTGAGGAGAGACGTCTTTACCGTCATCAGTGACGAGGGGACAAAAAGGAACAAATAAAAAATCACCTCCCTGTGCTTGCATAAGAGTTGAGCTGTTATGAGAAAAAGAATGTAAAAAAAACCCTTTAAAGTGTGAACAGAGAAGAATTTCAGACCAACGACTCTTTAAATACTGAAGAAACATGAAAAACATACATGAAGGAAACCTCTTCAGCAGCAGACTGTGACTCTCTGTCAGTCAGCAGAGGATGAATTCTAGAGAACAGAACTTTTCACTGAGGTCACTGAGGTCACTGAGGTCAAAGAAAACACGACTCATGAAACAGGTTCCTTATTACAGCTTCTACAGGTTTTATTTTAAGATATGAGGTGTTACTTTGAGTCATTGAAATAAATCCGGGATTTAAATATCTCTAAAAAATGTAAGGAGTACATCTTTCTTTTTTCCTTTTTTTTAGCTTTATTTTGTTTGTGCAGCTAAGGTTCACATTATCACAGCTGCTGTCTCGTAGCCTATCACAGTCTCATTGATAACATGTTAGCTTGTCCATTTGTGGCTAATGCTAATAACAGTAAAGATGTAGCTAAACTTTGGGTAACCAGACCATCTCCTGTCCCGATTCAGCAGGCTGAAAATCAGCTACTTCTCGCCAGCTGGTCAGAGGATCCAGTCCTGACAGGATCTGGTGCGTATCATCCCCAACATTCCCCGAAAGAAAAAGGGGGAAAAAAGACGCATGAGGAAAACTTCAGGAACGTAAGAAGTGTACTTGTCGTAGCAGAGCGGGTCAGTCTGTGACGGCCTGTGACGGCCTGTGTGGACGTTACGTCTCATGTTTTCACTTCTCTAATCTCTGCATGCTGTACAGACAGAGTTCACTGGGTGAGTTTTCTCTGAGGGAGATGTAAAGCAGTGTGCTGTGTTTTGATAGTTGGGACTCTGACCCGGTGACCCGGTGACCTGGTGGCAGCACAAACTGACATTAACAATACTGTTAATCATCATGGTCACTTTTAATTGATCAGATTCTGACGATCAAATCAGGACATCATCATTAGTTACAGCGTGTTTCATAACCGTCTGGAAGCCCCTCACTGCAGGTTAAGTGTGGAAACATTTGTAGTACACACCCACACACACTCACTCTGACCATGATTTTACACATCTAGAACAGCTCCCCTCTTTCTTGGTTTGTGAGTGTACGAGCGTCCTCTGGGAGACCGTTCCAGATGTGTGTACACAAAGTAATTACACCGTGTGCTATAGTGGCCTATTGTCTGAACCGGTGCAGGAATTAGCCCAAATGGCGTCCTGTTGAGTGCAGTGCCCCCCCCCTTCAGGAGGTCGCCGCGCGTTTAATTTGTACCTCTGTGCTCATACATCAAGATTGAGTGATATGGTCGCAGACTGATGGCTCGGTATTTACCCGCTGACCCTCCGGCTGGGACCCGGCAGGCCCGCTCTGCGAATAACTGCATCCTTTTATGTGTGCTAATAATTAGCATGGCACACACGGCCATCCATCACACAGCAATGAGCCGTGGCTGCTTTGTCAACATGTTCAGGCTCATAACGCTGTTTGTGTTGGAACAAACACACAACACGCAGAGCTAATGGACCACAAATACACAATGAGACAGGATTTAATGGACGGACATGTTGATGTTTTTCAGCTCGAGTCAAACTTTATTACCGAGTCCGGGTCCAAGAGACAAACGAAAGCAGAAGAAGCTTTTCAGGATTTTCATGGTTTTAATCCTGATCAGCTGATTCCTTTGTTTTTTTTTTCCCGCCTCGTTGAAAACTTGAAGTCAAACTGTGTCTGGATTACGTCAAAATCTGGAACTATGCCTGTTTCTGTGAGCGATTAGCATGTTAGCTTGTATGTTTTATTTGTTCATTTATTTATTTCACCTGAAGGCGTAAAGTTTGACCCTCCTCCTGATTCCAAAGTGTCTGTTTTTAATGTTTTTAATGTTTTTAAAGGTTTAAGATTTAAGTTGGAGTCTAGATGATATTTATACAAGTATCTGCTTTTATGGACAAGTAGCCAATTAGCATTTTAGCTTTTCTGATTTCCTGATCGTCTAAAAGTTTAGTTTTACAGGGTTTAACCACCGGTTAGTGGATCTGAAAGTTTTCCCGTCCTTTGAGAGACTGAAATCAAGACTCGTTAGCGGATTAGCTTTTCAAATTTTTGAATCTCAGGTTCAGATTCAGACTTTATTTATTCCAAACTGCAGAGAACCAGTTTTCAGATTTGTCTGACAAATTTCAAAATAAAAGTCTGTCTTGCTTTAAGATTGAGGGTTAAATTTTTATAAATGTTTCTGTTTCTCTGAAAATGTTTCCCGTGGTCTGGTTTCTGTCTTGATATCTTATTAGTGAATTTTACCTGGACATGATCCTGACAGTCAGAAATTTAAAGGTTTTTGATTTCTCTCAGAGTGAAATTATATCTGCTGGATTTACGACCAACTTTAAGAGTTTAGATCTTTCAGGTTCCTGAATTTTTTTTTTTACTTTTTTGACCTTCAAAATTTCCTCAAAGTGAAACTGTTCTTGTATTTTTAGCTGATTGTCTTTAAGCTTTCAGATCTTCCTAAAATATCGTCTTTGTCTGTTGATCTTCCTGGTTCTCGTGTTCTCTGGTCTGAGAACCTTTCAGTGGTTCAATTCGTCTGATTCCCATGAACCAGTCGTCATAAAACATCAGATTTCACGTTCGTACTCCTTCTTTTATCTCGCTGTGATAGATTTTACTCCCATTAGATCTTTCCCTCCGTGTTCTGTGATAACCCTGCCAGCTGATAATCCCACACGGACCTCTGCGCAGCTCGGGACTCCCAGAGAGAAGTCTGTGCCCTGGTGCTGCTCTGCACTGGCCTATCAGAGGTTAAGTGCTCAGGGGTCACATGGAAATAGTTTTTATCACATTTCATTCTCGTAATCCTCTTTGAAATGTCACACACAACTATGATCAGAGGGAATGTGAGCTGTCCTGAGCTGTGCTGGTGTGAAAAAGCGACTGGGCCTGAGAAGAGGAGGATATTCAGCAGGCAGACGGAGTTTCTTCAGTCGATCTGAATCACAATAACTGCAGGGCTGCTCTCAGAGCCAGCGTCTGTTTGGTTTAGCTGAGAGGCCTTTTTTTCTTCCTTTGAGCCAACTTTGTGGTTCCTAAATCCAGAGTAAATCCTGTTCCGGCAGTTTCAGTTGTAGCTTGAAGTGAAGCCACCCAGAGAAACCTCAGCTGAAAACAATCGAGCCCAAAGTGCTGAAGTCACCCCGGCCGGCCCGGGATCAAAGGGCGCCTTTCATCCCCCCGTTTGTTTGGGCTAGACTCGAGTTCGCTTTGTTGGCTAATGTTCATAAATGTATCTGGAGTCATCAGCAGTGCAGAACTATATTAAAACTAACATTTTAAGTCTGGGTCAACACTTTGTCTTTTTTTTTTGAAGCTCTGGAGGTGGAAAGTATCAAGAACTTCAACTTAGAGAAAGGAGAAAAGAAAGCAGAGCGTTAAGTTCACGCTGCGTTCAGTCGTTTATGTTTCCCTCATTAGGCGTTTATTTTCAGATCAGAGCGAGTTATCTAACAAAAACATCATATTTTATGTCTTATTGCTGCCTAATGTGGGGTTATTACTTAATTTATCAGCTCCATCTGCAAACACTGTCTCAGAATAAACATTCAAAGGTAAATTTAGGAGTAAGTGGAGTTTATTTTGATGTTGCACAACCTGATATCAGTCCCACTCACACTCATGTTTTCCCATAAACGCAGGATTCTTTCCACTTTCACTAACGCTGCAGAAAATTGAATGACAGATGTAGTAACAGATATCTGAGCAGCTCCGGCTGTGACGGAGCACTCCTGACCTGAATGTTGTGGTTTGTGATTTAACTTGCTGGCGAGTTTGGGGTTTTGTGGGTTCTGCTGCTGCTGAGTGTCGTAGCAGCTCCATCCAGTGGGCTCAGAGGATTTCTGACCCAGCACTTCCTGGTTCTGCTACTTTCTCTCTATCTTTCCCCGTCCCTTAGGATACATGGATTTATCTCAGTTTGAGATTTTTTTTACCTCGAAAACTGTTAAAAAAATGTTTTCTAATCAGAGATTTTGTCATCGAGGATATTTGGATATGAAGATATAGAAAATCTGATGTATCTGTGTTTAATATTTGTTTCTATAATGCTTCTCTCTCTCTCTCTCTCTCTCTCTCTCTCTCTCTGATTACAAACTCTGCTCTGACCTGTTGGGGTCTACAGATGAGGCTACTGACTTTTTCAGTTGGTCGCACCATCACATGATTTGGTTGCACCATTTTTTTCCCCAACCACCTCTCGGTCCTTTTCATCGTCAGCACCGTCTGATTTGACACCTTTTTGCTGTCTCTCCCTCACCTCCAGCCTCCTCCTCTCTCTCCTCATTTTTTATTTTTTTTTTAAATAATCAGAGATCATTTCTTTTCAGACCAGCAGAGAGTGCAGGTGAAGATACAGCGTGTGTGTTAGAGGAAGCATTAAAACACAAACACTACCAGATGAAATTCTGACTTCCCCTGCTGAAAAAAGGTCTGATATGCGACCGTTTTGTTCACAGTCTCGAGTCCTTTTAAACAAATGAATAAAAGCTGCTCCACAGCATCTCAGTGGAGAATACTGATTGTCACAGAAATTAAAAAAAAAGCCCAACATCCTAACCCTTCAGTTTTTTTAGACGATTTTTAGACGATTTTTTAGACGATTCACAGAAACATGTCGTTGGACTGTTAGATTCAAGCACGGAAGAAAATGTGGGAGAAAATCAACTTCCCAGCATCCTCTGTGAGTTCTGCCGTGTCTTGTCTTTCCATGCACTTCAGCTGCACACAGGCTGAGCTCTCCGATGCGCCCTCTAGAGGTCTCCTCCAGTAGGACAAACAGCGCACAGCGCGAATTTCTGCATCTGTGCTGCAGCCGGTTTATCTCCAAACTCAGCAAAGAGTAGTTACTGAGTAAGAGGGCTCACTCCTTCTTCTTTTTCTGACATTAACAGTTCAGTAAAAGAGATCCAGCTTCGTCCACAGGGGGCGCCACAATCAGCACAAACTGAGCTGCCAACTAAGCTTTAATGTCAGTGTCTTTAGCATCAAAACCACCCGAGTGTTGAACTGAAGGACCAGCTTCAGACAGAGTGTTGACATCAGACATCAGTCCTTCCTCTCTCTCTCTCTTTGAACTGCCCTGACTTTCTGAGGAGTCGTCTGTCACACGACTTCAGACTCCCTGATCCGCCGAGCATCATCCTCTTTCTTCTTCTCCTCTGTGTGACAACGTGGTGAATATGGAACAAATAAACATCCAGCTGCTGTTTCAGACCATAATTCATTGTGAAACCTGCTCCATTGAAGTGTGGAGTAACAAAGACTTCACTTAGAGCTGTTTTCAAAAATATGTTCCTTAAAACGTCAAATCTTTTTACCGGAGTCTTCTTCAAAGCTGTTTTTAATTACACGGCTTCAAACCGGTGTTTAGACAACAAATTCACCCTGAGTAAATAATCAGCACGTATTAATGTGATCAATAATCCCAGGCAAACAGCACTTAAAGTTCCTGCTCATCAGAGCTGCAGGCGACTCTGCACGCTGCTGCACAGTCGATACAGTCTGAGAGCTCAAATTTACACAAATATTCATGGAAGTGGAAAAGAAAATATGATTATGTCAGGAAGCTGAAACAGATGTCAACACTTAAGATTCACAAACCGTCTCAGCAGACCATCAGAGTCAGAGCCAGCACCGTCAGCTGCAGACTCCAGCATGTCTGAAAACACGTTTTACACTTCGGTGTCTGTCCGTCCAGGTGATCTGAGTGATGTCATCGCTGTCAGAATGAACCTGTGAGGTTAGCGATCAGAAAAAAAAGAAGAAAATACTCAGAAATGATGAGATAATGTTTGATTTCTCACCTTAAACTGGACAGACTTAAATTCTTCTCTCACATGAACTTTGTTCTGATGTGGATCAGAGAGAAGAAACATCTGTGACAGAGAATTAACTCAGATTCACTTCTTGTTGAAGATCGTGTGGACACGTCCAGAGGAGCAGCCACAGGCTCTCAAATCTGATTGGCCGACAAGGTGCCGTCCAAAAAATTATGATTGGCAGCCTTTTAGGAACATGTTGCAGGGATCAAAATCAAAATTCAAACAATAAAGTTTTTCAGTTTGAAGAATAAATAATTTTTCTTTGTCGTGGATTCAGTCAAACAGGATTTACTTATTATTGTTTCCTGTTTTTATTTACGTTTTACACGACCAAACTTCATTGGAATTGGGGTTGTATTATTACTAGTCTGTCCATTCTGTGCTACCGTAGAGAAAGATGGCGGCCCCCATGGAAGTGGACCCACTCATATGTAGATACAAAAACAAAAGGACGTGTATCTTTGGATGATTTTGCACTTTTTTAAAAACACAAGAATATCATTGTTACTGTTACCAAACACTACAGACTGCCCCTTTAAGACAGGAGAATTTGAATGGTGACTACTTCCTTTGTTTTGTTTTTTTGTTTTTTTTTTGAGTGAGTTCATCACTACCATAAATTCTTATTTTCAGCATGAACATCATTGATTATGTCATTGATTATTACCATTCAGACATGAGGTCCCTCCTGAAAACCAGATGTAGCATCTCAAGAGGCTAACCTCTAATAAATCAGACGACAGGTCTATGGTTCATGGATCTGTCACTAACTTTAGTTCTTACTTTAGTCCACTTGTCTCCTCTTCCCTCCCTTCCTTCGCCCACACACCCCAACACAGCATGGTGTGGATTTGCTGTTCATCATGAGACTGGGGTCCACATTCAAGATTTCCTGCTGCTTAACAGAAGGTTTTTTCTTGCCGCCATGATGGAGGGATTCATGATTGGCTATATGGATTCATGTTGGGTGTTGGATGTATATATATGTATATATATGTATATGTATATATGTATCTATGCATATATGTGTATCCTTAAAATGAAGAGCTTTGTGCTCTATTGTAAAGTGTCTTGAGATAACACTTGTTATGAATTGGCGCTATACAAATAAAGATTGACTGATTGATTGATTGATTGATTGATTGATTGATTGATTGATTGATTGATTGATTGATTGATTGATTGATTGATTGATTGATTGATCAGATGAGACTGAAGTCCATAAAGTCCGGCCCTGCCCCTGTTAACCAATCACAGTTCTGATGATTTGACTCTAATCAGTTTTATGAAGTGTTTCGTCAACACATGCTCGTAAAGTTAGCGTCATCTACATGTGCTGAGGACACATGTTTGGGATGATGTCATCTCATTAATGTGAGTCTCATTCAGTCTTCAGAGAGGTTTTATGACTGTCTGCTGTCATGTCACTTCTCTTTGTTTGATTTGAGCTTTGTAGGATGTTGCCAAGAAATGTTTCTGCAGCAGAGGATGAGCTGGAGTTTGAAGAAAACACGTCTTTACGAGAGAAACCTGATTTAGCTGAGCAGTTAAAGCTTGAGCAACATGCATAGTCAATGAAGCCCTCGTGGGAGCGGTTGCTGGTTCAACTCCTGACCACAACAAACGTTCAGGTTCAATTCTCCTGCAAACTTGGCTGTGATTATCTCTCCTAGCAGGAAATAATTGGGAAACAGATTATTAAAATGATGCCAGAAAGGTTTCCTCGTTCCATCTCATCTCCTGCTACAAGCTTCTCCTTAATGCATCTCATCTCAGTCAGCACAGAGAGAGAGAGAGAGAGAGAGAGAGAGGAGACGGTGCGGCCGTGTGTCCTCTGCAGGTCTCTGGGAGGAGGTTTTGGGAGAAGGAGCAGCACACGTTCAGACAGAGGGTGAATGTTAATGAAAAAGCAAACAGCCCCGCGCTGCAATTTGTGCAGGAAAACATGTTTGAGGAATGACTGTGGAGATGTGCTCAGCTTCACTCTGCTCAGCTCGGCCTGCAAACAAGGAACACTTCAGGGGGAATCATTATCTGTCACTTCCAGGGAGCAGGTTCCAAACTAATGCATGTAAATCAAAACAACTTCCGGTTCTGGAGTCCTGCTAATTAAGCAGAAAGATGCAGATACGGTGAGGGGAGAGGGTGTCTTTTTTTGGAAGGGGGGAGAATCTGCACGCTGAGTTTTCTCCTCTCAAACACAGATCACATGAACAGGAAAAAGTTGTCTCACTTTCTGTTTCTGTCGCTGCAGAACTTTGGGCAGAAGTGATATGAAACAGAGATCAAACGCTGAAGAGTAAAAATGAATTTCCACCTCTGCTTCGCCGTCATGGACACGTCGAGCGCGAGTTCTCAGCTGCAAAATCCACAAAAACCTCTCGGAGTGGATGAGCAGATTAAATCTGAGGCTCTGGTCTGAACCCAAACTTTGCAGGCCAAGAGGTCAGACCGGACTGAGTGAATTCAGATTTCTGTCCTCTGGGAACATTTTGGTTGTTGGAAAAGTCATTTACATAAAATATGGTCGGCAGCTCTCAGTGTGCATTAATGAAAAATCAGTGAAGAGTTTAGGACTGCACATACGCATGATTTGGATCTATAACTGTAGCTTTAAGACTCAAAATGACTTTTTTAAAGTCTAAAACTTTCCAGTAATTTAAATGTCCAACAAAAATGGCTGAAATTTTAAAAAGCTTTGTCGATAACTAAACACTTCAACATTCAAAGTTATACAAATATAATCAGTGTAGAGGGCCCCGCTCACACAATCAGCTGTATCCTCTTACAACATGTGACCTCGAGAAGGAACGGCACCACGTTAAATGTTCCTCATAATGTTTGACTAATGTTCAGCTGCAATGAGACTCAAAGCTCTGGGAGGGGGGAGGGGGGAGGGGGTGTCACCAGCAGTTTCACCATTATAACCAGTTCATCATGACCTGTGCAAAAGTGCAGATGAAGGATGCTGGTTTCTTTGCAAAATAAAGTGAAGGTAGGAAAAACATGCAGCAGTCAGTGTTTGTGCAGGTCTGAAAAGGTGCAAGTTTCAATGTGCATATATGTGCATATATGTGACAGTTCTCATGTGTGCAAATAAATGTGCAAAATTTGCTCTGCAATGGTACAGGAGCAAACCGTGCACTCTGTGTTATACATGAAGCGGTTTGTATGCAATAAAAAATGTGCATAAAAATATAAATATGTGCAAATGTTCAGTTGCAGTGTCATATGTGGAAAGTTTTGTGTGTCATGATCTATAAACACACGTTTATCTCAACAATACATGTGAAACAATTTCATGTACGAATATATTTGTAATGTTTTCAGGTGCAAAAATACCTGCAGGGAGGAACATGTGCAAAAAAAAACAAAAAAACATGAATATTTACGAATTTTCTTGTGCAATAATGAATTTACATGAATTTAATCTGCGCCGATTTACACGTGCTGTACTTCTGCAAACTGCAACAGACAAATTGAAGCTACATTACGAACCAGTTCGAGCGCTAACACGGTCTCAGTCCGGAGCATGAAGGCTGCTGCTGTGTATCTATATTTTTCATTTATGAATTATGCAGATTTCCCCTCGCAGTCGAAAAACAGACTGCAGAATTAACTTTCTGTGATTTGATGAAGATTTTATGCAAATTAAGATGACGACGCGGCATAAATCTATCACTTGAATGTCTGAAATTACACAAAGACGGATCTGTGAGATGATCTTTGGTTGCGTATGCACGCGGATATGATCCTGCATAATTAAAAGTTAAATGCAAACACACCCTTTCCAATGAAAAATCAATTTATGTTCGCTCAGATGTGTATGCATATGTATTTTAATCACCCTACATCTATATCACACATTTCTGCGTGACCTCCCGACCTCCGCGCTGAATCAAAGCCTCGAACGCGGCGCTGCAGTCTTATCTTCAGTCTCATACGGAGCGCAGTGTGGCATTATGGGTTAAATATGAATATAAATGGGACAAAATGCATTCAAGAAAACTCAACAATCCCCATGACAGCCCACTGGGGTCATATCCAGCCATGTAAAATAACAACATGTCATATACACACATCTGACCTCTGACCCTGGAAGGATTTTACTCGCTAAGAGGAGCAATGCCTCCAGGGCTGCACCCAGACTTGCAGAAGATTCTCTCTGAACAATGGGTTACTTATAGTTCCCCCTGAAGGAGAGGAACAGGCGAATATTTCTTACTAGAAAGGCAAATGGGTCTATATATGGCCTGAGGGAGAGCTGGCTCTCCTGATTGCTCCTCATCTCGCTGTTTCCCAGATGTTTTATGCTCTCCTGACTGCTAATCAATAGCTACACATGCAGCCTCGCAGCCTGCACTGGTCTTTTATAGTTCGCCTGAGGAGCAGTTGTCAGTCAACAGCAGCCTTATAAATAGACTGAGGCTGCATGCGGACAGATGGATGCTTTCCCAGTCAATTGGGCGATGCCACAGTCCAAACCCTGGGCTTGTCTTTTTTTTTCACAGGAGGGTTTTTGTTGTGGGGATGAGGTGGAAATCTGCCAACAGTTTCTGTTTGCAAACGTAGAGTGTTGTTAATGTAGGTGTCAACAGATGGAAATTCATCTACCTATACTTCATACATCACATATGAGCCATCCGCCATTGATTTTGGTCTGGATGCTCTGCAGCTGCTCCACACAGGGTCGAACGGTCTGTTGGAGGACGCTGAAGAAGACAATAAGACTCGATACTGAGCACTCGTACTCAAACACCTCTGCTGCTCTTTGGAGAACTTGTGGCCTTCACGACTCTGCTGGACAAAACATTTGATCCGACTTCACTGGAAGCACACGTCTGCTTCTGCTGGGGATCGATGGATTAGGGAAATTCTATGAAGTACGTTCAACTTGGCCGAAGTCAGACTAAAGTTGGAGGCTGAGAGCCGAAAGCCCTGAAAAGTCAAGACTCAGGGAAAAAAGTTGGGTTTGACGCAACATGAAGGACGCACCGATCAAGGGTGTGTCGTCATGGCGACTCACCTGTTTGTGGAGCCTCCTGGTGGACTATAAAGGAAATAAAGTCGCTGGTTTGACTGAAAAGTTTCCTCAAGTTAAGACAGAAAGCAGGTGGTGGCATCAGCCTCACTGAATTTCTAGTTTCTGTACAGGTTACTTGACGGATGATTAAAAACAGACGGAGCTACACATCTGCGTAGAAACTCCACATTGCTGCCCTATTGGTTAGCCAATCACACAGCAGCTTTATCTCATCCTTTAGTCCTCTAAATCAATGAATCTACTTTAAGGCCATGTGGTGACACAGCAGAGAACATAAATCCAGCTGACTGGCGTCTGAACGGACGCCCTGGATCCCAGACTCAGTGATGATTATCCTCCAGTGAAAGATACATCAGTAAATCCAGGAAGGCTGCTGTTTGCTTTGAAGAGAACAGAGTACCTAATTACCCTTATTTGCAGGACGCTTGTGAGTAAAGCATCATATTGTTTTGCTGTGACAGACTCGCTCGCCTAATAAACAAGATCATTAGGATGTTCACGTCTGCAGCTACGCCTCGTGGAGATTACTGCTTCCTGTCTGCAATCACATACAGAAACACATCTTTGAAGTAAAGGGCAGAGAACCCTATCGTGAGTTATTATGGATGTGTTGGAGGAATTTATAGAGTGTTATTGACGCCTGCAAACCCGCAGGGATGACACACACACACTGACACACACACACTGACACACTAACAGGAATGAATGCGGTGTATAATCGCCCTCAGAAGGAGAACTAAGAGTGTTTTATTTTCGCCCGGCTCCGCTTGATGACTGTTTCTATCCGCACAGCAAATAAACGTCCCAGGTACATAATGTGGGACACGCTGATGAAAAATAATCGTCCCGTTAAGTTAGTGCATCGTCTGTCCCTGCAGGCGTGCTTCTGCTGTATTGATGAGCGAATTAACAGGGTTGGATTTGACTAGAGAAGCTTCTATTAGATGAAGCTGTGAAAGATGAATTCAATTGTGATTTGAATAGTGCAACCCCACAGCGCGCGGCTCCGAATGCAGGCAGGAAATTGGCTGGTGCTTAAATTGAGTTGTGCTTGTTATGATGAATGCTCGGCGGTGCATCGGTCTGGATTAAATTTATCATCACGATAGCTTTTACACTCACATTTTCAAATTCCTCTGTAGATGCAAGCACTTATCATACATATATTCAATCCATGGTGTTTCTTTGAATTCTTCGACTGCTTCCTTTGGATCTGAAACTTGATGAACCCTTCCTCCTCTCTGCTGTTATTCTGAGACCCAATTAGATGTACATATCCCACACAATCCTGCGGTTGGAGGCCAGAGAGCGCATGTTTGTCCAAAGGGAAGAGGCGTGGGAGAAACACATAGTGGTTTTTACCCGCCAACACGCTGCACCGGGCATGCTGCATATCAATACGAGCAGCAGCTAATAACACTGGCTGCAGGTATGTGTCTAAACTTCAGAGGGAGACGAGTGCAAAGGTTGTTTCATCTTTTATGGATCCTGTTTGAAAGCTGCAATTGCCTCAAAGAAAGACAGAAAGAGGATCCAAAGAGGAAGAGCCAAAGCCAGTGTGTGCATTTCTTCACATGTTTATGTGTGGTTAAATCACGTGTGTGTAGGGTCTGTGTGTTTTCCCTGCCCCAGCAGTGTAACTGGGCTGTTTGCAGCAATCTAGCCTTGTCTTTGAAATTGTTTATGTAGGCCCAGATCCCTACGGCCGGATAAGCAGGGGGCTGTAGAGGTCCCTGCGGAGGTCAGCCTTTCTGAAGCTCCCCCCCCTCCCTCATTTGCGATAGCACCCAGCAGGCCTGAGAACACAGGGCCTAATGTTCTGGATGGATGGTGTCATGAAAGAAGACAATTATCAGGCAGTGAGCGAGGTCTCCCAGGGTTATGGTTTTAGTCAGATCATTTATTTTATGTAGTTTTTGAAGCAGGAGCTTTAAAGTTTAACAGCCCTAGGGTTCCTTTTTGCCTTTTTCCCTGAGCTCTGGCTGTGTGTATTTGTGCGAGGGTGTTTTGCTGGGAATAGGCTTTTTTGATGATCTAATTGGCTATTATTGGATGTTTTCAGGCAATAACATTGTGCTTTTTTTTGTTTTCGTTTTAAGGTGTAGTATGTTTGATATTGAATCGACTTCACGTAGGCTCTTTCTACGCCCTTCAGCGTGTTGGCCGCAGCAGCCGCGGCAAGCACACAGCGGAGAAAGAGACGGTAGGATGGATAGCATGAAAGAGAGGAGAGTACGCTGCCTTTAATTACAACTTTTCTTCGGGTGAGGAGGGTTTCTGTTGTTTTTCACGCTCTCCACATTTCAAATGCTTTTGTCCAAGTGCCAAGAAGCCGGCTTCATGCCATAACATTAAACAAACACTGGATTTTTTTTGGACCGGGTGTGTGAAATACTCAACTCTGATTGGTCAAAAATAATGACAAACATTGACTGTATATAAAATGGACACTGTGGCTCCACCTTTTGCGATTGGGTGGTTTTGAAGCCAAAAAACCTCTTCCATGGCGCCGCCAATGTACAGCCAGAGTCTACGCAGTAGAGACCGTGAAGGACTCAGAGAAAAAGTAATTGACCTATACTGCAGCCAACCACCAGGGGGAGCAGTTTTTGACGTATACTGCAGCCAACCACCAGGGGGAGCAGTTTTTGACCTATATTGCAGCCGGCCACCAGGGGGAGCGGTTTTTGACCTATACTGCAGCCAGTCACCAGGGGGAGCGGTTTATGACCTATACTGCAGCCAGTCACCAGGGGGAGCGGTTTTTGACCTATACTGTTGCCAGTCACCAGGGGGAGCGGTTTTTGACCTATACTGCAGCCGGTCACCAGGGGGAGCGGTTTTTGACCTATACTGCAGCCGGTCACCAGGGGGAGCAGTTTTTGACCTATACTGCAGCCAGTCACCAGGGGGAGCGGTTTTTGACCTATACTGCAGCCTGTCACCAGGGGGAGCAGTTTTTGTGGAGACCTCAGTTCAAGCCGAGTGAGATGACGTCTACTTATTTTTTTAGTCTATGATGACAATTTATTATCATCAGCAAAAGCATCCCTTAGAAAAACCTGATCAGTTGTGTTGAAACAAATCGATTCATGGAAATCAACAAATCAGCTCCTTCAGCCTGTTGGCACTGTGGCAAAAACACTCTCTTTGACAAAAAAATCGAACCTTTTGCGGTGCAAGTCTTCAGAGTTGGGAGATAATGAGAGCAGCAGCTTACGGACCCCAAACATCTCTCCAAAATCCTGTCCTGCAATCCAGACACCAGAAGCAGGCTGATGTTGATGATCTCTACAAAGTCACTGAAACCATTAACGGTAGTAAGGACTGAGCTTTCAATGAAGATAAAAAAAGAGATCTATAAGCTGCACGACGGAGGAAATAAAGACGGAGCTCAGTGGTCAGCTCACTTTTTTAACGCTCATCAGGCAAAAAGCAAATGTATGAAACATCTCACTATGAGAGGTTTACTCCATGCATCTGTGCAGAAAGATCTCTGCCGTGCAGATCCTGGTCCTTTTTGGTCACAGAAACCAAACGTCCTCCAGTTTAAAGGAAACAAAGGCGATAAAAATAACCGTCTGAATTCAGACCTCTCAGGGAGAAATCTCTCCTCAGACTGATTTGTTGAAAAATGGCCCGTCCTCTTACATTTGAAAACGAACAAAGGCTTTTGTACTAAAATGTTGTCTCTGCAGGGTTTCTGCGCCTTGTGTGTTTTTCACACTGAGAGGATGAGTGAGCGCTAAGTGCGTGTTTGTAAACGCCTCGTGGCGTGCTTCAGGCCATGAGCTAAACTGTTGGGTGCCACGAGCTGCATTTGGGTGGCGATACGAAGCTAATCTCAGCTGATCGTCATAACAAGCACTCAAACTCTGCCAGGGTTTTTTTTTTTTTATTTTTATATCACCTGATCATGAATTGATGGTTTCATTCTGCAGAAACACCAGCAGCTCACCGTGCGTGGGTAATAATACTACTTCCTGTGCAATCAACCTCACTACTTTCCATCTCCTGTAATCACACCGCCTCTCTGTAATGAGGCCAGCCTGAGTAATTTGCGTGAAGATTCGCCAAATTAAGAAATATAATGGGCGAGAATCCGCTCTGTTTTCCCGGTTATTGAATACAGCAGCGCCAAAAGCGACGCTCTCTTCCCACCCTATTGTTTCTTGTAGGTAATCACATTGGCCAAGTCCTAACCCTGAGAGCCGCGGCCTCTCCCGAATGGAAAACAAAGGCGGCCATGACAATCTGTAATATTAATCTGATTGGGTTAACTGTGTCTCTGGGGCTCGTCCGGCCTGACCGCTCCACTACCTGTGGCCATGTTTTCATCTGATTGCACTAATAGCATATTCAGAATCAAGACCTTGCCACCTTCCCCCCCCCCACTGGTACACATAACCTCTAATAGAACATCCTGTATTTCACATGAACACTCACAAATTTGTAAATAATTACTATCACATGGGGGGAAAATAATAGGCGGCCCCCAATTCAAATTCAGTAGCTGGAGGCAGTGTGGTAATCATGGAGGAGAGCGGGACATGGAGACGAGGGGATACAGGGGGGGGTGAAGGGAGAGAGAGAGGGAGGTAATCAGCTTGTATAACAACCACACGGTGTGACAGTTTGATAAGAGAAAGAGTTCAGAGGGAATAATGAGAAACTTTGTACAGAGTACTTGTGACTTCATGTGCTGCATTATTTCTCACTAACAGCCATGTGTGTGTGTGTGTGTGTGTGTGTGTCTATAAACGCCTGTTAGTCGTAGTTAAAAACCAACTCGGCTCAATCGAACGGATTCATCGTGCGTTTCTGGACGGCTCTTTACAAACAGACGTCTTTATTTCAGTCCTATATTTGTGAGTTGAAAGCAAACAAAACACACACACACACACAGACAGACACACACACACACACACACACACACACAGACAGTGTGGAGTTGATGATGAATTGGATGTGTTATCTGCCTGTTAGCACAACAGCCCATTATCAATGTGCCCAGGTTACTGCGCTAGCTGTAAAGCAATAAAGACAGGCTGATTCCAGCCTCAGCTGAGTAGGAGTTCAGTGGCTGCCTGCGTGCTATCACTTTCAAATGAGCACCACAAATCACTTCAGCAGGATGCCTGCACCAGTAATGTGGCCATCAGCATATGAAAATATGTATGGGAGACCTTCCAATTTGCTGGCAGCAAATATGAGGAAGAAACCCACAGTGGGCTGAGTGATTGTTAGATGGCTGACTGCTGTGCATACATACAGAACGTGCATGTATGGCTCTGTGTGGACAAACCTGGCTCTGCAGTTGTTAACGGCAGCAGAACATGTGAAATCCCATGTAAACAACATTTTTAAAATGGCCGGAAAGCAGACGACATTTGTTGCATTAATAAGCAAATCAGTGTCTCTCAGTATAACGAGACAACCAGGGGAAAGTTGGGCTTTTCTGTGCCTGTGTTCATCTCCAATTTGTTTTTGTGTGTGTGTGTCGGTGGGAACACGCCTGTCCGCCTGTAATCATGCGTGTGCCTGTCCGTGTGTGTCTGTGCAAACGGTGCAGATTTTGAAGAAAGCCGGTCCGATCGTCACGAGGGTGATTTGTGTGCACTTTGTTCTCCGCGCTGATCCCGTCCCTGCCAGAAAATAATTACGGTCTGTTTGTGAGCCGCTGCGACTGAGGAAGGACGACGCTGAATCTGGCTTCGCTTTACGGCTTCAGAGGACGTCACATCGCCCAGGAAGAAAAAGGAAGAGGAGAGGGAGAGACAATGGCAGGGAGAGATGGGACCGAGAGATGAGCATGCTAATTACTCCACCTCATCTTGGACGTCTGTCAAACCACCCACTTCTCATATTAAATTTAAATGCAGCGTGCCTTACACACACTTCAGATGTGGGCTCACAGAAACACAATATACCTCAGAGCTGCTCCGACACTGACAGACTGAAAACCGCCTCTGATATCACCAACCTGTGGTACAGAGGAGTGTGTTACTCAACGCTCAGCGCACTGATTCTCTGCCATAATTCAATAAACTCGCGTCTGTCACAACAACTTTTATACGGCATCGCAGCAGCTTCTGTGGCTGCTGATTTGGACAGGTGAGATGCAGAGAGTCCAGGTGAACAACCACAACGTTTATCAAAGCAAGCCGAGTGTCAGTTATCTGTTGTCCTTCCTTCCTCTGAGGCTGTGTTTAGATGATAATGAGATTAAGATCATTGAAAGCAGTGAAAACATGAAACACGTTTGATGATCAGTTTGAGTTATTGAAGAAAGTCTGGAGTGGTTTTAACTCGTTTGTGGATTGAGACTCTTTAAGGAGACGAAGCGAAGTCTTACAAAAACTGGGTAAAAGACGCGGTCAGTGGCACGAGGTGGTTGCAGGAAACACGAAAGAGGGGCGGAGCCAGAAACGTTTTAGTAACTAACTTCAAAAGTCCAGAAATAAAGAATATCTAAACATCCAAAACTTAAAAAGTCAAAAAAAATCCAAAAAACACAACAACATCTGACAAATCAGACACAGGTGAGTGACGAGACACAGGTGAAACACAGGAGGAGGGAACACCAAGGAGGGAAACAAGGCCAGGAAAAAACAACAACGAGAAACACCCAAAACTGAAGAATGTAACTTAACCACTAGAACAAAAAAAAAAAAAAAACCCAAAACAGAACAAAAAAACACATGGATAAGAAACTACAACTTAAAACTGGAAACAGCAAAAACTGAACTATGAAACAAGACGACAAAAACACACAAGAGAAAAAACATCAGGAAACACAAAACCAAATCATCACCGTCAGATGGTAAAACTCAAAAGTTTCTCATCAAAAATCTGATATTGTGCAAAAAAAGTCACTGTGAAAATAATTTAATCGGCCTACTTCATTGTAAAAAAAAAAAAGAAATTTAAAATGATTTTAAACCAGATGAGCCAAAAACAAAGGAAACATTGATGCCTACGACAAACTGACTCAGACAGTAAAACAAAAACCCCAAATTATCAAGTTTAGAAATAAATATTTGAAATATACTTTGAGATGATATTTCATCACAAATGACTGATTCCATCAGTACACTGTCAGAACTTCAAGGAAGATGATTTTTTTTAATCCTTGTCATGTTTCCGTGGTTACACCATCTGACAGTTTAATGATTCTTTAACTGGTTAAAAATGGCAGAAATGACAACAACACATTTAAACAAACATCAAACATGTTGTTCGAACAGGTTTAAAGCAGATTTTAGATCTTGACATTAAACCAACCCTTAGTAATAGTAAATCATATCACATCCTCAGATGGCTGTGAATACAGATTTTTAAAAATAAAAACATGATTTTTTTTCTCCTCAGTATTTTGAAGCTCTATATATCCACATAACATCAGCTCGGTAGCTAGCTCAGCTGCTGCTGTGAACAGTTAACATTGTTTCCCCTCTTCTCTCTCTCTCTCTCTAATCCCAACACAGTCTCCTCAGATGTCTGTCTAACATGAGTCTGGTTCTGTCCGAGGTTTCTGCCCGTTAAAGGGAAGTTTTTCCTCTCCATTGTAACTTGCTAAATATTGCAAAGGTCTGTACTCATGGTGGGTTAAGATGAGATAAGACTTCTTATCTTGTCTTGATGTTGGGTTTCTGTTAATACAATTTTATTATCATTTACAGGTCTAGACCTGTTAACGCTTGGAAAGCGTCTTGAGATAACGTTTGTTATGAATTGGCGCAATATCAATAAAGATTGATTGATTGATTGATTGACATAACAGTCAACATTGTTTCATAGATAATGTATAAAATAAATAATTAAATAATTAATTAAAAAAAAAAAAAAAAAAAAAAAAAAAAGTGGACGATACAACAGCTCGCTCAAAGTGAAGCCAAAGCTTTCAGTGCTCCCCCTGCTGGCTTGCTGCATTATAGGTATAAAACAGATGGAGCATGGGATAAACCAGAAAATGATGAAGTAATTTTCTATGTAGCAGTTAGCTCTTATCGCTCTTATCACGCTGATTTATGTGCAGGTGCAAATTTTTTAACAGCGTCAGGTGTTTTTTATTTGACGTCAGATGGACAGGAAGTGACGTCTGTTGACAGATGCTTAAATTATTAGAGTGTAGGAAGGAGGCGGGAATATAGCCATGCAACAACATGTATCACATACACATTCATTTTTACATAAATGCTGCACTGAAATGCTCACATATATGCACTGTCCCTTTAAATCAATCAATCAATAAAGGAATGGATAAAAAAAATGTTTTTTTTTTTTTTCATGAACAGCCTTTAAAAAACATTATTTGGTTTTGATTTTTATGGCACAGGTGTTATGAGTCCATACTGATACCTAAAATTAGAGAACTTCTGCAGGATCATCTTTGAATCTTATATCTTCTTTTCCTCAAACAGCTGAAATAAAGCCATTTGTCTGAACTGATAAAAATGTATTAAAAAGCTAATTTTTCAGAGACAAAACAGCAGAAAGAGAAAGGTGGTGATGGGAAGCAAAGAATTCACTGATTTGAAGATAAATCAGACAACACGGCGCCGGAGACAATGCCGCCTCTTTTATAAGAATTTATGACACACATGCTCACAAACCCACACCCACAGACGGTGTCAACCCCCCTCCCCTCTCCGTCACTCAACAGCAGGATTTACATATCGTACACTCAGACATGCACACACACTCATTAAGAGCAGGCTCGTGCGTGCCTTACGCTAGATGATGGTAGATGATTCCCACCTTCCTGACAAGAGATCTGAGAGAGCGCCCTGTGTAGGAGAAAACAGCGTTGAAGGCTCCTAATATCTTTGATAGCATCGTTATGGTAATGATCAGGCTTAATGTAAAATTCATGAAGTGTACCTTGCATTTGAGGATTGTGAGGATTGCCAATACTTGTTCTGCTGGCAAGAGGGAGGATACAGAAAACATGTGCATGCAGATGTTGTTATGCTTTGCCCTAATTGTTTTTCGACAGTTAAGTGCAGCTAAATGACTTTCATGTGTTGGCGTGTACACGCAGGGAGGGAACCGCTTCTTACCTCTTCTTTCAGCTCTTTGGCAGAGCGCTTGTTGAAACAAAACACCGCTTTCCTAATTATTCAAACCATTAGACCCGTTAATTTGCCCAGTCAAACAATCCAGACAGACACCGTGTAAAAATACCAACAATAGAGTTATTGTGATTTCCCGGCGAACATCTAAGCGCAGCCGAGAAGAAGAGAACGCAAAAACAATCAGAAGGGGTCTGCGGCGGAAACCTGGTCCGTTCTGTCACTTCAAAAAGTCTCTGCATCAACCTGTCCATCACTGACAGTTATGAGTTTGGACTCTCTCTCTCTCTCTCTCTCTCTCTCTCTGTTAGTCTGTGTGTGTGTGTGTGAGTAAGATCTCTAAGGAGTATCTTTCAAACAAAATTCCATTGAGCACTCATCAGTAGGAGGTCCAGGTCCATTGGAGATGGCGTAGTCACTCTGAAATCACACAGCTAACCAGGACTGTCAGCCAATCAGGATGTTTTTGATTTTTCTTGAAATCTGCGCTCAGTTCAGATTAACCTGGACTCCGACACACACATCACAATGGAGTGTGATTAGATGGCTGTGGATGTTCATATCTGGGGAACAATTAGCCCGGATGCACGGCCAAGCTGGAGTGAACAGAAGTGACAGTATTGTCAGGTTTGACAGGTGACTTGAGCTGTTCCAAATTTAGAGCCATTGAAGTTACACGAGGGGTGGAATCGGGTCGGAGACGCGCGTCGGGAAAGAGGGTCACTTCGTCTTGGGAACCACTGGCTCTGCACGAGGGAGCGTGTGTAAAAACAAACTGTACAAATGTAAATGTGAGTCTCTCAGACATGAGAGAAAACACCCAGACAAATACAAATATGACCACATGGAAAAATGAGCAGATTATTAAATTCTAATGATCCAGTTCAGAGAGCGGGGGCCTTGATTCAGCTGAGATAACATGAAGTTTGAGATCAGTTATGTTTATGGACTGACTGCATCCTGCAGGGACCTGGACCTCTAGGGACAGTCTGGCCTCCCAACCTTTAGAGAAAAACTACTCGTATATAAATCTACAGAATGACACCACAGCTGCTTCTCCTGTATATTCATGATGCCAAAGGAACTACTGCTGGAAAATCTTGATGGATTAAATAAAGCTTCATAAAGAGAGGAGAAGTCGTGCTCAGGTTTTTATCTTTTTCTGCACCAAATTTAACAATCCTAATGTTCTGGTTTGCATGGTGGTGCAGTGGTTTGCCCCAAAGCAAGAAGGTTCCTGGTTGGAAACCCAGACGTCTTTCTCTGTGGATTTGCGCCGCTTCTCTTCAGGTACTTCGGCTTCACAACACGGTCCAAAAACCATGTGGATTGGTCGATTGTGCGCGTGAATGGTTGTCTGTAAACTGGTAACCTGTGCAAGGTTTACTCACCTTGTGTCCAGTGACAAATGGGATGAGCTCTAGCTGGTCAAAGTTGGATTTGAACCATAAGAGTTGGATCTTATACCCCAAAGCAGTTATGGACAGACACCGACTGGAATCTCTCAGCACCAGGATGCTAGGCTAGTTAGCTTGCTTTCACATCCAGGTCTTATTGCTTCTATTTCAGCAAAATGCATAAAAGTTTGTTATGTCATGAACGTCTGCTTCCCAGGTTAAACGCACAGACACAAGGAAGTCACCTGTATAGCTCACAACGTTACTCATACTTCAATTTTATTTCTGTTGATTTCTTCCAAACCATTTCTAATATCTTCTTCTTCTTCTAAAAAAGTTCTTGAACAGGAGGCAAACAGCTGAAGGTGAACATGAAGGAGTCTATACATTTTCGTTTTTTAGGTGTTTCATTGACTGAATATGAACAAAGTCGAGTCCGTGTCCTCGTCTGTTTTCAGGCTCATACGCAGATGCACCAAATGTTCCAGTAGCACGACTCTAAAGCACACCTTGACTGACGTTTGGCCTCATTTAGAGCAGAAAGCTCATCATCTTATGGTATACGCTGTGCAGCGTGTGCCTAACAGGTATAATGACGGTGTTTCTGTTGCACAGATTAATTCAAAGTCTCCTTCCTGAAGGCTGGCAGCCTGTTATTAAAGCTGTTGTTTGGAAATGAAAGGAAATCGTTTCCCAGCAGAAAGTGGACACTGGTGAATTGCCAATGATGAAATGACAAGGATGTCTGTCAATTGGACGTTTGATGTCGGCTCAAACTGAATGAGCGGCCGTTAGCGGTGGAAAGCAAACACTCTTTGAAGCGCGTTATTTTATGACATGTTGTATTCATCGCTGGATGCCAGGCGGTGAATTAATGAGAGATGAAAATATGTCAGTGTTTTCTTTTAAGCCCATCCAAACCTTAAAATTAGAATTAGCATATGTGACTTATACACCTCACTTCATCCAGTTAGTCAGCTGAGTTTGTCAGCACAACTTCAAGAGGTGTGTATAAATATGAACGTATGAAATGATGAAATATTAATAACAGGAGGAAGTCAGTGGGGTCATTTTCAGACTCAAACCAACAGAATATGATCATCCTGATTGAAGAGTTAAAGCTCCTGTGTGGAAGTTTCACTTTCTTTGAGTTTGGCGCCCCCTGTGGACAAAACATCTCATGGTAACATTCCCTTTGCTCAGCACTGTTTTGTTTTCTTATTTGCTATCTTAAAAGTTTTGTTTTTTTTCCTTCTTCCCCTTGTCTGCATACGTCCTCCAAGTTGAACACTGTCCGATGTCAACATTTAAAGACCAATGCATTTTTTTTTTTATTGCAGTGAAACATAAATAGTTATGATTCATTGCTATCAGTGACCATCACCAGCCCTCCCTGTAGGCTACTCCATCAAATTAAACTTTATTTATTCCCCGATGTGAGCTGAAGGGGAGGGCCGTGCTACACCACAGTGTGAAGGAGGGGAAATAAGCGACAGATAAGACGAGACAAGACAAACAGGAAAGAGGACAGATGAGGATATAAAGAGGGGGAGAAGGGCAAACAGGTAATGTTGACGATATTAAAAAGCAGTCCAGGTGCTGTGCTGTTCTAAGTATAATTCAAGGAGTGACAACTGTAAGAAAGCCCAGGAATGCCAGAGAAGTGGGATCCCAAAAGAAGTGCATGAACCAACGGATACGAGAGAAGGAGGGGGCATGCGTCTCACGATAGAGTGCAGAAGTGCCAGAAGTGACTCAGCATGTTCTGATTGGACAGATCACTTATTTTCAGTGAGTCCCGACAGGAGCATGAGTATCTATGCAGGCATGCATGTGAGGTGATCATCAAAGCCCCAGGTTGACCATTCCCTGCAGTACCCAGGAGCCCAGAGACACCCCTGAGAAGCCAGGACACCCAAGACCCACCACCAGAGCCCCGGATATCACCCAACCCAACAACAGCCCCAGGACCAAGAGGGGGGCCAACCCCCACCACCCAAAGCACCGAGGGTGACACAAGTTTTGTTTTTAGTTTCAGCAGCTAACCTTTCTGCTAGCATGTTAGCTTAGCATAGCATCTGACAAGACTACAGCCACTTGTACATAAGCTTAGCATAGCATAAAGACTGTTAGCATTTCTACAGCTTCCTTATTAACATCTTAACATTCCATCTTGTTTATCTTGTTTATTTCTATAAAACCATGCTGTTGTTTTTGGTGTTTGTGCTAACTAAAGCTAAAACTAGTCAGCCTTTTCTCTTCTGCACAAGAGCAGAATCAATACTTTCCCACCCAGTTTTAGAAGAAATATTCCTTTTTTTTCCCCAAATTCGGCCCAACTTTTCACGTAAAGAATTTGCATCAAAATTTGTTGCATTTTTCTGTTTGAAAAAGGGCTTGTTCTCACAGCCTCAGCCCTTCCTCCTCCTTCCTCCTCCTCCTCCTCCTCCTCTGTATCTGTTTGACCTGCCGGGGTCTGACTGGGTCTGCTCCCACACCTGTACACCATTTTACCCTCACAGGTCCCACTCTGGAAACATGTTGACTGACAGCTGCACTTCAAAGATCTGCTCTCGCTCTTGTTTTCATGGTTATCATCTGTTCTGGGAGTTCGATGGGCGAGTGAGAGAGAGAGAGAGAGAGGGGGCAGCAGGGTGTGTTGTGGGGCCAATTTGGATGATTGGCCTTGAAATGCTAGCTGAATCGGGCTTCCCTGTGTTCCTTTAAAGTGACCCGTGCCCGGCAGTGTAATGTAAAATTATCCTCTGCGTGTTTGTGTTGTGTCAGATGTGGTGACTGGCAGAAACTGTTAGTAATTGTCTAAGTACTCCGGTGTGTCAAAGCTGTCCGTCACTCATCCCGGCCCCCTCCTCCTAACTCCGGCTTCTTTGGGCTTCTCATAATATTTTCACTGAACTGCGGAGGACAAACTACTTTCAGTGATGGAGTTGTCACTTTGGTGCTTTTGCTTGGAAAAATATTTTACCTCGGGAAGAACACACACACAACCGACTGACATGTGTTCTTGCTTTTTGGGAGAGAGAAAATAAGAGAGGCGGACTTGTTCTTTCTTTTGTTCTTTGATACTTTTACAAATTCAAGACTATGAGCTTTTCTTGTCAGAGCCCATTGAAGTAGAATCTAACCTGAACGTGGCATTATGAAAATACATCCTCAGCTCTAAGAGGACGGACACGTGTACGTTCTCTCTTATGTATGCACTTAAAATGGAAACGATCAGCTGTGCGGCACGGTTTCATGAAAGACTGGAGAAAGGCTGAAGTTTCAATAGTTTCTCTGCTTAGAAATTATTTAAAGACATGTGAACGCGTCGGCTTCAACGCGGCGTTCACAGTCTGAATGCTCGTCACATTAAAGCCCTGCAGTGTGGGAACACGGAGCCAAGGTGTGTCTAATCCAACCCATGAAGCGTGAATTTCTCCGGTTATTAATCCTGTTAATCAGGAGTTTATTTAAGCAGGAACAGCAGAACTGCAGAAACATGTTTTTACACATTTTTAACCCCTTTATAAAAATAAAACGAGTTCAACAAAAACATGTTTGAGCTGAAAATACACTCAAATAAATTATTCAACTTGAGAGATTTCGACACCTGCTTCTGACATCAGCACGGTGATGTTGTAGTTTAAGGCAGTTAATATTTAAAGAGGAGGTATTCCAAGGGTTCGAACGTATAAAATACAAACGCTGCACGTTCGGACTGAGCGTGTGCAGATTTTCAGACCTCTTCATGTTCATATGTCGTAGAAATCCCAGAATCTGTCTGTGAACCGATCAAAACGCTCCGATTTTAAGAGTTCTTCATGGAATCATGACGAAGCTCACTGAAACGATGAGGTCATCACATAAAGAGCTCGTAACTGGTTCATGGCATGTTGGAGGGGCAGGGCCTCAAACACCAAGGTCTGCCCCATAGTTCCACCCTCAGCAGACTTCCAGATGGCTGGCCAATCAGAGTGAAGGGGGCTAGTTTTCTAAATTTTTTTGAGCTGTAAATCATGTAAAGACACTACAAGGGCACCAGAGGGACAAAATAAAGACTAAAGTAACCGTGCTAAAAGAAAACTGCTATTTATTGGTCATATAGCTAGTGCAATATATATATATATATATATATATATATATATATATATATATACATATATATATATATATATATCAAAAATGTCTTATAATTCTGGGAAACAGACAGATTTGTAGATCTGTTTTTTGGTGGTATCCTCGGCTCCTAGTTTCACGTGTTCCCAGCAAAAGCGGGAAAAAAATCAAGAAACCTAGTGTGTGTGAGAGTGTGTGTGTGTGTGTGCATGTGTGTGTGACTAAATGTTTAATCATTTTTGGGTTATATCAATCACATCCAGAGAAGCAGATGTGTGTTAACATAATATGTTTGATATGAAAACACGGGTCAGTGTTTGTTCAGTGTCGTCCAGTTTATTGCTTCCTAATTCCGTCTAATACCAACATCATTTTTCAAATTTGTGATTTAATGTGCCGTGTGCTCTGTGCTCTCTATCCGGGGCTGCAGCTGGACTCCGTGGAGTCACGGCGAGTTAACCCCCCCCCCTGTCCAAACACACCTTCTCTGCCTTCCTCTGGGGAGGAGAAAAATCATTCGTTATTTTAATGGGTGTCAAATATGTTTTCCAAATCTACTAAAAGGTTATCGTTGTTACACGCAGACAAGTGCTTATATCTGAATCAATGTTAACTCTGTTAGCAGGAAAATTTACGGCCTTCACGGGCGACCTCGCTGCACAAACTCCAAACGGCGTGTTTTCACAAAGTGCAGCTGGAGGGTGATTTACACGGCCGAGGTGACTGACCGCTCTTTGATAGAGAAAACGCATTCATCCACGTTGAGGCGCGACGGAGGCGTAAACACCAGCTTCTGTGTTTCCACTCTGACTGTCTGACACGTGAAGATTATGTATTGTTGGTGTAAGAACAGCAGGGGAGGCGGGAAGCGAGAGGCGGCTGGTTGTAAATGTGGTTATGTGAATGAATGACACATGACTCTGGTAGTTCGCACGCTTAGAAAACTTATAAAGACCACCACAAACCACATCTGTACCTGTGGTGTCAGCTCACCTGATAATGTGTGGAGGTATTTCTCTTCTCATTCGTTCAGAAGAATCCTAATTTGCTGAAAAACCTGAAAAAAAAAAAGAAAGAGAGAGAGAGAGAGAGAGAGAGAGAGAGACGATGTGAGGCTGCTGTTCCTCCAGAGCCTCTGCGTCACTATTTGTCTTGAGCAAGTTAGTTTTATCTAATAAAGTGTCTCTGAATTAAGATGGATACTTCAAACACTCTTTTGTCTGGATAATCACAGTGGAAGGAGGCAGAACTCACACGTTCCTCGCTCAATTTATTATTAATAAGTACATCAGTGGGAGAAAGATATCCTGGGGACCCAAACACCCGCCGAGCGCAACATTCATCAAACGTAAACGAATATCACAATACACAGGACGCGGAGGCTCCAATAACAGGTAATTGA
This sequence comes from Labroides dimidiatus, assembly GCA_030710495.1. Lineage (NCBI taxonomy): Eukaryota > Metazoa > Chordata > Actinopteri > Labriformes > Labridae > Labroides > Labroides dimidiatus. The sequence goes on along the minus strand of CM061160.1, from coordinate 24,984,880 downwards.
TGAGAAAGGTCTTTGGGAGCACTGGATCACTCCTGATGGTTGTCATTATATAACATGGTCTCATAGTTTTCACCACATGATGAACTGTTTGTTTCTGCAGCCTCCTGTTTGCAGTTAAAAGTCTTCTGTTTGCGGGCAGCGACGGGTCACGCTGTGATCACTCCTGTGATTAAACTGCGGTTGGCGGCATGACTGCGTCCACTCCATACTTATGTTTTTCTCACAAGACCTTAATCTTTAGCAACCGCAGCAATTACCCTTCCTGACAGGGAAACCAAACACAAACAGCGTCATCACATCCAAGGCTTTTATTTTGAGATAACCTCTTCGTCTTCTGCAAAATGAGGCTTTGGATCTTGTTTTTCTTTTTTGGCCTAATTTGATGAAAGATTCAAAATAAAAAAACACTGAACAGATAATTTGGGGACAGGCTTCCTGCTCTTGTTTGGAAGTGATAATGAGACCGTGACGACAGGAAAGCCCGATTCCACATGACAGATGGGACTATCTGTGTGACTTCCATAAAAGGCCAGTCCTCGCCCCGCTGCACAACCTGTGCCCCGGTGTTGGGTTTCCTGCAGCAGGAGCAGCCTGACACATGTAGCTATAGGACCCGAGTCTGAGGGCAGGAATTCAATCAATACAACTCGCCCCTCGACAAGATATACCGTGTTGCAGGCGAGGCGCAGAGGGACAGGGTGAACCATCTGCTCCTCCCTCTGCCTCTCGCCCCCCCCCCCCCCCCCCCGCCCTGTCACATGTCAATCTGTGCTGCTAATGCTCAATCTATTGGGTTATCATTCATAAAGTTTAAAGCACCTTCTCTGGCTTTATGTAATGAAGCTGTAACTCGATTGGTTTCGGTGTCTGCTCTCAAATCGGCTTGCATCTGTCTCCCTCCCCTCGGGGGCCGGAGCGCCACTGAGGAGCTGTTGTCACTTTTCAGGTGATACGACATCATCACAGCACTTCATTAACAAACTGCATGTGCGCTCAGTTTGCTCTCATCGCACACTCGTCTCATACGGAAGCTTGGGAAGATTCGGACACTTGGACAGCGGCCAAACACATCAAACTGAGACGCTCTGTGTACCTGAAGAGTGTCTATTTTGGTTTCTTTTCTCCAGATAACCGCCTAAAAACAGCGTTTGAATCCAGAGATGACATGAGGAGACATTAAAGGGTTATTTCTAGAGTCAGCCGAGGAAACCAATGGAAAAAAAAAAGATCCACATGACTCTTATTAAGTCCTTTACATATCAAGTTAACACAGTTACCATTATAATTAATAATAACCTCTATTATTAGTTTAACAGACTTGTGGTGCCTTCATCTTGGATGTATTTCTGCATGTTTTCTGGAAGCTTCCGCTCCAGGAGCAAGGAATTCATGTTTATGAGGGGCCAAATCAGGAGCCTGAATTGTGTCAGAGGATTTACCACAGCAAATGGTAAAGTGGTAAATGGACCAGTACTTATATAGCGCTTTTCTAGTCTTACCGACCACTCAAAGCTAGCCTCATTCACCCAATCACACCACATTCACACAGATGGCCGACTTAAGCTAATCAGCTAACATATAGCTAACATTCACACGACATACATACACCACTGAACAACAGTGGGAGCAACTTGGGGTTCAGTGTCTTGCTAAAGGAGCTGCTACTAATAACCAGAGGAATAAGGATGTTTCTGTATATATGTGAAGCTGTGGTGCAGGTCAAATAGTTTTTTATTTATTTAACCTTTATTAACCAGGTAGAAAAACCCATTGAGATCGAGATCTCTTTTGCAAGGGAGACCTGGCCAAGAGGTCCCACTGCCCTGGGAAATTAACACACTCTAATTTTTATGGTTGTTTACTGGTTATAAGTTTAGACAGAATATCAGTTGAAAAATGCATAAAAACAAACAGTAAAAAAGTTATAAATTGTTGTGCATTTTATCAAGTGAAAAAGTATATTAGTGTCAGCAGGGGATCAAATACTTATTTCCCCCACTGTAAATACATTACAATAATTCAATAATTTTAAACAGACAATACTTCAAAGATCAAAATTGAAGGTAAAATGCTAAAGTGACTCGCCAAAACAAGAATATATTACAGAATATAATTAAAAACGAAGTGCTGTGGGGGAAAAGTGCTAAAAGTGCTAAAGGTGACTCACAAAATTGGTTCATAAACACAGGCACTGGTCCATGGTCCAAATAGTGATAGTGATAAACAATAAAAACAATCGTTGCATTAGTGTTTCATTTTCTGTTTAGCTCGTAAGTCTCCACAAATACTGGAAACATGGCCGGTCACATGCAGGGCTCATGCTAGCAAGTGCGTCCGTACGGAAATACTGCAAACGTCACTCTTTTGTTGTATTGCATGATCAGCATACGGATGTGGCCAGCAGGCTGTAATTTGCTCAGACCGAACGCTGCAGTACCACCAGTGAAAGTTGGGGGCAGTGTCGAGCAGTGTAGCCAACAGTTCCAGCCAAATAAAGAAGAAAATTTCGGAGCAATACTGGGCGACATATTTGTGTTGTTACCTTCCTGGACCAGCTGGGCGAAGAGCAGGCGGGAACTCGGTCAGACAGCAGTGAGGGAGATGTTCAGTGGCTCCCCCTAAAGGATGCATGGTGCAGCATCCATCCCTAAGTGGAGGAAACAAGGGAGAGTTTGGGTAAATGTAAAGGAAGCATTAATCATCTTTAGATTTCTTTTAACGCTGCTGTGATGAACTTTCATTCATCTTTGAGTTTGGCGACCCCTGTGGACAAAGCGGTGCATGTCATTAGTTTGGTAATGTCTTCAAGATACACAAATAAAGGCGTTTAAAGTAAACTGAAACCGACCAACAGACGGAGCAAAAGATTCTTCAAATAGACATAAACAAACTGTTTCCTGGTGGTTTTGCTTCAATTTGTGGCTAATATAAGGTCTTAAAGAGAGGGTATTGTGCTTTTTTTTTGTCTTTTTTTCTGTCTCTCTGGAGCCCCCCGTAGAATCTTTACACGATTAAAAGCTCAAAAAATCTTTATTTTTCTTTCACTGGTGTTTTATAAAACCTTTATTTCAGCCTCTGTCTGAAACAATTCATTTTAGCTGCTGTCTCTTTAAGGCTTCCTGCTCCACAAACCCCCTTCACTCTGATTGGCCACCTCTCTAGAGGCCTGTTGGGGGCGGTTTGACAGAATTTTAACGAATTCAATTGGACACTGAAGAATTAAAACAGCCAACTTGACCACTGGGTATTTTTATTTTATTTTATAGCTAAAGGTCGACAGAGCAGCCGTATTTAGGAGGTTTGAGCGAGAACACGTCAGATTATTTGGATTATTCTGACTTCCCCTGGTCTGGTGTTAGTTAAAGCTCCTGCAGTGAGATCCTGATGTAAATTGGTGGCAGGTGGAGAATAAAAAAGGACAATTCAAAGCCAAACTTGATGATCTGACCTGTAGAGACTCTGAGGGTACTCGAGCTGGAAGAGCCTCTCCACAATCAGAGCGGCTTTTGAGCTGAATACGGTAATCATTCTGTAGACAACCTTCGAGTGCCTTTGAACGCAAAACCTCACCTAATGAGAGCATCATTAGTCAAACCGCCGCATGATTTGTTGAAGTCTAACAGCTCAGGAGGTGTCGAGGATGTTGTTATTATTATTTTTCACATCCTATTTTTGACTTAAATGACATATTACATAGTTTGCGTTTACAAGGAGGATGTCAGGCTTTTTTTTAACGTGCTGTTTGTACTTTTTTGACATTTTTAACGCTGTGACATTACGAAGAGAGAGACAGAGGATCTAGAACATGATTTCTGGTTTATAAGCTGGAAACGGCTGTAATAAAACAGCACATGAAGGACGTTTGGGAAACAATCCGTTGTGTTACTAAAAAGAGGAGAAAATAGAGTTTATCACCGAGGCTACAATAAGGTTCTGTATTGTTTGAGTGGTCTGCATAATCCTGCTCTCACAACATTATGAATGCTCCCCATCTGTTAGCTGTTAGCTCTCAAACCGCGCTCAGAATGCAAAGCCACAGCCGTGCGAGACGCCGACTGTTTAATTAAAAAAAAACGAAAGAAAAAAATTATACCGCCATAAAAGAGTCTTTCCAACAATAACGTTATCGTTTGACATGTGGGGAAAAAAAAGCTTCATATCACAGTAAAGAGAGCCGACCTTTGAAGAAGGCGCACGTTTGTGTGTGTGTGTGTGTGTGTGTGTGTGTGTGTGAACCGCTGAATTAAGCTTCAAAGATCGCTTTTAGGAAACCACAAAAGAATAACCTCTGACACCCAAACAAACAAACATAAGCCACATTTAAATAGCACGAGTTAGAAAAGTCTGAAAGCTCACTTCTTTGGAGAGTGTGTGTGTGTGTGTGTGTGTGTGTGTGTTGCACTGTATGTGTGTGTGTGGTAAAGAGCAGCGACATGTCTATTATGTGCAGTTTGATTAAAGCATGATGGCTGGTGTCCAATCTGCTTTCCAGGGGAGCGCTGTGACAGCCAGCAGCGCGTCTACCTGCTGCCTCCTGAGCGTGTTAGGTGATTTACGGCTGACTCCCTCCGTTTATGTACTGCCTTATTTTCATTTCCACCCCGCTGAGTGCCAGGTTCAGAACTCCTGAAGAAATATTATGCTTTGCTGACAAAATACAGTGACAGCCATCTCCCAGCCTTAAAAGAGTGCCAGAGTGTTTAACAGTGCGAGCGCCTGGGAGACAAGGCGAGGTTGAAGGCATCTGTAAAGCGCGCGGCCCATTGAAACGAGCGTTTGATCTAAACCAGCTCTGATTGGGTGGAATGATGTTTATAGCCGAGTTAGAATCCACTTTCAATTAAAAAAATGACACAGGGGGGAAAGGGGAGGTCTGTAAAACAGACGGTAAAATTTATTGAACAACTTTTACTAGGGTCTCGTCTGAGAAACATGTGGCGCACAAATGAAATGTTTGTTTCGACAGACGGGTTCGCCCGCAGACGAGCAGGTAACTTGACGCCGGGGACTTTTTCATTAACCCCGAGTTCAAACCCGGCTGCTGTTTCAGGCTCTTTGTGGGGAAGCAACAATTTGATGTAAAGGGATGAATATAAATACCACTGTTGTTCAAGCGCCGCCATGTTTCCCATTCAATGCAGCCTGTTTTCTCCTTTACAGGAACTACTCTGAGCCGTAATGAGGAGTTGTAGCGTCCCGAGGCGTTATCATTTGCCGCATTATTATTTCAAAAGCCTCGACAACACAACCAGTCTCTGATGTAACTCTCATGCATATGGAAGGTGCTCCAGTGACTTGATTTCCTGGATTTTTTTAAGGGCGGAGGCGACTCCTCGCTAAATAAAATGAGTGATCACAAAGCTAATGAGGCATGTGGGTGTTAGTAGCAGTCGGGGCCGGCGTCAGATGGACACGCTGTTGTCTGTAATTAGCCTCTAGCTACATGAGCATCACTTATTTTTATTTAGACGCCAGCTGTGAAGCAGTGAACGTGGAAAAAAAGCAGCCTCCCCTCCTGCATCTGAGACCGACTATAAATAAAGATTGTCATCGTAACCTAATCAAATTATGAGACATATTTTGGTTGGGTTGTCAGTTGTCTCAGTCTCTCTCTCTCTCTCTCTCCCCTCTCTCTCTCTCTCTCTCTCTTTCTCAGCAGACGGGGCGAAGCAAAGTGAATCCCCTGAGGTCCTCTCATCTCTCTTCAGGAGCTGCCGACTCTCTTCTCTTTATGGCACACCCAGAAGGATTAAGCACAAATGGCATTCACATGATTTCAATAAGCTCAGGGAGACAAGAACCAGCCTTTCAGCACATTAGCTTTTAGCTGCAGAGGACACAAAGCAGGCACCGAGGAGGGGGAGGAAAGAGAGGACGGACGAGGAAAGAACACAGCTAATAATGACGGCAGTAATGGAGCGGTCTGTGCTGCTGGAGTGGAATTCCACAGGCCCCTAAAAAAGGCCCCCCATGTGCTGATGTCATCACTAAGGGCCCTGATTGGGTCAGACATGAACCTGAGGTGACTCTGCTGTAAAAGGTGAAGTCTGAGACGTGTCTGCAGGAAGTCGACATGTGGAGACCAAACGGAGCTAAATGTAGCACTAACATTTGTTAGCACAACGACACGTTTACATTTATGTGATAGAAAAACCAAATAATTATATTTAAGACAAAATGTCTTATTTTTATGGCTTATTACTGTGGCAGTTGCGCTAAAGAGGATGAATAATGAGCAGTTTACTCTGTTTTTTTTCAGCCAGTGAAGCTAACGTTAGCCCATGTGCTAAAAAACAAACCAAAACAGTAAAGTTATGTGGAAACCCATTTGGTTTATTATCTGAATCTGAATGTTGTTTAATTTTGAAAAATGACCAGAGTCTCTGACTCACTCTAGACACACGTCAAAAACAAGACCATCGTCTGGATCACGTGATAGGTCCCGCTAAATGTTACGAGGATGCTGCTAATGAGTACACAGAGGAGTCATGTTTATTATTATATAGAGAAAATTCAACAGTTTTTGCGGCGGTCTTATATTTTATTTTGTTATATTTATCAGCTACACCTTTACAGATCGGTCGGTGAAAATAAAGTCTGACATTAAATCGATCAGTGGCGCAAAAATCACTGACTTCAGGGTCATTATTACCTTTAATATGAAAACGCCATCCATCCAATCCACACTGAATAAATGTGGTTTTGAGTTTTCAACATTGTAAACATAAATGAACAAAGCTGGATGTTCAAACTGAGCATGTGCAGATTTTCAAACCATGTTGTAGAAATCCCTGAATCTGTCTGTAAACCAATCAAAAGACTGTTTTTTTTTTCATAACATGTTAGAGGGGCGGGTCCTCAAAGATCAAAGTCTGCATCCAAAGCGCTAGCCAATCAGAGTGAAGGGGGTTTGTGAGAGTGGGGAGCCTTAAAGAGACAGCAGCTAAAACAAAGTGTTTCAGAAAGAGGCTGAAATAAGAGTTTATTAAAACACCAGAGAGAGAAAAATGTTTTTGATTTTTTAGTTTTAAATCATGTAAAGATACTACGAGGGAACCAAAGAAACAAACAAAGTACTCCCTCTTTAAATACTAAACTTGATTGAAATGATTTTCTTTAATTTAAAGACTAATTTCTCTAACTTGATTATAAAAGTTGTGTTGAAGGGAAGAAGTCTCGTTGCCTCATTAGAATAATTTCATGGATCAGCTTGTCGATAAAGCCTCTCATTTTCTACCTTTTTATGTCTGTTTTTTTTTTCATTTAATTTGCCTTACATCCTCTCTTTCCCTCTTTTTTCTCCTCATCCACCTCTCTCCTCGTCCCCTGTGAATGCTACTAATCGTTTAGCGTGGTTGAAGGTAGAACCCCCCCCCCCCCCCCCCCCCCCGTCCCCCGTCCCCTCTCCACTCCTGCACTGTCAGTAATTTTTCATCGCCCTTGTTGGGGCCGTTTTATGCATTGTTTCCCTGATGCAGTGATTGATGTCAGGGGCTGGTAATCTGGGGGAATGAGAGGCTGGATGGTGGCTGCCGCGTCCCCCTCTGTCTCTGACACGTGTCGGGCTGAGCGTTGGAGCGCCGCGCCGCGCTGGGGGCCCCCGTTTGGCCGCGGCCACTGCTGAGGCTGCTCGCTTCTGCTCGACTCAGCCAGCCCTCATTTCCATTTCAATCTCAGCCTCATGAATGCAAAAACTCTGGCCGAAAATTAATAACACCACACAGGGGAGAAGTGGGCGCAAAGGAGAAGGGTGGAAAGAGAGAGAGCGATGGAGAGGAGGGCGAGGAAGAGAATGTGGAGCCGGGGTCTTTTTCACCCCTTTTGTTCCTCCAAAAGTGCCCCTTATTTTATTCCCCTCTCTCTTTCACCAGGATCCTCCAATGAATGGCATTACAGACAATGCCATATCCAGAGTGACACAAATTTATTTCGGTTGCAGCACCGTAGTGTATTTCCACAGAACCAGGGGCGATTTGTCTGGGGACAATTTGGTTTCCATAAAGGATTTAAATGGTTTCTGTGGAGATAGTGGGGTGAAATTTAATTTGTTTCTCATTTACTACAGCAGGTATGAAAAGGAGAAAAATTGGACGGCTGATGGGCTAAAAATTGGTGCTGTCCCTCTGCTGTATCCCCAAAGGAGCGAGGCCCTGCATCATATAGATTGAGTTCGACCCCCCCCAAGCCCTCCCAACCACAAGCCAAGCCAACACACACACATTTACGCACACACACATATAGCGTGTGTGTGTGTGCCTGCCTGCCTGCAGCCTGCACAGAGCTGTAACCTTAAACCAACTTAAACAGTAACCTTTGGGGAGGCTGCCAATCACTCCTAAAACAACGTTTCCATCGATCGGCCTGTCTGCGTGATTTATGGCCTCATTTTACACTAATTGAGAATTAGAGGGCGGATTAGTGGGCCTCAACACTTCGGCCTGATATGCACTCTGAGCAGTGTAATCTGTCACGCCGGGATGTCCGACACTCTCTTACTCACAAAGGAGGAGAGGGAGGGAGGAGAGGGAGGGAGGAGGGAGGAGAGGGAGGAGAGGAGGGAGGTGGTGGGGTGGGGTGGGGGGGGTCTTTCTAATTGAATTTCCAGATAACACGGAAATTAATTTGACACCAGTGAAATTTGACTACAGCTCCCCCATTGTGAAATCTCTGCGTTTCTTCTCCTTCTTTACCTCCCTCCTCTGCTCTCCTCTCTCTGTTTCTCTCTCTCTGTTTCTCTCTCTCTGTTTCTCTCTCTCTGTTTCTCTCTCTCTGTTTCTCTCTCTCTGTTTCTCTCTCTCTGTTTCTGCTGCGCCCAGCAAACACTATTGATCCAAATCACTTTGAGTCCAGGCCGTCTGACGCATGGAATCCCTAAATCATATTTGTGCTCATATTAGGGCAGTTCATCTGCTGCTATCTTCGGCCACATAAAGAATATTACCTTTCATTTTCTTTGACTGTGTTCAGATTATCTCTCTCTCTCTCTCTCTCTCTCTTCTTTTTTTTTTTCTTGCAGGGAGGAATCTCCTTTCCTGAGGCCGGCGCATGCATGCAGGCGAATGCCCAGAGTCAACAGTTGGAATTGAATTATTGTCCCGGCTCGCCGGGTCCATTGTCTGGGTAATTTGTCGTATAAGTGGCAAAATGAAAGCACTCTCCACGGTTCTCCGAGCACCTGCTGTTGTGTCACTCATCGCTGCAGAAACAGAGCGAGGCACAGAGAGAGAAAGAGAGAGAGAGAGAGAGAGAGAGAGCAAGTGTTTCAAACGCTATCAAAGATCACATGTTAAACCGCTTCGCCATAATCAACTCAGATGTCATCGCGGGGCTTTTTGTCGGAGTAATAATGACGTCAAAACGAGCAGCAGCTGCGGCTGCTTTAATGTCGGCTTGAAAGATTTGTTGTAATGCATGTGCAGCGTGCATGTTGTGCACTCAGAGTTCGATTCCTTCCTGACCTTTGACCTCATAAGAACAGGCTCTCATGGTGATCTTTTAGTTTACTTCATCCTGTTTGTTCTCTGACTGTAGATGTGAGTTCATCTGTGGTTTAAATTCTCTCATATGATCCAAAACTTCCTTTATTTGAGAGGACGAAGTGCTGTGCTCCCTTATGCAACTACAGTGTGCTGAGAGGGACAAATTAGACGCCCTAATTTCTCTTTTCCTATCAATCTTTTCCTGACGTGTTTGCAGGATTTAAAAGTTGCAGAGACAGATTCTCTCTCCTTCAGTTTCTTTTTGGACTGAATCAGCGACGTTGCACGAACATCGTGAAAGCTCAGTACTTCCGGTCACATACGTATGAACGGGAACACTCCAGTAAAGTACTGTTGGGTCTTTAATTGTAAATAAGTGTTTGCCCTCCACAGAGCTAACAAATAAAGCGATCTCACCTTTTTAACTCCGCGAGCAGCCTTCTCTTTGTTTGGAGCTTTGTGTGGGAGTTAAGTTAGCACGTGGGCTCTTTAGCGAGCTAAGAGATGCATTTATCTGCGTAATGAACTTTGGACGCTTGCTAACTTAATCCCAGTAATGCCTGCGAGAGTCAATTAGCGCGACTAGATTCAGTGCCGTATTTATCTGATAGAGCAGAGCCCGGCGAATACACACACACCAGAACACACACACACACACACACGCTGTATTGACCATCTTCATCTTATCTTTCGGCTAATGGGACCACAGGGCCCATCATCAGCTCAGCTCTGGAACACAGCGTTAGGTTTTTCTGGAAAGCCTGTGGGAGGTTTTTGAAATTGAGTAGCTGTTGATTTGCAGCTCTAACAAGTCTTTAAGAGTTGATTTCTTCTCTCCGTGGATCATTTTATGAACCTAGATTCTCTCAATCAATGCACGCAGGATATTATCGGAGCAGCACACAGGTGACAGCGTATTACAGGACCTGTTAGAGACCTCTGGGATCTGGGTGTCCCCTATGACAGGGTCTGCTATCTGGAGCTTGTATAGAGAATAATAAATGACAGGATGTGATAAGACGAGGCTGTTAGCAGGCACGGTCATGGTCTACATCGGCCTTCTCGCCTCTCCTGGGACGAGATCATGCATGTGCCACTTTGTGCATGCATGAATGTGTGTGTGTGTGTGTGTGTGTGTTCTCCAGCTGTGCTCCAACACAGACCTGCTTCACTCCTGCAGCAGCGTCAGTGGTAGCCATTGTCTCGTCGCAGGCAGCACACACAGGGTTACAAAAGGTCTCTATCTGCCTGCTTCCTCATTTCTTATTCAGACCCACAGGGACGGAGGGCGAGGAGGGGGGGGGGGCGAGGGAGAGAGGGGGAGAGAGGGGGAGGAGGAACAGGGGGGATAACTGAGAGGCTGATGGAGACTAGGTGACAGGTTGGAATGGGCCATCAATAGATCCATCAGGCTGGTAATTTGGAGCGCGCTTAACATACATCAGTGGAGTCGCAGGAGCTGGTATCTGTCTTGTCGTGGAATCACAGTAAATAACAGTTAAAGATGGTGTCAGGCCTGACCCGGCTGACCCCCCCCTCACACTGACACACACACACACACACACACACATGCACGCACACAACTGCAAGAAAGCAGCAGTGGAGCAGCACAGATGGAGGATTAACACATAAATTAACAACATTTGCATCCACACACTCCGGCGCGCGTCACAAATAAACACATTCAGACCAAGATCCGCTGGAAAACATCTGCTTCAGTGAGTCTTTTTTTACTGGAATTTACCGTTTGTGTGTTAAATAAATGCACCGATTTAAAGACGGAGCCACGAGAGAGGACGAGAGGATCTGAGACCAGAGAACAAACCTGCTCATAATAAAGTTGACAAACAGGCTGCAGCGTGCTTCCGCTGACAGACGCTGGAAGAGGAAACAAATGCTGCAGGTGCTTTGAAAGCTGAGTGTAGCACCAGAGGGCAGGCAGATGAGCCTCATCCCCGAGGAAGGTGTGTGTGTCTTTGTGTAAAGGTAAGAGTGTGTGTGTGTGTGTGTGTGTACAGCAGAGCATGTGACTATGAAAGTGAAGCACCTTAGGCTAACCGCTGTTCCTGCCACTCACACTCCACACTAACCTCTCCAACACACACCTTTCACTACAGTGTGTCTTAAAGGTGTCAGCTCACATTCAGGGGGTGATTCTGTGGAAGCTTGATGACGACAGGCCTCTATACTCACTCTAATCCATAACATTTGATCTCATTCATATCTTGGTTTTTATCAGGTGTATGAGAAAACATCTGTTTTTTTGATGAAGCTGAGTGAACATTATGGTTAAAAAAACTCTTTTGCATCATCACAGATATGTTATGTATTAAACTGATTCTACGTGTGTAAGATAAACACTTCCATGCACAGCAGCGTTGCCAGATGGGAAATATAAAATTATCGTACCAGAGCCTCAAAATTATCGTATTCTGGGGGAAATTATCGTACACCCGACAAAATAATCAAAATAACTGATAATGATCAAAACAACTGTCTTATTGTTGCGTGAAAATCACAACTGTTCACTCTGTTTAGTGTCTCCGTTTGATCAGCAGCTCGAGGCTCCGGTGCTCATTTTTCTCTCAACTGATCGACTTCCTCCTGACGGAGCTCCTACGACCGTGATTGGCTGTCAATCGTTCTGAGACGAATGACACTTAAACTATGATTGGCTGGAAACGTCACATGATAAAAGATGCATTTAGGGTTTACAGATAAATCCATCAGACTGGGGTAGATCTGTAACAACCACAGGGAACTGTCAAATTATCGTACATTTAGCCTTTTTTTGGAATTATTGATCGTACATCGTACAGAGGGCTAAATTATCGTACAAATACGATAATTATCGTACGTCTGGCAACGCTGCATGCACAGTATTTTAGTGCGTTTGCCCTCTGCAGAAGTTTTACTCTTCCAAAAATGTGAATAAAGCATAAAGTACGCTGAACGTGCTGCAAATTGGGATCATTCCCATGTTCACGTTCATGTGGTTCGGGTGAGATAATGATTTGCTTGCATCCTTTGTGAAATCAGAACAGAATAAAAAACCTCTCAGCATCTTAAACTGGTTTATTGATAGCAGTGGTGCACTGGTGCAGGATCACTTTTTAGAGACAATAAAGACCCGACGAACAAAAGTTAATTACACATAACTCAGAGAAACAGAAAGCGGATCTGATCCTGAGTCCGACCTGTCCCTGCGTCTTACTGAACTTGTTCCGTCCTGTTGCTCCGGCTTTAATTAAACCCAATTATCAAGTCAAGGTTGCAGGAACACGGTTACTCTGATGCAGTCTGGCCTCTCTGCTTCTGCCTTTAAGTGTGTGTGGATACTTTAATCAGAATTGTCAGTTAAAATGAAACTACAGCTTGAGTAATTAAATTTAATTGGCTCTTGTCACTTCTCATGCTGCCGGTGTTTTGATCCTTGTTGAGTGTTTGCTGCCTCAGCTCTGAGCTGAACTTTATTACAACATGTGCCCTCGACCTCGCCGGGCCAAATGGGTTCGGACCTGGTTGAAGTTGCAAAGGCTTTGAACTCTGTTCTGCATGTGAGAGCGGAGAAACAGCTCTCACTGAGCCCAGGATTATCCATATTTCTGAATTACATCAGGAAATACTCCTGCATCGTGTGGTTTGGAAGAGCTGCAAAAAAAAAAAATGAGTTTAAAGAACCCGAAACTGCAGAAAGACTGAAGATGAGATGTTTGAAACGGAGAACTTTGATTGCAGAGATGATATCATCTCTAGCAGGTGATCAGCTGTGAGAGGAGCTTTGATTTCTTGTTTTTGAGGATAAATTGCCTCCCGCTCACCAAACCCTGACTATTTCGTTACGTTTTCAGCCCGCTTTACCTTTAAAAACCACTGATTCGACGGGTCATGAAGGAGATAAGAGTGACTGCTGATCTCCGTCTCGGTGGGCTGTGTTTAAACGCAGAGGTACGTGAAGCCAAAGGTGGAATAGCTTTTCCTGCAGCGCCGGTTTCCTGGTCAGGCATTTGTGTTGCCAGAAGAATGAAATATCTAAATGAAGTGGTCAGGATGGGCTCGGCGGCGCCGGAGTGACCTCTCCACCTCCAGACTTGGGAGAATATGGAGGAATTCAACATGCAGCCATGCTACCTGAGGCGGGAGCGTCAAATCTTTATTCACTGGGAGCCGCTTGCTGCTAAAGCACATTCCCTTTCAATCCATTAGAGCCCGCCGTCCCCTTCCCCTTCATCACACACTGCAGCCCTTAATTTGACAATGACAAAGAGCCACTTGCAGATTTTAAATTTCATAATTTTAATCTGTCAAGTCTGACATTTAATTAGTGGCTTCCTAACCTGTGTCTGCCTCGCTCTCTGAAGGGCACCGTTTGTTCCGAGAGCGCAGCGCAATCTCTGAGCGGAGGGGAAGAGAGAGTGGATTAATATATATGTACATTACCAGCTGCTGCAAAGACAATACACAGAGAGGGAGGCCATTAGGGCCTAATGCAGACAGATGAGGTTAATAATATTTGGGAAGTGTTGCTCTATTAAGCAGAGCACTGATTAAGACCTGAGTGGGATCCCCCTTCATGAGCCGCTGATTGGGACCCGCGCCGCCTTTTGTTCTCCGGCTCCCCGAAAGAGGAGAGAGGAACGGAGGAGCGGAGGAAGAAAAGACGGGAACAATGTTGGCCGACTTTGTGTCGCAGCTGACAATGAGGATGGAGCTTAATGAGAGTCTTTACAGAGCTGGATGGGGGTTTACAGAAGTCCGACACCCGCTGATAACTTCATTACCACCGCCGCGCAGACAGATGGAGCCAGCTTTGGGAATCTTTCAGGGTTTTCCTTTTTCTAAAGGAAGAGCTCGGTGATTGCTTTCAGTCCACACTTGATTTCTTTTCTTAGTCACTGCAGATCAGGTTTCCAGACTGACCTCATTAATTTATTTCCACCATCACACAGCTTGAAGTGAGGAGATTCAGCCCCAGATGTGCTCTCAGAAAAAAAAAGAAGAAGAAGAAGAAAAAATCAGGTTCAGAGCTGGACGGTTTCACACAGACAGCTCTTTGCAGCCTTATTGATTTTACAATCGATAGAAAGTGAAGGGAGAAGAGAGGAAATGGCTGGAAAGTGGGCGAGCAGGGAAGTGTCTGGTGCTGCAGGTGTGTGAAGCCTGTAAGTTTTAGTGTTTGTCAAAGTTTCATGATCACAAACTGAGCTGAATTTTTTAAATATGCAGAAACTGAAAATATTTTCCATCCTTCATCACTTAAATATAATTCAGGCCACCTGGACTTTTCTTTCTCTTTTTATATCCGAGTCACAGATCAAGCCCAGAAAGCTCTTCTTCTCTTCTTTCAGGAACTGTTTGAATTTTTCCTCCTGCAAAAGTAGTTGAAGAGTTACGGTAATGAGAACAGCTTACATCAGCTCCTGCCTGTGATTGGATTCCTGTGCAGCACTGACACCCAGGACATCCCCGTAAAGCTTGTGTTCTCTTCTTTAAGGAGCCATCTGAATTTTTTGAGGAGTTACGGTAATTTAAAGAGCTCTTGTGAAACTGGACGCTGACTGTTTCAAGAGCAAATCTTTAGGATTCGACTTTTCAAAAGTTTTAATTCAGCTGCAGCTGATGAGGGGAATCAATAACTCAGTTTAAACTTGTTGTTTTAATTTATTTTGTTCTTAAAAACAGGAACAAATGTTTCCACGAGCGACAGGATTATAAACTAACAGCAACTAATAATCTATTGATGAATCGAGTAGCTGTTCGGCCCATAAAATGTTTCTCTGAGTCCAAGATGACACCATCCAACCAAAGATGTTCAGGAGCAAAGAAAACAGGAAGTATGCACAGTTATGAAGCTGAAAACTGAATGGAGAAACAGCTTCAGTTTCAGAAAGAGAAGGGTGAGGTCACAGAGACGACGTCCATCGATTCTCACGCTCTCATACTACATGATTCAACTTATTAAGAAAGTTAGCGACACCTTTTGGACACATGAACTAAATGAAAACCTGATTTTTCTCAAATGGCATTTTTACTCAAGAAGAGACTCAAAAAAGAGGAAACTACGGTGGCCCTGAGGGCTCACAGCACTGCAACCTAAGAGAACACGCAAAAAGACAAAACACAAGCAGATTAAGAAAACACAATAGACCACAACACAAGGGAAGTGTTTCCAGAGGACACTTAAAAGTGACGCACACGTCCGGACACGCTTGTTGTTGACAGATTTTGAGTCTCAGCCCTGTTAAGGTTCTCTTTCTGTCAGTGGAAAATGAGATATTAGCATATTGGCTAATAACGGACGTGTGCATCACTTTTAAGTGTCCTCTGGAAACACTTCCCTTGTGTTGTGGTCTTTGCAGCGTGTTTTCTACATGCTGCTCATGTGCTGTCAAACTGATGAAGATGTTTGTGTTTCTTTTTGCGTGTTCTCTTAAGCTGCAGTGCTGTGAGCCCTCAGGGCCACCGTACAAGCAATCCATCTACAGATGGGAGGAGACAGAGAGGCTGAATAAACACGGGTGACAAGCAACAGGTGTGGACAAAGACACAGGTGAAACTCACGAAGGTAATCAAAGAGGGAAACGCACAGGGACAGGAAGTCCAACTAAAGCAGACACACAGGAAGTAAGGACTTCAAAATAAAACAGGAAATCAAAGACAGAGACAGATTTTAACACCAGATATTTATACACTAAGAAAGCAGCCTCTCCCGTCACTCTGAGATGAAGACCTTTAAGTTTTATCTTCAACATGTCACAGTTCAGGCCCCTGAAGAACCTCCTGCAGGGACACTCAGAGGAAGCTGCTGCGACTGAGGGAGGAGAGCCGTGTGGCACAGGGTGTTAAAACGTGAGGGGAGGTGAGGACGTCTTCACGGAGCCCACTAGTGGTCACTCTGTGCCTCTTCAGCTCCGTCTGGATGGAGGATGACGCGGCTGACAGGCTCAAGCAGAAGAAGAAAGATTAAAGACTGGGAGAGGGAGACGGAGTGATGGGAAAGAGCAGATCCACAGAGCCACCTGTTCAACCGCCATAAATCACGTGCACATGTGTGTGAGTGTTTGAGCATCTGCATGTATTTGTGAGCATGTATGTGAGTATAAATCAGCCTTTGGTCTAATTGGTGGCTGATAATGCTCTCATTTCCTCTAGAGGAGGGCCATAAGTCATGGGAGGCCTGCCGGCTCCACCAAACCTCTGACTGCGTCCTAATCTCTACCAAACCTCTCCTCCGCTGCTCCTTTCTAGTGGAGTTTAGATTTCATATGTGTGTGTGTGTGTAAAAGTGAGTGCACGTGTGTGTTTGTGTTGCACTTGATCTCAGCCTTCCCCTGACAGAGCTCAGAGAGAGAATTAGAGAGCGTCTGAGATAATCACATGAATAAAATGCAGCCGGTAGCTCATTACAAACCCTATTATTCATTAATTAACATTATTAAAACGTCTAATAGACCGCAGCACTCCTCCCAAGTCCCCCCTGCCTCTTTTCAACTAGGTCCCCGCTCCTCGGTCCCTCCCGTTCCTCCACATGAAAAGAATAGCACATCAAACGAGGCCTGGTTTCAATGTGTTGGGGATTTGCAGGTGTAGGATCACACAGCGCAGGGGGATCGGCTCCGTCGGTCCCGCCACGCTCTACACTCTTCCACTTCGGCCTCGCCATGACACACGCCGCCGCTGCTCGCCCGTGCCATAACAAACCCCTCATTAGGAGTGGGGAGAGAACTGGGCTGTGCGCTCCCTAATTAGGTCCCCATCTGAAACTTTCTGTCTTCCCTCACCCCCTCCCCTCCCCTCCCCTCCCTCCTCTCCTCTCCCCTCCTCTCCTCCCTCCTCGTCCCTTCATCACAGGGAGGAAGAATGCTGACATTCACGGAGGGAAGTTTAATCAGCTGAATGTAGACGAGATATAAAGGAAAGTTTTGATAACAGTTTGCGTCTCTGATATGTGCATGCAAAGGAAACACATCCCTTTGCTGTTTCTCTCTTCTCGAAATTTTTTGATGTCTAAAAAGTCTGTCACGGAACGCGTCTTTGTTTTACAGTTTTATCCACAGCTAAGCCGGAAAATATCGCATTTCTCTCTTCTCCCTCTGCTGCTTTTTTTTTCATGTATAATCGCACGTTAAAATCCAAAAAAACGGCCTTAAAGTGCACAAATGTTGCTGTTTCATTCACTCCCGTCACACTGCACTGACCAATATTCAACTGAGAGAATAATATCTATCAAAAGTTTATAATTGTGCTCTGTGAGAAGCGGACGTATTAAACATGCATAATGTATGTGTGCAGAAAGACTCTGTCCTGGAAATGTAATGATGATTTTCATGCATATTCAAACATCCAAACAATACACCTTAGTTAAACATTAATACCATAATTTAGATACAATCAGCGTCCAAGAAGAGGAGCATTATTCCTCATTTTGTTCTCATTATTTTCAAATAAAGAGCAGAAAAAGAGGCTGATGGGACAAATGATGAATATGCAGAAACTCTCTGAGATATTAGTGAGCTTTAAACAACATCCTCTGATTACTTTCCCACTTTTAAATACTTGATGTTCCAGTTGTGCTATGACCTTAAACTGGATTTTATTTGAGCACAATATCCCTACCATTAAAGGAGTCTTTTATCATTCTGAGAGGGACATCGGCTCCTTGCATCCTTCGCTGGAGTCTTTGCACATTAAATTACATTAATATTTCTATTTGTGGCGCCACATTGGTATGTAACGCAATACAGCACATGCATATTGTATAACGTTAAAAACAAATATTTCCTCGTGGGATATTTGATATTATAAGACCGTTTTTAACCCAATTAATTCCTCAAACGAAGCCGCAGACACTGGGACGGGTTCGGGGAGTGTGTTTTAGAAAATCCAGGAAATAATCTCCTTTATCGGCGCGTCCTTGAAATGATTGGATGTATATTAGTATGGAGACTCTCCTCTCCTCACTTCCTCTCTTTCACACGAGCTGAGTGATGCTCCCTGACAACTAAATCACAAAAGAGGTGGCATCCCCCCCCCTCCATGCGGCCCAAGAACCAGCATCCTTCATCCCCTCTTCTTCTCCCTCTTCCTCCTCTCCTCTCCTGATTAAATCTGCAGCTCCCTGTAGGATTATTAGGATTCTAATTCAATCTGAATTTCAGGAACTTGTTTGCTTGGTTACCTGTCACAGCATATCAGCTTGTCATATTAGTGGTGATCGTTGGCTCTACCTAATCTGCTTTAAACAATTTCATTGGGTGCTGGTCTATAAATCATTCCGTAATGGGATTGACGCGCGCGGGCTTAGCTAGGTAAACAAATCAGCTTTGTTTTATGTTAGCCGGCAATGAACTTGGCTTTATCAACTTCCCATCGATTCACACACACCACAAGGTCAGAATCTGTGCAGCTGCTCATCAGAGGGAGTAAAGGGTCAGCACTCAGCAATTAGAATATGTATCAGATGGAAGCAGAAGAGCCGCCTTCACTGCCTGTCTCCAAAGCGTTAATTCATTTCTTATCAAAGTGGAGGCATTTCAAAGTAAAGCTCCGCAGCATCGGACGGGAAGAACCCTTTATGGGAGTTTGAAAGAGAAAATAAAATGAGTTTGTAGTTTTATTGACGGGGAGTCCCAGAGGCAGCTTAAAAACTCATTAACCTTCAAAACTAATTCAAATCTGAACGCTAACATCCGAGCTTTACTCTAAAGATGGAGGAAATGTGTTCAGGATCACGCGGACGTAGTAAAAGTTGATTCAGATGTGATTGAATCGTATCTCTGCTGGGGAGCTTCGGAAGATTTTTAAATACGTCGAGATAAGAAGCAGCCGGGCACGATATTCTACAAATACTCCACATGATCCAGCTCAGAGAGGTCAAACTCAACTTTATGGTTTACCTTAAAGCTCCACCAACTCACAATGAGCCTCTCCGTTCATGTTTGGCTACAAAAACTTCAAACCTGGTGAATCCTGGTCTAGCTCCACAGTTTGTTGTTTGAGTCAAGATAAAAACCATCTGGTTTGGACTAGGGATAGACCGGTTATCGGCGCATATATTTGTCGTTTTGACCCATATCGGCATCGTCCTTTTTTTTCAATACGACGGCCGATAATAGGTCACTTCAAAACTGGTTTATTTTGGCTGTAATGCAGCTGCTCCTCTCTCTGCAGTCAATACTCTATCTCCAGCAGATCGTTTTGTTATTGTTTGAAGTTTAAAAAAAAAAGAGATAAAAATTTTAGTTGTATTGAAATTTTGAAACAGTTTATATACTGTAGAAAACTTAAGGGAGCTGTTTATTTGTTTACATTTGTATTTACCTTTAGAAGACATGCTGCTGAGCCTGGAAAATGTTCAATAAACATGTGCTGAAAGGCATTTAAACAAAGTTAAGGATCAGAGTATCGGCCCTGGAAAAAAGCATATCGGTCTATCAATAGTTTGGACACGCTTTGTTTTATTTTGAAAGTCAAGGCTCTGTTCCGTGAACTACTTCCTGTCCCGTGAAATGATGCGTCACGGCTCCGGCATCCAGCAAAAACAGGATGGATGCGTATACGTTGTGACCTGCTGGACCAGAACAGATCCAGTGTGAGTCCACACGCTGACTTGAATGGAAACCTGTCTGAACCGGAGCCGTGACAGAGCAGAGAGCTGTGTTAAATCTGTACATCAAATCTTTGTTTGTTTCCTTTCTAAAAACTCGGTTTAAAGGTATGTAAAGACAGAATCAAATAAAAAGACCAATCAGACGATCTTAAAGCCGACAGAGAGCTCAGGAACACAGAGAGGCGCAAACAGCACAGAGCTGACCTGTTCAGCGGTGTGTCATGAGATCTTTTCACACCAATACATCTCCCTAATGCAGGCAATTTCCTGCAGCTTTTCACCCTAAGAGGGGATTTGACCTCTGCGGGCTACACTTAAAGCGAATTCTAATGTTTGCCAATAAGGAGGGATTAAGTCAGCCAGGAAAGTGTGGGTTAAGAATGTGAATGTGCTCTGCAGCAATTAAAAGCTGAAAATATGTACATATAAAATGCATGTGTATGTGTAAAAGTACATTATTCATTCATTTAACATACAACATAAATACATACATGTATGAAATATGCATTCACAGCAGGTCTGCGCTTCGACACGATCGCTCTCAGAGTTTGGGGAGCGGGGCAGTTCAGAGTCGGTTTATGAAGCTCGTTTTAAATTCACATAAAATGAGTCTGTCAGGTTAGGAGCGGCTGCATGGAGCACTAGAAGGGCTCTGATGAATATACATCTGCCAATGTGGTTGACAAGGCATCCAGAGTAAACACAAATATGTCAAAACCTGCGCATTGATGTTTTCTGGAAAGGCTTTTGTGTGGAGATATTTGTGTGCAATCTTTGCGAGGGAAACTTTCACCGCTTGAAAACCTTCCAAATCAGAGATGACGTGTTGAGGATAATCTTTTCAATTACCCGCATCTGTGTTTCTGAGTGTGATCGGCTCTTAGCCTTCTGATTCCCCTAAAAGTGTGCTGCTGTTGACAATGAGAGGTAAACAAGAAGGAGGGGGGCGCTGAGAGAACTCACCAAATCCTCCAGAGGCCTGGAGGGGAAGCCACACAGCCCAAACTCCTTTCACTCCTCTGTAGTGAAACAGCAGCTGCGCTCAGGAGAGACTGACAGCAATTACAGCTCTCTCTTTCTTTACCCCTCCATCTCTCCATCTCTCCATCTCTCTCTCTCTCTCAGCTCAGAGCGAGCCACTCGACGGGAAACCACGAGAAAGGAAAGAGACGTCTACCTCCAGCTCGTGGTGAGGTGATGATTGTTTGCTTTGAGTGATGTGCCATTATGACACTTCAACAAATCAATGTTACACACGTTTGTGGCAAACGGTGGAATTTTAGAGTAATCCCATGTAAATTATTAATCCTTTCACGGAGGAAGTTGCAGCTCAGAAAGCGTGAAGCACATCTCGAACGCAGTCCGACCTGACAGTATGCACTGCTGAGCCAAAACGTTTGACAGGCTGCTCCACTTCAGATTTGTTAGGAAGACGCTGGGGCTGAGTGTGAGTCAGAGTCAGGAAGCTGATCTGAGATCAGCGCTGCATCTCTGCTCGGCTGGACGAGGCAGCATTAAGCGCTTAAAGCCCCATAAAAAAAAAAATCAAATTTGTCAAACTGCGCCTGATAATATCCTACTTTAAATCATGTGTCAGCAGCCTCAGAAACAGCATGCTTGTTCCACTCTGAGTGATAAAACAGCTCGTACATTTGCAGGTACTGGGTCACAAAACGTCTAACAAATTCAGATTCCTTTCGTCAGCCTTAAAATTCCAGTTAAGATGCCCGATAGAAGAAACACTACAAGTTACTGCTCCCCCTGGTGGCTGGCTGCAGTATAGGTCAAAAACTCCGCCTCTCTATTCATTCCAGATGAGCTGTGGTCAAACTTTAATAAATTAATACACCTCATAGAAATGTTTCTCTCATCCGTTTGCTGTGGTGATATTTAGAGATTATTGTTCTATTGATTGACAGCTGCCGTTCTTCTGTAGTTTTTTCGCCAACAGTAAAATACGTCAGGAAGGAGAGTTAAGAAGAGATTAGAAATTAAAAAGAAATAAAATTGATAATTTTTGTCAGCCGGCTTCACTCAGATTTTCTCTGAATCCCTCAGATTCTCTTCTGCGCAGACTCTGGCTGCACAATGGCGGCGCCTGTGTCAGGGTTTTTTGGCTCCAAAACCGTCCAGTGGCTGTTCATTCTATATACAGACTAAGCTGTTGTTGCTTCAGGCTCATTCTTAAAGACGTAAAGTACATCATTGGTATGTTTTGCAGACGCTCTTTATTGTCACATTTCTTCACCCGTTTGCTCCAAAAGTCTCTTTTCTCTGTGATAAAAGCAACATTCAGCTTCCATCAGGAGAGAGACGCGTACGCTGCAGTCAAGACGACACAGCACGGGCCTCAGACTAATGCCATCGAGCACTGAACATTTGGTAAAATGCTCCACTCTCAGCTAACACAATCAGCCCCGGTGCAGGAGATGAGGCAGGAAATATATACATTTCCTTGAACTCTCCAAACCCTACCTGTCAGAGGCTGGTGTCTCAGCCAGGACCTAAAAAGCTTTATCCTCATTATGTATGCATGCTTAGCAGCGGGTGACGTGACCTGCCAATTCAAAAAGTCTATCTTTGCATAAAAGTCCACGTCAATAAGGTGCCTCGGTGGTCGGGTTTCTGTCTATATGATAAAGTAGCTAAGTATATTTTGCCCATGCCTCCTGGATGGCTGCAGAACCTTGTCTGCGGAGATGACAATTAGAGTCACTTTCCACCCAGGTTAGGCCAGACAGGCCCTGTCAACCATCAGCAGAGGAGAATGGAGGCAGACAGAGAGTAATATGTGTACCTCTCTGATTCCGCTTCACCTCGTGATCCACACGCTGACCATCCAGGGGAGGAGGAGGAGAGGAAGAGGGGAGGAGGAAGAGGAGGCAAATACACCTCAGCAGTTACTGCGGATCTATTTCAAGGTTTTAAAACGGTTATGAGCTGTCAGTGAGTCATTCTGATATTTTCCAGTTACCATGTTTCTCATATCGGCTTTCACAGACTCTCAATGTTCTCAGAGCAATAAAAGTGCCAAAGGAATCGTCTCGGAGACTGTAAAGACGAGTAATATACGACAGGAGAGGAAAGGAACACCGTGCAAACTAAGAATCCGGTTTTTAGAGGAGCTTTTACCGCTGTGCACATCATCCGAGCAGCCGCCATGGTTACCAAGATACAGCTGGTCTTAAAGTGACATCACAGAATAAAATCTCTGGACAAAAAAATAATAAAATACTTTGACAAAATGTTTTTTACAGTCCAAACAGTGTGATTGACATCATCATGTTAGCTTCTATTTCCAAGACTGAAACTCCAGTGCAGTGTGTAAACACACACACACACACACACACACACACACACTCTCTTATTTAAAGTGTTTTATTGTCTTGCAGTCCTGCAGGGCTGCAAATACATCAAGTTCAAACTTAGCTTAGATAGACTCAGGCAGACCAGTGCTGACAAGAGATCAGCATAAGCAGTGTCACTTTGTCCACAAGGGACGCCAAAATCACCCACTAGGTGTTAAAGAGTGAGTATGTATTCTAAACATAGATATAAAGTACCAACACTGGATGTTCAGACTGAGCATGTGCAGATTTTCAAACCTCTACGTGTTCATATGTCGTAGAAATCCCTGAATCTGTAAACTGATCAAAACACTTTGTGAGACTTTCTGAAATTATGAGGTCATCACACGAACGGGCCTCAAACACCGAGGTCTGCCTTTAGCCCCAACCCAGAGGGCTGGCAAATCAGACTGAAGGAGGTCTGTGGAGCGAAGAGCCTTGAAGAAAAAGAAGCCAAAACAAAGACAGAAAAATATGGGTTTTCTAAAACACCAGGGAGACAGGAACGGGGATTTTTCTGAGCTATAAATCATGCAAAGATGCTACGGAGACACCAGAGGGACAAAATAAAGACTGAAAATGCCCACAAGGAAATCACGCCCTGAATCAAACTGTCCTTCATTGAACGGTCAGAGAAAAACCAACCAAGTATAAAGTTAAATACATCATTTTATGCACTTCAATGCAGTCAACCAGTGGTTGTGCCCCCTGCTGGTTATGTGCTGAACTGCAGGTTTAATGCACTTCATCTCTGGCTTTACTTTTCAGACCCTGTCTTCTTGAAAATCTGTGGATTAAAGCTTTAAAACATGTCAAACCCAGGTTTGTTCTCGCCCCTTTAACACCCTTTGTCTCTCTTTGTTTCCTTTATTTTCCTCTCTGCTACCCCCAACCCCACCCCACTCCACCCCCCAGATGTGAAATTACCCACGCTGGTGTGAGGCACAGTCATGCTTTGGATGTAGCCTGCGTCTGAACGCCTGTGGGCCTGTAAATGTGCTCTGAGAGGGGAAGAGAAAGTTAAGCTGTCCTATTGAATTGATTGAACATTCATGAAACTAAAGTGCCCCCCCCTCTCTCTCTCCACACCCCCCCCCTCCTCCTCCTCCACCACCTCACATGTGGAAATGACTTCCAGACATCTCCAACGCCCCGTATGGAGCACAGCCGCGAGGATCCCCACCTTCAGTCAGGTGCAGAGCTGTTGCCCTGCAGGCACGATTCAATTGTTAAATCTCTTATGAGAAGAACAGGAACGTTCATTTTACCTCTTGCAACCTTACACATGTATGCTTTTGACTTTATTGGAATAATTGCGCAATTATTGTACACGGTATCTAATTTTGTAATCATGTTCTGCTCCTAGCTGCATAAATAAGGGCTGAAGGAGTAAGTGTAATTTATGGCGAGGAAGAAAAAATGCAGCGGAGCGCTCTGGAAGAGAGAATGTAACACACTGTTTTATATTCTTTGTTTCTCCTCATTATTTCACAATCTTACAGGAATGTTAACGGCGTATTGACTTTCTCTGCTTTTATGTGGCTCTTTTATGTATTTAATCAAAATGCCTTATTACTGGTGCCTGACGATACACTTCAGCAAAGATGAATTCCAACGGCTTCTCATTTTATGTCAATGTCTGTATATTGTCGGCCTCATAGGAGGCGATATTGAAAGCAATTTTCTACGTATTTAGGAGACAGTCAAACAATTTCTGGAAGAAGAACTAATAAAAATGCATGAGGTAGGATCGATAAAAAGTGAAAGAAGTTAAAACCGGAGTGATGAATCACAGCAAATCTTCTCCTGTGAAGATATTTTAATGTGTTTCTGGATTCCAGCATGAGCGTGTGTGTGTGTGTGTGTGTGTGTGTCATCATGACGCATTAAATCACCACAGAGCCTGAACGCAGCATGCAGTCCAGCAGCAGACTGCATCATGTCCCTCCATTAAACCATACGACATGTTCCACCCAAGGTTACAGTCACAACCGCAAAACAACAACAACCCCGACAGCCGTGAGACCTAATCATTATTTGGCAGAAGTAGCGAAAGCGTGTCAGGGTGAAGCCCCCGACATCCTGCTTCCCAGTCACATTTTAATCATCTGCAATTAGTTTTGTTTTAATAACACTCACAATTAAAGGTCCTCCTGCTTGCATAATTCATGCCACGGCAGCGCTGATGTCAGAAATCAAATGCAACAAATTAGAAATAACAAGTTTGAGACAGTGTGATTCAATTAAGATCCGGGGAAACATTGGGCCATGCATAATTGAGGGGCCAGCAAGGCAAGACTCATGTCAGGCCTGTCAGCCCTGCTGCAGCTATTGGATTTGTCCTGTCACACACACTCAGATCAGCCCTGTAAAAATTACAGGTTACATTGATTTCTTGTTTTTTTTATTTGTGAGTGCTTCTGAGTGTGTATGCGCGTGCTAATGTAGGGGTGCAGGAGTCTGTGTGTGTGTGTGTGTGTGTGTGTGTGTGTGGGTCAGTGGAAACTTCCCTCCAGATTATTGTTTTCATGTGGCGCTGAATTCAGGGAGGAGGAGAATAAATGCAGGGTTCACTCTGAAGAGACGTCTGAAACAAATAAAACAGACGTTTCTTTCAACAGGTTATCGTATCGTATATAGATATAAACAAAAAACATACGCTGCGTTACCAACTGTGAACATTCACTCTGCCTAAACATGATCAGATATTATAAACCACGATTGTGTGATGTGAAGAACTCAAACGTTGACTCGTTTATCTCTCTCTCACTAGACTTTTTCAGTCCGTCTAAATTAAAGCTCCTGTAAGGGTTTTTAGACAACACTCCCTCGCGTCTTAACCCTTTAAACCCCTTAAAAAAATAGCCAGAAAATTCACTTTATTTGGAACTGAGATGTTTATTAACCCCTTTTTTAAAATAAATCCAAAAAAAATATTGCTTTACTATTTTGTTTATTATTTAATTTTGTATCATATTTGTTTAATTTGGCAGTTTTGGCAAATTTTTTTTAGCAAATTGTTTACCAAATATTTAGCATTTAAAAAAAAAACTGGGAGCACAGATGGCCGAGTGGTTAAGGTCGCGCTCCATGTACGCGGGCGGACCGGGTTCAAGTCCGACCTGTGGCTACTTTCCCCGCATGACACTCCCCACTCTCTCTCACTCTTCCCTCCTCTATCCACTGTCCTGTCCTATCTGATTAAAGGCATAAAAAGCCCCAAAAAATATTTAGCAAAAAAAAAAATTTAAAAAAAAAAAAAATTACTCAACTTCTTGAAAATAAACGAGGATTTTCCTGAAAAATAAAAAATGCGTGGATGATCTTTTGAGAGCTTTCAGCTGCCTGTAGTAGAAGGATGATCCTCAAGGGGGCAGAATACTTTTTTTTTAACAGGTTTTTAATAAATATGTTTATCATGAAGATGAGATGGAGGTCAAATTAATGATTCTCACACCTGGAAAATCTGCTTTTAATTGTTAACATAGACTTAAAATTCATTTTTAAATGCAAAGTAATGTAATTAATTGTGATTTTTAAATCGTCTGACAGCTTTTTTACTGTAATAATTTTTATAAACGTGCTCAGGGAGTCATCAGCCCAAACAGATACTCTTTTTTAAGCAAAGCATTAAATCTGGTTGAACATTTGATCTGGTTTTTCTAACTTCACTTCTTTACTGTCATTAACTCAAATATTTATGTTGCTTAAATTATAGGATAACTCTTCCAGCCTGCACATGGATTCACCCTGAAACAAGCTTATTTGCACCCCAGTTTGACTGCACGTGCGTCTGCGCTGCTCTTCTAAGCGCAGGAGTCCTCACAGGGGTCAGAGCTGCAAGTTTCGGGCGATACTGGAAGGAAAGCAAACCACCTGAGCTCTCCCAGTCTCTGCTGCTGTGGTTTAAGTACAACCATCAGTATTAGCACTCATATTCAACCCAGCCTGACTTTAGAGACACTTGGAGAACATTTCCTCCATGATTCGTCTGGGTGTGAGCGTCAGCACGTAATCCCTGGATGCAGCATGAACGAGTCTTTGAAGGC
The DNA here is from genome assembly GCA_030710495.1 of Labroides dimidiatus. Classification (NCBI taxonomy): domain Eukaryota; kingdom Metazoa; phylum Chordata; class Actinopteri; order Labriformes; family Labridae; genus Labroides; species Labroides dimidiatus. The sequence goes on along the minus strand of CM061160.1, from coordinate 24,957,396 downwards.
GTCAGGCTGCAGATGTTGTGTTTGCTGCAATAACAAACAATAAGCAGACGATAAATACGAGGCTGACAAACCCAGAAAAAGTTATTTTCTTTGAGTCTGTTTCTTAATAGCGTCATAATGCATGTAGAGATTATCACGAGGTGGGTATGTTTGTGTTTACTGAGCGTTTTCCTTTTTGTTTCTCTGCTTGAAATCAATAAAAGTTTGGTGCGGTCACGTCTTAATCTAAAGAAAACTGTAGATTTACGCAGATTTTCCCTGCGGTCAGGTTTTATCCTCCATAAGCCGTGTGTGTTTGTGCAAAATGAGCCCTGGTGTCAGGCATTCAGCGTGCTCTCTGTTATGAAACACTTAGAGGGTTTTAATTATCACACAATTTTGGTGGATTGTTGAGAGCAGAGGAAATGGAATAACTTCTTTATGAGTTTGAAAACACCCCCTAATGCTTATCTAATTAAACAATCGTAACCACATCTCATAAAGTGCTCAGAGTTAATAAGATTCCCTCAGCAAACGCACATTAACGCAGACGGCTGCTGCCGTGCTTTTGGAAAGTGGCGTTTGAGAGATTTGGCGAGGCGAGGTGGAAACGCGGGCAGTCATATTTTATAAAAGTAGTTTGTAATTATGAGAGAGCGTCGGTGATATCACAGTTCATTTTAGGATATCAGAAATCTGTGACGGGAAACGCTTCCTGCATGAAGTGAAGGAAGGAAACACGTGTTGGTAGACGCAGACGCAGCCACACGTTGCCTTCAGAGTCAGTCATTTCTGACTGAATAATCTCTAATGACTGAGGACCAACAGCTCCCCAAAGCATCGCCTCCATCTCTCCTGTGAGCAGCTAATTGTAGCCAGACACACTAACCTCCCTGTGGCCTGTGTCCCGGCTCTAACCCTGCCACTTCTTTTCTTCTCTCTTCCATTTTTATCAACTTTTTCTAAACTATTCCTCTCCTGCGACTCCCCTTTCTTCCTCCATGCATCCTTCGACCCCCTCGACAGTCAGCTTCCACAGCATGTGGGAAACTTTCAGCGGCTGATTGCTCCGATCTGATTAAGGGAAGTTATGTAGCTGCCATTTATCGCTGCTGTTGTGAACAGGCAAGCAGCTGTGACGCTCAGGCCCTCAGCTGAGCTCCCTTTTTTCCCTCTCGCTGCCTGTTCTCAGTCCAAACTTATCCATTTAGATCCTGCTCAGGCTCCTCCGTTTGTTCCGGCTGCCAAAGACCGCACCGTGAATCAAAAACCCTTGGCAGACGGACAGATCTGAGTGTAATTGCAAAGTTCAAAACAAAGCCATGCCCACTTAAAGCCAGAGTGGTTTGTGCTCAGTTAATTTAGAGTCAAACAGAAACGAGTAAGAGGGCCGGGGATTAGGAGGGAAAAGTGCGAGAAGTGAAGAGAAAAAAAGGTTCCCTGTGAGAGGCAATTTTACATTACATTAATGCAGTTGGTTTGGGTTCAACAAAAGCGGGACTTGGCCTGAGGAGCTGAGCGGAGAGGGGAATTAGAGCATTTAGCCATCTCCAGACGCAGGAGAGAAATGAGCCTTGTGGCCTTTGTGTTATCTAATCTCGTTTGCATTTCCTTTCAGCATCATGAAAGAGAAATGTAATAGGGCTCTGATTGTGTTTGTTTGGTGAAATTCTCATTTAGGGCTGCTGTGGCTGTGTGCCGACACGAATAACTCTCCCCTCGTGTGCGTGTGTGTGTGTGTGTGTGTGTGTGTGTGTGTGTGTGTGTGTGTGTGTTTCTCTCTGTTTACATCATTTCGGCATGTTTGATTCCTAAAAGCATAAACTTTTAACTGGAGCAGAAAAGGGACGACGTGTTACTCCTGTTCTGGCAGAAATACAGATTTTAAGATCCAACAATTCAAACCTTAAATAAAACATCCCGAAATTACAGTTCTGATCCGGACACAGATAAACTCTCTGCTGCGTTCTGTGTGTTCGCTTCTCACTGGCTTTAATGAAACCTTCCAAGGCAAATAAAGACGTGAAAATAAAGTTACTTTCGTTATATATCTGAAAATATTACAGAAGGCATTACAACGATATCCAAGAACAATCTGGACCCCCTGGAGGACGGAGCTGCTCCTCATATCCTCTCAGAGTTGCTCATTTTAATATGAATGTAGATACTCTCTCCTGTGCTTTTGGGGCCAGCCTCTAGTGGACGCTTTAGGAGCTGCAGTTTGGAGCAGGGATTACTCAGGGCCCAAACCTTAACCCCAAATTTAACCCCTTCAGGACACTTAAAGTCAAAATGAAGTGTGACAAAAAACTCAGTTCAGGCCAAAATTTCATGAATCCAGTGTTTTCGTGCTGGTACCTGCTCCACAGCGCCTCCTAATGAGTTAAAACTGCAGCCCCTCGGGCGACTTTGAGCTATGGGCCTGATGGTTGGTACGAACCATCCATGCCCTTTTCTGCCCATCTTTGGTGGTAGGGCGGAGGCTAAGGGAGGCAAGAGACTCAGGTGGTTGCAGAAAACATGCGGACCAAGGCACCAAGAAAAGAGTAGAAAAAAAAACATATAAGTAATAGAGAAAATATGCTTGATGGAACTTGTGGGGCTGTGAGGGGTGTGAGGGGTCCCCTCCTCCATCTGGGGTTGGTTTGGGATCTGGGGATGGGATGAAAACCCTGGTTAGGGTAGTGGAGATTTGGAGGTGGGGACTCATCTCCCATTTTTTTGTCTATTTGTTTTTATTTATTCATTTATTTTTAACATCTGATTTTTATTCTTTTATGTTTTTTTTGTATGTGTCTTTTGGCATTTTAAATTTTTTTTGGGTCTTTTTTATTTTTTTAATAATAGAAGAGAAAAATTTTGGGATGCAAGATAAAACTTGTATGCGCCTGTGTGTGCGCGATTGTTGGTGTGCATAACCATCATACCAAGACCTACAAAAAAGTCTCATACGGCCATGGTGAATTCTGAACAGGAAGTACGGAAATTGGAGTGTAACGTCCGATTTTGGCGATTTATAGGGTACGTATTTGATTGAACGAGTCCCAGAGTTTTTTTTTTTTTTCATAAAAACTTGAATTTTTCTGTGTGTATAATACAAACATTGACGATTAAAAGCAACCAAAGGGTTTCTGGTAACTCAACGAACTTTGCCACAAACAACAACCAAAGTTGATGATTTTTTTTCGGCTAAATGCAAATACTGGATCTGGACCAAAACACAGGAAGTCACATGTTTGACTCTGTGATTAAAAACTCCTCCCATTTTTCCATTGTTGTTTTCAGCTCTGCTCAGTAATGTCTTCCAGCCCTTCATTCAGCATCACCGGCGCTTGTGGCTTTAATTAATGTTTGTTTTTAAACTCTAAACTTTTCCGCCCACTGAGGGTGTATTTAAATGTGCTTTACATACAGGAGCTCAGCTCTGAGCTTCAGATGATGAAAAAAGCAACTTTTAAAAAAACAAAAAAAAACACATAAGCCCACAAAAATGAGGGTGAATTTATGCAACATCACTTCTTCTTCCTCTGAACATCTCAGTTCACAGCTCCGCTTGATTGACTAGCGGAAGGAAAAGTGCCGGCCGGATGACAAAAGAGACGGGAAATGGACATGGAGTGGATTTGACATGATGAGTGCCAATGCCCCCATTGATCAGCAGCATCGGCTCCCCTCCCACACACCCGGGGAGGTGGGGGTTGGAGTCGGCAGGCAGCTGAAGGTCACAGCTCGCTGTCACAGCTCTGTCCAATCACATTACGCATCACGGCGTCTGAGAAGCTAGGCGCCTTCTTCACATGACGGACAGATGACAATCATCCCGCTCTATTGTCTCCTCATCTCTGGGATTTATGTATTAATGGGATTTTGTTCCCGTTTATATCTCAAAAGTGTCAAACTATATTGCTGGGAGAAGTGTCAAGCCGTAATATTTTCAGAATCAAACTTTCTCAAACTTAATGGTGATTAACGGTTGCATTCTGTTGGTTTTCGCCTTTTTGGCCCCGCACATGCACAGAGCGGCTGATTTATGGCCCCGGGTCGGTCAAAGAAGGTGTTTGTGCTGCCGGCCAATGGGCTCTTTGTGTTTTTGATGAGGGGAGAGGATGGAGAGGTGATTTAGGTAGACAGCAGGTCTGCTTCTTCTCAGTGCAAACCTCCAGCAGACAGGCCATTAGCAGAGGTGACAGGGAAAAGCAGAGGCACTGGCTTTGATTCTGATTTACACCCGCACTGAAAAACCCAAACAAATTAGAGGAACAAAATAATACACAGCGAGAAATAAATCACATTAATGATTAGGCTTTGAACGACAGTCAGACATGAAAGCGAGTGGCGGCGGGGGCATCTGGAGGAGAGGATGGCAGATTATGAGATGATATTAGGAGCCGTCTTCAGAGGAAAGGCTGAGAACAATCAGGCAGCAGCCGTAACGAGGAGAAGCTCTTTGTTCTTCTCTCCGTCAGTAACTAACATGTTGTTATTCAAGTCAACAGCCACTAGAACCTCGTTAGCAGGCCGAGACGCGTGCAGCTCAGGAGCTGACAAAAGGGTGAAACTCAGAGAGCAGAGAAGCTGTAAATGAAGTTTAAGGAGCTTTTTGCCAGCAAGCAAAATATACAAAACACTGGAAAACATCAACAGAAGTTATGAGGAGCCGTACGGGGTTATGGTGTCATCTGAAACACCTGCACAGGCCGGACGTAGACGGATCTCTAAATATTTCAGAGCCTTTAAATCGATGAATCGGGGAGAATATAAAAAAGATCCAATAAAACCTGAGAGGCTGCTAAATTGACTGGAAGAACTAAATATATATATATATGTTGCTTTTGTTAGAATATGAGATATTTCTTCAGATTTGCTTCTGTTGACGTCTGTTTGTCGATAAATTTACTGTATTCAGTGTGTTTTTATAACTTCAATAAAACTTCAGACAGTGGCCCGGCCGTTTATTTGATTCAGTCAGAAACTCATCCGGCCTTTTTTTGGGACAGGTGTCAACAGGAATCATTTTTGAATAAAACTTATTACCTGTAAAGATTTGCTTCCTGTTGATATTTCAGGCTTTATTTCCGTTGTCAAGGCCTCCTCATCGCTCATTGGTTGATATTCTTCTTCAGCTTCTATCCCGATGAGGATGAGCTTGTTGTTAACTCTCCTTCTGTCCTTCTGTTGACTTTCACCATCTTTTTAAGACTCAAGTTAAAGTTCACCTGTTTGTCGAGCTAGCTGACCACGTCTTTATTTTCAGCTCTATTTGTCGTTTCCTCCCTTTTGCAGTTTCTCAGTATTTCCTGCAGATTGGAGCGGAAGTGTCCACAGACACTCCAAAAAAACCTTTCAGATTGTGGATGAGTCCTTGATTTCCTCCGTCCATCTCCTCTGAAACGATCTGCATTGCTGCAAACGTCCCAAACTACACAATACCAACCAACATTTTTCGTTAACACTGTTTGTTTTTTTTAGTCCTGAGTAAAACCCAAAAATCAACACTGACTTATATGTGGAAAATTACAGTGCAAACTCATTAGGGGTGCGAGAAAAAAATGGATTCACATAAGTATCACAATTTTTTGTTTTGCAATTTTAAATCGATTTTTTTTCCCAATTTAAATCCTTAATTTTATAAACATGAACATTACATGATGTCAGATCCACTGAATAGGTCTTAAATAAAATATATGTCTTTATGGGGGGAAATATGGCTCCTGATATCATCACATGGGCTGGAGTTAAATAACGGAAGAAAAATCGCAAAACATCAGCAGTATCGAAGAATCGAACGTTAATCGGCATTCCAAAAATCGAAAGAGAATCGAATGTTGGTATAAAGGTTGAGCAGTGTACTCGTCAGCGTTGCCAGACGTACGATAATTATCGAACAAATACGATCATTGATTACGATAATTAATATACTTTATTAATATAATGAATTAATATACGATAATTATCGTACGATACGATAATTATCGTACAATACGATAATTATCGTATTGTACGATCATTGATTACGATAATGAATATACTTTATTAATATAATGAATTAATATACGATAATTATCGTACAATACGATAATTATTATAAATACGATCATTGATTACGATAATCAATATACTTTATTAATATAATGAATTAATATACGATAATTATCGTACAATACGATAATTATTATAAATACGATCATTGATTACGATAATCAATATACTTTATTAATATAATGAATTAATATACGATAATTATCGTACAATACGATAATTATTATAAATACGATCATTGATTACGATAATCAATATACTTTATTTATATAATTCATTAATATACGATAATTATCGTACAAATATGATAATTATCGTACGTCTGGCAACGCTGACGAGTACACTGCTCAACCTTTATACCAACATTCGATTCTCTTACGATTTTTGGAATGCCGATTAGTAGTAGTTGTACGATAATTATCGTATTTGTACGATAATTTAGCCCTCTATACGATGTACGATCAATAATTCCAAAAAAGGCTAAATGTACGATAATTTGACAGTTTCGTGTGATTGTTACAGATCTACCCCAGTCTGACGGATTTATCTGTAAACCCTAAATGCATCTTATATCATGTGACGTTTCCAGCCAATCATAGTTTAAGTGTCATTCGTCTCAGAACGATTGACAGCCAATCACGGTCGTAGGAGCTCCGTCAGGAGGAAGTCAGACAGTTGAGAGAAAAATGAGCACCGGAGCCTCGAGCTGCTGATCAAACGGAGACACTAAACAGAGGGATCAGTTGTGATTTTCACTCAACAATAAGACAGTTGTTTTGATCATTATCAGTTATTTTGATTATTTTGTCGGGTGTACGATAATTTCCCCCAAAATACGATAATTTTGAGGCTCTGGTACGATAATTTTATATTTCCCATCTGGCAACGCTGGTACTGGACGATGACTGACTCTCTGAGTAACTCCAGGTATCAGGACGAGTATTGAAGGTAACAGTGAGGACGAGTTCACCTCTAATCATAACGTAAATGATGCTCCCATCAAACCGTGACTTCCACCCTCCTGCACGTCTGTTCCGCTGATAGACTGCCTCCGCCGTACGCGGCGCGCGCCGCTAAATGAACTGCTCCCCGCGCGGCGGTCCCACGCTGAATTCCAGATGACAGCGCTAATGGATGATCCTGTGATGCAATCATCTCTATCCCTGCTGCCTTGTTCAGCAGATGGGCTGAATTTCCCTCTCAGGCCTCGCAGATTGAGAGCTTCTTAATACAGACATGCAAAAGTCATTACGCTCTTAGGTATGTGCTCCTGCTCGGGATCCACAATGACTACATAATTTTATTTAATTTAAGGGGAAATTTCCCCCCAAATACTTTCCTACAATCATATCTGACAGTCGGTCAGGAAGGTGAAGCCTGAAATTACGCCGGCCTCCCTCTCTGCTGCTGCAGTGTGTGAATCTGAGGAGCCGTTTTAAGGAGGAGTGAGTAAATTTAAGGTTCTTTATCAATCCACACTCTTAACAACTCTGTAAACAGAACCAACCACACACTCCTGAACATCCCAGTAACACAGACCACTAATGAGGCCCTGACATGTGCTGTATTATAACTCATGATTGTTTATGACCGTGATCCTCAGCCTGCTCCTGCTCCACATTTCAGAAGCACTCTGCAGTGTCGGGCTGAATTACAGACAAACTAACACAAGATACGAGTAAAGTGGAAAAATCAATCCTTCAAGGTGAGTTTCTGACAGTTCAGGATGTCTGCTTCTACAGTGCTGCTTTTTCTTTCAGCTCCACAACTTTTCTTCAGTGTCTCTTCACATATAGATATTTGTTCAGAGGTGAAAGAAGGAACAGAAGCTCAGACCGGGGCAGATCTTCTCTGCAGCTCGCTCTCACTGACCCTGACTCCATGCAGCTCACACCACCAGTCGATTGTTTTCACATCCTTTAAGACCTGATCGCGGCGTTTCGAAGGACACAGACGACTTTAAAAAAGGTCTACGACTTTATTTTCACAATCAATTAAAAAACTAGTCTGCTTTTGTTCACCTTTTCATCTCTTGTTACTGACAGACAACTTTCTTATCAGCAGTATGAAACAGTCAACAACTGGCAGGCGCCAGTCCTCATAGGCAGCTGTCATTCAGACGAACCAAAGCGGTGATGAAGCTGAACCAACTAAAAGTCTTCTTGCAGAGGGGCTGCAATAAATCCACTTTTAATGAGGGTTGTTGGGGTTTCTCCCTTTAGAGAAACGTGTCGATGATTGTGGACATGATGATGGTCGATGTTTATACGTCGGTAGACAAAAGAAGATCTGCATTTGGAGAAATGTGCTGCAAATGGTCAACAAAGAATTAAAAAACGTGCAAAAGTCAAACCCGCTGCAAATGAAAAATCTCTCGCAAGAACCAAGCAGCTGCTGCATTCATTTAGATTCTGTTATTAATTCCAAAAACTCACTTCTCTCTGATTGGGGGCGGAGCTACGGGAAGACCTTGGTGTTTGAGGCCCGCTCTAAAAGATCCATCTGTGATGATCTCATCATTTCAGAAAGTCCCGTGAAGATCTCTTGCTGTTTTCTTATCTGTATCCACGTTTATGACACGGGCAGCTAAGCTAGCGACACACTGATGTTGATTAACTGTACCCGCTGTCTTCCTGTTCCTCTCTTGTCTTTAAATCATCCTGTGAAACATCCAGTCTACCAGTAGCTCGCCTGCCTACAGCAGAGTCTGCCGTCCCCGGGGAGCAGGGGAACAGAATCTTACAGAGACATCCACACAAAGGACAGGCCTCCACTGGCAGGTGGCTGTTTTCTGTTTTTGGGGGGAGGGGGCGGGGTGTGGATGAAGGAGAGACTGCTCACTTACAGTGCCTGTTCCTCTTCTGAGGGATGATGCCTCCCATGGGAAGAGCACACAAAGAGATGGGACTCAGATTGAGGCGCTGTATAAGAGACATGCTAATCTGTTTATGTCTTTGTTAAAGGCGAAAGCCTGCGCTTCACCTGAACACGACAGAGGTGAGGAACTCTCACCCTCCCAGTCTTGGCTTTTAGAGGATGTTCAGGTTACAAGTAACCTGCATCCCAGCAAACGTTTATTCACTGTCACTATGCTGTCAGGTTTGCCATTTAACACTGCTGTTTGTTGAGGGGTCAATTTCACCATTTGATGCCTTTTAGGGTGGAGATTTTTTGGCTAATGTGAGCATTTAATGATCAGATTAGACAGTTAGCAAGCTGACTGGGCTGTTTAACAGACAGATTTCACATTCATGAAAGGTTTTTATACCAACTAATATTTAATAATGACAGATTGAACCTGTTAAGCTCGACAACATCCAACTACACACATCATATGATAAAAATGACAAAACATGAGTGTCAATACGTACTCTGCAACTAGCCCCCGTTTCAGCCTTCATTAAAGGCAGGGTTGGTAGTCACAGAAAACTAGCATGAATTTGAATGTAGCATCTCCTCAGGACTCTGTTTAGCCCCGCCCTCCCACACTCAGAGCTCCTTCAAAACAGCGCCCCCGCTCATATGCACGAGCGCCACTGATTTGTGACCATACGATCTGACAGTACAGACTCAAACCGGTCTAGAGGATGACATTTTTCGGGAATTCCCGTGGGTCACGTCATTGGAGTAATTTTTTTTATCAATCCCGTGATTGGGATGGAACGGGGAAAAAAAACAGTGGGAGCGGGAGCGACATTTATTGGTGATCATTTTCACTCGTGTTAAACAACCAGATGAACAGATGCGTCCATTTTTGTAGTCATATCTCAGTGAGAGCCCACACTCTGGATCGCGCTAGCAACACAAAAGAACTACAAGTGGTTTGACTTCCTGTCACCACCGGAAGTGAAAAGACACGGAGCGGCTACCCGAAACAAATCAACGTGGAGGGAGAAGAAGAAACGTCAAAAAGAGAGCTGCAGTACAAAGTAAAAAAACAAGGACGCGTCGGTGAGGCTCAGAGATCTTGTAGGGAAGTCGGAAGTACTGCAAAGGTTTTTGAGAGTGGAACATGATGGAAAAAAACACTGTTTTTGCAGCGTGTAAAACATGCTCACATTGCTTGCCGAATGTCAGGGATGTGAGACTTAAAGTCAGCGCCTTTTATATGCACTGCTGCACTTTACTTAAAATAAAAAATGCAACATAATTTCAACATGTTTGGTTTTATTCAAACTGGAACGGGACAGGAGTGGGAGTCATTTTGAGTGGGAGCGGGACGGGAGTGGGAGTAATTTTACAGGAGTGGGACGGGATAGGATTTGATTGGTTTAATAAACTGGATCCTAATCACTGGGATTGGTTGGTGTTTTCCAGGTTTCCTCCTGCTGTAGACAGCAGATATTTTTCACTCTATCTTAAGAACACATCATGTATTGATTGACATCAGGACATTAAGATCATTTTAACCAGAATAACAGAAAGTCTGAATCTGATCACCAACCCTGACTTTAAAGAAAAACAAACTGCTGTAATAACATCACTGAAAACATCAGAGGGTTTCTTAAAGGGGCAGTGACCCCGTAATGACAGGGTGGACGGCAACTTCAGGGACACATGCAAAACGTGGGCTGCAACTAAGGACTATTTTCATAATCAATTGATCTATTGATTACTCTCTTGATTAATCGAGTAGTTGTTTGGTCCATAAAATGTCAAAAAATGATGAAAAATTTTGATGTTTCTTGGAGTCCAAGATGACGACAAATGTCTTGTTTGCAAACCAGAGATATATAAATATTCACATTTATGAAGCTGAAATTGGATAATTTGGACTTATTTCTCTTAAACAATTACTTCAACCGATTAATCGGTTATCAAAATAGCTGTCGATTAATTGAGCAATCGATTAGTCATTGATTATTTGATTAATTGTTGCAGCTCTTATTGATATGATTATAAAAATAGAATAACCATGATCAAAATGACTCGTTTTATTAAATAACTCGCCGTGGACGATAAAACCATGTCATTTTATTTTCATTTTTTAAATTTAGTTTCATTTAACCATTTATGAAACACTGTAGTTTGCAGATCAGTGTGTGGGACGTGTTAAAATCATGTACATCTACTGAAAAAATGGCATTAATTGAAGGAAGAGACGTATCGTTGTACTGATATGTGTACAAATGTTTGGCTTCTTATAATAAAAGCCCAGAGTTTCATTATTCTGACACATTTTCATGATAACTGAGTGACTCTGATGAGGACACCAAAGGCACTTTATAGTGGTACTGATCCAGAGCTGTTTGAGACAATGATTCCTTCATTTCAAATATCATTCAGTCAAATTTGGGTAAGAAGGGTGCATCCTCAGAGGATACGACTGTCCTGGCTCCTCCCACTTTCAGTTTGGTCTGGATTGTCACTGTTTCCCCTCCGTCTGTTTTCCAACCCTTCTCCTCGTCTCTACTTAAACACACCCATCCCTCACTCCAGGCAGGCTCTGACAGAAGAAACACAAATAACACAGCGCTACGTTTATGGTATTTGTATAATCCATGAAGTGAAAATTATGCTCTATTTAGATGAAAGGCAATTAGACAATTAGAGCTAATGAGGCCAATCCTTTTCTTTCACCCCGAAGAGTCCAAAGACTAATTATCAAATTAAAGAATGCTTCTTTTCTCCCCGTGACCCGGCGCTGTCGTAAAGGGAGGGCGCTGTGGGAAAGGCAAACATTGGTGTGCTCTGTGGAGGCTGAGGCTGCAGAACAGGCAGGCAGCGTTTAGAAAGTGATGGGTGTATTAATCACAGCTTAGCTTGAGACAGCTTTACGGTCTGCATGGCAGCACAGACACACACATGTGGGAGGCTGTACAGACACACTGCTGCTCACTCCATTATACATCATATTAGACTGAGCAGAGAGGGCCAAACAGGAAGTGGACGTGCTCAGACGACCAGCATACCCTGCTGGTTAGGTTTCCTACTCTGGGGAGGCTGGAGGTCCTAAAGGCAACCACCTGACGCACCTTCATGCACTGAGACTTTATGAATACTTCCTTTAATTAAAAGTAAACCTTCAGTTAACAGAGTCGTGTGAGAGATAAACTAAGGAGTCTGTTAAAGTCCAGTATTTTCTCTGTTCCTTCTTGGCAAATGTAGTAACATCATAAATTTGATAAAAAAGCTCCTTGAATATTTTACGTACTTTGGTGGATAAGACACGTCATAATCTTTCCTTTTGTTCCTCACTGATAGTCTGAAAAACCTTTTGCCAAAAAAATGAGTCTTTCTTGAAAAAAGTAGGCCCTCATTCTTTGGATTCAAAAGTGAAGCCAAATCCAGAAATGCCTTGAACTTGCATTCCTTGGACCCGCCAGCAGAGGGCGACTTCAGTGCTCGCAGGGACCTAATGTATGGAAGCCCAAAGCTGACGTGCATCCATACATTTAATTCACTCTTTTTTTTTCTTGTGACAATAATTTGATTGTAGCGTTTTTTTCTCAAGATATGAATTTTTTTTTGTCGTTATCTTTGGATAATATTAACTGCTTTTTTTATTTTGAGCAGGCAGCCCGGGTTTGAGCCCGGCCTGTGTCAACTTTCCCACACGTCTCTCCCCACTCTCACCCTGTTACGTGCTCTATCCTCTGTCCTGGCATAAAAAAGGCCCCAAAAAATAACTTTTAAATAAAAAAAAAAAAGGAAAGAAAGAATCAGTCCCATTAAACTTTCAAATGGTGTAACCTCAAAAGCATGACAAGGGTTAAATAATTGACCTTCCTAGAAGTTATACAAGAGTACTGTTGAAATAGGATATTTGTTATGAAATATCATCTCAAAGTATATTCAAAATATTTCATTTCTAAACTTGATAATATGGGTTTTGTTTTAGGTACGTCGTAGACATCAATGTTTTTGGCTCATTTTTTACAGTGTAATAGACTGATAAAATCCCATTCATAGGAACTTTTTTGCATGATATCAGATTTATTATGAAAAACACTAGTTGACATTTTTCAGTTTTACCAACCGACCACGACTTTCACCCACGTATGGGTTTACCACGTCACCTTTCAGACAATTGACAAGAATAACCAGACTTCTTGGTCGCCTGCTTAACTCAAAATGTTGTGAATTTTTATTTGACATGACGACATAGCAGAGTAGATTTGGTCTCTTTTGGCTACCAAGAAGCCAAGATGGCGGTTGCCAAAACAGAAATAACTTTTTACTACTAAATATTATCCAGACACAGTGGAAACGGTAACCAACTAAACATTTACAGAGCGAACTGTGTCACTCATCTGAATTCAAGATTCATCTGGTGGAGCTGAGGCTTTCCCTGACTAATCAAACAGTGTCTGTTTTCTCTCTCCCAGCTTTTTGGAAAACTGATCAGTCTCATCTGGAGAGTCGGGGGAAAAGTTCGTCCATACACCCCAAAGATGTCTGCTGCCAAACGGGCCAGCAGACATCCAACGAAAGGTTCCGCTCCAAAGCCGCTTGCCAAAAATGTTCATGGTCTGTTGATATCATCCCTCAATTAACTCTTACTTAACTCAGATCACATATATCACCGTGTGTAGGCTTGTTTCTTTGTTCTCTAGCTGGCTTCGACTGCAGCTGCACCTTCTGGCTTTGGAGAGTGCAGCTCCATCCTTACGTAGCTCACAAACTGACTGAAATCTGACCCAGAATGACTGCGCTGTCGGTCTGATTTCATTTAGCAGCGTCTCAAAAACATTAAACTCCCGATCACGCTGTTTTGACCTCGATAGCTCCAGCTGTCACACAGCTATCGCGTTTCTCTGCAGCTTACGAGCATCAATTTAACCCTTCATTATCTCACTCTCCTGAGTTTTCTTCATCAAACGTAAAGCCATGTCTTCCTCTGCCACCCATTTTACACTTTGAAACAGCGTGCGGGTCAGAGGTCAGAGGTTAAAGAGAAGTTCTTTTCACACTCCCACGCCTGGCCTGGCTTCACAGAGCTGCTCGTACAGGTGCAGGCTGTCTCTGAAACAACTTAACAGCCTCCTGCCTCAGAAGAAAGACCTACGAGGAGAAGAAAATACACTCCTAATTGTTCCCTGCTCCGTCCCAAAGAGCGACCCAAACACTCCTTGTTATTGCATCTTTGCAGAGTATTTTTGCAGTCATAGAGGCTGACAGAGGGGTTGGAGTGAGTTCACAGTCCCCCCTGCTATGACAGTAACTCCTCCTGTCACCTGCTTTCATATGGCAGGGCTGTTGGTGTACGGTGAGAGACTCCAGCTGACACCCCTGACACGGCTGGACTTAATGAGGACTGATGGGAGCCTGTCAACGCAGTGACACGTTAAGTGGTTTTGTCAGAGATCAGCCGGCGAGTTTTATGCAAAAGCGGGACTTGCGTTTACTTGGAGATGACCTTCCGAAGTTTGCTGGGATGCAGAGATGGGTTGAGTTTAATTTCCCAACTTTGGGATGCGGGGATTGCGAAGAGAGGACACGAAGGCATTCATGAATGCAAAGTTACACAAACACAATATCTCTGAATCCCACCCACAAAAAGTTCAAAAACCAGAGGGAGCGTGTGATTTTTAAGCATTAAGAAGTCATTACAGCTCAGGTTTAGAGAGGTAGCTGCTTTGCACATCCCTCCTGTGAGTTAAAGAAAACTTAAAAATCCAGAGAAAGGGATTTATTTTGCATTAGTGAAGCTTCGGGTAAAGGCTGTGTGGCCTTGCCAAAGCTGAGGGAGTTGAGAAACCCACGCAGAGAAAAAAAAAAAAGATGAGGCTGGAATTCAAGTCTCAACGGACACTGCTTGAATTTTTCTGTTTACTTTCATAAACACAAAAAAAAAAAAAACAAATGATGAGGTGTCAGCTGAGAAACACAACAAACTGTGAGTTTCTCCAAGAAACAACCGTTTAAATCAAGTTACGGTGCGATGATGTGAGTTATTCCAGTCGCAGCATCAGAAAATACTGTTTAATATGAAACCAAATGTTGATTTGTGAAACGTTGAATAACTATTTAAGTCCAGCTTTGGCATATTTAGAGCAGATCTGTCGCTCTTCATCGAATGCAGATGTTAACTTTTTAAACAGACCTCTTCAGTTTTACACCTCGTGTCGTAACTCTTAAGAATCACTTCATTAAAAACTGGAAATGAGTCGACTTAATGCTGAAACACGACAAACTATATCCCCGTCAAGACTAACATGAAGTTATTTGCTCATTTGTCTTGAATCGTTGGAATAATTTGTGCGACTGAGCTTTTATTCCTCCCCAGTGGTCCATGAATCACAGACGGCTCCTCGTGGAAACGTGTTTCCTTTTGTTGATCCCACTTTAGTCGGTCGAAGCTTGATTCATTGGGAGACGAATCTTATTTGCGGAATTTGTCAAGGAGTCAGTTTGAATTAATTTAAGGCAGTAAATTTAAAGCGATTAGCTTTAGGGGGGAACAACGCCGGATATGAAATTTGATGACTTGCTGGTGACCCGAGTTCCTCTGCTGTATTTCACACCAAGTCTCGTGACCAGCAGAAACACCCGTTATGAAAAAGGAACTGTCATACTTAACATGATGTTTTTATCCATAGAGACACTGCTGTCATTCTTATTCAGAATATAATTTCCGCTTAGCCCCGTGGTTGCTAACACCTAGCTTTAAAGAGTGTATATTCTATATAAAGTAACCAACGCTGGATGTTCAAACTAAACGTCTGCAGACAACTTTTCCAGTGCAGCAGCGGGAGTGGGAAAACAATTGTTCCTGACTGATTTTCCTCTAACCCCGTAATGAAGCCCATGTGTACGAGCAGCCTTTCAACAAGCTGCAAATCTGTGCCGGCCCACTCTCCACTTGATTAAAGCAACAGCCACTCACCTGCTCCTCATTAGCCCGCACCAGGAACAGACCCGGCCAAATAAGTTAGCACCTGTATGTTCCAATTCCACATGCCTTCTACATGTATGTAATATTTGTGTGTATTAAGCTGACAGCCGTATAAATGATGGCATGGATTTAGCTGCAGCCGTGTCGCTGCTGTGTGTTGTGAGAAAAACGAACGGGGACGATGTGAGGAAGCTGGAAAAGCAGCAGGCGGAGAAAGAGCAGCGACATGTTGTGTGTTTTCAAGTCTTTGGAGATAGATGAGGGGACGGGACTTGGAAACACTCATTAGACTTAATCAGGGTCCCTAAAGGAGAGCAGATGGTGGCAGCGGGAAAGAAAACAGAAATGTGCATGCCTGAAAACAAAAAACACGCACAAAATGACACGATGATAGAGAATATAGTGTTCAACAAACAGCGTCAGGATCCTTTAAAGGGGCGAAGAGGTGATCCCAACTTCATATTAGTCCAAAGGAAAAAGGATCCTTTAACATCCTGCATTTTCGGTTAATAAAACATTAAAATAAATGCTTATATCATGACTTCCTCCTGAAAAACTAAATTATTATTTTAAATAATTAAATCAAAAGTTCATCAGATGTTGCATTTATTTAAAAAAGATATTATTTCCCTAGACCTGAAATGTATCTTTGAGTCAACTTTATTAAAAATATATTCGGTTGCATCTCCTATGCATGAGATGTAAAATGTATTTTGTGTATCATTTGGATAATTTAAGAGGGAAAAGTTCTTTTAATTTCTCCTGTTTTGTTATAAAATAGTTGTTTTTGGATGATTAGTATCCAGATGTGTGTACAGAGGGCTGCTCAGGGTGGCATTAGCTCCCTGATATGATTGGCTGATTTGTGGTTTGTCAAAAGTGGGACTTCATTTAAATTAACTGTCTGGACTTTGGTGCACTGCAAAATCTGAAACTAAAGCAAATGTTTGTGTCTTATTTACTTATTTTTTTTAACAATGTGTTTTTTGAGTTTTTGACATTTACATAGTAAAACATTATAAGCCATCTTTAACTTAATAAAAAAGGATAAACAAAATAAATAAATAATAAAAAAGACAATAAAAATCAGTGCAGCAAATACAAATATAAATTAGTTTACATTAAACATAAAAAGCATAATATATATATATATAAAAAATAATAATAACAACAATAATAATAAAAAAATATTCTAAATTTTTACACTTCGAGAGTACATGGTCAAAGGAACATTTCCTTCTGTAGAGAAGTCAGCAGTGTTTATCATTTCTCCTTATCCTCCTCGAGCAAACTAGACAAGTCATCGTCCCTGAGATATTGAATAAAAGGCTCCCAAATGCTGTGAAACAAATCTTGTTTATCTTTCAGAGTGTAAGTGTTTTTTTCCAAGGGAAGAAACACAGACATTTCATGGAACACCGTTTAATGCTAGGCCTCTCGCTGTTTTTCCAAGTTAGTGCTATTGTTCTTTTTGCCTGTAAAAGACAAATATCCATGAAAATTATGTCTTTTCTTTGTGTATTTTTGTTTTTAGGGTAATTTGTGTCTTATTTAAAAAAACAAACGCATGTTAGAATCTATACTCGGACTGGGTGTGAAGAACCTCACGACTGGATTTCTATTCTTTAGGTTGCTATTCAATTCCATATCGATTCGATTTGATATTGATTTTAATGCTTCGATATCGATTCGGTAAGAAATAAAACCACAAAGAGCACCTGTTGACAATTCTTAAATACTTATTTCCATGCCGATGTGAACATACAGTATGTGGTATGTCAACCTCACCTTTTTGAGCAATAAAACATCTGAAAACACCTAAAAATTTGCACAATTATAACTTATTTGTGTAACTAGAGTCCAAAAGTAAAAAAAAAAACATTACAGATCTGTATCATCACTGAAAAGGTAAAGTGCATGTAAACTTAAATAGTATTTCTATCCTGGTAAAAATAAAAGATGCACAACTTTTCTGTGCATATGGAGTATAAAAGTAAAAAACATGTTGCCTACTTCAGTGATTCTCAAACTGCCGTCTTCACTTCTGTGTTTGAGTTTTACGGCTCTTTGAAGGGAGATGGATCGAGGAGACGATCCTTTCAAAGAACTGTTCCAAAGACTGACTCGTTGTTATGTTGACTAACTGTTTTTAGACAGGGGGCAGCGTTGCCAGGCTTACAATAATTATCGTATTTGTACGATAATTTAGCCCTCTGTACGATGTACGATCAATAATTCCAAAAAAGGCTAAATGTACAATAATATGACAATTTCGTGAGGTTGTTACAGATCTACCCCAGTCTGACGGATTTATCCGTAAACCCTAAATGCATCTTATATCATGTGACGTTTCCAGCCAATCATAGTTTAAGTGTCATTCGTCTCAGAACGATTGACAGCCAATCACGGTCGTAGGAGCTCCGTCAGGAGGAAGTCAGTCAGTTGAGAGAAAAATGAGCACCGGAGCCTCGAGCTGCTGATCAAACGCTGCTGATATGGGGCAGGGCGATGAATGCCCACAAAAGTGCCTGTAGGACACTAAACAGAGTTTGCAATTGTGATTTTTGCGCAACAATAAGACAGTTGTTTTGATCATTATCAGTTATTTTGATTATTTTGTTGGGTGTACGATAATTTCCCCCAAAATACGATAATTTTGAGGCTCTGGTACGATAATTTTATATTTCCCATCTGGCAACACTGACAAGGGGTAACTCGTTTTTATCAAGGAAACAATCATTGTTGCAGTTGTAAGATAGGATTTGGATCACAGTGTTTCCCCTACCATTATACAACACCCGCCCCCCTTTGGACGTCACGTTAAGTTTATTTTCTATTTAGCGATCAAAGCAGAAGTAATTTAAGGTTTCTTTTCTCATAGATCAGGTCTGTACTTGTTCTTTATTTAACAGAATAAATATCCTTATGTTATTTATCTTATTTACATGATGGGATGTAATTCCTGAGTCTGCATGGTCTCACATTCACAACTTCCTCTGCTCTCTGTATCACACACGGCAGAGTTCGGCCCCGATGCACACAGACACAAATATGTGCCGCATCTGTGAAGATCTGTGATCTGCGAATCACACACACAGCACCCCCAACTGGCCGGGAGGTGAATCAATTCAGAGGATCTGCTGATTCGATATCGGCATCAATGAATCGCTATTTTTACCCACCCCTGATTAATATGAGTCACATTCACCTGATAAGCTCAGAGAAATGTTTTATTTCAGGATATCTGTTCACTGTATCTTTATTTTTTATCTCTACGAGAGCTCAAAGTGTTACGAACATCACCTCACGAGGGCTGAGGCCGTTTGGAAACGTGATACTCAATCTTAGTGGCATGGAGTGAGTGTGCAGCCTCCCCTTTTCTCATCGGTGTGTAAACAACACATTTCATATCCAGTGTGGATGTATGTGATGCTAAATGTGCCCAGACGTGCTGGTCATTACAGAGCGGCCCTAAAGGGCATTGTGTGGGATGGGATCATCAGAGCACTGTTGTTTCTGTCTGCTTCCTGCTAACCACTGACTCCTCTGACCTCTGCCTGCTCTGAATGGAAGCATATTAACACTCCAGGCTCTCAGCAACATTTAACCAATTTGGTAAATTATCTGTGAGGCCACTTTTATAGCGCTTTCTTATTATTCAGAGGGAGGGGGAGCGATGGAGACTTGATGAAGGGTTACAGACGCAGAGAGCAGGCTCCCATTTACATACATTATCAGAGCTCTTTCTTTTTTTTTTCCCAGAGTCCTCCAGAGGAAGCACCTGTTAGCCTCTCACAATCTTTCCCCCCCTCTGTACCCCTCTCTTTCTGCTCTTTCATCCCTCCATTTCTGCTGCGACCCCCTAGATTCACCCCACAAGCAGGTGTTCCCCGTCAAACAGCCAGCAGAGAGAGGGAACAGACCAGGAGGGCAAATTGGCCCATGCACAGAAAGCCGACAGATTTACAGTAGAGGTTTGGTGCCGTATGAAAGCCCCTCCGGCAGGGGTTACTCTGAACCTCCACCCGGTCCAGGTGTTTGATACCATCACTTCTTATTTACCTCGTGCGGACATACAGTTGTTCCTCGGGCCTCGACTCGAAACAAATTGCTGGAGTGGAGGGTTTGTAAAAGAGATGTCTGTTCTGTCGGCGGAGGGGTTAAAGTTAATTTGATCGGGCATGTGTACTCTGGGCGAGGAGCAGGGAACATCTGCATTCAGTGGCATGGCCCCATTTGTTGCAATTTTGGGTCTCATTTCCATTTGCAAGAGAGATAACTGCTCACATATGGAAGCAATAGATAGAAGAGGTCAGTGCAATTCCTTTCACGGGGGGGACGAGGCAGGCAGGGGGAAAAAACCTTCGCAGTAATCTCTGTTGGCAGAGGAAGAAACAGGAATCTGAGGTTTGGAGGAAGGAATTTCTTTCAGTGCAGTGATTCCTTGATTCGTTTACCAGCCGATTACAATCCCACACCCTGGAACCCTCCAATCACTCCTATTATCACTGATTGGATCGGGTGACATGAAGCAGAGCTGCGACGTGCTCAAACTATTGCTCGGCGTCACATTTCAAGTGGCAGACTGATAATGCATTAATAAAACCTGGTGTTCTGACCACCACCATGTTTCACTGCAGGACTTTAGAAAACCCGTCTTTCAGATCCTGAAGTGGGTTTGCATAAAGAACTCTGTGAGGAGGAGTGTTACATTAGATATCAAGGCAAGAAATTTGATTTGTCTGAGACAAAAGTTTTACTCTCACAGCGGTAGATAGCTTAGCTTTCTCGAGGCTCGTTTGTTTCGAACATTTTAGGAATAAATGCAAATGTGAAATCATCTGCGTGGTTGGATTACATGTGAGGTCAATCTAGAGAAGACCAATTGGGCGCCAATTATGGTGCAAAAAAATTCTCCTTGCAAATTAACTGGACAATACCTGCAGTAAACATTTTGTCCACAGGGGGCGCCAAAGCCAACACAGGCCTTTTTTTTTTTTTTTTTGCAGTAAAATGAGTTTGAGCTCTTTTTCCTCAGATTTTAAAAATCAAAGAGGTTTTTAAGTTTCAAAGTCAGCTCTTATTTTGATACCACGACAGGAAAATAAATACTTAAAAGTCAAGCGACAAAAAACACCGTTTACCCTCCAGAACAACGCTCAGTGTTAACCTTTGTCTTTGCTATACTGCTAAAAATCAGACGTTTAAATAAACAGTTATTTATTTTAGGGTTAAAAAAACATTTCAGATGAGATTTTAATAATGATAAAATAGTTTCTGTTTGCATTTATTTAACTGCACATTTCTGTTTACATCCGGTTTACTGCACATAGCTTTGTTTACTCTTTGTTTACTTTTATCCCTTTTGCTCTTTTTTGTATCATTAGTTAAGTTTAAGATTGAAGTTGTACTTAAATTGACATTTTATATTTTCATTTAAGTTAAAACATTTGTTCTTTTGCACTGTTGTTAATTTACTGTCATTAATTTACTGCTCCGTGTGCCTTTGAATTGTCCCCCGGGGACAAATAAAGTTTTTAAGATTGAATTTGAATTCTATTTGTATTTATAAAGCACCTTAAAAGGTCAGCTATGAAAGGCTCTTTAAAGAGGAAGGTCTTCAAGTGTATCTTAAAAGCTTCCACAGTCTGTGGGTCCTGGGGTGGCTGGGCAAGGAGCTCTGTGGAGGCCCGGTCTCGCATGGTCCAGAGCTCGGTTCTGGGTGGGTGGTGGAGTAGTCCAGTCTGTTGTTGTTTTAGAAGAAAGGTCATATTTACATTGTATACTTCAAGCGATAACCTCTGGTCTTAAATTATGAATCCAATGCTGAAGTGTTGGAAACCGCAGTTCCCTGAGTGTCCACTAGAGGCTGTCTGCAAAAGCACCAGGAACCACATACACACCCATTCAAAAAGCCAATCTTTACAGCCAAAACAAACATGTTTACAGCCTGGTTCAAAACATGATTTTAGTCTGAACAGATCAGACAAATACAGCGACAAGAGGATCAGCTCTCTCAGCTGGCTTTCAAAGACTTCAGTCCCAGGAACCATGACTCAGGAATAAAAACTCATTATTCTGCAGACAATGACTTCACAACATGTGGGGCAATAATCAAAACAAGAGCCCAACAGATCTTCTCTTTCGTAGTCATCAGTCTGAGCTCAGTACGCTGTGAGGATCTTCTAATAAGGCGAGTCAAACCTCGAGCCTGCAGCTGGTCTAAAACCACCAGAGAGCAATTACACTTTAGTTTGATAGTCAGCAAAGGACCAGAGGACGGTCTTTATTCCTCCCATAATGCCGGGGCGTTGGAGACTAATCTGACTGAGCGTCTTTATGTGCGATTTTGTTCACATTAGTGGAAAATCAGGAGATATCTGGATCCAGGGAGTGTTTGATGCAGATCAGCATCGCGCCGCTCTCTCTGATTAATTATGTCCGCGTGGTCGAATGGGGGTCGGTTCACATGAAGACAAAAGCCCCCAAACTTTTAAAGAGCTCTTTGAACTAGTATGTCTCTTTTGGGCGGGGGGAGCAGAGAAATTCCTGGTTGTAAATTCTGAGGTTCAGAAAAACTGATTTATGTCTGAGAAGGAAGGAACAAATGATAGAGAGAGAGTGATTCTTGGCCTTGTTTTCTGGGGGTGATCCATCCACCCGTGAGTGAATATAAAGGAGGATTCTGTCTTTTTAACATCTGCTCTGGGTGTGCAGTGTGACTCAGTCTCCGTCTCCTCACCGTTGCCCCCCGAAGCCCTCATTTCCTGTTGGGAGAAGGCGGAATTGGATGAAGGGCACGGCTGGAGGCCTCTGGGGGCCTGGATTAGGGCCTGTAGGAGCACAGAGAGCCAGTCTGGACACATCTCCATCCATCAAAACTCAAACCGACTCAAGGACTCATTGAAGCAGAGTAACGTCCCTGCAGCCAAAACAGGTGCTTTTTATTTCCCCTCAAGCCAAAATGAGCACCAAAGTTAGAACATGAGTTTGGTTACAGCACCGTCTGAACATTTCACCAAAAGCAGCGGCACAGTGGCTCTTCTCCAAGGCAGCCTGGCTAAATCTGAAGCTGAGGGAAGGACGGACAGAGAGACGACTGTGTGTGTTGAAGGAGAGCTCATTAAGAGCAGCCGTGTGTGTTTAACAGATACCAAGGGCTCTCTTTCCTCCAATAACAACTCATTAATGAAGGTTTGTGTGTGTAAGGGAATTAGTGCGGCTGTAGTCATGAATCATGGGACACATCAGTCTTGTGTTATTGATCAGATCCCAAACAGCAGAGTGACAGAGATAAACACAGCGGCAACATGAGAGGCGGGAGGAGCAGCAGCTGTTTATATACATCCATCCATTCACAGGCTTTTATGAATGACCATTAAACCACTGCAATGATTGACTTTCAATACAGAAACAAGATGATCCTTAATAGCTGCATAATGCATTTAGTCTCAACCTTTAATTAGCTACATGTTACAAGACTGATGGTTGATGATTCTACATGCTTGCAGTCGATTTATTCTTCTGAAGAGGTAAACCTTTAAAGAGGGGGAATAGTGCTTTTATTTTAGTCTGTAGTATCTCTACATGAGATACAGCTAAAAAAAAAATCCTGATTTTTCTTAATTCAGCCTCTGTCTGAAACACTCTGTTTAGCTGCTGTCTCTTTAAGGCTCTCCACTCCACAAATCCCCTCCCCTCTGATTGGCCAGCCCTCTCAGGGCAGACCGTGGTGTTTGAGGCCCGCCCTTTAAATGTGTCATGAACCACTAAGGAGATTCTCAAGTGATGACCTCATCATTTCAGCAGGTCTTGAGAAGATCTTGTGCTGTTAGGCCAAAAAAAATATCTGCGTTTACACAGAAACAATGATGGACTGAAAACGCTGTAGTATGCATGCCAGGCCTGTAGGTGGCGATATAACTATAGAGATGGGCTGATCATCTGGCGTTTATAAAGGATGAGTCTTATCTACAATTCTACAATTTCATTTAGCAGACGCTTTTTTCCAAAGCGACGTACAACACAAGCAAGAATTTAAACAAGAAGGAGAAACCTTATTAAGTGCGAAGAAATGCTTCAAGTTAGTTGGGTCACAGGTACTCTGCCATCAAGTGCCCATTGAACACCCCCCCCCCCCCCCACACACACACACACACTTTTTTTTTTTTTTTTTTAGAATTCAACATTCAGCAGAAATCAATATTCAGTGCTTTCATTTGTTAAGAGCTCAGTCCGAGACCTTCTATTCTGACCCTTGAGGACAAAGAGGAGAAGGGTCAGATTAAGTGCCAAAGTGTTCCCTGAACAGGTGAGTCTTCAGACCTAGCGGGCGGGAAGGAGTGTAGACCTGAATGAGGGACTCCAGGTAGGAAGGAGCCGTTCTTGTCACTGTTTTATGAGCCAGAAGAAGAGCTTTGAATTTGATTGGAGCTGCCACTGGGAGCCAGTTAAGAGAGATTAACAGCTGGGTGACGTGTGCTGGTTGGGCTGGTTAAAGACCAGACGTGCTGCTGCATTCTGGGTAATCTGCAGAGGTTTGAATGTAGACACAGGGAGGCCTGCAAGCAGTGAATCGCAGTAGTTATCTGAGTGCAGAAGTGGAGCAACAGATGATTCAGCAGCACAAGCACAACCCGGTAGCCCTCCATTGCTACTGTTGTTGTCGTCCAGCTCACACATGACGATTAAAAGTTCCTGTTTACACGGCAACGGTGGCCACTGCATTCCAGAAAAATTCCACTCTGGAGGCCGTTTTTAAAAAATTGCGTTTCAAGTCGGTTAAAATGCAATTTCTGTGTAAACGAGAGGCTGAAACGTAATAATACTTTTGCATTTCATCCTAAAACCGTTGTCGTGTAAACGGGGCCTTAGAAAGATTTAATCCAGTACAATCTCACATCTCCTTTCCTCTCTCTTTGTCAACAAACAGATTAAAGAGTGTACAGCAGCGGCACGTTTAGAGCTGGGTTCTGCAGCGTACTGAACTGTTGAGTGGAAACACAGCTTGAGATACAGCCATGAACACCTGTAATAGACCCAGAACATGCTATCGATAAGTGGGCAGAATTTGATCCCTTCACAG
The DNA here is from genome assembly GCA_030710495.1 of Labroides dimidiatus. Classification (NCBI taxonomy): domain Eukaryota; kingdom Metazoa; phylum Chordata; class Actinopteri; order Labriformes; family Labridae; genus Labroides; species Labroides dimidiatus. The sequence continues at coordinate 24,932,455 of CM061160.1, read as the reverse complement.
TCACTTAGACAACCTATTAGGGTTTGGTGGGAGGGTCTAAACATGGAAACAAAGACTAAACACACAGAACAGAGAGATGGAGAGAGAAGGAGTTTGCAGTAATCAGTTATCATGGCTGTGATTTATGGCTTGTTTTCACGTTAAACATGTTATGTGTACAATGACAACAGCCCAGTTTATTGGAAAAATACCTGCCTGCTTAAAATAAAGTGCTCCATTTCTCCCTCTTCAAAGCATCTGGCCTGCTGCAGGGAGCGAAACCAAAAACCACATACACACTCATTCAAAAAAGCCCATTTTAACACACTCAGTATGGGGGTTTAATTTCTAGCAAGACAACAGTTTAGAAGTTACAAAGAGTTCAAGTTCATCCAATCAGAAACATGGTTGATCTGATTGACAGGTGGGCACCCTGTAGCTGTTAGCGAAGGGGCTCAAAGTCGGCCATTTTACCTCACACTACCTCAATCAAAGTGCTTAGTCCTGAGTATAAATATAAAGCGAAATGCGTGCGTGTCAGTTCTCATTTTTTAAGGTAACAGACAATAAATACCGACAAGGGCATAAAAAGGGGAAGACTTGATGACACCCAAACGTTGGCAATCACCACCAGAGGCTCACAAGATCCACTCTTATTTTAATTCAGTACAGGATTGCAAAATAAAACAAATAAAGAAAATAAAAACTCAGTTAAATCCTGTAAATTTCCCTCTGATGTCTTATTTTGAAATCTGGTTCTGTTTTATCTGGTACGTCCTGATCAACCTCACAGTTTGTTCTGATGTTGCATCTCCTGTGCTGTTCCTCACACAATAATAGCAGGTAGCCATTCAAAGTGACAGCATGGTCACAACCAATAAGCCGTCGGTGATTGGGCCTCTTGGGGTTGGATTTATTTTAATTCACTAATCCTGTAATGGTGGAGCCGTGTCCTCCCGGCCGTGGGGCTCCTTATACCGAAGCACTGACAGCGCCCAGTCATGGCCGGCCTGTCTCATTGCTTCAGGAGAAAACTCACAGAGCCACTAAGCGGTATTTGACTCCTTAAGCTCCTGGAGGACGGAGGTTAGGGGCGAGCAGGGGTGCAGGGATAGAGGAAGGATGCAGGGCTGTTGTTGGTGGTGGCGTTGGAGCCAGGAGGGAGGGAGGAGCCGGTTTTCAGGGACCTAACAGACGAAACATTCTCCTAAAAAAGAGCATCGGCTGGACTAATGGGGAAATTATTTATGAACTATTTGCAGTGCACCTGAAAATACCTCCAGTGAAATTATGTTTGGCAACCTGAACTGCTTTGAAGTCAATGGAGTGGCAATAAAAATTAGGCCTTCATTAGAGAGCCGGGCCTTTCAAACTGAATTGGCCCAGTCTCAGCGGGTCAGGCAGCCGCACACACATGGAAGCAATTTGCCTGATTCTCTGCTGTTTTTACGATTTTCCCCCTTTAATTTTTTTTTTCTCACCGCACTGCGCTCCTTTTATGTTGCATTTAGGAAATTAACACTAACCGACAAATTACTTAGTAAATAAAAAAAGTAGGAGCTTTAGAACTTTTTGAAAAATCAGACGTGCCCAGAGGCTGGTGTTCTCCTGAAACAAAGAAATCCTTGATAGCTGTTTAGATACGTCACCCCAAAGCCCGGCTTTATTTTATCAAGTGTGTATAATTTTTCAATTGAAATAAATGTACGGCATTCATCTCCCCTGTGTGCCCACTCAGAAAAATGGTGCACTTAGGGAGGGGGGAAAAAAATCACTTGAAGGGATTTGGGGGTCATTTGCAGACTGCTTTACGCTTCGGTCAAGCACAAATCTCATTCACTAAAACAAAAAAAAAAAAAAGGCAGACTGAAGCAAAACTGTGTAATCTTCACAAAACCAGATGCCCCAAAGTCCAGGGGATTGTAATCTTCAGAGATGTAAGCTAATTACTTAATCACTTGCATTTGTAAATCTTATTATTGTAAAAGAAATTGCCTCAGTGATTAAATTACTGATATTTATCTCCTAATAGCGCTGATTAGGAGGTGATGCTAATCTGTCATTCTGAAAGGCTGATATTAACGGCATCAATCTAAGAAAACAATAAACACTTAATGTGAAAGAGATGTTTTGTGCACTCAGGGACCAGATGGCCGGCTTCAGTCTGGAATGTGCAACGCTGGAGCCGTGCATGGCTTCAGCGCTAATGATGGGAACCACAAACTGTTGACTTATTTAATTGAGTTGTTTTGGCCCATTAACCTGTTGTCTGACACGGTGGACGTGGATCTGTGAGATTATTTGTATTTCACTTTTTAAACTTTTTGTTTATGTATAATCATGAGGAAAAATGTATAAAGTACTCTGAAAACTATCGATTAAAGTCAGGGTTGGTGATCAGATTTAGATAGACTTTTTGTTATTCTGGTTAAAATGATCTTTATGCCCTGATGTCAATCAATGCATGATGTGTTCTTGAGATAGAGAGAAAAATATCTGCAGGAGTAAACCTGGAAAACACCAACCAATCCTAGAGTTTAGGATCCAGTTTATTAAACCAATCAAATCCCGTCCTGCCGTTCTGCCCGCCTCCTGTGTGTACATTTGGCCAGTGTGCACTAGCCCTGATTCAATGCTAAACAGAGTCCTAAGGAGATGCTACATTTAAATTCATGCTAGTTTTCCATGACTACCAACCCTGCCTTTAAAGCTGCACTGAGAGACTTTTAGTGGTGCTGGTTCTGCTGCCCCCTGTAGGTTAAAATGTACACCTTTTCTGATCACGTCCAAACCATCTAAAGATAGTTTTCTTTCTGAAGAAAAATCTTATTCTGCTTTTTTCAGAGTCAAATGTGACATTTTAAATATTTGCAATGTCTTTTCATTTCAAGAGCTTTAAAACATCAACTTCAAGCAATATCAGAGGCCAAAGTGTGACAAACCTGAAACTTTAAACCCTGTTTGTACATAAACGTACATAGGTATAAATTTCTTCTATATTAAGGTTTTATGAAAACTTGGCTATTTACCTTATTTTTTATTTTCTGTCTGTTTTTATTTACTGTCAATCATCGAAATAAAACAAACAAACAAACCCATGAATCAAAAATATGAGCAATTTTCAAGACTTGAATGCATGAATGAATCTTGTGGTTTTGAATATTTTTGGCATCTTTAGTTATGAAAGAATTACCTCCTGTGATATTTTTGTGGTACGACAGAAGCGGGTTAGGTTCACTGAAAAAAAAAATAATTAAAAAACGTCCAATATTTTTTTATATATATTTTTTTTAGCTCTGACTTTTTTTTCTCAGAATTCTGACTTCTAATAAATAAAATTCTATTTTTTTTTATTTGCCCTGATCCTCTTCCGTATGGTACAAATTGAAGCAAATGGAAAAAAATTATTCATATTTCTGTCTCCAGTTCTTCATGAAAACTCGGAGTACCTTCTCCAACATGAAACTGGGACTCTGTTTCCTGTTTCCGAGGATTTGAAAATGACACGCTCGAACACGATGCGGGGATCTGGAGGGTTTGAGTACCCTAACATATTCCATGTGCAGGTAACACACACGCTTCTGCCTCAAACAGAGCAGCACTGGTCTGAGTATTTGAGTCGTTTTATGCTTTTCCACTGATTCTGGCGTATTTCGTACACCTTTCCCTTTGAAGAACTCCAAACTGTGCTGGCGTGTGAAGCTATTCTCCAGTGCTTGCTCTAATGCTACAGAAGTAGCCATAAATTATGCAGCAGGAATATGTATATGTATTGACTTTAATAAAAGCTGTTTCCAACACGCCGGCTTTTGTACCTGCTGAAAGAATCACTTGGGTGCTTTCCGAACACTCGCTCGTTCTCTGGCTCCCTCACACGCTCCTCTGCTGACACTCAGCTGGGGGAAATGAAACTAAAAAGAGCATAATTAAAATAATAATAGAGTCTCCTCTTGTTTGGGGGGGAGTTCAGAGGTATGTTTGTAATGTTGGTGGAATTTGCAGGAACTGTCGAGGAGCGTTAGTGTTGGTAAGTAAACTCTGCTTGGTTGGATTGTGAAACACAATCAAGTGGAGGCTGTCAGAAGTTTTCTGGCTCCATCTTTCTCCCTGTTTCCTTTTCTCTTTGCTGGATGTCTGACGTGACACGCTGTGGAGTGTTAGAGCGGAATACTTAACACAGAAAAACAACTCATTTAGCACCAGAACAACAAGTTTATGCACACTGAGCCCCTCACAAACAAATGTTCCTCCGTCTCTCCCTCCGTTTCGTCTCTCCCTCCATCTCTCCCGTCCTGACCCCAGAATGAGGTTCACTGCTCTGTGCATGTCATTCGTCCACTTCTCCTCCCTGTTTTGGCCTCTAGTGCTTTGTGTCTATGAATGCTAACATGTCTTACCTTGCCCTGGGCGAGAAAGAAAGTAGAGTATACCTGGTATTTGACCATTCTCATCTGGTAGTCTCTCTCTGGAAACCTCAGACAAAAACACTCGCCGACTCTCACAAACACACACACACGAGCTCCCAAACACACACTCCCTGACAGTCGGGCTGAGGTCTCGCTGGCACTGCTTGTCAAAACCGAATAAGTGCTTGTGTTTGCTGGCCATGTGGTGCCCTTCACGCTGAGAGGGAGGCTAAAATGGCTGTTGACACCACGAGACAGCAAACTCAGGGCTGTGGAGCGGACTCCAACACAACACACTGCACACGCAACCAAGTCCTCACGCTGCAAACAAACACTGAGGCGGCTGAAACAGCAAACGCCAACATGTTCATCAAACAAGCGTCCTTCACGGTTTATCATGAAAAAGGAGACAAAGAAAATAAATCAACCTGAAAAATATTCATTTATTTTGTGTGTGTGTATTTTTTTTGGATGAAGAATGGATCACAAAAATTACTGAAATAAAAGTACTTTCTCTAACTTAAGTTCCAAGAAATGGGAAAAAGTTGCTAAAATATGAAGAATAGAAGAAAAATAAAATACAATAGATGGGATTTTTCTACATTAACTGCTAAAACGCCTCAAACAGTCTTATTTTGTCAACAATATGATTTGCAACCTCTGGTATGAAATCATTTTTTATTTTCCGAAGATGCAGGAAATAGTCTTAAATTTTTTGCCTTATATGTTTTGGTTGAAAAGGGTAGAAAAAAGTCCTTTTAATACAAGATGCTTTGATTATTTTCTCATAAATTAACTTCAAAGATCGACTGCAAGAAAAAAAAAAACAATTGAAGATTAAAATAAATTTGTCAATGAGGAAAGAAAAAAATACATATAATATTTCAATCCAAGAAACTTAACAAGTACATTTTTTTCCCCATTGGCAGATTTTTTGGGGGGATATTTTTCCAAGTAATTCAGGCATCATTTCTGTCTTTTAACACCTTGAAATAAGACATTTTTCCGGATTTGTCAGGTGAATGTGGCTCAGATTGACTGATTGATTGAAAAAAAATAATTTCGAATGTATATCCACACAACAAAATATCAAAATAGACGTATTCAAAAAGGAGGGACAGAGGAAAAAACCTTGTTGAGCCCCACCTCCTCACTGTCAGTTAATAATATATTGCTAATAAGCTTCCTTTCTCCAGATAAATGATTCAATATCACTATAATGTGAAATTAAATAATGTATATTAAATAATGTATTATATTTTTCCAGATTTACAATTAGTTATAAGTCAAAAAAACAATAAAAAGAAACAAACAAATCCCTTAAAAAGAAAAACAAAAAGCACTTCATCATCTTGATGAATATTTAAGCCCCTCTGTAACCCTGCACCCAGTGAAAATCAGGGTTTTGTACAGATTTTTTAAATTGCATAATGTTTCACCCCTGCGTTAGCCCAGTCCATAATTTTACCCCACGTACTGAGACACGAAATCCCCTTAGTGTTGTTCGCACCCTGTGAGTTTTTAAGTTAGATTCTAGTTCCCAAAAATGGGTTTGAATATTTAACGGTAGTAAGTTGTTCTTCGCTTTGTACATTATTTGTGCTGTTTGAAACTCAACAATGTCCAGAATTTTTAATGATTTTGACTTTAGAAATAATGTGTTGATTAAGTCATATAAGATATCATTCACTTAAAATAAAACATAAACACTTGATTGGACAGTTTTCAGGATTGGAATAAAAAACGACTGAATTGTTTGGCTTTTTAGTAGTTTGAGTTTGTAATGATGCTTTTTTTCTGTGGATGTTCAGGTGCGGGGGGGGTCCTGTTGCTAATGCGAAATGTCAGATGGACTGTTCTGGATTCTGTGGGGTTGGAAGAAGTGGATTCTGAGTTCCTGAACACAATCAACATTCCACACAGTAAGAAAGAGACGAGGGTCAATCAGCAGCCTGAACTGTGAAAACCACAAAGAAGATGTCATCAAACAAAAATGCTTAGGTGCTGATGCTGAAAGATGGATGCTAAACAGAGGAGGGGGTGGGGGGGGTGGGGGGGGTCAGGCACTATTAAGGTGACATAAGGAACAACCGTTCAACAGCTGCACAGGGTGCCATCTGCAGAACATGGAGGGCGATACAAGAGAACAGAGATGGGCTAACAGCAACACATGAGGAGGGGGGTCATCACCAGTCTAAGCATGTGCTGATGGAGCCCGGTCCGTTTTAACCAGCAGGCCTTTGGAGACCCTGGAGCTGGCAGCGGGGTCACAAGAGTACCAGCGGAGCTTCAAAAAGCAACTGTGCGTTATGTGGAATGCAGCCGCGCTGAGACTCACTTAGCCGGGGTGGGACCTGCTCTGATTGAGCCAACAGCTGGGATATGACATCAGCCATCAGAGCGTTGGCCATGTTTTCACTCACTGCAGCAATTCTGCTCTTAAAAGGTTCCATCAGTACCACTCGGGCGAGCTGCAGAGAGTTGCTTTTCATCTCTTTGGCTGTGCAATCCCCCAGCTGGTCCGACTGGTGCCTCTTTGGTAAGAGAGGACGGAGACGCCAGAGCGCTCATGAGTGCCGCATTGTCTCTGTGAGCAGGACGCTTAAAGAAACACACGCAGCCACAGATCTGAGTAGAAGACAATTACAGCCAAAAGGAGGCTGCGTTTTTCCGTCCACGCTCACTCTAACTGAAACCAAATGTCACGTATATCTCACGCATGTGACAAGAATGGATTTCATGTGTTCGAGATGTTTTGGCAACATGTCCGAAAACTTTGGTTTGACCTCTGCACAGGTACTTGTGAATGAATTTTCATGAGTTGTGCTGAGCCTCCAGTCACAGTTTCCAACAGGGGCCTCTTAAAAACCCTAAAGTCAGCCTCCTCGGAGAACTCTCTGTGATTTAGCACTCGAATATTTCTTACATAAAAATCCGTCTTTTGTATTTTTTTACCCCTGTCTTCTGTCCAAGTATCTTTCCACAGTGACACCAGGGGACCAATTGAGAGAGAAATCTATTTGCTCTGTGCTGTGTTTGAGTCTGTGCACACATTGCCTGCAGTGAGTAAATCACCAGGGTGGAGGGAGAAGAACGGTGAGAAGAAAAACTAACAGGCAAAACGGAGCTACAAAGCAGCTTATCACATTTAGCATGTGCTTATTAGGCCTCGTGCCTCTGCGTCGGCTGCTGAGAGATTGAGCCGAGTTATTTGAACTGCTTCAGACTGATGGTGAGTCTTGGGTATTCTGATGAAACGCGGTGACATCGTCAAACTCACTCGGAGGCCTGCTGCTTTCGCTGCTCTATGAGTAAATGAGGAAAACTAAACACCTCAGTAAGACGCAGCTGGTGAAGTGTGTGTGTGTGTGTGTGTGTGTGTGTGTGTGTGTGTGTGTGTGTGTGTGTGTGTGTGTTTGGGTGAACAAAGCGTTAGCGTTATGACTGACGAGACTCAAAGTTTGGAAAAGAAAAGGAGAGCATCTAAATGCTGCACTGTGGTGAAACTGGATTAACACCAGGAGGCTCGTCTTCCTGTTTTCATATCTGTTTCAGTTTATTTATCTTTAGATTGACAAAAAAAATAAACAGTTCAGCTTCACTCATTTGATCTGAATTCAATGTTTTTCATTTGTTCACCACGCAGGGCTCAAAATTGTGACCAATTTTGCTCCTACGATTCAACCTCTGTGACCTCAAAACATGTTTGGGAGTCGTCGTGTGGATGTAAGAAGCTGTTAACTAACTCCTAAAGTTAGCGACAGTGACGGTGATGAAGTGAACGTGGCTGCACCTGCAGCAAAGATGGCTCCCAGGTTTGTGAGTTGCAGGTTAAGCTAAATGGTATACACCAGATGCGTCTCTGGTCCCTCTCCGCTCCGTTGCACGTTGACTGTGTGCTCAGTCCAGCACATATCAGGACCTCCAGACAGCTGGAGTCACAGATCCCCACCCTGATGATGATCCTCTCCTGGTCCATGTTGGGCTGTAAAACCTCAAACCTGTTGACTCCTGGTCTGACTCTGCTCATGATGACGGTTTGTTGTTGTAGTCAAAATACATACCATCTGTTAGTCTGTTTTATTTTGAAAGTCAACGGGCATTTTTATGTGGTTTTGGGGCACAACTGAAAAAAAAAACCTGACGCATCACAGCTCCAGTATCCAGGTAAAAAACAGGTGCTTTTGGTGCTGGAGTTGACATCTGGTACATTTTGTCTGCTGGAATCCATGAATTTAAAGCTCTACAGTTTTGGTGCTCCTTAATTTTTAAAGGATGAACTCGGTGTGTCTCAATCAAGGATCTAACTGTTTAATGATCCCATTTCTACACATGGTATCTTTAAGTGTCTGTAAATGAACTCCACCCTCTCTTTATCTTTGTTTTTTTGCATTACATCTATTAAAGAATAATGGATTTACTACAGAGAATTAAAGAAACATCCAAACATAATTGCAACTTTTTTTGTATCAAAAAAATCAGTTTATGTTAAAAAATGACCCTGAAGTTTTAACGTCTGATCCCTCAGCCGAGGTGTTAATCACACTTCTTAGAAATCAGCCTGCAGCCCAAATTAAATACAACACAATACATCTATGTGTGGGAAACAGTGACTGATACAGAGAACCCTCAGGAAGTTTAAAGGTGCGTTCCATCTTTTTGAGGAAATTAAGGTGGAACATTAGCAGATTACGAGCTAGCCCCAGCATCCAACTGCTGCGTAAAAACCAAACCTCCACATTCTCCTGAGCTCCTAAAGTGTGTGGATGCTGTAGGTGGTGTTGGCTGGTTCTGCCTCATTACGTCTAAAAAGCTCTGACAGGTTCTCACAACACGCTGCCCGTCCTCTTAAGCCTGAAGGGAATCAGCAGCATTGTGACTGCCTCGGCTTACCTAAGCTTCCTTTTGTTTCTCTGCCAAAAAAGGGCTCACGGAGGAGTCGCAGGTTAGCGCGGCTCGTTCTCACGTCATAGCCCGGTCATATCGCACAAAGCGCTGCGGTCAGACCTGAGTGTTGTGGAAAGGTATTAGAAAGAGAGAGAGAGAGAGAGAGAGTGAGCTCACATGCACAGAGGAGCTGTTAACCCTTAAACCAATCGACATATTATTTTATATAAAGATGGTCAAAAGTAGGTTCAACGCTGTCCTAAGAGCGCAATGAAACAGTTTTTACTGCATGTTAAAAACTAAATTTAAACAGATTTTAAATCCTCATAAACAAACTAAAGTAATTCTTCCCAGTGTCCTGGTTTGAGCATGAAGTGAATGCAGCAAAACGTTTGTTATGATCTTGACTTTCAGATGTTTTATTCAATTTAATGTTTCAGGAGTTAGCAGATAGCTTCAAAAATCTGCTCCTGAGAAATACTGAGACCTACATCTTCTTCTTCCTCCAAAGGTGACACCATGACAGGTTAAGAAACGTGGAGGAACTCATGCACAAAATGTTCAACCAGTGTCAGCCTGCATGGCGTCAGATGTAACTGGTTGAACTGACGCTCGCCTGTTTCTTTCACTTCTGTTACTTTTGCAGCTGTGTGCAGATTAAATTATCTGTACGACAAAAGGACATGCTTACGACGCAAGACAAATTGACCCAACATGATTAGGTTTTTAAATTTAGCTTGATGCACAACTACCGTGGTGCCACCACTCTGCCAGCTTTCGATATCAGTCTGATTAGCTGCACCTTCCTGCTTCCCTCATAGTCAGTCGCTCACACTCAAAGCTCTTTGGTGATACTTCGATTTCGTGTAAAACAAGCTTGACTCGTCATGCAAATCGAAAGTGAAATATGGCGTTCAAATGTGCAGTTTCGTCGCGATGTTCCGCCATGGCAGCATTAAGAGCAGGGAGGTGCAGCTGTAGCTTCATCATGAGGGGCGAAAAAGGAAAATAAAAATGCACAACTTAAGAAAAAGAAGAAAAAAAAACAATGCAGGGCGCAGGAGTCTGTATTGCAGGCCTGTAGGTCACTTTCCTGCACCGCTCAATCCTCTGAAATTAAAGGTGTAAAAAAATATATCTGAGATATATCTGCAATGATTTTTCAAAAGTATGGATTAAATTCTGCCAAAACAAGTCTCACACGTGCGTCTTTCCCTCCCCGGTCATGTCCTTCCTGTCTTTTTAAATCTGGAGCTACATCTCACAGACACAGACTGAATCTGAGGCTGAGAAATCCCTAAAACGTTCGCCTTCTTCCCGACTTTGATCTGAGGAAAGTTTTGCAAATTTTTTGTCTCAAACCCCTCCTCCTCCTCCTTCTCCTCCACCCTGCCACCCTCGCACCAGCAGCCTCTGTCAGCCCCCCGGTTCATTAGTCGACCTTTAGCCACAGAACAACAATTAGGGCCTGTCGCTCGCTCGCCGCCTTGACTCTGCCGGGCCGGCTGTGCGGCGAGGAACAGTCCCTGACTAATGATTGGCTAAAGAGAGCTGACAGCATGTTACAGCCGCAACTGTAATTGAATATAAGCTCTAACAAGCCTTTGAACAGGAGGAAGAAATATTTCATAAGCTTGATGCAATTTGGTGGGTGCATGTAATGAAAATAATGAATGTGATTCGCTCCCATTTGGAGCTTGTAATTGATGGGATTTCTCCTGTTTTTATAGGAAATAATAAAACAGATTGAGACGGACGCAGGGAGAGAATCATTTGAACATTTTGATCCTTTCAGAGTTGCCAAAAAAACGCTTTCCTCTGTATTTTGCGGCTGTTTACATTCTAATTTGTTGTTTTCAGCGATTATAACAAGACTGATGTTTTGGGCTTGGAAACAGGCGCTGATCCGTTAAACATGGGGCGCTTCATGAGCAGCTTATTATTTCTCAGACAGTTTACATCCCAGACTCAGTTTTCTGGATAACTTGAATGTTGTGATGCATGTTCGTCGGGCTTTTCCTGTCTGATGCCGATATTGGACGCGTTTTGCACGCCAATCTTGCGAGTGTTTTTCAAGGTTTTCCATCTATTTTTAAAAAAAAAACCCAGCGACCACAGCAGGCTAAAAACAAACATTTATATTATCTCGCCGGGCCCTTATCAGAGCTGTGTGCATAACTAAGCCATGTCATTAACAGGACACTACAAATACCCTCTTTGCAAAAGTTGGAATGGAGCAAAGGGAAAGTTTTCTGGCCAAAACTGGGACGAACAGAAGAAGCAGAAATTGGACATCAAAGGCTAACGCAGAATCAGAGTCCAGTAATCAGGACAAATGTCACCGAGCGAGCGAAACCAAAGGCCTCAATGATGAATTGGACCAAATTACGCAGAAAAAAAAAAACAATCAAATATTAAAAGAGGGCACACCACTTTCCCCCTCTGACATCAAGGGTACACTGCCAGTAATCACAGGACGGAGATGTTCATCATTGCTTCCATTTAGTGTAAGAGTAATAAAAGAAACGTCAGAGCTGGGAGACAGATCCCAGCCTGGCCCCTCATTACCCACAGGGGACAGAGAGACTTTGGGGCCTAATAAGGACATGATTTAGGCAAATTAGAGCCTTATGATAATGAGCTGGCTCATAATAAGGCATTTTTGCTCTTGTTTGTTTTCTGATTTTGCAGCATATTTACCCTACATGGGCACTAAGATTAAAAAGGCTGCCTCTGATTGGCTCCTTTCTTTGATTCCTCTCTTCTTTCAACCGAGCACCCTTGATGTGTGCTTTGAATTCACTCGGGATGAATCAATGCTGGGTCTGAATTTTTAAACAAGGTCCTCTTTAGAGCTGATTTTATGGATTATCACTGTCTTTGTGTGGGTGTAAAATACAGACCTGGAAAAATGTAACTTTTTTTTAAAAGTAGGGTAATGCTTAAAAGTTTGGGGAATGTGGTGAGAGTGCAGCTGGTTTGAGACATCAGGTGATGCAGGGCGTGTACGAAAGGCCTCGAAACGCAAAGATCGAAGGACGAGAAACAAAAGCTGCCAATTACAAATCCCTTACTGTGTAGTTTAGAGAGGATGCACTCAATATAAGCTCAATCAGCCAGCTCATGTGGGCTTAAAGAGTTAATACGATGGCTCAAACTGTGTCATCATGGCAGCTTCTGCAGAGCCAACATGTGACTGCTGGAGTGCAGCTGAGGTTAGAAAGAGCTTCAACTATTCCTTTAAATGTCTACAGATGAGTTTGTTAACTTCCTGTCTGAGTTTATCTCAGATTCTTTTTTTATTCATTTCAAATCAACATGTAGAAATCGAGGGTGCCACTGCACCACTCTCACCTTTTTTAGGTTAAGGTAGGATTTGTAATTCTGGCGACTCGAACGAGGCAACTGGACTGTGTAGAGTTGGGAAGAAGCTTCTTCAGTTCTAAACGGATCATACAGGATCTGTAGAGAGTCAGAGGGAAACAAAGACTGGAAAACAGAGAGAAGAGAAGATTTCATGTGATGGCGAATGACTGACAGCCGTCCCCGTTTTTTGGCGCCGCCTTTCTCCCCCCTCTCCTGCTCCATCCCGAGTCACTCCTCTCTCTAATTGCACGGTGGACATCTCTGGCACACTTTGGGGAATTTCAGCCCTGATCTGGCACAGATGAACAGTCCCACTCTGCTTTGTTGCTGCTTTATTTGCATGATAATTAGTCGGTGGCGGTGTGTATCCTAATTAATTTATTAATTCACAAATATAGGTACACAGGCGGAGGGAAAGAGTGAGGAGAGAAAGAGAGGGACAATGTGCATTAATTACAGTGATTAAAGGATCGACTGAACTTTGCCTTGATGTGTTTATTCAATTAATAAGCAAAGTGGCAGACGACTGTTTGACTTTTAGAACCATTAATTGTTCTGATTTGGTTAATTTGGGCTCATTCATCTTACACTCATCCACCTAAGCCATCACATCAATCTTCATCCTTTTGTTCAGAGGATTTAAGTCTTTCATTCGAACCAAAGAGGTTCTTCAAGTCTGGGGATTAAAAACAGTTCATCTTATTATAAATCTCTGAAACAAACTATGATTCTTAGCTAGTACTCAGAGTTCTCAAAGTTACAGCTGTGTTCTCACACTTTGTCGCTCTTAACCTGCAGTTTTGAGTTCCTTTAAACTTCTTTTAAATTCCATATTTACCTTTTTAAAACTTTTTAAAATTGTGATAATTTTTGTCAACTGAAAGCAACACTTGAGCTAAATGTTTATCACAGCAGAGAGGACAAACTCTTATCAAAAACTGTTGTTTTTGAGTAGGTCAGGGGCTGAAAGTGTGGTATCAATCAAGGAGGAGTCACGATTCTCGAGTATTTGGGAATTTATTCAGAACCGAATCGCTCATGTGACTGTTTTCCTACGTGGAAAGTATTTTATTCATTATTTTTATGGAGGCTTGTCTGTACACCTGGCCCACTGTGACTGATACACCTCTAAATGCTGTCAATTAAAAATAGGACACAAAGAAGAAAGCATTAGATTCAAGTACACCTGCTGTGGCTCTATGAGATTTGGAACCAAAAAGAACTGAAAGTTACTGGCATTTGTCAAAAGTCTGTGGGCAAAACTTTTTTTTTTTACCATAAAAAACTAAAACTTAGTTCAAGTAGAAACTTTGCTCAGCCAAACTAGCTTCACATAAGTCTGCAGCGAAAACTGTATGCACAGAGCGAGGCCCCCAGCAGAAGGTGCAGTGACTGTTTGACTAATGGTTAAATAGATGCCATCCAAAAATGCCCATTCCTGTGTGTGTGTGTGTGTGTGTGTGTGTGTGTGTGTGTGTGTGTGTGTGTGTGTGTGTGTGTGTGGCCAACAAGTGCAATCGTGCTCCAACAAAAGTTTCCACAGAACATTCTGCAAGTTCAAAATCACATGAAAAAAAGCCCCAAATTAATGCAACATAAACAAACTACAGATGTGAGAATGTGCTGCAAAATCTCAACCAAACACAAACAGTAAACACACGACAACTGGAGTCATCATGGCAGGTTAAAAACAAAAACAAAACAATCCTCTTCACAGGAAATGCTTCATTAAGAAGCATTTACCGTCATGCTTTTCAGTTACCAAACTGATCTGATGCCTCTATGTATCTGTCCATGTACACGTCAGTATGACGAGCACTCATTAAGCTCTCTCTCTCTCTCTCACTTGTCCTCTCCTTCCTCTCCTCGCTCCCTCAGTTTAGGACACGGGGCACTACTTCCTCCCCCTCAGCTTCCTCTTCCCTTCTGTTTCTCGGGCCTCTCTGAGGGTTTCACTCCAGGGAGATAGAGCAGTTTGAGTCGAGCTCTTGCTAAATCAAAACCCCTCTTTATTGTCCGCCTCTGTATCCGCCTTACTCCCACTGCATTGTCCAGGAGGGAACAAAGGCAGCCGTCTCTTTCTCTGATAGAAGCCAATGGTTGGTAAGAGGTTTGATTTGAGTGTTGAGGATGCTATTTGCCCAGAGAAAGCCTGAGGACGAGGGCTGATCGCGCTTGGCAATAGAACCGGGCTGTCAGCTGGCATCCAGCGATAATTGCTTCCCATGGCAGGACCCCGTTGGCCGAAAGGGGAGGAGCGCGGTGTGGAGAGTCGACGCGGGAATCCATTTCCAGTGCAGCCTGGTCATAATTGTTTTGTGAGCAGGAGGATACTTGTTGCCAATCTGCGTGAGGGCCAAGGTCTGATTGACACCCATTGACCGGAGAGACCGGGGGATGCTGGGAGAGAGGAGGTTTGGAAGGCCTTGAGTATCACCATGATTGTCACTCAAAGATTTGAAGAGGAGAGGAGAGAGAGAGAGACAGAGGGGGGGGAGGCTGAAGATGAGAAAAAAGGATGAAGATGAGTCCTTCATTATCCTGTTTCTTCTCTGATCGTTTCCTCTTCCATTATTTATCCCTCCAAAATCAAACCTCATCCCTGGTGAATGATCATTTACACCAGTCAATAAAGCAGTAATGTTGAAAACAAGCAGCTCGGGCGGACCTAATGATTTTCTATCTCCATGCTCTGCAGGGGCAGATGTATATTTCATCCTCTTTAAGCTGCAGGAGAGCTATTGATCAGTAATTGATAAGATGGTCTTTTCAAATAGACACGGACGTCTGAGAGCTTTATCAAAGAGATCCTTAACACTGATTTTGATTTCCATACGCTCTGCTGCTGGAGCGACGTTCACAGTCACACGACTTACTGCATCGACCTGAGCACGAGACGGGCTTCTGTTGTTGTTGTTGTGATCAATCTGAAAAAGGTAAAGTCTTATATTTGGGATTCAGCATTTAACACTTTGTCCCATAACCCAAACGTATGCACTCTAAGTTACTTTCCACTTCTGCTGTTGGCTTCACTTCTCTGTAAGGAGGCCTGGATCTATTCGGCGAAAGCACCCAGGGAACTTATCACTCACCTGTCCAAAGCTAATTCCACCTGGTGTCAAGCATGGAATTGGATTTAAGGACAGAGAAACAGCGCGGGTCCGTCTGCTGTCAGCAGGTCCCAGTGTCCCTCTCGTGTGTCACTTCAGTGCCGGGTGAACATGCAGGGTGAAGCACCATCACAGGCCATCCGAGGCCCTCGGCAAATCTCTGATGACATTCTCTATTCCCCATATACCCCGAGACTTTGGACCAGGATCCCTGCGTGCCTCTGAGCGGGAGCGGCACATTGTGCGGGGAATAAGAAGTCGGAGGAGATCCTGAACATGTGACAGTGATGGCCTGTTAGCTGTCACAAGAAAGATATGTCTGAGTTCCCTCTCGGATGAAACGAGGGGGAAACAAGGCTGGTCGTACCTTTACATACCCAACTCTGATTGGCCAGTTACGGTACGGGAAAGAAACAGAAAAAACTAAAGAGCTGAAAACTTTTAAAGACAACAAGTTAGAGGAAAATAGCGCAGACTGTGACAGGATTTAAAGACTGGTTAAGGAGGAAGGGATTGGGAGCTCAGAAGTAGAGTGAGTCACCCTTTGATCAGAGGGTTAATGTCAGCTAAATTATTAATTTAGATCCATAGTCATGCAACAAGAAGGATAAAGTAGATAAAGTAGTAGATCTGTACGTTTTAAACAATATAACCCTGACTCCGGCCTCACACGGATCTCTACTTTCCTGCCATCAAACTGACTTTCAGGCGATCGCTGCCAGGCTGCTTTGTTGTAGATACCTGTCTCTGCTCAGGTAAGGAAACATTATACATTTAGGTATTCTTACAGTCTCTTCTTTTGCACTATTCAAAACATTTTAAGTCAAATTTCATGAAAGATTCATGTTCAGTTTGTGATGAGCTTGATGAAGTTTTCAGATAGATAGCAAATAGATTCCAGTTTGGATTTCATTTTTATTTGTGGTTCTGAAATATGATTGGTGAATGTAAAATGTCTTACAGTCTCATCTTGCACTGAGGTAAACAACGGCGCTCCCTTTTAGTTACCATGTGATCGCCAAGCCTCACTTTTGGACGCAACTTTATAATACGACTTCATGAGATCCATTTGAAGGCAGCGTATGGCAACCAAAGATGATAAGTGTCCCCACCTGACGGGGTCGCTCTTTAAACACAAACACTGATTAACGAATGCAGAGAAGATGTGAGTTTTATATCGTATGTAAACATTAACACAAAAGCCCTGTTTCCACCAAGCGGTCCAGTCTGGATCAGTGCAGTTTGGTACGGGTCGGATCGGTAAAGCCTGATCCTGTTTGTGTTTCCACAGCCAACCGTGTCCTTCTTGGTAGGCGGCGTGTAAGCTGGATGCCGATAGCCGTGTCAGCTACATAATAGCGTGACTAAGTGTACCCCGCTAATAAATCCAACGAAGCAGAAAAACATGACACAACAAACGAACGACTGACGACATCCAGTTTGTCCTCTTTGTGATAGGCTCTTTGTTACAAAGTGCAATCAAGCTTTGTTTCAAGGCAGGGTTGTGTGTTGTTCTTCATCGCCGCTGTCAAACAGGAAGTGACAATTCTTTCGACCAATCAGTGGACTGTGGTGTTTCTAGCTCCAAGCGGGGCAGTACGGGTCGGTAATTTGGGGACCTGTCCTGGTTTTGGTCAAAGGAAATGCTACAAAATGTGTGCTGCAGCGAGACGAACTGAAGTGAACCGCTCAGTGGAAACGGGGCTAAAGAGTCCAGGCAGTGGAAAATCCACAGGAAATGATAAAGAACTGAGTCAATAAGCATGAAATGGCATGGCAACGCTGATGTTTTCAATGTGTACACTGAAACCAACCATTCATTCTTAAAAATTGACTATTTTGAATCCTCAGTGATTCGTTCCATTCAGAAAGCCGTGGTTACCTCCACACGGTGACAGTAATTGCCATGGAACCCGTCTTGTTTAGAGACCGTTCGGGGTCAAGGGTGAGAGATTACCCTGAAATATTCTCCCTGAGAAGAAATGGCTGCCTGGGTCGACAGCCACTGCCTGCTCGCTGCGTTCGCCTTGAGGCATTCAAATTGACAGGTCTCATTATGTGTGAACTCTCGATATTCCCCTTCGGATTCCACGGCCTGTCTGTCTCCACCTGCCTGTCCATCTCCTCAACTGCTGCACCCACTCACTGACAACCGGCAGCTCCTGCACTGCTTTTAGACTGGAAACAAGCCACTGTGTGTGTGTGTGTGTGTGTGTGTGTGTGTGTGTGTGTGTGTGTGTGTGTGGGAAGGCAGTGGCAGGCTTTGTAGAAAGGGTCTAGCTTTCTGCTGACAATCTGACAGGGGTCCTCTTGTAAACAAACTGCAACAACCAGTGTGATCTAACCTATAGCATTGTACAGCAAATTAGACTCACACCTCACATGCATACACACGTACATGTGAATACACAGGTGCACACACACACATACACACACTTACACAGATACAGAAGTATGATGGTACCTCAGCAGAATCTTAAGTACCTTATGCAAACTGTATGTTTGTTGGGGAGGCTCAGGCAGAGCACTGATGAGTGGCTCATTATGGCAACACCAGCACTACACACTGGGTATCGCATAATCAAAGCCTGGGGGTACGTATTAATTATCCTTTTGAATAGTGATGAAATTTTAAAAAGCTTCTCCTTAAGGCTCACATCACGGATAGATGAAACAAAGCGCGGCACAGCTTGCGCGCCCAGGCTCACATGTGTTTTTACATCTGTTCAGGATATTTCAATTTGATGCTCAACAAGCTGAGAGCGAGATTAAAGGATAATAATGTGTCATCCTGCACACAAGCATCTCTTCCAGAGCGAGTAATAGCACATCAGCAGGCAGGCAGGCAGGCGGGCGGGCGGGCGGGCGGGTGGATGGCGGGCAGATTCAGGAGGAAAAGCTAGCTAACAGCCATCACAAGCAAAGTCGATGCAGTCACGCATGTGTCTCCTGCTTGTCTCCAGTCAAGGTTGCTGAGGCACTGTCTCTCTCTCTCGACTGGGAAAAAGAGAATACAGGAGGAAGAGGAGGGAGGAGGAGGAGGAGGGGGGCTTGTACTCAGATTTGCTTGAGAGAGATATTTATGAGCGTTTTTTTCTTCCTCAAGAAAGCGTTATCTTTAATGAACATGTTTAAAGGTTGTTTCAGCATCCATAATTCACACAGCAGGGCTTTGTCAGGGAAGAGAAAAAGCACGGCTAGTTGCAGTTTGTACACGAATCCTTGATCAGGACGGTAAAGAGCATCCTGAACATCTGCTTCAACCGAGAGGTGCGACTGCTTGACACCGCTGCAGCACAAAGAGGGGCTCATGGGAAACGGAGGCTTTGTGAGGACGCGTGTTTGTGTGAGAAGCTGCTGATTGACCAGAGGAGGAGGTGAGAGAGGTTTGAGGCCTTAAATATCAGCCTGACTGTCACTCCCAGGAGGAAGGAAGTGATGAGGAGGAGGAGGAGAGATGTGCTAATGTGTGCAAAGCATCACCGTCAATGTTATCCTCTTAATAAACCTGATCTCGTCTCTCTTTTTACAACATCATTTGTTTAATGTTCCACAATCCTATTAATAAACCAGCGACCCTAACAGCAGGCAGCTTTTTATCAAACAAAGAGTTTTATCTTTACTTTGAACACCAGGACAGCTATTGATTCCTAATTAATGATATCACTGTTTGGAAGCTCCCCATCTGCTTTAAAACACAAATTTTTCAACATCACTATTATTATCACAACTTCTATATGATGAAAGGGAGGATGGTGAAGGTTGCGTTCCTCAGAGGGTCTTTAAAAGAGTCCAAAGACTTTAAAATAACTTGACGGACTGAAAAAACAGATTCAAGACAGATTTAATCTCTTAGTAGAAGCTAAAGATGCAGAATTACTTAATTCTTCATTTCCTGAAATATGATCAACTCAAAGTCTGATGCTTTCCTAAATCAACTGATGTAAGCGTTCTGGTGTAATAGAAGGTTTATTTTTTACCTCTAAGAGTAGCCAAAGGTCTTATGATAGATGAAGTAGCACTTCTCATTAAAGAAGTTACCGATACCGAGAAAGTTTAAATGTTTAAATGTTTTTATTTCAACCAGTCAGTGAGCTAGCATCATAGACTGGATAAAATAGGGACACAGCCTCCGGTGACATCACCCATCTGTTCCTGATACAGAGTACTAAGCCAATCATCAATGGGGGCCATACTGGAAATGCTGACTCAAGAGGCGGGCTTTGAGCCTCCACACTAACAGCTATAGGGCGCCATGTGCCAGCTGTGCCTCTGATTGGACAACCTTGTGAACTTAATATCTTCTTAAACAGTGTCTCTCAAATTATTTCAGAGCAAGGACCACTTATCCCCCCCACAAAAAAACCATCATCAAACATACTCTGGTGCTAACGTTAGCTTCCACAGTGTCCACAGTGCTCACTGTGGCTGAATCATCTTACTGCTGCACCTGCTCCTGATCAGTGTTTGGACTTTTCTCTTCTCCATCTTTAAGTCACCGAAATATGAAGATTTTACCTGTAGGCTCGTCAATGGAGGAATGTTAGCTTGACCGTTTTCTCTTGGGTGAGTTCAAGGAAACTTTTGTAAGTCCCTGTGAACTTGTCTTTTTTTTATACTCCATAAAAAATTTTTAAAAATTACATACTGTCATGGCGGACCACTAGGAGGCACTGGCGGACCACAATTTGAGAAACACTGTTCTAAACCACTAAGTCAGAAAAAACTCACCCACCATACAGTGTGTGCTGATAGTGAAATTAGTGATTCAGACCCAAGCCGTTTTCAGAACCAGGCTGTAAATAGTTTTTAATGTCGTAAAAATTTTTATTTATCAATTAATTAATTTATTTATTTATTTATTTATTTTTGTCTTGGTGTGTTTGTGGTTCCCGGTCTTTCTGCAGCCAGCCTTGAGCAGAACCTCAAAGAACTGCAACTTTCAGCACTTCTGCACAGGCTTCATTTCTTTTAAAACCGGATGCTGCCCCTTCTGTTCGCCTTAAAACACCTGCGTTATTGTCTGACAGGTGAACCATCCCAGTCAAAATCCCCACCTGACACTGTCCCCGCTCACACGAGGACACAGCTGTGTGCAGAAAAGGGGCCGCAGCGAGGAAACTTCACCACCTTCACGCGGATAAAACCATCATGACCCTTTTTTTTAATCTCACGTTTATGAATCGATTTGTTTTTCGTTGGGAGTCGTGGTTTTGAAGCCTCTCAGTTAAGAAAAGCAGCTCAATGCAACAGGTTGAAAGGGGCAGGTAAGCTGAAGATGGCGTCCCTGTACACTTGTACACCTGGACAGGTACAGTGGATCATCAGATCCATTTTTCTAAATTACGGTGCGCTAAGGGTCTTAACTAGCTAACTAGCGAACTAGCCAAGCAGTGAGTTTCTCTCACTTCTTGTTGCTCTGCTTCGGTTTCTTCACCGCCCCCTCAGGTATTTAATTGGAGATGAGAGATTCTAAATGTGCTGTAAAATCAAATTAAATGAGACTAATTTGAATTTGCTTTAAATCAGCTCGTCCTTCAGTTCGTTCGACAAGGCTGTGAGGTTACATCAGATGTGAAATCGTATTTTTGTGAAGGTCGAGGACACGTCAGGAAGGAGTTGATCCGCCACCGTGATCGTTTCTGTTTAACTGAACCATACCGTGCTGCAGGTTTTGTTTTGTCACGTATAAAAATGAAGCTGGGCTAATTTTTCCAAACACCTTTCAGTGTTCTGCTGCTGTGAGAAAAGGTATAACTCACCTGACTGTGGAAAGGGGCTAATTTTTCATGAGATGTTTGAGAGCTGCAGTGTTTCTCCCTCAAACAGGAAATATGAAAAGCGTTTTTCGCAGTCGAACAATATGAAAAGTCGAGGAGCGAGCCTTCATGACAACATGCATCAGACCTGCTTTGGTTCAGCGGAGCAGCGTTCGTCTGCATGTCTCCTTCTATGACCAGAGAGGATGATCTAATCGCCTGCTGCTGCTGCTCCCGCTAAGACACCCTCAGCGATGACAGCACGGGTGAGCAGGTGAGGTCACAGCCAATTGTCACTAATAGGAGCGAGATCAGGCGCGGCACGAGCAACTGTGCAAAAACGCTAACCTTATTATTTACAAAGCTGCACCTCCAACCTTATCAGACTCAAACGCACACGGCTGAGCGAAGATTATCACAGTCAAAAAAAAAAGAAGAGAGGTGAAAACAAGCTATACTGTAGCTGTCAAGATTTCATCCTGTCTGATTTTCTCCTTTACAAGCGCCTCACTATATGTAAACACAAGCGCACACCCACACACAGACGCACGCCAATACACACGCAGGAGGAAGTGCACGCCGGAGCACACACTCTGTGATTATTTTCCAGTGGAGGATGTTGGAAAACCTGTCAGACTTTCACAAAGAAAAGCAAATTTATTTATTTATTTGAGTTCAGAGTAATTACAGGCATTACGGCGGTGCTTGGCTGTGACATCTCTTTATAAAATCAGGTTCAGAGTGCGCCAAGTAGAGACGTGCCAGGGAGGAAATGTGACTCTTTTCCTCCTCTAATCTCTAATCAAATTAAATAGGTGAGCACTTCTTTTCTTGCTCTCTCTCTCTCTCTCTCTCTCTCTCTCTCTCTCTACCATCACATGAGACCGGAGAGGATAAGCTTTGCCTCAAACTGCCAAGTGTACATCTACATACCATGAGAAATTCTTCCTGTCAGCACTAACTTCTAGAATTTTTTGGTCCTGAGGAATTTTTCAATACAACTGCATGAGTGTACACACACACACACACACACACACACACACACACACACACACACACACACACACACACACACACACACCAGCAGCAGCAGCAGCAGGAAAAAGGAAAACACCAGAGCCAAGAATCCAACTGAAGGTATTTGTTTCCATTTCCGGCTATTTGGCAAAAGACGAGACAAGATAAATATGTGATTCCTTCACACGCGCTCCTCTTGCCTCTTTTTCTTTGACTTTAAATTATTGAACAGAGCGAGTGGAAGGCCTCTGCAGGGTTCATATTGAGTTTTTACCCACTTTCCCCACATCTGTTCCTCTTCCTTTACACACACACACACACACAGGAAGAGATCCACACTCGCACACATCACATGACAACACGGCTGTCTGAAAACCCGCCTTTGAGCTCTGGAAGGAATAAGCGAGACGCAGGTACAATCTGGTCAGACTCCGCTGGGTGTGCACATGCACATGCTAACGCTGCTCTGCTAGCACGAGCAGCACCAGGCGCCTCAGGGCCCTGACAGAAGAGATATGACACATTTAAAAAAAAAAAAAAACTAAAAGAGAGGGGGGAGAATGAAAACAACTTCCCCCCGTGAAGACGAAGAAAGCCTGTGTTTTACATCTTTTTCACAACGACAGCTTCAGGGACAGTTTATAAGCGAGCGATGACGATACTTTGACACTGTCAGCTTCTGACACTGACGTTAGCCGGCGAGGAGTCGCTGCAGCAAAGCGGCCTGCTCTTCTTGTGTTGATCCGTGTGTGTGTGTGTGTGTGTGTGTGAAGATACAGTAGGTCTTTGTGTGCGACTGGATGTCTAGAGGCCTTTATGATAATGAACACGAGGTCTTCCCCAGCTAAAACACATCAATAAATAAAACATAGGAACTCCTCCATGTGGTTGATCCGCACACCGCAAAGACACACGGGCCCCTTTCAGCTCACTGCCACTTTAAGGCAGCGGAGCGTAGCTGTGATACAAATACACCATCATAAACACTTAAGATGAACAATCCACCTGAGACCGAGAAGCAGCCTCTTTTATCCACGGTGAAGGAGAAATATACATAATTAAGAGAGGAAAGTGTAAAGATATAATTGGTACGTTGTTGATAATCTTGATTACCATTATTAAGTAGTTTTTAAAGATACATGACTCTGAGCCATATTTAGAGGAGCTGACTTATTCATCAAGCAGCTGTTTGCTGTAGCTCTACAGAGAAATGCAGAAGAAGAGGTGCGGTGGTAGCTCATGTTCGAGGAGAGGATTTATTGTTATTTATGCTGAATTAATCATGTTGATTAAAAGAGACGTTGGAGCGAAAACTGTGAAATGTGCTGCAATTAATCTGAGCATATGTGAGGGTATAATCAGAGAAAAACTGAGCTGACAGCCAGAATAAACACAATCAAACCCGTTAATAATCACCGGCTACATGAAACTAAATTTCTGATATTGCACCAACACAGAAGTTCCCGTTATGTCGTCATCATCCGTGAAAAAGCTCTTTGTTTCTTTGTGTTTTCGCTGCGCCTGCAGAGGTCAGCTCTCAGGTCTTACCCTCAGGTAGAAGGTTCCGCTCTCAGGTGCAGACGACCGTCCAGAGCCCTGCTCGGCACCGCTCTCCTCACCCCCCTCCTCCTCCTCCTCCTCCTCCTCCCTCTTTAAAACCGTCCTCAGGCTCCACCGCTGCTCTTCAAACACTCCTTGAAACAAACACAGGAAAAAAAAAAAAAAGAGAGGATTAAACATTGATTAGTGAGAAAACATTGGTGGGTGTTTATTTCCAGAGGCAGAATATTTGTAAGAAGAAGAAAAATATCCTAATGAGTCTGTGAAAAACTGGGTTTGAAAACATAAAACAAGATATTAGTGGACAAATTATTACATATTTAATCAGCGATAATCAGCTTTTAAGCTTTATTGATCGTTAATTGGTGAAAGAAAGTCATCAAGATGTAAAAATCAATGATTTCAGATCAAAGAAAAAGAGACTGGAGCCAAAAACTGAAAACATGCACAAACCCACTGAAGTGATGAACTCGTGAATGTTTTCACCTTTATTTTCACTTATAATCAGCAATTTGTCTCAAATTCAATCAATGCTAACCTGCAACCATCAAACATCCAGGATGTAAAGGACACAAAATTCACCTCCTACGTCACACATCATGTACTATACACCCAAACAGCAGCATTAAAGGGCGTCCAGCAGATCTGACTGCTGTGCTCTGTTTGTAATCATAGTCATACTGCCATCCTTTGGTAGAAACTCATATTACAACAACTGTACAGAAGGGGAACCGAGTAACACACTCCCAGTTTGACTTTAACTGGTTCAGGGAGTCAAAATGTCAAAAATCTGCAGAGCTTTACGAGGTTTAACTTCCTGCTCAAATAGGAAGCGTAGGACACACTAACACGTCTCAATCTGATAAAAGTTTACACTTAAGGTGTTGTTTTTACTTCCAGTACTCTTCTTCTGCTGAAATTAGCATCATCAGCGAGTCACATCTGAAATTTCTCATCCATTGTGGTTTCCTGCGTCCCCTAAGGCGACGTTGCAAACACATATCTGAATGTAGCGTCACTGAAACGTCGTCTTCAATCTTTCTTTTCTTTCTCTTAAACAACAATGACTCTTTAACAACTGCTCAAACTTGTTTGTTACACACATGGTTATCATTGAGGGTGAGGAAATTTAATACAGCAGATATTCAAGCTCATAGTCTCTGTACGACACGCCGAAGAGTGATGAAAGATAAACTGGAGCCACTTTGAGAAGCTTTATAAATGTTATGATGATGGAAGGAGTGATTCTAACATCCCGACCAATTTAGGAGAAGAAAATGAGGAAGAGGAGAAAATGTGGGTTTTATTTGACTCGTGTTTAATCTGTCTTTATGATTTTAGTTTGAAGTGCAGCATTTTTTCCCATCAGCGTCATAAAGTCTTTTTTGACTGATGCTGCACTTTCTGCAGAAGAGCTACAGCTCTCTGTCATGTGACTGCATCCCATAATGCACTGCAAGAGCTATGCATTCACAAAGTGGTTCAGGCTCATGTTATTTTTATTTAAAGAGCATGTTTATGATGGCTGCAGTCTTTCACTAAGAATTACTGCATGAAAGAGGCTGTATTTATTGCATTTCTACTGAGACGTGTCTGATTGGGTCTCTGCTCCTGACTGTGTCATATTTCAGTCTGTTTATGTGGAAAAGCTTCTGTTATTATCATTCCAATAAATGCATTTGGTTAAAAGATTTTGCATCATTTCCTGGACAGCTTCAGCTAAATGCAACATGTGAGGAGCTGTTAAAACAGCCTGGGTCTTATTATTCATGCATTCCAGTTTATTTTCATTTACACTGTTTGTTCATTTTTCTGTTTATTATTTATTAAGACCTCTATCTCATTGACATGATAAATAGTTTCCATTTAAAACTTTTTAAAAATGTTTTCTGCCCCCTTGAGGATTATCAGCCCACTGCAAGCGGCTGAAGTTTCATTTTGGCCTCTTTTTAAAACAGCCGCTCTCAGGAAATCATCCACACACTTTTTTTTCTTCAGGACAATCATAACTATTTTTTAAGAAGTTGCAGGAAGAATAACGTCTAAATTGTTGCTTTTAAAATAAGCATTGAAAGAATGCAAAAAACTTCCCAAAACTGCCCGATGTGTCAAATATGATCCCCCAAAAAATATATTATAAACAAATATATGGTAATATTATTGGGGGATTTTGTTAAAAGGATCAATGAACATCTAGGTTCCAAAAAATTAGAATTTTCTGGCTGTTTTCTTTCTTTTTTTTTTTTTTTTTGATGGGTCAGGCTTTACAGGGTTAAACTTTGGCTGTATGTTCTCCACAGGTGGTGAAGGCACCACTTAGAAAAACGTCTTAAAATATTTAAACTGTTAAAGCACCAGAACAGACTGTTTTTTCCCTTTAATCTATTAATTTATGTAATTTTTTGCACGAAAATTCATGAAAATATTGTAGAAAATGTAAAAGCAGCTGTTTCTTGTGTCCTCTCTAGTGTCTGGTCTGACATCGACTGTTACGCTTCACTGATTCAGGAATCAAAGTTAGTATATTTAATACTTCTGTCTTGTTTCTGATGATCTTGTTTGTTTTTGTAGATCTTGAGGAGACATTAATGTTAGTTTCAAAGTGTTCAAGTTTATCTGAGCAGGTTGAATTAATTTGAGGAAAAGTGCTTTTTCCTGTGCAAACTTTCAGTCGTTGATATGAACTCCAGACTCATACATTCACAGGCTTCATGCATGTGCAGAAATGAGGCTAACAAGTTAAAAGCTTACACTGCTAACACACAAAGACCCATGGCCTGGCAGCACCCTGCATGCAGCAGTTAGTGCAGCACTTTATGGGAAACGTGGAGCTGATTTAATTGTGCATCTGGTGTTGGACAGAGCAGACGCTCATACAGCGGTTTAATCCGTTAATGGTTGTTATAACAAGCATTTAACTTTAAAATGATGTGTCGGCATAAAGTAAACCCGGGTTAGTCAAAGAGTTTAGAGTCTGGAGCTCATGTAAAGTTTACATTTTTGCAGCTTTAGCTTCATTTCTCTCCACTGTGACTCAAATCCCGGGCATGAGACGTCTCCAGAAGCATTGGAAACACATCAGTCATGTAATAAATATAGTTTTTCTTTTTCCCTCTTGAATTTGTCCCCTGAATTTCCCTCATATTTACAACAGATTAGAAGTGAGCTGGGGTGAAATTTGGGGATTGAAGCGTGCAATCGGTTGCAATAGCAGAACTGGCAAAGAGGGGGGATCTTTGAGGAGAAACAGCCTCCTTGTTTTAGGAAAGATCAGATGAATCTGTGAAATCTGGAAAAGCTGAATTGTATTAATTTTTAAGTGTGTACACATTAGTTAGAGGCAGGCCGTGTTTGGGGTGTTTATACTGAGCAGGTTAAGTCACATTTAAAGCACATTACTGTAATAATCCAGCATGCTGTGATGGTGAAAGCAGCTATTTTAAAGTGATTATTAAGTGTGAGAAGAAGGAGAGAAACCCGACTCACATCCTGGCTGTGCTGGTGAAAACGTTGGACTTTGTGTAGCCGAGCGGAGGCCTGACTAGAATAATGAGTGCCTAACGTCTGGGAGGCAGGCCGAGGGTAGCTGACTCAGAAAGCGGCCATGTTTAGGATATTGCCATGATTGAAACCAGATGGTACAGGGAAAACACACACTTTTCATTTTTCATTACGCTCTCGTTTGGTGAAAGACGTCCTTTAGACACAATGAACGAGGCTCAGAACGAGTTCTCTGCTGTGGAAACATTAAGAGTGAAATCATGTCTGTAATTAACCCGGCAACAAACGACCGACCCTGATGAAAAATGAACGATAAATCAGACAGAGTTCATTCTACTCAGTGAGGGAATCAAACGCCTGGACAAGAACAGAAGAACATGGTGGAAAAGAACCCAAAACCCTGTAACAGCACGTAATGTGTATGCTAGTGCACATACAGAAATGCTCCCTCAGGGCCAAGAAGATGGTTTGGCAGGGGATCACGAGGAGCAGGTCAACACGAGGAGCCGGGGAAGGCGAGGCGAAGGCGGAGGAGTCAAAAGCAAACCCAGAGAAGTCTTTGAATCCGGTGGAATTCCTCTCCTCCTCCTCCTCCTTCACGGCTCCTCTGGGAGGCGTCAGGAGCCTGTGGAGAGAGCGAGGTAAGACGGGGACTGTCAGGAACAAAGCTCCAAATTCACATGATATGTTTAGCTAAAAGGGTGAAAGAGAAATGAATCAAAGCTTGGCGGGATCAAAGAAACGCAACAATAAAGTCAAGGCGGTTGCCATGGGACCAGCAGGAGATGCATATCATTTATAAGTTGTTCTGGAGCTCTGTCAGATGTGGAGGGAATTGATTGTTATTGTTTGGAGGATGATTTGCTGCTGGAGGGGGTTAAGAGCAAGGGTTATCATCGCACAGTGAGAGGAAGATATCTACCCGCTTGTTTTTAACAGCACACGTCTGTGATCCGTGTCAGAGGCCACCGCCGGAGCACCTTCAACTCAGGATAACAGACGACGAGACAGACACAAAGACAACTTTGTCAACCCCATAAATATCTCGCCGGCACCAGCCATTGATAGGCTAAACATTTGTTTTGCATCTTACACTGTCAGAGGTTACAATCACTGTAAGTGTTTGAATGTGAAATCAAACAGACCGGAGCTGTTAACGGGAGGCTTTCATTTCCCTTCATGCAGAGAACGTTTCAAAAGAACAAGCAAATCAGGGAACATTTTGTTTTTATTTTTCACTTTTTAATTCCTGAGCAGGCGACGTGAACTCAATTACAAAAAGACCAAAGTCTCTCTTTGCCTGCGTGTTAATCCACACGAGAAATTATCTTTTTCCACCAAACTATAAAATCATCAACCTGAAAGCCATGAGGAGATTTTAACCACTTATAATACAGATTAAAATTAATGTTTACCATAAGCAAAACATCAGCAGGGAAATGTTGCTTTTTAAGCCTTTATTCTGTTCCTATGGTGACTTTGTAGTATCTTTAAATGATTTTAAGCTCATAAAAATCCTTATTTTTCTCTCACTGGTGTTTTTAGGAAACTCTTATTTCAGCCATCTTTGTTTTAGCTGCTGTCTCTTTAAGGCTCCCCTCTCCACAATCTCCCTTCCCTCTGATTGGCCAGCCCTCTGGAGACCTGTAGGGGGAGTTATGTGCAGAACTTGGTGTTTGAGGCCCACCCCTCCAACATCTCATAAACCAGTTAGGAGCTCCTGATTTGAGTCTTGTTAAGATTTTGTGCTATTTTTAAAAAAAGGGTTTAAAACTCTGTTAATTTTGTCTTAATTACTAAGAATTAATGGAGTTTCTATTGGTGCAGAAAATCAGCCAGTTTGATTGACGTGACAGAGGAGCATGTTGTTACATTTTTTTTTAGTATATGCCTGCTAGTGAGTGCATGAGTGTGAGTGTATGTGAGTGTATGTGTGTGTATGTGTGTGTTGGTGCTCGTGCAGAGATGAGACCCGTCTGTCTGCTGCTCTCTCAGATTGCACCCATGAGAGATCCCAAAATAACAACAAAGAGCCCTCAGTGGGTCGGATGAAAGCCCTGTCACCAACCATTTCAGCTCAGCGAGTCTCCTCCCTTACTGTATCTCTGAATGACACCTCATGCATCACGCAGAGACAGGACGAGGAGACAGGCGCAGGGTCTGACCGCAACAAATACCTCCATATGTTAATGAGGTTGCTGTTGGCTTTTAGCAGAGGCTAAACGGATTCTGAGTGTTTGCAATTCTGAAGCTCGTATTTTTTTCAATTCAGTAATAGAAGCTAAAAGTTATGAGGGATTAATAACACGGTCAAAACCTGTATGCTGCTTTTTAGAAGCATGTTTAAATTTCCCAGTATTTTAAGTATGTTTTCTGTATGCATGCAGCTTAATCCAGGTAGTTTCAACTTGAGGTAAGGAGGTGATTAGCCTAGCTTAGCATAAAGACTAGAAACAAGGGGAACAGCTAGCATTGCTGCACTTATAAAGATTTAAATGACACTTTCAAACATTTTAGATGTTTAAAATGTAAAACTAAGCAAAACAGTAAAATTAAATTTGTACTTGACCAAAATATATTTTTCATGACTTAAAGCTCAATCTGCTATAAATTTTGTAGTTTTATTGGGAGGACTAGCTCAAAACTGTAATTTACAACCAAAATATGAAGAAACAGTTATCATCAGCAGAGGCTAAAGAGGTGATTAGCATAGCTTAAAATAAAGACAAGAAACATTTGGAAACTGTTAGCATAGCTCTTTTAAAGGTTCTAACTGTCATCTTTTAACACCACTTTTGTAAGTTATTTGTTATTTATTTTGTCACGACATAGTTACCAATCAATGAGCAACCAAGAAGAAGCTACACCAAGATATAGGAAACTGCTAACATTTCTTCATCACAAACCCAAAGTGAGGCCTTCAACTTCCTCCAGAGCTCTTTTGTAACTTAAGTTTAAATCAAAGGGGACCCAGGATGAATCTCAGAAGCACTCCAAACCTAGTTTTTCTATTTGCAGTTACCCACTTCCTTGCAGAAAAATAAGCATGGAATGTTTTCATGTGACGTCATCAACTCGAGATCTAATCGGTCAGACTAAGAATAACATCTCAGATGCTTTCAACTACCAAAAATGGTCGAACCGCAGAGATTGTGGCTAGCTAAGCTCCACAAGGATGTCTAAGGTAATAATCTGTACAATGTTTGAGTTTGTTCACAACATTTCTTGTCAGGTAGGTCATATTCTCTGTCCATAGCATCTTAAAACCACGTTTTAGTAAAAGTAAATATATTCTAATAGAATATTACTTTGACTTAGAGGTACTAAAGTAAAATTCAGTGTTTTTTTAAAGGGCTGGAAAGTGAGCCTTTCCTAAGAGAACATCATTTATTTCATGGATCCCCTTCCTCATGAAAAATACAGCAGTAACATCTCTGTTTTCAAAGCTTTGGGTAGATGATGGTGAAGATGCTAACTCCTCGTATGGGTCTCTCCTGCCTATTAGGTGTAGTTTTTCCAAAATGTCTCTTTTACTTGCAGAAAGTGATAAGTGATAAGAAATAAATAATAATAAATAAGTTTTAGTGTGCTGTATGTTTTTCCACATTGGTGGATATGACATCTTAAAATCATAATTTACTGTGCGTTTAGCAATTACTTTCCTGTACCTCCGATATGGTCACGCATCCGGGTATCTACCTAAATCTTGACATCAGTGCAAACACTGGATTATAAATGAAACATAAAACGTTGGACTTTTGTTTCTGTATCTCAAAGCACGACACTTGTATTTCCAGAGGCAGTCTGATTATTTTCTTACTTTTTTGCTATTAAATACAGAATTCCATGTAGTTAGAATCCCTCTTATGCTCGTTTTCAATAATAATAATAATAATAATAATAATAATAATAATAATAATAATAATAATAATAATAATAACGACCAGCGTCAAATTAAGAGACTTTTTTCGGAGTTTAGCCTCCCCCATCACCTCCCCGCCTGTTCCAAGCTACTCACAGTCCTCCTTGCTCGCGCCACTGTCTCTCCCAGCTGCAGCTGCAGCCAGAGCAGACGACTGCACGCGAGTCAACCGCGCGAACCCGTCACTGGCAGATCCCAGGAAGGGATATAAACATATAATTTTATGTCTAAAAACAATCACTGTCACTTTTGCAGGTCAAAAGCCCGTCCGAAAGAATTTCATTTATAACGTATTTACTTTTTTTTTTTTCCAACTTCAATTTTTTTGGCCCTCCCACCCGATGACGTCGATAACAAATATATGCAAATGTCCAATTATGGCATATTAGGCGATGGCGTCATTTAGCGGGCGGGAATACAGTAACATAAACCGGCACCGATTAATAAATAATGACAATTTGAAAACATTTATCTTTATTAAGAATGGGTCTTAAAAAAATAAACTGAAAAATGTAGTTTTCCTCATCTAGCTCTGAAGAATATCAGCAGCTAGAGATGACGTGTCCTCTCAAACAGGAAGTTAAAGGGATAACTTCA
Organism: Labroides dimidiatus; assembly: GCA_030710495.1. Lineage (NCBI taxonomy): Eukaryota > Metazoa > Chordata > Actinopteri > Labriformes > Labridae > Labroides > Labroides dimidiatus. The sequence goes on along the minus strand of CM061160.1, from coordinate 24,900,351 downwards.
TGAAAAAAGTTTGTTTTGTGCTAATCTAACAAAACTTCACTGCTGGAAAAGTTATCAGGAACTCCACTGGTTCTTCACAATGTCCTGAACATTTAAGTCTGAAGTACAGTTGACAGAAAGTCAGTTATTATAAGTAGATGATTATTTACTATCTGTGACAGATTGCATTACGGAAGACACTGCATCATTGTCAATACAGTTTACCTCAGAGGCCTCTAAAACTGAACTTATTATCTTATAAAGTGTTTGTTTGTGCTTCAAATAATCATGTATGGATGGAAGTATTTCTCTTAAAAAGTAGAAGTGTTGCTTTGAGGAGTCAGAAAGTGAAACAAATGAAGATCACTTTGATAATCCCAGGCTGTGAGATAAAAGGAAACATAAAGCAAGAACGAATATCCGCTGAATCACTGAGTGTATATTTCACTAATCTGATACACCAGCATAAAGCCTGTTTCATGAAAAGTAGCCTCACTCTTTTAAACAGTCCCAATCCTCTGTGAAAATCCCTCCATGTTCTACAACTGATGTCAGTCCAAAAAACTACAAACAGCCGAGAAGGACTCCATTGTTATTTCTAACTGGTAGAAGCCCTGAGGTTATTTTTCCTCTGCCTTGAAACAAATCAATGAAGCACAACTCACTTTGAACAATCGCACATTTGCTGAAATCAGATGTGGGCTGAAGAGCCAGCCATCATCGCCCTTATTCTGTTTGTTGACAGAGAGGCCTTTGATAAACAAGCCGCGTCTTTGAAACAGGTGCCCGAGCATGAGTTCAGTTTTGAGAAGCAATTCAGGGAAAAAAAAAAAAAATCATCTGATTAGAGAATGTTTGTTATTCTGCATGCAACCATTTGATTCTGTGTTTCCTTCCCAAAGTCACAGAGATGCTTCGGGTATAAACAGTGATGCTGTTTGTTTCTTCTTGACTGAGATGACACAAGAGTTTGACATGGGTATTAGCAAAAACTCAAATATCTCAGCAGGAAAATCATCAGTCTTCTGCTGTCACTTTGAAGTGTGTCAACAAACAGAAGCAGAAAAGCTCTGCGTGGAAGTTTCTTTGGTCAATGTTGCTCTCTAGTGGTTGCACTTGAAGTTGCATGAAGCACAAAGCAAATGTAAAGAAACCCCCCAAAAGTACCTCTGATGACTCTTTGTGCTCATTATTATTTTAAAAACGTGGATTACATCACCGTATTTTGAGGGATGGATGGACTTCTCTTCTGAAATGTGGAAAAAGTGAAGCCATTCTGTGTTTTTCTTCAACAACAAACACAACAAACAGTCCCCCTGGTTCCCAAAGACTTCTTATCCTCCCCATCCACATGTGGAAGTGTTTTCAGATTCGCTATCTTCTAGCAGCAAATGGTCTTAAATCAGTCATTTTAATATCAAAGCACTTAACACGAGAATGATGATTACTTGCAGGTGGATATCCGTGCTGCTTGTCAGGACTGCATTTGAAGAAAATGACTGAGCTCTTATCCGACACGTACAGTACAGCCAGTGTTCAATGGGCAAGATCACATTACAGAAGATTACTTTGGAGTTTGAGCAATTTTCCTAAATTACACCGGCCTTTGGTCTCTGCTAAACTTGATTGACTTGAATGGTTTTCATTAGACAGACTCTGCAGAGGGTTTGCTGTTGATGCTCGAACACAATAAGTCGAGGGTGAGCGGGTGCAGATGGGACTCGGGGAGTGAGGGGGTATGCAAATGCTTTTATTGGAATGCTTTGTCATGTTTTAACGGAACACAGACTCGTCTGTTTTTTCGCCATCCACCAAACTGCTCCGTGAATCTGAATTTATTGAACTAACAAATACTTTCACAATCACTCCGTGAGGGAAGTTTGATGCCTCCTGACTGTGTTCACGATACAACAAACCTCTCATGGTTCAAACCTCACGCTCGACTTGAACTCCAGTCCACCCTCCCCCTGTCTCTCCTCGTCAGAAGAGTGAAATCTGAGTAATAAAAATCAGTTAGATGTCACAATAAGCCGGAGCTCGGACTGACAGGAAAATCGCTCTGAATAACATGACCACCCTCATTACCATGCTAGGAAAACACTCAGAGACGAGTCCAAGATGAAGAGCTCTCCTGATGGACTTTCAGTGTCAGAGGGAATGAGAGATATTTATCCTGGCTGCAGATATTCCCACACTCCCATCAGCTGTTTGAAACACGGCCTTAACCCTCTCAGGCTCTTTAAGTTTTTTAATTTAAGTTTTAGTAACAGGAAAAAATCTGATATTTGGGGGAAATTATCCTATGGAGTAATAATATGCGATTCTGACCTTTTTAAAATATAGGCAAAGCAGCAGATAAAGCATGTGGCATTCATTGGTACCTGTCCGGCTCCACGTTGCAAATCTGGAACACTGAAATAAAGCTAAGAGGAGATAAAATCTACTAATTGGCATGTACTGTATCTATAAATACTCAGGATTCATCTTATGCAGTTTTGGTTTCAAATTAATGGAGGTTAGTAGTGAAACTTACATGAAATTGATGGCTTGAAAATCTGTGTCAGGGAAACCAAGGAGGCAGCCATGTTCAAAGTGACACAGCTCTGCCAGTTGGTGGGATAGAGGAAAACTGTTTGTTGCTAATGTACAACTCCTGCACAAGTCCTGCAGTGGTACTTCTGAGTAAAAAAAAAGGCTACTTAAATATGGATATGAAGTATTTAGCTAACTAGCATTTAGCTGTTGCAAATCTGCAACGCCCGCCTGGAGAGGGTTAAAGCTGGAGACAGCAGAGACAGAGAGGGAGCTTCAGACACACGTGAGACACACGTGAGACACACGTGACCGGTTTCACAGTCACATAAACTATAATCAGGACATGCATCAGACTTTAAACGTTCAAAACATCTCTTTAAACCTCATCATGAGCTATAAGAAACAAGCCGTTTTGAACTATCTGCAGGTAAGTGGCGCCACCTTGAGGAGGTTTACTGACACAACAAGCAGATAAAATACTGAGCATGTCTTTAAACTGCAGGACGAATGTTTGGGAAACAGTTTTTCAGGAGATGTTTTTGTTTCACTTTATCAGATATTTAATATTTGTCACTTTGTACACATCATTCAAGTTGTTTTGCATGTCTGTTTGCATTTATTTCCATCTTTAAAGTTATTTCAGTGTCTTTGCAGCCATGTTTAATCACTCTTTAGTTGTTTGGTGTCATTATTTGATGAATTTCAAACATTTTCATGGCTGTTTTTTGTATTTTAGGTGTTTTGCATTTCTTATTGATCATGTTTAATCTCTCTGTGCTCGTTTCTTTTTATTTGTAAAGATTTCTAAAACTCTGTGGATGATTTACACATCTTTAAAAATTTGACATCAGGTTATCTGTGTTTTTGTGACTGTTTTCCATGTCTTTGTAGTTAAATTGTACAACTGTTTAGTAGATTCTTGTATTGTTTCCAGGATTTGTCGTTGATATATTTGTTCTTTATGGAGAGAAATGTTAACAGCAGGTCAGGAAATCATCATTTTATTTAAATTACATTTTGTTTTTTCTGATTTTTAATCTCGTACGGATTATTTTGCAGAGGACGAGTGAACAGACTTTTGTCACATGATGCAATATGAGTTTTTACGGTTGAACGTGCTGTTGTGAAACGGTGCTTTGATGTAGTTAAGAGTTTAAACATTTGGACAGTAATGCGGGTTGAACAAGTTTAAAAAGTTCAAAAAAACGAGTTTCAAACTTAAAACAAAATTCCAGACCCATCGTTCAGACTGAGACGAACGCTCCACCCTCTCTTCAGAGACCGTTTGACGGGTCGTCACTGGAGAAACTCCCTCATCCCTGGCAATGAGGCTCAAACTGCCGATAAAACTGACGAGAACATGAAGTCATGTAGAAGAATGACATCTCTTCACGGGAGAGGTCTCTGCTTAAATCTGATCATTTCTCTTTAATCATCTCTCTGCCATTGCATCTGCGTTGCATCATTTTGATACGACACTTCAGAGTGTTTAAGAGGCAGGATGCACTCTGACATCATCCAGCTGACCACGGGGTGAGAGTTTTAGGAGCGAAGACGCAGCAAACTATCAGAGAGTCAAACCCGATCATAGAGGCAGAAGAATCAGAAGCATTTGTGAAGTTAAAAATAATAAAAAAAACACCAAATAATGAAAATGATAGGTCTGGTCCTGATGGTGAAAGTATCCTCTGACCCCTGATCAGATGATCCGTCCCTTTACAAAACCACCAAAAACTGTGACGTGCTTTTTATTCACATGCTACATCTTAACAGAAAGAAGAGCATCCAGGAAGTTCCCCGTGTGAACCAAGCGTGTGTCCCCAAATCCGTGTCCGCTCAGTAAGTCCACGTACTGTCTCTCTGTCCTCTCTCTCCCCTCAGTCTGGGCGAGCATGCTCAGAGACTGCAGGGCAGGGTGGGCTCTCCGTCCATCCACTGTGGTCTCAGCGATGAGCACAGCACACCCTGAGAGCAAACACGAGAGACCAACAAAAGCTTTGAGTATCTGATAATCAGAGTAAGATCCAAAACCTCAAGGATGAAGAGACGCAGACACGTGAACCTGAGAACTCTTTATTGTTTCACTGATGCTACATTAGAACATCCCGTTAACCTTAATCCTGATGAAGATGATTTATGTTTAGTTTAGTTTAGAGTTGATTTATCGGATCTTCAGCGTAGCGTTGTTGTCAGAGTCTTTGAGCGGGCCGTCGTTCACTCCTTGATGCACAGCAGAGCATCCAGCAGGTTGTCCGTGTGTCTGACGCGTGTCGTTCTGAACCCGTGGCTCTTCAGCAGCAGACTGTACTCTGTGCTGCTCCTCTGTTTCCCCACGCTCATGCTGAGGGCCTGCAGCAGCCCGCGGCTCGGACCGCCTCTGTCGTCATCCAGGAAGATCTCGCTGAGCAGGAGGCCGCCGCCTTCAGAACAGGATGAAGGATCCCGTAAGAATTCTCTCTCCTTTGTTGGTTAGTTATTGGCTATGGTTAGTCGATTTTACGGTTAGTTTTTGTCTTGAAAAATTAAGGAAGTGATTTTTTTTGTTGTTGTTGTTGTTGTTGTCAGTAAATTTTGTTGCACGACACCCTGATCATTTATTCGGTTTGGAGCAAGAGGTGATGATTTGTGACGTCTTTGTCATGAGTCATGCATATTTTGCAACAAAGATTTTTAAGTTAGAGGAGTGCAACATGTTTGATATAAAAAACACGTGAAGGAAAAGACGAAATAAATCAGAGAGGATGTGCACCCAGAAAAGTAACGATACGCAACGATTTCAAATTCTGAGCATTTGAATATTTCATCCCATCAAATTAATTTTTTTTGCAATTTAAGACACTTGAAAATTTGGTTTGAATTGTTTTGGGATTCAAAAACCATGAAGAGCTTTTTAAATGTTACCTGGTCGACACGCATCAGAGATCCTCTTCAGCAGAACGTTCACCTTCTCATCAGGCCAGTCGTGGAGGATTCTCGCCAGGATGTACAAGTCAGCTTTGGGCAACTCGTCTTTAAAGAAGTCTCCTGAGATTAAAAAAAAAAAAAAAGAGTTACTGATAAAGTTTCTGAAACAGAATCAGCTTTTCCTGCTCTCACAGCGACGATCGAAGTCGTGTCTTTGTGCAGATACACGAACTGACCTGCCACAAACGTCACCCTGTCGTCTTTGTGCAGAGGAGGGAAATGCTTCCTCATCTCAATGACGGCAGGAAGGTCGAATACCGTCACAGACAGATCAGGATGGGCTTTAGTGAACTCGAACGCCATGGCACCGGTGCACCCTGGGAAAGAAAACAGAATGATGTGTAAAGGACTTTATTACCCTGTGTTTTTAGGATCTTTGGCTCCTCCTCTTACCTCCAAGGTCACAGGCTGTTTTAAAGCTGGAGAGGTCAAAGGCTGTTGCAACGTCTCTCCCTGTGACTTTGGTGATGCTGTGCATGGCGTTCATGAACCTCAGTTTGGCCTCCTGGTTGTAGTAGAAAAGATCCTTCATGTGGAAACAAATGAAAACTGTTAAAAACTCACGTTTCCCCACCTGTGTCCCCGTGAGGCCGACCGATGAGCACCTGAAACATGTCCTTCGACATCTTTCCGAAGGCCTTATCGTGCTGGCTGCTCCCCTCCTTCACCGCGCTCTCCAGGTGGGAGAAGAGATGCCAAATGGTGCGGTCACAGTGCTGGATGTATCCATGCAGGGAGAGAGGAGCGTCTGACAGGAGGTAACGTGAGGACAGATCTGTGTTCTCATAAACCGGCTTCTGGAAATCTGGAAACAGGCAGAATTTAAAATAAAATTACTGAGTAACTCGATAAATATGGGTGCTTATGTGATAAAAACAAAGATTAAAGCTCGATTACTTTGTTCTTTGGTCCGTAACAGACCCAGAGACACGCAGGCTTCCAGCAGACACACAGTCCCCTTCACTGAGGCTTTCATCTCCTGAGCGACCTGCTCGGCATCCAGCCCCGGTTTGCTCTGCAGCAGGTCGAACACACCCAGGCTGGAGGCTGTAAACAGAGTCTGGAGCAGCGAGAGAGAGACGAAATACATGCAAAGGAAAGTGCAGTTAATTCATACGCACCTGATGTTAGATTTAAGACTTGATTTTACAAAACAAAAAGAGTGCATTTCCTGTTTGCACCAGTTTCGCACCAACAGACCGTCTCTCACTCGGATCAGGAGGGATTGTTTTTAATCATTTAAACAGAGATCAAAACTTCTGATCGTAATAAACATCATCCTGCATGTTTAAACCTCAAAACCTCACTTATCAACATCTCACATCTGGTTCACTCTGTCAGGAAACAAACAAAGTTTCAAGAAGTGTCGTAATAATCTCACTTTGACTTCCTGAGATTTTTTTTTTTTAACCTATTGTGGTGAAAAAACCACATCATTCAGTTTTCAAACACTTTATTTGAACTAAAGACGTAAGAGCAGTTTTCTAAAGAAGCTTCAGAGGTGATACTTTCAGTCTTTTCAGCTGAAGTCTGAGAAAAAGTGGGGCCAACACAGCAGAATTAATGCACGATTCCTGTAAGTCTGAGTGAAATCCATCTCATATCCTCAAAGAGTCGACAACAAAAGAAGTCTTTTCTTTGTCTTTTTTATTTTTTATTGTATCAGTTTAATAAATTGTATCAGTTTAATGGTCACTGAGGATAATCCCAGTAAAATGATATGAAGATAAATAAATTTCTGGAGTCATAATCAGATTTTTTTTTGTCTTTAAAGAGTCTGTGAGGACTCTCTGTCTGAAGTGGATCACAGCGACACCTTTAGGCTGGAATCCTGCGCACACTGTGGTGATGTCATGGCTCTTAACAAGGCGTGTGTTTGTTTTGGAGATGAATGGAGATCAGATCTTCTTTTTAACACTACTTTTCTTTGTTCAAGACGACTTTTTACTGGATACATCGTGAGGAGGTAAGGTATTTATCAACAGTTACACAGAGCTGCTGTTTGAAACGTGACAACAAGTAAACTTTGTCACTTTGTTCTGGAGTTTTGTCGATGGATATATTCTAGCCTTTAGCTTGTGTTTTAGCCTTTAGCCCATGTTTTAGCTTTTAGCCTTTAACCCTTGTTTTGGACTTCAGTACATGTTTTAGCCTTTAGCTTGTGGTTTAGCCTTTAGCCTTTGTATTAGCCTTTAGCTCGTGGTTTAGCCTTTAGCTTGTGTTTTAGCCTTGTAAGTCCTGGTATAGACCAAAATTGGAACTTGTGTTGATAGCTTGGGAGGTGTTAGCATAAGTTCCTGAGCTTATATTATATATATATATATATATATATATATATATATATATATATATATAAATAATATATATATATAAATAATATATATATAATATATAATAAATAATATATATATATATATATATATATATATATATATATATATATATATATATATATATATATATATATATATATATATATATTATATATATATATATAATATTATATGTCAATATAATATAAGCTCAGGAACTTATGCTAACACCTCCCAAGCTATCAACACAAGTTCCAATTTTGATCTTCTTCTTCTTCTTCTTCTGTCTGACAGTTCAGCTCGGGTGTCCACCATCCAGTGTGTCACTTTTGATTTGAGTTTCGATCATTCGTTCAGACATGTAAAGTTCATGTTTAAACTCTAATTACTGGTTCCGGTACCCGATATGTCAGCTGTATCCTGGAGATCTAAACCTCCTCCGTCTGCAAACAGCAACCAGCTGTTTGGAGAGACACAGGGTGTACATACCTGGGTGTGTCAGGACTGTCTGTATATTTTGAGGCAGGTAATATAGTAAACAAAGAGTGAGCAGCTCTTGATCCTGATCAAGCTGAACGACGTGTGTCTGGCAAATAATACGAGAAATTAAAGGCACGGTTCAAGTCCGACCTGTGGTGACTTTCCTGCACGTCCCTCCTCACTCTGACCCTGTTTCCTGCTCCATCCAATTACATTTTTATTCATATTTCATTTAAAATCTTTCATTTCTATGTTTTATTTGTGCTGTTTTTACTTTTTGTAAATTTAATCCTGATTTTATTTTGAAAGAGCGTTGCTTCCCTTCTTTCGTTGCTTTTTTGTTTGACTTTTTGAATGTTGCGCTGTTTGTTTTTTGTTTCGTTTTTTAGAGGGAACTTCTTTAATGAAATGAGATTCTTAATTTGATCACTAAAATGAAAACTGGAACCTTCGGGTGGCAGTGATGCAGCTTAATGGATGCAAGATAAGAAGAAGAAGGAGGAAGAAAGAAAATGACACTTTCATTTTACTTCCATCTTTACCTTTGAAGCTTTGAACCCGTCCAGCAACGCCATGATTTTCTTCAGGCCCTCTTTCTTGGGGTCACCGTCCTCCTGCCCTGACAGCTGCCCCCTGCTGGTCATCAGTGGTGATGTAGCGTCAGAGACGTCTGCCTGGTTAGACGAGCTGTTAACCGACTTCAGAGCGCTCTCAGCAGCTCCGGCGTCACCGCCGGTCCTCTTTACCTTGATGAGAGAAAGTCTGCTTATAAAGACTGGAAACGGGTCGGACTCGGTGCTCCCAGGAGGAGAACTCTCACCTTGTGGAGCGGGCTGGCTGAGGGGCTTGTCTTGTGGTGATGTGTGTGTTTGGAGCTGGACGATGAGGGGCTGTGTTTGGCTGCAGAGCTGTTTTCATCTACAGATGGACTTTCCCCGTCAGAGGAGGAAGTGGACTGGTTGTAAATTAAGTCGAGCTGTTTGCAGAAGCGGTTGAGAGGGAAACCCACAACATTGAGGAAGTCTCCGTGGACGCACTCCACCAACATGCCCCCCAGGGCCTGAATACCGTACCCACCAGCCTTATCCCTGAAACACATGCACAGATACTTCAGTAATTATTCAAATGTTTGATTTGTACGACACGCTTGAAAAGAAGGCGTTTAAATCAAACAGTGTGGTTCAGGAGGCTCAGATTCACCTCCTGCTGACATAATCGCCGTCGTCTGGGGCAAAGCAAACACAGTCAGGAACCAAAGTCCAGAAAGTAAACCGGTCCATCTGACCCATTAAAATGACCTCTATTGACAAATGTCCGGTGTGGTTACGACACGCGGTGAGTCAATCATTTTATGTGAAAGTTCAAGTCTTTAAACTCACATGGGTTCACCGCTGTTGATGTACTCCCACAGCATACTTTCTGACAGATCGGCAAACTTCACCTTCGTTTCTTCATAGAAGTCGACGAGCTGGTAGTCCACCTCTTCATCTGGAGTGAGACAGAAGAGACCAGTCCCATAAGGTGGTCCGACAGACCACGTTTCATAATTCCAGCCCTTTCGTACTTTCTCTATCCAGGAAACTCAGATCGTCTCTTTCTCTCTGACTTTCTTTCAGCATTATCGATGTGATGCATCACATCTATGTTCTTCAAACTTTCACAAAGAGTTTCAATATTCTGAAAAGTTTGCTCCAGTGAAAGTGAGTGACTTACTTTCTTTGTCATGGCAGAGGATTATGGCTACACCGGTGTAGACGCTGTGCTCTTTACCGCTCAGGCTGAAAGAGAAGAAGAAAAACAGAAACAATAAACAAGTCAAACCTCTGTTTGGTATTTAAAATAATAAAAATAAGATGAATGTTTCTGACCTCGACAGCATCCTGTAAGCGTCATGTTTGTCCACCGGCTTCTCCAGAATCAAACCATCAACAGTCTGTGGAAACAGATGCACTTATGCACGATGAAGTAAGAATATCAGAGTTTTTTTTCCTGTGCATCTTAAATACCCAGAGTTCTGCAGGAATCTGCAGCAGTTTGGAGGATGAGCTAACAGCTGGAACAGCAGCGTGAGCTAAAAGTGTGATTCAAACTAAGAAACAGTTCACAGTAAAATTCTGGTAAGAAGAAAAGAAGAAGAAGAAGAGGAGGAGGAGGAACTGTCACAGGCTGCAGACACAGAGGAAACAAATAAACTAAAGCTGGAGCAGAAGACAGAGAAAAGCTGAGGTGCTGTCTGTCTCTTACCACGATGGTGTCGGCTCCTATGACCATATCTGGAGTCTTCAGGTGTTTCTGGAGACGAGAAACCATTAATGACCCTTCAGCTGAGCAGGGAGGCCACGAAATTTACATGAAGAGGATAAAACAGGAGCATCACTCACAAGCGGCATCCTGCGGGCCACCTCCAAGGCCTTCTGCTTGGCCGTCTCCACCGCGTACTCATGAGGAGCTTTAAAGAGTCTTTTATCCAGAGTTTCTTTGAACCAGGACGGGACCACCTCAAACTTTAAGCCCTGAAACGTAGAAGAGGAGGAAGCAGAGCATAAAAACTTTTTCTCTTTACTTCTTAAGTTAAAAATCAAACTCGTCACAGTCTGCTCCCTCTGCTCTGAGACTCACCGCATTACGCAGGATGTCCTGCCTCCGAGGTGAAGCACTTGCAAGCACGACCAGTTTATTGGCGAGTTTGGAGATGACAGGGTTCAGCACCATGGTGTCCTCCTTTCTGACTGAGCCTGTCAGATAAAGAAAGTAGGTTAAACATTACAGATGTGCTCCACTTTATGTTGAAGACCGAGCATCTGTTCATCAGGTGATGGCAGCACTTCACTGACTGACCGACTGTGTCACACGATGAGATATCAGTAACTCATTTATTATTACTCATCAAGGTAAAGCACCAAACTCTCAGTTTCTCAGATTCTTAAACCTACCTCAGATGAAATGAATGCTGTAAATGAGAAGCTGAGTCGATTCTGGGAAAAACTCACTCCTACTGATCCTCTCTCTAAATCTCCAGGGAGGAAATCTCGGCTTACTTTCTGCTCACAATGTGTGATTTGTTGCTTCCAAAGTTTAAAACCAAAGTAGGAAATCTTTCTGCCCTGATTGTTTTAAATATTCTGCAGTTAATTTGACTGGACGTGCTGGACTTACCTTTATGCATTTATCCATTCATATATTCTCAGTGGTTTTAGTATGTCAAACCAAACATCTTATAACTTCAGTCCTGGAAGCCTGACCAGGGACAGGAGTTGCAAACCATCTCTAACACTAAACATGTTGAATATGTTACTGGAAGCTAACCTACGAAGGTTCTCTGAACGCAGCTTGCAGTTCAGCTTTCTGCTGACTCTTGAGTTCAACTCATTCTGTGTCTTCAGTTGAATGAATCCTCCTGTTTGACTGAACCACGAACGAACGGCTCAGTTTGTGTAACCTTAATGTGAGCAGCAGCTACAAGGACGCACTCATAAAAACACAGCTTTTAAAATGATAAACCGAACATTCGCTCAATCACTCATCTCACAGGTGCATCGTTCATCTCTTACCTGTTACCAAAGTCAGGAAACTGTGCAGGAGCGCTGCCGGCTGACACGACGAACGTGTCGACGTAACATCATGACGTTACACAACAGGGGCGGAGCCAACTGTCTTGTTGCCGGAAGAGGAGGAACGAATTCTTTTCAATAAAGGATATAAATTTGGTGTAATATTAAAAATAACAAACAAATTTTATGAAGTCTAATTTAATATAATTATATTCCTTTTAATTTTTTATTTATAATAACAGGACAGACATCAGCCCCATTTTTTAAACTTAATTTAAAAAAAAATACGATTTCTATAAATAATTCATCCGTATAAAAATAACAAGTCATCTATAAATATATATTTTATTTACCTTTAATTTAGTTTAACTTACATAGAATGCTTTATCTGTCGATCCTTTTACATATTATTAACTGAAATGTCAAGATGAAGCCATGGTTTGTTTTCTACATTCATAACTTAAATTTAAAAAATACATTTGTTTTTATTTTACTTATAAATTTCGAAGTAAAAACTAACCAACTGTTGACCCTAGTTACAGCTCCTTAAGACTGAAATTTTAATAATAGGATGATAATAATGTTTTAATAACACAAAGAAAGCAAAAGAAGAAAAATACATTATTATATTTTTCAAATAAAAATGAGAAAAAAAAAGAATAAAATACTACCACTTATAATATAAAGCTTTTACCCAACACTGCACAAAATAGGCCTACCTAAACCCTTAAACTCTGAAGATGTTGTTGCCCAGGTTTATCATAATATGACCCATGTATGATGACATTTGCATTGGTTATTATCCGACAACAGAATTTATCCTGAGAAATAGCATATCAATAAATATCTCTACTCTGGTTAAGTCCTTGCAGAAATAAAAGTCTCTCTCTCTCTCTCTCTCTCTCTCATATCTCTATAACATGTCCTGGCTGTGAAGACAGATTTAAGGCCTCGCAGGTTTTGAGAGTAAAAGGTCAGTGATTCCATCTGTTGCATCAAGGGGGAAAAAAACGACATTTACAGAAACTATTGTGTTAAAATTTGTAAAAAGTCAGAGAAGGTTTGAAAAATACAGGATTTATTTGCATCATATTTACAGTTGTGAATGCTTCACATTTCTTAATACAAAAAACAGTTTGTGAAAGAAAATATTATAAACATAATATGAATGCTTTTCAAAATGAAGCACAAGGTAATGCAGGAATAAAACACGATGAGGAAAAATCTGCTGATTTGCTCAGAAAACGACCTCGAAGAAGGAAACAGTTTGACTGACTCCATAAAAACTTTTGTTCTGAGGGTTTCACAGTTTTAGGTCAACTCTAACCACACTGTCTCTCTCTTCCTTTCCCACATCATTGAAACTCTTCACACTGGTTCGTCTCTTTTTTATGTGCTGTACTGTGGCATCAGAGTCACTTTACTGGGTTCTTTGTCTTGACCTTCAAAGGTGCAATGCGCCGAGTACACGCTCTCTTTGCACTCGTGCCTCACTGACTCGGCACTGCTCTGGCTCTGCAGATGCATTATGTGCCTCAGCTTCTGCCTGAAGTCTTTGGAGGCAAAGTAGTAAATGAAGGGGTCGAGGCAGCTGTTGATGCAGCTCAAACAGAGGGACATCTTGTAGGCCATGTAGAGAGAGCGGCCGTAGAAGAGTTTGGTGACACCGTGAGCCAGCAGCAGGATGTTGTTGGGAGCAAAGCAGAAAGTGAAGACCAGGATGACAACCACAGCCAAGCATATTGCTCTCTCCTTCTGCTTGGTCTTACAGTCACTGGCCAGTTTGCAAATCACTCTGATGTAGCAGAATGCCGTGACACAGAAGGGGAAGAAGAAGAGAAAGAACGTCATGCTGAACACAAAGGTCATCCACGCTGCCTTGGTAGGGAGCATTTCTCTCTTCAGCACGTCAAAGCATGTGGTTATCCCGAGTTCAGGGATCTCAAAGGTCAGATCTGTGATCATCAGCGGGTGCAGGACTGCCAGGACAACAACCCACATGAGGAGACAGCTCAAGACGGCCACAGACTTCCTCTCCCTGGTCTCTCTGAACAGCATGGGCCGGACGATGCCCAGGTATCGGTCGATGCCGATGGCCATCATGGTCAGGATGGAGCAGTACATGTTGGTGTAGAAGACCAAGGTGAGGAACCTGCAGGTGGGGACAGAGGAGTGATGCTTGGCAGTGCTTGTGACAGCAGACATAAAACAACATTTTAAACACAGTACCGGCACATCTCGGGTCCCAGAGTCCAGTGGTATCCTCTGAGCTGGTAGGCGATCTGAAAGGGCAGCGCAGTGCCGAGGGCCATGTCAGTGAGGGTGAGATGGATCATGAAGATGATGGAGGGACTCTTCGGGGACGTGCGGAAGATGAGGATCCACATGGAGAGGCTGTTTCCCAGCAGGTTGAAGATGAAGACGATCACATAGATGGCAGAGATGATGATGCCGGCCTTCCACTCCTGAAGCACGGCCATTGTGGCGTTGTCTATCTTGAGAGCGCTGGAGTTAGTCATCACGACTAAAGTGGAGTGGCTTCTCATCACCTGCACGGCAGGGATCATAAAAATGTTACTGTTCCTTTAAGAAATCTGATAAAAAAACTATTTAAAACTTGAACAATTTCCTCTTCTGCTGCTGATGTGAAACTGACAGATCGATCTGGAGGTGTGAGGAAGGTGTTCTAGCAGTCGGGCCTCTCTAACTCTTATGTTGTTGGCGTGCGACGGCAAGCATGTGTGTCGGGGTGGAGTTCTTCACACAGGAAGGGGACATGCTTGATCTGTGGTGAGTACCAACTGTCACACTGCGCCGCGCTGGTGTCACGTGTCCTAACGTCTGAGGGATGGAGATGTTCACACTCAGGAGGTGAAAGTGATTCAGCTCCCCTGACACCTGAGCACAGCAGCGTCCCTCCACCTCCACCTGCTGCTCTTCATTTAGAGTTTCATTCCTGATTACTGATGTTTTCATGGCACCGTGTTTTTAATGTTTTATTCGTTTTAAACTACATACTGTTGTCAGCTTCTCTTCATATTTTCAGTGATCTGTTCTCGCACCAAGTTGCTGGTCTGTGTGAAAAGATGCTTTCGAGGGGATTACCGTTTACAAACAGACTAAGAACGGAAAGCACCCTCATACCGACCAAATGACAGTTATGACGACACATTTTGTTTCCCCGTTTGACTCACAGGGATTGTGTCACAGTGACAACACGCAAACTCAGACTGTGGGAGTCAATAAAATAGCTGTGGAAATATTTTTTTATCACCTTATTCTCACTTTTTTTTTCCACTTTTGATCAATTTAATGTGAAAGCAGAACACAAATATAATCCTTTTAAAAAAAGTAAGACTTTAAAAAAAGATGATACTGTGAAAAAAACACGAGTTATATCAAAAGGAGCTCATGTTGAGATATTCTCCTCGACTGATGACTTCAAAATGCACAAAAATAAAAGAACGTGACGTAAAGATGAAGCGCCAAACACGTGGAGCAGCTGTTTCACGCCTGATTTAAGAAATAAAAGAAGCAGTTTTATGTAGAAGTTGGTACTTCCCCTGATAAATCTCAGTGAAGTCAGACACTCACCTTTGTGTTAGCGGCGGCGGCGGCAGGTAGGCGTGTGAGAGACGGTTACAGATGAAGCTTCAGATATTGTGACTGCTGAGGAAATGAGGTTTGAGCTGATTACAGTGCCAAAAACAGAGAAAGGAAATGGATCATGTGACAACCTTCATCCTACACCAACTGTAGTGACTTCACCCGACAGAGCCAGAGCTGGAAATGAGTTTTTAAGATGCCCACACGGACAGAACACGTGTCATGAGTATACCTGCGTGACAGTCCTCACAGTGTGGGTCACAAATTTCCTTCTGAATCCTTTTTATACACGCGGGGAAACTTCAGCTTCACTTCATAATTCAAACAGACGTGAAATAGAAAGTTAGAAATGTCAGTATTTTTAATTTTGGAAGTCCCTGTTTCCTCAGAGGGTTTTATTTTCACGTGACTGAGAGACTGAGAGAGTATCACAAAGTTAGCTCCAGTTAGAGGGAGATCATCAGGGATTCTACAGAGCTCAGTATTTCACAGCAGCAGCAGAAAAAACCACCTCCTGACTGTTGAGATCCAAAGCGGAGTCCCAAAACACTGACAGGGGGGGTCAAAAAATGACTTCCAAAATCAAACACTGTTTGCAACCTCATATTTCATCCATTGTTGTAAAGTATAAGGAAACACAGGGGTCACACGCCTCTCAGAATTTTGCATATTTTTTCTTTTTTTTTTTTTCACAAAAAGCTGAAGTCACTTTGCAGTGAAGTGTATTTTTTCTGTTTATGTGCAAAAGAAAAGTCGAATTAAATCCAGCGAGGTTTGATGTTCGAAGACAGAAAACAACAGCAAACTTCTTCTGTAGAAGAGGGCGAAAATGACAAACAAATAAATAAATAAATCCGGATTTTAAAGTCTTAAATCTCCCTCCATGTCTTCTGTGGCTCACACAGTAACACACAGTAACACACACGTGTTTGTTGTTTCTAAGTGAAGTGAGAGCACAGATTTAAACTCGACGCTCACAAGATTCACATGTGCTCAGCTGCTTGTTTCCTGTTGATGTGACAGTTCTGCTTTATCTGTGCGACTTCCACTCTCACCGCTTCCAAACGGCAGCAGGCGAGATGTCGTCTGTCTCAGTCCCGTTATTCAAACATCACTCAGAGAAAGAAAACAGGGCTGGGTTACATTCTCAGACTGAAACAGCTCAGCATATCTGCGTCTGTTCTAAAAAGCGCGTTCGTTCGTTTGTTCGTTTTCTGACTGACTCATATCTGCAGAGCTGCAGCTTCACCCAAACCGTCAGACAGACACTGATTTATCCTTTCAAACAGGAGGAGGGCTTTATTTACTGACAGCTCAAAGGAGAGGAGAAACAACAGGTGCGACGGACAAATGACGGGTCATGTGCAAAAATAAAATATAAGGCTTGAAGAAGATGTTGCTTCATAAATACTCTGACGTTTCTATCATCTGTAAAACATGCACACAGCTTAGAAAATGAACCCTGTTTGATTTTCTCGTCGGGGAAACAGGTGATCGTGCACGGAGCTTCATCTTCATAACACGACTCCTCAAATTTAAAAAGTGACATCGTCACCTTCACACACACAAAAATACACACACTGTGTCCTCTGTGTCTGCTTTTAAGTCACGCTTCAAATATATTTTCATCTTCATAAAATCTATGAAATTATTACAAACGTGGAGTTTCAGCAGAGTCCACAGAGGCGGAGTAAGAGGACAGTTTCATCTCTTATGGGGATAAACTCCAGGAACACATCGAGTCAAAGGAATATACTGATTAATATCACACCATGAAGGTTTGATGAGCTCCAGGACTAAGTCGCAGGATGATGTTTGAGAAAGTTTTCACAATTTCATCAAAGCAGAGCATAAATAGAACAATTTACTGTGAGAAATGGGGTTGTGCTGCCTCTGAGGCGACTGTTTTCTTTCAGGGTCTAACGTGATGATGGTGATTCTGCAGAATGCTAAACAGACATGTTTCATCTATGGTTTGTTGTATTCATGCTCCTGCAGAAACCAAAGTGTAGGAACCCTTACAGAGACTGACAGAGCGTGTTGGCGTGTTGATAAAGTTCAGAGATAACCGCTCCGTCCAGCCCGCCGCCTCACTCTTCATCTTTGCTCTTCTCGAACCCTTTCTCCAGCCCCGCAGCCGCGGTCACGACATCGAAGCAATGCTCGGGCCCCGGTTCAGGTGAGCAGCCCACGGGAATGCAGTCGTAGCTCTTTCCTGCTGAGCTCATGCGCTTCCTGTTGCGAGCGCCCGGCTGGTAGAGCTGCATGGCGGGACGGTCCTGTGGACAGACGAGCGTAGGGACATGGGAGGACAGGCAGCACAGCACTCAGCTTCAAACACCCACATACGCCCTCACTTCACTGACCCATTACTCTGATTTATGAGTCACAGAAACTGAGAGTTAATTCTCCGAACACACGGGGCTGATGGGTAGAAAAGCTCTGTGGTTGAAAGCTGTTGAGGCGCGCCTCACACCCTCAGAGGACTTTCACCGAGGCTGTCGAGACGCTCCAAGAATTCAACAAAATCAACGAAATCTGACGCCTGTGGCTCACAGTAGACGCTGAGTTGGATTCATATTTGAGAAATAAGCTTAAAGACTGAGTTTCAGCCTGAACTTTCAGCTAGCAAACATGTTACTGAGGTTGATTTTATTACACACATGACTTTAGGCTGTGAAGAAGCTGCAAGATCATCACAGAAGAGGCCTTAAAGAGTGATTATCCTGCTTTCCTTGTCATGTCTGTCAAGTTTCTGTTGTTTTTGCACATTTTGAGTCATGTTTTGTTTCCTGTTTTATTTTGTAATCTCTAACTCTTGTCTCTGTCTTTTAGATTTGTTCCTGTCTGCCCCGCCCTGTCTGTCACACCTGATTGTCTTCCCCAGCTGTGTGTCATCACCCCTCATTAACTCTTGTATTTAACCTCTTGTGTCTCACTGTCTCGTTGCCAGTTCGTCGTACCTCACAGTCCTCGTTCCAGCCTTTATTCCACAGTCTTGTCGCTTTTGAACCTTGCTCTCGTTTTTTGCCCTTTGCCTCACGTTTTCCGGATACCTTTGCCTTGTTTTGGATTGTTTTCCCGTGTACCGAACCCTGCCTGGCTGACTACCTGCTCTGTGTTTTGGAACCTGGCTTGTTGAATAAACCCTTCGGCTTTTAAGGATCTCGATTCTGAGTTTGCATTTATGTCCTCTTCTGGTTCTGTGTTCTTGACATTCCTAGCTTTTACAGTAAATAATGCAGGATGTTTGCAGAGTTTCAGCTCTCTGTGTTCTCATTTGTTCCAGAAATCCTTAAATCTGTCTGTAAACTGATCAAAACGTTCTAAAAATAGCACCGGATCTGCACGAGACTTTCAGAAATGCTGATATCAATACATCAGGATCTTCTAACTCCTATCTCAAACACCAAGGTAGCTCCTCCAGAGGGCTGGCCAATCAGAGTGAAAGGGGTTTGTGGAGCAGGGAGCCTTAAAGAGACAGTAACTAAAAGACACTCACAGCACTGCAGCTGAAGAGAACACATGAAACACATGTTGTGGTCTTTGCAGCATGTTTTTCTAAATGCTGCTCATGTGATGTCAAACTGATGAAGATGTTTTCTTCATTTTCTTCTGTTTTCTTAAGTTGCAGAGCTGTGAGCCCTCAGGGCCACCGTAAGGGAGAAAAAAACTGATTTTCTTTGAGCTGTAAATCATGTAAATCTGAATAAAGACAAAAAAAAAAAAAAAGCCGTATCCTCTCTTTAAAGGAGCAGTAGAAGCTTTTCACACGCTGACACGTTACTATTTGATATCAATCAACCCAAAAAACTTGTTCTTGACCGTTTTAAGCAGCTGAATCACCTGCAGACATGTTTTCTCTCTGCTGGCTTCACACCTTAGAATGAACTCTTTCTGGAGCCACTTCAAGTGAAAAGAAAACTTCCTGTCAGCTGATAGTTAAAGAATCACGTGAACAAGTCTTCATCATCAGTAAAGGAGTGAATCACCACCGCCCCTCCTTTCATGCTCACCTTCTCGCTCACCTTGTTTCGGAGGCGTTCCTTCCTGTTACACAGGTCGTCTCTGTCCTCCTTCCCCAGTTTGTCCCCGCTGTCAGGACAGTAAGAGTATCCGTGATGGTGGCCCTCCTTCTTGGCCCGGTCCTGGCAGTAACCTTTCCCCCACTTGGTTTCATCTTTGCGGCGCATGAATTTATCAAACTCGTAGTGGTGCCTCTGTCGTTTCCTCTCCTCGTCTTTCCCGCGGTGATCCTTGTCTCTCTGTCTGCGGCCGTGCTGCTCTCTCTGCTCCTTGTCGCTCTCTGGCTGCCCTCTAGTGGTCAGAGGAGGGAAACAGCAGCACGTGAATGTTTTATACACACTTACACACTCTGCATCTCTTTGTCTTCATGTTTGTATGATTTCAACTGTTTATGTTTAATTACATAAACTTATTCTTCTGTTGGATCCCTAAAATGTTTCTAAGTGATTGAGTTTCACAGGTCTTACTTTTCTTTGAGGTCCTTTGACTTCATCTGTCCTCCAGTTTTCTCCCATTTCCCTCTCTCCATCTCCCCGAGCTCACTTTTGTCCTTCATCCGGTCTGAATCCACGTCATCGTCTCTGTCGCTCTTCTTCAGGAGCTGCAGCAGCAGGCGAAACAGAATCAAACGACGGACACTGACAAACAAGAACAAACTGTTTAAAGCAAAGCTTTTATCGTTGAAGACGGACCTTTATTTTGATATCTTTGTCAGACAGCTTCCTTTGCTTCTCAGCTTCTTTACGTTTGCGTCGCTCCTCCTCTCGCCGCTTCCTCTTCTCCTCCTCTCTCTGTCGTTTCTTCTCGAGCTCCCTTCTTCTGCGCTCCTCTCTCTTCTCCTCTCTTATTCTCTATAAAGACACAATTAACACTCATTAAAGTTTACCTGCAACACCAGAACTGCTTCCTCCCCTTCTTCTGCATTTATCCGTCTCACCTGTTTTTCGATTTTCTTATTTTTGATGTACTCCAGCAGCGGTGTCGTCCGTTTGGCTGCAGAAGAAAAAGAAGAGAAGAATAAAGATGATAAATCTTGGTGACAGTGATTCAGAGGGACAAAATGAAGTGTGTGCAGATGAGTGTGCACCTATGAGCTCTCTGGTTTTGGCTTCGATCTCTCCCAGCAGGGTCTCTGGGTTGGCCATGGACTTCTCTTCATCACAGGAGTAATTCTCCAGGAACCTCCTGTACTCTGGGTCTGAGAGAGATTTATACAGCAGATATCAAAAATCTTAAATTCCACCATGAAAGAAGTTTAACTCGTGGCTCAGGCTTTGAGATTCTGTACCTTCTTCAATGCTCCCGGCTTTCGCATCTTTCTTCTTCAGCTTCTTCTTGGAGATTTTCTGAAAGGGGGCAAACTCTACCACGGCAGGAAACTCCTGACCTGAGAGAGCGTTAGAAAGAAGGCAGCTTCACAAACACGAGCACAGCCCTGAAGCCACCATGAACCCCACGTGTAGAACATGTTACAAACAAAAACGAACCTTTGTTATCGATGAAGACATAACCATCAAAGCGGTCCCTGAACAGCAGGATGTCTTCGGGGTTTTTAAAGTTGATGTACGCTCTGGAGAAGAGATGAGGATAGAGGCTGCGGAGGGAGGAAAAAAGACACAGACTCAGGTTTCAGAGAGATGTGCTACTGAAATGTGAAAACCATGAGAGTGACGTCACAATTCAAAACAGAAATATTCAAACAGGTTTCATGTTGTTACCTCTGATCGGCTGGAAAGAACTCAAAATAGTCGTATGAAGGAAGAGGACTGAGCTGCTCCTCCAGCTGCTCCTTTGACAGGTTGGGTGGAAGCCTTCGGATCACAACCTGTGATCAACCAATGAGGAGTTATTTCTTTATTTCTTCAGGGAGAACCTTACAAGAGACATTATGAAGAACAGATCTTTAAATTTAAGTTCTTCCTTCACTTCATAATCTTGGGTGAGAGTCGGGCTACACCAGACAGGTTCTGAAGACTTTTAACCTTTATGTTACACTTAATATATTTTTTCTAAGTTGCTCTGTCTATATTATTCTATCTGATACATTCTTATTGTAATGTTTTGTTACCATACACGTTCTCTTTGCTGCTGTAACGGTAAACTCCCTCGTTCTGGGATGATTTAAGGTGTATTTTATCTTGTTTTGAAATAAAACAATGAGCAGTTATTAAATGGTACATCTGTATTGGAATGCTTAATGAAGAAGGCAGATCAGAATAAATTAAATGCAGTACACTTCAAACTACATGCACAAAATAGCTGTAATAGACAGAAGTGGTGACGTAAAAACAGACAACCATCAATGCAGAAAAGTAAAAATGGCTGCAAACATGTACGAAATGAGAATCTGTGACTGACTGTTGGAGTAAAATGTGTTTTAACCCAGAGAAATGCAGCGGAACCGGAACCTGGGTTTGCACGGTGAGAACTGGGGTTCGGTGTTTACGTTTCCTTTAACCTCATCTGCATCTGTGACCGAAATGTACCTGCAGTTTCATCTTTAAATCGATTTAAACCAAAGGTAAATGTAAAATCAAAGGTTAAAGATGGGTTCCTGTCTGTCGCTGTCCGCGGTGCTGAAGTGTTCCCGCCTCCCTGCTCGCCTCCATGTCCGTTTTCCTCACGGAGTAAACAATACGACACATCCCCGATCATTCGACCACCAACCTTCGTGAAGACTTCTTTCTTCTCTTCTTTCTGCTTCAGGTGTCCCGGGATGTTGTCTGGGTCTCTCTGGAGGTCTCTGAACTGAATCTCGACGACACTTTTCTCCTTCCCCACGGCCGTCTGGTCCTTTTCAGACCTCATTTCTCCCCATCTCCCTCTCGCCCGCGTGAAGTCGTTGGGATCTCGCGAGAGGATGTGGATTTAAAAAGACAGCTTTGACGCTGCAGCGTCTCTGAAACCATTTACTTCCAACCACTGAGAGCTGAATCTGGATGTTTAATACATTATTACTTACAATAATAATAATAATAATAATAATAATAATAATAATAATAATAATAATAATAATAATAATAATAATAATAATAAAAATAATAATATCTTTATAATAATATAAACTGACGGGCATAAAAACTACAGTTTAAAATATATTGATTCAGATTCAGTGCATGAAAAAGACGCATTTTAAATTCCCGGTAAAGTAAAATCTGCTTGTTAATAAATCCGAATCATCGTTAAAACATGATAATAAATCAAAAAGTAAAACTTTAGGGTGAAATAATTCACACTGCCGTATTAGCTTAGAACTATAGCATAGGTAGGCTAAAGAACAAACAGGCTGCTTGGGGACCTCGCCCCGTGATAATAAAAAAGGCTCCTTTTAGACTCAGGTCATGTCCCGAAGTCCTCACCGTCTCCGTTCAGATCCGGGGTCGGGTTGCAGGGCGTCAGGCTCAGCTGGTCCGCGTGGCACGAGCAGCTGGGAGAGGTCCAGGACCCTGTGCACGAGGACTGACTGACCGAGCGGCTGAGGGCATCTCTGCTGGGGACTGAAGGAGACCCGCAAAACCAGCTTCATCATTCAACTGTGGAGCGAGAATTATGCACAAACAGGACCCCTGGAGGGCGCAAGATCCGGATTTTACCTGACCACACACTCACCGCTGAGGAAGGCTTGTCTGCCGTGGGTGGTCTCCGCACACTGCCGAGGTTTCTCCGGTGAGGACACGGAGCTCTTCAGGCTGGGGACAAAAGTGGAGCAGGTGTCCAGGTCCCGACAGACCCTGTCCTGAGTGTAAATGACAGCCGACTTAGACGGAGTACAGCCCATTTCTGTTTAAAATCAGAAACCGGATCTCCATTGGAGGGAAAGTCCGGGTTTACCCGAGAATCAGCTAAAGACTGATGAGACCATCTATCCTTCCTCTGCTGGTCAGAGCTCACTCCTCCCCCTCACGGGAACATGACATCTGAAGGGATGGACTGAGCTCCCATGGCAAGGTTTCCCCAAGACAGCTTAGGATCAGGTGGTAAATTCAGTTTTATGGATCCAAATAAAAATATGGGAGAAGATATACAAAGATTAAAAAAAAAACCTGCAAATGAAATGTTTTATTTTTTCATCCAAATTATGAAAATTTGAAGTTTCTTCTCTAAAGGAATATTGAAGAATTAGAGAAGGATGCTGGTTCTTTAATTTAAGAGTCTGTTGATGTGGGAAGATTGAAGACAATAAATATGTGGAGATATAATGTTGAGGTCAGTATATGAACCGTTTTCAGACTGCAGCTGTAAGAGTTCAAACTCTTTTTTTCTCTGATAAATAACGTCCACACTCTCGTCTTAAGATAAATGCATGGTTTATTGTCTAAATTACTGAGAAGTGTTTTTCTCTCCACCAAACTGCGTGTACTGAGCTGGCTCTTTATTCAGGTGTAAATCCACAGGTTAACCAACACGGAGGGTCCTGCCACAGGCAGCAATAATAAGTGAGGAGTCTTTTTTTTCTGTGATGTGAGGCGTCTGCCTGTGAGCGCTCTGTTCAGAGGACCACGTCTTCACCGTCTTCAGCTTCAAAACTAAACCAAGGCACATGTTCATCCCCCTTTAAAGTGCGTTTTTGTTAAAAGCATTCACACATTTCCTCTTAAGTATTCATAAATGATGTGTTCAATGTTTACAGCCTGACAGAAGCGATCTGATCTAATGCACAGGAGGGGAATCACAGGAAACCTTTAGTTTAGGATTCATCAGGTTCTGAGACGGCGTGTTGCTGACAGTTCCACCTCCACACACAGCGACATCACGTGCTGGTGTCAGACAACGTTTCCAACATGACGTCGCTCTCGTACATGTCACACTCTAGGGTTAAAGAGAGCCTCAGCGGCGTGTCCAGCATCATCTTGTCCTGATTCGAGAGCGGCGTTTCCATGGATGTGATGCTGGTGTCTTCCAGTCTTGGCGTGGCCAGAAGCTCACTTTGCTCAGTGGTGTTCAGCATCTTCATCAGCGCTGGAGTGTTCAAGCTGCTGCGCACCTTATCGTTGATGTCTGTGCCTTAGTGGGAGAAAAACAACAGCCTGTGATTCACCTGAAGTGTTTGAAACTGATGTTTAATTTTTGTTTCATCTGTTTCATACCGATATAAGCATCTGTGTCACCGATGTACATCTCAATACAGTGGCCGAGCATCGTCACAGAGAAAGTGTCGTCCCTTTTTAGTCCAAGTGCCTGCACGGGAGAAACCATAACAACTCCAAACTGTAAGACGATGTGTTTCAACCAATCACAGAGGAGAAAAGTAACCCTCCAGAACTCTGTAAGATTTATGGCCAAATTCTCAGAAAGAGAGGCGCAAAAAACACAGAGAGGAAGTGAGCTGAAACGTACCGTGTGAAAGTAGTCGATGGCGCTCTCGAAGTCCCCCATGAGGCTGTGCACGTATCCTATGGCAGCGTAGGTGGAGGCGTGCTGAGGGATCAACACCAGAGCCTGGCGGTGGTACTCCAGAGCCTGGTCGTACTTTCTACACAAACAAAGTTTACAAAGTTATCACTGCATCCAGAAAGCATTTTTCACCTGTCAGAGAATTTAAAGAGAGGGTATTGTGCTTTTTTCAGCCTTTATTGTGTCCCTCTGGTGTTCCCGTAGAATCTTTACATGATTTAAAGCTCAAAATAAACAAACTCTTTTTCTGGTGCAGTTTTTGTCACAAAGTTTTGGACATGAACAGATATCAAGCTGGGTTTTTTTTTTCGTGTGACATTTAACGAGTGGATAAACAAAGAGAACACACACACACACACACACACACCTGTGTATCAGTTGGCAAACATATAAAGCCCACTTGTAGTGATGGAGCATTAATCTACACACTCTTCACAGATGAAATCCATCCAAAGCTTTTCATAAAGCCACTTGTGTGCTGCACATTCTGCACGCCCCCTCCATCTATTGAGTGGTAGCGATGCATAATTCATTAAAGGGTCTTTTCATGAATTCTAAATGAGGGCGCTGCCTCTGCTGAATGACTGAAACAGGAAGAGCGAGCGCATCTGTGAAAATAGTTTGTAGCAGCCAGGTGAAGGGAAAAAAAGGCGAGGAGAGGAATGAACGAATTAGAGGAGAGTGCACTCAGACCAATCTTCTTTCATCATCCACTCAGGATAAATTTAGCCTCCTGTACCAGCTCTATATGTGCCCGCTCAGAGGCAGACTGAAACCCATGATGCCATTCAGAGAAAAGGTGAAGCTTCAAGAGGAGGTCTCCTGGCAAGAACACCCAGGACCTTTCAGATCACCGAAAACTGGCTCCGTACTTACTTCAGTTTGCGACACACGTGACCCAAGTTGTTCAACAGAGGCTCCCATTTGTCCACAGTGACCTGAAATTCACACAGCAAAAGAAACGAGCACGAATAAGGTTGTGTTTGCAAAACGCTCAGCAGTCAGGTACATTTTTATTTTCCCTTTAGATACCTCGTTCCCGATAGCTTTGATTTTCTCCATGGCATCCAGAAACAGCCTCTCTGCCGTCTTCCAGCTGAAAGAGACGAGAAAAAAAAAATTGAAGTTACGACGAACTAGAGATCAGTGTGTGTGTATCTGCTACGACCTGTCTTTACATCCACTGTTTTATAAACTTCTTCATTTGTTTGTTTTTGGTTCTAGAGAAGCAAGCGAACAGATGACTTCATAACACAGATCATAAACTGTAACAATCAAGTTTTAAACCACATGAGACGAATGTTTGTTACACTCTAGGGCTGCCAAGATTAGTCGACTAGTCACGATGACCATCAAATTCGAAAATCAAATACTTATTTAATAATCGACGTTGTCGTTTTATTATTTTTTTAAACTTTATTTTTCCCTCCAAACTGCCGCTGTACTTTCACCTGTCTCGTCTGCCGTTCTGTCCTTGACGCATACGCGCAGAAGTGGTAACCGGGGTAACCCGTGATGTCATCGGAAAAGTTATGCCCAACAGTCTCATGGCTAGCCGGCAACAGAGCTCGAAAGTTTGGGAGCATTTTTCCAAAATAAAGGAGAAAAGTGAGCAATGCAAAATCTGCAAAGCAGAAATGTCCTTCCATGACAGAACGACGGCGATGCACGAGCATCTGAAAAGACAGCACGCTGATTTATTTTCTGATGAATGATAATCTCAGTAAGCTAATTGGCTAGTTAGCTGCTAAAATTAACGTCAACAGGGAGCTACCTACTTAATAGCGATGTCATGTTTGAACAGAAAATTGGTACATTAAAAAAATGTCAGAAATGCTGCTACAAGCTGCAAAGTTCATTAAAAGCTGAATGAACTATGATATTAACTGTCTTCATTTTTAGTTAGCACATACCTTAAACACTTGAAGCTGGAAGCTAATGATGTTAGCTGTATGCTGGTGCAATAAGATGCAATTCATGTATGATCCGAATAGTCGACTAATCACAAAAAATAATCGGTGACTAGTCGATATATCAAAATAATCGTATGTGGCAGCCCTATTATACGCCAGATAATTTCGAACCCGAGTAACCCCGACCGTCCCTGACCTGGCTGAACTGTAACTGGTTATTTCTCCAAACAATCCTGACGTGTGTGGTGTCAATGCACCACAGCCTCCACACCCTGGAACTGTCAGCATCAGTATCACATCAGGACGGCCCCCAAAAGTTTATCCTCTGAAGTCACACGAGATTCTGTGAGAATCACGTCTGGAAATCATTTCCTCAAGCAAGACCTGTGTTTTCCTGCTTTCTAAAGGAACTGTGTGTGTGTTCAGAGGACTGTGTGTGTGATCTCCTGCAGTTTAAAATAACTAAAAGACATCAAGAGGAAGGCGAGCCAAAAGAGGATAAAAAACGTCTCAAACAGGACGCCTCCCTCCACCTGTCTGGAAACTGAGTGTTCATTCAGTGGTTTTCTTTTATCTCTGGTACATGCAGCCCATATTGTGCTATTTCAAGTCATCCCGCTCTGTGCCAGCGTCTGCTCCTGCTGCCTGTAGCATTTATATTACCTCTGAGCAACTAAGAGGTCAGGAGTGACTGCGAGTGTTTTTGTCTCAATGACTCACTCTCCGTTCTGAAAGGCGACCACGGCCACCTCGTGAATGACAAACGGGTCCTCTGGAGCGATGCTCAGAGCCTGGCTGAAGAAACGCTCGGCTAACTTGGAGTTGTTGGTCAGACCGTACTCCAGGCCGATGTAGAGCATGGGTAAGTGACAGCTGTGGGGAGAGAGGAGGAGAAGTGACATTCAGACATGATGCAGAAATGTTAATGAAGCTACTTTAAAAACTAGTTTGCTTTCCAAGAGCACCAAAAAGAAAAAAGGAGGAATTCCCAAAGCTGCAGCTCCTTTTTCTGGGTTTTAACAGCTCATCAACTCCAAGTGTTTAAAACTCTACACATAGTTAAAATGTATTGAATAATCTAAACAAGAAGTTTTCTGAATTTATGACTTACATTACATCAATCCATCCACACAGAATCAAAATCTCTTTTTTTATTTCCCAGATTTGTCTTTTTGTCGGTTTAGTTTTCCTACCAGGGGTGTAAAACTGGAGGTGAGCCACAGGTGAAAGGACAGTTTGTGGCCTGTTGATGTTGTAGGAGGTGATTTGATGCATATTTAGTTCAACAAAATGTTAAATCATGATTTTATTTGGGGTCAATTTTAAAACCCTCTGTAAGAAAAATAAAAAAATTCTTTATTTGAATATTTTCTTAAAGCTACAGGAGCCAGGAGTGGAAGAGCCGCAGGTTGCAGACCCGAGTCGAGACTAGTGATAGACTGATATGCTTTTTCCAGGGCCGATACCGATTATTAGTCGTGACGGAGGCCGATTACAAATATTTGCAGCCGATATTCATTTGCGGTAAAAGTGAATATATTGACATCAAAATTTTGAATAATACAAACTCTGATCCTTAACTTTGTTTAAATGCCTTTCAGCACATGTTTATTTAACATTTTCCAGGCTCAGCAGCATGTCTTCTAAAGGTCAATAAACATTTAAACAAATAAATAGCTCCCTTAAGTTTTCTACAGTATATAAACTGTTTCAAAATTTCAATACAACTAAAATGTTTATCTGTTTTTTTTAACTTCAAACAATAACAATAACAATATCATTTTCAAGAGCCAAGCAAGCTGTGAAAGTTATAATAAGTTCATAGACTGTGAGATAGTAACGATGCTAATTGCGTTAGCCGGTCAATGGGATTTTCCATTCATGTTAGCATTAAGCTAGCGGACTTTCGCTAACCGAAGCAAAGTAGTTAAGAATAGCTTTCCTTTGCCAAGTTTTGAAGTGACCTATTATCGGCCGTCGTATTAAAAAAAAGGATGATGCCGATATGGGTCAAAATGACAAATATATGCATCGGGCCCGGCCGATAATCGGGCCCGGCCGATAATCGGGCCCGGCCGATAATCGGGCCCGGCCGATAATCGGGCCCGGCCGATAATCGGGCCCGGCCGATAATCGGGCCCGGCCGATAATCGGGCTATCCCTAGTCGAGACTCCGTGTGTAAAGCTCAGGTAAAAAATTCAACCGTTCATGTTCGTACCCTTTCATTAGCTGAGCAGCTGTGAAGTAAGCAGCCATGGCTTGGTCGTGCTCACTCTCCACAGCAAAAGAATGTCCATAAGCAATCCAGGCCGGTCCGTACGTCCTCTCCAGGGTGGTGGCTTTGCTGTGAGCGTGAAACAGAACAGGACAGATGGTCTGTCTACTTACAATCAAACAGAAAACCAAAATTACAGTAATAAAAAAAAAAAAATCACAAAAAATAAGCAAATTCAGATTCTGTGATGACATTTTCCCACCTAAGAGGTAAAATTCACTTTAATCAATGCTGAATAACTGGGTTATTATATATTATTCCTCTTCAGACATTTTATTCATTCAACATCTCAAACTCTCCTCCAAAGACTTTCAGTTTGACTCCACCCACAGGAAAACACTTCTGCTTTAAACTGGTTGTTCATTCTCTCACCTGAGGTATCTACGGGCATGCTCGTTTTTGTGTCCCACCATGAGATAATAGCAGCCAACAGCAAACCAGGAAACCTGACGACAGTTTAATTCAGTTAAATTCAGCTCAAGTTCACTGAAAAGAGGAGAAAAACGTGTCCGGATATGGAAGCAGCTCTTACCGGGTTGTTAGGATACAGGTCTACGAGTTTGTGCGAGAGGTAAAATAACTCTGAAGGAGAGAGAAAAAAAAAATCAGATTATAATCTTTAATTCTGATGTTTGGCCGAATAATCAAAGAAGCAGTCTGTGTGTGTGTGTGTGTGTGTGTGAACCCAAAGGTGATGACGTTTACCGTTTGCCTTCCCGAGCTCCACAAGCGTTCCTATGTGGACGGGTAAACAGTTGGCGTGGAACGGGTCTTTGACCATCACCCTGACATTCAAACCACAATAAAACAACATTTAACGGTTCGACCTGCTGATTGTTTCTGATGTAGAAAACAGATTATTAACCTACTTTAATTATTCTTTAAACATATAAATATGATGTGACAGAGGATCCCTGAGGAGACCTACATGGATGTGAGCTTGTAGCACATCTTGAAGTCACAGTTATAATAATGCCTCTCAGCCAGAGACACCACTACATCCAAGTTGTCCTTCAGACCGTTGACCATCTCTGGCACCACCACGTCACTGGGCTTGTTATACTGCAGAGAGAAGGAGAGGAGAGAGAGAGTGTGTGTGTGTTAAGACAGGTGTGTGTGTGTGTAGGGTTTAAATGTGAGCAGGTGGAGGAGAAACAACGAGGTCAGGAAGAAGCCAGAGAGACGAGTGAAGAGGAGTTTAAACACGAGACATCCAGAGGGTCCAAGAGAATCATTCACATTTCAGTGTTTAGAGACTGTCTACAAATGAAGCCTGAAGCTCAGGCAGAATGGAGAGAAGCTCCCTGTGAGCTCACACCAGACAATGAGACTGACTCATAATAATCTGCACTGCCTGTTCATTATGTGAGGGAACCTTGACAACAGCTCACAACAATCCGTCCCTGGAGTGTTCTGGTGCATCGTTCTATGACTGTAAAGGTAAGACTTGGTCTCTTCATGGGATGAGTTAGCAATAAGATAAATATGTAACACCAGCAGAGCCTCACCTTCTTTAACTTATTCTCAAACAGGAAGTGTAACAGCTCCTCCTCCTCCTCGGTGCACTGCTGACTCAGAGGAAGTGAGTCCAGGAAGTCTTTCTCTGTTTTTAAAAACGGTTACAGCAGTAGATTAAAAACCTGAAAGGCAGATATGCACAGAAACTGATGATATCAGTGCTCATGGTGTCTGCAGATCAGCCTCACCTTCCTGAGCCGTCAACATGTGGTGGGATGTTAAAAGGTCAAAAGCTTCAAAGCAGTAGACGTCCAGTTTCAAGGCCTCTTTGTAGCTGGAGGTGGCCAGCGGTCTGTTGTCCATGGCATCATAGATTTTCCCCCGTAGGAGGCAGATGGAGCTGCTGACCTGGAGTCATCCAGAGAGAAGGAGAGAGAGAGAGAGAGAGAGAGAGCAGGAAGCATGGAGGAGTGGGCACATCAATGTCACGAGTATTAAAATTCAGTGAATAAGATGCACCTTTCAGACTGTTTTTCATCTCAGGAGTGAGCTGTACCATGTACACCTGTGCAACCAATACAGACTGAATGTGTTACAGCGTCATACCAAGAATATGGTGCCTGAAAGGGTTAATGACCAGGTCGGTTTCACTAAAATTAAATGGATCAACCTGGTTTGACTGAAAATACTCCTGAATTTAAGACAACAAGTGACCAGCGGAGCTTCATAGCTCAAGTCACTCTGAATTAGGAATGTGCGCGACTAGTCGTTTAATCGCCGACTCATTTATTAAACGTTTAGTATTTTACTAGTCGGTTAAACGCTGCATTATGCATCTTGTTCTTCAAGCCTCTGCCTCAGCTTCTTTGTAAAGAGGCTGAGCAGCCAGGGAGAGAATCGCTCCTCCTCCCCTCCCCCCACACGCACACGTCTCTTAGGGGGCAGGGCCACAGAGTTTGGAAAAGTGAAAGTGAAGTGGGAAGATGGAGACGCTACCGCGAAAGAAAATCAGCCCTGTTTGGCAGTATTTTGTGTAAACAGAAACTCGCTTATAACCACTCTACTGGAGCGATGAGAAACCACATCCATGGTAGACACCTCGATGTCGACCTGCAGGGCGAAGATGGTGAACCAGGGCTCGGTGGGCTCGGCGGCGGGGCAAGGCAAGACAGTATTCATAATAAATGCCATGCATTGCATTGGCAAACGTATCACAAATGTATTTCTCTTTAAATTGTTTAACTTAATTAGCTCCTAAATACACAAAACATTTGCATTTTAAACTTTTAATTTGATATATTGAATTGCGAGTTTTCTTAGTCGACTAGTCACAAATAAAATTTGAGACTAGTGAGCGGGGAAATTAGTCGAAATTCCCATCCCTACTCTGAATTGGCTGCAATCAACGAGCCTGACTCAGACTCCTGCAGGATGATGTGCAGGGTGACTTCCATAACAATCAAGCATGAGTTAGAGGAGACAGAAATTGAGGCTGTGGGTGCTACTCACACAAATAAACACTTTGTTTTGGGATGTTGGTTGAAATTAGAGCTGCAAAAAGAACTACAAAACAACAGCTGACTGTGTTCAAGAGAGAAGGATTCATCACAGCTGTTGTTAAACAGAAATAAAAAGAGTGCAGTGATTGGATGTTTCAGTTTTGCATCAGTATTGGTTTTCCTTACAGAGGCAGGAGACATGTCCCAGTCCTTGTTCGACTCTAATGTTGTGTTGTCCTCTTTCATGCTTCTGTCCAGCAGCTTCTTACTCGCCGGCTCTTCTGCGTCCAGGATATCCAAGGCCTGCTGGAACTCTTTGGCAGCATACTGAACATGACAATCAGAAAGAAGAACAGCGTCGTTTTAGATTAACAGCAACACCTGGCAGGGCTGTGAAACACAAAGGTTTCCAGGTGATCGTGTATACGTTTCTGCTACTTACATGGCACCTAGCAGCAAGATACTGACACGCTCCATACAGCTGTATGTGAAAAGACAAAAGAGTTTACACCATGAGCGTTAGTATATTCTCAGTCACCCAAACTCTGCAGATCCACAACAACTCACACACGACCTGCCGTTACCTTGTCAAGTTTTCGTGAACGTAGGGCATGGGAGGCTCTGTGGTACTGAGAGGTCAAGAAAAGGCACTGAGCGAGCCAGTAAATATCCTGGGGGTCCTCTGTGTGACATAGAAGTAGAATGGTTAGAGACTTATCACCAACACAATACAGGGCACCACTGCTATGGACCGCAAACACCTGCAGAGAGTGGAGAGGACTGCTGAGAGGATCATCCAGACTCCACGGCCCTCTCTGTCCACAGGAGAGCTGCCTCCATCCTGTATATCTCCTGTATTTCTTTGCCTTTATCTGATCTATTTTTAGCCTTTATGGTGTAGTGTTCATTGTGGATAGAAAAGGAAGTAAATTGTTTACATGGCAACAAACACTGTGAATCTGGAATAAGCGATAAATAAGCGCAAATGTTATAAATCATACCTTCACTATATGATAAAAGTTTAATTTCAGTGGTAAAGCTGTGTCATAGCAATAGTATATCCAGACAGGCACTATACAAAGTGTGTTTCCTCTCTTTATAAAACTCCTAATCCCGTTATTCCTGTAATTTCAGATGAGACACTCACAGATTAAAGACGGAACCAGGCTAACACTGACGGCAGAGACTCACCGTGGGAGAGGGAGGCGATCTTATCGGCCCAGAACAGCGCACTTTGATACTGTTGCTGTAAATGAACACACAGACATGCGAGAGATTATATACATGAATAAAATCACTCAGTTTTGCTGCCTCGAGTTTACCAAACAGAGAAACGGAGGAGGTTTACTGTTGACGACAGCTATCTTAAAGCTAACATTAGTTAGCACTACACGGAGCTTTATTTCTCACCTGATCGATGTACTGCCGGACCCGCTTCCGAAGTCTGTCCAGATTCATCCTTAAATCAGTGAGTTTAATCCCGGGTTAACAGACCTGTGTCATTCTCCGAGAGTATAGAAACTATGGTGTCAAACAGAGCTCAGCGTTAGCCCGTTAGCTCAAATCAAACCCGCGGCTTCTCTCCGCACACTGTGTTCTGTAACACTGTACCGGAGGAAACCTGCACCGTCACACTCAGTTCCGCGTCAACTACGGCCGTTTTCAGTTTTAAAAATAAATCTTGTCAATAAAAAACAAATAATTATTATCAAAATTTTACACGTATGTAAAATCTATCAATCCATTTATTTTTTATTAAATAAAGTGCTCATAAGTTTACACACCCTATTTAAATCTATAGAGCCAATCATGTTCCACCTCTTGAGTTTGAACACTTCTGATTGGCATTTTCAGATATTTGGCTATCCTTCCCCTAACATACTTAATTATGTGATAATAACTGGATTATTCTGACCAGTAAAAGAAGAGTTTTCTGCACGATCATATTTCCTGGGGCCGTATGTAAACCCAACAGATACACTAATTGCCACAGGATCAACATTTCTTCTGAGGTAAGAATGACTCTTTCAAAAACAGCTTTAAGTGCATCACTTTATTGGGCAGAATCATGAGTCTGACAAGAAAAAATACAGGACATTTTTATCCCTCTACAGAACTTGCACATTCATCATCTGGTACTTGAATGTTGTCACTGCTGGGAGCATGCTCAGTCGGGTTTGCTGCCTCTTCAGGTTCGGTCTTCTCTGTATTTTCCTCTGGCTTTTCTTTACTTTCAGAGCTGTAAGTGGTTGCAGCTTCGCTGTCATTTTGCTCTTTATCACATCCACTGGGCTTCATGAAGGGTTTGTCTCGTCCCTGCTGTTGACACATAAAGGAATATTTTTTTTAATTTTTCAAACAGAGATCATTTAGGCTGCATGGTTAATTTATTTCAAAAGAATAAAAAGTTGGAACCTTTTGCAGATTGCTGTGTCCTCTGGGGTATCGTACGATGCTGTCCATCAGCTTGAGGTGTTTGTGCCAGTCCTTCTGCCAGCTCCTCACATCATAGTTTGACCTGCAGTTGGTCAGATACAGGTGGAGCTTTTGATTCTCCCTCTCGATACGGAGCACCTCCTGCCGTCTTTTCACCGTACCCAGGCTAAAACGATGACAAAAAACACGCTTAACAAAACATTTTCTCAGACATAAAGATGAGCTACATTTTTCTGCTTGAATCTTAACTAACCTTTTTTCGGTGTAATGATTCCAGTGGTCAGTTACTCCAGATTTACTCTTAATGAGTATTATGTTATTCAAAAGAAGAGTGTTTTCCCTCTGAATCCGTTTCCTCTCCTCTACAAACTTAAAGAATAACATAAAAAAAAGGAAGAATAATATTTTTTATTAAACTTATAATTATTAGTTATACTATATTACTGATAATAATTATAGATCCGTTTAAGTCATTTGATTGGATAAGAGGCAGTCAATGAGCTCTGATATGAAGAACTATTAATGCAGGAGGTTTTAAAAGAATTAGTGTTGCAAATACAAAAACATTTACTGATAAATAATTATATGAAACTGTAGAACATCTGCTGCCAGGTTACAGACACAGTCTAAACAGCAAAGAGAAACCAGACACCTGGTGTTTCTTCATCCCCAGAGCCAAGTGACTGTAGATCTTTGGTGGAGTAATGTTTAGCATCGATCTTGCTGACTTCACCTGAAAGGAAAAAAAAATAAAAAAATAAAAAAATAAAAATTTTGCCAAAACTGTTTCAAACACAAGATCTTGTTCTAAAAAATATGTATGAAAGTGTTTTGTTAGTGAATATAAAGCTCCTCCTTAATGCATTATTTTTATTTTATTTTATTTATTTATTTATTTATTTATTTATTTATTTATTTATTTTGGTCACGTCACATGTCCGAAAGGGAAGACGGGAGAAGCAGAAGTTATTTAGTCCTGTCCCCATTTTTAAAAATTTATTTATTTATTCATTTATTTTATTTTTTATTACACGAACACAAACATGCAAAAACTATCAGCACAACAAACATGTAAGTGTAAAATCATCACTATAAATATGTCAAATTATTTCCTTTGATATAACCGAATAAATGAAATTAACTTGTTTTTCAAAAAAAAAAAAGAAAAAAAGGAATTACTTAATGACCTCTTAAGGCTTCCGTAGCAATAATCTGTACATTACTTATTTTAAATCTATAAGCTAACCTTTTCTCTGTGTTGGTCATATGAAGCCTTGTCCCATTTGTGCTGCACATTGAAGTTCTTTGCTTTGGGAAGCAGCAGCTGATGTTCCTGATGTGGCTTCATGGTCCTGCAGAAGCCAAAAAAACAGAACAGGAAAGTTCAAACTTCCTTTCCCCTCATTCATATAAGTCATATAATATAAGTATGCTGTGATAATCAAAGTGAAGTGAAACCCTGTCCCTCTGTCCCTCTGTCTCACCTGGCAGACCGCGGCCCTCCTGTTGGTTTGGGATCACCTGTCTCCATCAGTCAGGAGAGGAAGCGCTCCAGAGCCTGCGGGTAGACTGAGCTCTGCAGCCTGTTTGATGCACGCAGACATTCACAGTAACCATGACAGCAGCTGGAGAACGCGCGAGATGAATGGGACTAATTCAGGCGCTTAGCGCCGCATGGAGATACGCGCATGCGCACAGAGGAAGAGAGAGGCTAATTAACGAGGAGCTGCAGGAGAGGGAGGGTGAAATGAGCTGCGGTGTGAAGACACAAAGTTCAAAGCCCAGAATGAAAACTGAGTGAGGGATCAAACGAGATGATGAACAGACGTCATAACCGGGGTTAGATTAATGTTTGGATGAAGTCAGAGAAGTCAGAGCGTCAACAATGAACAATGTGAGATGATATTTTTAAATCTTAGAGGTCAAGGTCAGGCTGGCTTCTGTTTCATGCTGCATGTCTACAGCCATGGAAACAGTTACCTGGAAACTTACACCTGAGCAACTTCATCTCTCAAACTAATGCAAACACGGCAGAGAGATCAACAGAAACCTGCTGACATAACATACAGCAATATTTCCTGTAGTTATGAAACCACTTTTATCAAAGTGATCGAAGAGTTTACACTGCTTTAAAAATTCATGTAACCGTGTCCTCGTTTGTGTTATCATGTTTTTATGGTTGGGGTTTTATAACACACAGCAGCCATCACTAAAGATTTGTTGAATGAATCCCATTGAGCTGATCTGACTTCATGAATGAACTCATAAGTCACAACACCCCCCTCTAGTGGCTACAGATGGCTACAACAGGCTATACTGCAACTTAACTCAAATCCAGGACTCATGAAAACCAGAACAGATCATAATCTCCCCGTTTCTTGATCCATGAAACCGAATTTGAAGCAAAACAAAGAGTCCATCCACCTCTTACAGCAGGTGAAATGACCACAACATGCAAAACCTTCACATGACGGGAACATCATACATGTAAACAGCCAAACGTGTATCATTTTATAAGTGTAGCGCAGTAAAACGGGTGACTTTTAATGCAGCTGTTGTATAATATGACAAACATTGATTCTTCATGTCTGACAACTCCTTCCACCAGTGAATTAATCGTGTCCCACGGCCCGGTCACACCTCAGCGCAGAGAGGAGCCTCATGAATGAATTATGGGCAATAAAACGTCTGCGGTCCAATTTGTTGCTTTATTGTGAGGGTGACGTGTAGACAGATGGATGGCAGACACAAGGAGCGTAAAACAAGACGGATACAAAAGGTTCAGCTTCATGTGCAAATTTTCTACACTGCAAAAACTTAAAAAAAAAAAAAAATCTTGTATTAAATACCTGTTATTATTTTCTGTCTTAAAGTCTTTAAATATCTTGCTTTATTTTCTGCATCCGTCAATCAACACATTATATTTTTATATGATTTTATTATAGAACAACAACATAAGAACAGAAAAAGTGAAACAGAGTTGGTGTCATCGTCATTATTAAAGGATAAAATGATGTTTTTTGGATAAATAGGTGTGTTTTTATGGCAGGGGAAGTTAACAGTTCCAGGAAAGTCTCACAGGTGGATGTTCCGTCGCCCCGCTGTGGGAGTTGGTGCAAAGAAAGAGGCTCTCTTTGGGATGGGTGGGGTACAGATAGACACAGCTTATACACATAAAAATGAACTGACAGGAGTCGTCTGTGTGCGTGTTTATTTTACAGAAATTATCTGCATGCTGGTGGGTTTTTTGTCACAAAACTTCAGAACACAAATAAAAGGTACAACTCTGTCCACAGGGGGCGCCAAAGTCTGCACAAACTGAAGGTTCCCCACTGGAGCTTTAAGTTTGGTATTGTTTTTTTAAAAGATTATTTTCACGATTTTTCCGACACTGAGGTGTATTTTAGTCTTAGATTCTTAAAGGAATGTACTTTGTGTTTGTGTGACACTAAACTCTAAGACTTAAAGGTACAATAGGATTTGTTCCAAGAACCCTGAAAGGTGTTTGTCACGTCACACTGCAAAAAACTGAAATGTTTTTATCTTATTTTTAGTAAAAATGTCTTTTTAGACTTATTATGAGCCTCATTCATCAGACCAGTCCAGAAACACGTCTCATTTAAAGATATTTAAAGACAAAAATCAGCTCTGAATTGTTTGTAA
This sequence comes from Labroides dimidiatus, assembly GCA_030710495.1. Lineage (NCBI taxonomy): Eukaryota > Metazoa > Chordata > Actinopteri > Labriformes > Labridae > Labroides > Labroides dimidiatus. The sequence continues at coordinate 24,862,259 of CM061160.1, read as the reverse complement.
CAAGTAAAAAAAAATCTGCCAGTGGAGTAAGTGAAATTTTCTTGTATTTAGACATTATTTTAAACTTGACAAGTAAATTTTTCTGACCCCACTGGCAGATTTTTTTTAACTTATTTATTATTTTTACTTTTATTTTTGTCTTTTAATATCTTGAAATAAGACACGTTCCTGGACGTGTCTGTTGAATGTGGCTCATATCAAGTATAATAAGACAATTCTTACTTTAAATAAGACAAAAACACACTCGCTTAGATGTCAGTTTTTTGCAGTGTAGAGGGATTTTTTTTATGACTGCATGGGAGCGGATCTCTTTCCACAGGAGCTGCCATCTTTAACCAACATGTTTGTAAGAAGACTGAATATACTAATCATATATTATTGGAGCTTTTTGTCCTTGAAGGCCTCCATACCTTGTGGAGGATGGGTGAGCAGGGGAGTTTGAAGACATCAAATGAAGCGTCTGTGCTGTGATGAGTAATCAGATGTGATCATTTGAGCAGGTTAAACGCGTGTTTCTGTGTTCCTCACTCTGCAGACCGCTGGACGGGAACGTCAGCATCTCCCCAGCCGGCAGCCGGCGCCGCTGATTGAGACAAACACCAGGAGTCCCTCAGAGCTCATATTTTATTTTTCCCTTCTGTGTCTGAGACCAGAAACACAGAGGCATCAGCAGATGGAGTTGGAGCTTCTCCCCAGGGAGGGTATCAACCCTTTTTTTTCCCGTAGATGTGTGTAATGGAAAGTGACTGTGGTAACAGGACCCATGAGAGGAACCTGCTCAGAGGTGGCTGCATCACACTCACCCTCAGCCGGCTTGTTAGCACCGACAATCAACAGCTCCAGGTGGTGCAAAGTGTTTCCTGTTTTTCACATCTCTTTGTGGTCACTTTGTGTAAAAGGCAGGCTTGATATAATCCTGTAGAATCATTGTGTTAGTTTGCGTAAAGATCTATAAACAGTCTGAGGGATGCTCGGTGAAGCTGCAGGATATCCCTCCTCCCCTCCTCCTCCCCTCCTCCTTTCTTCCACCCATCTCAGCTCCTGGTTCGCCGTGACGAAAACTTTAACTCTAACAAATTCTGAAAACCCTTCTCACTTGATTTATAGAAAGTACTTTCAAAGTCAACACGATTCCCGGCTAATGGATGGTAGAATAGGTAACGACTGTGAGGCTCTATACTCTCAGCCCTGCTGCTCCATTAATGCCGAGGAGCTGCGGAGCGAGCGGGGGGGGGGGTGCTTTGACTCGGAAACAGGCTTTATCCCTCTAAAAGTGGCTCCTTTAACGAATGTTTGCTGCACACGTATGCTGCACTTCCTCCTGAACGCAGGAAGTTTGTCCCATTTTGATCCCAAAACCCATAGAGGCCTATATCCCGGGTAGATCTGTGCTATGAAAGCACATCAATAATGGAAGACGCGGTCTTTACAAGTTAAAAAAGAGCCACAGTGCTGTTACATAACAGTGGAATGAGTTATGAGGATAACAAATTAGGCCCCGTGAGGCCGAGCTCAGTCAGTCACATGCAGGTCTGACACAGGGGCTGACTTCTCCTCCTTAATGTAACCTCTGCTTTCTTCTGAACTATAAATGTTCCCGTTTCCCCTGGCAACTTCACCTCTTCTACACATCTCTGCTTCCTGGTAGCAGGCGAGGTTCATCCTCTGTGTCTCGGGTTTGAAACCTGCAGGAAAACAAACAGCTGACGTCATTCGCTTTGTACTGAACAGGTGAAACTTTATACTTTTATTATTCAGATATTAGAGCATCGTTTTGGAGCCTCCTGCTGAAGCAGTTAAAAAAAAAACAAGCCCGCTTCAGTGTGTTTCTGTTTCTTAAGGATGTTTGGTTGTTCCCTCACACATGGAGCCAGGCTGTGCAGGTGGTGCATGAAGTAAGAATTGTTTGAGGAAACAACCGCCTCACGCCGACACTTAAAATAACCCGAGGATCACATGTTCGGTCCTCCTACCTGTTGTGTTTTATTCTGGTGCGAGTAGTAAGAGCTGGTCTCACAGCGTCTTCTCCCTGCAGCATGTGAACAAGATGTTCAGGATAAAGATAGAGCACAGAGCAGATCGCTGCTGAACAGGGAGAGAAAAAAGCTGAAGTATTGATTATCTTATTGGCCCTGCAGGAAACAATCGATCACATGACAGCACATGGATATATGATGGGGGTTAACGGTGGCTCTATGAGCTCGGCTGTGTGACGTGACAGCAGCAGCAGAAGCACGGACATGGAGAACAGCTGAGAAACTTCAGGAACCCAGTATTCTAGAAGCCTCCTCCGCTGTTGCCAAGCTGCAACGTTTCATATGTTTTGGAGCAAAAATCTGACGCAGAAAGTTCAGGAAGGGGCGAAGACAGCGGTCCAATAAAAAGACACTTTATCCACTGACCTACTTAGTTTGGTTGAACACCATTAAACTCACATGTACGGCAGAAACAAAGGGACAAATCATCATCACAAAGGAACAAACTGTGAGTTGGTTGAAATAACAGCCTGCGTTCAGCGTTCGTGGGCCCGCTCGCTGCACGCTGGAGGTTAGCCTGAATTCTCAGCAGCCGGTGTCGTCGCCCTTATCTCTCTAAAATAATAAACGCTGTCGGTCACAATGGAATCTAAGGAGGAGTGGGTTATTATGTGCGTGGGATTCCTCAGTTTATATCATTTGTCTTCTGCTCTATTAGTCACACTGTGGGAGCAGCGGAGAGGTTTGACGCTCACGTCTAAACATCACATATGGTGGAGCAGTAACAGACAGAGAGGCAGAGCTCCATGATGTGTGTGTGTGTGAGTGTGTGTGTGCTTTAATAAAACCTTTGGTGAGGACTTGGTTGACTTGCAGCTGTTCATTTCCTCCAAGCAGTGCCAAACAATGCTCATTCTCCCGCTCTGATTGGTGGGCATGTTGGCTCTGTGCATGCTGGGTGGACGGCAGAGGATGGTTTTAATAATCATCTTTTGTTTTTTGTTGCTCCTGCTCTTCATGTTTCAACACCTCGCTGGACAAAACACACACACACACACACACACTCCTCTGCCCTCAAGGTATGAAAATCCATACCTCCTGAAGGTAAAGTTAAAGAGTGTGAATAAACTGCATAAAAAATCCCCTTCAAAATAAAAGCACAGGGTTCTGCAACTCACCGAAAAATCTGTCAGTGAAGCACTTTAGGGTCACGACCCGGCAGGTGAGAATCATCACTCTAACGTCACTCTAGTTTTACTCTATACACTGCAAAACTGAAACCTAAACAAGTCTGAGCCAAATGTCTTATTTCAAGACATTAAAAGACAAAAATGACGCCTGAATTACTAATAAGTAAAAAAAACTTGACTTTAAGTATCCTGTGTCTTTAAAAACCTCTTTAAATATTATAACACACACACATGAGATAATTTCTGAATGCCATTAATGAATTATGGCACAAACATTTCATTTACACGCCTCGCTCCCCGATGAGTGAGCCATTTAAACCTGTAGAGTTAAACCACAGAAACCATTAGAGAAACTGGAACCAGTCCATTTATCTCTGAGCATCTTAAATCAAGTTATTTTTTCCGCACCAGAAGAAAACAGGCTTTTAAAAACTCACAGGGGAGCCACTTCCCGCCGGCCGCAGCCCGGGCAATCAAAAAGAAGTATTCTAATGATCCCTGACAAAATTGTCAGAGGATATCCTCCAGGGTGCGATGATACTTTACATTACTGTCGACAGATCGATAGAGAGGACGACACCAGAGGCCTCTGCAGGAGGAGCGAGCTGGAGAGCCTGCAGAGCCTGAGGAGCCTGCAGAGCCTGCAGAGCCTGCAGAGCCTGCAGAGCCTGAGGAGCCTGCAGAGCCTGCAGAGCCTGCAGAGCCTGCAGAGGCTGAGGAGCCTGCAGAGCCTGCAGAGCCTGCAGAGCCTGCAGAGCCTGCAGAGGCTGCAGAGCCTGAAGAGCCTGAGGAGCCTGAAGAGCGTGCAGAGCTCTGCTCCAGCCCGGGATCATCATCTGACCTCACAGGACGCATGTAGGAGAGCACACATGTAAGAAATAAGTCACATACTTACACCCACCTCCTGTCAGCAGCTGTGCACTGGATTATTGTTTACCTGTGTTCTGCAGCTCTCTCTCTCTCTCTCTCTCTCTCTGAATGTGTGTGTGTGCACCTAGCACCGTAAATGTGTTAGCAGGTACACAATGTGTGCGGTAATTGAAAAATTGACAGCCTCCCCTGAAAAATCGATGAGGAATTCTTTACAGTTGGCCTTTAAACAGTGACACAGCAAAATTAGAAAGCCGTGGGAAGAGAGTCAATCAGGAAACGTTTGGTTTCAAAGTGGCCCACGTCCCCCAGGAACCAGTTATCACAGACAACCGACAAAACCTGGGTGCCTCAAAACTGGGTCATTAAAGTGGATTAATGCTGTAATTCAGAGATGAACACACACCCAAACCACACTAATGAACCCGTCTCTTATCAGGCTCTCTGCGCTGTGGTTAAAACTGTTTACTCAAACCTCGGCGTTCTGCTCGCTCGATGCTGCGCTGTTTAAAAAACGCCCTCAGTAACACGTCTGACACGTCAAGTTCACTTTAACTGCACCGACATTAATGTGAAATAATCTGAGCTGGATTTAAAGTTTGGTTCTGAAACTCGACTCTTTATAACCAGGCGGTTTCAAATACTTGATTCTGATTGGTCGAAACCCCAAAACAAGAGTGAAAAATGGTCAACAGCAAAAACCTGATCACACAAGTCGTGTGAAGTAACTAAATCTGTGGAAAAGAATGATTTCAGCTCTGCCTGTTGACACTGTGGCAAAACTACAGACTGTATAAAACATGGACAGAGTCCTGAAGCGTAGCGTCTGCAGGCGCCTCACTAGAAATGCTGACTCAGCCTAACCCTGTCAATCTAGTGAGAGTCAAAGAGGCGAGCTTTTAGCCTCCTCGCTAACAGCTACAGGGTTTCCATCTGTCAGTCAGGTCAGCTGTGCCTCTAATGACGCAAAACTTGTGATCTTAATGCTGTTAAAAATGACCAAGTTACAAATATAAGTTTGTGTTGATGGAGAAATGAGTTCTTCAGACCAAAATCATTTTTGCACCTGGTTGTAAACTCATTTTTTTCTGTTAAGGGTTGTCTTTTTTGACTTCCAGAGCCAGCCTCAAGTGGACACTTGAGGAACTGCAGTTTTAGCACATTCACATTTAGCTGTGGATCAGTTTCTGTTTTGAACGTCGTAGGAGAAATGTTACTTCTTTGAATGAAACTTAACGGGCGAAGAATGAGAGTAGTCTGAGGAGCTCGTCCTGCAATCCAGGCATCAGACGCAGGTGATAAAATTAAAGATGAAACAGGTCTTCTACCGCTCATATCAGCAGAAAATCACCATGAATTCATCACTCCTGAGTAAAACTTTCCACCTTAAAGAAAGAAAGCAGAGAGTCTCTTTGATAAACGGGTCTGGAGTCTTAATGCAGCTCATTTGTATGATGTTATATTACAGCCTGCAGCAGATAGCTCACTGGCAAACAGTATCAAGCACCTGTGAATGGGGTCAACACTATATTGAGCATCTAACGGGTCAACTTCCAAACACTGGCAGGCAAATTGACTTCAGTTATTTGTGCAGGGAGGGGGTCATGCTGACAGAGAGGAGGGTTGAACACATCCACAAAACAAACCACAGCAGCAGCAACAGGATACCACTTGTTACACACGTGTGAGATGACGAAAACTAACTTTCTTCTACCTGCTGAGGGCAGATATAATCAGAGGAACACAATGTCCTCTTCTCCTCTCAGCGTGTGATGGAAAATGTTTCAATCCTCAGAGAAAAGTAGTCTTACGGTGGAATAACAGTCGTCATGAGCAACGCTAACAGCTCCCGTCCTCTGGGGTGAGAGCAACAAACAGAGCCAGTGAACGCAACACTGCCAAACAAACATATATAATCTGCATCTGACTTCTAAACACTGTGACAATTATATATTTTCCAGATGCCCAAAAATGTGTTTTTTATGAGATGATTGAAGCCCTTTGTACGGTGGCCCTGAGAGCTTTAAGAAAACATGCAACAAAGACAAAACATAAGCAAATGAAGAAAACATCTTCATCAGCATTGCAACATTTAGAAAGCAAAGAGCACAACACAACGGAAGTGTTTCCAGAGGACACTTAAAAGTGACGCACACGTCCCGACTCGCTTGTTGTTGATGCAGATGTTAAGGTTCTCTTTCCGTCAGTGGAAAATGAGATAAAAGTGTTTTTGATTTATTTTAACATTCTGATCACATGATTCAGACATTAGCATATTGGCTAATAACGGACGTGTGCGTCACTTTTGAGTGTCCTCCGGAAACTCGTGTTGTGGTCTTTGCGGCGTGTTTTCTAAATGCTGAATGAAGTTTTTTTTTTATTTGTTTGTGTTTTATCTTTTTGCATGTGCTTTCTTAAGTTGCAGGGCTGTGAGCCTTCAGGGCCACCGTACCTTTGAGCACTTTGGAGTAGTAACTTTTATTAGGAGCACATTTTCCTGCAGCTCATGTTGACAGTGATCTGTTACTCAGCAGAGAGATGACTTGGCACAAAAACAGGTGAGCCTCCCCACCAAGCTGATACAGGTGAGCCTGCACAGAGCTTCAGTGCAGAATTTCTCATCTGGAATTTTAAAAAGCTGCAACAACTTGGAGAAAACTGTTTGCAGGGGATGAACCCACACTGAGGACTTTAGATGGAGACTCTTTAACGTGCAGTGCACACGTGCCCTCCTGCAGGAAAAAAAAAACCAAAAACCTCCACTCCACAGACACTGTCATCTCCTGGAAAATCAAGCTGCAAACAGCTTGGGACAATAGTCTCAGTCAGATCATAAAAATTTCCGAGAGCATCGCTGAAATGACGGCGCAGAAACCACGTGTTTACGTAATGGAAAGCCAATCTTTCATTTTAACCCCTCCTCCCCGTCTATTTCTAACTGAGCTCCTCCGCTGAAGGAAATTCATGCAAATGTTTTTCGCAGGCGCACCGGACTTTTTGGAGATGCGAGTGGCGTGGTGCTGAAACGGCTGGAGGAGAGAGAATACCCCGCAACAACAACATCACCAAAAAAAAAAAAAAAAAAAAAAAAAAAAAAAAAAAGCAGGGAAGAAACGCACACTTCAGGAATCACGGAGGGAGCAACACCAACACCACACACACTGAGAGAGCAGCCTGGCTTCAACAGAGACGTTGCAGTGTGGGACGAGAAGAAATGCAAACTGAGGTTGGTGTTATCTGACCTCGCCAAGCAAGCTGCTTCACAGGAGACACGAATTGGACCGGATCCGGCAATGTGCTGTTTTGTTGGGGCTATCATTGCAGCAGTCTGTGCATAGGATGCATCCTCCCTTGGCTTTTGATGCTGTGCAGATCCACCCTCCTCTCCTCAGAGTGATGAACTAATAGGCAATGATTTTTCTCCTCGGAAACCCTCCGTGTTTTACTGTTTTCACGTTAGTTGTGTTTGTTTACTGGCGGCCCGTCTCCTCCCGGTGCGACACATGCAATTTATAGAGTATATTTTCTATTATCGACTAGTTGAGGAGGCATCCTTTATACGCCAGAAGAAGAAAACACACCGTTATTACGAAGTCTGACAGATGCCGAATATTTTGCCACGTGAATGAAAACGCATAGGACTTGGATATACCTATTTTTCTATGATACAATTGGTAGCCTTGTCCTGGAGAACTGATCCAATTGTGTTATTATGCAACCGCAAGGATCTCATCTATATCTGGGTGTTTAAGCCACTGGATTGCTCTTCGCCCAAATCAATGTGGTTTCTTTGGAACATTTTCAGCAAAGGAACGCATATGCTGCAGTGTCTTTGTGGCAAGAGTCTTAAGAAAAACAAGAATCCAAGTGGTAAGCTCATCACCATTATGCCTACTCCTCCGTTTCGCTGTGAACCGGCGTTGTGCGTGCGTGAGAGTGTGTGAGACACAGTAATATGTGTGTGTGTGTGTGTGTGTGTGTGTGTGTGTGTGTGTGTGTGTGTGTGTGTGTTCGTTTGTTTGTTGTACTGGTGATAGATCTGCAATCATATTTATGCAGCGAGTGGATCATGCAGAGGCGCTGGGAGGGGGAACAACTTATTCTGTGCAGCTACTATCGGCGAGCTCAGGGTTTGGGGACGCGCAGCGCACACGCACACGCACACACACACACACACACACAATGAGACCCCCCACTCCTCCTCCTCCTCCTCCCTGCATCACCACGGCACCATGATCTCCTAACTTTTTAAATAGCACTCACACACTCACACACACACACACGGACAGGCAAGATGCATTTACAGCTGATCACATCCACGCACAGTTATTCTGTCTTGCGTGGTTTCCCCCCCCCTCTTACCAGATTATTCCATCCCCGGGTTTGCTGCAGCAGCATTCCCCCCTCTGCAACACCACTTCTCGATTAAATGGGCTACTCGCTGCTTTCAGCAGGCAAGCCAGCCGGAGGAGACAGACTATTCTTTCATGTCTCTCTCTCTCTTTCTCTCTCTCTCTTTCTCTCGGCTGTTGCAGGCTGGCAGTCATGATGCGGGCCTGCTTAAATATGAATTCACACGAGTTGATTTTATGCGGAAGGAGGGGGGATCCAGGTGGGATAAGAGCACGTAGGGAAGGAATTCTGCAAAATCCCACATTTCAGACGAGACTTTCTCCCGCAGAGAGCATCCCCTCAGTGCCACACCAATGTGTCATTGAATGCATCATCATTCACAGGGTGTGTATTTCAACAGGCTGCTGCAGGTAGAGAAGCCCCAGGTGGACAGCATGTAGTGCGGGCAACTTGTTAGCAGCTCATGTTGTGGGTTTAAAGATGATGTGCTCAGCAGCAGCGGCAGCAGCAGCAGCAGCAGTTCCTCCACACTGCAGCTGCAGTATAGTAGATCATCATAATACCGGAGCGGGACTATTTGCCTTGCTGACGCTGCAGGAGCAGGAAACACAGACAGACACAGACACACACGCTATTTTTTTAAAAACAAACAGGGGTAAATAAAGACAGGATTTGCCTCATTGTTGCAGGCATCCTCATTTTTTTATTCTAGACTTTTATTTTGGTGGGGTGCATGCATACCAAAGACAAGGTGAAGACTTAGCAGCTGTTTCAGGAGCTAAAGCTAAACTTTCATTTGAAATCGTTTAACACTCATGTAGATACAGAATTAACCAAAGACTTAACTTAACGTCTGTGGAGAATCAAACATATTTTGCTCTAGACGTTTAATACTCTGGAACTGCATCTCCAAACTCAGTTTGTGTAAAGTTTTGGGATTTGTGTGTGCAAATGTTTGACGTGTAAAAATCCAGATTGAATCTAGGGCACGCAAAGCTGCAAGGACACGAACTCTTCAGTGCTTTTAAAGTAGAAGCTGAAGACAATCAGGTGTCATCAGATCTGAAGATGAGTTCCTTTCAAAGTAAGAGTCTATCTCATGGAAGATCCTCACTGAAGTATCATAAAGTGATGATGCAGGCTCAATCATCAGCGTTTGTGCTGATGAAGCCAGCAGCTAACAGGGAAACTAAGTAGGCCAGGGTGCAGACTGTGTCAGTGGGGTGCAGTTTTCTTCTCGCTAACTCGCTGAACACACACACACACACACACACACACACACACACACACCATCAGACGATTCCCAAACATCTGCAGACGTGCCTTAAACAACCTGAGAGGATTCGGTTCCTCCGTCTTTGTAGCAGACAGACAATCCTCTGTGTGGCCCTCTGTCAACAGAAGCAGGTGTTTCCAGCGTAGTGCTCAATAGGCCTGAGCTGCAAGGCCTAGATATAGAGCTCCGGCTCTTCGGCTTATTTTTAGAAACACAACATAACTGAGAGAACACAAGAGAGACTAAGCCAACTGAGCTGTATCAATAAGACTGCCAACGTAGAAACATCTGCTTTAGGATCCCCGTATCGTTATCTAAACTGAGACCTTCTTACTCTTCGTCTGTCATCAGCAGCGCTGATGGAACTTGAAGCTGATTTTTGCTCATATTTCCTTCTCAGGGGAACGTCATCCGTTTAACCCTTTGAGCCCAAAGCTCCACAAACTGAGGGACTCTGACGTTGCTCTGCAAACACAGCAACTAATATGAGCCGAAGCTCTCTACAGCAAAGAATCAGAGAGAAAGAAAGAGAGGGGCCAACAAATCACAAAAACTACAACAGCTTCACTGACTGGAAGTTTTAAAATTTCTCTTACATTTGCTGCTTTACCGAGAAACATTCATCTTTTCTGAGAATTCCAAAGTACTTCCTGTTAGCTCTGCATCTTCCGGCTTTTGCTGTCGGACTTTAGGACCTGGGGGAAACCTTACAGTGTCAGTATGCAGCAGGCTGCAGAAGGCTGGGTCTCCCACTGATTTTGATTGACTGACACTTCTGCTATTATCATTGTGGTGAGTTTAGCGTCATTCTGCAGTTTCTAATGATTCCAAGGAGGTGTCAATCACTCAAATCGACCAATGGGTGATGGAGATGGAGACGTGTATTCACGTATAGCGAATTTTTTTGTAAACAGCATCGTGCACATGAGACGCATCTGATCCCACATCTGGTATAAATTCAACTGCCAAAAACCGTTGTGTTTTAGTGTATTGATCATCATTAGCGATGGACAAATGAAATCTATAGTTTAATATATGAGAAAATTCAAATGACCCAGATGGAGCCAAATTGTGTCTAAAGAAAGCTCGCCTGAACTCTCTGCACTAAAACCTCTCTGATTTTCTGCTCCTTCACTTTATCAGAGTCAACCTTTGCAGAGATCATGTTCAGATGTTGGATTATGGTCTGATAAAGGTTTAGAGCTGCAGCTGCATCATTTCCACAGAGATATTCATCCTGATTTTTTATTTTTTTTAGACGAACCTACAGTTCCCTTTACTATGACACCAAAATTATTCAAACAGACCTTGTGGTTGCAGAGATAAACTCATTTTATTATGGATATGAAATTTTCAAGCAGAGCTCAGGGTTCAAAGGGTTAAAGGGAGACACGCGTGTCCGTGTCTGAGCGTACGATGAGCTGTCAGAAAAAAAAGCTCCATAGTATCATGTAACAGACTTCCCCCACATCCTCGGATTTAAAGCGATGCATCGTGGCTTAATGATGAGGTCATTTCAAAATTGATGCAGATGCTTTTAAAAGTTTGTGTTGCCAGTATTTTCTCAGAAGACGTCTCAAAGTGTGGAATATTTAAGCTCTGCTTGTTTTGGTATGGTTGTTCTTTTCCATCAGTCATTCTGCAGGAGCAGAGAAAGTAAGTATCATCTAAGAAACTTTTTACTGAATTTGGTTTGATGCACAAGTTTGGATCTTTTCTCTAAGCCGTGCAGTTACATTAGGAGGTCTCCGTGCATGTTTAAAGCATCTCCTCCCTTTGGGGCTGTCCGTCCTGTAGACGCTGTCTCTTTAAAGAGCTTTGGGAAAAAAAGCTGTCATGTATGTAAAACTCATTCGTATACTGTTCTTTTAATTGTTAATATTCTTTAAAATGTTTGAGCTTTGCTTCATGTCTCTGCAGAAATCTTGACGCTCTTCTTCAGCTGGCATTACTGACTGAACCTGAATGTTCACTCTCGCGTCCTCGGATGGATATACGAGCGAACGTACTTCATTAAGTCAATTTAGTAATGAAGACGCTGAGTTGTGGGAGCGGTAAAACCCTGCAGCCTGTGCAGCACCGGGGACGGTGAAACTGACCTCATAGAGTCAGTCTTTGAGGACTTTATTGAGACCATCATTGGGATGATGGTGGACGGGGACATAAAGAGGTGGAATAAGCCCTGCTGCATGGGAGTTAGACGGAAGAAGCAGCTCCACCAGCTGCTAACAGTTTACTTCATTTATTCATTTATTCATTCCGATTCAAATATTTGGCTGTGAAAAAAAACCCTGATAATCGATCAATCGCTGATTATTTTTAAAAATATTTATAATGAATGAATTTCTTTTTTTAACCCTTAAATCTAACAGCAACAAAGATACGATTTACAGGCAGATCATTTCACTGTTTTATAACTTTGTTCTTTAGTATCTGTTTAAATTTACGATAGAAATTTTCTGGATATCCTTTGATGTAAATAAATAAAAATCGCACGTCATGTAACGTCAATGTATTTTTTAATGTTATTGACTTAAGTAGGCCACCTGGTTTCTTCCTTTTTACTTTTTCCTCTTCCTGTTTGAAAACATTTGCCTGTTAGTATTTTGACATTTAGAGTTTTCAGTTTTGTTTATAAAAAGTAATTGTGATAAAAGTTTAAATTCTGTTTTTAAACCAAAGTTTTATCGATGTTTGCTAACCGCTAGCATATCAATGCGGTTTCCCATATATGTAAGAATCAAGCTAGCGCTATTTTCGATATTGCTTTTGGTAAATCAGGAGATGTATGAGATATAGAATAAGATTCTCTAGTGAGAGAAAAAGAAATGTACATTTATTTGTGTTCAGTTTTACAGACAACTTAAGCCAGGTTTAGACATGTATGCTAACCGCTAGCACATCAATGCAATTTCCTATATATGTTAGAATCAAACTAGCGCTTTATTTTTGGCACATTAGTGGATTTATAACATGTTGAATGTGTTGAATAGGTCTCTCTCTCTTTTGTGATTGAGTAATGTACATTTATTTGCATGTTCAGTTTTACGGATGGAGGAAGTTAAACTGTGTTAGCGAAACTTTAGCAATTCAATGAAAAGCATGACCAACGCAACGAATCATGCTTCATCCGTCATGACACTCGGCAAAGAGCTAAACTGAAACGGGAGACGTGTTGAGACATTGCTAACTTCGGAACTTTATTATAAAGTTATCTGTCGGCAACCTCCGCTCAGCCCACTCCTGTAATGTTGACTAGCTGTAGCTCACTCCTGTAAGTTACTGAGAAGGCAGCTGTGAGAACAGAGGATTGAATGGAGTCAGAGCTCCATTTAGTGGACAATTGCGCGAGGACATATATTGGCCGATGAGGATTGTCTTGAAAAGAAAAAGTCGGCCTGTCGATAAATCGGTCGGGCCGTTTTTATTACATGATCTGAACAGTTTCATGTTCTGTATAGGTGGTTTTAAGTTAGTGAGCCAGGAAGAGTCAGACCCACTTGTGCCCAAATATGGTCAGTTCTGGTTCCTGTGAACAAATATGGCAACGAACGAACCCAAAGGTTCTGGAAGTCGTCTGTGACATCTTGTGGGCTCTCTCCTCTTCTCTCTCCGTGCTCGCTGACATGCCCGTGTCCGTCTGACTCTGTAAAGCTGCTCCACGGTGCTGGAAGTGTAGCGTAGCTGCTGAGAGAGCAGTAACTCAGTCGACTTATTAAGTCAGTAGGTTGCGTCCTCTGAGCAGGACATCAGTGGTTTGTTCATGGACAGCAGAGTGACAGCACAGGTCACAGGACAGCCAGGCGTCCACGTGAGGACAGTTCATAGCATCTCAAGTGAAACTCAACTCTATCGACTGTGACAGAGAGCAGGAAGCTGAACTGAAGCTGCAGAGTTGGGATGCTGTGGCTGTGTTTGCTCCATGGATGATCGTGGAGCTGTGACCAAAAAGCTTTAGCTTGACCTCACACTCATGACGCTGCGAACCAAAATGATTTATCTGGATCTCCTGCAGGGCCTCTGGAGGATGACGACATTTTACTCACTTCAGTTATGGAAGGGTTTAATTTGTAATTGAAGTAAACTGCAAAACTCGAGCCTTGACAAGCGTTCTCATCAGACTAAAAGCACAAGTCCTGCTTATCCAACAAATCCAGAAATAAGTTTAATTTCTTGATATCAAAAACTTCAAATAAGACGACTCAAAAATGTGACGCAAGTTATTTTTTCAGGCTTTTCTGCCTTCAGAGAGGACAGGACGATGGACTGACTGCTCGAGGGGGAACCTCCAGGGGTGCACGAGCTAAAAACGACTATGACTATAAAAACATTTCTTTCAATCTCACAGAGTCTTAAAATGTGTAAGAATATCAGCAGGTGCAGCTAGCCTCATTATTGTGACAGTTTTTTTTTCTACTATTTTCAAAAAATGTTTTAAAGCTTTAAAATTGTTTCAAGGAATTTGAGAACATTTTGTTGCTGCATTGGCTGATTTTTTCTTCTCACTTCGAGCAGTTTTGGAATTCTTGTTTGGCTCGATATCCTAAAACAAGCTCATTCTTGCTCTTTTCTGGTGAATCTGGTGAAATAAACGAGGAAAAAGGGAACCTAAAGATATCATCCAGAAACCAGAAGCTTCTTCTGCAGACATCTTATTCCGTGTTTACTGCTCTGTTTGTGTCTGTAAACTGAAGCCATCAGTTTTATAACGAGGCCGTTAAAGGGACGCCGAGTGCTTTTCGATGAGCAGCGTGTTCTGTTGTTTTCCGTCGTATAAAGCTTTTCAGCTGCAGATATTCTCCTCGCTGTGCTCCAGTCTCTGCTGAGCAGAGCCTGTAGTATAATCTAGAATTACATATGCAATGCAATAACCCAAATTTATGCAGCGGTTGTCATTCCTCACTTCCGAGTGAGAGATGAGCAAAATGTCTCAGATTCCGTTTTACCCCTAAAGTATTCCAGCTCCGGAGAGGAACAGAGGCTGAGTTTTAACCCAGTTAGAAGCAGCGTGATGGAGGGAAAGAGATGGTGTCAAAGCAGCAGCAGCAGCACAGCGTTCTGTTGAGCTCCGGTCGTTTTGTCAAATTAGTCGAATATTTCTCAGATTCAAAAGTACGAAGAACGCTCAAGAAACAGAGAAGCAGAATGAGGCTGCTAGCAAGGTTGCTAGCACGCTTGCTAGCTCTACTGCGGCAGCGACTGGAAATGTTGGCGGTGACCTGAGCTTTCTTCAGGCGATCGACAAACCAACCGCAAACATCAGGAAAGTTATTGACACTAAAGTTGACAGCATGTCATAAAAGAGCAAACAACACAAGCTGGTGAGGCGGAAGGCGGGAAGCTACGGATGGGTCTCTACAAGCTAAGATGACGTCTGGAGAAACAGGTGGCTGGGATGCTGGATCATATCGATGATTTAGACAAACAGAGGCCGCAGATGCAACGTGCGTGTGGTTGACTTGGACACTGAGGGATCTGATCCTGTTAAATTCATGGTGAAGTGGTTTCACACCCATCTTTAAATAACCAAAAACAGGTTAATCAAACTGGTCCGTGCACCAGCGTTGCCAGATGGGAAATATAAAATTATCGTACCAGAGCCTCAAAATTATCGTATTTTGGGGGAAAGTATCGTACACCCGACAAAATAATCAAAATAACTGACAATGATCAAAACAACTGTCTTATTGTTGCGCTAAAATCTCAACTGATCCCTCTGTTTAGTGTCTCTGTTTGATCAGCAGCTCGAGGCTCCGGTGCTCATTTTTCTCTCAACTGTCTGACTTCCTCCTGACGGAGCTCCTACGACCGTGATTGGCTGTCAATCGTTCTAAGACGAATGACACTTAAACTATGATTGGCTGGAAACGTCACATGATATAAGATGCATTTAGGGTTTACAGATAAATCCGTCAGACTGGGGTAGATCTGTAACAACCACACAAAGTTGTCAAATTATCGTCCATTTAGCCTTTTTTGGAATTATTGATCGTACATCGTACAGAGGGCTAAATTATTGTACAAATACGATAATTATCGTACGTCTGGCAACGCTGCTGTGCACCAAAGCCTGGTCCCAAGCAGCAACCCAAACCGATGGGTGTAAAGTTTCACAGCTTCACCGAAAAGCAGCGTGTTATGAACGCAGCCCACCACCTCAGAACCGACCCGAATAATCCTGCCCAAATACTGGACCAGGGGTATCTTTTTACAACAATTACTCAGCAGCAGTTAAGCGTTAAGAAGCGCAAGGCATTTGACGAGGTAAAGTGTAGGGAGAGATCTGCCGGTTTTCAGATCCACCTATAAATCCATGATTTACATGTTTTTTTTTTCATTTTGTGTGTGCATTTATTGTGACTTATCTTTTGTAAATCTTTGATTCTGCTTTTGAATTTTTGAAAGTGTCTTTGTGGATCAACCGGCACGTGCGTTTATTTTTGATTTATTTTCCATCCGCTGGGCCGCAGAGATGCTGTTTCTGATGAGAGCGTAGACTGTAAACAAAGATGATTGGTCGCTCTCAGGAATTTATTAACGTAGACTTTAAGCTCAATAGAAGATCAAACTACATCCCTGAAAATGACGGTTTGATGAAGGTAACTCACAAGTCTGGTGAAAGCAATCAAACGTAGAATTAGCACGCTTTGGCAACTTGTGGCGAGCGTCTTGGATAGTTTAGTATCCTTCTTCTTCTCTTCCTCTACCGTGCAGGAAGACAGTGGAGAGCGACAGCACTGACATAGCTTTCAATCATCTTTGTTTACAGTCTACGCTCTCAACGGAGACAGCAACTCTGCCGCCCAGCGGATGGAGGGGCGAGGCTTTACACACGTGAATATCTTGTGCTCAACTTGTGTGTGAATCTCTACAAAACTGTTTGTTTCAAAAATAAACGCACGTGTCGGTTGAGCCACAAACATATACACGCATAAAAAACACACGTGTAAATCATGGATTTATTAGTGGATCTGAAAGGTGGTGAAGGTGCATCTGAAAAGGATGAATGTTGAGCATGCATCGGTTTATCCTTCCACTCTGAAGGTGACTGTTGACGGGGTAGAGGAGAGCTTTTACAGACCTGTCAGAAGCAGCGTGATGTATTTGTGCGACATTCATGCAAACACAGAAACAGCAGGAATAATTAAAGGGGCCGGGTGAGATTCAAACAAGAACTCCTACAATTAGAGTAACAGCCGGGCGGGCTAAAAATAACCTCCTCCGGCCGCCGTGGCATGTTGCTAGGTTTCATGCAGAAACAATGCAGTAAGTTAGTGAACTGTTAAACTGCAGCGTCTATTCAGACATCTTCAAGCAAAGCAGCTTAAACACAAAACGAGTCGCTTCACATTTCAGCGTCTCTGAAAAAAACGAGCACACGTCCCATCCATCTGCGAAGCTTTCGTTTCTAAAAATAGCCGAGTGTTTGCATCCTAACAGGCGTTCAGACAGAAAGGAGAGATAAAGTTTGAGCCTCGAAATAAATAAATAAATAAATAAATAAAAGCTCTGACTCCTGTTCTGCCTCCGAGCAAATTTGAGGAGAGGAACAGGGTTGCATGTAGCTGCAGAGGATATTTCACATGTCAGCAAAAACAGCAAAAAAACCCTGTCTCTCTCTCATCTTTTTGGGCGTTTTTGTGGCAGCAGCATCATCACTTTTCACCATGAATTAATTTTGGCTGTCTCCATCCTGCTCTTGAGAAAAATGACCTACAGGGGTGATGAGATTCAACTTCCTGGCTGCCGTTCTACCCACCCTCCCCATTGAGTGAGAGGGTGAACGTATGTAGGGAGTCTGTGTTTAGACACAGAGCAGATAAGAGTGCACACACTCAGGGTTTTACGTCTGCAGATAATAAATCAGAGTTTATGTGAAGCATTTCCCGGGGACGCTCTGGATTCTTCCCAGATGCTCCTGGTGCAGCAACAAGAGGGATGATGGGACATGCGGTTCTGGCTTGGTGCTCTGAGGGGGGACTCCAGCTGTACAGAGCTGGTGGGTGAAACAGATCAGTTCCTTCCAAGTATTGGTTTGTAAATCAGTTAATTACTCAGGGAACCGTTGGGTCACTAATGGAGCGCGGCTGCTGCCTTTCACTGTAACGTCGTCTTGTCCTTTTAAAAGGTTACCGTCTCTCCGTCAGACCATCTGAGGCTCTTTTCCTTTTTCTGAACATGTTTTAAAGATAAACAGATGACATTTATATCTCACTGAACGCTGTAATAACGCGCTCTGAATGCTGATATTTTTGTCTGAGGCCAAACAAAGATCTTCTGAATGGATCCACAGGTAGGGGAGCGTGTGAGGAATAGTTGATTGCTTTGTGATTTGAGTCACAGATACAGTTACTACCTGTGGAGAGAAAGGCTGCAGAGGGAGGCGTCGTGTAGAGGAACGGTGACGTTGAGCTGATTTAACCGGAGTGAGCAGCTCTGCAGCGACATGTATTTTTCTCCTCACACTGTCCATGTTCTCCTGTTACAAATGCTCAAAGCGTTTAGCACCTTTCCCCGTCCTCAGCTGTGTTCCCATGTCTCCTCTGACTGATGTCGGCCTCAGAGAACTGCACTCCTCCATTAGTGGCGGGGTATTGTCTTTGTGACAGAAGAACTTCAGATGGTGTAATAAATTCTTTCTCGATTGTCAGTTTAATGAACTTTCTCGACCTCAATCACTTGAAATCATTTAAGGTCGGTAAAATGTCCAATCAGGCCAAGAGTGATACGCTGGTCTCTGTTCTAAGAGGTTTTTACTGCGCCTGGTTTCTAATCCGAGGACAGCAGAAGAGCAGGGAAACATGGGAAATAAGTTCAGGTCAGAGCTGGAAGAGCACAAACAGCCCTGCAGTTAAATAATGCAAAGAGATGCATTTTTCTTTTTTTCATGATGCTTCAGGCTTTGGCAAAGCAGTGAAATGAAATCCAGAAAATTCACTTTAACAGGACACCGAAGCTCTGAACGATTTGAACGTTTTCAGCTCGGATCGAAGCTGTAACTGATAAATACCTCTGGTTTGCAGAAATCTATGAAAAGTAATTTATTGATTTAATTATGATGATTATTATTATTTTTTAAAAAATTTATCTGAATGAGTGTCTCTTCTTTACAGTTCATTCACTTTAATGTTTCCTTTTCTTTTTGTGCACCTGCAGCTTCTGTACCTCTGGGGCTGCCGTAGCTCCGCCTGCTAGTTTCAGTATTTACCTTCATTTTACATCGCAGACACATTCAGTAGATCAGATGTGATCTTAAAGTAGCCTCCTGAGACCCGAGCTTTTGTCTGGAAATTATAAGTTATTATTATTTTACTAAAAATTATAAATGCACCAGTACTCCCGTCATCTTGTTTTCACTGAAATGGGTTTAATGTTGTGATTTCTCCAAAAGATGACATGAGCAGTGTCCCTGGAGGTCAGGTTACTCTATTTGTACCCATAAGTAGATTTGTTATTGTGGCTAATAGGTCAAAGTTTTAAAAGGTGAAGTATCACGGCTCTGATACCCCTTTTCGACCAAGCTGGTTCCAGGGCTGGTGCTAGTGATGGTGCTAGAACCGTTTGCTTTTCCACAAACGGGTGCCGGCCATGCTGTTTTGCTTTGAAATCCATTGTTTTACTTTTCTTCTTCTTCTGTTTCTCTCTTACCCCAACCTCGTCTTTTTAAAAATGGCTCTCTTCCGTGTTTTGACTCTGCTTTGGTTGGTCAATAACCCCGCCCCCACCCCCTGACGTAAGCCCGTAACGTGGTTCTTTCTGCTGGCCCAGCAACGAGTTGGTGCTTGCCAAGCAGCCGGTGCTTAGTCTGTGGAAAACCAAAGAACTGGTGCTACGTCTGGCTCTAGCTCCCAACCAGCCCTGGAACCAGCTTGGTTGAAAAGAGGTATGAGAGGCAGAAATCTCATGTATGTCAGTATGCAGCGTCTCGGGAGTATAGATCACACTACTGCAAGTTTCTACACGGAGAAACTCATTTTCAAAGTTCATAAGTGGAACCAGGACATGCTACACTTAGAAAGTGAGGCACATCTCCAAACTGTCCCCACAGGAGGGTTTATAGTCCATGCTTCTCATTCCTCTGTTTTTTTTATGGCGGCTCCATAAATCATGCTGTAATTTGGTTCATCCTCTGCCCTTAATCATCCATGAAGAGTGTTGTATGAAGAGCAGGGATAGCTGCTTCTTTCTGACCACGTCTGAACGCTCACCGCTCCAGGATCTCATAGAATGGGACACCTGATATCTGCTGTGACGCCGCTGTAGGTGCCGGGAGCGTGGAGAGAACATGAGGAAGTGACGAGAGATGAAGAGAGGAGGAGGTCATTACAGTTAGACTGTGAGATTATTGATTTAAAGGACGTGAAGTTTTCACCCAAAGGCTCGTCAGTTTTGCCCAAAGCTATGAGAAGACCTTGGTGTTTGAGGCCCGCGCCTTCAGCGTGTCACGTGATGACCTCATCGTTTCAGAAAGTCCAATGTAGTTCTCTCTTTTGTAGAGGTTTGAGAATCTGCTTGTTTACTTCATGTTCACTGCATGATGAAGTAAACTTACTCACTCTTTAAACGCCACGTGTTGCTTTCCAGAGTCCTCTTATCCAAACATCCTCTGATCCCAGCGTAGACATTAAGTTTATACTCCTCATGTCCTGATACTTTTGTATCCCTGACTCAGCCTTTTTACATTTAATGACCGCTCAGTGGCCTTTAAACAGACGATCATACCTCTCTGCTTCTTCTGTTGACGTCTACGACTGAAATTACAGCTCTTGGGATTTTCTGTCAGCAGGAGCTATAACATCCCCTTTAAAACATCTCCACTGTAATCATATCAACTTTCAGTCCAAAGAGGAAATGTCAGCTGGTGAGAGGATGGTGACCAGTAATGGAGTTAGCACGGGGTGGATGGGAGGGACCACGGAGAGCGAAGACGACGCCGGGGTCGAGCAGACGGGACGCTGAGACTCCAGAATAAATGTTAAAGGTGGTCATAAAAGTTTTTACATTTATGAAGTCAAACTTTTTATCAGGAAGTGGTTCCAATATACGATCAGTTCTTGCTTCACTTCCAGGAGAACACACACTTCAGGGTGACTCATGAAGTGATTACATGCAGGACAGCGAGCCACCTGCGGTGTTAACTTCTCTTTTTGAAGTTCGGCTTTTTTAATGAGTGCATCGACTGCCTCCATTTATAATACTGAGAAAAATCCTGATATCACTAATGTTTTGGGATAAATGCAGAGACACAAACAGATTCAGGACTAAAAATATGCCTGCATGTGTTGCTGTTGTCTCCGTTTCCCAAAGTGGGAGCTCCAAAATCCAGTTCCTTCAGCCATCAGTGAGGATGGAGTCGGCTGCCCAGAGAAACTACAGTGTCCGTCCCAGCTTCGACCGCCAACCAGCAAAAAAACAAGGCTAAAATAGGACCCCAAAAAACCACTGAAGATATTTATTTTTAAATTTAAAACTTTGGTATATTACAGAAGAAATATTTCTATTTATACCGACATCTTCTCAGACTTAATACCAAAATATAACCTGTTATTTCATTTAGATGATTGTGAAGTTTCCCAAAGCTCTTTTTGAAGTTATCTCACCGTGATTTCTGCAGCACCATAAAACGTCTACGTCTCATATTCTTCTTCTTCATTTAAACGATTAAAGCCAAAAATGTGCAGATTTTAAAACCTCTCTGTATTGTTGCAGAAATCACTGAATCTGTCTGTTCTAAAAATAGCACCAGATCTTCATGACATCTTCAAACATAAAGGTCATTGCTCCGCCCCTGACATGCTTCCAGAGGGCTGGCCAATCAGAGTGAAGGGGGTTTTGAGCAGGAAACCGAAGCGTTTCAGACAGAAGCTGAAATTGAGGTTTTCAAAACAACCAAAGAGAGTGAAACAGGGAATTTTTTTCAGCTGTAAATCATGTAAAGATACTTTGGGGGCACCAGAAGGACAGAATAAAAACTAAAAAAATACACAACCCCCCCCTTTAAGACCAAGAAACTGGTTAGAGGAGTCCTGAACTGCCTGGTATGAGATTCTGATGCAGGATGGAGGGCACAGTGTGCTTTACGGGGTTTTAAGAAATACAAGAAAATAAAAGACATAAACAAATATAACAAACAGACAGAAGAGAAGAAATCAGTGCAGCTGACGGAAGTGAGTCTGTGTCTTCCTGGTTGTGTGCTGCTGAAGTCTGTCGCTGCAGCTGACGGCTGTGAAGGCCGACAGCGTGCGCCGTGCGTTATCACCGACTCTGTTTCCAGTCCGTCATCCCAGAGCTGACTGCGATGCAGCCACATTAGCATGTTTCTGCACTGTACGGTAAGAAGCCTGGGTCATGTTCCCCGTGGCTCTGATGACAGGAACGCGGCCACTTTAACCTTTATCAAACACAGCACGCTGAACATAGCGACGTGTGTTTGTTTTGAGCCACGCTACGTGTTGCTACAAATCCTACAGCCAGAGGCGTGCTGCTAAACTGATGGCTCTCCGCTGCTCGCTTCGAGAGCGATGAGGAGGCACGGAGCGAGGTCAGCCGGGCCTGCTCCTGTCCTGAGCTGGAAGTACATTTAATGATTTGATTATGACTGATTGCTGATATGATTTCATGACTCACTGTTGGCCTGGAGCTCATTTATTACTGTTGTCCATCATCTGACCGCCCGGCTGAGCTACTGACGACAGAGTCCTCTCTCTCTTTTCTCTTTGTCTCTCTGTCCGTACGAAGGGGCACTTAAACCAAAGCCTGTGTGTAAGGTTAAACATTTAGAAGCAGAGTTTGTCATTTCTGTCATCAGTCCATGTAACCATGAAGCTGATGTCCTTTTATCAGCGTTGGCTCCAAGCTTAAAGCAGCTCTTTGTTTCTTTTTAATGCTGGACTGTTTTCATCCTGATGACCAACCTGTTGAAGTGTTTTTCTTCATCATCATGTAACTCGTGCAGCTCTGTTCGGCTGCAAACAGAGTCCGTTTACTGCGATTGATTCCTGTCATGTGTTGAATATCTTAAAATGCACATTCTGGCAGATGAAACGCTTCTCTTTCTGATTTTGTTTGCAGTTTTCCTCACGTTTCCGACATGAACCCTGTCGCTGTGTCTCCCTCAGTCCTCCCTCCCGTGTTCGGGGTCTGTCTGTGCCGTGCTGGAGGTTGTGTGGCGGCTACGGTATGCTGTGTAGATTTTTGCTGCAGTGCAGCAGGCAGCATTGTGCTGCTGCTGCCTCTGTCTTCCCCTGCTCGCCCTCTCTCTCTCTCTCTCTCTCTCTCTCTCTGCTCACTGTTTGCTTCAGTTTTGTGTACACTGTTTGTGATTAGTGGAACACTTCCAAACAGTTTTGCTATAAAAGAGAAAAAAACGGCGTCGGCCCCTGGAGCCTGTGTCTCATTCATCACACCAACACGTTGCGGTCCAGCCTTCAGGTTCGGGGACCTGCGCAGCTCTGTCAACATTTCCTGTCACAACCTTTCGGGAGTTCATATTTTGCTTCTTGTTTTCACCTTGTGCACATCCCCTGGAGTTCAATTCCCACAGTTTAAGGCTGGTCGTCCCCCTGTGGCTGTTTTTCCTGTCTTCAGACAGAGAGAGAGGGACATGATGGGGAGGGCAGTGACTAAGTAACCTATTTGTGGTGGAGAGTGCCGGGGCCCTCGGTGCAGAAAGGCCAGTTGTTTGCAGTTGCTGGAGACGCAGGACCACTCAGGTACAGTGTGTCACCGAGCAGACAGACACAGCACCAGGGGGACGGAGCGGGAGCTGAAACACTTCACTACAAACAACAACAACACGTAGCTAAAGTCTCCACCAAACAGCAGATTCCTCTAGTACAGACGCCGTTTCACCGACACTCCTCGGTGCTGACGTGACAGCTCTTGACATTTCTGCGAGCTAACGTCCAGCCGGCTGAGAAAGTGTCGCTGCTATCTGTGTCCGCTTTGAGAGATGGTGGCGTGGTCTTCACAAGAGGGTGACATGTGAGGTGTGTGAGGTGTGTGTGTATGTGTGAGAAGGTGGAGATGCTCGTGTGATTGGGTTAAAAGGTTGTGTCAAGCTCTGCTGGACATTCGAGGAAAGTTTGCTCCAAGTTATTCTAAATTTGACGTCAAACTTTATTGACGTAAATCGAGTTTTATTCAGTGTTCAGTGAGAGGGTTCATGGAGGCGTCATCTCTGGCAAAGATTGTGGAGCGACGTGTTCGTAAGGTGTTGAAGGCTGAAGCAGAGCACGGTGAGTCCTGATGGGGA
The DNA here is from genome assembly GCA_030710495.1 of Labroides dimidiatus. NCBI lineage: Eukaryota > Metazoa > Chordata > Actinopteri > Labriformes > Labridae > Labroides > Labroides dimidiatus. The sequence continues at coordinate 24,838,340 of CM061160.1, read as the reverse complement.
AGTGGTCTAGGTTTTGGACTGGAGTCTCTGGGAGTCTTTCACACACAGCAGAAGCCAAACAGGTACTTGTGTTGTGCTGCATCCGTGAAATGATGACGGTTAGTCCCATGTTTTCAGACTTCTGAACGAGAGCCTCATGTTTATCTGATGGTTTGAAGTTCTTTCTTTTGGAGCCATTTTTTCTAAAAGGTATTTTTTTATGGGAAGAAACATTAAATGAATGTTTTTTACGTTTGATTGACAAAGTCCAGCCATTAGCGATGAAAACAGACCGTAACAGTTTGTACTAATGGTGAAAATTACTCTCTGGAGGACCCCGACATTTCAGGTGCTAACGGCAGGATTAACACACCTGTTAGGCTGTTTTAAAGATGGCGGACGTCATATTCATGCATTGCCGCCAAAAGACCACGGATATTTAGGGATCCAACAAATCTTTCGGAAAAGTATGAAGATGTGGAGCTAAACAGCTGGTTTAGGTTTCAGTGAACAGATGAGATAAGGGAGGCTCACGGCCGTCAGTTTGGTTAGTTTTTTTGGCTTTTTGCTCTCTTGTTTCTGGGTCCTTCCTGGATGTGTGTGATGAAATGTTGGAGTTCATCAAACAGCTGCTTGTAGAGTAATTCATGGAGTTACTGGGGCATTTCTGCGCTGCTTGTTCCTCACAGCGCTGTGCGCTCAGAAACACCTCACACGTTTATCCTCTTCAAGATCTTTAGCCAAACTAGGGCTGCACGATACTGGGTGGAAATGATTATTTTTAAAAGTTTACTGTTTGACTCTGTTCAGCTGAATTCTCCCTGAAATAGTAATAACTGACTCTCACCTAATTACCTCTCTGCCTCCATGAACGCTATCTGCACCTCATGTGATATTAACCATAAGAATCCGTCAGGTTGTCAATATCTCTGCTATGCTCCGCTCACATTCACCGCTCCCTCTCTCTCTCTCTCTCTCTCTCTCTCTCAGTCACTCACGCTGCACGTCGCTCTGCTCGACCCTGATAACATCAGGTGAGACGACAGAGAAGGTGCTCTAACTGGGCCAGTTGTTGCTGTAATGTGGTTAAATATTTAAACAGATGTTCATTTAGATCTATTAGTGATGTGATTGGACGTAGCCGGGCGACATAAACTTCATTCAGAGGCTCAGATTTATTTTTCAGCTCCAGATGGATTTTTTTTCTTAACATCACATAACTCACTGCCAAGATTAGTCGACTAGTCACGATGACGTCGATGATCAAAATCGTCGGCGACTTATTTAATAATCGACGTCGTCGTTTTAATATTTCTTTAAACTTTATTTTTCCCTCGTCTGCCGTTCTGTCCTCGACGCATACGCGCAGAAGTGGTAACCGGGGTAACCCGTGATGTCACCGGAAAAGTTATGCCCAACAGTATCATGGCTAGCCGGCAACAGAGCTCAAAAGTTTGGGAGCATTTTTCCAAAATAAAGGAGAAAAGTGTGCAATGCAAAATCTGCAAAGCAGAAATGGTCTTCCATGACAGTACGACGGCGATGCACGAGAATCTCGGTAAGCTAATTGGCTAGTTAGCTGCTAACATTAACGTCAACAGGGAGCTACCTACTTAATAGCGATGTCATGTTTGAACAGAAAATTGGTACATTAAAAAAATGTCAGAAATGCTGCTACAAGCTGCAAAGTTCATTAAAAGCTGAATGAACTATGATATTAACTGTCTTCATTTTTAGTTAGCACATACCTTAAACACTTGAAGCTGGAAGCTAATGATGTTAGCTGTATGCTGGTGCAATAAGCTGCAATTTATGTATGATCCGAATAGTCGACTAATCACAAAAAATAATCGATGACTAGTCGATTATCAAAATAATCGTACGTGGCAGCCCTACTCGCGATGAATTGTTTGTTCTTTTTGATGAGTGACCAGCTGATAATGAAAAATTGTTTTCTTTCTTGATCTTCTCTCAGTCACACCGTTACCGCTCGCCATGTTTATCTCTGTTATGTGTAGTAGGCACGTGCAGTGTGAATTTGTTGGATGGGGGTTTTCCAGGAGGTTCCCCACACACATGACGTTCTGCACCTGCTTCGCTTTCATGGTGCGATGAGTTGACTTGCAGACGAGCACGCGGCTAACGCTACAGCCAAATGGGCCGTTCCATATCAGCATGTTAAGACTAACATACAGGTCCTGAACCATGTTCACTAATGTTTTGGTTGATCTTGACTGCAGTGCAAGATGCAGCCGGTTACACTAATCAGAGCAGAGCTAGAAGAAGTGATGGCTGGACCTCAAAGCGAGTTCCTTCTTATTCCTGTTCCCATAAAAACTGGTAGAGGCCCAGAAAATGTTGAACAAGCTGTGAATTCAAGTCATCTGAGGTGCTGGAAAAAACTCACGTCTACTTGTGTCTTAACGCGTGAAAACAATTTTATTTACGACCAGTCAGCAAACAGGTCTGTGTCTGATTCTGTTTTCATATCAGAGGTCTGATTTACAGAAATAACAGATAGCTGCACGCTCTAAACGACCAATCAGAAGCGAGTCTTCATCACAGCTTGATGTTTTTGTTTGTCGGCTGAAAGAAAAGTTCATATGAAGAAAACTTTGTGCAAAGAGGAAACTCTTATCCAAACTAATCGCTGCATTGCAGATGATGAAACCTGAAGGTTACACTTTGGAGTGTGTGTGTGTGTGTGTGTGTGTGTGAGAAAGAGCATGCTTGCATGTCTGTGAATGTGTGTGTGGTTCACTCTCCCAATTATTTTGCGTGCAGCAGCGTGCCACAGAGAGTGAGGTAGCTTCATTATGTATGCGACGCTTCTGGAGTTTATTTCGTATTATTTGTCCTGCATAAAATATGAACCCTTTTTTGAGGCCAAGCGAGGAAGCCAAGATGCACGGCTGTGTATCTCCGACTCCCTCCTCTCCTCTGAGTCTGCAGTCGGGCCTCACAGCTTACCCAACGTGTGGTGTATGAATTCCTCTCTGATAACAGCGAGGAAAGCAGCCACTTTGATAGACCTGCTGTTATAGCAACAGAGTCACGATCCACGGGCACCAAGGCCAAACATCATGGCTGTGTTTTCAGATGCTCTGGATAGAATCATCTCCTTATTCTCACTGCAAGAAGAGTTATGTAACAGAGCGGCTGCAAGCCAATGTTGAAACACTTCACACCAAAGTATTAACAAATAAAAACTCAGCTGCGTTCAAAACAGAGACTCACCAGATGTGATGAAGATGGACGGACGTGTTGGAGGGACGTTTGTTGTCGTTAATCTTTCTACAGCTTTCTAATGAGAGTCTGTGGTCTCTCCCACCAAGGCCTCACCTAAACATGGACGCTGGTCTGAACTTAATATGAGGCTCATTTTCTTCTTCGATCAATCATCCATCATTTTCACCTGGAAAATGTATGATTCATGGCCGTGGTGACCAATCTGTGACTGATCAGCTGTATTGATTTTATAAAATTGCGGGCTGAAGAAGCTGTCAGGAACAATATGGATCTGCAGCAGGGAACAGAAACACGGGAGAGGAGAGGTTGATGAAAGGACTGCTAGCTTCAGGGATGATATCACCAAATCTCTACCTTCATAAACACACAGGGCGGATTTTGATTCTTGGTGGAGTCCAAGTTTTAACCCAACTCCACAGAGCTGGATAATCTTTTGAGCGTTCTTCATACATTTATCTTTCAGTTAAAGTTACATCTCCAAACATTCAAGCAGGTGGTTTGAGATCTTCACCAGATACACCAAGGTCTACCAGTAGCTCCACCCCCTGACAGGCCTCCAGAGGTCTGGCCAATCAGAGGGAAGGGGGTTTGTGGAGCCTTAAAGATACGGTAGTTAAAACAAAGTGTTTCAGACAGAGGCTGAAAGAAGATTTTCTAAAACACCAGAGAGAGAAAAATGGGACTTATTTGAGATGTAAATCATGTAAAGATATGGTGGGGGCACCAGAGGAACAAAATAAAAAGAAAAAAACCCACAATACCCCCTCTTTAAGATCTAGAAACTGCAATATGTCACTTAAAAGCTGCAGCCACTGAGCATGTGCAATCATACTCCACCCAACGAATGCAACTGCCAGGTCTCTATTGGTATGCTAAAAGCTGTTTCCACCAAGTGGTCCATCCCGCTGATAAAACCAACGAAGAAGAAAATTGTGACACAGGAAACCGTTTCGTGACGCCATTTTTTCAAAGAAAAAGAAAATTATCTTCACGAAATCGACTGGAGATTTAAAGATGGCGGAGTAATGTGTCGTTCTTTATTACCGCTGTCGCATAGGAAGTGACGAATCTTTCCACCAATCAGAGGACTGCAGTGTTTTTAGCTCCACCTTCTGGGGTTGGATCGGTATATCTGGCACCCCAACAGAAGGGTACCAAGAAGTGGGACAGGTTGGTTTTATGGGGACCTGTCCCAGTTTTAGTCAAAGGAAACACAACAGAATGCATGCCATGCTGAGACGGACTGTCAGCCATGTTTGATGTATTTACTAACTTCCATCCTGTTTATCTTCACCCCAAACTCTCCTCTTACACAGAGGGAACTGGAACTTTTGTGGTTTCTTTGAAAACCTCTTCAGTACTGAAAGGAAACAGAGGATAAGATTACAGAGCTGACCTCATCACCTGACCTCCTCCTGCTATTCATCCTCATGCTGTAACGTCTGCTCTCTGTAAAGGAGATCAATGAGGAGACAACCATTTATTCTCTACTCCGAGCTCATGTTTAATTCTTCATTCATTCATAACATATGATTCACTGATGATTACATCTGATGGAAGTTACCTCCGAGTGAAGCGCAGAGCATCCTCTCTGTCTTTAAGTGAGAGGAGAGGTGGACGGGTTGGAGACAGGTGTTGACTTTTCCCAGGAGAGGAAAGGAAGCAGCTATTTCTGGAGGCAATTTGTGAGGAAAGGTGGAAAGTGACTCCTTTAGCATCACATGAGGCGCTGACCGAAAGACGAGTCTTTCGTTCTTGATGGATGAAAAGTCAGATATTCGTCAGAGCATCCTCACAGCTCGTACTTTAAGCTGTTTTTAATTGGCAGCCTGTTTGCTCTAATCAGTTCCTCTGACTGACTGACTGACTGACTGACTGACTGAACGGCTGCAGTTGTCTGGAGTGAAGCTAACAGACACTTTTAATGAAATCAGCCGTTGAACTGAGTGTTTGACTCCTTCCCTGAGATGCTTCTTTGCCCTTTTTAAGGTAAAAGTCTAATCCTCAGCGGCCTTCACGGTGGGCTCCTTATCTCCCTCTTATCTGTTTGTGGTGCACTTTATTTCCTTTTCCTCCTCCTCTGCTGTATCACTTTTCCCTGCAAGGGCAACATCGGCTCCCCTAGACCTGCTTCGAAACGACCCGTCAGTAAAATCTGATCCTTTTAGACTGAGCAAGACCGGTCTTTTGCATGCCAAAGTCTTGTTGATCGGGGCCAAATGTCCTCCGGTTGCCCTCCAACTCACCACGGCAGCAAGAAAAGGTCTCCTAATATCTCCACAGTAACTGGAGATTCTGTCGACACTGACAAAGAAGGGTGCGACAGAAAAGGGGTGCGGGCGTTTCGTGCTAAACCACATCAGCAGTCTTTTTTTGGAGTGAGAAGAGAGTTGGAATGGCGATGTGCGACAATCGTGGATCAATGCAGACGGGGTAAAATCTGTCAGATCGGAGACTTATTAAGAAAATGAGAATCGACAGGGGAACTGAGTCACTGCTGCTGTTGAACCCCCGAGATCTGAAAGAGGAGAGTCATCAGGGAAAGACGGACAGATGGACAGAATGACGGCTAAGAGGAGGAAAAGTTCCACACAATATGAATAATCTGTTTGTGGGTAAAGTGTTAAATATGTGATGAGAGATGTCTGACAGCTCGAGTGGTGTATGGTCTTAAAATGACTCAGGAACACATCACCGTTCATTTAGTTTCAGCTGCTTTGTTTATGTTTCAGGTCGCTGCAGTTTTTTTTTTTTCTTTCTCTTCATTAAATCAGTAACTAAAAAATAAAGTGAAGGAAAATATGACTGTGGGTCATAAAGGGTTAAATCATCACTGAGGTAAACGTAAAGATGACTTTCAGATTCACCCACACTGCACTGCAAACTATTCCACACCTGCTAAGATTTAAATTCTTACATTATGATATATAACCTGGTTTAAAGGTTGTTTTCTGTCTTTTTTTTATTTTTGAGTTTAGAATATAATCTTAAACTGGGTATGAACATGTTTCTTTTTCTGTGTCATTGTTCAGGGATTATTCAACCTCAGAAGAAAAAGTTCAAATAAACTATCTTGATTCTTACATCCAAAAATCTCATCAAAATAAAACTTGTTTCATGAGTCAGTAACCCCCCTTCAAAATAAGGAAACGCATAATAACACATTTAATCACACAGAAAAACAAAGTGGAAGAGACAAACCACTTATATCATATCATATAATAGAACAAAAAACATATTCTTGGCACAAACAAACTTTCTTTGATACAGAAAAAAAACTTCTTACCTATTTTTTCCCCTTGTCTCTATGCAATCATGTGCTAAAATTTAAATTATTAATATAATAAAACCAGTTTTTTTTTTTTTGCTTATATTCCATTTAATTTATATTGTGCTTTAGGAAGTTTGTTTCCAAGTGTTTTTATTAAAATGTTGGAATTTTCTCCTTGTTTTAAAACATCTCAAGACCCGCTTATATCTAGATTTAAAATCCTCACTTCAGGTAAAATTAGCTTCCTGCATGGACGGATCATTTTATTGGTTTATTTGGAGTTTTTTTATCTTGTTTTTTTTGCAGTAACTGTTTCTCCACAGATAGTTTTAACTTTTATTCTCCAAATTAAGGGATTAAAACAACCTTTGTTAGCTGTTCTCTAACACATCCGACTGTTTGAACTGATAATCCATTAGTTGTCGCTAAGTTAACAGTTTATACTGTTAGTCTAGCTAACTACTCCAACTGAACCAGACTTTTGTTCCTTTGCTCATTACTTTTAGTAAAACATCTCTTTTTATTTTTTTAATCCTTAATCCCTTCTTTAAGCCAATTATTTTGACACCTTCTCCCATCAGTGAAAACGCTGAGTCATTACTTTTAACACTTTAAGTACCAAACCACATGACAGTCTTCTGAGCCCACTTGTGAAACAGTTTCCATGACTCACTTCAGTTATTTGGTATCAGATCAGTTGATCTGCTCCGTAATTTCCGAGCACCTGAAACAGCAGAGGAACCTCTGAAGTCCCTGATCTGGTGTGATATCATTCGCGTGGTCCTCTCTAAATCCAGTTGTCAGATTTAGTGATTCGCACTGGTCCTGATTCGATTAGCCCATTGATGTTGGATGTTGGCAGCACTGTTGATGGTTGGGAAAGGTAAGAGTAACTGACAAGGACACTCAGTGAAGCTCCAAGGTCTTTGAGTCACACACACACACACACCCTGCGGCAGACCGCTCCTTGCTGCTGAGCTCTTCAGAAATCCTTCTCAGACTCTCTTTATTAATACGTGTTGGGAGCTGATCATATTAGAAGTGCTGGGGTAAAAATAGATTGGGGAACAGACCGCTGAACACAACTATTTATAGCAGGTATTTATTAAGGAGGAGTGGGTGACAGGACACCTGAGGGTTAATGGTATTGTCATAAAACTACGACATAAGCAAAAAGAGGAGCCATCGAAGCAGCGAGGCAGCGGACGGATACACACCTCACAACGAGCCTCAGAGTTTAAAAAGAAAGATGAAATACACTGAATTAGAAATATAAACACACTCAGAGGGTTTGGATGGAATCGTTTGGCCGATTACAGAACAATATTTAACACCGTTAATAAAAGTAACGTCCTGGTGCTGAAGCCATGTTGACAAACCAGCGTGACCCAGGAAATATGAACATGAGGGATTTATGTCATGAGAGTCTCAGACTCGCTTTTTTATCTACATTATGTCATGATGAGCAAAGCATTATGGTCCTTTTTATGGCTCAGTATATCACCTATAAGATAGAGGGCCATATGTCCAGGCCCGCTCTTATTGCCCTTTGGAACCACATGATGTATAGTGCATGACAACATGTTGAGCAATAGATATGAGGAGCCATATACGGCTGCTGCTCTGAGCCTCTCCTCATAAAACCTGCTACAGGCCTGTTGATGAGGAGACGTGAAGAGAGATGGTCCATCCGAGGGGCTGCTCTTCATCCCCTCGGATGGACGGAACGCTCAGCCAAACGGCTGTCACGGGCGAGTTTTGTTGTAAAATGACAATCAAGTGAGCACAGGTTGTAATCATCGCTCGTATATTTGAAGTGGACGTGGTCAGGAGGAGGCCACTTACTGTTGCTGGCTCAGGCCTTGAGTTCGGCCTTTTGTTGAGTTAAGGAGGGACGATGTTTGGATGAATGAGCCGAGCTGTACAAAGGCTGGTTTATGCTCATGTATGTGTTTGATCACTAAACAGTTAATCATCTTCCCTCTCTATACGAAGATGTAGTTGTTAATCTCATCACTATAGACTTGAAATTTCAGTCAAATATCGAGTCTAAGCTGTAACGCAGATTCCTTCCACAAGTTGGGGCTGTAGTCCAGGTTAAAGGCCACTGCACGCTCAGCTGTGCAGAAGTAAACAAGCTGACTTCACAGATTGCATTTTGTAGCGCAGCATGGCAGCATTTAAACTACGTCTGGTGAAATCAACATAAAACTTTTCAGCCTCAGAGATGCAAGAATGACTGAAGGCTGGGGATGCTAGCTCTGCTAGCTTCAGCCAACCTCTGCAAACCAATGTCAGGATATCGGAGGGATCCCGCTTTCACAGACATGTGTAATTCTGCTGTTCACTTCTAACAAATGGATTCATAGAGATGAACTCGCTTTACAGACGGCCTCCTGTGGCCATCAGAGGTACTACACTCTTTATCACTTTAAGGATGGATTCATCTGTAAGCTTTGAGGTTTGTCTTTACAACAAAACTCCTGCCATGCATGTCCTGCTGTGAAAATGTGCAGTAATGCACTCAAACATCAGGAAGACAACAGTGTTTAAGTCGTGCCCTGAAAGCCGACAGAAACTAAAACTAAAGTCCTCTGAGTCGCTTTAATCTAATCTCTTTCAGGTCCTTTTTAAAGAACATGGCCACAGGTCCCAGGAGCTGAAGAGGCACAGCGGCTGCATAAAGATTTTAAAGCCACACGTGAACTTGTGTTAAGCACCGGGTGATTACTCGCCACTTCAATCTCCGCTCTAGATGCTGTTTGGCCTTAAATGGCTTTCTGTGCAGAGAGGCCTGGGTTAAGGCTGAGGAAGCATTTGGTATTCAGCACGGCCTAATGTTTAAAAAAACAATACAGTGAAATATTCATAATGGCATTGTCATGGCTCAGAAACGTGTGATTTATTTATTAATGTGATGCATGTGGTGGAAGTTAGGGAGCCGTTCTGTGAAGGAAAACATGCTTAAAAAACAGATTCTGCAGAAACTGACGGAGCTGATGGTTTTAGTTCTCACACACACTCATTTTGTGCTATCAGTTTGCTATCAGCTTTTTTTTGGACTGAAGTCTTTTGGGAGGTCTGAACTCTGAACAGCATGCTCATACCTGGGAGTCCCACCTGTTCTCTCTCACACACACACACACACACACACCACAAGCTGACACCAGCAGCGAGGATGAGCTTTGATAATCTGATTGTACTTTCCTTTCTTCTCTCTCTCTGTTCCTCTTTGAACATCATTTGTTTCACTTCTCCTTTTTTTTCCCTTTCCTAAGCTGCAGTCAATTCCCAGAACAGTTATATCTGAATGAATTCAGTGTTGCTGTCACAGCAAAAGGCAAGCCACAGGTACAGCAGGTGTGTGTGTGTGTGTGTGTGTGTGTGGGACAGGGTACAGAAGAAATGCTGACAAGCAGGAAGTCCAACTGTTGGAAAACGGAGAAATGAGCGTGCTTCGAGGTGTTTGTGCATGCACACGGATGATTCTGTGCACACACACAAACATTTTCCTCCTTTTTATTCCACTTGTGTGTTTTTCTGCGTGTTCACCTGGGATTCATTTCACACCTTGATGCCTTTGCAGAGTCCAGACGCGACCTGTGCGAGAACAAAAGACCTCTCCCATGACATTTTACCCACACACACACAAACACACAGAAACACGTCTGTGCATGCACACACACTCCATCTCATCCAGTCGGAGCCATTTCCCACCTGGAGTCGAGTCTAGACTTGTTTGTACTGTTGAGGTATAATTAAGTCTGGGTCAAGCTGTGTGTGAGTGTGTATGATTCATGTATATGTGTGTGTGTGTGTGTGTGTGTGTATTTCCTGCATGACTCACAGATGAAATCTAAATTTATAAACATATTTATATCTGCATATTCCTCGCCCTCTCTTCCCACACCTGCGGCCTTCAGGTCTGCTTTAAGTTGGTCTCAGTGGATCTGAATCCCATCAGGAGCCGTTTCCACGTCTCGCTCCGCCGTCAGATTTGAAGCAAACTTTGTGAAGCGGCGCCGAAGTTTGTTCAAAGTGAATAAGCGTGTTTGCACGTGTGTCAGGCTGTGCTCTTACAGTTGAATACAGTTCAGCAGCTGTTGCCTGCACTCTGTCCTGTTAAATTTATAATGCCTGAACCCCCCCCCCCCCCCCCCCCTCCCTCTCTCTCTCTCTCTCTTTACAACATGGAGCAGGAGCACTCGTGCAGCTTGTTGTGGGTACGGACGCATGGCAGAGAAGGCTCTTATGTAACATGACGGCTCCTCTTCAAACTGGAAGTCATGTGCAGGATGTGTTTGTGTTTTTCCTGATACATCATCATCATTATGCAGCTGTTTTTATTTCTTCTTCATCTTCACTGACGTTCGGCTGATTTGAGACTCTGTGAATGCCGTGTAGGTTTTACTCGAGTGTCTGAGGGAGACGAGGAGAAGGAGACTAAAACCAAACATTTTCATCTCTGCTGTCAAAGTTGGTATTTTAAGATCAGCTCCCTTTTTGGTCACTCTGCAGTTTCACTTAATTACGCTTCATTTTTCAACAACGACAGTTACTGACTGAACAGGATGCCAGTCAACACAAACGTCTTGTGTGTGTACTCTCGCTGTTTTCTTCTTGTCAATCTAAGTTTAACTAGGAGCCCTATGGACAAAATACACCAGCAAATACGGTACTGGATCAGACAGGTTTCCATTCAAGTCATTGTCTCAACTTAAACTGGATCCAGTTGCGTCAGGTCGCAGCAGACGCAACCGTCCTATTTTTGCCAGATGCCGGAGCTGTGACGCATCGATTCACCGTATGGAAGATTGAGCAGGACAGGAAGTAGTGCACGGAAACTACCAACAAACACTCTTTCACTCTGGTGCAGTACTGGTTCTGGAACCGGTTCCGTCCAGAACCTTGGTGCTTTCCAGTGAACCAGCCTGATTTCATACCAGTTTAAGTGGAACATCAGTGGGAGGGCGTTATTCTGTGTTACCCAGGTGGAGGTAAACAACACACCAGCAAAAAAACTCCCTTATCTTTCTTGGTGTAAAATGTAAACAGAAACATAAATAAATAAATAAAACATGGCTGTAAATAAATACATTTCTCTGAACATGAAGTATAAAGGTTTGAACAGTCAAAAGTAGAAAGGGACTTCGTTCTAAATGTTCAGTTTCGTTCCTGGTTTGTGTTGCTGACACAATTCTGTTGATGCCAAAAATCACCATCAAACATTTCGTCTCCTCTCTCGACCGCCGAACGTTCCTCTTCTCCATTTTCTTCAACTTTTTGACTTCCTGCTCATTTTACCCACACAGAGTACGACACGCCCATGGTAATGTCTCAGTTTGAAAGCTGGTACCAGCTTTTATTTTGGTTCCAGTTGTGAACCAACTTTTCAGAAGCCCTCTGAGTGATGTGTTTGAACTCTTGGTCTGTTTGTTTCCTCCACCGTAAAGTAGGCTACACCGCAGGGTTTCTCCTGTTTCTCCATGTTTGTGATTGGTCAGACGCTGCAGACTCCACCCCTTTTATATGAGCACGCTGTGATCAAGGCTGGAAAACCCTGGACTCACTGAGCGGGTTGATATCCAGCTTCTTAGTACCGTGGTTAACCCAGGTAACGGAGAGAGATCCTGGATCTGTTAATCCAGTTTCATAGTCCAGGTCTCAGATGTAAGCGAGGATGCTGTTGTATGTTGTTGAATGAACAGTTACCAGTGTCACTGAAACAAAGTGTTTCAGACACATCGGACTCTGAAGTTGCATCGTGTTTGATGTTAAAGTTCTGATCCTGCTGGGTTTTATACTCAAGCTGGTCGTCTTCATGTGTTCCTCTGAGTCTTTGAGTTAGTATGCTTCATTCATCCAGTTTGAGCATCATACCTTTAAATCTGATTACTGCTTCTAATATATTCTATTATTGTCATGATGGAGGCAGTGAACTCTCTTTCTGTTTGCTCACCGACTGGTTAACCTGATTACAGCAGCGTATAATAAGATCTACACTGAGGGAGCACTAAAACACAGGTACACTGACTTCTATCAGTGCATATGAAGCTGTTCACACACACACACACACACACACCTGTACAGACTTTCTGTAAATCACTGCTGTGAATGTTGATATCCTGAGAAAGCAGCGACGGGGGGAAGCTGGGCTGGGAGCGGTGGAGAAAATGTTGGATGTGCAGGTCGTGACTCTTTATTCATTCAGATTTTCTGGCGTTGGAGGACTGAAATTATTATGCAATTATCTCTCTATCATCTTCCTGGCCAACTTCTGCAGCAGCAATAAACTCTCGCTGCACACACCCACAGTGTTTCTGTGCAGCCGGTTGTTCTTTGTGGCCTGTTTGTGTTTTTATCCCAGTTGATAAAAAGACCACATTAATTACAGCTAATTGTTTTTTTCTATGCTCGCTTTGTTTTGAACTCAAATCAGCTTCGTCCCTCCATCATCCATCAGAGGAGAGGAAGAAGAGGCCGTTTGGCTCAGACGTCTGATTTATCACCACTGAATGTTGGAGACGAGAAAATATATCCAGACTCCCATTAGTCCACCAGAAATCAGCCAAGACTTCTTTCCTTCAGCAACATAACGTTCTGTGCTTATTTCCTGGAGACAGTGGGACCAAAAGATGGAGAATATTTAGAGCTAATGTGAAAAAAGGGGCTCAAGCAGCATGATTAATCTGTAGATTTAGACTTTTGGAGCACTGATGTTGAGTTTAGTGTCTATTTAAAGACATACAGACAACCTGAGGGCTGTTTGCTGTTATCTGTGAGTTAATGAGAGCTTTAAGGGAGAGATGCTGCATCCGTTTATGCCTCTGCGCTAAATTACGTCACTAGTGCTATAAATTAGCTTGTGGTCATTTTGGCTTCACTTTGTACAATCAAGAAGGAGTCAACATGTCCCTATTTAAGTATGTGTTGATGCCTTATTTTTAGAACAAAAGTCTAAATAGATTTTGAAATGATTCACATTCATCTGACAAGTCAAAAAAATCTTATTTTGAGATATTAAGAGACAAAAATTACCCCTGATTTACTTCAAGTGAGTGAAAAAGAAAACTTCCTATGAGGTAAAGAAATATACCTGTCAAGTTCTGAAAAAAAATAACAGTAATATAAAAATGTCTTAATACAAGGAAGTGATCAATAAATATTTCTTATCTTAAGCAGAGTACACATTAAGATTATCAGGCTGTTTTTGTCCTGACTTTCCTCCTTCCCAACCAAGAACGACAAACTCCCGATTATCTTCAGTTTTAACAGATTATCCTCTCAGATTATCCTCTCAGATTATCCTCTCAGATTATCCTGTGGTCTGAGGTGTGTTCAGATTGAATTTGTCCTGATAATCGTCTGTGAAACGGGTCGGGGCCGACAATCATAAATCTTAAACTTGTTCAATATTTAAAACCAAAAATCTTCATGTCTGTGGGGAAAGCTGACGACTCCCGAGTCATGACTCTGTGAGTTGTGATGTAGAATGGAATGTAGCCAATCAGGAGGCGAGCTGACTGAGGAACGAGGAAGCAGATGTAAACAAATCAAACATGGCTGACTTGACACGGAAAGTTCATGAGGACAGTCCGTGTTCCCGCCATCTCCAGGATTTTTTCCAGTCTTTTCTTTTTTTTTTTTTTGGTTCATGAATTTTCTGTTAAAATGGTCCCCAGACCACCATCACTCCCTCTTCTGTGTCCTCTTCCATGTTGTGTTTGGTGTTAGCTGGTCGTTGCTATCTGTTGCTGTGTTTCTTCTTCTATGTTTTTGTTGGATCACGTTTGGTCAGGTGAGATTTCTGTCTTGGAGGACTAGATTCTGGAATCGGTGGTGGGACAGAAAGGTTCTGTGTGTGTTGAGCTGTGTTGAGATGATCGGAGCACACCACACACAGTACGATCAAACTGTTCACTGACTGATTGTTGATCTTCATGTGTGGGCTCTCTGACAGATTAAACATCTCTTCAGGTTTAGGAAATCCTTAAGTGTGCGTCATTTTTGTCTTTAAATATCTTGAAATAAAACATTCTTTCTGGACTTGTCAAGGGAATGATTTTTTTTTTTCTAGAAATAAGACAAATGCTTAGGTTTCAGCTTGTCTAGTGTGTTTTACGTACTTTGTTTGTTAAATCTTTCGTGTTGTTGTCTGGATCTCTCTTAGACTAACCAGCACACACACACACACACACACACACACACACACACACAGAGTTCTGACCGTCGGCCTTGTAAAGCAGCATGCTGTTCAGTTTCTGGTTGTGTCCAGAGTGATTTGTCCTCCAGCTCCTCGCTCTGCTGGCGTCACTTTACCATTTCAAAGTCTAATGTTTCTGGTTCAGCGTTCCCACTGTGGATTAGCTGAGTCTAGCTGTGTGTGAGCTAAGGACCGTCTGCTGGTACCAGAGGAGCACAGAGAGCAGCAGAAGTACAGCAGGTTGTATGAAAGGTGGAGCTCTCTCAGCAGGGAGGGACGTTTGTTTGTGCTGCCGCTGTGTGTGCATGTTTCAGAGACCAGGAGGGAGCAGACAAAGTGTTTTTCCATTAAAACTTCTGCCTGCGTGTCTTGCTGTGTGTGTGTGTGTGTGTGTGTGTGTGTGTGTGTGCTTGTTCACTCATGTCCTACATCAAAGTGTAGTAGCCATGCAGTGAGTCTGAGGGGGCACGTTTCAGTCCAGCATCGCTGTGTGTGTGTGTGTGTGTGTGTGTGTGTGTGTGTGTGCCCTTTCTGTGAGTTATAGTAGTGGGCCGGCTCTGCCTTCAGATACAAATGGCATCCTTCCAGACCAGAGCACTGAGGATCTGATGAATCTGTTTCAGTGCAGATTCTCCCCACAGCGAAGCCGCTGCACCGCAGTCTAATGGAGCACATTACATGAACCTCTCTCTCTCTCTCTCTCTCTCTCTCTCTCTGTGTGTGTGTGTGCACACACGTTTACAGACATAATGTGAAAACAAGCTGGGCGACATCTTTACTTCACACATATTTCACACATAAATCTGTTTACCGAGCATGTTTCCCACCAAAGTGATCAAAAACATCTCATGAGATCAGATTACGTTTGGATGAAAATACATTTAGAGAAAAAAAACTGTCTGATAATAACAGGTGAAAGACTTTCTTCTTCACTTTAAAAGCTTTAATGAGCATTTTCAGGGGTACAAGCAAACGTTTCTCACCCCACCGGCGGAATTCAGGCATCGTTTCTCCTTTAATATCTGGAAATAAGAGATTTTTCTGGACTTTCTGGCTCAAATTAAGTCTAACTGGACAATTTTTACAAGAAATAAGAAAAAATAAGAAAGAGGAAAAAATTTCTTGTAAAAGATAAAATAAATCTGTCAGTGAGGTCAGAAAGATTCAGAGAGATCGTTAAGTTTAGTGAATCGAGACTTTATTTAGTTTTTTGTTTATTTTGTTTCGTGAAACTTGAAAGAGAAAAAAATATCTCACGTTAAAGAAGAGAAGATGAGCTTTCTTTTTTCATAATCTCTGACTCTTTGAGGCCGAAATAACAGATTTCAGTTTTTGCAGTGCAGCCTGAGATGTTAATTGACTTTTTTTTTTTTTTTACCACAGTGTCAACAGGCAGAGCTGGGGGTCTTACTGATTTGATGTCGTACACAGTGTGTGAGCAGGTTGTCCCTGGATCACCTTTGCTTCCTCGAAACAAACATCTTTCCTCAGACTCAGAGAGTTGTTTGAAGAATTGATCATTTTACGACAGAATGAACTAAAGGAATAAAAACAGCTTCATCCAGTCGTCCATTTACACCTTCAGATCTCTGCTCTCAGGGGCGCTGGTGTTAACTCCACCTTGCCTACACCTTTAAAAGGTGTCGTCATGTTTTAAACGAAGACCTGAAATGAACCCTGAACCTTCTCTTTGCTGCATCCAATCAGCTCCTTTCCTCCAGGTTCCCGTCCTCTCTTTCCCGCTCCGTCACTCCTAACGCTCTCCGACACACCGACACACTCGTCCCTGTTCTCTGTAGCCCCTCTCTGCCCCCACCCCCCCCCCCCCACCCTTCTCTCTCTCTTTGGTGCATATGGAAACTCTAAGAATAGCCCTGTCACCTGATGGGCCTGATAATACTGTATTGATGCCAGGCCTGCTCTGTCCTGTGCTACCCTGCTGCAAAGTGAGTGAGTGAGGGACTGCTGCACAAGTGTGTGTGTGTCTGTGTGTGTGTGTGCTCTAACCAGGAAGCAGAGGATCAGTGGGTTGTTGACATCCAGAGTCCTGTTCTGCAGAAGCTTAAGTCACCCAGGAGGGACACTGTGGTGCTGATTAGTGCAGCGAGGGGACACAAATGCACCCCCCTCCCTCTCTCTCTCTCTCTCACCCTCTGTCTGTCTGTCTGGTTTCACCCTCTTTGGTCTCTACCTCTCTCTACCTACCTGCCTCTCTCCTCTCTCTCCTCTCTCTCCTCTCTCTGTTTAGTCATGCCTCACTATGCAATAATAAAGAAAAGCTTTCCACTCCTCTTTCTTCTCTCTGAGTCACACGTCAATATCTTTGTGTACACTTAACCTTTCCACGTTTTTCCTGCGCCTCTCGCCTCCCTCTCTCTGATCACACACTGGATCTTCTGTGATGACACATGTGGTTTATTCAGCGGAAAACACTGTGTGCTCGGCTCCGCGTGCTCCTCTATTATTCCATCACGGAGAGAGAAAGAAAAAAAGGATGAGAGAGGCAGAGGCAGAGAGAGAGAGAGACAGCTTGCATTCTTTGTGACGATAATCCAGCTCTCAAAGATCTGAGAGGACGCTGTATGAGTCAAAGTTAATCTGAAGCTTTATGGGAAGGAGAGAGTCACACCTGTGCTGAGATGAAAACTCCTGAGCTGTTTTAGGTGAGCTGTTTACAGTTGAAGTGGAGTTCAGTCCTGCGTCTGTTGGCGACACAGGTGGTGATTTAAAGAACCAGGAAATGTGAAGAGCAGCGAGATGACGGATGAGAACAGGGTCTACAAACACAAGCAGAACTCCAAAAGAAAACTCAACTTTAAGTTTCAGATGCACCGAAGAATCTCCAACATCACGCAGCTCTGTGTGTGACTGAAAGACGTTTTAAACAATGACTCTGTCCCTCATTTTTAATCTGAAATATAACAACAACGAGGAGCCAGCACAGGTATGAGGACGTTCAGCTGCAGGCTGAAGGCTGGTGGTGCTAGCTCTGCTAGTGTTAGCTACATTCTGCGAAAAAAACAACAAAATTTATCCACAAAATCTGTGATACATGAAAAAAATCAGATGATTAAATACGTTGTGCTCAGTGTTCAAACTTTTAAACTTTTTGTTTGAAAAATTTGGAAACAAACTTTTCTGTTTCTTGTCATAACTTTGTTTATTTTGGTTTGATATTGTTCATATCTTCTGATTGCTTTTATCTCTGTTTTGTTTCCGTCTCTTTAATTTGGTGACATCCTTCTGGTCTCTGTTGTTGTTGCTTGGGTCCTTGTATTGTTTGGTTTTCCTGTTTTTCAGGTTCCTTTTAGGACTTTTTGGTTATTTGGTTTATTTTTGCATCTTCCTTATAAATTCAGCGATCTAATCTTTCTTTAACTGTGAGAAAATCTAAACATTTTCTTCCTCTTCTCATGAAATGATGGTTTGATTTTCACTGTGATTTGTTTGAAAGCGATGGATCGATAAAGTTTTGAGACTCTTAATCTATAAAGAAAAACAAAATCACATTTTCGCCAGAAGAGATTGAAAACATTTTATTCCATCTTTACGAGCGACGGTGTGTACTCTGAGAAATCTCAAAGATTTATTTTATTTTTATTTAACCGTGAGGAAAAATAAATAACTGATATAGATATGCAGAGCTTCAGGATGAGGCGTTTGTATAATCCGTGCAGACGTGTTATTTTCAGGGTCAACTGTCTGTCTCTGCACATTAACTGCTGTAGCTGCAGAGTGAAGGAAAGTGAACACATGAACCAAAGAGAAACTGCTGCGTGTATAAGACAGAAACACACTCAGGGAGCTTTTCATCATTTTCTAAGGTTACACGGATTGAAACATGATGTAAAAACCATTTGAACACAGATTTATGCTTAAAAACGTGTTATAAATATCTTTTCTTTGTCGTGTGGATTTTCAAATCATTGTCCCACAGCGTCCCAGCTTCATGGGGATTGGAGGTTGTAAGATAAAGTCAACTCTTTCCTGCGCTGTGAATAACAGCCCTGAGAATAACTCCTCTTTGTTTACAGCAAACAGGAGTTCAGAGTGTGTTTACTGCAGCAGCACAGAGCCGTGCAGCAGCCCAGTGAGTGTCGTCCAATTATGACATCGTGCAGTTAGTGTGTGTCACTCTCCCTAATGATAAGTGACTGGACACAGAGGATAAGCCTCGTCGTACAGCCCACATGCTTTATTCATGGAGCGCGTACAAGGAAACTGCATCGGGCTGGATGAGAACGATTCTGCATGAGATCTGAGGGGAGAGAGTCTGCTCCTTTATCTTATCAAGCTCATTTAAATAACAATTAGAGTCCATTTTTGAACTCATTTTGGCTAAAATTCTGTGAAAGTCACCACTTCACCACTGAGCACTCGACGAAG
The DNA here is from genome assembly GCA_030710495.1 of Labroides dimidiatus. Lineage (NCBI taxonomy): Eukaryota > Metazoa > Chordata > Actinopteri > Labriformes > Labridae > Labroides > Labroides dimidiatus. The sequence goes on along the minus strand of CM061160.1, from coordinate 24,819,252 downwards.
ACCAAACACAAACAGCCTCTCTTTGAGCGGGACTCTGTTTGATGTGTGAAACCAGAGTCCACAGACTGAGACGGAGAAGCTAAACAGAGTTATTGTTGTTGATGTTGGTCGTTCAGAGCTGGGGAAACACCTTTGTTGATTTAACCTCACCTCGCAGGCGTCTCCCATCAGACGTTTTCAGCTAAATGAGAAAAATCCCAGGATTCACTTTGATATCTGAACAAAGGCCAAAAGCAAACAAGCGGTGGTGTTGCCATCCTTTGAATTCATGGAGGCTTTAGTCCCTTTCCTCGTCAGCCTTTGTGCTAAACTACAATAAAATAAATGGTAACTGACTGATAATGGAGGGATATCAAAGACCTGGATCTGTATCAAAGGAGGGAAGGGGGATCTTGATTTGTTTTGATGTCAGCTCACCACAAAACATCTCTCTCTCTCTTTTAATCTCACTCATACGCTGATTTGTAGTTGTACTTTTTATGACCTGGGCCCTTTTAGGCGTTTAACAAACAGCTTTTTGAGTGTTTGTAAGTTTCCATCTCTTTGTCCCTCACAGTTCAGCCTCTCTTTGATGTGCTGGTAAATCTCAGGAACATGAGATTGCTCCCTGTTTGCAGCGTTAGCTCTGATCCCGCAGACTCACTCCTGCTCTAGAGGTGGAAGCTGGAAATGCATGCATGGTAAGGGTAGTCAATAAAAAACTTTGCATTGTACGTTGCTGAAGTTGTATGAAGTATGTATCTCCTCATTTTCGTGTTGCCAAACACATTTTGTTTGCTCCTTTTAGCACCTAATATTGGTTCCCATATGCACATCCAGTCTGGTAGATGTGGCTGAACAAAGGCTGTCTGAATATGAAAATAGAGCCGAGGTAGGTGTTGAAAGGAGGTACAGTTTTGTGTCTCAGAATCCCAAACTGCCTTGTTTGTCCGTGATAAATCCACAGATGACTACCAGGTGCCGTTTTCCCACCCGGTGAGTCAGACCTCATCATGTTCCGGGAGGTGAGAACCATTCCCAGGGTTAGAGACACAACACTTGCAATCACCTCTCCTAAATACCTCATTGGCTGACAGAAAGTGGCGCCCCTGAATGTCTCCGACAGACTGTGACTTCACAGCGGATGATTCACCGACGCCGCGTTACCAGTGGCTGCTTCTCACTGTGTGTTCAGGAAGCAGCCTGTCTGTCATGCACAGCAGGGAATTAACCATTTACCTGTCCTGCCGTGGTGGTGGTGGTGGTGGTCAGCAGAGAGCAGATGGTGTTGTCAGAGGATCTTGTAGAAGTGATATATTTTTAATGTGCTGTAAGTGCTGAGGCTGAGAGGAGGTAAGAAATGCTGGAGCTGCCGCGGGTTTGACGGCTTTGACGGGTCAGCTCTGGGTCTCCTTACATTGAGATAAACCCAGAGGCAGTAACGGCGCCACCGTGCTGTCAGCTTTCACACGGCTAAACTCAACTGATTTCAGAGATAATATCACGCCGTCACGTCTCTCTCTCTGATCATACAGCCTCTGGAGATACCGCTCCTTCATGGGAACTTTTCCTCAGCACTGATGCTCTTGTTCCCAGATGCTTGCTAAAGGTGGATCTCTTTGAAACCACGACAAGGAGTACGGTCTAGACCTGCTTTTGTAAAGTGCCCTGAGGTAACTTTTGTTGTGAATGTATAAAAAGAAACTAAGGGTGTCCTGATACAATATTTTCACTTACGATACGATGCCGATATCCCAGCCTTGAGTGGAAGTGACGTTCAGCTGACATCAATCCTACTCTTTGCTAGTTTGTTAGCATCTTAGCACACGCTGTGCCTGCTGGATAGAAGGACTGCTTGTATCAGATTTTAGATGCAGACCGATATAATCTGATACTCGTTTTTTTGTTGATATCAGATTGAGATTTGTTATCAACATCGGATCGGGACCCCCCCTCAAAGAAACAGATCAGACTGACAGGATATGTTGGCGTCCTCACTGACATCGAGCATCTCTGCTTTAACATCCAGCCTCTGTCCGTTTTAGCTGCTATCCCTTTAAGGCTCCCTAACCCTAACCCTAGCCCTAACCCACAAACCCCCTTCCTTCTGATTGGCCAGCCCTCTGGAGGCCTGTTGGGTGGTGGAGCTATGGGCAGACCTTGGTGTTTGAGGCCCGCCCCAGTTATAAGTTCCTTTGCTGATGACCTCATCATTTCAGCAGATCTGGTGCCATTTTTTGATCAGTTAAAAGGGATTTCTACAACATATGAATATGTAGAGGTTTGACAGTCTGCACACGCTCAGTCTGAACATCAATGTCTCAATCGAAGAATCAGATTCTTTTATTCTACGAGCACTTTGTGCCTCATTTTTGTCTTTTATACGGCGGCCCTGAGAGCTCACAGCACTGCAACTTAAGAAACGTAGAATCTGCATCAACAACAAGCGTATCAGGACGTGTGCATCATTTTTAAGTGTCCTCTGGAAACACTTCCAGTGTGTTTTTTCTGCTGCGCATGTGTTGTCAAACTGATGAAGATCTTTTCTTCATTTGTTTGTGTTTCGTCTTTCATCAGGTGTTCTCTTAAGTTGCAGTGCTGTGAGCTCTCAGGGCCACCGTACTTTAATATCTTGATTGGTCGAAGCGTCTCTGCTCATACATCAGGTGTGCTTACACACCTGACTGCACAAACGGAGCCTTTCAGGCCTGAAGTTTCAGCATGAACCAAATAAACAATAATTAAAGTGTTACTGCTCCTCGTGTGGCTTTGACACCGCTGCTGTCAGCTGATTTTGAAAAGCCAACCTCCCCTTTAATGAGCGTTACGGTTTCAGCCTGAGAGCTGCCAGTTATTTCTGAACACGTCTGAGTCAAGAAGGGACCGCTTTTTATAAACCCACCTCTGTTTGTGAATGAACATTTAGCTTTTGCTGTCAGCTGACCTACATGGACAAGATATGATGAATCACACCCTCATATTAGAGCTGAGGTTATCTGGGTCATTGTGCTCCATGGTTTGTTATAAAGTTAAGATGAATGGATCTGAATCTGGACCTGGACCTGCCTTTAAATCCATCTCTTCGTACCTGTGTGTGTGTGTGTGTGTGTGTGTGTGTGTGTGTGTGTGTTCATAAATGCATTTTCTGGAGCTACCGCAGTAAACAGTCAAGCCTTTTCAGAAACACTTGACATATTCATGCCCATCTGTTGTTTAGAGTCAACACAAGGCGGTGCTCCAGAGAGAAGGGGGGTGGTGTCAGACCACATCGGGTCTGTACCACACAGAAGGTCCAGACAAAGTCATTCCCATTTGCTGGGCTTTCAGACTCCTCATCCTGTTCCTGATTTGCATGTTGATGTTTCGAGAGCAGACTGAAACTTTCCTCTTACTTCTCAGAGCTCAACTGGAACAGGATACTTTTTCCTGGTACCTGTAAGAACGAGCAAACCTCCCTCATCTCTGTGATGACGAGACGCCGAATGCTGTTTATTGACACCCATTTATCTGCTTTTTTTTTTCTCCCCGTTAGTGAGGATGTGATTACTTTGATGTAAGACTGACAAAATGAAAACAAATCAGCTGGTAATCTTTCCATCTGTCTCCAAAAACAGCCCCATGATTCATCTCTTGGTCGTTGCCTGTGTTGAAAGCTTTTGTGATTTAATTTCCCTCTTCTCTCTCTGCTCGCGGTGTACACACATTGTACTCAGAATAATGTGGAGCTGAGAGTGTGTGAATGATAGCTGTGTCACTTTGGAGTGTGTGAATGAGAGACCCGGTTTGTGCACATTTGGGTTGAGTGTCTGCGGATGATGAGAAGCACTGAGTGGCGTTTGTGTGCGGAACGGTAAGACCCACTTAGAGCGTAACGAGAGGACTGTTGGATCCAGGCTGTCCTGGATAGCGTGGTCAGAATATGGGTCAAGACCGGATCTTTTACAGCTCCGTGCTTCACCTCAGCCCTCCTGGCTTTTGTACTTTTCCTGAGTGTGTGTGTGTGTGTGTGTGTGTGGCTGCGTGCAGGAGTACATGTTGAAGCAAACAACCAGACAACACGGCCTCCATGTCTCACGTCTTCCTGCCTCCTCTCTCCTCATTGGCTGCTGGTTCTGCTGACCTCTCTGTGGTTTAGAAACAGGCTCTCACAGCTGCTCTGCTCACATTTGCTCAGTGTTGATTGGTTTCTGTATCGTTGATGTCACAGCGAGCTCTGAGCGTCCTGTGGGTGTCATGGTTAATGTGTCCCTGTGGTCAGAGAGAGTAATGAAGGACACGACGACAACTGCTGACTGACTCTTCTTAGCTCATCAACCTGTGGCAGCTGGAGTCAGATCTACGGACACTTGAAGGAGTTTGATGGATAAATCAGGACAGATTACAGCCAGATTAAAACTTTTTTTGTTTCCAGAGAGGCGCTGCTTTTTGAGAACAGGAAGTAGATTACTTTCAGTGTTTGTTGAGTGTTTCTTTAACTTTAAAACTGGTTTATACTTGTGCATCAGATCTGTGCTGTTCTCTGAATAAACCCAGAGCAGAGTGCGGTGGTGGTCCTCTGTGGTGTCGACCCTCTCAGACTGAGCTCTGTGTGTTCAGCCTCCGGTCCTCCGTTTCTTTCTCAGCCTCTTCTATGTTCTTTACTTCTCTTTCACGTGATGAACGTCACAAGTTGCCTAAAATGCCTTTTGGTGCATTATTTATACATTTTTTTAGTTTGAGAGTTGGAGTATGAGGCTTTGTCATGTTATATTCTCATCAAAGGCTTCCTTTCAGACTTTATTCATTTTGCAGATACATTTCTTTTAATAGCTGACAGTCAGGAGGCAGACACACACTGACACACACACACACACACACACAGATAGCGAGATGTTGCTTTGTCTAGTTGTCATTTACCAAGCCGCTCTTGATTACCATTTCAAATTAGCAGCTCCATGCTTCATTACACCGCTCGGTGCCCGTCTGAATACAGCTCGATGGCTGGTGATCATCGTGTTTCCACACGCTGCTCTGTGTTTGAAAGAGCTGTGAGCAGTAAAAGTTACCTTGACAGGAAGCCTGACACATTCCCTACCTTCTGTATCTCCAGTTATGTTGTATTAAATCAAATTCAGCTGGAATCAGAAAAGCTTTCCCTGATGCCCACAGCTGGCCCGCTTCAACATGAGCTGAAGGTCTGCAGGAAGCAGAGTGAAAGACGTCCAACACTTTGTTTGTTTATGTGCACACAGCTGCCTTTGTGTTAGGAGTAAACAGTTTTCTACCTACTCAGAGGGATTACTGAGTGATGGCTGACAGAGAGCTGCTGATTGGCTGTTCCTTATGAGTCAATACAAGACGCATCGCAAAGAGAGAGAGAGAAAGAGAGAGAGAGACCATCCCCGATCTCCTGCAAAGAGACGCTAACAGCATTAAGAGGTGTGAGAGATATCGATACCTTAAAGCAGGGGTCGGCAACTAAAATTCAAAAAGGTCCCGTCAAAGAAAAAGTGTTGAATCAAAGGTTCTTAGTGATGATACATATTGCAATATGTCTCACAATATGTGCATTATTTTGTCCACAGTGCATTTTCAGATATGTAATGTAATATATTTGCCACATCCATCAGTGTTCGCTCAAAATCTATCAGGATATGATGGATGCAGTGCAACCTCTGGTCTCAAAGTACGAAGCTGATGCCGAAGTGTTGAACTGCAGTTCCTGGAGTGTCCACTAGAGGCTGTCTGCAGAAACCACATGCACACCCATTCAATCAGCTGATCTTCACAGCAGACATAAACATGATTACAGCCGTGTTCAAAACAGTGGTTTTAGTCTGAAGAGGTCATTTCTCTGTCAGCTCACACTGAACAGAGGGAGGAGTTAATATAACTCATTATTTTTTACCCATATGTCTATTAGCACAGCACGTTCACTGCACACTAATCTGTATATTATAATCTGTGGAATACACTTATATTAAAAGCATCCATATATACTACCAACATCCTATTAACCCTTTCATACAGAGCCTTTAATTTGCATTATTTTTGCATAAATAACTGTAATTACTTTGTGCATAGCAAAGATACTTGTACTGTTACTCTATGACAAAAAGTCAAATCTCGTCTCATTATTTTGGAAGTTATCAAATGTACAAGTTTGCCCATATAAGGGCACGGCTGAGTTGACTGACAGGTGGGCACCCTGTAGCTGTTAGCAAGGAGGCTAAAAGACTCGCCTCTTTACCTCTTCCTAAAGCAGAGTACACATCAGGATTATCAGGCTGTTTTGGTCCTGACTTTTCTCTTTCCCAACCAAGGACGACAAACGCCCGATTATCTTCATCAGATTATCCTATCAGATTATCCTGTGGTCTGAGGTGTGTTCAGATTAAATCTGTCCTGATAATCGGCTGTGAAACGGGTCGGGGCCGACAATCGTAAATATTAAACTTGTTCAATATTTATGACCAAAAATCTTCATGTCTGTGGGGAAAGCTGACGACTCCTGAGTCATGACTCTGTGAGTTGTGATGTGGAATGGAAATTAGCCAATCAGGAGTCGAGCTGACTGAGGAACGAGGTTCATGAATTTTCCGTTAAAATAGTCCCCAGACCACCATCACTCCCTCTTCTATGTCCTCTTCTATGTTGTGTTTTTGGTGTTAGCTGGTTGTTGTTATGTGTTGCTATGTTTCTTCTTCTATGTTTTTGTTCGATCACGTTTGGTCAGGTGAGATTTCTGTCTCGGAAACTGTTCACTGCCTGATTGTTGATCTTCATGTGTGGGCTCTCTGACAGATTAAACATCTCTTTCACGTTTAGTAAATCCTGATCTGTGTACCCCGCTTAATTCAAACTATGTTATGTTGAGTCAGCCTTTTCCACTATGACCCTGCCGGCTTCAAAACGCTGAATCAGAAACAAACAGTTGGATTCATGGAGGCTACGACTAAACTTAATACACAAACCACGACAATGAGGAGAATGTTAAGAGTCAAACTGGTCCAGTTCTGCTCAGATCCCTCGTCCTGTCTGTCTCCAGTTATCTCTGCTAATCTGTATCGGTGTGTAGACAGATTCAGATAAAGAGATGGATGAAGAGATAGAGACAGAGAGCACACTGGGAGAGTACAGCATGAGTAGGAGGAATGTGAGCCTCTTGGGAGCGTGCCTGCAGGTTAAGTGAGGTTGTTGGAGACACTGGAGAGCTTCTTTATTCACTTAATTACAGGTTGGCAGTAAGTCTCTGATTAAAGACTTTCTTATTGAATTCAGTATGCCTTTACCAAGCTGCAAGTATCCACGACTGCAGAGCGGGACATTACATGCTGGATTAACAAAAAGAAGATGTGAAACGGATATGAAGAAAACTTTTAAACTAGAAGACGACGTTTGATTTTGAATCCTCAGTTTGGTTTGCTGTAAGCAGGTTTCCAGGCACAGTGAGCGTCGTCAGGTGCCCTGATGTGTTTGGCAAACTCTGAATCAGAAAGTTTCCTCCACGTGTGTCTGATGAAGCGTTTTGTCTGTAGAGCTGATCACACTGAGAGGACGTATAGATGCTCATAGATCACAGGAGCAGTCTTGGCTGAGCTCCCTCCACCAGCCCACCTTCCTGTCCTTTCAGAGCGTGTGTGCCTACACAACCATTTACTCACTAAAACGCTTTTTTGTTTTTGGCATTTTAAGGTTTCTCTGATCGCATTAAGTGAAAAATTAACACTTGGAGAAAAGGAGATCATCCTGTATCCAATAATGAAGCTGTGTTAACATTTAAAAGATGCAGTTTGGGATCATTTTAGGTTCAGAGTCATCTCCTCTGTCACGTGGGGTCCCACAGGGTTCAGTCTTGGAGCCACTGCTTGTTCTTTTCGTTGTGTATGTTGCCTCTGGGGTCCATCATAAGGAAGCATAAAAAATCTTTCCATTTCTAGTAGGGCTGCCACATACGATTATTTTGATAATCGACTGGTCACCGATTATTTTTTGTGATTAGTTGACTTATTGCACCAGCATACAGCTAACATCATTAGCTTCCAGCTTCAAGTGTTTAAGGTATGTGCTAACTAAAAATGAAGACAGTTAATATCATAGTTCATTCAGCTTTTAATGAACTTTGCAGCTTGTAGCAGCATTTCTGACATTTTTTTAATGTACCAATTTTCTATTCAAACATGACATCGCTATTAAGTAGGTAGCTCCCTGTTGACGTTAATTTTAGCAGCTAATTAGCCAATTAGCTTACCGAGATTGTCACTTTTCGTCAGAAAATAAATCAGCCACGGCGTGCTGTCTTTTCAGATGCTCGTGCATCGCCGTCGTTCTGTCATGGAAGGACATTTCTGCTTTGCAGATTTTGCATTGCACACTTTTCTCCTTTATTTTGGAAAAATGCTCCCAAACTTTCAAGCTCTGTTGCCGGCTAGCCATGATACTGTTGGGCATAACTTTTCCGGTGACATCACGGGTTACCCCGGTTACCACTTCTGCGCGTATGCGTCAAGGACAGAACGGCAGACGAGACAGGTGAAAGTACAGCGGCAGTTTGGAGGGAAAAATAAAGTTTAAAAAATATTAAAACGACGACGTCGATTATTAAATAAGTCGTTGATGAATTTGATCGTCAACCTCATCATGACTAGTCGACTAATCTTGGCAGCCCTAATTTCTATGCTGACGACTGTCAGATATATCTGTCCTTAAAAGCTAAAGATGGCTTTCAACAAAACCCCGTCTGGATCATCTGGAAGACATTAAATCTTGGATGGTCCTGAACTTTTTAAACTTCAGGTTATAGTGTTTGGACCAGGTGGCCCCTGTGAGCCCACCTCTGTTGGTCTTGGACCCTTGATAGTATATTTAAAAAAAACTGTTACCAATCCAGGTTTTAAGTTGGACGGTGATTTTGGAAGTGTCGTTAAGTCTTGTTTTTTATCATTTAAGGCGTTTGGCTAAAGTCAGATCCTTTCTGTGCAGGCAGCACTTTGAATCAGTGATCCCTGCTTCTATATGGTCCTGTCTGGATTACTGTAACGCTCTTTATCCCCGCTCTCTCGTCTGCAGCTGCTTCAAAACACCGCTGTGTGACTTCTAACTGATGCTCGTAAAAGAGAGCAGGTCAGCCCTGTGCCGGCGTCGCTCCACTCCACTCTGTGCATTTTAGAGTTGATTTTAAAATTCTTATGCTTGTTTTTAAATGTTTAAATGGTCTGGCCCCATCTTACCTCTCTGAGCTTCTTCACGCCTACAGAGGTCCAGGAGGAAGCTCAGAGGGGACTGGACTTTCTCGTGTGCTGATCCCTGATTGTGGAATGATCTGCCCTTGAACATGAGAGTCCTCTTCACTGTGCACTTTAAAAACTTGTTTAAAAACTCGTTTAAAAACCCATTTTTATTCTTTGGCTTTTAACCTTGATGAGACTTAGTTCCTTTTGGGTTTTTTTTTATGTGCGTCTGTTTTCTCTTTTCTGTTTTTCTCTTTTTTATGTAGCGCTCTGTAGAGCACTTTATTTTCAGCTGTGGTTGTTTTAAAGTGCTCTGTAAATGAAGTTGGTTGGTGTTATCTGAGAAAAGCTTCCATGTTTCTCTCAGATCAGGTAAAAGTTTCTTTCTCTGCTCTACTTCTTAAACTTTTCCTCTGAAGTAAACTCAAGGATGTGATCCTCGTCTGCGGCCTCGTTCTCTACTGTACTCTGAAGTCTGAACCGTTCTGGACTGTTTAGCTCGTTGCCTCTCAAAGTAGGCTGTTTGTGCTGAAGACGGTTTATTACGAGAGGCCGGAGGATATTTAGAAACAGAGAGGAGGGTTCTGTTCAAGCCCTGATTCTGTCTGCGTGATTTACGCCGCCATGCAGCGAGTGTCGTCTTCTCGCAGGCTTTCAGCAGGAGGACTGGGCCTCTGCTGGAGCCGTACACATGATGAATTACCTGCTGGTTATGAGATAACACACGTCAAAGTGTTGCTGTCACATGCTCACAATGCCTGCACAGAAGACACACAAGAGGAAAGAATGGCGTGTGTTTTTTAAGCTGTGAGAGCAGAATGAACGATGACAGAGAGGGGTGGAGATATCTCAGCACCTCGCTGAATTAAAGAGATCAGAGGTGTTTATTTCAATATATACGAGTCAGTGTCAGTGACAGCCAGAGGAGAGATCCAGTAATCATCCAGGGGGACTTCAGTCTGTGAACATGGAGGATGTTTACACTCAAAAGATGAAAAAACAGCTTTTTATCATGCTAAGGTACGCCATCACGTCCCTGTTCCTCGTGTTGCACATTAATAATCTGCATCTCTGAGGGAAGGAGCTCCAATCCAGTGAGGATGCTGCTCTCGGACTGATTCAGCCATCTTTAATGACATGTTGCAGCCTGGTCTTGTTTCTTATAAACCTGGTCATAAACCGGAGATAAGGAAGTTCTGCAGATATTAGTTTGAAAATAAAAAGAAGAAGAATTAAAGCCGCAAGCAGCGATAAGCAGGCCCTCGCTCCCGTGCTTCATATGAAGCAAGAGCTGCGCACGTGTATATGAGTCCAGAGCAGAACTGTGATAATCTCAGAGTTAAAAATGTGACTTCCTTTTGACAGCAGGGGGCGCTGTAAGTCTAAGGTGAAAGAAAGCATATGGAAACACTCAGGCTGTGACACTGCACGTGTGCGTTTTGGTCCAGATCCAACATTGTACATGAGAGCTATGAAGATTTTCATTTAGCTGAAAACTCACCCACTGAGTTACAAAAATCCTTTGGTAGCTTTTAATCGTCAGTGTGTCTTTTACACACAGAAAAATGTTAGAAGTTGATTTGAGAAAAAGTTTGGAACAAGTGCGATCAAATAGGCACCCTATAAATCATCAAAATCGGGTTAGTTGAACTCCAATTTCCGAACTTCCTGTTCAGAATTCACCATGGTCATAAGAGACTTTTTTGTAGGTCTTGGCATGATGCTCACACACACCAAAAATCAGGATCCTAGCTCAAAGTAGTTCATGGGGCCGCAGTTTAAACTTACTAGGGGGCGCTGTGGAGCAGGTACCGGCATGGAAACACTGCATCCATAAATTTTTCGCCACTCGTCACTGAATTTTGTGGCTAGGTGCGTTCACTTATAACTCAAGCTGAAGGCACGCAGTTTGGGGTTAAAGTCGCATATGAAAGAAAGAAAGAAAGAAAGAAAAAGAAAGAAAGACAGAGAAAGAAAGAAAAAGAAAGAAAGAAAGAAAGAAAGAAAGAACGAAAAAGAAAGAAAGAAAGAACGAAAAAGAAAGAAAGAAAGACAGAACGAAAGAAAGAAAGAAAGAAAGAACGAAAGAAAGAAAGAAAGAAAGAAAGAAGAAAGAAAGAAAGAAAGAAAGAAAGAAAGAAAGAAAGAAAGAAAGAGAAAGAAAGAACAAAAGAAAGAAAGAAAGAAAGAAAGAAAGAAAAAGAACGAAAAAGAAAGAAAGAAAGAAAGAAAGAAAGAAAGAAAAAGAAAGAAAGAAAGAAAAAGAATGAAAAAGAAAGAAAGAAAGAAAGAAAGAAAGAAAAAGAATGAAAAAGAAAGAAAGAAAGAAAGAAAGAAAGAAAAAGAATGAAAAAGAAAGAAAGAAAGAAAGAAAGAAAGAAAGAAAAAGAATGAAAAAGAAAGAAAGAAAGAAAGAAAGAAAGAAAAAAAGAAAGAAAGAAAGAAAGAAAGAATAATCCTAAGGATTTCATGAGGGTCTTTGCCACACCTGCCCTAACACGTGGTACCTTTTCACATGCATGATTTGAATCAGTGGTTTGCTGAGTGACTCAGGATCCAACATGTGATACTTTGCTAACAACAGTGATTATATTACGATACAGCGATTCTGCAGTAAAAGATTTATTGCAAAGGAACTTTCTGACGACACGTCGTGATGAAAGATTGATGTAAGAATTAAAAATATGACCTGCAGGAAAGATGCTGCAGGTTGGATTTAAATCCAGGCAGCCTCATGCTAACCTCATGAGGTGCACAAAACAACAGCTAGGCCATACCTTCACCTGAGTGTCGTACTTATTCAACTAAAGAATCAATATTTAGCCCCTGCATGTTGAATCAGACGACAGTGTGATGCTACACTGACGACACAGATTAGTGTTCAGTAACTAAAAATCCTGATGAATTCTGGTGAATTTTATTTTGCTGGTTTTATTGACTTTTTATTCCTTCGTTGACTCTTTTATTTTAAAGTTCACTGCACATCCTGCAGGTGCAAAACCAACACTAAAGAGCTCAGAGCGATGAATTAAATTTTCCTCAGGTTTAGAGTGAAAACATGTTTTGTCCTCCTGTGGTCTCCTGTGGACTCTCTGTGTTCTCCTGCCTTGTGCATGACCGACCTCCCGCGGATCAACATATTGGACGATGCTTTTTTGCCTCGTGGTGCTTTTAAAATGAAGAAAGGGAAGACAGAGAGAGAGAGAGAGAGAGAGAGAGAGAGAGAGAGAGAGAGAGGCGGGTGGGTGGGTGGGTGGGTGAGGAGAGTGGACCAGCCGCTGGCCTCACAGTCCTCCCTTGATGCCCCGGTGTGCTCTCAATGACAGGCTTTTCTCCTGTCCACCTCCAGACTCGTCACCTTGGAGCACGCAGGGTCATGAATATTCAACAAAGTGTCCACTGTTTATCTCTGCAGCAGAGATCAATGTGTGCCCTCTGCATGTGAACACTTTAGTCTCTCTTACTGTACCAGAGAGAGGGACGAGCTTTACCCTTATACTGTTATCTGCATCAGAAAACACCACAATACCGCCTTAAAAAATGCAAGATTTGGTTTGGCAAGAAACTGGCTCTTTGCACCAAAACCAGATTTTATCTGCAACTGAAGACAGTTTTGCTAAATCAGATCTTTGATGCTCTGAAACAGTGACCTGCACTGCGTGATGCAACATGGCCGCACTGTTTTTCTGCAGGTTGAGGTGTCAGATCGAGAAGGACGGACACGCGTGCATTCAAACATCTCTTGAAGGAGGTTTTTTCTGCAGACTCTCCTCCTCTCTCTCTCTCCGCCCCTCATGCTGAAACTCTCCCGGTGAACAAACTGAAACATTTGGCTCCGGAGAGAAACAACTCCCGTCTGCAGCGTGCCAGATAAATATTGAGTTTATGAGTTTGTACTCATTCTCTAATTGGCAGCAGACTTTGACTGTGACACTGTAGAACAAATAATTTGATTCCAATTTGGTGTCCCTCCAATCACTTACTTACAGCTCCGGGATATAATAGATCATAACAGGCCACATGTACTGTTTGCTGCTGTAAAGATTCTGCACAGAGGCCAGAGAGAGATGCTCGGTTTCTGTGCTAGCTCCATGCTAACGCTGGTATCTGAACAGCTGATCTCAGCCTCTTCCTGAACCTCAGCCAGCAGGGAGAGAAGCTCATAATAAACAGCTTTATTGGGAAGCTAAAGCTAGCACATCCAGGCAGGTGGGAGGATGAGGAGGAGGAGGAGGAGGAGGAAGGTAGGCAGGCAGGTTCTGTGGGGGCCGAGCGAGGAGCCGGGACGGGGAGAACTTCCTGTGCTGGTGTGATGTTGGCGTGTTAGTAAAGTGTCCTGAAGTTTGAGGGAGAAGATGCTTCATGTAAAGATGGATCAGTGTGTGAATGGGAGAAGGATGTGGGTGGATTCTGTGTGTGTGTGTGTGTGTGTGTGTGTTTGCTTGTACACACACATGCTTATATGTGAGAGCAGGAGGCGGACCTGTGGGTTCGCACACCAAATGATTCAGCACTTCATGGACAAGATTCATGTTTTATGACTATGGGCTTCCATAAATTACACGGCCTGCTTTCTGCTGCAGCAGCACCGCTCTCTCTCTCTCTCTCTCTCTCTCTCTCTCTCCTCCTTCACTCTCTCTCATTCGTCTCTCTTTACCCTCCCTGTTGCTTCCTTCTGTTGCTCACTGAATGTTTTGGGAAATTCATGGAGTGGATCAGTCCCGAGCTGCTGTTTCCTGTTATGTAAATGTTGTCAGAAAACAATCAGTAGAAGAAGAAGAGCCTAAGGATGTTTACCGCTCGGCCTACTCGTGCGGGGATAAAGCTCAGCACGGCAGAGACGTGCAAACTTGACTCAGCGTGTTTACCTGTGCACCGTGTGTAGGCTTGTGACAAGCGGCTGAACTCGCCGGAGCGTACTTCAGGGAGCTTCCTGTGTGTTTCTTAGCAACCGGCCGTGTGTGTGTGTGAGTGTGTGTGCACTGCGGAGTGTTTTACTTTTCTTAAGGAGCTCTGTCTCTCGCTGTGTCCCTTTTGTAAATGTGTTTTTAGGTGTGAAAACAAACAGAGAAGGAGAGAAAAACACAGAGTCAGAGTTTGACTTTTTTTTTTTTTTTTCTGCTGAATCAACAAACGTGTGAGAAGAGCTCGACTCAGCGCCTCTTTCACCCGATTCTCCAACAGCACACACACCTGATCCTTTCCCTTCACTCAACGTGACGTCAATAAAATATATAAAATTTATAGCAAATATATAACAGACAAAGCAAACAGGTCATCCTAAGACAGACAGGCTCATCACGAGTGAGATCAAGTGTTTTGAGATGATGTATCGTACTGCATAAGAAGCAAGAGTGGTCAAATAATAATAAATATATTAATCAGTTTCAGTAATTATTGAAGAAAAAGACGTCCTCTCGAAATTTCAGCTTCAAAAATGTGATTTTTTTTCTGCTTTTGTTTTGTTTTGGGTTTTTTTTTGCCTCATCTCACCTGAGTTAAAGTCATTCAGGAGCCACAAAATCTACTTTACCTTTGCAATAAAGAGTTAAAATATATTGAATATTTATCCAAACAAAACATTTTTTTTAATTTTATGAAATTGTAGAACAATAAAAAGAAAACCTGAATTTGATAACATGTATTGATAATGTTGCTTAACTGATCATTTTTAGGTTTTTGCTCATTTCTTCTCAAATCAATCATTAAGCTAAATCCACACAGAATCAAATTCTCTTCTTTTTTTCTAGATTTGAAAGGCTTTATTGTTTGATGTGATGATTATTTAGTTCTACAAAATGTTCAATCATGATCTGATTTAGTGTCAGTGTTGTTTAAGTCCAAAACTTTCTGTAAGAAAAATAAAAAAATCTTTATTTCAGTGATCATTTTTTTAAAGCTGCAGGGAGCCGCTGCAAAGGAGTCAAAGGGCCGCACGAGGCTCCAGAGCCGCAGGTTGCACACCGCTGGGTTTGTGGATAAAACACGACATCTGATGATGTCATCTTGGATTTCAAGAAACAATAACAAATTTTACCATTTTCTGACCTTTTATGGACCAAACAACCACTCGATTAATCAAGAGAATAACTGATGGATTCATGGATGATGTCGGGGAGTTTTGCTACTCGATGGTGTAAATTTCTAGTTGTGTCCAAGATCGTCTTTTATTCTATAGAGTCCTCTTAGTCCATGAATTATTTTTGTGGTTGGAACAAAGATAGTTGTTTGGTGCAATAAAATGCATGAAAGCATTTATACTATATGTCTAAATCAGGGGTCTCAAACTTGCAGCCTGCGGGCCAATTGCGGCCCCCAGAACAATATTTTGTGGCCCCCTGCCTGAAATCAAAGCTTTGTGTTTGTGTGGCCCACGTGTTTTTTCTTACATGCATCTGGGCGTTTATATTTTTTAACACTTGTGGGCTACCATAGCTCAGGCTCATGACAACTGCACGAATTAGCAACTGGTCACTTGTAACATGTTTGTGTCACAGTGCTGTACGATGTTTGTCGGTGTTTGGATCATGTGCCTTTTTGGCAGCAGCTATCTGTGTGAAAAGCTCTTCTCCACTTCAATAAGTCAAAGTTCAGGTCCAAACTTAAAGATGAGCATCTTAAAGCCACACTGAGGGTCTCAGCTGCTTCCTCCCTCAAGTCAAATGTTCTGAAGAACTGTTCATGTTCTGCATGTTCTGACCTGTTCAGACTGAGACGATTGGATCAGGTGTACTTTTTTTTTTTTAATACTTGAAGCTCTTTTTTTGCGTAAAACTTGATGCAGCCCAGTTCTGCCCTGTTCCAGTCTTTCCACTACAGCCCCCCTTCTTGTGGTCGCTTGTCTTAGAGGGGAAGTTAATTCTTCCATGTAGTGAATTTATTGGACATTTTCTTTCCATTTGATGAGAGTTGGAGGTTCTTCATTCAGCCACTTTCTTGTCATGGCTTTTTTACAGCTGGCTGACAGTATTTCTGATAAATATCTGTCCTGTTTTTTGAGCCCAGCTGTTTCGTTACTCAGGTATAAAACACAAAAACTAAAGTGAAGTTCTGAGTTTATTATTAATCTGATCCCATTTGTTGAATTTAACCAATCGTAAACAATATTAGGACATGACAAAAATATATGAAAATGACCAGCTGATACTGGAGCTGCAACAGTTAATCAAATAATCGATTACTGAATTAATTGTCAAATATTTTAATAATCAGTTTAAGTGATTATTTAAGAGGAAAAAAGTCCAAATTCTCTGATTTCAGCTTCATGAATGTGAATATTTTCTGCTTTCTTTGCTCCTGAATATCTTTTGGTTTGTGGATAAAACGAGACATTTGATGATGTCATCATGAACTCAGAGAAACGTCAACATTTTCCACCATTTTCTGATCAAACAACTACTCGATTTATCAAGAGAATAATCGACAGATTGATCAATCATGAAGTTAATGGTTAGTTGCAGCTCTGGCTGACACACAACCACACGTCCTCCAGCACCAATCGTGTTCAGGAGTCTTCAGACTCTTCAGTCACTCAGCTCGAGTTTCCCTCTGTCCTTTCTATCATTACTGGAAAAGCTGCTTCAGGTTTCGCGTGCGTACTGAAAATGTTCTAGTATTTGCACACAGCTTTGATCTGTCGATGGGCAACAAGTAAAGTGGTTCAAAATGATTCCACCGATTAGCAATCAGGCGGATCATCAGTGAGAGGAAACACGGAGGGGAAGACTTCAGGTTTGTGCTTCGTAGTCTGCGCTGAGCTCCTCAGTTCCTCAACAAACCTGGATGTGTTTCCTGTGATACGCTACAAACCCGCCTGTGACCTCTCTATAAGACGGATGAGTTAAACCAATCTAATTCAAGCCTGTCGATGAGAGAGCAGCGCATTTCCCTGAGCAGAATTGACCAGGTGTCAGGGGAGCTGATGGAGAGGCCAGAGTGCTCTCTCTCTCCCTCTCTCTCCCTCTCTCTCTCTCTCTGTGTCTTAATGTGCCTCCATGTGTGTGTATCTGCTCCTGCGAGTGCAGATGTTTGTGTGCACCTGGACTTCCTGAGCCTCTTACTTATCCCGGAGCTCCCCTTTATTTGAGACGCTGCTATTTTTAGAGCTGTGTCGAAAGGTCAGCTCCTCTATCGGCTGTAGTAAAAACCTGAAACGTCGGTTTAAACGGAGAACATGCATCCTGTGGGAAACACACGGCGCCGTACCACAGTCACCTGATCTGTGGCTCTGCATGCACAGAAACAATGCATCAAATATTTGACCGTACGTGCCGTCTGCCTGGTTTTAAGCTGCTTTAATATTGTGCAATAAAAACCTGGTTTTGGTTCCTGTGCAGTGAGCTCTTTAAGAAGGCTTCCTCTTTCTTTCTCTTTACTAAAACAGCAACAGAAACCAGAATCCTGTGAGCTGCAGCTGTTGAATAAACCCACGGATGTTCCTTGAGTAGTTTATCTTGAAGCAGAGCAGCACGAGTTCACACGGGTACAACGGATTCCAAGAATATGAAGTTTTCATGTTAAAACAAGGACGGAAACATTAAGAGGAGTCCCACTGAACCACCGTGTCAGCATCACTTCCTCCTCCTCTCCACCGTCTGCTCTTATAGTCGTCAAAATATAGATCTCCTGCCTCTCCGCTCTTCCTCTGTCCTCCCTGAGGTTTCTAAAACGGAAGCTTTTCAGCCATGTTTGGGTGAAATATTGACTGTAGTGGTTTATTTATGTCAGGAAGTTAAAACATCACATTGTTTTATCCTTCATTCATTTTTTAGAGGTAGTAAAAGTGCACAAAATGTATCATCTCAAATTTATACTGTACTAATATTTTTGTTTTAGCTGCTGTCTCTTTAAGGCTCCTCCCTCTGCAAAAACCCTTCCCTCTGATTGGAGGCCTGTCAGGAGCGGAGCTTCAGGCAGACCTTGGTGTTTGAGGCCCGTCCCTCCAACATGTCATGAACCATTTGGTAGATTCTCATGTGATGACCTCATTTCAGCAGGATCTGTTGAATGTTGTATGTTTATCAACTTGTTTCAGACTTCTACAGATTAAAACACGTGAGTTAAGGTGCGTCTGACGTCTGGCTGCTTTATTAATCTGATTTATGATTAAGGATTTATCTTATTTTTAATTCTGGTGACAGAAACTTTTATGACGTGAATCCCTGATAAAGTCGTATTTTTCCCAAGAAGGAAACGACAGAAACATCGAACTCTTAGAGAGGTCGTTTGATAGCCTGAGCTTCATCTCTGGAGTGTTAGCTCTTTTAGCTGAGTTAGTATAACAGTGAGGATGGTGCTAAGTTATTTGCATCATCATCATCATCATCATTATCATCATCTCTCTCTCTCTTCTGCCAAATCTTTCATCTTGAACATCCTGAGGCCCAGGATAAAAAACCTGCCCCTCCTCCTCCTCCTCCTCCTCGTCTTCCTCCACCTCCTCCTCCTCTGTAGGTAGGCGTGATGGAGGAGGTGGTGAGCTCAGGCCAGCATCCACGTCCACATCGCAGGCTTCGTCCTGCCAATTCCTGCGCTCTCGAATCAAGTCCCGCCCCAACAGCCTGATTCACACGGAGAGAAACTCTCAACCCGACAGCTCTCGTTCCTCCCGCTCTCAGGGATTTAAAGTGACTTTAGACTGAAACGGTTAAACACTCCCTCCCTCCATGAGGACTTGAGTCCTGGCATCTCACTTACACACCAGCTAATTATAGTCCACAGTAATTACAAATGTGTCATTTCTCATTAGAGCCGAGCAGCAGACATGAAAGTCAAACACTCCATGTGACGGAAGCTTTTTTAAAAAGCAGTTCTTTCAAACTATT
This sequence comes from Labroides dimidiatus, assembly GCA_030710495.1. Classification (NCBI taxonomy): domain Eukaryota; kingdom Metazoa; phylum Chordata; class Actinopteri; order Labriformes; family Labridae; genus Labroides; species Labroides dimidiatus. The sequence continues at coordinate 24,800,240 of CM061160.1, read as the reverse complement.
TTAGATCTTTTTACTCGACTCTGAGTTTGGTACTCAGCCCTCTGTTATAATAGAGCCGAGCTCTCTGTGATTATTATTTCATTATCCTGATTAGAAAATATATATGTTCATTAGAGCCGCCGGGTATAAACAGAATGCATTATCTGGAGGCTTTTATTTTGAAGGAGTTTGCACACCTGAGATCACCTACACCTGCAGCAAACACCCTAAAGAGGAAGTAAAGTCAGGAAACGTTGCTTTAAAGTGAGGTCATGTGCTGCGGCTCCCCATGGCGCTGCACCCTGACGGTTATCGGACAGCGTGTGTGTCCCCAGGCTCTGATCCATACACAGCCCCTATACGCTGCTCTGACGTAACACACGGAAATCAAACCCTTTCCTTTTTTCATCTTTGATACTTCCTGTTTGTTTTCCTCTCCGTCCGTCTGTCTCGCTTTCACTCAGACATGCAGATGAATGTTTTTACAGTAATGAGACAGAAACTGAGAGTTTACAGTGTCAGTCAGGAATACGAGGCGGATTAATAATCCTCTCTCTGCGCTCAGACACAATCACATTATGGTTTATCTCCATGATACAGTCTCAGAGCATCTGTGAGCTCTCATTGGTTGATAACCAGTCGATACACGCTGACATCACCGGACGTCATTTCAAACACACAGTCTGTGTTTTCTCACCACTTTAAAGCATCTTTCTGGTCTCTGATGGAACTTTTTGCTTCTTCTTGAAGCTCATTTTGTTTTTTTTTTATCCAAACACCAGGCGTGGAAGAAACTATATTTACTTCAGTTGTTGCATCTAAGCAGATTTTTTTTTTTGTGTACTTATATATTCTCAAGTAGTTTTTATAACCAGTGCTTTTATTTTAACTCGAGTATTTTTTATGCAAAGTTTTACTCTTTATCACATTTTACATTTTAACAGTTACAGAGTAAAAAATAAAGAAACAAAAGATAGAAGCTTTTTATCAACTGTGGGACTTATGATTAGGTCTTGTTTTGTTTTTTTTGAAATTCTTTATTTTTCAGTTCTGAAAGGCAGACGTCAAGTCACATCATGCAAATATAAAATTAATAATTTCCTCTGCAATTCAGTTTCTTTTTTCTTTTTACTTTAACCTAAAATTAAAGAACTAAATGTAACATGGGAGAGGTAAAAGTGTGCACAAATAATCAAAAATCAACCAAGAACACAGCAGAAATTGTCTCGAGAGGCAGGAAAATAAAACAAAATGCAGTTAGAAGAAATTAAATTGGACCGTAAATTCCTTAGATTGTCACCTCCACAAAGTCCGTCTGAATGGGTTTCACATGTTTAACCCAGTTAGTCCACAGTTTAACAAAAACAACCTTTTGTAGACGTAAACAGAAAGTTATTTTTTCCATAGAACAAACATCATTTACAATTTTAATCCACTCCTGTATTGTGGGGGGTTCAGGAAGTAAACCAGCGCCTAGTGATAGTTTTTTTACAGGCAGAGATCAAAATGTTGAAAAGGTATTTATCACTATTTTTTATTCAAAAGTCAACAATTCCTAAAAATAAAGTGGTAAACTGAAAAGGTATGTCTGTCTGTTTTAAAAATGGATTTTAATATCTTATGAATCTCTAACCAGAATGATTTAATCCCAATTCCCAGAAAATATGGCCGTGGTTGGTCCTCCTGAGACCCGCACCGCCTCCAACATGCAGTGTCCCCTCCTGCAAAATGTGCTTTCTGTTTCAGAGTTACAAAATAACCATTACAACATTTCCAACTAAAATCTCGCCACATATGAGAATTTGTGCATGCCCATACAAAATTCCACATGTTTGACCATTTTTCAGCTGTTATTAAAAGATAACTTTCTCTCTCTGATTAGCTCTTATTTTTACGTAATTACGTATCAATTAGACTCAATCTGAGCCACATTAACCTGACATCTCCAGAAATTTGTCTTATTTCAGGATATTAAAAGATAAAAGTGAAGCTTGAGTTGCTTGTAAAGAGTGAATAAATCTGACAGTGGAATAAAAAAAAATGCCGTCATGTTCAGTTTCTAAAAATAAGAATTTAAAAACCTCCCAAATCAAGAAAAAATAAAATAATTAGTCCTTTTAATAAAGCAGTAGAAGCTTTATTTTGACCTGTAATATCTTGAAATAAGACGTGTCTCTGTACCTACAGGGTGAAACTAGCTTCAGTGAAGTCTTTTTATACGTTTTTAATAGAAATCAGTAAAAACAAAAAACTTTTATTTAAGTTTGCTGCTAAATGCAACATGTTTAAACTGTGATGGACGAACGGATCTTTCCGTCACTTTGTGCAAACTGTCTGAGCTTTTTGTTTCTCGTCCATTCAGAAAAAAAAAAACCTCTCTGTGCTCTGGTTATTTGTTAAAGAGGGGAACAGACACTTTAAAAGCAGAGCTGCATCAGTTTGCTGCAGGATCTCAGTGCTGTTCCTGAGGAGCCAGAGTCCTGCTGAGCTCTGCGCTGCCCTCTAGTGGCAGAAAAAAGGTAAAGCAACATGTTGGCAGCATTTTTCAAAGCATGACTGGAGGGTAAGACAGTCAACCCAGGTGGGGTGGGCATTTCCATTCTTCTGAGGCAGTGTGTGGTCTTTGTAAGACTCCAGAGGTGCAGCTGTTTGACAGGCTGCAGCAGAGTTTGAGCTCAGTGATCAGAATTACATCATCATTACATCATTACATCCTCGAGCTGTAAATAAACTCGACTCATGGAGTTTATCTGAGAGGCACAGTCACGTGATCAGCTGCATGTTGACCAACAAGTTTCTCTCTTGTGTGCATATTTTATCATTTCTGCAGGACACTGCTCACACACATCAGACTGATCCTCATAATGAGTCAGTGTTTTCTCAAAGTACCTGTACTTTAATTTTCCTAATGAAGCCACTCTGTGACTTAACCCTTTAACTACCGCTCTTTTAACCCTTTAACTTTCATTCTTTAAACGCAAGAGATATGAAGTCTAATCAATTTAAAACCTTTTAGTGTTTTAGTGTCTAAGATAAAAAATTTAAAATAAAATTTCATCTTTGTATTTTTTGTTATTTGGGCACGAAGGTCTGTGACGGTGACTCAAAAAATGCTCTACCAAACGGTTGACAACTGGAAAAAATACAGAAAGTTTTTTTCTCCCGTTAGCATTACTTTCACAACCACATTTTCATCCATATCTGCTGCACGATGGAGTTTTCTGTTGGAGTATTTTCATTAGGGCACGACCGATTTATCGGCAGATTGTAGCTCCTTTCAAGATAATAATCATCGGCCGGAGTTCTGCCGATTAAATACATGCCCTGTAATTAAAAAGAAAAAAACTAGATGTCCTACTTAAGTCAATAATATAACAAAACATTACATTGATGTCACATGACGTGAGATTTTTATTTATTTACGTCCAGAGATGTCCAGAAAATGTCGCAATCAGCCTTGAAAAAATCTGTAATTTTCTCGCAGCACATCATGATTACTCAGCTGATTTTCCATCACAGAAACATCAACTGGAAGCAACTTCTCTTCTTAATTCTGAGACATTAAAAAAAGAGCCTCTTCTGTCATAAACGACCTGAACTTTAAGCTCCTGTGTGCAGGTCACGAGTGTTCTGCATCACCTCTGACTGCTGCAGCATCGAATGTTGCATCCGGTGCCTTCGTTACGCTTCGTGTCGACTTCTGTGACATATTACAGATTTACAGCTCAGGGTTCTCTTGGTTCATAAACAAAAAAAAAACAGCCACAGCTTTATGGTTTAAGAATCCAAATCATTGTTTCTTCTGACAGGCGGACAGTAGTGACAGCTTTATGGAACGATAAATCACGCTTTTGTTCTATAAAACATGGAAACTGGTGAAAAATGTTCCCCGAGGCCAGGACGACATCCTTAAAAGTTTCGTTTTGCCCAAAGAATCTTAATTTATCGTCTTATTGTCGTATTAAAAGTGGAAAAAAAAAAGTTTTAGCTCTTTTTAAAGGAAAGCAAGTAAAATAATCAGGCACAAGTCTTCACAGATCAGGGGTGACAGACGGACGGTATCAGCTCCGATCAGTCAGACTGAGCACGTGCAGATGAGACGAGCACCTGAGGAAGCTGACGTATCGGTAGCTTTGCTAACATTTGATCTGTGACGGAGCTGATGGCTGTCTGAGTGTCTGCTGTAATGACTGCTGTCAGCCTGAGTATTAACCCCGTCACTTCAGACTAATCACTGCACTCCCTGTCCCCTGTCACCTCCATTAGCTCTCCATCTCACACACACACATACACACACACAGAGCAGCATGTTACGTCTACAGAAGCAGGATGTATTTTCTCTCTTCATCCTCCAAAGAGGAGGGTCAGAGCAGCCACAGAGCGACCCCGGCTAATGACGATTAGCGTCATAACTTCGGCCGTTACAGACATCATTAGTCTCTCATCGTCTCTGGGGGAAACTCGATTGGTGTTCTCAATCAGAGGAGGCCGAGGTCCCGCTCACACACACACACGCTCTCGCTGTAGATCTACGGAGCACATTCTATAACAGAGCTGCAGGAAGGAGACATTAAAACAGGAGCGTTTGAAACCCACTTATCAGACCGTCCACTTTATGGGCCGTGTTCGTTTTTATGGTTATGGTTTTATTAACAACAGGACGTTCCTCATGTTGTCATAAAGTTTATGGCCTGTATGTAAAGCAGGTTTTATCATCCATTCCTGCTGCGGTGCAGGAGATGGAACATGTATTACTGCAGAATCAAATCAAATAAAAAAACCTTCATGAATCGAAGAGCAGACAGAACATCAGTGAGGTTTGTTTCAGATTCTGCAGATTCAACGTCATTTCTGCTGCTAAGAGACGGAATAATAAGACTTTTAAGGGTGGTTTGATGATGTCTTGAAGAAGCAGAGGATCATGGGAGTTGTTGTCTTTATACTTACTCGTCTCTGTGATATATTTAACTGTTTTCTCGATGTATGACGTCTGAACCCCGCTCTTTGCTGCAAAATCTGCTTCTTTTTGCTTCACTTCAGTTTTGTAGTCGAGTCAAAATTGAGTACAAATTGAGTCCCGAGTCCTCAGTGAGTCTGAGTAGAGTCCGAGTCCTCTTCACCTGAATTTGAGTCCAGGTCGAGTCTTTTGTACCTCAGCCCAAATCCTAGAAAAGTCCCCTTAAAAAACATTTTTAAGCGCTCTCAGGGCATCTCAGTGACGATGAAATCACTTCAAAGTTGTTGAAACAAATTTAAGTTAAATCAGTTTAAATCACATGTATTGTGAGCAGTTTTATTTTGAAGAATGTGCTTTTATTTTGAAGTTACCTGTCAATCAAGAAGGAGTGAAATTTTAGAGCGTTTCAATCCCTGGATCCTGTGTATAGATGAAATTTACTCTGTTTCCTGGTGATCTATAGTTTCCTGTCGTCACCGTGTCAGGAGATGATGCGTTGTGATGTCACACCCCACCTTCAGGTGGTCAGAAGACTGCAGCAGCTAGTTAGCTTAGCATTAGGGCTGCAACTAACGATAATTTTCATAATCGATTAATCTTTCGATTTTTCTCTTGATTAATCGAGTAGTTGTTTGGTCCATAAAATTTCAGAAAATGGTGAAAAATGTCAAAGTTTTTTTTGGATTCCACGATGACATCATCAGATGTCTGGTTTGCAAACCAAAGATATTCAGGAGTGCCACAGAGAAGCAAAGAAATAAGAAAATATTCACATTTATGAAGCTGAAATTAGAGAATTTTGACTTTTTTTCCAAAATAATTACCTAAATGACTTCATCGATTATCAAAATAGTTGACGATTAATTTAGTAATCGATTAATAATCGATTATTCGATTAATTGTTGCAGCTCTACTCAGCATGAGGAAGCGGGTGCTCTGTCTCTTTAAATATCCGTTTTGTTTGAATTTTAACCTCCTCCACGCTGCGTCCACTGACCTGTTTTCTCTTGTATCTCATCTCTGGATTCACACCCTGAGCCCTGACCTGACTTCACCCTCATTACCGTTCGATTAAGCTTCCTGCTCCCAAACACACCCCGCTCCTTCAGCTGCATCACCCCCTCATTAATATTAATGTGTCCACCTATACGCTGCATGCATTTACAAGTGGGTACACACATACCTACCTACACACACAGAAACAGACACTAAAGCCTGCAAACACACACACACGGCCCCACACACACTCTCGGTGTCAGCCTTCAGCTCGGATGCGGGACTTTCCAGAGGCTTCGGACTAATTGATATTCTCCCACAATGCCGAGGGCTTCTCCAAGGAAGCTCACTCTGCAGAGCTGCTGACACGACAAATTCCATCACTGCTGCAGACTTAAAAATAGGATCAAAGGATGATGCAGAGTGTGTGTGTGTGTGTGTGTGTGAGTGAGTGTGTGTCAGACGGAAAGAGAAGGGATGTGTGTGATGATTCCTCCTGACTCTCTACATCCATGTCTGTGTGATACCTCAGCTCACTCTCATCACCCTCTTTGTCTGTTTTCACTCCTCTGAAGGCGCTTTTCAATCAAAAGTTCCTGGAACTACTCTCGCAGAAACTAAACGGTTCCTGTGGCCTGTTGTTGTCTGAAGTCCAGTCCAGTGACCAACTGATAGAAATAAAAGTAATTGCACTACACCACCTGACCAGTAGAGGGCAGTGAGCTGGCTATGAAGTCAGCAGACAGAAGTAGCATCACAGTTAGCCTGTTAGCATCGAGGATATTCGGCCTGTGCTGGTTTTCATCGCGCTTTATTTCACTGCCGATGGATTTGCTGAATCAACACTTGAAAGGAGACGAAGTGGTTTGAAAAGCCGGTTTTGGATTTGTTTCGATTTTGTTCTGCACTGAGACCGATTTGGACTTTCAGAAAACTTTAATAACTGGAGACTTTGAGTGTGATGCTTCCTTCTCAAACAGCTTTAGATCATCATCATCTGATGAGGAGATTATGACATGTATGTCAAACCAAACACGGATGCATTCAGAGGACTTCTCCTGTGTTTGATCAGCTGCTGTAAACTGGAAATCCACTGACACGTTCAGCTGAAGGTCACCAGTTTACAGGGTCACACTTTAAACCGGAACACCGGGAGCTGACAGAGACACATTCACACTATCAGACTCAAAGAAGACCACTGGTTAGGAGGTACTAAACCAAGTCCAGCACAGCTGGGGGGTCAGCTAAACGTGGATGGAGGGAGGGAGGGAGGAAGGGTGAGATTAAAACACTGCGGCTGCTCCATCAATCAAAATTTTGTGACAAACGGAGACCAAATGAATTCAGTCCCTAGTTCCTGCTGTTTAAAACCAAATTGTTGTTGCTGTTGTTGTTGTTGTTGTTGTTGACCGACCTCTGTAGTGACTGGCCGGAGGCTGCGTTCAAAGCCGGCACTTGGATTTAATTGTGCTTCTTACAACTTCACCCGAAATCGTTTTTTCTTCTGTCGTTGGGTTGATGATAAAAAGCCTCTGGACGCGTTTATTTCTTCTGTTTCTGTCCATTTTGACCTTCTTTACAAAATTCTACAATTCTACAATTTCATTTAGCAGACGCTTTTTTCCAAAGCGACGTACAATCCACACATACCACTGAACAACAGTGGGAGCAATTTTTGGGGTTCAGTGTCTTGCTCAAGGACACTTCGACATGTGACTGCAGGAGCTGGGAATCGAACCCTCGACCTTCCGATTAAGAGATGACAACTCTACCACTGAGCCACAGTTGCCCTACAAAGTTTCGTCCTCCAGGAAGACTTCGGACTTCAGGAAGTCCCGTTTTAACAAAGCGCTCGCCTCAGAGACATCGTGTGCTGTTACTCCTCCTCCCTGAGACATAAAAACAGACGGGGCGGTTCATGTTGGTGTAATTCAGCATCTGAGGGGTTAACTTCGCCTTGTTTTTAATGTGAGAGTAATCTATTTGTGACAGCAGCTCAAACTGTGTTTCATTAACGTCTCCGTGGGAGCTCCACACCTCAGGCCGCTCCAATCTCTGTCCCGTGAGGAGGGGCCACACTCCATCACGCTCTCAGGAGAGAGACGTGTCATAACGTGGCCATACATACCCTCTGGTGACATGTTTAGTGCACCCTGTGGGGACTATGTGGTGAACGTTCAGATGGTTTTACGAGCCTCTGTGTGAGATGATGGAGCAGCCTCTTAAAGGTCTGTGAGCAGGAACTTAATGTGGCAGCGCCGCGCCTCGTTTGGATCCGAATCTCCGGGGACTTTTCGTCCAACCTTTTCAAATCTATCACGTAGAGAGAGAGCGAGGAGGAGGAGGGGGCGAGAAAACATGTTGTCATGATACACTGGAGGATTTTCCAAACTCACGTCATCAGGAAACCCTCTGTAACAGATCTTCAAACTGTCATTTCAAACCATCGTTTGACAAAGTTTAAGAAGTATGTTTGTTTTTCCTCCTTTATCCTTTGTTCCCATCCTCTCTCTCTCTCTCTTTCATCATCCACTTCTTCTTCTTCCTCTCTTCATCTTCTCTGACTCCCTCTTGTTCAAGTCTTCATCTTAATCATGATGCTCTTCTTCTTCTTCTTTGTGTTTCTTCATCTTGTTCTTCACTCTGTGTCCGTTCTTCAACTTGTTCTGTTCTTTCTCTTAAACCTCATATTTTTCTTCCTCTTCTTGTTCTTCTCAAACTTGTTCTTGTTCTCTTCTCTTTTTTTCTTGTTCTTCTTAGACTTGTTTCTGTTCTTCGGTCACCTTTTTTTTCTTCTTTGTCTTCTTGTTTTTTTTTCTTCATTTCATTCCTTTTATCATCTTCTTGCTCTCGTTTCCTTTTAGCTTTTTCTATTTTCTTTTGTCTTTCACTCAGTAATTCCTCTAAAACATCTAATCATCATCAACTTCTTCAACCTTTATTTTGCACCATGGACCGGTTTAATGTCAGATAATATATTCACAGACTGATCTGTAAAGGTGTGTAAATTTAGCGGGGCGTATCACGTGTGATAGAGAGACTCTGGTCGTCAAAGGTAAATAATGGAAGTTATTTACTCTTTCTGTGCGGCCCGGTACCAAATGATCCACGGACCGGTACCGGGCCGAGGCCCAGAGGTTGGTGACCACTGGCTTAAATGACAGCAGGACAAACTTCCTCGTCCTCCTGGAGGCCTCACCTCACCGTTCACCATAATCTGTCCATTACCGCCTCTCCTTACATGCCCCTTCGTGTGCACTGGTCCATCTCCGCTCTGTGATTAGCTCTGTTATTAGCCCCATTAAAACAAATGAGACACACACACACACTGCAGTCCATAAGCTGTGCTGTTTCTGCCTGTGTAGATGGACTAATGATACTCAGCCATTAAACAGCACGGAGGGGAAGAGACGACAGGCGGAAAAAAGGAAATGACATAAATCCCAGCCGTGAAATCACAGCTCATCACAAATTCAATTAAGTGGCTCTTTGATAAAGCTCTGCGATTTGATTCAGGCTCTTTTTTTTTAATTCTCCCACGTCGGAGAAGTGCTGAGTCTCCCTGTTTGTGTTTGCTTCAGGACGGCTGATAAAAGAGCACGGCCCTGCAGCGGAGCAGCAGCAATAATCAAAGGCTTGTTTATCGGCTTCAGGACGGGTGACATTTGCTTCTTCCTCTGCAGCGGGACATCTAACAAACACTAACGTGATTTCCTCCACGAGATTCGATTAAACTGTTCTGAGCCTGATGAGGCTTCACAAGTCTGCATCTGATGCTGCTTTTCCTCCATGTTTTCCATACAGCAGCTGATATTATGCTCTCCAGTACTCTCTGTATCACTATGCAGCGATGAAAAGGAGCATTTCAGGCCTTGTTTTTCATGCAACAGGCTCATTTCTGGTAAATGATGTCCTCGGGGCAGCATTTAGTCGTCTTTAATTTGCAGCCAGCCTCAGACAAAGTGTCCAAACATGTTAATCTAACCGCCTTTCTCTGTCGGCTGACTAAAAAGGATGAATTAAAGTGTTTCTGCTGTTTGGGCTCGGGGCAGACTCTCAGCTCACCGTAACAACGTTAGATCCTGGAAGGGGAAGTATAAATGGGCTTTAAGGAGATCTTAGAGGCTTGTTTGGCTCAGGAATGGGACTGCCATGGACGCCCACACGTTCACATACAGGAGGAAAAAAAATGTAGGTACGTGCGCCCTGATCGCTGCGTCGTGAGTCATTTCACGGATTTGATGTCTGACAGCTCACTTTATATTCTGTTTGATATGAAAGGATTCTGGAGCTTCTTTCTCTTACAGCGTGTATGTGTGTGTGTGTGTGTGTGTGTGTGTGTGTGTGTGTGTGTGTGTGTGCTGGGTGGGGCTTTGCATGCGTGTGTGACATGTGGAAAGATGTCCTGTGAGTGAAACAGTAAAAGCTGGAGAGCAGAGTCTCTTAGCAAGAACACACCACACTATCCTTCATCTATTTCTGCATTCAGTCTCTTCCTCCTTTTAAGATATAAGCTGTGTTAAATACTTGATTCTGATTGGTTGAAACCGATTCAATTTAAATTCTTTGATATCGACAATTTTAAGTTTGCTTTTTAACACCAGACCATGAGAAAAAAGTTGAATAATGATGATGATGTTTACAGACTTTATCAGAAAGACGTACATCACATGTGAGTCAGTTTTTAACATTTTTCAGGGGATCTGACATCACTTTACTAGATTGTCGAAGAAAAACATTTCGCCCTCTGCTGGAGAAGAGCCGTATTTTTTATTTTTATTTTTTTACAATCATTCTTATAAGCAAAAACTAAAAAAAAAAGATTTAAATTTTGAAAAAGAAAAATCAGTTTTTGAACAAAAAAAGATATAAAAAAAAATGTGACACTTATGTGACTCATTCTTCTCCCACCGTTACTCTCAGTTTGTTTGGAGAGCATGAAGCTTGAGATTAGCATTTCATGGCTAACTGTAGGAGGAAACCAGCGCAGGAATAATTGAGGAGCTGAGTGAAAGAGACATCAACCAACCTAACGTAAAGAGGCACAAAGTCTCCAAAAAGTGCAGGAAAGTACGAGCTTTAGTGGAGCTACAGGATGGATTGAGCAAGAGGAAAAAACTGACAGAGAAGAGGAGCTTATGAAGGTGCTGCTGTTGTTTTCTGAAAGCTCAAATTAAGACTACATGGAGGCTGAAAATGTTCAGTTTGATGTTAATTCAACCCTCTGGAAATGATTTGATCATTATTTGGATGTTACTTTGAAAAGCAACCACATCAAAACACAGTTTTATCTCTTTTTTCCCTCTTTGATCAACATTAGTTGCCTCCTCTTTATATTATGATACTTTATTCCAAACGATCCTCTAAAGCTCCATTCGTCATCATGTATTCTACAGACTCTCTGCTGTTTACTGTTTCTGAACCTGCAGGTTAAACCTCCTGAGCTCCTGTTTCACTTCAGGCTGCAGTTTCACCATCAAAGCCTCGGAGTAAGAGGACTCAGACCTCTGTCATCAGATCCAAAGATTAGCTCTGTGCTGTGACAGAAACAGTGCAGCTCTGCACGTCTCTGAGGGTGCACAGACCATTGCTGGGCTGACAGTGTCCGCTGCTGGCTGGAGCGTTAACTGCAGTGTCTCCTCCAGCAGCGCGGAGCATGGAGCGAGAGGCTCCACTGCACTGCATGGAGAGAAAGAGAGAGAGAGAGACAGACAGAGAGAAGGGTGGGGGGGCTGAGGAGGATAGAAGAATGGTGCAAAAACCAAAGCTTTGACACCGAGACCATAAATGTCTTTTTATGGGAAAATGAACATCACTTAATTCAACAGACGGTACAACAGCCCCTCTGCTGCACCGATATCTTCCTCCCCCTGCTGCCTCTGCAGCGTGAATTATTAAGGCAGACCCCCCCCCCCCCTTTTATTTAGAAGAGTATGTGTAGGTTCAAGCCCTCCTTCATTTTCACATCCCTGCAGCTCGGCATCAACAGGTGCGTCTCTCGTGCGCAGAATGAACGCTCTCCATGTAATCCAACACTCCTCTCCCCTATGAGCCCAAATGTTTAATTACAGCCACAAACAGCAGATGGCTCTCTTGAGTTTTAATTCCTGAGCCTGTGATTGAGTCTAAGATGATATTCAGCCAGAAAATAAGACAAAGAGTCACTTTTACCCCCTTTTTTTCCACCCTGGCTTTTATTTTGTAGGAGTGGAGTGTGCAATTAAAGGTTTAAATATGGAGGAGAGACGCAGAGAGGGGGGGTTAAGTGGGTCTCCTGGTGGTCCTGGTTCACATCCAGGAGTCTCTGGTGGCCGCTTCTCTAAAGGTTAACGTGTTGGAGGGAGAAAGATGGCACGCTTCATGGGTGCTGAAATTAGCGGAGCTGTCCGTGGTGCTGAAACCACTCAGAGCGAATGCCTCACAGCAGCTCGCTGTTAAAATGATACTGAAGAGCTTCTGTTCCACACTTTTGTTCCTCCTTAGAGAAACTGTACAGCAATTTTGCAGATTTGACTCTAAAAACGGAGGTCAAACTCAGACATACACGTGTTTGAGTTTGCACATTATTGGTCATTTGTAATGACCTTTATTTTGAAAAGGAATATGTAAACACTTGTATAATTTAAACGCTTATTTCGAACAAAGCTGATACTGAAGACCACAAGCTTTCCATCTAATGATCCGCGCGCTCATTCCCCTCCGAGCAGGGGCTTGGTGGTCGAGAGGGAGGTGGTTAAGAGTGGGGGGAGGGCACCCTCTCCACTCAAGCCTGTACTAACGAGTGGTTACGACTTGTTGATGAGGAAGATTTGTTGATGTGAGGTTTGTAAGCGTGTTTTTTTCCCCATTCTTTGGTCGTGGGGAAATGATTTGTGCAACGTTTCTCTTTTTATTCGCCTTCACGCACTGATCGTCATACGTGCAGTCTCCCAGCTCTCCGTGGGCTCTGCGGGAGAGAATCCACGGGGTCCAAGTTTTTCCTTCTGATCGCCGGGGGGTCTAAGTTTGTATGTTTGCAGCCTGGCACACACTGCAGGCGTCACTTCTGCTGGATTCAGATCAGTTTTGGTGATGTGTTTTTTTCCTTCTCCCTTCTTGGCTCCTTTCGCGCGCGCCAGCTCGGTTGTTTCTATGAGGAAAAAAACGTTTTGAGGTTTTTGGAAACAAAGCTTGTGTTAATTTTGAGCGCTGTCTTTATTTTTGACTCCCCTCCGGATGCGTATTTCTCTCCATTTCCAAACGTGACACTGTTGATCCCTCGTATTTCGCTTCTTGCAAACTTGGGAGTCCGCTTCGCCCGGGCTGCTCTGCCTCCACTCGAGTGCCGAGCTTCGTAGGAGGCGCCTGTGTGTGCTTGATTTGCTGGCGGCGCATATGCACGGGCGTCCCCGTCGCTTCACCCAAACAGCGACTCCTGACAGAGAAGCCCTCGTCTGGAGGAGAGGAGGGGAGAGAGCGGAGCGAGAGAGCAAGGGAGAGAGTGGGTGAATGTGCGGTGAGGACGCTGCTGCAGCCGGTTATTGGACATTTCAGGATGCGATGCCGCTGAACATGACACAGACAATGAAAAACATCTCCGTGCAGGTATGAAACATGCTCTGAAATCTCCGTGCGCGTGAGTTTGGCTCGTAGCCCTTCATCAAGACTGCATGTATGGGATTACGCATGAACTGATCTCATCTTTTCCATCATGTGCAAGAACCTCCCGACTGATGATGATGACAGCTGTTTTAGAATCGCAGTTATCATGTAGTGTTTGGACTAAAAAGAATCCCAGCTCCTGAAGAATCTCATTTTTTGACATTTGACATCGCGGAACGGACCGCTCAGCCGCCACCATGGGACTGTGACCCGGGCTGCGAGCTCCGAGAGGCGGCTGTTTGTGTAGTCTGTGCTCCGTGTGCAGACTGGACCTGAGCAGTTGTGACATTTTGAGCCATGGCTGCTGCTATCGCGAGTGGGTTGATCAGACAGAAGAGACAGGCGCGGGAGCAGCATTTGGACCGGCCCTCGACCAACCGACGGAGGAAGAGCCCCAACAAGAACAAGGGGCTCTGCAATGGGAACCTGGTCGACATCTTCTCTAAAGTGCGCATCTTCGGCCTCAGGAAGCGGAGACTACGGAGACAAGGTGTGAGAACTTTAGTGTGCAAGGAGTCTGTTTTCTGCATCGGGCCTCTAATAGTCATAATTGCATCACCAACTATGTGGTCAAAGTGCAGGAATAGAATGAATCACACTCATTTATCTCTGATTAGACCCGCCAAATTGCGCCTCCGTGCGTAAAAAAAGTTAAATGAAGTGGGAGTCAGCTTTTCTATTTTGTGCATTTTCCACCTTTTGCTTCAGAACAACCTGCCCCTGATTTTCCATGCAGCTGACAGCTCCTGACGAGTCCTATCAAATGGTTTCGACATGTTTAGCGAGCTGTCACCTGGCTCTGGGCCTCTGATCATTATGAGGCAAACACTCAATCCGAGCTGCTGTCCTACACAGACATCACAGGAGAGGCCAGGGATGAACTCATTCGCATGCATTCAGAAAGGTCACTCCTCCCGGTGGAGAGAGGAGGGTACGCCTTTCAAACATCATCTTTTCTTGCATATAGATATATTTTTTGTTCCCACTCCTGTGCCGCTGGCCTCTGATTGCTCACAGCTGAGATTCAGCTCCACTTATGAAAATGTCATGAGCACTTTTTTTGCTTTAATGTGGCAGCTCGGGGATTGTTAAAGAGCACTGTCAACACTTATTGCTCTGCTGGAGACGGTGCCAACTGAGAGGATAATATTTCTCACAAAAATGAATTAGGGTAATTCATTCAGGAAAGAAATTAGTCTGATTGTTTCCCCTTGTTAGGGAGTGATGGAGAGCCCGCTGTAGCCTGTGTTCCTGTTGGAATCATCAGGTATCGAACCTGTTGCATCACACAAACTGCAACTCCACGGCCATGTTGGAGAATTTAACCTCAAATTAAGATTACTGGCAGGATTTACCAGAATAAAACATCCAAATTTGCGTTTAATTTTACAGCTGACTGTCTTCGATAGCCTTAGACATTACATGGGTTAAAATTTACAGAACATAATCTGACATAGAGGCCCCGTGGACGTCTGAGTGAGAGGTTAGAAGTGGTTTTCCTTCTGTGTGCATGTGTTTGGATTTATTTTCTCTGTGATTTCATGTCTAATCGTCCTCGTGCGTTACCTCGGGATTGGCTCGTGGCGTATTTTTCTTCTCATCAAACATCCCTCGTTTCACTCTCGTGGAGGGAGTCTATGTTTTGTCATTTCGTTATCACACCGTGGTGTATATTTCACAGCAAACATCAGGGAAATGCACATCTGGCAACCCTCAAATGACCCCCCCAAATATCACGCCTCCAACGGCCATTTTACAGAGAGACCTGGGGCCTGAGAGTAAAGATGGTAATCCACAGAAGCAGAGCCAACACTGGTGCTCTGTGAACTGTGTCGTGAGGCTTCAAGCAGCACGACCCGGCAGCCTGCGGGATGAGGAACACTCCTGCTAAAAGGAAAGTGAAATTAAGGAGAAGCTGCTGGCTCTGTCCTCCTTTTCTGAAGCGCTAATCAGAAACAATCTGTTTTCTCTGCTGTTATTTGATGAGAGGCCTAATGGGAATATACTTCATTAATTTCTGCCTCACTTGAGACTTTAGGAGAATCTTTACCAAGCGACATCCCTGCACACTTTTCTTCTCCTCTTTTCTCGACATTATCACAAGAGCACACAGCTTAGAGAGACTAATGGCTTGTTTGGCGTGCTTAATTTAATATCAGCCTCCCCCCCAGAAGGACTCGGGTTTTGTCATTGTGTGTTTCTGTGGAATGAATAAACGCACCAGTGATCATATCCCCGTGATAACTACAGGCACACACACACACACACACACACACTCTGTGGTGTTGTCTCCATTTCCCAGGTGAGACAGAGACGTCGGGTTTCCCCTGTGACAGCTGAGCCCGCAGAGAGCAGAGCGGCTTTCTGAGCGCTGTGGCTGTGATTATAAATTGAGGCTAAATTCAGATTCCCACAGCGATGTGTCAGGACGATGGAGAGGAGGTGTCTGAGCGTGCTCTACGGCCGCACTCCCGTTGGCTTTGAGTATCGATCTCCTGAGAGAGACACTAGATTAGCTATTCTTATGGGCTGTATTGATTGGAGCTGACAGATTGTTTGAAGAAAAAATCATCACGAGTCAGTCAGACTTTCTTTTCTGAAAGCCTCGGGGAATTTAACCTTGCATGTTGAGAATAAATCTGTAACACCACAGATGAGACTCCGTACAAAGCATTTCTAACGTCTCTGTGGGCCTGGCTGATCGTATTCTGACCAACATCTGATCGGAAAGCACCAATCAGATCGGTCTGATACTGACTCAAAAAGGGAGAACCGGTATCAGTGACCAGAGTTCCTGATAACAGATTATTCTCCATCTTTGAAGGAATTTTTCAAGCAATGACGAAATAATCTGAAGGTTTCTCGTCATTTTGAACAGATTAGAAACCCCGACAGCGATCCAGACCTGCTGTCCAGTTAATAGCAAGCGTACATAATTAATGAGGTATTGTTTTGTCCTGTTTATGATGTCACATGCTCTGACGTGCTGGCTGCTACGACTCACACAGGACTCAGGCCGCCTCTCAGGACCACATGCTCCAGGATTTCCTCCCGGTGAGGGGGGTTCTGGCAGGATCAGGAACCGGTCTTTCAAAGATTGGTGCTGATTGCTCAATACTTCACTAGGGCCCCGTTTATACGACATCGCTTCACAGCGTTTCAACCGAAAACGCAACAAACGTGGAGAAAAAAATCTGCGTTTATCCGGAAATGTTGAAGGACTGAAAAGGCTGTAGTATGCATGTACAGCCAGTAGATGGCGATATAACTGTAGGGTCTTTTGATATATATTAAATACGTCTTATCTGAGTGCAGAAGTGGAGCAACAGATGAACGATTTGTTGAAAGGCAGTCAGCAGATTCAGCAGCACAAGCACAACCCGATAAGTCGCCATTTAACCGTTGTTGTTGTTGTCCGGTTCGCAACAGTTCCCACAACGAAAGTGGAATGTGCAAAACGGAGCGTGACGCTGGCTTGCCATTTCTACAGCAACGGAGGCTGCAGCGTTTCAGAAAAATTCCACTCCGGAGGGCGTTAAAAAAAGTTGCGTTTTAGGTCGACTGAAAAGGCCTTTCCGTATAAACGAGAAGCCGAAACGCAACAAAACGTTTGCGTTTCACCCTGATAGCGTTGATGTATAAAAGGGGCCTAGATGACTTCTTTCCAGACTTTAAAACGCTTTGTGAAGCAGCGCTGGTCACAGTGTAGCAGAAAGAAGCTTCAGCCTCCAGAAGTCGTCTGACTGAGGCAAAGACCCAAAACCTGATGCTGATCTCCTCTGATGCTCTCTCGCTTGATGACGTCGACCAAAACAAGCATCAACCTAAAGTCCATGTGACCCAGAGGAAAAGTTTAAGCTCAGGCAAAAAAAAAAAAAAAAAAAAGGTTTTAACTTAAATACAGTTCTTTTTTTTTCCAGTTTAATTAAAAGCAAATCCTACTCGATGTGGGAGCCATTTTTGTCTATTATTTTGTTTTTCTGCTCAATAAGCAATAAAAATTTTCCTGCATAATTGATGCTAAAAGTTGTATCTGAGTTGCTTTTGTGATGATGGGCTAAAATATATAATTAATAATTAATAGGTCTCATTATTGATTAATTAATTAATTGAGGGATCAGTTTTCAATATGACAGAATTTTCCCGACCCTGTCCGGTAAAACATCCAGCACATCGTCTGTTGGTGACAAAGGGCCGATCCTTGGGGCAGATCTAGTCAACTCAGTTCTATGTTCTCTGGTGTTCGTCAACACTAGTAGGCCTGTGTAACTATGCTAACCAAAGCTAAAATAGCAACAACATTCACACATTTATAATCCCATAAAATACTAATTAAATTAATA
The DNA here is from genome assembly GCA_030710495.1 of Labroides dimidiatus. Lineage (NCBI taxonomy): Eukaryota > Metazoa > Chordata > Actinopteri > Labriformes > Labridae > Labroides > Labroides dimidiatus. The sequence goes on along the minus strand of CM061160.1, from coordinate 24,782,324 downwards.
ATACAGTCAGTTTACAAAGTTAGAAAAGTTGGAAGTTAGTCTCGTTCCTCAGCGTCAGTTTGACCTGAGTCCAAAGTTGCATATTGAAGTCAGTGGTTTGAAGGCCAAAGTCTGGGTTTATGTGTCTGCGTTGAATCTACGCTGTCGCCCTTTTCCATGGCAGACGCCAGACGTGTGCAGCCTGACATGCATGTCCTCTAAAATATGACTATGCATCAAAACAACGTGAATCGCAAACCCTGTGATTGGTCCACAGAGCAGAATCATGTTTCCCGTGTTTAAATTTCTGGGCTAAAAATTTCATCTCCTTCCTTTTAATAGTTGCTGACTGATATAAGACGACGTGCATCAGCTTCATTACGACATCATTTGCTCAAAGTCGTCTTTAAAAGCATCTTTGCATGTTATATTTTTTTATAAAAGGCTCTTCAGAAAAGAGAAATACTTAGAAAAACATAAACAACACCAATTAAAAAGCTTCCTGCTGTGTGCTCAGAGTGAAGATGTGGTGGCCTGTCCTCGGTCACACACCTGAGGGACTCTGACTGTAAACCATCCATACATCCTGACAGCAGACCCAGAGCCTCTGATCACGCTCGTTTCACTCAGGGATTAGATTTGCTAATCCTATTACGCTCCAACCCTGTAAAGTGAGCTGGAGGCAGACCCAGCTGGGGCTGGCCCGTAATCTGGCAGCTCTGGCTCTCATTATCTCCCCAGATTAGATCCAAAGATCATTAGATCATATTGCTTAGATCAGATCACATGATCGAGGAAGCCGTTTGAGATAACTGCTTTTTGGCTGCGCGGCTGTTTATCGGAGGGCATGTCGACAGAGCGCCATCGGCTCTTCCTCTGCCGTCCGTGTCTGACGAGTTATCGTTCAGATGTCAGAGATGATGTTGGTACAAAAGGTGCAGCAGAGAAGGACGGAGGGGGGAAGGAGGGAGAAGTTAGAGAGAGGGGTTTCTCCTCGGCAGGCTGGAAAAGCCCTTCTCTGATTCTAGAAACATCCTAAGTGGGTCAGGCAGGGCAGGGATGACAGCAGCCAACGACTGCAGCTGTGCCCTCTCTCTCTCTCTCCCTCTCTCTCTCTCTCTGTTCTCATATATTGTGCACTGTTTGCTTTGCACAGCCCTGAACATGTGTCTTCACGTGGGCACAGGAATGACACGGCAGAAAATGAGACAGGAAGGGAGCTGCAGGGAGCCCACTTTGGAGGAGAAACAGCAACAACAACCTTTCTGTGACAGGTCCATTTATATGCAGAGAGGACTTCTGCTGCACAACAACAAGATTTCAGATCTCACTGCTCAGATTCCTGATATTCCTTCAAGGAAACCCTCCGACTGCCGCCAAACTACCGCACTGTCCCCCAGAAACAAAGAAACATCCTTTAGAAACGTGCGTAAGAGCTGATTCCAGAAACAACGAGTGAGAGAAGAAAGACGGAGGATAAGTCAAAGTCCGTCTCCACTCATGGGACTCCTCAGGGACTAAACTAAAGCCATCTTGAATTTTGAAGACCACATCAGGCTCGTCTGACAGGACAGAACACGCCGCGTCACTCCTGAAACACTTCACTGATAAAAAAACCTCACGTTCTCGACACGGCAGGAGAAAAACCACCAGGATGGAAATATCAACGAAGAAGAAAGGAGAGAGAGTTCCCCACACAGAGTCCTCTGTAAGGACAGTTTGAGGAAACAGCTTAAAAAAAAAAAAAGACCAAATGAATCTCATCAATTCAGAGTTTGAGAAATCAAAAACAAAGACGGAGAAACACCAGCAGCTCGGGCTGGGAACTGAACTTGCTCCTGTAGAGTATGATGCCTCCTTTTTACGGTGCCAAGTTTCAGTACCCAAAGGGTTAATCACGTGATGATGAGCTGATAATGCCGCCGGTGATTCTCTCAACGTTACACGTGGTTTTTCCAAAAAGCAACAAATCCAGCGACTTTTCTGGAGTTTGGGACCAAATGAAAGTAAGTTTTGATCTTCAGCTGCAAAACACAGACTCCTCCGCTCACAGAAGACCCTCCAGAGCAGACGACTTCCTGCTAATGAATCACGCTAATGTTTGTTTCTTTTAGGTCACTTTTGTCGGTCAAAAGCCCGAATAAAGAAGGAGGGTTTTTATAGGGTTTATTTTTTAAGTAATAAAACTGCTCAGAGTAGAAAATTAGATGTAGATGAAAGATAAAACTCAAGTTTCTCTTTCTTAGACTTGATATAAAAACTGGTGTCGTTCAGGAACTGGTGTCGTTCAGGAGTGAAGGTATCGGTATCGGTGCAGGAATCAAACATTTTCGACTGAGGCAGAGCTTCCATCAGATATCGTGAACTAAAACTTTACGACTGTTCCTCCATCTCCTGCAGTCCAGTGACGTAAAGATGGTGGAGTTTCACACAGCAGGGAGACCAAAACACCAGCCTCACATGAATATTTAACGACCACATGAATCCCTGGAGGTAAAACTGTCGCAGACACCTGAAGTTATCCAACCTGCGGTCGATGGCTGACTTTGATCGGCAGCTTTTAAACAATGTGAGGCTGTTAGGGATTGATCCGTGGAGGGCCATCAGTAATCATTTAAACTGTGAACCTGTTCCCTCTGCTGCGGGGACTCCCTGTCGTGTTTTTGTGTGAGCGTGGAGGTGAACTTGGCGCCTCTGTCATGCTATAAATCATGTGATGCTGGCTGAGATCCCTCGGGCGAGGCAGCCAGAGTATCTCCCACTCACACACACAAAGTATTCCCTTTCCTGTTTGAGATTCCAGTGTCTGATTTACTGATCGGAGATCTATCAAATTTAAGCTTATTCCTTAAAACAAAGATAAATATTCCAGCGTGAGTTTCAGGAATAAATGTCTGACGTTCGATCTTCAGTTTGATTGAAAATGTCCTGAATTCATCCCGTCCTGGAATAACCACAGAGTTATTCATGTCTGATGATGTCACATCAGACATTCATGCATGCTGCTGCATACATCAGACAGACATAATGGGTTTGGCATCCCATTAATACGTCTCACGTTGAAGGTCAGACTTACTCGAGTGAAATGGATTAAATATTTCAGACGAATCAGAGTCATTTATTCCAGTTTGTGCTCTGCAGCGAACCAGCAGATGTTAGTAAACCTCGAGTACCATTTTCATGATCATGTTCAAGTTTTCATGCAAGATTTGATCACACATAACATTTTGCATTCTTAGATTTTCACAATAAATGTGGAAGAGTGTATTTAAAGCATCAAATATGAGGAAAATGGTTGTGAAAGGAGGAGGCGTGAAGTCACAGGTATGTTTGGTTTCCAGGTGAATTCGCTGCAGCGCTAACAGGAAGTTGTAGGGTAATATTAGGGCGTGTTTAACTCTTTAAATACCCAGAGTAAGACAGTTAGGAAGCTGGTGCAGGGGTGTTTGTCTCTGTTTTTAAGTAACATGCAGGATCAGCACACAGAATCTGTCCCCTTCCTGTCAGCTCGCTCAGTTCACAGCAGAAGACAGACAGCTTTCACTTCAGCCACCTTTTCAATGTTCTGCCAGAGGAACAAAGCCGCCCTGTAGAAAGCCATTGTAGCCTGGATATATTGCTGCGATACAGCAGCAGAGAAGCCTTTTCTCCTCCTTTCAGGCAGCAGGTAAAGGTCTCAGAGCCACCTAATGCCATCCCCCGAGAGGACACAACCATTTCAGGAGAGACTGCCCTGAGCTGTACACCGGCAGGGAAAAAAAGCTCCTCTGCGCCCTCAGCAAGACCTCTGGAGTCCTCCTCTGTGGCTGCGCTCGCTCTCTCACTTTCTGTCTTTGTCTCTCTGTAACACCCACACACACACACACACACACACAAACACACAGGAGCTTGCAGGGCTCCTGGTTTAAATCCAGGTGAAGCTGATTGTTCACCTCCCCGGGGCTTTCTTAGAATGATATCGGGTGTGATGGCTGTCTCTACAATGAGAATAATGTTGATGGTGTGTGACCTCAGTGGTCATCAATGCACACAGGTTCACACACACACACACATACACACACAGATAAAGAAACACTGTCACGTGTCTTGTGCACGAGGAACATTCCTCCAAAGAGGTCTCTTTAACGCCATCATTTCTTTTCTTTTTACACGATTTCACAGTCTGGATATTAAAGCTGCAGAGTCTCATAAATTTGACTTATTTACTGTAGACTCACGAGGCTGACTCTCCTGCCGGGTCAGCTGAAAGGGGACAGACGCTTCCACATCCTGTCCACTGAGGACCCAGAGAGGGTGCTGTTGGCTGTACGGAGTCAGGCCACCACAGATTAAGTCTGCAGCTTATAATCAGACGGGCTTCTCTGAGCGGGGCAGGGATGCTGCGCTTGCTTGTGGAGATGGAAAGAAGTCATATTCATGTTATCAGTCAGGGAAAAAAACGCCTTTCCCTTGTGTTGCTAACTGCTAATATCTCTTTCCCTCCCTCTCTCTCTCTCTCTCTCTCTCCTGCAGATCCCCAGCTCAAGGGCATAGTGACCAGGTTATATTGCAGGCAGGGATACTACTTGCAAATGAACCCCGATGGCTCTCTTGATGGGACCAAGGATGACAGCAGTAATTCCTGTGAGTACCTCGGCAGCGTCTGTCGGCCTTTTACATCAGATATTTGACAGGTGTCTGCAGGAAGTATTGCTCATAGATGATGGTGTGAAATTCAAATCTGCCACAAGGACAGAAGTTACTGGTTGCTAATGCAGAAGAAGCTGCTTCTAACAGCCAGCAGGGGGCAGCAGACGGGAGTCCAATTATAGAATAATTACATTCAGCCAGAACGGGAAACTAGCCAACTTCTGAGCTAATTATAACCTCTGCAAACATCATCTCAAAGAGTTCATGGTCGCAGTCTCTACTCTCAAGTGTGGTTTGTTTTGTAAGTTATGATCCTAAGCATGACACGTCCACCAAATAGTGACCGCAGTTCTCCGAGTGTCCACTTGAGGCAGACCCAGAAAGTAAATGTATGGTTATAACTGGAGGCGATGGTTTGGCTGTAGAAAGCCGTTGATAGGCGACACCGCCTCCCAAGTTTCCCGATTAGCTGAGAGTCTGTTGGATTCGTGACCTCAAAATTGGTGATCACGATGCATCAGAAACCAAGAGACGATGCTAATGAGACCACAGCCACGTTTATGATACCCACACCATCCATGTATGGTTGCCTGGTATCACCAGACCCATCAGCAAGCTCCTACTCATTTCCTGCTGGCAGTTATCCATCATCCCAAATAATTTCCTGCCAATCATAGAATTACCGGACCAATCATATTTCTTTATTTAGAAATAGGCGGGTGCCATATCAGCTTTTTTTATAAACAACCAAAACGGCACTTCAACATGCAGCTGATGCTAACGCTTCATGAAAAAAGGATTTTTTTTTTCGGTGGATCCAAGATGAGCCGGTCTGATGATGCCTGGCTTCATATCAGGACTTCTCTGGTTAGACAACAAACCAATAGGAGCCAAAGGTTGATGGTGTGACAGCTACATCTACTCCTGACGCACAGTCGATTGAACTGGTTTAAGTTTACAAACGTTTTTGTAATGACGCTGCCTTCCAGGTCTTAATTTCCAACAGGTAAAGGAAGCAGCATTCTTCCTGTCTGGGTTCTTTACCCTTCAGGCCGTTACCGTCCCTTATTTCTCAGCCTTTTGGAGCACTAAAGTCCTCTTACAGCTTTATCCTCCTCTCTTACAGGGAAAGTGGACCAAGAAACAGTGGGCTTAACAGGAAGTAAAGGGTATTATTAGCTTGTTCTGGCACTGCTCCTCCAGCGCCCCAGGCTAGGTGGTTAATTTGATTCCAGGGCTTGGTGCTAACTCCATCCTGCCATTCTGCATTGTGTCACTTACTGGTGTCAGCAAGAGGAGACGTGGCACATGTCGCGTCTGGCAGCAGAGATGACGTGTGGTATCATTAAACCTCTGTGATTGGATCCGGTGTCGGAAGTGCTGAACACAGAATTTATGTTTCTCCAACTCGTCAAAAACCTCAAAAAAAAATAAAGAATCTGGGATGCATTCGACCTTCCCTGAGGCTCCAAACCTGCCAATACCAATTACTAACAGGGTCAGGCGAGGCCGTCTTGTGCCTTTAAGTCTCTGATATACACACACTTGATGTCACAGCCAGGCCGGCCCTGCTGCTTCTCACCAGCACAAACAATAGTCATTAGCTTCCAGGCCCAAGGAGTCTGCTACAACAACAAAAGGGGGCTATTAAATCTGCCTCGCTCCAGTGCTGGCCTCAATTACACACACTCCTCAGGTAGTGCTGGGCGGCCAACGCTATGCTAGGCTAGTCGCTGTACTGTAGCTCATCTTAAGAGATTACCAGCAGCTAGCTATTGTATTAGCCACGCTTGGTGGAGCGTTAATAATGGACAGCCTGCGTTTGGATGATGAATTGCATGTTTTTGCCTCTTTTTGCTGGTGTGTTTAATGTTCTCTGGATGCTCGGGTGAGCCTGTGCTAACTATGATTGGTTATATTTTCATGTATGTGTGTGTGTTCTGCCTTTTCAGCTTTGTTCAACCTTATTCCTGTGGGCCTCAGAGTTGTCGCCATTCAGTCCGTGAAGACAGGGTTATACATCGCCATGAATGGGGAGGGCCATCTGTACACATCAGTAAGCACCAGAATTTCTTCTTTTCTGCTTTAAAACGTCTGAAGAATGTCTTTAAAATGTTACACCAGCACACGTTTTCATAAAATATAACATTATTATAGATGAAGATAAATACATCGCGACACATTTCAAATGAGAGTCCCTGAACGTGCCTCAGATATTTACCATTATCCCACAGGGATAATAGCATTCCACTCAAGGTTAGGGATCCCATTAAGCAGAAATCCTTGCGTGCAGGTTTCGATTTATCAGGTTAAATTCCCCACAGTGTTTCCATTCTATGTGAAAAAAACATTTACACACGGTGACATAATTCAGCAAGAACACTTTTTTTTGCCTTCCTGGCGTGGGCTCTGCCTTCATGCTGTTATATTACCGAGAATAAATCGTTTCGTCTCGGAGCTGCTGGGATCCTGTGACACATATGTTTAGCATAATGTAAACCTGAAGTAAATGAGATGCAGCGTTATTTCTGACCTGATATTTGAGGAATTGCCAATCCTGCTCTGTCAGAGCCATCCCTGGAAAATAAACCTTTCGTTCTGCAGGTTAGACAGCCGTGGAGGTAATAAGACCTCCCCCAGCACAGATGGAGCCTGAACTCTCACGCCATCCTCTCCCAGTTTTTAGATTGAACAGCAGGAGAAACCCTGAAGAAGAGCTCCTCTCTCACACAGGAGTATCCGTCAGAATCACTCTCTCTCCTCTCTGCTGTCTTCATGCTCCTAATCCTCAGAGCACAGAGCACGACTTTCCGTCTTATTCCTCATTCATTACCTACGAGCTTTAGAGGAGAGACTTCTCTTACTGTACAACACGCCCGGTATTCTGCTGGAACTCTAATACTTTATCACCGCTTCACTTAAGCCATGAAGTGAAATTCATTTTGGGAGGATTGACCCAGAAGCGTATGGATTTTGTTGAGGGAGTGCACAGCAGGGATTATGAGTTAATGTATTCTCTGGGTGCAGTGTGCTGGATAATACAGAGAGACCTAATTGTGTCATTTTTTTGATTACACAACATTCTGTAGTTTCCATACAGTGGTGTACTCAGATGGTAGAGCTCCTAAAAGCAGGATTCCCGAACAGTTTTCAGCCTCGGACCCCAAACTAACACAGCCGGACCCTCCAACTATACATTGATATTGATTTAAGAGGGGGTATAGTACTTTTTTAAAGTATTTATTCTGACCCTCTGGTGCCCCCTGTAGTATCTGACTACCATAGACTATAAAAAAATATATAGATGACATTGGGCTCGAAGTGAGGTTGCCAGAAACTGCTCCCCCTGGTGTCTAGCTGCAGTATAGGTCATAAACTGCTCCCCCTGGTGTCTAGCTGCAGTATAGGTCATAAACTGCTCCCCCTGGTGTCTAGCTGCAGTATAGGTCATAAACTGCTCCCCCTGGTGTCTAGCTGCAGTATAGGTCATAAACTGCTCCCCCTGGTGTCTGGCTGCAGTATAGGTCATAAACTGCACCCCCTGGTGTCTAGCTGCAGTATAGGTCAAAAACTACTCCTCCTGGTGGCTGGCTGCAGTATAGGTCATAAACTGCTCCCCCTGGTGTCTAGCTGCAGTATAGGTCATAAACTGCTCCCCCTGGTGTCTAGCTGCAGTATAGGTCATAAACTGCTCCCCCTGGTGTCTAGCTGCAGTATAGGTCATAAACTGCTCCCCCTGGTGTCTGGCTGCAGTATAGGTCATAAACTGCACCCCCTGGTGTCTAGCTGCAGTATAGGTCAAAAACTACTCCTCCTGGTGGCTGGCTGCAGTATAGGTCATAAACTGCTCCCCCTGGTGGCTGGCTGCAGTATAGGTCATAAACTGCTCCCCCTGGTGTCTAGCTGCAGTATAGGTCATAAACTGCTCCCCCTGGTGTCTAGCTGCAGTATAGGTCAAAAACTGCTCCCCCTGGTGTCTAGCTGCAGTATAGGTCATAAACTGCTCCCCCTGGTGTCTGGCTGCAGTATAGGTCATAAACTGCTCCCCCTGGTGTCTAGCTGCAGTATAGGTCATAAACTACTCCTCCTGGTGGCTGGCTGCAGTATAGGTCATAAACTGCTCCCCCTGGTGGCTGGCTGCAGTATAGGTCATAAACTGCTCCTCCTGGTGGCTGGCTGCAGTATAGGTCATAAACTGCTCTATGATCTGAACACATCCTTTTAGCTGCTGTCACTTTAGGGCTCCCTAATCCACAAACCCCCTTCACTCTGATTGGTCAGTGCTCTGGAGGCCTGTCAGGATTGGAGCTATAGGCAGACCTTGGTGTTTAGGGCCTCATCTCTCTTCCTTATGTGATGACCTCACTGTTTCTTGAAGGTCATGTGTAGATCTCCATGAGAAGCAGAATACATCTTCTTTAAGTCAACTCTTCAGTCTTCAGTGTTTGTTGGTGAAAAACTCTCAGAAGTGTTTTGTTGTGTCCCGTATCTGATGTCAGACATGTTTCGTCCATGAGCAAGCACAGTGAAGTGGGTCTTGTTGAGTCCGCTGGGTGCTGCACACTCCTTTAGCACCATTTGCCATGCTCTCTACTCCACTCAGTCCTCTTTCCTCCATTTGCAGCTTATTTCTGTGCTAATGGAGGTTCTGATCAGACCTCAGCTCTCCAGCCACCCACTCAAAGGTCTCCTCCTCTGCTCCTTTAGCGTGTGAATTACTGGGATAATAGCAGCCTTGTGAGATGCTCCTCTTCTCTTCTGTAAGCAAGGTACAACCCTTCCTCGCATTAGCACTCTGCTTCTTCACTGTAGCCGGGATCTGACAGACGACTTTTTCCTCCCATTAAGAGTATTTGATTACAGAGCAGCTGCGTTTCCGGAAAGTACTCTAAAGGTTGTACGAATGCTAACAACATGTTGCATCAGAGATGGTACATATCTGTCGAAAACAACCCGGGAATATGTGTTTTTCTCACGGCCTTGTTTCTCCAAAGCTTCATTTTCCTCACCAGGATTCACTCGGTCGGTTTTCTTTCACTTTATTCAATTAATAACCAAAGCCTTTCTGTGATGTGACGCACTTTGAGAATGAATGACACACAGTTTTTGAAACAGATGAAGTGAATCAAAAAGGAAGGTCCTCACTCTTTCAGGGAAACAGATGGAAAGCCCATTCAAGGCTCCTGGTAGTGCATCATATTCCTTTGTGTGAGGGACCCAAAGGCGCAGCGAGCGGCTCGAATGACAGTGATAGCAACAAAGTGACTCTGCAGCCAGGCACAAAGGACACACCGTGGAATAAAGCAGAGTTCAATCATCTCACCCCTTTTTAATCCGAACCTTTTGTATCTGAGCCAATAAACTGGCGGCTAATTTCTCCTGCAGTCCGCTCCCAGGATCAGCCACTTCTCCTGAAATGAAATAAGGGGGGAAAGGAAGTCTCGGCTGAGCGGAAACAGGACTTGTAGCAATCTCCAGATAACTTTAAAGGACCACTTTATGGAACAAAACAGACAAATTTAAATGAGATAAAACATAAAACGGCTTAATGATTCTGTAGGGACTGAGATATTAAATCCCTAAAAGCAAACAGGGAAGTCTTGTGTTGTGTACTTTTGTAACACATGATGAAATGATGCTGCCACAGAATGAAACTCCCCACAGCGTGGATTCTGTTGCTGCTTCTCTTTCCCGACATCCACCAAACATCTCTGGAGTGGAAAGGTTGGACGTTTTACGGTTGGCTGGTTTTCTTTACAGCTGGTTCCCTCTTCCCCTCCCGTCGCTGGAGTCTCTCACTGCAGGCTTCCTTTATCAGGAGTCTGCACTTGTTACTGCTACCTTTCATGATGGTCCAATTGACTTGCCACATCACTGGAGAGCTCCCTTTTCAAAATGAAATCCTTGAAAGCAATCTGGAGCAGAGCCGGTGGCTTTAGCCTCACTTGTCAGACGCCGTCAGTCTTGTGACACTGCAGCTTCTGTTTCCTGAAGTGTTTGATTTAGAACGTAGGAAAAGTCCACAGAGCTGCATGTGAGGGCTCCCTCAGCTTACATCAGTATGAAAATTAATGTGCATGGAGGCCGTGTGTGCAGGGAGGAATAGAAAGAGCTGCTTATTCAGGAGTTATTGGAGTGAAACCAACAGAGTCCTTTGAGAAAGTCTCCGGTGTTCGGTATTTGATATTTTCCCAACAACGCTTTTCTTCGCTGTAAAGCGCCGAAGCCGTTTAAAGATACTGCTCCGTAATATTCTGACTATCTGGTAAACTGTCACATGGACGCCCTTTGCTCTTTAACTTTTATCTTCAGGTGTGTTGCAAAGATTTGACATTTTAAGAGCCGAGAATTCACTTCCTCCTGATATTCAAACAACCTTTCCGAGTTCGATCATGAGACTTCAACTCAGAGCCTGATTTAAAGGAACTTGTAACTCGACTCAGACGATGTAGAAAGTCCGATTTTTTTTTTTGTTTCAGTAATTTATTCACTTTTCTGAATAAACGTCCACAGCACTCCTCACAGCAGAAGGTTGTGACCGTTAGATTTTCCATTCCTACAGATCTGTGCTACCTATAGTAATTACTCAGATGATTTCGACTCCAGAGGAGTGTCAGGCTCAGGGTTGAGGTGGGGGGAGCCTCATTATTTCCAAAGCGTTGCTCTCTCCTGCCTTTAATGCAGTGTCAGAGTCGGGAAGGGGTGCTGGTCACAAGGGCTGGAAGGAGAACAGCTTCATGCATTAATGAACAACAAGGTTGGAGGTAGGCGTCAAAGCTGAACCGGTGAACTGCTGGTCGGGGCCAAGAGGAGCTAAGAATAGACGGAGCCGTCCTTCAGCTGTTTAATACCCCAGCTGCTCCTAACGGCTTTTTAATGGAGACGTTTGTAAAATCAGATGGAAAACAAGTTGGCGGATTATTTGTTCCCGTCTGACACCTTCTCCTTTCAGTGAACGCTTCTATGAAGTCTGACGTTTGCATCTTTGGTCAAAAAGATAGAGAGGAGCACGGGGTTAGCAAATTTCAATGTGCTGGATCAAGAGGATGTCAAAGGGTTCTAACATTCAGAATTTAGTTTGAAGATCTCGTCTTTAAAGGAACGGTGCATAGAAAAGGAAATATTCAGTGATATGTGGTGCTCAGACTCTAGATTGAAACCTTATTGCTGGGAAATTCAAAAAGCAACCAAGGCCTTCGACGAGAAGGGTCAATAAACATCTCAGTTCCATAAAAATATATACATACTTCTCGCACAGAAAAGCAGCTTGTTGAAATTAAGAATTAGAATTAAAAACACAGATCAAAAATAACAAGAAAGAACTATTGTTTCTGTTCATGAAAGTAAATAAGTAATTTGTCAATCAGAAAAAAAATGATGTGCTTTAATTTTTTTCTGCTTTGTTGTAAAACAGTACATCTGAATATTAATGGATAGCAGCAAATTTTATATTTTATCATTAAAAATATCATTTTGATTAAAGAGCTTTCTTATTCATTAAATTAGTTTTTAAAATTACAACTATGAAGAGCAATTACACTTTGAAAATTTATATCAACTAAAGTTTGAGATGACTTAATCTTACTTTCCTTTCCATAAATCATCTATATTTATTTATTTATTTGACTCTGATGTCTCTTTTTGCTGTGTTATTAGACTTTGTATAAGTTTGTGATGTTACCACAGAACCTTATTTGTTCTCTGAAAACATCACAGCTTGCAGTATTTTGGTATTCAGCTGTAAAATAACACCAAACGAAGATCCTCTCCGCCATTATGCAGCCAGCAGTGTGCGCCTGAGTGACGTGACTGAGCGGCTACACTCACAGTAGAGCGTGGAAGGAGGGGGAGGGGAAGAGTGTGCATGACTGAAGTGAGTGAGAGGAGCACACTTAGAGAAGAGAAACTGGAATTTAAGTATCGTTTGATTCATCAACCCGCTTTCAGAGTTCCCCTCCATGACGCAGGGAGTCCTCCTCGGTTTGTTTCTCCTCTCCTGAGGAGATTATTCCTGTCTGAAGAGTAGATCATAAAAACAGCAGACAGCTGATTTGTCCTCCGTCTCTTTCCAGGTCATCAAACTTAAGGTCTATTAATATCCCATCTCCCCGTGTTCCTCAATCACTCTGTTGTTTCCCGCTTCATTTAGGTAATTAAGAGTCAGAGAGTGAACTCCCCCATTAACCCTCCATGTTTGTTGACTTAAAGAACAACAGTAGTGAGGAGGCTTTTAAATCTGAATGAGATGTTTTTCTGTGCAGCTCTCTACATCATCTCATCCTCTCATCGTGTGTGTGTGCACCCTGCAGATGAGTTTCTCCTCCAGTAAAGTTCCTCGTATGGATGTGTACCGTGTCGTTTATGGAGCAGAGCTGTTTCAGGCGGTGCACTGAACTAAAGTCGTGCTTGCATTAGCTGATTGGTGTCAGCTGCTTCTTCCATTCCCCGCTATCACTGCTTCATTTGTTAGCGTCTTGGCCACCAGCGGAGCAAAGATCAATCATACTCAAAATAAACTTTACACTCAACTTTCAGAGTGATTTCTTGGCTGATTCCCTCATGCCAGTTTGTTAACTGATGCATCACCGTTCTGTGCTGGCCGTAGATTTGATTTAAAGGCTCTGTGAGGACTCTGTTTGAAGTGGATCACCGCGACACCTTTAGACTGGAAATCATGCGCACACTGTGGTGATGTCATGACTCTTAACAAGGCGTGTGTTTGTTATGGAAATGAATGGAGATCAGATCTTCTTTTTAACACTACTTTTCTTTGTTCAAGACGACTTTTTACTGGATACAACGTGAGAAGGTAAGGTATTTATCAACAGTTACACAGAGCTGCTGTTTGAAACCTGACAAGAAGTAAACTTTGTCAGTTTGTTCTGTAGTTTAGCAGCCGGTGCTCTGAGACGTATCTGCAGGCTATCGTGTAACGTTAGCGAAACCTTATGTCCTGTTCATCCACCAATCAGAGCTAACGTAACCTCACTCTTCATTTTATTGACAGACTCTCAAGTTTGATCAGATCACTGCAGAATAACTGCTGCATGTGGGCTGGAATGAACATTATCACAAACAGATTAGCCTGTGGTTTAGCCTATGTGGCTTGGCCTTTAGCTCGTGCTCTATCTCTCCCCTGTTTATCTTTCTTCTTCTCTTCTGTCCTTTTTCTGTCTGTCAGTTCAGCTCCAGTCTCCACCATCTCTACTAAATTAATCACAGAAATCGTTTTCAGCAGAGACAAACTCAGATCTCTCTTCTCTCTACTAAACTTTATCAGCTGGCGTGGTGTTGTCATAGAAACTCCAACGTGCTGTTAATCAATCCGGTCCTATCTGACTCGATCGGGAAGCTAAGAAATATTTATCAATAACCTATATTGGTGCTGATAATCTGATTTTAAGTTGTGGATTAGGATCAGGCAGATACCTAGAGGGGAAACTTTTTCAAAATCACTTAAAAAGTCCTCACAAGAACTTTAATAATCCTGTTTGATTGTGAAGGAGGATTAGCTTTCAAAGGCTGATGGTGACGACTAAAAACGATCACTGATCAGTGATCAATCCTTTATTCACCACCTTTTTTTTTTTTGCATGTGCAACTCTCTACAAAGATAGGAATGAAGTAAGATGGTTCACTCGTAAGCTACTTTCAGTTACGTTTTCCTGTTCATGCATCACACTCAGTGAAATACTCCCATTAAACTGATCATGCTAGCTAAAAAAAATGAGACAGAGCAGCTTTTGGTTGTTCCACCAGTTTGAAGTAAAGTTGTCCAAAGTTTTTAAGAGGAGTTGAGATCATTTTATGGCTTTACCAAAAACTGAATGATGCCCAAATTGAACCAAGGGGATAATTCCTCACCACAGTGACGAGCTGTTCTCACAAACTTCTTCTGCATCACTGACGCTCATCTGCAAGTCACCTTTAGATCTGCTGTTAGCATTTCTCCACTGGTTTCTTTACTTTAGTTTCAGTGCTCCTCTTCCTCCAGCAGCAGTTTCTCAGTTAAAGGTTCATGCTGGCTGCTCTGAGAGATGTGCTAGTCCCTCTGAGATTACCAGAAATCCATTTTCTGCATCTCTGAAGTTGTTTCTCTGGATCTTCATTGAGGCATGTTCAAGATGTATTTTCCTCCCTGAGTGGGCTGACTTTCCACCCTGGTGGCCATCAGCCAAGTATCGATCGGTCAGCCAGAGCTTACCCTGAATCTGCCTCATCCATCTGGGATAATCCTCACATCTCTATTAAAATGGAGTAGCCAAAAACACACACTAACAGTGGTGGTCAGTCTGGATGGTGTGTACGCTACAGGGAGAGCTTCAAATTATGTTCTACAGACAGATAATTGGAATCCAAGAGGAAGGGGAGAAGAGAAATACAACATCTGGACGGCTGTGGGTGAGTTTAGAGAGAGTGAAGATGGAAATCTGAGGTTTTCAGGGAAAGCCCTGCTGACAAACATCCAACCATGCTGCATGCTGGGATACTAAATGTATTCACCATTATTAACTCATTCAAATCAAAACTACCACTTTTTATGACTCTGAAAGCTGCGTTACATGATTTATAATCATAAGCCATAGGATCTCTTATGCATTGTGCTCTGGTTAGCCTTTCATTCCACCTGATTCCTGGTTTTTATTACAATACCTGAGTTAGTTGATTGGATATTTGATGAAATGTGAATTAAATATTTGGAAATGATTGAGTGAAGTGCTTTGGATCATGAGTCATGAAGCCAGTCATGAATAATCAGTATAATTACAGTCAAAATGTTGAATTACTTTCAGGTTTTTATGTTTAAAACGTCTCTTTTTTGGTACTCAGGCAATAAAAACGAGGGATTTTCGTCCTTTGAGTGACACAAACAGTTTCTCTGCAAAATGAAAAATCATTGTTTTGGATGTGAAGTGGATTCTGTGTTTAAACCGAACACGCTGCAGGGAAAACAACCACGCTTCAGTTTATTAAGAGGTGCTGAAGAATGGAGGACTTCGCTCTGTTCAGCTGACACACATTGCAGCAGGATGGGAGCCTGAATTCAGCTGAGACGGAGCTGTTATGTTGTTCCACTGTGATCCAGGGTACAGTTGTAGGAATTAAAGCAGAGCACTGAAAGCTGTGCAAGGACCTGAGAGGAATTGCTTGTTTTTATGAATTGCATCAGCTCCAACACGCCAGAAGAGTCATGAAAATGACCCCACGCATCAGGCCTGGTTCACTGTGGGAACGTGGCTCTAAAGTAAAAGGCTGATCTTAACCCTCCTGCTAAAGTTTTCACCCAAACCAAATTTTATTTACAGCCAGGGAATAAAATTAACACCCGCCAAGCGCCAATGGCGGGTAAAAAAATGGTTTGGCGTGTAAAACAAAATCCAGCACCCGCCAGTGGCCGGTGGATTAATTGGCCTGTTTTTTGGGGTTTTTTTGCGCGTTGATAAGTTTGTCCTGTGTAGCTTCCCATCAGAGGGACTTGGAAGTTTACATGCGCAGTGCATAGTCTCCCTGTGTGAATGTGAATCTTTTCCGCGAAAATGTGGAGACACATCCCCGGCGTCAAAGAACCTGAGCCTCCCGCACCAGCACCACCGGTGTGCAAAATAGGCGAGAAACTGAAGCTGCTAGCGAAGAAGAAGGAGGAGAGAGAGAGAGAGAGGGGCCGTCACGGCGAACCTTCAAAGAAAAATGGCGAGTGGACGAGGCGGGAAAGACTCGTTTATGGCTAAAGTATGATGCTAATAGCAAAACGATGAGCTGCAGCCTTTGCGCTGTGCATCCAAAACCAACGCAAAGGCAAGGGCCATTCATAGTGGGGACTCAAAATATGAAATTGGAAACTGTGACATGCTTTCAAGCAATACACTTTTTTCATTTGTTAATGCAGCCAGGATCTAATGGGGTAAAGAAAACTTTGGTGATATTATTATTTCAAAGTGAGGGGAAAAAAAGTGTATTTTTCAGTTAAAAAATACTTTGTAATTTTTTGGCCGGTGGAAAAAATATTTGGCTAGTAGAATTTTGGAGTCTACTAGCCAATGGCCGGTGAGTCAGAATCCTAGTTTTACACCCTGTTTACAGCTAAAAGTTGAAACAAAAGTGTGCATCACTTTTAAGTGTCCTCTGGAAACTCTTCCATTGAGTTTTTTTAAATGCTGTGCATGTGTTTGTTAATCTGCTTGTCTTTTGTCTTTTTGCATGTGTTCTCTTAAGCTGCAGTGCTGTGAGCTCTCAGGGCCACCGTATAAAAGCCCCAAACACCAAAAACATGATAAGTTGATAAAAGTCTTCCTCTAAAGTTGAAGAGTGAGCCCTCAAATATGCATGACTCACAAAGAAACAGGAAGTGGATTATAGATCTGATGTACACACTTCGGCTGCTCGTTTCTCATGTTCGAGGAGCACAGGAGTGAGATGTCATTGCAGCGCCCTGAGCATGGTGTTGGAGGGAAATGGCTGCTCAATATCCATGCAAACACAAAAGCTGGGAACCAACACTCTGATGCATGGCTTTACCGACAAAATGGCACTTTCAGTGAGATTTCCTGGTCCACATGAAAAACTGTTCCAGTGCAGAGAACCTCACACTCTGAAAGTAAAAATAAAGCGTCCTGTCTTCTCTCTAACTCAGTAAACACATTGAGAGATGACTCGATCTCAAACATCGGGCGTGTGCAGCTGTGCAGATGGTTTCCTGTGCGTCACGATTCTCACTCATGAAACGAAGATGTTTTTCTGATCAGATTCCACCACATTACTTTTAAAACAGCTGTGATTTGGGAGGTGTTGAGTTGATCATCTGTCTCATGGAAGCTGCTACTTTGAGGTTCACTTCAAGGAACTTCTAAACCCAGCAGCTCTATCAAATCGTCCTATTTTCACAGTTTAGTTTGACTCACGAGTCATTTATTTGTGATGAGTTTATCTCTTTGCACATTTCCACTTCCTGTCACCTGATTGGACGATCTCGTCTGACTCTTTTGTGATAAACTGGTGAACTCTGCTCTGGTAAACAGTCGTGTTTCTCCACGCTTTCTCACCTCTTTTGAACCTGTTTGAAAAATGCATGTTCACAGAGTAAGCCCTGTAGACCGCTTAGACTCAGGCCACTAGTGATGAACAAAGAGGTTTTTATAGCTGTTGTAGGTCGGAGTGTTTGTGTGTTTACACCGTGTCGCAGCGGAGATAAAAAACTGAGGAAGAGAAGACGAGTGGGCAGAGGGGAAAGAATCCAGCTCATCATCTGTGAGACCCTCAGAGGAAATGCTAATATGTAGAGATACAGATGGTATCGTTGTCAATTCTCCATGAATACATATTGAAGTAGCTATCAGAGCAAACACATCTAGTCTGTTGGCTGTATTAATGACCCCAGCTCCAGCCTAATTGCTTTCCCAGAGTGTAAATGTCAAGCACCATGCATATACAAATGGCACACTGGTGCTTGTTGCCTCGAGAGCAGCGTAGTGTTTGCAAATGAGGAGCGGAGAGACGAGAGCAACAAGTAGTTCTCAGGAACCACAACAAACCTGGCGTCAGGTCATGCAGGATTATTTTTGGAAACATAGTTGTTTGATATTTCTCCTTAGCTTATTGATGCTAATCCAGTTTTTTAGCACATAGTCAGACAGCTTCCAGAGTCCAGCCTTTGCACCCCTCAGGCTTTGCTACTAAAGAAATCTGAGAATTTAAGGATTTTAGGGTTTAAAAGTTAAACTATTGAAGATCAGAGGGTAAAAATTTCCCTTGGAACTCTTAAAGAATGATCAATGCAGCAACTACGTCTAGAAGGTGTTTTTATCCAAACTAGCAGTGATCAACCTTTTTGGTGATCCTGGTGGACGCTGGTCACCTTGTCCTCTTATTGATGAACTGACACAGTAGCTAGGCTACACACTGCTGCAGAAGGAGCCATTCAAACCGTTTAATTTATCTACTTTTAAGACGGTCTGATCAAAACATTAATGTCGGTGTGAGCGCACGCTTTAGAGAGAAAGTTCTCTGTGCTCAGCTTTGCTGTCAGAAAGAAACTTGAAGAGTTAACCTGTATGAACCTGTCACTGATTGGTTGATATCAGAGCTGGTTCCTCAACGAAGGGGCCAAGCTGACCTGCATCACTTACGGGTAACACAAGTACAAACACCCCACAAAACCCCATTAAAAAACAAACTAACAGATATTAATGAATTAACAAAGTGCAGAGTGGAGGAAAGCTGAGCAGTGAAATGGACCTTTAGTGTGAGAATAATTTAAACCAGTGGGGTCTGCATCAGAGAATAATTATATTTGCCCATTGAAAATAAAATAATCATGATGACTCAACTATATGCTTAATCAAAAGTCTATTTAAACCCATTTAGAACATATATTCTTGTCCACATTGAAAAAATAAATGTTATTTAACCACACCTCTGAAACCTCTGAATCTCTGTCACCGTGGCAACAGGAGCGACTTCATAAACAAGAAGGACAGACAGTTTATTTTACTGTGTTTCTTGTGTTGGTTTCACATTATTTTTCCCGACTCTCTGTTCCCTATATGGAGTGTGCTTCTCTGTGTGTGCATGTGTTTGTGTGTCTGTATGCATCAGGGCGAAACTGTGCCGTGCACGATACAGAGAAAAGAGGAGAGTTGTGAACATGTGACCATCCCGTCGTGTAAATAAGATAAATAACGTAAGACTATTTAGTCTGTTCAGTAACAGAAAAAGGTATAGACCTGATCTAGAAGAGAGGCTTTGATCTGGCCTTATACAGAAAATTAAATTAACATTAAAATGTTTTGATCTCATTAAAGCATATTGTATATATAATATAGTATAACAGCATAAGAAATATTTAATTCAGAAGGAAGATGATTATTTGTGGCAACGTTCCTGTCATTTTGACCCATATCGGCATCGGCCTTTTTTTTAATACGGCGGCCGATAATAGGTCACTTCAAAACTTGGCAAAGGAGAGCTATTTTTAACTACTTTGCTTTGGTTGCGAAAGTCTGCTAGCTTAATGCTAACATGAATGGAAAATCCCATTGACCGGCTAACGCAATAAGCATCGTGACTATCTCACAGTTTATGAACTTATTATAACTTTCACAGCTTGTTTGGCTCTTGAAAATGATATTGTTGTTTTTATTGTTTGAAGTTAAAAAAAAAAAAGAGATAAACATTTTAGTTGTATTGAAATTTTGAAACAGTTTATATACTGTAGAAAACTTAAGGGAGCTATTTATTTGTTTACATTTGAATTGACCTTTAGAAGACATGCTGCTGAGCCTGGAAAATGTTAAATAAACATGTGCTGAAAGGCATTTAAACAAAGTTAAGGATCAGAGTTTGTATTATTCAAAATTTTGATGTCAATATATTCACTTTTACTGCAAATGAATATCGGCTGCAAATATCGGTTATCGGCCTCCTTCACGGCTAATAATCGGTATCGGCCCTGGAAAAAAGCATATCGGTCTATCACTAATGTAGACATCCAACACTGTAACATGGTAACATGACATGTATGTACAATAACCTTCTGCTACAAGAAAAAGAGGATATTTCACAATGAATCAAAAGAACTGTGGGGAATGGTTTTTGTCTTGTGTTGCAATGAATGTGTGTTTCTCATCCTCTCATTGGTTGATCCATGATAGCACTTAGGTCCGAAGAGTGATTCATAAAAATATAATGTAGGTTATGACGATTTTATCAAACCTCAGAAGGACTTTTGTGTCGTGTCCATGGGGTTGCTGGTTGCAGCCTTGTCGGAGCTCTGTAGCTGAATCACACTGTGGTTTCTTTTCTTTCTTTTTTTTTTCTCTGTGTGTGTGTGTGTGTGTGTGTGTGTGTGTGTGTGTGTGTGTGTGTGTGTGTGAAGGATGGAGGTTGTTTCACTGCGACAAAAAAGCCTTCAATGTTCTGCCCGCCCGCCTGCCTGCAGGTGTAACCGCTCCGCTCTCCTCTTCTTCTCCACAAGGATCCTTCTTCCTTCTTCTATTTCCACCCGTGAAGTGAAAGCAACATTTTATCAAGCTTCACCCCCGGAGTTGTGAAAAATCAATAGAGTGAGAGCTCTTACAGGAAAGGTTGTAAATCGTGAAAATTCATTCTCTTAAATCTGAGCTAATCCTTTCCCTGCTGTTTCTTTACACTGAGTGCAACACCGAGCCGCTGTAGGAGGACTGAAAGCGGAGACTGCACGGGTAAATGTCCGTCACCGTGTTTAAAAATCAGAACATCGTCTGCATAAAGAAGCACTTTGAGTTAAATTACAATTTTTAAACACGTAAGTCTGCATGAAATCATAAATCTGAGAGTATTTATTCCATCTACTGTTAACAACAACTCTGACCTGCAAATAAGTCTTCATACTACATAATCTTCTACTTCCACTGTATCTCCACAGAGAGGCTAGCAGGTCAGGAGGAGTTACTGTGTGATACACCCACGCACGCTTTCCTGAAGGCGATTCCAACGAGAAAACACTCCCAGAAAAAAGACTTCCGTTTATATTTGCAGCAACTGCTGAAAGTCTGCTTTTTTACATTTTAACTGGCACATCTCCTGAACGTTCGTGACGCTCCACACATCTGCCCTCTACATATGCACACGCAAAGGCGGAATCTGTCTCACACTGGAGCACATTACGCATATTTACAAGGACTTGAGCTGCATCTCTTACACGCACGAGCTGCGTCACAAAGTTTATGGATAAGGGATGGGTTCCTTTCCGGATCCAGAGCTGCCTTGAGAGAGGCAGGGACAGAGAGAATAATGAGCACCCAGCTGAGTGACAGTGTGGAGAAGTCTCGCACCAGTGCTTCTGCAAGTCGAGTTCTTTCCACTGTGAAAAGCCAGAGAGAAGCTCTCTGACTTTAAGGAAAGTTAAAGCAAACGAGAGACGTTTTCCTGAAGTGTTGCTGAAATAGTCCTTTAGAGGAGCTCCAGACTGGAATTTCTGCACAGCCACAGGTGAAGCTGTGACGACACGGCGCTCCGATCACATATGGCAGCTGACGGGCAGGCCGACTTGGTTACGTGGCTCCTTTCTGGCTGACTGCTCGAATCAGTCAAGCTTCCAGCTGTAGCCGTGCCACATTTCATCCTCGGAGACAGACGCACTGCTGGGGAATCCTCTGCTGTCTCTCCCTCGTGCGCACACACTCAGGCTGGCTGCTCTGGCTGCTTGTCAACAAGGTTTCAGAGAGATCGACGCTGTGAAATGGCCTCTACAGTCAGATTTCACCCAACACCAAAGGCAGAGTAGGATTCTCTGTCACCAAATCCTTCAATCCTATTAGGTTTAAAGCAGGCCTTTAACAGAAATCCCATTCAGCCTCTTTTTTTTTTTCAGGATGTAGCGCCGCAGGTCTTC
Source organism: Labroides dimidiatus (assembly GCA_030710495.1). Classification (NCBI taxonomy): domain Eukaryota; kingdom Metazoa; phylum Chordata; class Actinopteri; order Labriformes; family Labridae; genus Labroides; species Labroides dimidiatus. The sequence goes on along the minus strand of CM061160.1, from coordinate 24,760,348 downwards.
CGGTTTACTACACTACATTTCAGACATCTGGCTTCATTTAAATCCTCTGTAAGCACATGACAGAGCCTGGTTAACAGCTGCTAATGCCACAGGAAGAGTTACGTCCACTTGCATAACTCGATTACAGGCAGAATTCCAGCCGCGGTCAGTACCAGATAACCCCCTCCATGATGACCCCCGACTCCCCTCTCAGGATCACACACACAGCGTAATCTCCTGAGCTTCTTTTATGTATAATTTGAGCTCAAACCGGTGTTCATCCTGTGTGGAAAAGCAAACATACGCATTATTCTGTTTACCCTGTGAACGCTCTTTGGAGCCTGGCATTAAAAGGTCGGACGAGGTCAGTTTTTGCAAGTTAAGCTCTTCTGCGACAAATCATGTCTGTGTTTTTTCAGAGGGAGCGCTACATGTTTGGACTATTTCGAGGTTATTTTTTCACCACTGGTTTCCAGCCTATAAACTTTATCTAACTGTGAAGCATCAGTACCCCAGTTTTATACAAGCACCCTGTTGTGGAATGGTTTCATTTTTACAGGCTAATGATGAAACTCTCATACGACTTCAGTCCATAAAGATCTTCACAAAGATTCAGTCAGTGAGCAAAAACCCTCAAGCGTCAAGCAATGAGGAGATAATGTGCTGTGAGTCTGTGGTTATGCAAATTAGAATTGTGTCTGAGTCTTGCTCACCCTGTTCACCAGTGTAGCTTTTGGCAGCCATCTTAGTTTTAGTCATTTCTATATGTGATAGTTTTAGTGGACGGATGTTTTTAGTGTTAAACACACAGTCACTCCATGTTTATGACTGAATTATCTGAGGACAAATCTGAGGATTCCCTCTCCATAGTGAGTCCATATTTGGTCATAACCTCGGCTCCAAACCAACTTTTTCATCAAACACTCACAGTAAAAACTGGATTTAGAACATCAGCAGTTAATATTGATTATTGGAGCTCAAACCTGGTTCACTGAGGTTGGATGAAGAAGACACATTTAATAACACAGCTGCAGACGGCGCTGGTGTTTCAGTGGAAAGTGTGACCCTGTTAACTGGAGACTCTCAGCCGACCATCACTGACACGTTCAGCTGAGAGTCACCAGTTAGCACGGTCACTCTTGACTCCAAAACACCGGTTGCTCTGTAATCGTTTCTGACAACTGACCACAGAACAAGCGGACATTTTTATGCTGCTGACAGTTTGAATTTAGAGTTTAAGGAACAAGAACTCATCTGAATGAACGGCTCTGACCAAATGTGTGCTCGTCTTTATGATGACGTAGGCTGTGAAGGGGTCTGTAAACTCAACTCAACAGATTACACTCACTCTCATGAATTTGAACGTCTGACAGACCACACCGAACATTTTCCTCCCGTCTCGTCTCATCAACAAAAACTCACAAACGTCTCGTCATGTTTTAGTCGTCATAGAGCCATGTTAGCTCGTCACCGTCTCGTTTTCATCATGAAAAAAAGGGGCGTCAACGAAATAATCTCGTCACCATCATCAGTGACGAAAACAGCACTGCTGTTCGCTATACATTGTCCGACTTGTAACCCAGCTGTGAGCTAGAAACATGAACTAGTTGGCACCAAATATTGATTTAGACGTCATGTATGTCGGTTTGTGGATTATATTTATCGTCCCTTCGATACAACAGTTGGTTTGTCTTCCATGGTGTTTTTACCGAGCTGGCCCAAAGGTGCCTCAAGCAGCTCTCACATCCGTGCCTGATGATTTCCACACTCTCAAGATCAGCCTGAGACAAATTTGACCAATTTCCCCCTGGGATAAATAAAACTATCTCTGATTTAAAAAAAAAACAGAAACTAAGATTTTTGCCACAGTGTCAACAGGCAAAGATGAAAGGTGCAGGACTCTGTTGTGCAGACTGATTTGTTGCTGTGTGAGTTCACTTGAATCAAGTTCTTAGGACAGCGTGGTGATGAGAAAGAAACCCTGTGATGAAGGGAGATAACACTGCCCGACTAATTCCTGAATATCACCAAACGTATGTGGTCATGAATGATAACAAAGACGCGTTTTAGCTGTTTGTTCCATTATTGTGGGAAAAAGGACGACGAAGTAGAAAATATCTCGAAACAACTCTCACGTCACAATCGCTGGCATGTTTCTAGAACCGTGTCTAAATCCGTCTCCCCTTCAGGCGCACCACTGTTCAAACCATGAAATCGTCACGGTTCCCCTTCGCATCTATGATGAGAGTTTGCACTCAGGCGCAATTTCATGCCAAATCTGGTACCCGAAATTGCAATGCACTCCATTGTATCTGCATAAATACAACCTGTTCTGTGGCTCCCCTCTCGCTCTGTGAGACGAGCGGTTCAAAGTAAGAGAGCTGGCAAAAAGACAAGAGGAGGAAATGTGCCTGGGAAAAGAAATGGCATTGCTCTCCTGTTTGTTCTGCCTCTGCTTCTATCTAAATAGAGCACTTTATTGTCCAGCCAGCATGTTCGCTTCGGCTCACAGGAGAGCACAGAGATATGTGAAAACCCAGGAGTCCAGTGTGAAAAATGACTTCACAGATCAGGAGCGTAGGACATCCCTGGCCCATCATGTGATCCTGTGGGGTTATCTCTGAAAGCAGGGGCCATTTATTACCCAGCAGTGACACCGCTGGATATACACATCATGTGATATACATGTGCATTATTTTATCCTTATAGAGAGAGAACAGCACAGCAGACTCAGACTGCTGCTGGTGTTACAAACCAGTCCAATCCCAGAGAAGGACTCAAAGTTTTCAGTCATATTTGGCTGATGGAGCTTTTTTTGCACTGAGTAAAAGGATATTTACACGTCTTTGCTCTGTAGGGTCGATTTATTGGTCATATCAACAATAAGAATTACGCAATATATCCTTTAAATCTGCGCAATATCCTTATTAAGTTTTTACAAGCATTGTTTGGTTAATTGAACCCTGCAGCAGCAATAGGACGGCCAATAAAACAGAGTGGTGTCTGAATTTGTCCATTAAGGAAATTTATACGACTGAATTAGGATCCAGCCTCCAGCTCGACTCACAATAAAACGAGAAACAACGGCGAGCCCCGCCACTCAGAGCGAAGCAGCACAGCCTGAGAGAGACGAAACTTTCTAATGATACAACTTCTGGAAACACCCCGACATGTAGTGAAGAGCGAAGAATTCAACAAGAATCAAGAAACTGTTTTGTCCTCGCCGTCTTCGGCCTAAACGAACGCAGACTGGAGTTAAGAGCTGAGATGAACAACGCACGACGAAAAATCAGCTCCATACCAAACTGCCGGTGTGTGGTCTGTGTGTGTGTGTGTGTGTGTGTGTGTGCGTTTGACATGTCTGATATATGCTCATCAGCTTGTTGCACCCGGCAGACTGCTGGCTCGCCAGACGAGAAGATGACGAGCCGATCGAGTAAAGAAGAAAAAAATCTGGCTGCCTTGACACCAATCTGGCACCAATTTGCAGCTTGACGGCAGCAGAGTGGACAAACACAGGCGTGCATACACACACACACACACACACACACACACAGAGGGGTACTTGAAGCCCTGCTGATGGAGGGCGTGGGTGGAGTGTGCTTCGTGCATTTGCTCGACATCAAGCTCTCCAACGGGGTTGTGTTATTTATTGTTTAGCCTGAGCACAGGAGTCTCTTTTTGCTTCCGGTATTCATGAATCCTCCAACCCAAGTTTTTTGTGAGTTTCTCCTCCAGCAGCTCTGATGTTCGTTTACTTATTTTTACCTTTAAACTGAATCACCTGCACCACGAGTGCAGTTTGCATAATTCACCTCATAATCATGACATTTGGCTGCCACATCAAGTTGGCCTTTCACTGATTTTTGAGAGCATAAGCGAGTCATTTTCCTCTTAATTAACTTCAAAACATTCTCAGAAGCTCTTATTTTGGCGGGGTAAAAAACCGCAGACTGCAGGAGAGGTCCTGAGCACAGTTTTAAAGCCCAGATTGTGACCTAGATCCTGTCTGGACTTTGCATGCCACAGGTTCATCACCCACTGAGAATAGCTGCTCTTCTCTGGAACATTTCATAGCATGGATCGTGTGTGTGTGTGTGTGTGTGTGTGTGTGTGTGTGTGTGTGGAGTGTAAAAGGTCCTCTGCCTTCAGGGGAACTTTATCGAACATTTAAGTGCTTCTGGTGGTCAAACAGCTCAAAGGTGTCGGTGTTTTTCTCTCACTCTTTCTGTAAGAGGCGTCGTTTTATTCAGGTTAAAATGAAGTGTTGCAGCAGGGAGTCGAGGTGGCTGCGAGCAAACGGTTTAATAGCAACGACTTAATGTTAAAATCAATTCACATTTCAGCCGGTGAACCGACGGTGGGCTGCTGGCTCACGGTTTTATGGCTGCAGATATGAAAGTTTCTCCTCATCCATCTCTTTCAATCAATGATGAATTAATATCAGAGAGGAGCCGAGATGAAGAGATCCGCGTGCTGCGTTCACACACGCACAAAACTCCCGCAAGCTGCACGTGTGAACACGGAGCTGAAACATTCACCGTGACGTTTCCTCAAACTTCATCTCTGATTCACACAGCTGAAAACATTCAGACTTCCAAACTCCTCCCTGTTATTTCGGCAGCATGTTTTAATTTCTCTCGTCACTTTCTTGTTTTTAATTTCTTCTGACAAAAACAGATTCCAGTTTGTGTCGCGGAGCTCGACAACGAGCGTCTGTGAGAGTGGGAATCTTCTTTTCACAAAGAAGACTCTGAGGCTGAGCCAAGAAATCTCCTTTGACGTCTGTGCTCTGTTTTCATTCTGACATATTCAAATGTGAATCTGACAGGAAGCTCTGTAGGTGTTTGTCACGCTCGTGTGCGCTCCGTTTGGGACGCTTTCATTCATTTTTCACATTAAAGTAAAGCGGATACTCTGACTGTACTGTGTACCGCCGCCTTCCCCTCACTCAGCCTGCGTCTCCTCCTCGTCCTGCTCCGGGCTGGATAATCAGACAGGTCTACAGAAGCCCCCATTGTCTGCACACACTGCCGACGTGACTCTTATACATATGAGAGCGGCTCAGCATTGTGAATGCAGCTCAGCTTTCTGGAGGCTGACCTTTTTCCATGGATTAATAGGTTTTACGCTGGCAGCATTAATAAACAATTTCTTGGTTTCCACAGTGGGGAAGTGAGCAGCCACTCTGCATATCAATGTCCGTCTAGCCCTCCCCGCTCCAGGCCCCTCTCACCCACTTTTCGGCGGTCACGCTCAGGAATCACGACCCGTGATGTGTGTGTGTGTGTGTGTGTTTTTTTCTGAAGGCTGTTTGTTTCAGAGTGACTCTCTTTGCTCTCGTCTTTTAATCCCTATTCACTCCTTTTTCCGGGCTTTTCATTTAAACTCCCACTCACTCCATCTGTCTCCATCCATTTGTCTCCTTTCTTTAAATGTTTTTCTGCAGACGCTGTATCTCTCTGCCCCGTCCTCTCTCTCTCTCTCTCTCTCTTACTCAATCTCGGCCTTTTTTGTTGCACCTCCACCTGACTCTTCATCTCTCCTCTATTTCCTCTGCTGTGTGTGGTTTTTTTTCTCCCCTCTCTGTGGCGACGGCGGCTGATTATGTGGGGCTGAGCAGTTTTGGCCCTCACACCGTCGGTGGCCAAGGTCAATTATGGCCTTCCTCTTTGAGCGCGGGGAGCCGCTGATGTGGAGCACGGAGCGGGGGAGATGGAGTGGGAGGAAAATCAAGCGTCCGTCGCCTCAGAAATGATTCGATTTGCTGTTGGTGTGAAAGTGTTCGCTGTGTCCGCGTCTCAGTCACCTCTTTCTTCTTCAATGTCACCCACATTCCTCCAAAGATTCTGCTTTAGAGCAGAATCAGACATCACAAGGTAAAGGTACAACTTCCAGCTGTTCATAGATTTCTCTGTGGTAGACTGAGACTTTGACATTTTTCGCCCGTACATCATAAAACGCGGCTGATTTCACCTGAGATGAAAAAAAAAAAACGCTTAGTCCTACAAGTCATCTATCTGTTTCTCCTGTATCAGTTTTTAAGTCTTCGATGGATGCAGACTTTGGATGTGGAAGGACGGCAGCGAGATCAAAACACCGGTTCAAGTTTACAGAAACAAACAGCTGAAAGAGGCTAAAACTGTGATTCTGATGGAGGTTTTCAGATAAATGACATTTTATCATATCAGTGACGAACATGCCCTTAAATTCTGTTATTTCAAACTTTTATATCAGGATATCTTTGTACCTTTTAAAGGGATATTTCAGAGTTTTTGAAGTAGAGTTTGATGAGTAACGTCCCTCGTGAGCTTCCCCTTTAATGTGACGCTGAATTGTGAGCCTGGCTACAGTCTCCTGCAGACGGCCGACTCTGACGTGTACGCTCGCTGAGAAATTTTCCAGCACTTTGCCATCAGAAGGACTTTTTGTCATCATTATTCAACCGAGGGCCCAAACGATATGGACTTTTTGAGGCGGATTCTGATATTTGGCAGAAAAAAAAAATCTGAGAACCAATTTATCGGCTGGTTTGATAACCATAATCGGGCAGTAATCGGGCAGTAATCGGGCAGTAATCGGGCGATAATCGGGCGATAATCGGGCAGTAATCGGGCAATAATCGGGCGGTAATCGGGCGGTAATCGGGCGGTAATCGGGCGATATTCGGGCGACAATGGGGCGACAATGGGGCGACAATGGGGCGGTAATCGGGCGATAATCGGGCGACAATCGGGCGATAATCGGGCGGTAATCGGGCGATAATCGGGCGGTAATCGGGCGACAATCGGGCGACAATGGGGCGATAATGGGGCGGTAATCGGGCGATAATCGGGCGGTAATCGGGCGATAATCGGGCGACAATCGGGCGATAATCGGGCGACAATCGGGCGACAATCGGGCGATAATCGGGCGCTAATCGGGCGGTAATCGGGTGATAATCGGGCGACAATCTGGCGGTAATCGGGCGGTAATCGGCAGAACTTCCGCAGATTAAGATTATTTTAAAAAAGAGTTATGAATGGTCGAAAATCAAATCAAATAAACCGGCCGACATATCAGTCTGACCCTTATTCAACCCTGGTCTTATTGGCTATATGAGGTCATTTTTATAATGGTCGAATTAACAAACTCTGAGTTTAGTGTTAAAAACTTACCTCTGAACATAGAAAGAACCTAGCTCTTGCAGAAAATGAAGGTGGTTTTTAAGATCTTTGCAGAAACAGGTCAATATTTGGTTTGAGGCATTTCAAGGAAAATACTGTTGGACATTCACTGCAAACACTCACAGACTGAATAAAACTCGTATTGCTGTGAATATTCAGGCGTCCCTGTTTGGTCGTAGGTTTCTGTTTCCGGGTGTTAAAGTCAGATGACGATCGTAGACGCTTTCCGACATCTCAGTGAAGCATCACTGATCCCAAAGAGGAAACCGAGTGTCTTCTTTTCTGTGTTGTGATAAAAGAAGAACACGATAAAAGCGCTCTGCCTGTCATCGACATCCGACACACTGAAATCTCAATCAACAAACAAACGTGTCTGGAATGCGCTGCCTTCATTCCTCCAATCAGAGTGATTACTCTGACTGACAGAGGAACATTTCATGTTCAGCATCGAACATCTCTGCACAAACAAACAGACCTCCTCTTTCTTCCTGCTTCGGTAAACAAAGACCGGCTTTTCTCCGTGTTTATTTGAAGCCGTTTGATTAGCCACAATTACGGCCTCGGCTCTGCTTTCTGTGATTACTTTGACTCCAGGCTGTTTTGAATGTTCTGTAATCAGAGCCGGGCTAAACCTGAAATGTTGAGTCTAATTACACAAACCAACCGAACCCGTGATGCGGCTCACCTGATGAAAAAGTCGAATTAATTACCTCATCGAAGCAACTCGGGGAGCATGAAGGTAAAAGTGTTTGTAATGGGCTCAGAGAGGGTTTGCCTCGGTGTGAAGAGAGAACAAAGGTTGTTCCTCAGGCAGTGGAGACATTTGTTCCTGTGTAGAAATCACCGGAGGCTGTTTGTCCAATCACACGTCCTGTTGGATGGATGTGAATCCCACATCAGATGGGACACAGACGTCTCTTTCTGACACCTGAGCAGCCGTTTGATAAACCTCCGCCTGCCGCTGACACACGATAAATCCTAATGTGCTCGCCCAAATGAATAACGATGGGGTCGGGCTCGGCGGCGTGCGAGGGGAGTGTTTATTTATTTGATATTAAACATGCCAAACGGCTCCTCGCTCGGGGTTTCATCGGCTGGCGCTCCGTCTGCGGGGCTTCTCAGCTAACCTCTGTGGTCTGCCGTCGGAGCAGCGTTAACCGTTTGATCCTAACGCCTTCATTTCCCATTAAACCCGTCTGAAGTTGATTCTCACGTGTCATTTTATCGCTGCAGAGACTGAAAGAAGTCAGGATCTCCCCACAGACCGTGTCCTCCTCTGACCTCTGGCTGCACACGCAGGTTTCAGAGCGTCTCTGTGGTTATAATGTCTGCTCGATGTGTTTGTGCCTGATACTCAGAAATACCCACGAGTCCTTCATCAAAGACAGAGACGCTGCTCAGAGTGGGTCCGGGTGCTTCTCGGGATCATTACATCGTCCTGAGTGTCCCTCTGCTTCCGTCCTGCTCAGCTCAGCATGCAGATGAAAACCGTCTGGAGGATCAGCTCTGACAGGATAATTCAGCAACAGGCTGATTACACTGTAATCACAGCTCTGTGTGTCCTGTGAGCCAAACCCAACATTCAGCCCGTAGACGGCTTCCTGTCTGACCGTTACATTTGTTATTAATGCTGCAGATTATTTCACCATCAATCCGAAAAGATCAAATTACAGCTGCATGCTGTTAACAGCCACTCCTATAATGCCATATTGGTCTACGACCAGGATGTAAACAAGCAAAGTAACCAGAGCTGCAACAATTCAGCGAATAATCAGTAATTAATCGATTACTAACTGAATCGTCAACTATTTTGGTAATCGATTTTTCTGATTTCTTTGCTCCTGAATATCTTCGAGACATTTGATGATGTCATCATGAACTCAGAGAAACATCAACATTTTTCACCATTTTCTGACATTTTATGGACCAAACAACCATTCCATTAATCAAGAGAGTGATCGATAGATTGATTGATCATGAAAATTATCATTAGTTGCAGCCCTAGGAGTAACAGATCTTGGAGTTCCCTGTAAGTATAAAGATAACCACTCGACCAGATCAGCGAGTTTAGCTTTAGCATCGAGAAATAAACTATACACCAAAGAACGACGTCCGCCTCTCTCAAAGACGACTTCTGTCGATCAGAAAGGGGAGAGAAGTGAAAGCTAGCGCTAAATATTAAATATTAAATAGACTTTTTCTAGGTTAAACTTAAAATTTCCCTGTTGTGGACATAAAGGATTATCTCATCTTTACGCTTCATCGAGGGAATACCACAGAAGAAGAGGACGAAAAGAGGAGGGGCGGCTGTTCGCTACAACGCTAGAACATTTTAGGGTTCCTGAATGATTGACATTCACATTTCAGTCAGTCAACTCACGTTTTAAATGGTTTATTGCAACAGCAAATATATTTTCATGTTTGGCGCCAGGCTCCGATCTCATCACTCCTTGCAGAAAGGTTTACAAGGTAACATTACGGAGTGATGAGTAAAACATACAGAACATAACCCCCTCGGAGCCTGCAGGTGGATGCTGGGGTGGCGGTGGGGGCAAAAGAACATGCAGCAACACAATGCAGGGCAACAGCGGCATTGAAAGGCAGAGGGAGAGATGGGAGATTTTCCCCAGTTTAAATAGACCGCAGAATTGAGAGGCAGAGAACATGATTGGAAGAAGGTTATGACGAGTGGGACATGTGACGTGAGTAACAGCTCAGCTCGAGTTGTCTGCCTGAACTAGCTCATCGACGATCAAATTCGTCGGCGACTTATTTAATAACCGACGTCGTCGTTTTAATATTTTTTTTAACTTTATTTTTCCCTCAAAACTGCCGCTGTACTTTCACCTGTCTCATCTGCCGTTCTGTCCTTGGCGCATACGCGCAGAAGTGGTAACCAGGGTAACCCGTGATGTCACCGGAAAAGTTATGCCCAACAGTATCATGGCTAGCCGGCAACAGAGCTCGAAAGTTTGGGAGCATTTTTCCAAAATAAAGGAGAAAAGTGTGCAACGCAAAATCTGCAAAGCAGAAATGTCCTTCCATGACAGAACGACGGCGATGCACGAGCATCTGAAAAGACAGCACGCCGTGGCTGATTTATTTTCTGATGAAGAATGACAATCTGGGTAAGCTAATTGGCTAGTTAGCTGCTAACATTAACGTCAACAGGGAGCTACCTACTTAATAGCGATGTCATGTTTGAATAGAAAATTGGTACATTAAAAAAATGTCAGAAATGCTGCTACAGGCTGCAAAGTTCATTAAAAGCTGAATGAACTATGATATTAACTGTCTTCATTTTTAGTTAGCACATACCTTAAACACTTGAAGCTGGAAGCTAATGATGTTAGCTGTAAGCTGGTGCAATAAGATGCAATTTATGATCCGAATAGTCGACTAATCACAAAAAAATAATCGGTGACTAGTCGATTATCAAAATAATCGTATGTGGCAGCCCTAACAGAGAACCTAATCAGGCACAGTTTCATCCATTGCACATTAATTACTGAAGAGTGACACAGACGACACGTTGGATCTTAATTTTTCATTTGTTTGAAAAAAATAAATCAATCTATCCTTAATTTCCTCCCATAATGACCAGCTTTAGGACTCCACACCGTGAATCCAGGGGTGTGGAGCGTCTGTCAGTCGCTCTCTGAACCGGCTCCATGTGAGCAGCTCACAACACACGTGGTGAAACACTGAGACGAGTGTGCTTTGATTAATACACCCCGATGAATGCCTTTATTTTTAGCCCGGCAGGGCGGACAATGTGGAAACGCTTTTTATTACCCTTCTGCTTGGAGATGAATGGGCAACAGCAGAGAGAGATGTGGTGCCTCTGCGTTCATCCGTCATTGCCAGGTTGAGGAGTAAAGGATGGAGGAGTCGCTGGATTAGCTCGATCATTATTCCTACAAAGTTCAGAAGGCAGTCACTGACAAATCGTTAATGGAGGAAATGCTATTTGGAAAGAATCATTTCCTCTGGGTTTCTCCAATTAGAAGAAATTTCAGAACGAGGCAGGAGAGTCCGACTGGACGTGCAGGGTGGAGAAGTGCTGATATTTTCAGAGCCGAGGTGGCGGGGTCAGCGCCTAACAATATATACCTTCAACCGGGAACACGAGCTAATTGACTAAACGAGATCTCTTACAGCCAAAGTCAAGGTGAAGGCCAAGGACGGGAGGGGGGATGCATTTCATCAGAGCAGGTGGTTAGGTTTAAATCAGAGGTGATTACAGAGCTCATCCTTTTCAGTGCAGGTGGAGGTGTGAAGTCCAGTCCACCTGGTCAGGCAGTTCCTGTGCCTACTTAAGCCACTAGATGTCCTCTCTGTGTACAAAAGTGAAGCCAAACAGTGTTACCCATTTGTTTCTGTTTTGGCCTCACTGTAGGGGAGCTGTCATGTCGTTCATCTTTTACAAACTCGATATCCCTGACATGATTCAGAGAAAATCAAGGTGGCCTTTATCCCACTGACCTTCAGGAAAGCCCGGATAGAAAATATGAATCTTAAGCAACATAAATATGAATTATTTATACGAATGTCTTCCACATGCTCTGTTCAGATTAAATTTCTGTTATTTGTCCTGGCTCGTGTTTATAATCCGTGTGCATGTCTCGTCTGTCTCTGCAGGAACTCTTTACAGCGGAGTGCAAGTTCAAAGAGTCGGTGTTTGAGAACTACTATGTGATCTACTCGTCCATGTTGTACAGGCAACAGGAGTCTGGGAGGGCTTGGTTCCTAGGGCTCAACAAAGAGGGCCAAGCCATGAAGGGGAACCGGGTGAAAAAAACAAAACCAGCTGCTCACTTCCTGCCCAAGCCATTAGAAGGTACGTGCGACTCTGGAAAGGCCTCAGCGTGATGATACTCAACAGGTCGGATCAGTCAAATCCAAAAACATCATATATTTAGACTAACCTGAAACTGCTGCAGAAGAAAACCTTCCAGGATAAACTCCTGCTTCTGTTTCAGTGGACCAATCCCATAATTCAGTGCTCTGTTTTGAACTGACCTTTTAAAAACAGGTGCTGTCAGATTTAGAATCAACTAAAAATACCAAAAACTGCTGTAAAAAAAACAGCTTAAGAGCTTTCTGCTCTGCTGTTGTTGCTCTGAGGGACTCAGGGGGCGTCATTAGCATTTCTTCAGCACTTTAGTTCCTCAAGCAGTTTCTCAGCTGTCAACATGGAAGGAGACCTTTTTACAGGAACCATGACTTACAGGTGGGAACACCTGAATAATCTCAGTTACAAACCAACTTGTATGATTTAAAGGTAAGAGTGTGACATTTCCACACGTGACATGTTCCTGTGTTGTTATGTGGGGCGGCTGTGTCGCTGCGGCGAGCATACAGATGAGGAGGCAGGACGGCTCTGTGAGTGCAACGAGAAATGATGGTCCAGCAAATGCCACCTTCACTCTCGTCAGCCACCGGCCTGATTGCTTCCATCATTGAAATGTGGAATCAAGCTGAAGTGTCCTGTCAAGACATTATCCAGCTGGAGTCTGCGGGCTGTAAAGTGGAGGATAATGAGACACTTTTTGCTGTTTGGTTGGAAATGTGTGTGCTTAGATTAAAAATCAGAGAGTCAGGATGGCATCACGACGCCTGGAGGCTAAAATCTACCTGAACGCTATTAGTGCAAGACATTCCCCTCATCTACGCTAGAAAAAAACAACATTTTCTCTGTTTTTATGTTAGGTTAATGTGTTTTAGTTTTACTCCAACATTGTTCTTCTATTATAAAAGCAGAAACCCGAACAGCTCAGAGGATTTCTACCCTAACAGCTTTAATATTCACCAATAAAAAGCGTAATAAAGAGCAGCATAATAAAGGCCAAAACAAAGGCACATGAAATCAGAAGTCTGCATTTTTGGGGCAAGCTTAGATCAACTCAAAGACAACATGAGCTCAGTGACATGTGCAATCAGCTGGTCCAGAGTCTGTCCATCATACATCCAGGCTCTCAGGAACACACTTCAGCTCTGTTCACATTCTAATATTGGCCCATACAGGTATAAGACAAATCCAGGGTTGCCAGATCTGACCCAAACACAACTAAAACCTGCCCACTTTAATAGAAACCAGCCCGAATCTCAACCTCACTCAAAACCCATGTCAAAACCATAAAAATAACATGTACACTATAGAACATGTCATAAGAACACAAAGGAATAATAAAAGAAAAATGCAAAACAAACAGGCAACCTGCAAAAATGCAATCAAACCAAAAAGCAAATGCAGATTACCTTCGCAACCATGTCGTCGTAGCAACAGGAAAAGTCTTCCAACACCATCATGAATTGTGAGCAACCAAACCGCTAAATCCTGCTTACAAAATAAAAGACCCAATGATACAAGTGCAAAGACACAGCTGTGTACTGAACTTTTTTGCCACATCATGGCAAATATTTTATCAACATTTTGTCTGGAATATTTTATAAAAAGAAAAAAGAAAAACAGGCAAACGTTTTTGAAGCAGCCCAAATTTTTATCAACCCGTCCAATGCGTTCAAAGGAAGCCCAGTTAGGCGGAAATCTGACCAATCTGGCAACACAAACACGAACCCAGCAGGCTGATTGTAGCTCAGGTGTGATGAAGGAGGAAACGTTGGCAGCACGTGAACAATGCCACTCTCACTCACCTGAGACCATCAGACAGGTGAACCCACTCCCCATGACACGGCTGGTGGTTACAATGCAAAGTTCCACACCAGTCCCAGGTGCATCCAAAGACATCCACGGTAAAGTCCAAAGACAGGCAGGTACAGGTCTAAGAGGAACCAGTTCGAGCGCGAGAAACCACAGAACCAGAACACAGCAAGTGGAAATTAAGATTACATCTTCAGGGATTATTTATTCCCGCTTAATTTCATTTTTAACTTGGTTTGGGGGCTAATTGCTAACAGAAGCTAATGACAGAGTACAAACGAGGCTTCACGTCGGTACGCTCACCGGCTCGTTTGACCCGCCCCCTCGCCCTTCGACCAATCATTAATCAAAGATGCGTGACGTCATCACACTGACAATTAGAGGCAGTTGTAGATACTGAAAGATTAACTGATTTATCAAGAATTAACTCAGAAAAAATAATTTAAAAAAATAAGAAATTAAAGTTAATAGTTAAATTATTTTAGCCTTATTGACAAGAGACTATCATTTAATGATGAATCCAGATTAATTTAAGAATATATACTATTAATAAAGACATGCAGGATCAATGTCATTGGTGCTTATGTTTGCAAACATTTCAGCCAGCCTCATTTTTAGCTGTGAATGTTTAATTCTTGACGACAAACTTGCGTTTTTACCTTACAAACATTATTCTGGAGGATACTGCCCCAAAGTAACCACCAGTCTCCCCTGCTCAGGACAGCTGACTGTGGAGGACACTTCTACTGAAATTTTGCATTTTCACATACTGCATATTTGATTATTTATCTTTATCCAGCATGTTTGTGCATTTTTAAGAACAAAAGTTGTTCTCTAAATTAGCTGATTTCACTGGTGTTCAGTTTTGGTTGAGTAATACTGTAAAGTGTAACTTTACTGATGTCCACAGAGGTTTTAATTGTGCTGAATAAAGACTTATTTTAGGTTGTTGTGAAGTCAGAGGGAGGATGTTCTTTCTAACACGTTTCCCTCTCTCCTCCTCCAGTCGCCATGTACAGAGAGCCATCATTGCATGATGTAGGAGAGACGGTGACCAAGGCGGCGGTACCTCCCAGTAAAAGCACAAGTGAGCCGGCGGTGATGAACGGAGGGAAACCTGTCAGCAAGCCCGACAAGCCCCCGACATAGCCACACCTGGAGGGAAACCCAGTGTGTGTGTGTGTTCGGAGGGCGGGAGGCAGGGCTTCTCTTGACTAGACTCCAGACCCTGTTTCCTTCTGCGGCTCAGATCCAGGCAAACCTCCTTCCCTTCTTTTCTCCTCTTTGCTCCTCCGTCCTCTTTCCGTCCGCCTCGTCCTCGTGGGATTCTGAGGGGGGGCAGAGTTTCTCCAGCACAGGAGGGGAGAGGACCTCCGATCATGGAATGCCTTTAGATTCCTCTGAAACTGTGAGAATTCATATTTCACAACAACAACAACAACAACAACAACAACAACAACAACAACAACAACGCTCGTGGTACTTTGCTTGCTGACAGTTCATTCAAGAAACCTCCCTCCTCTTCCTCCTCCTCCTCCTCCTCTTCCTCTCTATAACGCCCTGTCGCAGCAGAGTCTGTGTACCTTCAGATCTATTTTCTATACCACAGTTCACCAGCTATGTTCTGGGATACAGACTGTATAGATAGAGTAAATATTTGGACTGTCGTCCTCTATTTTTTACGAGTATGTTCCCCTCTCCCTCTCTTTCTATCTCCAGTCACACACTTTTCTCTTTGTCAAGTAACCTAGAAAAGATAAAAACAATTTTGCAAGGGAGTCGTGTGATTTTCTAAGAAACACATTCACACAGATGTGGCATAAAAAAAAGAAAACAAACATGAATAAAAAGAAAAAAAAATCCAAGATTTCCTCTCGCCTACGACACACACACACACAGACGCACACACAGACGCACACACAGACGCACACACACACAGACGCACGTGACGGCAGACATGTAAAAGTTTGTGGGAGAAATCTGAGACGTTGCTTCTCGCAGCTGATAAAAACACACGGGAGGCCGACTGAAAGCTCCTGCAATCATAGTTGATGAAGTGCTAATTACCGCCACTGCAATCAATGTGAGGAGCTCCCTGCACACACACACATACACACACACACTTCTTGAAACAGATGTGTGTGTGGGTGGGAGCGCGCTGTTAAGGAATGGTGTATACATATCACTATCGAAGTCCCACCAGCGGTTCAGTCCGCCTTCTCTGGTAAATAGAAAATCCTGAAGTCTATTTTTCTTTAAGCTTATTTCCGAGCGTGGGCTCTAGGAATATCTCTAGGCCTTGTAGGCCTCCGTCCCTCACTCACTGACTTCTTTGGACTGCAAGGCAAGGCTTGTGGCTTTGACCCAGATGGTCTCTATCTGCAGCACTGGCAGCCATCTTAAGGCAGCGTCTACTTATAGCCAGAAAACAACATGGCTGAAGACCAAGTGGGCGACATTTATACCGGCTGCATCCCTATTTGGTTTCAGCGAACTAAAGCATGGGCAAGGTTAATATTGTGTTCTCTCTTCTTGCAGCAGTTATACAAGAGATGGCTTATATTGTAACATTTTCACTGTATAAAACTTAGGGAAAATGACTATTAAAAACTTTTTAATGACTAGATATTATTATTATTGTTATTATTATGATGATTATTACTACGAGAGGATTTGTCTCCTAGCTCAGCATGCAGAGTCCAGATCATCTTGGCCTATCACGTGCCTGTTTGGACCTTGATTACCGGCATGCAAAAACAGGTTCCCAGTCCCCACTGGGCCAAAGGTGCCTCACCCACCCGATACATCCACGTAGAGGACACGTAGCATTATCCATTAACAGAAACACACACACACACACACACACACACAGACTCAGATGTACTCGTTCTGAAATGACCAAAGTCTTTTTTCATCCCAAGAAGAGCTGATTCTTAACGGAAATCAAAAACAGATCTGATCTCTCTCCTTATCCATCCATCCATCCATCCAAGCTTTCACTGTGATAGCATTTGTCCCGTGCGTCCGATCTCACGCCGCTCAGACCCCTGAGAGGTCTCGACTGATGTCATTTTATGGAAGAAGTTGCGTGTACCTTGAATTAATCACATGCATGTGTTTTGTATAAGGAACGAGGTACACGTCTTTGAGATCCGTGGGAGCTGAACGGGCATGTTGGAGGCTAACCTTGAAGCTAACACCCACGTTGCACTTTCTGTTGTTGCATCTTCACCTCGACTGTTAGAGGGTTATCAAAGCTCTGCCTGATCGATCCCGTCATACCCTTCGTCTGAGTACTTTTCCTGGATCAGACGTAGAGAGCTCAGTAGAAGCTGTGTGCTGCTATAGTACGATTTGGTGAATATTATTTATTAGACGACTCATCACCATGTCTTCTGACATCATCACTTCCACGTTTGTCCGTTCGAAGCTGTTGAAACAGAAATGGCGCACTTCATTCTGTTGTATCCGGGGCGGAGCCTCTGCCCCGTCTACAGCCAATCACCTTCCACTCTGACTAACTCTACATGCTGGGCTGGCTGCTGCTCCAGCCCCGCAGGCTGACTTTATTTTTGTAAATGACCGGTGTGTAAATGTACATCCGTTCCTTTGTTCCTTCTTTCTCTGTTCGTCTTCGTCTCCTGATCTGGATCACGTTTTCTTTTCGTCCCTCTCTTCAGAATATTCTAGCACATTTAAGTTCCTTCTGTTCCTTCTTCTTCTTCTTCTTCTTTTAACGTCTTATTTTGTACGTTGTCCCATCTGTTGCATGGGGAGAGGATGGCATCGATGAACTGCATGTAGTAGGCTATGTCTATCAAGAACTGTTGGTATGTACCGCTAATTTTACATACATATATGCAACGAGTTTGTCTACACTATACAGTTTGTGTTTGTTGTATAACACCTATACAACATATTGATTCAAATATTTATATAAAGGGTGTACTGTACTGTAACGTCAGTAACATACTTAATGCAATATAGTGTGCAGTATATTATTGCACCTTTCATTTCTGATGGGACGAAGAAAACAGAAGGGTTGGCTAGTTTAAGCATGAAAAAGGCCAAAGTAGAATTTACATTAAATTTTCTTTGTGACTTCTTATCGGTCCTCTTTTTCGAGTGGTGACGGAGCTCTTGTGTCAATGCAGCTCTCATCATCCCCTGATGCCACCTTATGAAGTGACATGGACGTCCAGCATGCCACACCTGAACTATGTATGCCCTCTCTTTGTTTCCTCCACTTAGAGTTTAACCTGATCACTAGATCTGAGTTCCAGTGAGATGCGTCTGTCTCGTACTGTAGCGTCAGTACCGCGTGGGGTTTGGTTTGGTTTCCCCCCCCCCCTCGTTTGAGAAGAATAGGCACTATTAAAATGATTTATTTTCAAAATAAAATATATATACCATTGCAAGTATGCCCATTGGAGTTATGTCATGTTATAACAAATTTGTAACCATGTATGATTAAGGTCTTCGCATCGTTTTCCATGCAAAATGTTGTGTCATGCGGCACATTTAATGTTTTATTATTAAAAAGAAATAAAAACCTCAAACAGTAACGTCCGCCTCACGTCCACTTTCTTTACAGCTTTTCAACGACTCCTCACTCGCACCGCAAAAACTCCAAACTCAGCAAGTGTTTCTCTCTTCTCTGAGCCGCTTTCATCAACCGGTCCAGAAAAATGTCGTATTTCAAGAAGGAAAAAGACAAAAATGAGACCGAAATGACTTTTAATGAGTAAATCTACCTCCACTGAGGCAATAAATATTTACTTTACTGAACACATTATTCATACTGCAAGAAACTTGACAAGTACCTTTTTTCTTTGGTCATTAGATTATCTTTTTTTTTCTCACCGTTGGCATGTAAAATCTTAAATAAGACATTTTTCTGGACTTTTCAGGTCAGTGTGGCTCATTTAAAGTCTAATAAGACTCTTTTTTTTCCCCTTAGTTTTTTTTTGGGGCTTTTTTATGATTTCAGTTAGAGAGTCGATAGAGCAGGAAACAGCCACAGGCTGGATTCAAACCTGGGCCCCACCTGCCTGAGGGTGTAAATGAAGCTCAAGGGGCACAACCTCGACCGCTAGGCCTCCTGCAGGCCTGATGAGACTCTTTTACTGGATTTAAGACAAAAACATTCGCTTACTTTAGAGTTTCTGGAGTGCTGTATCAACTGCCTACCCCTCCGTTGTAAAAAAGTGAAGCCAAAATAGCAAAGCTGCATGCTGAAGTAATCTGAAATCCCATTTGTCAACTGGGTTCTCAATCCTGACCCCACGTCTGCTTCAAACTGAACTTCCCAGAAACACAAACACTTTGAGATAAAACAGCTGAGAACAACATCCTGAAACATTTTAGTGGATAACGTGTAGCGCTGCAACTATTAATCGAATAATCGATTATCAATCGATTACTAAATTAATCGTCAACTATTGTGATAATCGATTAAGTCATTTAGGTAATTATTTTAGAAAAAAAAGTCCAAATTCTCTAATTTCAGCTTCATAAATGTGAATATTTTCTTATTTCTTTGCTTCTCTGTGGCACTCCTGAATATCTTTGGTTTGCAAACCAGACGTTTGATGATGTCATCTTGGAATCCAAAAAAAACTTTGACATTTTTCACCATTTTCTGAAATTTTATGGACCAAACAACTACTCGATTAATCGAGAGAAAAATCGAAAGATTAATCGATTATGAAAATAATCGTTAGTTGCAGCCCTAATAACGTGTCTCTGGGCACTTGTTCTATGAGATCACGGTGAGCTTTTTGACCTGTACTGTAGCCAGCCACCAGGGGGAGCTCTAACAGTTTTGGCTTCACTTTGAGGGAGCCATCTTTGTTTGCTCTGTACACGTCAAAAAACAGACTTACAGTTTCCCCTGTGATTCCTTCAGTTGGTAGAAGTGGATGTAGCACCTTGTTGTCATCACTTTGTTTGTGAACCAGCTTTAGCTTCACATGTTCAGCCTAAAAGATTAACCTCAGAGCCTCTCAGCGGTCATACTACAGCAGTGCTTCACAGCAGGTTACAACCCGCATTCAAGGCTATTACCGCCACCTACTGACCTGGAGTGTTAGCGAGTCACTCCACACAGATCTTTAAAGATACGAACTTAAGCCTCACAGAAGCATAACCTGCTTTTTTTTCGACAACTTTTCTTCAAATGGCATCAAAGAATAGCTTCTCCTTGTTTTGAAACAGACTAAAAACTACATTTTGAAGCTATAAACTCATTAGAAAAAGATGATGAAAGCTAAAAATAGAATACAAACTTGTCTCAGTTTCCCATCGGGATCTACACAATCAAATAATTCTTCTTCTAGCGTGATCGCCCCCTGCTGGTGACCAGGGAGTCTGCAGCTTTAAGGCTCTTTGGCTTCACTTTTATGAACAGGGGCTAAGTCCACATCTCATGTACAGCTGAGTGAGCGTCAAACATATCCCAAAGACCACCTCAATATTTAATATTCGTACCTGTATCTCTTTAAATGTCGTCATCTTCAATATTTAAGCGTTTCTATATATAATAAAAATTATACATAAAGCTGTTTTGTGTACATGGTGATGTTTTGACTCCTATAGCTCCCAGTTTGACAGTTTGAAAAGGACAACTTGTAACCAGTACAATAAAAGAATGAATGCTGTTAACAGGATGCAGATTTCCTCCGTGCTCAGTCACGACTTCCCACCGGCCTTGGTGGTGACCATCAGCGGTGACCTGGTCGCTCCGGGCAGCCAGTCCTCTTGTCTTTAAACTCAGTGTCCTCCTCTGCTCAGTACTCTGTTCCCACCCAGATCTCGCAGGCGTTCCCTGTCCAGCCGTCCCAGCACTCACAGCTGCCACAGTTGCACAGGCCGTTCCCTGCGAGGAAGAAGTGAGAAGAAAAGCTGTGAATTAAAAGCTGTGCCATCATGCCCGACCTTTAACAAGGTTCCTCTTTTCACACTCTGCCTCCCTGGGTGCAGCGCTCTGCTGGCTCAGGGTGTGGGGATGGAGGAGGCTGCGAGTTGCACTTTTCAGGATAGTTTGTCGTTTTCTGCCAACAACGCCAACTGGGAGAGAAAAGCCTTTTTAAATCATTTCTTTATCACTGATGAGCCAAGCTTTCCTGAATAAGACTACTATTTGTTTTTTTACACTTTTCTTAATTACTTTTAACACTTCTCTCTTAGCTGTTGTTTGATAAATCAGCCAAAAAAGATAAAAACAAACTGAACTGTGGTTGGGATGCAGTGAGGCTTTTTTTGTGAGGTTCCTTGTGCCTTTATTTTGAAAGGACAGCTTGAGAGAGACAGGAAATGTGAGGAGAGAGAGGGAAAACATGCACCACATCATGCAGGGAGCAGGAATCCATCCTTCAGGACTGTAGCCTCCGTACATGGGGCGCCTGCTCCACAAACTGAGATGAAAATGGCGGAACAGCTCTGGCTTTTAATCAAGAAAAGACAAATCCTGCTGTTTGAGGTCTCAGGTAAGAAAAGCTGAATGAAAGAGCATCCCTGCTCTTTCAGGATGCGCTCACAAACAGCCATGTTTAGGTCTGAGGAAATACCCAGAGTGGGAAAGCATTTTATTCTGTTATCATCCAGCAGCCCCGAGCTCTCCCCGAGCTCCCCGAGCTGTCAGACGGAGGACGTCGAGGTTAGGAGGACTCCTCCTGCTGGTCTGCTGTCACACAGCTGAAAGGACACGTCTACTGTGGAAAAGAAGGAAGGAGGGAGGGAGGATGCAGGGGGTGAGAGTAGGAGAGGAGGATGAGGAAGCAGAGCAATAAGAGAGAGGTGGGAGACGGACGGTGTCTCATCACAGGAATGCTTCAGCTGTTTGTTGATCTGCTGAATCCCTCCTGCAGACGACACAGACCCTCCTCTGATTAAAGGATAAAGCTGGCCTTTCACTTTATTCTTCTTATTGACAATAAATCCCCAGAAAAGACCAAAACCAACAACGCTGCAGTCTGTCACTCAGAACTCTGCGACTCCCCGCTGAGACTCTCCGAACTACAGGAAGCAAACAGAGCCGACTTCTTCCACCTACGGGTTGGAGGAGGACATTTAATAAGAAGCTCTGTCCCCGGAGCTGCACTCTGTGGTGACGTCATCGTATCCGAGTATTTAACTAAAAACAAACAGCATCATTACGAGTCAACACCAGAGATACCGGATGGTTTAACTCTCCCAGAGAATCACCACGGGAGGTCAGAACCGCCTCGTTTGCTCCTTTTATTTGAATTATCAAACTTTTCCTGCAACAATCCCTTTAAGGACGGATGGAAGGAAGGTTAGGATCCCCTCAGGTGTGAAACATGTTGACGAACTGACTCAGAACTTGGTGTTAAACCGGTCTACTGGAGTATCCTGTGAGCTAACGCGGCTCAGCAGCTGGGCTCGGGTGAAATGAGTGAACCTGTGAACACCGAAATGTTCTCGTTGGTAAATGTAGATTTTGTACCGTCCTCCTGATGTGAACAGCTTCAGTGATGAGTCAGAGAATAGAGGGAATAATTGAGACCAAACACACACACACACACACACACACACACACACACACACACACATTTTTCTCACTCTAGCCACTCATCCGCAGGAGCCGTCTTCTCCCCACTGATAATGGAAATCTCAGTACATGTTTATAATTATTTTTGCCCCGGGGCCTGTCAGAATCTGGACAGCTGTTCAGAAGTGCTTCTCATCATGACTCCATGACTCCAAATGTCAGCCTTAATGTCACGTAATGAGCTTCAGCGGCTCCAGAGGCAGAAAAGAGTCCAGAGCTGTGTGTCTGTGTCTGCAGAATATTTAAGATCACTGAGTGAAAATCTCTAAATACATCAGCGTTACCAGAATCTAACAGTGTCTGACGTTTAAACGCTGCTGCTGGATGTTAAAACAGTCACAGGTAGCAGCGACAGAGTCATCCTCTCCATGTTAATGATCCCAAAATGCATTTTAACCAATGAAACCTCTTCAAAAAAAAACCCTTCAGAGCTGCAGATTCTCATCACATGAACCACGGCTGAGTGATGTGGAGAATTCAGCGTGTTAGGAATGCTCGCTGCTTGATTTCATGGACCGAATCTGACGATTTGGCTTCAGCGAAAGAGTCAAAATTAAGGCGGTCCAGAGAGCTCACAGCACTGCAGCTGAAGAAAAGACACGCAAAAAGATTAAACACGAGAAAACATCTTCCTCAATGTGAGCAGCATTTAGAAAACACGCTGCAAAAAGACGAATGTGTTTCCAGAGGACACTAAAAAGTGATGCATACGTCCGTTATTAGCCAATAAGCTAATATCTGAATCATGTGATCAAAATGTTAAAATAAATCAAAAACACTTTTATCTCATTTTCCACTGACGGAAAGAGAACCTGAACAGGGCTGAGACTCAACAACAAGCGAGTCAGGACGTGTGCGTCACTTTTAAGTGTCCTCTGGAAACACTTCTGTTGTGTTGTGCAGCTGCAGAGCCGTGAGCTCTCAGGGCCACCGTACAAAATGGTTTAAAACAAACTAGGGGAGGTTAAACACCATGAAAAACATGCTGATCAGTGTGTTGAAATCATTTATCAATCTGACGATAACGGATAAATTGCTGCAGATCTGTGTCCGTTTCAGATCCGGCAATCAAGAGTCCTCCACAGCAGATACTCGAGACTTCTCTTTCTGCAGGATGCTTACGTACGACATCAGTCTGCACAGAGCGGGAAGTTTAAATCTGGATTATGCAGGTTTTATTGGACTGGTTATATTTATCCATATCTGCTTTGGGTCTGTGTTTTCAGGGTCTGTTCTGGATCTCGTTTCGGGGGTAAGTTTTTCCTACCTGTGCAGATGAGGCCGTCGTGTTTGTCGCACTCGCGGTCGTCGCACTCACAGTACTCGCCGGAGACCCACCACTCCTGTGGGGAGCAGATGCATTGTCCACAGTGACAGGAACCTGCAACACACACACACATGAACACACACTGAAACACACACACATAATTGTTAAATAACAGTTCCTCACCTGTGCTAACTACGAGTCTGACTCTGTTTTATTTTCACACCGTCCTCTTTGTGATTGTGCTTCTTTGTGTTATTATACAGGATGTGCAGAGCCGGGCACACAGGATATGAGATGATTCTGAGGGAAACAGCTTCTAATTTACTCGTTCTACCAGGAAACCGATCCACCCACACTTACAGCTCCCACTCCTGCCTGTTTGCTGGCAGCAGGATGAGAACATGTGAAGGAATCATTTCTGATTTCTGCACACACCAGTTAGAGAAACTCAGTGTGCGTGTGTGTGTGTGAGGAGGAGGGAAGTGATACAGCTGTGAGAGAGGTGAGGCGATGGGGAGGAGCTGAGATTGTTCTGCTGTCTGAAAGTATCCGAGCGTGGAGAATGAACACGCTCATCTTCATTTCCTCGGCCCGCTCGGCTCTGCAGGGACAGACCTGCTGCAGCAGATCTGTAGATTTAACGTCACGAAACAGAAGAAACCCCATCCTGAGGAGTCATTTGGTGTCTAATGATTCATCTAATGTGGCGATGATGTAAAGAGGATCATTATAAACATACACAACACAACGAACAGAGAGTCAAATAAGGCTGCAGCTCCTGACGCTGTTTGTTAGCAGGTGAACGAATCGATCCAAAGAGGAAAAGGACAATCTGGACTGTTCTCAGGTCAAAGTCTCAAAGCCAGCATCTGTGATGGTATGGGGGTGTGTTAGTGCCCATGGCATGGCTAACTTGACCATCTGTGAAGGCTCCATTAATGCTGAAAGGTACATACAGGTTTTGGAGCAACATATGCTGCCATCCAAGCCACGTCTTTTTCAGGGACGTCCCTGCTTATTTCAGCAAGACGATGACAAGACACATTCTGCACCTGTTACAACAGCGTGGCTTCGTAGTGGAAGAGTGCAGGAACTAGCCTGGCCTGCCTGCAGTCCAGACCTGTCTCCCATTGAAAATGTATGGAGCATTATGAAGCGCAAACTACATCAACAGAGACCCCGAACTGTTGATCAACTGAAGCTGTTCATCAATCAAGAATGGTAAAGAATTCCACCTCCAAAGCTTCAACAATTAGTGTCCTCAGTTCACAAACACTTACTGAGTGTTGTTAAAAGGAAAGGTGATGGAACACAGTGGAAACATGAGCCTGAACCAGCTTTACAGGAACAAAAAACATAAAGTTTATCAGTTTGAAGAATAAATATCTTGTCTTTGTATTCAGTTGAATTCAGGTTAAACAGGATCTAAAAATCATTGTATTCTGTTTTTATTTACGTTTTACACAACGTCCAAACTTCATTGGATTTGGGGTTGTAATAAACTCCAGACAGCTTTTACTTTTTACTATTAATTTTTGTTAAAACACAAAAATAAAAAAAGAGTGCAGCTTCACTTTCTGACCTCTAGAGACCCTGCTTCATGTGATCACTCTAAAAGTTATTCTTTAATGATGGATTTCTTGTTCTCGTATGGAAACCTTTCCTCAGCGGCCTTAAAAAGTGGCGTCTCACCTTTCCCGCTGCACACAACTCCATCGGACGTCTCGCAGAGCTCCTTGCTCTGGTCGTCGCTCATGTCACATGACCTGGAGAACTGGCACAGCTTCCCGAACCAGCCCTCCTGGCAGATGCAGCGTCCACAGGAGCAGAAACCGTGACCTGTGGGTGGAGGGAAGAGGGGCTTTTATTTAAGAGGAGAAAGGATGTGGAGAGAAAACACACACACACACACACACACACACACACACACACTGAGAACAGGGATGATAAATAAATAAAGCATCCACAGGCGGATTGAAAGTCAGGAGAAACGCCACTTTAGAGGAAAGGGGGAGCAATAAAGCAGATGAGCAGAGGAAGTTGACAGAGCAGACACTGAACCTTGACAGTAATAGGCAGAACGAGCCGGCAGAGCCACAGCAAGACGACAGAGACGCAGCAGGCTTATTGTATTTCCCCCGGGGACATGAAAGGAACTGTCATCGCTGGTCGTGTCCTGTCCTTAATAAATCTGCAGCGCTTCAGAGAGGAGGAGATGAAAAACATCCAAAAACAACATGCACACACAAACACTCAGGGAGGGGAGCAGGGACGCTTAATTGGTTAGAGAGGAGAGTCTGGTGCAGGACAGCAGCTCTGTGGCTGTAACACACACACACTAACACACACTAACACACACAAACACACTTCGAGCCCCTTCATCTCTTAAAGGACCCTCGAATCTCACTCCCAGCGTCCTCGCTTTAACACAAATCATCATGTGGAGGCTGTTACACCCTTGATCGTTTCCTTTATGTTCACATGTGCTAACAGACGTCAGGTTGAAGAGGAGGTAACGAGCAGAGTGTTTTCCCATCATGCTCGCATCAAGTGAATCCATACTGTGCTGCTGTTTGAAGCACGGCTGTATCGATCCACTCAAACCACTTCTGATATTTCAGACCAGTTTTCACGCCTCTTTAGGTCTAACAGTCACAGATGTGATCATGAATAAACGATTGAAGTTACTTTATTGATTCGCTCAGTAGATTTAAAGATAACCAAGGATCCATCTCTGGTTCTATGGAAGCCCTACATGGACACACATCTTCTCCATTTTTCAGTTGAGTATGAGTAGTTTACAAATCGTCGCCTCGCTTAAAACAGCCGCCATCTTTTTGTTTCGTCCTCTAGATCTCCAGATATTTACTTGGTTATCACCAGAAAACATGCTTTGCTATGGTGTGGAAATTCGATCAATGAATCCGTTATCGCAGGAAAAGCAGCTGTTATTCCAGGATGATGAGATAAATGAGTCAAGATCTGGAAAACACAACCGAAATAACTCGATATCATGGGATAACCAGCGCTGTTATCTCCAGAAGCGAGATAAATCAGTCGACGTCTGGAGAAAAGGAGCAGAAACGTAACACATGAGATGTCCACTGCAGGCTTCTGTAACCTGAAGTATCCGCTCAGAGGTAGAGAGTTTGGATTGTAGTGGATAGAGGAAGTGTGTGCTGTGGTTGTGACAGCTTCCAAATCAACGTTAGCGAGCTCCTGTCTCAGGTTACAGTGGAGTGGCAGCCACGGCGTCCACGCATGGCTGCTTCAATCAGCTCGCCTGTGAGAGCGGTTAATTGCTTTGGAGGAAAAGCAACCTCGCTCTCATTCGATTAGTCTGCACCTGTCTCTCACAGAGCACGCCATTGTGCTGCTGGAGAGGCTCTGTGATGGGGGGGGGGGGGGGTGCTGCTGGTGAATCTGGTGAATCTGGTAAACCAGTGAAGACACTTCACATCTTCATGTGAAGTGTGTGCTGAGAGGTGAAGAGTTCACTGACAGAGAGGACGGAGAGCAGTGAGTCATCGAGGAGGGAAAACAGGGTCGGAGGATTTAAGCTTCAGATGATGCTGCTCTGCTGCAGATATTCAAATCCAGTCTTACATTTTATTTTTTATATAGAAGTCTATATAAAGGAAGGAGGAAAATATTTGATTGTTTTTTCAAAAAATTTAAAAGGTGATGAACGATGGGCAGATTTAGAACTTAATTCTGTTGTGTAATGTAGATATTTTGACTTTCACACTTTTAGTTCAGACAAAAAAAAAAAAACATTTTAAAGTCTCTGTGAGGACTCTCTGTCTGAAGTGGATCACAGCGACACCTTCTGGCTGGAATCCTGCGCACACTGTGATGATGTCATGACTCTTAACGAGGCGTGTGTTTGTTTTGGAGATGAATGGAGATCAGATCTTCTTTTCAACACTACTTTTCTTTGTTCAAGACAACTTTTTATCAGATACAATGTGAGGAGGTAAGGTATTTATCAACAGTTTGACAACAAGCAAACTTTGTCAGTTTGTTCGATAGTTTAGTAGACGGATATATTTAGCACTACTGGCAGCCCGGTGCTCTGAGACGTATCTGTAGGCTAACATGTAACTCTAGTGAATCCTTATGTCCAGCTCATCAACCAATCAGAGCTAATGTAACCTCACTCTTCATTTTATTGACAGACTCTCAAGTTTGATCAGTTTAGTTTGTGTTTTAGCCTTTAGCTCGTGGTTTAGCTTTGAGCCCAAATTTAGCCCATGTTTTAGTCTTTAGCTTGTGTTTTAGCCTTTAGCTGGTGTTTTAGCCTTTAGCTCTTGCTTTAGCTTTTGGCTCGCGGTTTAGCCTCTAGGCTGCATTTAGCCTGTGTTTTAGGCTTTAGCTTGTGTTTTAGCCTTTAGCTCGTGGTTTAGCCTTTAGCCCGCATTTAGCCTGTGTTTTAGCCTTTAGCTCATGTTTAAGCCCTTAGCTCGTAGTTTAGCCCTTAGCTTGTGTTTTAGCCTTTAGCCTGTGCTCTATCTCTCTCCTGTTTATCTTTCTTCTTCTCTTCTGTCCTTTTTCTGTCTGTCAGTTCAGCTCCAGTCTCCACCATCTCTACTAAATTAATCACAGAAATCGTTTTCAGCAGAGAAAAACACAGATCTCTCTTCTCATTACTAAAATGCATCAGCCAGTGTGGTGTTGTCATGGAGACTGCAATGTGTTGTTAAACAGTCCGGTCCTGTTTGACCCGATCAGGAAGCCAAGAAATATAATCTATCATTAACCTATATTGGTGCTGATAGACTCATTTTAAGTTGTGGATTAGGATCAGGCAGATCTCTAGAAGAAAGACTTTTTCAAGACCAAGTCCTCATGGCCCCTTTAAAGGCTTGAGTGGACCACTGAAAATGGAAAAATGCAAGAGGCTGCAGTTCCTCAAGCAGCCACTTGAGGCAGACTTTTAGAAACAAAATGTCCAGAAAGTTTCTTCCATCCCCGTCTCTATAAAGCAAAGTTTAATCCGAACTTTTCACTCTGAACACACAGACGTGCTGTCAGGGTGTTAATTAAGTCTGAGCGTGTTTTCGAGTGGGCGCTCTCATAAAAAGCCGTCTCTGGACATCCAGGCACACAATGAGCCCCAACAATCCATTCACATAAATACTGCATCCTCATTTACAGGAGAAACTTACCCTCAGATGCTGCGATGCACCTCAGACACAGAGTGACGATCTAAGGATGGTGCAAACATGTGCATACCCGCACAGAGACAGAGCTCATCTTAATGTAAGAATAAACACAAATAGTTTGAGCCGGAAATGTCTCAAAGTGGATCAAACACCAGATCGATGGGTAACTTTCTGGTTTGGAACACCTCTGTTTGTTGCTTTTAAGGATGTTTGGGAAACGCCAACTCCTCAGAGAGTCATTTCTCATTTTTATCCCATTTTCAGCTTAAAAAAATGTGTCACATTTCAGAACTAAACATGAGCCCAGAATGAGACACAGTGCACCGTGTCATAAATACTCAAATCAAACAAATGAAGCCCTCAACACAACAGAAAGAGCTAACAGGCTCTGAAACAGAACTGAGGCCTTTTTGCAACAATGAGAGTTATATTCGTCTAATTTTCCGTCTCTCCTCCTCAACCCGACATCATCATCATCAGCAGCAGCTGCAAACTGAAATATCAATTTCAATCCAGCCTCTAATGCCTCAGTGAGATCCATCCTTTACTCTGCTTGTGCCTAAATGGCTCAAATTAAGGGCACGAACTTCCCAAGACCTCAAACAGACGCTTCAAAGGCTCAGAGCGATTTCTCTCCGATTCAGCTGAAGGGTTTGGAGGGCTGAGCCCGAGGATATCAAAGAGAGCAGATAGCATCACACTGTATTGATCTCCAGATTCAGCGTCTGCTCCCGGCAGCATCTCAAAATGTGTGTGTGAGTGTGTGTGTGTGCACAGGAGCTGGGAAACATGTAGATTCCTGAGCAGTAATGAGGCGAAAGAGATAAGACGAGCAGCTTTTTATTCCTGAATGGAAGAGGGAGGAGTCATGGGAGTGTTTCCTCCAGTGCTGAGTTTTGATCTGCTTTATTCACTGAAATCACTGCCTCAGGATCATATGTTTCAGTTATTATTTTCTTCACAGCCACAAAGACCTGAGACAGCACCGTGGTGCTTTCATGTTAGCAACCAGTGCCCTCTCTTTCTTCTACTACAACTCCTATTCCAATCAAGTTTGGACGTTGTGTGAAACGTAAACAAAAACAGAAAACAATGATTTGTAAACCCTGTTTAACCTAAATTCAACTGAATACACCACAAAGACAAAATATTTATTCTTCAAGCTGACAAACTTTATTGTTTTTTGTAAACATTCACTCATTTTGAATTTGATGGCTGCTACATGTTCCTAAAAAGCTGGTTCAGGCTCATGTTTCCACTGTGTTCCATCACCTTTCTTTTTAACAACACTCAGTAAGTGTTTGTGAACTGAGGACACTAATTGTTGAAGCTTTGGAGGTGGAATTCTTTACCATTCTTGATTGATGAACAACTTCAGTTGATCAACAGTCCGGGGTCTCTGTTGATGTATTTTGTGCTTCATAATGCTCCTTACACTTTCAATGGGACACAGGTCTGGACTGCAGGCAGGTCAGTCTAGTACCTGCACTCTTTTACTACAAAGCCACGCTGTTGTAACAGGTGCAGAATGTGTCTTGTCATTGTCTTGCTGAAATAAGCAGGGACGTCACTGAAAAAGACGTGGCTTGGATGGCAGCATATGTTGCTCCAAAACCTGTATGTACCTTTCAGCATTAATGGAGCCTTCACAGATGGTCCAGTTAGCCATGCCATGGGCACTAACACACCCCCATACCATCACAGATGCTGGCTTTGAGACTTTGACCTGAGAACAATCCAGATTGTCCTTTTCCTCTTTGGCCTGGAGGACACCACGTCCATGATTTCCAAAAACAGTTTGAAATGTGGACTCGTCAGACCACAGCAGACTTTTCCACGTTGCGTCAGTCCATCTCAGATGAGCTCGGGTCCAGAGAAGCCGGCGGTGTTTCTGGGTGTTGTTGATATATGTCTTTGTCTTTGCATGGTAGAGTTTGAACTGTCACTTGTAGATGTAGTGATGAACTGTGTTAACTGACAATGGTTTTCTGAAGTCTTCCTGAGCCCACGTGGTAATATCCTTTACACAATGATGTTGGTTTTTAATGCAGTGCTGCCTGAGGGGTCAAAGGTCACGGGCATTCAGTGTTGGTTTTCAGCCTTGCTGCTTACGTGCAGAGATTTCTCCAGATTCTCTGAATCTTTTGATGATATTATGGACTGTAGATGATCAAATCCATCAATTCTTTGCAACTGTTGGACTATTTGCTCACGCAGTTGTTCACAAAGTGGTGAACCTCGCCCCATCCTTGCTTGTGAACGACTGAGCCTTTCAGGGATGCTCCTTTTATACCCAATCATGACACTCACCTGTTTCCAATGAACCTGTTCACCTGTGGAATGTTCCAAACAGGTGTTTTTGGAGCATTCCTCAACTTTCCCAGTCTTTAGTTGACCCTGTCCAGCTTTTTAGGAACGTGTTGCAGATACCTGGTCTTTGTAGTGTGTTCAGTTGAATGTAGGTTAAACAGGATTTGAAAATCATTGTTTTCTGTTTTTATTTACTTCACTGGATTTGGGGGGTTGTAAATCTGCTCCCTTTATGAGCTCTCTGGTCCTTCTTATGAACATCACACGGCCTATAAAGTGAATTTTTATTTATGAGAAATAAAATGTATTGGAATAAATTCCAAACACAGGAAAGGTTTCAGTTACTACAGGAAGATTACTTCAGCGAAAGTCTGTCGAATTAATCTTTTCTGTCATACTTTAAACATTAAAAAGAAAAAGTATTAAAATCTAAAGACAGAATTATGAATTGAATGTCTGATTTTAACCAAATTTTCACAGTGAAATCAAAAGTGTTGATAAATCTTTGTTGAGAAAGCTGTCTGAGCAGGAGATCCCACCTCAGGTGTGTGTTCTGAAACGACCGGCTTATTTGACGATGGTCTCATTTATTTGTGCCGATCATTCAGAGGCTTCAGTATTAATTTCCTTCTGCTTCATTACACATTAAAAAGTCCTCACAGGAGCTTTAAACCACTGACTGAAAAACAAATGTGTGCACAGAGTGTACAGGTGTGTGTCTGTGTGCAGTCTCACCTCCACACACTTCTCCACTGATGTCCTCACACTGACGGTCGTCACACTCACAGTTTTTGCCGGACACCCGACTGTCCCCTGGTGGGTGGCAGGTACACTGTCCACAGCGACACTGACCTGCACAAACACACGCAAACACACACACAGATGATTTAAACACGTATGAGCAGATTTACAGAGGTCTCTTCTTTCTCCTGACGTGTTTCAGGTAATATTCACTCTTTCATTTGGCCAGTCATCCCTCATCCACACATACAGTAGATTTAAAGTAGTCTGCCTGACGACACTCCCTCCAGCCACACACACACACACACACACACACACACACACACATACAGAGGGGGAAATCTTTATGTAAATCACTCACTCCAATAGGCCACGCACACACTTCGAGATGCTGTGATCCCACTTCAATCAGCGCGCTGCCAGTGGAGGAGGCTGCAGGGGAACTCAGAGCGAACACACGGGCTAATAGTGGAACTCATTAGAAAGACATCATCTATTCTGAACTATCATTGGAGGTGTGCAGCTCATCTGCTCATTGATCATTTCAGCAGGATGCTCAGAGTTATGTCAGGTAGGAGTGGAGACGAGGCTGCGTTCACATTACTGTAGGATTAGACGTCCTTTTGAAGAGTCACTTATTGTTGGCGCAGAGAATCAAAAACCGAAGGCCACGCTGATGAAAAATGTAGAAAATCTTTAGAAGAGATAAGTCTCCAAAAATTCAGTCTGAAAATATTCAGTGTCATCATCTGGGTAACCAAGGAGAAGCAACTGATCCCCGTCTGAAGTCATACAACGTACAGCCAATCAGGTTATGCTCCACTGGTCATGGAGACGACAACTTCCTCTTCATCTTCTTCATCTTCTTCCTCTTTTAGGAAAAGCACTCATGTTAATAACAATATCCCTAATTTACTGTGAGTGGTGTACAATCATAAAGCAAGACAATAACATACAAGCATCTCAGAAACATATTTTTGTTTTTGTGCACATTTTTTGAGGAAAATATGAGCAAAACCAAAAAGGATCAAGATACTGTTCTGGTCCAACAGCTGATCCTGGCAGCATGTCAAGAGAGGCATTTAGGGGACTTTCACACCAGCGCCGTTTGGTCCAAACCAAAGTGATCGGAGTGAAACCTCCCCTGGACCTTGGTCTGAACCAACCAGTCGGACCTTGGTCCGACCAAAAGCGGTGGTCCTGGTCTGGACCAAACGGGACCACAGTCTGGTACATGCCCAGTGTGAAAGCATTATTTTGAAAGGTTCAGACCTTCGTACCAATCACAGGATTACACACTTTCTCCTTCTTTCCTGTCGACGACGATAAAGTTGTCGTTTAATTATAAACCTCATAAGACGACCTCGGATCAGCATTATGTACAAATCTTCAAGTCGTCGCTGTTGGAGGTATAAAAACATCAATAATATGATGGCGATTTCATTCATTGTTGACAAAATTAAATTCCTGCTCAACATGTTGACGTCAGATGGACGCCAGACAAATGACCAATCAATGTAAACTACAGAGACACGTAAAGTACGCAGTTGATGACGGGATCACGTTAGTCCATTTGCAGTAATGACAGAATGAAACCATACAAAAACACAGACTTTGGTCTGGACTTTCAGGTATGAAAACACCCTTAGTCTTTACTTTAGTCCAACAGGAGGACGTAGCGTCCGTCTTTGTGTGCAACTCATTTCTAATGCACTGAACACAGTTAAAGATAAACAGCACGAAACAGAAGCTTAATCATAAAATGTGTTTTTTTTGTACGTGCAGTTGTTATAAAATGTTCCGTCGATGCTGCAGATGGTCTGCAGACAGGTGAGCTGCGCTCTGTGACAGCACAAAGGGAATCTCTCAGCTCAGTGAAGACAGATGGTTCAAACACAGCAAACGAAGAGCCTCTCACGCTCTCTCTCAGGGTGTCTCCTTTATGCAAAAATCATCCCTTACACTGAGTCTTCCCCTCTTTGCTGCCCTGTAGGGGAAATCTAGTGCCATTAAGCATCATTAAAACATGTCTGTAGGGTGTGTGTGTGTGTGTGTGTGTGTGTGTGTGTGTGTGTGTGTGTGTTCTCCTGATGACACACAGAGCAGCAATAGAAACATGCATCGTACGTAAATTTACAAACAGCCTCACCTCATGTGCCGCCATCAGACTTAATGACCACACACACGTATTCACACACCTCTCCTCAGGCTACACACACACACAGCATACCACCATCTGCTCCAGGGACTCGGTTACCCTAGCAACTGGTGATGTCACCACACCGTGCCTTATTGATTATCTCCGTGGTCGTGGAGCAGTCTTCAGCGGCGTGCTGGTCTGTGTTGGTGTGTGTTGGCGTTTGATTCGTCACCGTCTGAGGTGAAACGACACCTTAATGACAGATTAGCATCTGCACACTGAGTCAGGGTGGATCTATGGCCATGAAGCTGGGGACATATGTGTGTAAAAGCAGGTCAGGTGAAGGTGAACTCAGTGTTATTTTAAATCATGATGTTTTTTTCTTGTTGTGATCAGAGCACGTTCACTTTTCGAGTGCAGCCTGAAGAGGAAAGGAGCTGGAGGGCTAAGAATACCCCGTTTGATGGATGAATACTAAATCAGCTCGGGGTTGGGTTGAATAATGGTCAATCAAGTGAGCTCCCATCATTTCCTTTAAAAGCAGCAGAAGCTTTCTTAAAGGGCCGGTGTCCAAGACAATCTTCTCTCGAGGGAATCCTGCTTTTCTTCCCCAAGCGATGCAATTTCACTTTGTGCAACCAAACGGCACAGGAAGGGCATCTTCAAAACACAACCACGAGAAAGCTGCAAAATACTTCCACCTTTTCAAGCAAGACCGACAGTTTGATGTATTTGTACAAATCAAACACATCAAGACGGACGGCGCGGCGCTTTCTGAACCTGCTGGGAATGCATGACCGCTTCTAAACCAAATGAGAGCCAAATTTTTTACTTCACATGATGGCAAATCTGGATAATCACACCCACAGATGTGACACTTCTCTCTGCACAAATCTGTGAATCTGGCAAAGCAAAGAAAAAGTATCTTGCAGTGCACCTGTTATCCTTCTGCAACCTCACTGACTCAGTTAAAATAATTAGCGGTAGCGTTAAAGCTCAGTTTATCGCTGCACAGCGCGATGAAAGCTGGATCTTAAAGAACAGAAACTGTCAAAGGGATTCTAGCTGTTCAGAAACCACCCCGTTATCTCCAAAACTCTCGTCTGCTGTTTGTCTTTGTTAAAATCACCAGTCGAGGAAAATTTGCTCAGCTCCAAAGTGCAGCGTCATCAGGGTTATCCCTGCAGGGCTTTGGAGCGTGCATCTTTATTTTAACAGAAAGCCTGTGGGTGTACGGACCGTGGAAAACATCCGAGTTCACCTGACGGTCAGTGACAAATAAATGTTGCATTGTAGATGCATTGTGGGAACTGCAGGATCCAGTGCTGTTAGAGATCTGACACAACCAAACCTAAAACCACAGTCCTCTTCTTCTCAAGTGTATTTTTAAAAAAAAAAAAAAGGTTTGAAAATCTGCACAGAATGCATATGCACATCCTGTATGTCACTTCTATTCACACCTTAAAGCCCATGACTGCAGAGAAGACGGATACTGCTGTATAATAATGCCGGAAAGGTGTGTAGGAGTCATTAAATATTAACAGTCGCACACATGGTTATCATCTGAAGCAGCCCAGGCTTTAGAAAGCAGACAGGAATCCTGAGAATCAGCAGAAAGATGTAGAAAGCAGGTGTTTCCTTGAGGAAATACCTCAGTACAAAGAATGCGCTCTCCACCAGCACCTCTCAGGAAGACCAGCTCCAAGACGCTGTTTCAGATTTCAAGGCTTTTCCGCTCAAGCTGCCATCTGTACCAGCCGCATTCATCCATGCCTGAGTGATTTTCTTTGTCTGTCTCCTTCAGTTTCTCTCTCTCTCTCTCTCTCTCTCTCTCTCTCTCTCTCTCTCTCTCTCTCTCTCTCTCTCTCTCTCTCTCTCTCCACCTGAGAACTGACCAAACTTGGGCGACAACTCATTTTTCGGTCTTCAGTCTAGTTAGATGTTTTCTGCAGTTCTTGGTCCTTTTTTAAATATTAAAATCTTCATCACAATCTGTTCCTTGAGGTCCACATAAAGGAAACAATTCCTCCTCCTCCTCCTCCGCTGTGAGCTGCATCCTAAACGTACTGAAGCTGCTTGTGATTCACCTGGATACCTGAAAATAGAACGCGCTGCAACAACCCTCAGGACGTATTCATAGATCCTTTAATTGTTCCGTTTCATGGAAATAACAAGTTAAATTCTGTTGCAGCATTTGGAGACAACATAAAGGTATTGGTGTTAGAGATAAAGCTAATTAACTTTCCCAGCCTGAGCTCGTCTCTGTGTTTTTATTGTGTGAGGAGGGCCTCGGTGTGTACACATCCCAGTTATTCTATAATTGCTTAGAGAACATCATGACGTATAGATGAGAGAAGCGGAGGCTTCATGCAGGGACCCTTTAATAAACAGACTGCTTCCAGTACATTAGTGTCTGAACTCGGGGTTTAAATTCTCTGTCCTGAAGGGTTCGTGTGATGATTTATGATTTATGTTGGTCTCACTGTTTTAACACTGTGTATTGGTTATTTGGAACACGTCCTGCATGCTGCATCACATCACTTTATATCATTAAATTACATTTACACTGACATGTATCACGTCCCCCCCTGTGCTAATGTATCATCGGCCTGTTTTCAACGCTGAGCATAAATGGACCTTTAGCCTTAAAAAAGGAATGGATGAATGACTTAACTGTATCCCATCCATCCATCCATCCATCCATCCATCCATCCACCCATCCTTCCATCCATCCATCCATCCATCCATCCATCCATCCATCCATCCATCCATCCATCCATCCATCCATCCATCCACGCATCCATCCACCCATGCATCCATCCTTCCATCCTTCCATCCATTTATACTTCCATCCATCCATCCATCCATCCATCCATCCATCCATCCATCCATCCATCCATCCATCCATCCATCCTTCCATCCATCCATCCATCCATCCACCCATCCTTCCATCCATCCATCCATCCATCCATCCTTCCATCCATCCATCCATCCATCCATCCTTCCATCCATCCATCCACCCATCGATCCATCCATCCATCCATCCATCCATCCATCCATCCATCCATCCATCCATCCATCCTTCCATCCATCCATCCTTCCATCCATCCATCCTTCCATCCATCCATCCTTCCATCCATCCATCCATCCATCCATCCATTTATACTTCCATCCATCCATCCATCCACCCATCCATCCATTTATACTTCCATCCATCCATCCTTCCATCCATCCATCCATCCATCCATCCATCCATCCACCCATCCATCCATCCATCCATCCATCCTTCCATCCATCCATCCATCCATCCACCCATCCTTCCATCCATCCATCCATCCATTCATCCATCCATCCATCCTTGTTTATATAGATGCCAGTGATATGAATCATCCATCCATCTTCTACTACTTATCCAGGTCCGGGTCACAGGGGCAGTAATGTCATCAGTAAAGACCGGTGGCCCCTGTCCCCAGCCACTTCCGCCAGCTCCTCTTGAAGGGGTACAGAGGTGTTCCCAGGTCAGCTAAAACCCCTCCATCGTGTCCCTGATCTACCCCGGGGTCTCCTCCCAGCTAGGCTCATCTGGCTCCTCTGGATGTGGAGGAGCAGCGGCTCTACTCTGAGCCTCTCCTGGATGCCTGAGCTCTGAACCCTCTAAGGCTGAGCCCAGACACCCTGCAGAGAAAGATCATTTCAGCTGCTTGTATTCCTGATCTTGTTCTTTCGGTCTCTACCCACAGCTGGTGACCATAGGTGAGGGTTAGAACGTAGACTGGCTGCTGTCCAGTAACATTGTTTTATGATTATTTCACTTGTTAATGTCAGAGTCTGGATGACGGCAGCCTGTCTCCGTCCTTCAGCTTCCTCTCTGCATAAGCAGCGTTCTCTTTGATGGATGTTAAGGATGTTTTTTGTCTACTAACATAACTCTCACAACGCTACAGTGCGCACATCCTCTCCTTTCATTTGGAACAAAGCAGCGACTTAAAGGCTGCGGGTTCCCCTGAGACTTCCCCCCACAGTCAAATGAAACAGGAAATCAATGCCTCCACATTAACCCTTTATAAATCAGCTGATCTCTAAGGCCGAGCAGGTTGTGCTTCTCCAATTTCCCACCACAGATTATATTATTAAGCTGAATCACTGTCAGAGTGGGGCCGGCTTTACTGTACCTTCTGCTCTTGTCTTCTAATCCTGAAGAGCCGGACACCAAACAAAGGCTGAACAGGCTGATAGATTAGAGCTGCTGCATCGGTGCAGAGCAAAGGTACCAGAGTAACCTCAGAGGGATTGTGTGATGTATAAACTACCAGATGATTTATCTTATTAATAAATGGCAGCAGCCGACTGTAGAACAATGTTAACGTGAGCATTGTCTATTGTTGTCTGGAGAAGAAACGGTGATCCTTGCTTGACTTCAGAGTCATATCTTCGTTTTCTTGGCAGTACTCTTCAGTTGGATGACCCCTCTCTGTATGCAGGTGCGACATCTGGTTGGACAAAGTCATATATATCATGTCCTTGGTGCCACCTTTGCATAATTAATCCTTTAGCCCATATGCTCATATGAACAATGACTCTGTGGATGGGTTTTATTTTTGGCTAGAGCTATCCACGGCTCTCCTTCCTCGTGAAACTTTGACTTTTGATGTCCTGTTCAGCCTGTGTACAGTGTGTGCCGATTGAGATATGAGCTTCTGCAGCCAGCCCCAAGTGGACACACGAGGAACTGCAGTTTTAATGCTTCATATTTGAGGCTGGAGGCAGATGATAACTTCTGTTGCAGTTTGAAGCCACAAATGATTGACTGATGAATGCAGGAGGAATGCATTGTTCTCTTCCTCTAAGCACGCACTTTACAAAACTCATTTTGTTGAAGAAAAACACAAACACAGCCCGGAGCTATTGGATTTCTAGCTTTGAAATTTACAGTGCTGTTTCCATAACGTATGTATCGCCCACTTTCCTCTCACTGTCATCAATCAGCGGGCTCCAGATTAATGCCTGAGACACAACAATGGAAGCACAGCCCAGGCTTTTTGTTTTTTGGCAGTATCGGTTTCCACTGTTGCCTGAGTATCTAAATCCATTATTAGAATCACACCTAACATTTAGAGGTGCCAAGAAAACAAGCTTCCCGTGTCCAGAAGGGCCACTAATGAAGCATTCAGTGCACTGTAATAAATCTCGACCCATCGACCTGCTGCTTGTTCAATTGAGAGCGCCATCCCAGCCGCGGCTCACATCGCTGCAGGTGAACAGAGCAGCTTAATCTCAGGTGGGCAAATAAACTTTACAAGTACACGATTGAATAAGAACAAGAGAACCCCCCCTCCACATTTACATATATATATTCACGTGAATGAATGAAGCAATAAAAAATCTGCACGGCTGTTTTTTGTTCAGGACTTGTTAAAAGATTCTTTCTGCTTTGATTGCCGGGCACCCTGGCGTCTTTACAGCCCTCTTAAGGATGGATTAAGAGATGTGAGAGGCTGGAAATGGCCTATTTTACACCAAGAGGTGAGGACAGAGTGCTGGCCTGCCTCAGTAACCATGGCAACAAGGCAGGGATGGGAAGAGCAGGTACCTCGTCCGAAGCAGGGCAAATTGGACGTTCCGCGACACTTCTTCAGACTGCTCTCCAGAGACAGCCGGCAAGACAGAGGATGCTCGCACTTCTTCCCGGCCCATCCGTCCTTGCAATCACACCTGCCACAATTACACTGGCCCTGACCTGTAGAGAGGGGGAGAGAGGGAGAGTTAGGGGGGAGGAAGGGTGAGACAAAGCGGAGAGTTTGGAGGAGGAAGATTCAATGCCAGTGCGTGGAGAGGAGGGTAAACAGCTTCTGGAGGAGTGGGCACACACAGCGCGGTGGAGTGATAAGGTAACTGTTTGGTTGGAAAAATAAACAGAGGTTAGGGAACGTTATGAGCGAGGACGCTACGGAGGATACGGAAAGATGCAGAAAGAGTAAAACGTGGGTTTAGTCTCTCAAAGCGTGAGCTGCAGTGGAAAGTGTGTGCCAAAGAGCTGCTAACTTTTCTGCAGGAATGCGTCCAGAGCATGAATTAATAGCTTTACCAATGCTACGCAACGGTAGCATCCATCATATTTTGGTTATTAATTCTTTAGAGGAAACATGAAAAGGTCACCAACACTCCTCTCCTGGTTTAAGTTATATGAGAAGTTTACTTTTAATGCTGCAAAGCTGCAACAGAGAAGCAGATGTGGAGCAACCATAGTAGTGAAGCTAGCTGTTTAGCTTAGAAAAGCCAGTTCTCTTGTGCTTCTTGAAGCTGCTGCTGGAAATGATGTGAAACAGGGTTTGTGATTAAATGAGCAAGCCGACCTGAGCAGAAGTCGTCGGTGTATCGGTCGTAGGTCGCATGGCAGTTCCTCTCGTCACACTCGCACGTGTCTCCATGAATGTCTCCCCAGTCTCCAGAAGGATCCACATCATGGCAGGTACACTCTCCACACACACAGGTCCCTAACAGTGACAGGAAACACAGCCACAGATGTCAAACGATCCGGAGACGGAGCTCATTTTCTGTGGACTAATAAGAGGAAAGCAGCGTGAGCGAGGTTTGGAGGATCGATTTTATAACTCTAACAGAGGCAGCTGTCGTACTCCTCTCCAACTTTACTTCCTTATCCATCCGTCCGTCTGTCCTTTTCTCATTTGTTTTACATCTTAGACGGGGTATCAGCTGAGCGGCAGCCAGTGGAAATCCCATTTTCTCTTATCAGCAGTGACAGAGCACAGGGGAACCCCGGGGGAGCCGGGCCAGCTGGCAGGCCTGTGGGCCGAGGCTGCTGCGTGTCTGGCTCCTGGCCCTCAGTTTCACTCATCACCTCATCACCCTGAAGCCCAGGATTATAGAGCCGTGCACTTTTATGTGTCACTGACGGCACAGCACGGCTTTACCAGAGCACATTTTAGCAACTGAATCAGATACTGTTTCCAAAAAAACAAAACAGACAAATTCTCCAAAATCATTTCCTGCATGTTCATCTTCTGTTCCTGACCCAAACCTGCGTGATTTTCATACTCAAACAGAAAATATGATCTCCATTCTAACTCTATCTGCTCAAAAAAATCATGAATAAAAGCACATGACATCATATTTCTCCGATTGTACTGACAGCACGTTGCTTCGTTTATTATTAGCTCGACTGAAAAGAACAGGAGAGCCCAACAAACAAGAGGGTTGACAGAATGATCTGGAGGGAATTGTCAATCAAATCATTCCCTCATTCATGTCAGAGCAGGAGAGAGAGGTGACTGTTGAGCAGAGTAAAGGA
Source organism: Labroides dimidiatus (assembly GCA_030710495.1). NCBI lineage: Eukaryota > Metazoa > Chordata > Actinopteri > Labriformes > Labridae > Labroides > Labroides dimidiatus. The sequence continues at coordinate 24,719,035 of CM061160.1, read as the reverse complement.
GGCACAGGGGAATATCTCTTATATTGTAAATATCTGCATCTACACAGGAAGATCAAATCAACCTCTCTCTTTGTGATCCGCTCCCTCCCATCCGTTCCACTCGTTAATAATCACCAGGAAACACCTAAACGAAGCTGTACAGGAGGGTTAACTCCACACACCCAGCAGAAAGAGGCGGGAACTGAGAGTTGTTGACGTTGACAGAGGTTTGAACGCGTTGAACCATTTTAGAAAGCCCTTATTTCAGCCTCTGTTTTAGCTGCTGTCTCTTTAAAGCTCCCCAATCCGACAACCCTCTACCCTCTGATTGGCCAGTGCTCTGGAGGCTTCTCAGGGGGCAGACCTTAGTGTTTGAGGCCCAGGCCCATGAGACAAAAAGTCTCTAAAGTTGTAATCCTGTTCTCTGTGTCTCACTCTGCTGACTCTGATGAGTCCGCGCTGCGTGTAAACAGACTCTTCATTGTCACGTAAGCGGGCCATGCGTGTGTCTAAAGTCTGGTTCATGTTGTGTGACTGTGGGCCTTACTGGCCAGGGGAGGAGCGGTGCTGCAGGGGGGTAATCGGGCTTGAGTATGGCACGGTTTGGATTTGGTGGCTGTGCTAGTTTCGGCTGGTCTGGTGAAGATCAGCTGACAGATTCAGGGATTTCTACGACATGTGAATACGTCGAGGTTTAAAAAATCTGCCTTAAAGCTGATGACAAAAACAGAACCAGAAACCGCTCCCTTTCTTTCATTGATGTCCCATCTTCTTTGTTCTTTTCTCTGCTTCCTCGCGGGACCTGCTGGCCTTTGTTAACCTTTCTACAGTGAACGGAGTACAATGAGATCTGAACACTGGAGCTGGATGGGCATGCTGTGTCAGCTGTGCTCTTAACTATAAATCCTGGAGCTGGATGAAGCTCGATGGAGCCGAACGTTTAACCAGCACTCAGCTGGTCCAGAGTAATTAATATCAGAGAGCTTTACTGAAATCTCTCAGGATCACTTGAGCTGGGTTAGATTCTCTCTAACCGCTTATCTGAAGAGCTCAAATGACTTTCAGATGAATTTTTATGAGGATTTCTGAAATCAGAGTATTTTCCATTTATCTTCATCTTTTTACACATTTGCAGTTTTCAAGGTGACCGGAGGACCAACTGAAGACTCTCACTCATGTCTACCTGGACATTTCTCTTCTTCCAGGTCATGTCTGTTCATGTTTTTATTGACGTACAGGAAATGATCCCATTTATAATCTGTGTTTTTGTCCCCTGGTTCAAACTGTGTTCAAACTCTTATTTGTTGCGGAGTAATACCCTGTATTTAAAAAGCTACCTTCTTCCTCAGCTAAAGTCACCCTCTGTGTTTCTTGTTAAAAGCAAAGTTAAAAGCAGAGTTGATTCATTGGTTGAGGCTGCAGTTGGTCAGTGTTGTGTGCTGGTTGAGAAACAGGTAGACACACCTCTGTTGCTGCAGATTTTGCCATCTGGAGATGTGCATCTCCGCTTGCTTTCCCACGGGCTGATGTCACACTGGAATTCACATTTGTCTCCATGCCAACCAGCAGCACAGTAACAGTTTCCACAGTAACACTGGCCGTGGCCTGGAAGCAGATCAGAGGAAACGACAGTCAGTCTGACGGTCACATGAACAAGGTGAAGACGAACTTGAGAGCTCAGCTGCATAAATGTACAGGATTCAGGATGTTAAACAGTTTATATTTTGATAATTTCTGATAAAAAAAGGTTTACACTGTCTCGGAACAGAAAAGTGAGCTTTTTCTAATATGATACGACTCGTTAAGTTTTGCAAATAAAAACTGAAATAATTGTCACTGCTACTTTATTGCTTTAACGGTCAGAATTTGTCTTTTATACCTCTCTTTAAATAGTGTTAGACTTAACTTCCAACAGCCTAGGACCTAAAAAGACACAAGGCTGATGGGTCATCTCAGGGCCTCGTCCTGATGGCAACAAGTGGAGAAACATTTGTGTGAACTTGACCCAACGACAACAAACAGAAACTGTTCTAGAAAGCTGTTTATTTCTCTCCTCTGAGCCAAATGTAAAGATCAGTGTCTGTTTCAACTTTGTCACCTCCCAGAGGAACGTATGAAAGCACGGCGAACCAGCCTCTGTCAGCCTGTGTTCAGCAGCTCTTTGAAATGATAATTAACCCATTGGTAACCATAGGATCAGGTGAAAGGAGGGCAGGTGTTTTGGGGGCATACCTCCACACACCTCTCCAGTGTCCTCGTCCAGGCACTCGCTGTCGTCACACTCGCAGTAACGTCCAGTCACCAGACCTCTGTTGTCCTCGTTGTTGCACAGACAGCTCCCACACTGACAGGTTCCTGTTAACGGTTTGAATCTTTAAGACAGAAACTCAGATCGTTGCCTGTGTTTGATTATAGATAAGAGCATGGATGTGTGTTTAGATGTGTGCACCCAGCTGGTCTGCAGACGTGCATTACAAAGACAGTCTGAGCATCCTGTGGCACAGATCTAGACTTTGTTAGCCGTGTGTGTTTGTGTGTGTGTGCACTCTTTAAATGATGTACTATAGGGACAGAACAGAAGGCTAGACAATGACCTGCTGTGCATAAATTTGCATTTCGATGCTTTTAAACAGGCAGCACATTGAACTACACATGCTCATAAGGACACACACAGACACTTTACCCTTCATTAAGCTGCAGGCTACACAGGCCAGCGGTGAGGTTAAGCTCATGTGGGTGAAGGGCTCAGTGTGTGGAAAACGACCTCAGCCATCACCCCACAGCGTGCGTCCACAGTGTGCCAGTGTGCAAATCAGCTTCCACAGACAGAAACACACTAACCTGAGGATCCAGCGAGCTCCATGAGGAAGTCACGCTGTACAATTTTCTTTCTGTGGTTTGCATGATGCAAGTTTTTGAATGTGTTCCGTCTTGTTATATGGTGTGTAAGAGTGTGTGTGTGTGTGTGTGTGTTTTGTGTCAGTCGGCTACCTCTGTTGGAGCACACCACCCCCTGAGGGTTTCTGCAGAGCTCTTTGCTCTTCTTGTTGGGAAGGTTACACTCCTCCTGGAACTGGCAGGCATCTCCGGACCAGCCGTCGTCGCACTCGCACATCCCACAGTCACAGTAGCCGCGGTCTGAGGGGAAACAAAACACGCCACATGCTGTTCACTGTGCTTCCAGTCGCTGTGTCAACATGCAGAAATGGAAAGAGCAGAGAACCGGGAGCATCTCAGACATGTTTAACGCATGTGAGCTATCATTTACTTATAGAATGTACATCTGGTGTGTGTCTTTTGAAAACTGGAAGATGAATTAACAACCCTCCTTCACATCAATCACTCTGTGAGATTGTAACCTCAGTGCTCAGTGCTCAGAGGACGTTCCTGAACTGCTTGACATCCACATTCCTCCTCATCCCGACAGCTGCAGCCAACAATATGAAAACTGGAGGAATCGTATGATGCAAATGAAAGCTGCTGACAGGTTATTATAAATGTTGGTCCCACTGCATTTTGCAGCCAGAGACCTTGCGTGTCACTCTCAATCATCCTCCTGATGCGTTCATCATGTAAATGCGGTGTTCCTTTTTCAAGGGCCATCCATCAGTCATTAAGTACAGACGAGTCCCCCGTCCCTCCTCATTATCACAACGTCTCAGAGACGACGTCTGGGGTCAGGTTCAAGGAAAAGAAGGAAATGGAAAATCGTATTTGAGACACAGAGACAGTAACAGTCAGAGGATTATTCTTAACCGTGGTAACACCTTTTCACGCTTCACAGAAAACAAGATGATGAAAAGACGACACAAGACCTCTCTGCTGTCAATCAGGGTCCTGCTCACCTCGTTAGAATCACAACTTCTATAACCACCTGCTCATTATATATCATCTTATAATAATGCCAGAAGTACATCAGATCCGTGTCCGTTTTATGACCACTTCGTTGCGCTGGAGTCACAGACCAGGGAGTTCCCTTGATCCTCTCCTGGTTCATGTTGGGCTGCAAAACCTCAAACCTGTTGACTCCTGGTCTGGCTCCCCTCATTATGTTGGTTTGCTTTTGAAGCCAAGATTATAGACCGTTTCAAAAATAGATGTCATTGCCAAAAAATCTGCTCCCCCTGGTGGCTGGCTGCAGTATAGGTCAAAAACTCTCTATTCATTGCAGATGGGCTGTGGTCAAGAAATTAATACACCTCGTAGAAATGTTTCTCTCATCCGTATGCTGTGGTGATATTTAGATATTATTGGGCTGCATTGTGTTCAATTCCTCTTTTCTTTCTGAAAAGTTTCTTTTTCATTAGTTATTGGCGTTATAAACAGGGTTTTATATCTCGTTTTACGATGATTGAAAGATGCTATTTTTGTGTAGATTTTTCAGGAATAGTAAAATACGTCAGGAAGGAGAATTAAGAAGAGATGAGACCATCGACCACCTGGCTCCACTCGGATTCCCTACAGCGTAGACTCTGGCTGCACAACGGCGGCGCCTCTGACAGCGGATATTTTGGCTTCAAAACCATACAAAGGCAAAAGGTGGAGCCATGCTGATCATTCTAGGTAGAGTCAATGATCAAGATAAATACCATCTGGTTTGGACATGGTTTGTTTTATTTTGAAAGTCAGTGAGCGTTTTTATGTTGTTTCCGTGCACCACTTCCTGTCCTGCTCGATCTGCTTTGTGTAAAATGACGTGTGATGTCGCTCTGTCATCTGCAAGGCTGCGTATCTGATCCAGAGGACTTCAATCTGCTGGAGCGGAGCTGGTGTGAGTTGACTCTTTGACTTCAACAGAATCCTAACTGATCCAGTGCCGTGATGGAGCAGAACCGAACCAGAGGTGCATTTGGTGTATTTTGACCGTAAGACTTCAGATGCTGAAAATGTGACACTGATCATTTCTGATCATTGATTCTTAACGACAGCAGTAGAAAAAGGTAAATCGACCCCAGCTGATGCCCGTTCATTGACTTTTTTTCAGTGCTCTGTTTGTGTTTGAGTTGTCCCGCACAGTGAGCACAGACTCCAGAGATCATCTGATTATGAATGTTAATATTTCTTTTTAGATTCAACCTTCAGGTTCAGGAAGAACCAGAACAGAGCTGTCAAAACCGAGCTGCATTTAAGTCTGTTCAGCTTAATTCACCCACCCACCAAACCCCATTAATCTCCACTTAGCAAACCCTCTGACACACAAACAGCTCCTTTTTGTCTGCTGGGGAGAGTTTATGTGTGGGAAGGTTCCTGTCTATTGACGGTTTATCTCCCCCAGTGTTTCCTGAGCAGTAATTCAGCGGCTTGAGGGTGTCAGGGTCCTTCCTACACACTGCCGCACACACGCGCCGGGCCAATCAGTGTCCAGCCATGCACAGATCCGTTCACCAGAGGAAGGGGGGGGGGGGGGGGGGGGGGGGTTGCATCTCTGTCACAATCAGTGGCAGGAGGAATAACAAGTGGTGTGGCGTTACCGTGATGAGGAGGGTGACTCATGCAGCTAATTCCAGGTTTGGAGCAGACTGGGGATCACAGAGGGGCCAGAAACCGCAGTTCATCAAGTGTCCACATGAGGATGGGGTCAAAATAGAGTCGACATGAGTCCAAGGTTCTTCGTCTACAGCAGAATCAAATATATTTACAGAGTAATATAGAAAAACAGGAAACCATTTTCCAAATGACATTTTGAAATGAGTTTTAGGGGGAATTTATGGACTTTTGTGGCCAGCCTCAAGTGGACACTCAAGGAACTGCAGTTTTTGGTATTTCTGCATCGACTTCATTATATAAACAGTTTGAATACAGATGTAAATGAGGAAATGAGTTGTTGAGGACCATAATAACTCTGGCTGATGAGTGACTATATAAACCAAAAGTAATTTATTTCCATAAGAAGAAAACATTTAATCACAAACATCTAAAGGACTCTCGAGTCCACTCGAAGATTTCTGTTCCGTCTGAATCACAAACAGCATTAAGATGCAGTCGTACGTTACATAACACAAATCTAAGACTCCCTCTCTCTCTGTGCTCCTTTATTACTTCCACTTGATTTGTTTTCTCCAAATGTCATTTCCCTCTCTTACTTTGTTCGGATCACGTTCTCCATAACATGATTCTCATTTCAGAGAGCAATTATGCCTCCATGCTTCCCGCTCCCCGTGGGTTATGGAGCGTGAAACGGCTGCACGTCAGCTCGTGTTCTGAGGAGATGATGTAGGCGACACCTGTCTCAGGTAATAACTCGTCCTCTCTGTCTTCCTCTTTTGTGTAACTCTCCATCAGGACGTTCAGATGTCCACTTCGGTGGCTTCATCATGCTTTCATAATGATTCTCAAAATGGATCCAGAGGTGTTGGGAGACGGTTTATATAGATGCGAGTGATGTGAATCATCCATCCATCCTCTACTGCTTATCTGGGTCCGGGTCGCAGGGGCAGCTCCTCTTGAAGAGGTACCGAGGTGTTCCCAGGAGATACAATCTCTTAATTGTATCCTGGGTCTACCCCAGGGTCTCCTCCCAGCTGGGCATGCCCGAAACACCTCCCGAGTGAGGCGTCCAGAAGGCATCCTCATCAACTTCCTCTTCACCACAATGGACCGGTCTTGTTCCTGTAAGTTTTGTCCTTGTGAATTATCTTGTAGCTAACAGGACGGCTTGCAGAAACACTTGTTTTACCTCCATAAAGTCCGGGCTGTAATGGGTCCCAATCAAACTGCTGTTACCAGTGGACTTGGACGGTCTTGAGTGACTTTTTCTCCTTGCAGCCCACGCTGGAATCATTAGGTGACTCAGCACTCAGGCACACTGCCCAGCAAAGCTCAGAGTATCAAAGTAAGAGCACATCAAAATATGTACTGGGAGTAAAAAACACAGAGATGAACAATTTAATCGGCTGAAACGTCTTAAGGACTGTGTTCAAATTTCCATTTCGTTTCTCTGTTTTGGAAATTCACAGACTTTATGCCTTAAACCTGTTAGTCAGCTTTGACTGATGGTTACAGTTTATATATTCTGACTGTAATGTGTCCATGTTGGAACTCTCAGCTTACGTAACGCTGAGTTTGATTTGAAACGTCTCTGGACAAACTGACTTCCTCTGTTCTGCTGACATGAAACCCCCTTGGGTGGGATCTTCTTTGGCTCTGGCAGGGGGGGGCACAGAGCCTGAGGGGCTGAGCCAGGAAAAGAACAGAGACTCCAAAAAAGAGAAGAAACTCGCCTGAAAGAGAGAGAGAGAGAGAGAGGACGGGGAAGAAAGAAGGCTGAAATTTGTTTTTACAGATCCCAAAAGAAGCATCCATCAGGGGGAGAGGTTTTTACTCACTGCTCCTTTGAGATAGGGTGAGAAGGACACGCGTATGATAGAAACTGCCAAAATCAGTAAGTTACAGATGGTTTTGGATCACAGAAATGCTTTTCCTCCTGCTTCAGTCCACATCAGTGGCTCGGGGGATTGTAGAAGTAGAAACCGAAGGACGACCGCTGACTGGTGTTGATCATAAATGTTCTATTACAGTTAGAGATGTTTCAAAGGCTCTTTTTACTTTCTGATGTGTGGTTTTTCTCTGTGACCAACGCTGGGTTTCAATCCAGCACCACTGCACCTTAAAACTCCTTAAAAATGTAAATGTAATCTGACTTCCAACACTGTTGAACAACCTATGAACACCAGAGCTGCCTGCTACAGCACTGAGGTGGACGGAGATTTTATTTTGAAGAGGGCAAAACCAACAGGTTACAGTTTTGCTCTCATTTAAAGCTCATAAACATGAGTGAAGAGTCCTTGAAGTGAGAGTACGGGTACTACCCAGAAAATTAGAATATCCTGAAAAGCTTGTTGTATTTCTGCAATTCGACTTAAAATGTGAATTTAACATATTATATAAACAAATAATATGCAAATCAACAGTTTTAATTTCTTTGGATTTTGCTGATCAGGTTTTGCAGCTTATGTGAGGCCTCCAAAACTAAACTCTTGCACCTGTATTTAGTACTTGGTTGGGGCCCCTTTTGCCTGAATAACTGCCTTTATCCCACGTGGCATGGATGCTTCCAGTTTGTGGCGTATCTCAGGGGTTACGGAAGACCAGCATGCTTCAGTTGCGGCCTTTAGCTCTTCTTTATTGTTTGGTCTCTTCCTGCACAGTTTTCTCTTGACAATGCCCCTCAGATTTTCAGTGGGGTTCAGGTGTGTTTTTCCCACCTTGTGGAGAGACTCAATGATAGTTTTCTGCACAACTGTCAGATCAGCAGTCTTCCCCATGTCTGAACTCTTCTGAGCCAACCCAAGACAGACTTTTTAAAGGCTCTTTTGCAGGTGTTTAGGATTACTTGCCTGACTAGAATTTGACTCTTTGAACCTACAAAACTGAAGTTTTTTCACAGTATTCTAATTTTCTGAGCTTGTGGGTTTGTGGTTTTAATAAGCTGAAAATCTTAATCAGCAAAGTTACAACAAGGAACTGCTTGAGATATGTCAATTTGCGTGTAATGCCTCAATAAAATTTGTTGGTTTCGGGTAGTACCTGTACTGAGAAACAAGCAGCAGGTCTGTTATCAGCTCTGTAACCTGTGGTGACATCAGAGGTTTAGGAGGTTTTATTCAGGAGTTTCTGAAGCGATGTTTTAAAGCTGGAGGATGTCAGATATCCCTTTTCCACCAAAAGAACCAGGTGTTCATTTAGTGCTAATGCTAAGTTAGTTCTAATCATGTTTTTCCTAAAAAACGGTTTAGTTTGCTCAAAACTATTTCAAAAACGATTTGAAATTGCAGTCTCTTCTTTGGGCTGCTGCCTCTGCGTTCCAGCTTGAACCCTGCTGCAGCCGTCTCCTGTCCAACATCCCCTGTATCTCTTCAGTCGACCACAGTGCCAGGAAGCACTGAAGTCTCCTCCGACCCCGCCCCCTGGCTCCTGACGTAGTTGGTGCTTTGCTCTGGCCTGGAACTAGCACTAGCATCAGCTCTGTCAAGAAGGGGTAAGAGTCTACAGGTTTGCAGACGGTGGCTAACATTAGCAGAGCTAGCACCCCCAGACTTCTGTCCTACTTGCAGGTTAACATCCACATGCCTTGGTTATGCATCGCTCCAGCCTCAATACAACTAACATTGTAGTGTCTTGTTATACATTTAGTCATACTGGATGCAGCAGTTTGGATCGTCTTGGAGGCTTTTCAGGTATTGGCACCCGAATTTTTACAGAGTCATGAAGCCTGAACAGAGATTATAACCATTCGAGGGCTTCAGTCTTGATATAATAGCCTTATACTGCTCAGTATTGTAGCTGTAATTGCTAATAAGTGATGTAATTACACGAGTGTTTTCATTGAGACTGTTCTATCCTGCAGAGCCCTGGGCCACCCTCTGTGATGCTGACAATGGAAAAGAAGCATAAATGGCAGCCTGTCTGAGCACACACCAGAGAAAAACACTTTCAGCTGAGAGAGAGAGACGGCACGAGAGAGAGGAGGAGAGGGAGGATCTTCACGTGGCTCATCATTGAATGGAAAAAAGAGGCTGTGAAAGGGAGAGAGTGGAAACACTGCCACGTTAGCCCTCATCTACGTCAACAGAAGAGTGCGGACAGAAAAAAACACGCACCACACACTGAATCTGAATATTCTGTTAAATAACCCAAAACAGAAACAATCAATCTGAACTCGCTTCTGAATCTAATCTCCAAACTGAGGGACTGAGGAGGAGACAGCAGAGAAAGGGTTAAATACAAACAGCAGAGGGAAATGACAGAACTGTTGTTTCTCTGCACAGCTGGAGGCCAGATGTCGACCAAGGTCAGTACCTGCTTTGCTAAAATGTCGGATGCATTAAAGAAGAGACAAACACATTGGAAAAATCATCACCTGTGCCATGAAATCAATGGATGAGATGTGACTTTGACTGGATGCTACCTCAAACAGACGAGCACGCCTGTGTGCTTCACCAAACCGCCTGAGAGTTAATGAAACACAACACACAGCTTCTGCTCTGAATCACATGACAAAGAGACTGATTCTCTCTCTTCTGTTCACTGAAACAGAGCAGGGACATTTCACTGCATAAACTACTAACATATGCTCCTGCACAATGCTCACGTCCCAGCATGCATCCTGCAGAAACACCTCAGGCAGAAGATTTCTATAGGTTTACATAGGCACACAGAATTATATTTAGAGCTTCCACTTCAGCTGGTTTGCACAACTCGGAGAGGAAAGAGGAGAATCTGAAAGAAAAGAACAGGAAGTTGTTATGAACCATGTTTGTCTGCGGTACATTGTGGGTCCTGAGTGAATTCAGAGCCCTACAGAGTTTAATCTGACGAAATCAAACCCTCTGAATTTTGGACGCCTTCAGACCTCAATTAAAAAACGAGACGTGCTTCCTGATCCAGCCTGACTTGTTGCTCTGCCTCCACAGACCTGAATTACCCCGTGTTTGCTTGATGAATGCCATCCAAGCCAAAAGACTGCCTCGATGCCATGAAAGCTAATGTTTTTGGAAAGGAAAAACACACAGTTTATCCCCAAGGAGAAAAAAAATCTATCGGATCTTATCGGTGGGCAGCTGTGAGCGGCAGTGATAAGGAAGCCACGGGGAGAGAAACTGGCTGCTGAGCTCAGACGGCAGAGCATGCATGCTGCAAGGACCATTGAGTGTCCAGGGGGGGTAAATGTGTGTTTTAGGGGATGTATTTTTCTCTCTATGCTTTGAATATATTGCCGAGCTTTCTGCACACAGGCATGACTGTGTGAGTATGTGCATGCTGCTGAGCGGGTGCACAAGACTGGCTCTGAGGAGCAGCTTGATCCTGCATGTACATATATATGTGCATATACGTGTATGTGTGTGTGAGTGGGTGTGAAAACCCATCCTTCTTCTGATATATCTGGGATCCATTTGCGGTGTGTACCAGTGACTGAAACCCTATTATCAGGCTGAAGCAGAGCCTTCTCGCTCCAGACTGCTGAACCATAATGAGGTCTTCACAGCAGCCAACTTGTCTACCCAAATAAATCACTCCACCCCTCACATGCACGAACACACACACGCACGCACACACACATCTCCATTAGACCTGTTCCGGATGCACACATATCTCCATTAAACGCTGACACTCAGAGCCCGGTGGCTGCGGGGGACGAGGAGCACAAAGATGGAGGATCTTTTTCCTTACATCAACTTACAGGATGTCTCTCTCATCTTTTGTGTATGATTACACAATCACATGAACCGATTCCTGAACTTAACATCATCTAATTAGGGTTGCAAATGGGAGGAAAATTTTCGTCAAATTTCTGGAAAATTTGCTGAAAATTTTATCTCAGGAAGATTGGAAAGTTTCAGGGTTTTGTTGCCATGAACTTCAATTAATTTAACAAAAAAATACTCAGGAAATTTTGTCTCTATTTTTTTCCTTGTTATCAACTTGATTTAAAAATAGGGATGCAGGATACTAGATTTATTGTCAATATCTGATATGCCGATATTTTACAACTCATTTCCCTGATTACCGATACTGATAACAATATTTTTTTACCATACAAATATTTGCAGAGATCATCAACTCTCTTCTGTACTGGAAGTAGTTTGTTAACAGTCAACTCAATCTGCACTGTGCAAATAAAATCACAAATTAGTTCAGGGCACCAAGATCAATATTTTACTGGTTTATCATATCAGCTGATATCTGCTTGTCGGCTGATATCTGATATTTCATTTGGGCCGATACCGATGTTGTGCTGATAATTTTGTGCATCCCTATTTAAAAATATTGCAATACACCTGTTTGCATGCATGTTTGCTTACACCAAAAAAATGTTTAATATTTATACATGTATACGAGCAGGCAAATAAATTTCCGAAAATTTCCAACTTTGAAAATTCCCAGAATTTGGCAGCACTACATGTCGTGCAGTGCAATTCATAATTTTCCGTCAGTTAGTTATTCACATCCTTATATCTACGGGTAGCAGCTGGTTCAAGCCTCAAAATGACAAGACAGAAATGATCATTCTTGTTTTATAATAAGGGTCTTTTATGGCAAGCCGTTTTAACATTTAAAAGCTGAGTTCGACTATCCGAAATTCAAATTTTGACTAGGCGAAATGTGAGTTACAGATACCCATAATTCAATTTTGCCTAGGCGAAATTACCTCACATTTGCCATTCATGTGTATTGGATGACTCATTGTGGATATCCAAAACATCATTTCGGATATCCAAAATGTGAATTACAGATATCTACAAATTAAATTTCGCCTAGGCGAAATTTAATTTAAGATATCCGTAAATACATTTTTAAATATCTTAAATTGAGGCGAATTAAAGATATCTGTAATTTGAATTCCGCCTAGGCGAAACTGAATTACAGATATCTTGAATTCGAATAACAGATGTCCAAAATTCATTTGAAGATATCTGTAATTCACATTTTGGATATCCGAAATGAGTCATCCAATACACATGAATGGCAAATGTGACGTAATTTCGCCTAGGCAAAATTGAATTCAAGATATCTGTAATTCAAATTTCGCCTAGGCAAAATTGAAAAACAGATATCTGAAATTCGAATTTTGGATAGTCGAGCTCAGCTTTTAAATGTTAAAACGGCTTGCCATAGTCTTTTGTAGATGACATACAGGTGAGTCTGATTCTCTACCAGTTCAAAAGTCATCACAGGAGCTTTAAAGCAAACCATCAGCGTGCCAGGAGTTTGCCCATTTCAAGCAAAACTCTCAGGATTTTAATCCAACATCTGAAATATTTCTGCGACCAAGGTTGAAAAGTTTTAGAAGTAAGAAAAGCGAAACAGTTTTCTTTTTTTCTTTTGATAGAAAAATCTTCCTGCTTGTAAAATGTTAACCTGTGAACTCTGCTTTCATCCCAGGAAATTATTGTGCAGAGTGGAGAGCTTCTCGAGTGTGGATGAACTCTCAAGTGTTCTTTCTGTCTGCTATTAAAGAAATTCACACAACAGGTGGAGTTCAAAGCTGTGCCTCAGACAAAAGCTAACGTACGTGAAGAAACCAGCTGTCTGTAAGCAACAGAACACTTTGAAGTGAAGCCAAAGTGACACAATAAAGCTCATCTCTAATCACAGGTGAAGCTGAAATACTCTCAGTCCTCTCTGAGTCTTTGAAATGTATGTTTCTTTATTTGAAATCAAATCAACTGGCCTTTAAGAGCCTCAAGATAGCTTGGTTTATTGACGACACCCTGAAGCTCTCTTTTCTCCTTAGAACCTGGCTGGAACTAAATCATGACAGGCAGCAACGTTTGTGGCGCCGTGTGTGAGTCATATGAAAGGTTTTTACTGGACAGAAAACTGAAGTTCTACGCACCATTACAAGTTTTTCCGCTAAATGTGGCGCACACCCAGTCGTGGCACTCGCAGCGTGGACCGTAAAACTTCCCCGGATCTCTCGCCTCACAGATGCAGACGCCACACTCACACCTGCCTCGCCCGCTGCAGATTTTGCCATCAGGTGTCCGGCATCGGCGCAGGGACGACTCTGCAGACAGCTTGCACACACCCCCACCCACCTGGCTGGGAAAAAAGAGGAGAGGTCAGTCGTAACGCAGACTTGAAAACCTTTAAAGGGTCAGGGGTCAAACGTGCTGCCACCTGTGTCAGTTTGAAAATACCACATGTGAGTGAAAACAGCAGTCAGATAATTCACAACTGTTCAGGACCAATCGAAGACGACAGTATTTAAGCCTTCCTCTTCAAATACACCCGAAAAGTTGAATATTTTTCATATTAGTCTTGATTAGACTCTAAATAATCCTTTTAGGTTGCTAAAAGTGTGATAGTTTGGGTGAAAGTGTGCAGGGATGTGTCTGAAGCCCAGTGATGGCGGTTGTCATATTGAAAATGCTGATTTAACAGAGGCGAGTGAGTCATTTTAGGTCACATCAGGAGAAAACAAAGAAGCTGCAAACAACAAAAAGGAGAATATTCAAGATTAAGTTCATAATTCAAACAAATAAAACAGCAGAATAGCAGCTCGCTCCTTTCATCGAGCTCTCTCCAGCAGCTGTTTCTGAGCCTCGACTCTCCGCTGTGGGATCTCTCTGTGAGATTTGTTTCATTTGGACGCTGTCTGACATTCTTCTTCTATTCCTGCCCTCCCAGACGGTCCAGATTGGAAACAGTAGACATATTTTAAACAATCAACAGATAAAGTGTTCCTGACACTCCCTTTGTAATAATGTTCAGAATGTGTGTGTGTTCTGTTTGCTATCAGGAGGTCATTCAAGTTTCATTTCCCACAGGCTTCACCCTCTGACAGCCTGTTTGAGCTGGAGCGCGCTTCCTCTCCATGAACAGCATGACATCATAACACTCAGGTGACCCTTTGAGGACAATGGTGGCCCAGTTATGTCCCTTATACACGAACTTCTACAGGTATAATCACTCCAAACAGATAACACAGGTCGACGTTTCGTTTGCTTTTCAAAGATTAAATCAAACTAAGAAGAAAACCACTGAAATTAAACCATCAAAACATGTTAAAACGTAAATAAATTATAAGCGTGTTAATCTGAATAAATCGATCATTTTATAACTTTAATGTCAGACAGAGCTGTGAGAGAGAAAATAAACAATAAAATTCTCCTGTACCTTCTGTCTTTTGGTTTCTTCAAACTTTCATGTCTTTAGTTGAATTTTCCCCACAGAGATTTTCCCTCCACCGGTAACCTTCACGATGTGCGTTCTCTATTTACACGCCGTGCGGAAACTCATTAGCGATAATTGGTTCCGCCGAATAAGGAGCCCGTCGGTCACGTGAGCTGAGCTGTGCCTCTGATTGGGCAATCTTAATATTCGCTAAACTGCCGATACAGTATGTGCCATTAATGAAATTAACAATTCAGAGGGGAGGCATTTTTGTACCAGGCTGTAAACATGTTTATTTATTCTTTTTTTTTTTTTTTTTTTTTTTTTTTTTGGCTTCATGTTTTTGTGACTTCCGGTAAATTCTGAGCCTTAACATGGCAGACACGCAAAGAACTGCAGATTTTAGCACTTCTACATTTTCTCATATTTTCAGACTGCAGGTTGACGCTCGGTTCAAACACTCGGCTCTGAGTTCTTTTTTCTCTACAGTATTTTAGACCATAGTTTCTCAAATTGTGGTCCACGGACTACTAGTGGTCCGCTAGCACCTCCTAGCGGTCCGCTTTTACAGTGAGTAAATTTATTTATTTATTTATTTATTTGGTGGAACATAAAAAAAAGACAAGTTTGCTCAGACTCACAAATGTTTTCTTGAACTCCAGCCCAGAGAAAACGGTCAAGCTAACGTTACTCCATCAACAAGCCTACAGGTAAAATCCTCAGGTATCGTTGGCTGAAAACCGGGACAAAAAAAAAACTAAATAAGGAAGAGAAAACCTCCAACACTGACCAGGAGATGTGCAACAGACACAGTGGAAGCTAACATTAGCACCAGTATTATTAGCCATGATGCCAGTTTATATCACATCAGTTGGCTATCTGGCCTGTTGATCTGGGGCAGTTTAGCTTGGTGGTCTGTGAGGTTTTTTTGGGGGGGGGGTAAGTGGTCCTTGGTCTGAAATGATTTGAGAAACACTGTTTTAGACGGTGTGTGGTTCTGCGTAGAGGAGAATGTAAAGGGGGTTTACAAACACTCTGGCCTGTGAGAGACGCCTGGGGCTCCCAGTCCAGCATGGCTCTAAATCTCTACCAGACTCTTCTCCTCTGTTGCTCCCAAATGGTGGAATGGATTACCCAACTCAATTCGATCCAGAGTCCCTTTTTGTTTTAAAGAGACGTCTGAAGACTCACCTGATCAGGGAACACTTAATCTGACCCTTCTCCTCTTTGTCCTCAGGGGGCGAATAGAATAGAATGAACTTTATTAATCCTGAAGGGAAACTTAGGTATGAATCACACGGTCTCAGACTCAGCTCTTAGAGAATGAAAGGACTGAATGTTGAAAGATATCGCTGTTATTGAATTTTCAGTTGTGGCTACATTATTTAGATGGGCACTTGATGGAAGCACCTGTGGCCAAACAGATGTGAAGCACTTCCTCAGACCTACCAGGTTTTTCCCTCTGGTCTGAATTCTTGCTTGTGTTGTAAGTCTCTTTGGACGAAAGCGTCTGCTAAATGAAGTTGTAGAACAAAGAGTTCCCTCCACAGTGAGTGCTGCTGAGATTTCAAACACACTTACTGTTATAATTATGAGTCCGTGCCTTTAGCTGTATTTACACCTCCCCATCCTGCTCTGACCTCAGCTGCCCTGCATCATGGCTGCTGGGTACTTTCCTTGACTCAGCCTCAGCAGCACAGGCCTTTATCATGACTGAGTGAGATGATACAGAAAATTACAAGGACCTTGTAGTTTGTTGTTTTAAGCTAATTTGAACACTAGAGTTTCCACTCTGACTGCACCAAAGCATCATGAAGCCGATCTGGGCACGTCAGTCTTTTTCAGTCTGGCTCTCATGTTCCAGAGAGACATTTGAATTACATTATGCAGCCTGAATGTTCCCTGCTTGGGTAAAATATCTGTCAGTTCCCCAACGATGAGCTTCCTGCAGAAATCAGGATTTTAGAGCTCATGGAAAAGAGCCCAGAGTTTCTGCTCTATCGAAGAACAACAGGTGTTCTGTCTTTACGTTCAGCTCGGTGCGTTTTTCCATCTGCTCCTTAGGAAACATGACGAACTGCGTCGTATACGTCTGCCCCATGTGTGCTGCAGCTTTGGAGCAGACAGCCTCTGTGAGAATGGAAAGAGCAGATGTTTCTGATGTTGGTGCCACGCTGTAGAGGCCTGGAATGGAATTTAAATCCAACAACAAATCAATAAACAAAACCAGCAACGACAAAGCCCTCAGCGATCTGATCAGAAACAGGCGAGCTTGTCCTAAGACGACATGAGAGAAAATAAGTGGTTAGGAATCCATGTTCCTAATCCAAACAGAACGAGTAAACATCATCAAACCAAACAGGTACTCTTCCTGTTTTATTGTGAAACTACAAACTGGGGACATGTTTGTTTGAAGTGGTAGCGTAAAGTCACATTCATGGAGAACACCTGCACAGGTTACAGTACTTCAGTATCGTGCTGTTGGCTAGCTGAGGTGATGCAGAAATATAAACACTAACATCAACCAAAAACTGAGTGTTAGCTCTAAAGTGGCTGAATGCTAACGTTAGCTGTGCTCAGATCTTTGGCGATGTGCTGCCAAAATTGCATCACAGCCTGCTGCAGTTCCTGTGAACTTTTCCCTGCTTAACTTCAGAGCCAATAATGGAACATATGTACTGTGTCTGTAGCTTTAAGAGCACAGATGGAGCCAAACCTTTAAGACATTGTGGACGTCGTTCTGGATGAGCATTGTATGCACATAGACTGTTTATTGCATCTCACAAAAACACTATTTTTTAAAGTGCAGGGTTGCGGTGATGCGATGTAAACATTGAGTTTGTAGAGGTAAAACAGGTGAAAAACACTCGAATTACCTGGATTATCAGGTTTCAGTGCTTCAGCGTGTGTGGGTTTGCTGCTGCTGCCCAATAAATATTACACACTGTACTGTGTGACACACACAGTATAATCACTGAACAGCCACGCTGCACCTGCTTGAAGTAAACACCTGGTCTGCAGTGAGTTAACTTAAAATCATATGAGAGCATTTACAGTTGTGCTGACTGAGGCGCTCCTTCAAAGAGCCGAGGTAAACAGGATTTAATCTTTACCTCCACCACTTCCAGAGATTTACTTCATGCTGTCTTTACACACTTGATTTCACTGAAACCTTTTCTTTCTGGTCTCAGAGCATTCTAGTTCTACTTGAGATTTTCCAGCAAAGAAAGATAAAAAAAAAAAATCACTATAAGTTCGTGCATAAAGGGTTACAAATTGCTTAAATGCATGATCGTTTTCCTGCACGTTTGTTGATTTCAGAGTTTTGGGTGCAAACTTTGCCAAGTTTTAGAAAATGAAACCCTTAAAATGTCACAAGTGTTAAACCTATAGCTGAATTAAGCTTTCAAAAAGTTTCCCCTCAGCCTATTTGTCCAAGAAAAACAGATAAAATACAAGTTTAACTAGTGCTGTGCAGCGTTTGATGATAGGAAAAGTCGACCTCCTCTCCGTGACTTGGCGAGCAGAATTATTGGCAAGTAAAGCAGCATAAAGAAACTGCATGAAACAGCTGCAGTTGCAAACTACATGTAAAGACACAAACTTTCTCACATCGCACTCTTCAAATGTTGTCTTTGTCAGCAAAACTGTGCACCTCCCTCTTCCTCCGAACTCCCCACACTGCCCCAAAAATAAACAAGAAAAAACAACTCACCTCACCGACTGTAACAAAGTGTCCTCCACGGTAGAGAGCAGAATGAGAAACAACGGCACTAACATGGACTGTACCAAAGCCTCAGTGTGCATGTTTAAATCCCACAGAAACCTGAAGTAAAGTAGCTTGAAGGAATTTCCCAACCTTTCTCTCCTTAAACAGACAGAACAGGAAGAGAGAGTGAGCGGGGGAGAGAAGGAGCAGCAGGCTGGCCCTGAACTGGCTCAATCCCTTCAGAGGCCAACAGTCCTCTCCATACAAGTGCCTTTGATTAGTCCTGACTCCCAGACACAGTGCTGGGCCGGAGCTGCAGCGGGGAAAACTGCCAAAAAGAAAAGTTAAGTCACCAGTTTGAGATGTAATTAGAAGCAGACAGATTTTTTTTTTATATATATAAGTTTTGTTCCCTTCTCTTTTTTCCAGATGATGTCTGTATAGTTACTAAAGTTTTCTTTCTGTCTTTCTATTTCTTAGTGATGCTTCTAATTATAAGTTACAATCAAACTACTCCATGACCTTCTCTCTGGGGAAATTTTAGATGTCACAATAACAGAAGCACAGGTGTGAAGGATAGTGTAATGATGGCTGAAGCCCATGTAGCTGCTGTGAGTTCCGGATGCTGGTGGGAAATATGTCAAAACAGTGAATCGTGAGGTCAAACCGGTGCCAGAGCACATTTTGACACTTATCCAGGAGAGTATGGGAAATTTCAAACTCAGTTGAATGCATAGAAAATAAAATAAGAATCATTGTGCTGCTGAGTTGAGGCTCTGAAGACACTGTTGTTTCAAGTAAAGAATCTCATATCTGTGAGTTAAATACCTCGGCTCTAAAATGTGTCAACATCAAATCATGTCAGAACAAATCAAAACCTTATTTTGTCTTCATGATGAGAAGAGATGGAGCCGTGCTGTCCATATTAACATACAGCCAAATACAAGTTTTTAAAGACGTCTACCTTTCCCCTGTTGGAGCCATGCAGAACCTTTGTGCATGCTGTCTGCACATTTTGTTCTCTGCATGGTGGCATTTGAAGTCTATGATACAAGGCTTGGCAAAAAGCAGTAGGAAGGTGGCAGAAAGTGTGTGTCAAGGACACACAGCAGGCTGAAGTGGAAATTTCAACATGAACCTTTCATCCCACAGGACCTCTGTAGTACACTGAGTCAACCTGACAGCACTGTACCAGCTCAATAATTTATGGAAACTTCAATTAAAGATGGGCATAAAAAGTCCCTGCCCTGCTTCACCCAGTCCGGTTTAACAATAAAACTCCACGATGACAGATTAGTTGGAACATTGTAGTCATTGTTTTTGTAGCCAGATGGAATATCTGTCAATTTCAATATTGTTGATGTTTCAAACATGCAAATGTCACTTGTTGCTTGTGTTAATGTCAGTATTTGGATGATGATTTAATCAAGTTTCTTGGAATAATAATAACATCTCAATACAGGATACCAAACAAGCACATTTTTCTTCCTTCATTTGCAGATTTCTCACTTATTAAAAGCATTCCAGGTGTCATTTTTGTCTTTCAATATCGTGAAATCAGACATTTTTCTGAACTTGCTGGGTGAATGTAGCTCATGTCACGCCTAAAAAGACAACTTTTACTGAAATAAGACATAAAAACTTTCTTCGGTTTCAGTTTTTGCAGATTGTATATATTGTTTTGCAGAAGAGTAGGGGTGAGTGGCCTTTAGGTTTGTCTCTTTTTTATTGTTCCTGTTCAGAAAAGGTATTTATCATTTGTTTTGATTATTTTTTCAATTCAGAAAGTATAAGACAACTTTTATTTATTATTTTGGTGTTTTTGCCAAGCTCACTGAACTGATGCTTTGGTTGATTTAATGTTTGATGTTACGTCCAGGTGTCCTCTAAGCTGGGAGAAAATGTGACTCTAGGTGCTCTCTGTTTGATGTGACGTCAGTAAATTAAACCTCTCAATTAGTCAATATCGATTTATTGATTCTACTTCCTACCAGTGCCAAACAAAGCGATATAAACGGAATATTTCAGGGGAGCCTGTTGTTGTGATGCAGCAGTTTTGAGGACCTTCCACTGTTACCATAGAGATGGCCGCGCGCCCCCGCTGCACGCGCTGGTTCTGTTGATGTGATTGCAGCCCGCGCGCTCCCGCTCCTCTCCTACACGGTCCCATCATCACACCCGGAAAAACAGCTGATGTACCGGACAGGACGAGCCGCGGAGATAAGGGAAACCTGCTCTCTCTCTCTCTCGTAAGTGACTCGGTGTGTTTCTAACCTGCTGTTCTCCTCCTGTGTGTGTCCGTTAACCGTTCACCGTTAACCGTCCAGCTGTTCAGCTGACTGCTGCTGCTGCTGCTAGCTTGTCGGCTCCTCCAGGAAGTGGAGAGATTCTCATCCTCCGTGTAGGCCATGGTGACAAACTGTCGTGTATTTGATGCTGAACCACGCAGAAAGGTTGTCACGTATCATATTAGCGTTATTTAGGACCCAGGCTAGCCCACATGATTGAATACATCCTCTGTTTGGCTTCTTTTTGCTCCATGTAGCGGCTTAGCTCCCAGCCGTTTCCATAGTAACATTGGCTCAGTCATTCATTCAGGTTTTTAATCTCGATATGACCATGCATCTCCTGATTGACATCAGCTCTGTGACAGCCATCTTCAGTCATATGCTGCAACAGATTAATGTTTTTATATTCACCCAGCACACAGAAGCCTGTAAGGCCACAGTGAGGGGCCTGAACACTTTAAATGCTTCTTTTATTTTACGCTTCTGACAAGAAAACCACCAGAAATTAAGATTCTGCATCAGAATAATGCCAACAACAACAACTTGGCACCTTGTTGTTTAGGATTTTGTTTTTCTACATGGTCTGACTAAACTGAAATCTGACCAGCTCTCGAAAAGTAAACATAAAGGCTGTTTTTGATACAGCCTTTTACATACTACTTTTACGTTTAGTATGAAGTGCAATGAAGAAACGGAAATCCAAGCAAGTGTTAATGTCTTATTTTTAGTTTTAAAAAGTCTTAATATGAGCCATATTAAACTGACACGTCCAGAAAAATTATTTTAAGACAAAAAAAGGACACCTGATTTGAAAAAGACCCTCACTACATGTAGAATAAATGATGAGTGAGTTGTCTGCGATGTAGCAGTGTCATGTTAGCTTCATTCTGCTACCCTTTACATCATTTACAGCTAAAAATGTTTTGCTTAGTTTTAGCTGCTGTCTCTTTAAGGCTTCCCTCTCCACAAACCCCCTTCTTTCTGATTGGCCAGCTCATCTGAAGCCTGCCAGAGGCAGAGCTATGAGCAGATCTTAATTTATGAGCCATTTTGGAGATTCTTATGTGACGACCTCATCATTTCAGACAGTCTGGAGTGGATCTTGTGAATACTTTTTAGAACTGGACTGTTTTGACCAGTTTCTGTTTGTTTTTGTTTGCTACCTTCAGTGTGTTTTTTATATCTTATTGAAGTCTGCATGCTGAAGTAAAAATACACTGTAAAACTGTAGGGAAACTCTAGTGGAGTAAATCGATAGCTCATAATTTGTACTGTGTTTGTCACTATTTGCTCCTTTACACTAGACTCAACAATACGAGACATTTTTTTAAAGCTTTGATAAAAGCAGCTTCATACTAAAGGAAACATTGCATCATTGAATCTCACCAATCTGTAGGTCAATGACTTCAGAAATGTGTCCCCCACGTCAAACAAACTTTTTGTTTGTTGTAATTAACACGATACAGAGCAGAGTGCACTCGTGACGATTAAAACTTCAGGAAAGAAAGTGAGCACACTTCAACAAATACTCACAGTTACAATTAATCTGCCCAGCGATCGCATCCAGCCTGTAAGAAACATGTCCTCTCTCCAAATGGGAAAGTAATTGCAGTCTTTGCCACCTATACCTCCCACATAATAGCACTTCGACCCTGTAATTTTATTTTCACTCTTCTTAGCATCTCCGTCTGCATATGTTAAGTGTAGCAATTACACAGAGAAATTGCTTGTAACTACATGGGGTTTAGAGGATGGAGCGTTTCTTTTCTTGGTAAGAGCATAAAAAGGAAACAAGGGGTGAAAATATTGCAATGTTCCATCTGCATTCCAGTTCTTATTGAGACGTTTGAGCATGCAGAGATATTTTTTTTTGTCTTTTCTAAAAGTTATAAAAGATGTGCAGCTTTTTTTTTTTCCCCACATCATTTGTCGAGAGGTCACAAAAAGTTAGTTGTTGAAATCCAGTCAGCTTTGGAAATTCAAGAAGCGAAATGTACATTTTCAAGACAATACTGTGCTGACAGCTTGGTGCTTGGATGAGAAAGTGGAACTTTTTTTTAATCACATGATTTGCAAGCCATCAAAATATAGTTTGATTGTATTTTTTTTACATAACGAGGCCTTGAGGTAAAACAGAAAGAGAGAAATGATTTCTTCTGTGAGTTTTGTTGTGTGTTTTTTTTTCCTTTTTATGCCCTGATGTTGTGAAAATAAAATCTCACTCTGTTTTACTGCTCATATGGCTGCTATCACTCACTGACTGCTGCTGCTGCTGCAGGACCTCCTGGCCTGCAGGACTCTCTCCTTCTTGCACCTCTAGTCTCTCTCTCTCTCTCTCTCTGGTTGGTCCCTCCACCCCTCTGTGACCTGGGGATGAACGCACCAATGAGGAGCCTCACAGTGAGTCCCCCTGATCCACCTCCACCCCCATCCTCCTCTTCCTCCACTACACCTCAGTCACCACTCACTCACCCACTCACAGAGTGCGTCGCATATATGCCTTGATGTCAGACGTGGTGGGCATTCCTGTCTCTATGAGCGTACTGTAGATGTGGGTAGTGTACTGTATACCATATAAACCATGATGTTGACTAACTGTTGTGTGTTATTTACAGGGTATGCCTGATCGCATGTTATGTGCAGTGCTGGAGCAATTTCAGCTTTACTTTTCCCTTTGGTATGTGCGCTTTGTCTCCATTCAGAGTGTCATTTCTTCTTGTGTTCCTTATGTTCAAACAGCCTGTAAAATTTTATTTTTGTGCATACAAACACACACAAACACGAGCGTACACACAGATACCGAAACACACAAAGAAAAATAGTTTGGGTTGATATCGCTCTGACCTTATACTGGGCTAGCTTTACCTGCCACCAATGGGTAGTTGTGCCAAGGTGTAAGTTTATCTTATTATTTTTAATACTCTAGAGTTATTTATTCATTTCAGTGTTAAACACAAGTTAAAAATGGTCACTAAAAGGGATGTTTATTAAAAGCCTGTTGATAGGCGGCACATTGTAAAATGCCTGTAAACCTATTTTTTTAAATCAACATTGGCCCCTTCAAACTCACTACCAAGCTGTTTGTGGATAGTCAACGTAAATATAGTGTATATTTCAACTTACAGTATGTTCATTTAAAGGACTTTCTAAGTGATCTTGAAAAAGTCCCTCTTCTAGATATCTGCCTGATCCTAATCCACAATTTAAAATGAGATTATCAGCACCAATGTAGGTTATTTATAAATCCTATTTCAAAGCTTACCAATCGGGTCAAACAGGACCGGATTAATTTACAGCACGTTGAGGTCTCTATGACAACACCACGCCAGCTGATGAAGTTCAGTAGTGAGAAAAGAAATCTGTTTGTCTCTGCTGAAAACAATTTCTGTGATTTATTTTGTAGTGCTAGAGCACAGGCTAAAGGCTAAAACACAAGTTAAAGGCTAAAACACGGGCTAAAGGCTAAACCACGAGTGAAACTGTTTGTGATGATGTTCATACCAGCCCACATGCAGCAGTTGTTCTGCAGTGATCTGATCAAACTTGAGTCTGTCAATAAAATGAAGAGTGAGGTTACGTTAGCTCTGATTGGTAGATGAGCAGGACATAAGGATTCGCCAATGTTACACGTTAGCCTACAGATACAAGCACCGGACTGCCAGTAGTGCTAAATATAGCTGGCTACTAAACTACAGTACAAATCGACAAAATTTGCTCGCTTTACGGTAAAAAGTCGTTTTGAACAAAGAAAAGTAGTGTTAAAAAAAGATCTGGTCTCCATTCATTTCCAAAACAAACACGAGCCTTGTTAAGAGTCATGTCACAGTGTGCGCATGATTCCAGCTAAAAGGTGTCGCTGTGATTGACTTCAGACAGAGAGTCCTCACAGACTCTTTAAGGACAGAGTGTTTGCTCACTAGCCTTAATGCTGGACAGTAGGTTCGGTAGCTCACTAACTTTTTCAAGTCTTGGCGTCTTGTTCTTTGTGGATTATTAATAGTATGAGAAAAAGGAAGTTTGGGGTGTGGACCCTAACCCTAACCCACTTTTGGTAATTCATGCTATTGGTAGTGGGCAAAGGTGACCTGTCATATGGTTGGTGCTATATTGACCCACATTGGTTGAAGGAGTTTTAGTGTGAAGCTAACAACACATCCATCCTCCTGACACGATGCATCAAGCCTTACAGCTTAATCTCCTGGTTCCTCTGTGCTCTGTACAAAGAAGATCACATGTGATCTTTTGAAACGGTAAGTTTCAGCAGCTGCTCGGATCAGCTGTTCACACTTGTTTTGTGTTCCATGTGTGCTACGTTGTGTATCACAGTGGCCATCAAACGACGTGACACCTGTTTAGATTTAAAGCGCTTAGCTCTGGCAGTTCAAGTCAGGGTAGTTTCTTTCTTCTACTGTCTACACAAGAAAGTACAAAAGCCTGATGATCGAGGTTTTTACGTGCAGAAGCCACCTTTGATACACAGCTTACATCATAGTTAATGGTTAAATTAAAACATTAGTTAGCATGAGCTTTTTAGTTTTTCAATTTTTTTGTTCATGGAAAAAAAAGTTTTGCGTGCTAATATACTTCAGAGCTGCGTTAAGTTAATATTAAAGCTACTGATTTTGATACGAATCCATTTTTTGGAGTGAAAAAGTACGACTGCCCTGCCCAGACTTGGATGCAGCCAGAGTGCTCTCTTGTTGCTCCTCTAGCTTTGGTCACTGTGTGGTCGGCCTCTCTCTCTCTCTCTCCCTCTCTTTCTCTGTCAGATCCACTCTCTGTATAGCACGGCCAGCCCCAGCATGCTGAAGAGGAAACAGAGCTCACGGGTCGAGGCCCAGCCCATGACGGACTTTGGGCCAGATGAGACCCTCGCAGACAGCGCTGACATCTTCTGGATCAACAAACCAGTGAGTGGATGAGTGTGTGTGTGTGTGTGTGTGTGTCAGCGTAGGCTAACCACAGTGAAATCATGCGCTGTCATATCTGTTCCACCTAATCCAGATAATACTTTGTTGATGTTTTTTCAGATATGATTCTAAAAATATGGCAGAACATCAAATCGAGAGCCTCCAAAGAATATATATCATGATCTGTGTTTTTTTTTTTCTTATTTGCAGTGGGTGCACACTCTCCTTCGGGCCTGTGCCATTATCAGTGTCATCTCTGTGTGCATGAACACCCCAAAGACGTTTGAACACTACCCTCCACTGCAGTATGTGACGTTTACACTCGACACGCTGCTCATGTTCCTCTACACCGCTGAGATGATCGCCAAGATGCACATCAGAGGAATCATCAAGGTAAACATGACACAGGAATCAACTCTCAGTCTGTGTCGTTTTGTATAAGATAACTTTAGCTCCTTTCTTTTTCTATTCTGGAAAGTCCAAACCTGACCACGTTTCTTTCTCCAAATAACACATTTAGTTGACCATAAGTTAGAATAGAATGTATTTTGTCCATCTCCAAAGGGAAACTCAGGTGTCTAGCAGATGAAATAATAAAAATCACATAAAACAAACATGAAACAACATCTATCGATGTCCATGTTGCTCTCATCTGTTTCCAGCAGCCTCAGTTGTCTGGTTTCCAACCGCTGGTCTTCATGCAACTTTGGAGAATAACTTCATTTTAACTTACGTGCTGTTTGATTTATGATCATTGAGATTTTAAGGAATGAAATCAACTCTTAACACTTGAAGTCAACACATTTCCAGCCAACGCAGATTTAGCTTAGCTTAGCTAAATGTGTGTGTTTGCTAGTCTCATTAACCAAGACACACAGGAGAAGTTGGGAGTTGAACATCCTGTTAGCTGGGAATTTATTCTGACTAGTAGTCAGCCTGTTTGCCAAATTTTGCGTCTACTTACCTTGATGACTAGAACACATTTAAAGAATGGAAATTCCCAGCCAACAGAGAGTTAGCATGAAATGGAAGACTCTGCTGACCCATCAAACGGTGTTATTTCTAAGGAGGTGGCTGAATTTTCTCTGTTCAGGGGGTTTTAGGTGACCTGGACATAGTCAAACCACGACAAAGTGAGTCCCACTCATACAATCCAAACAACATCAGGGGACAGCGCCCTTGTAAGACCGACATGAACAACACAAATGTCAAGAGTCAAAGAGTGCGATGCCATTAAAGGAAACCGTGTTTTTACCGTCATTTGAGCTAAAGTTTCCAGAGGTATGGCCCTTTAGTTCAGTCGGATTCTCATCACACCCCAAACTCAACCTTACTTGTTTTGAAGATCTGCAAATTCGGATGAATCAACACTATTTATATTCAAGGTAGACAGATAATGTGCTGTAGAACTTTCCAGGAAGAGACAGCTGGCGGATGAAAGGACCATAATTACAGCCATAAAAAGAGTGGACAGCTTAATTGGCAAATCAGGGATAACAAGCAGGGAGGCACCGGAGGACACAGAACAAAAATCAGCTGTACAACACAATAAAACCAAGAACATTTGCCTTTCTTTATGTGTGTTTCCTACTTCTTTAAAGTGGTAATTACCTTTTTTTTTCGCGTAACGTTGGAAACTTCTTGCTCGCGTTGTCAGAATCCAGCATGAATAAACCATGATTCACACAGTTAAAGTTCAAGATTTCAAAATTTGGGGGTGATTTGCATTTTAAAGTGAACGACAGTTTGATATGCTCGACATGCCTCAACCCTCACGGAGCGACACTTTAAAGTTTCATTTTGGAGCCAGTGGATAAAAGTGCGAAACAAAACCATCCACACAGCGTGGTTAAATTGCATCTCTTGCTTCTTGTCAGCATGTAACAAACGTGGTGTTATCGTTAGAGCGTTTCAGAACACACCCTCCCATTTGCAGCTTTTCTTCCTGTGGTAGACTGACCCCCAAAGAGCTTTTTACAGACTCTCCCTGTCTCTGTAAGAGGTAATTAAGTATGCCCATTTCTTCTGGCCCCATGACATTTCAGTTTGTTCACACTTCAGGGCTTTAATCATTTTCGTCTTATCAAGTTGAAAACAGGGCTGTTTGAGTATTATGGTCTGTCTTTCAGAATGTGCAGACGTCTGTTTGTTGTTGTACATTTCTAATCCTCAAACAAAAGCTTTCCATGTCAGGTCGGCTCGCACTTTTAGAGCAGTAAGGACAGGCTGTGTTAAATCCTATAAAACATTGTGCTTTGTTATTGTTGGAGTTCTCTTGCTGCTCTGAGCATATAGATGTTTACACTCTTTATTTGTGTATTTCTGTGTTTGTATGTCTTACTCCTGCTCTCTCTTTTACTAAATAACTTCTCCCAAGGACGTTTTGGTTTGCTTCTGTTGGTTTGGGATGTCAGAGGGATTCATGGAAAGCTTCTTGCTATGTTTTTCTTGAGAGATGTTGGAAATGGGCGAGGATGAAGGATTACATTCCTACTTAATTGTATTAAAATATTTTGAGAATCACTCAAATCAAGCTGTTACCTGAGTAGAAGTCTGCTCTCTCCTAACCTTTGCATCTCAAACCCCAGGGCGATAACTCGTACGTGAAGGATCGCTGGTGTATGTTTGATGGATTCATGGTGTTCTTCATCTGGGTGTCCCTGGTACTGCAGGTAACCTGCAATACTTCCTGTTTATCTGCAACCACACCAACATAACCCTCCCTCAAAGAACATCTGCTCTGATGAAGCACCTCCACTATCCGTTTCTCGTTGTCTCAGGTGTTTGAGATAGCAGGGCTCGTGGATCAGATGTCACCGTGGGGCATGCTGAGAATCCCGCGAGCGCTCATTATGATCCGGGCTTTCAGGATCTACTTCCGCTTTGAGCTCCCTCGCTCACGCATCACCAACATCCTGAAGTAAGAAACCATCTTGTCCCACACGGTCATTACAGTTAATCAAATGACACCAGTCTTAGATCTGTTTCCTCTCTCCTCTGCTCCGCAGGCGATCAGGGGAACAGATCTGGAGCGTCTCCATCTTCCTGCTGTTTTTCCTCCTGCTCTATGGGATTCTGGGTGTTCAGATGTTTGGGACGTTCAACCATCACTGCGTCACCAACGACACACAGAAAGGGTAAAAACAGAACCGTTTCTTGCGTTGCTAGTTTCAGGAAGCTACAAGATACAGATATATAGATCTTATCCCAGTGTATGGCCAACACTGCCAAATATACTGTTTAGGGCCCGAGCCCGCTGATCGCAGGTCTGTTGAAGGTCCGCTTTAAACCTCAGTTTTCTTTCTTCCGCACTCACAAAACTTTGCTCTAAATTCAGTCACGCCGAAAAATGTATGAATCCAGTGCTTTCGTGCTAAAACCTGTGAAGCGCCACCTAGGTGAAAAAAATAACCGCTCCTCGGACCTCTTTTCGACCAAGCTGGTTCCAGGGCTGGTGCAAGAGCCGGTTCACAGTTGGCTCAAGTGCGAACCGGTTAAGAACCGTTTGCATTTCCACAAACGGGTGCCGGCCATGCTGTTTTGCTTTGAAATCCATTGTTTTACTTTTCTTCTTCTTCTGTTTCTCTCTTACCCCAACCTCGTCTTTTTAAAAATGGCTCTCTTTCGTGTTTTGACTCAACTTTGGTTGGTCAGTAATCCCGCCCCCACCCCCTGACGTAAGCCCGTAAAGTGGTTCTTTCTGCTGGCCCAGCAACGAGTTGGTGCTTGCCAAGCAGCCGGTGCTTAGTCTGTGGAAAACCAAAGAACTGGTGCTACATCTGGCTCTAGCTCCGAACCAGCCCTGGAACCAGCTTGGTCGAAAAGGGGTATGACAGCTACAGGCCTAAAAACAATTGTGCATAACCATCATGCCAAGACCTACAAAAAGGTCTCTCACGACCATGTTGGATTCCGAACAGGAAGTTCAGAAATTTGAGTTGAATGTCGGATATTGACTTGTTATCGGGTACGTGTTTGATCGAACATTTCAGCTAAATTTTTGCGTCTACTTGACTTATTAACGAATAAAAGTTATCAAAGGATTTCTCGTAGCTCAGTGGGCGTGGCTAAAAACAACAGCCAAAGTTCACGATTTTTTTCGGCAATATGAAAATCTTAACGCTCTCATGTACGATATCGGATCTGGACCAACACACACATGTTCACTGTCTCCCCACATTAAACTACAGTGCCCCCGACTGTCAACAGGAAGTCATATGTTTGACTCTGTGATTTAAACTCCTCCTGTTTTCCAATATTTTCTTTTCAGTTCTGCTCAGTAATGTCTTTCAGCCCTTCATTAAGCATCACTGGCGGCCCGCTTATCGCTGCTTGCGGCTGTAATTTCTTTCTTTTTAAAATTCTTTGTAATTTAACAGTTAAATTCATTCCAAATTGAAGCACATAGTACAAACAAATCCACACCAAAGAGAATATCAGTAACTGTGAGCTTTTAATAGAAATCATACTTCAGATTCCAGCCAGAGATGGGACCTGATCCAGTGTTTAAAAGAAAAACTGGAGCTTTGGCAGCTTTTTCCTCTTTAAAACAGACATTATACAACAGAATCTGCTTGCATTAATTGTTCAGAAAAATGATAAATATTTAATGTCAGACTTACATAAATCTGGTTCTTGATGCATTTTTCTGTGCTGTTAATCAGCCAGCTGTTTGGGGGATTGGATCAGAGTCCTCCCTCCTGAAACACAGTCCTCACCCTGCACCGTTTCATCGCAGTGTGTGTGTGAGAGCTTTAAAGCTTCTCCCTGATATTTGTCTAATCTTGCAAGTTTACACCGAATTTAGAGTTTCATCACACGGGAAGGAGCTCATTGCTTGTATATCGTTTGCTACACGGTGTTTTGCACGACATGTTAAATCTACAGAGATTCCTCAGCAGAAGGACTCGAGGGATGATCTAAAGGTGTAAAAGTCTTTACACATTTCCACACAAAATGAGTTTAAACTTAAATCCACAGATTAAGTTTGTAAATCAAATCATTCAGTGAAATCTGATGATAGTATGTTGCATCAAACTGTCTCCTCTTTGAGACTAAAGATAAGACTTTAATAGCCGAAGCCCCCGGCTGCAGGGAGAGCTTACACTAATTATAATAATTAAAGTTTCCTACACTGTCGAGCTTTTATATTAAGTTCCCTTCTGCTCATCAGCTGCTCATCCATCTCTCCTTAGTGATTATGTGTCTCAGCTCCCTGGAAACAGAGCATACACTGACCATTAGCAGGAGGAGAGATACAGCAGCGTCTGACGGCTAAAGGATCACGGCAGCTGCTCTTCTCATTTGTTTTGCTCCTTTTCTTTAAATCTCTCATACGAGTACACGCTTCTAACGGGGCATTTTGAAATACGTCACACAGGAACTGATGTGTCTAATCTCATCGGCCATATGCCCTTGGCACAAAGTCAAAGCTGCCATGCTTGACACACACCAGGGATTTGATGGGAATTAGGGAAAAGAAGCGGAGGTGACATTCTGTGGTATGGATATTAGATGAAAGTGGTTTTGGATTTTCGAACAAAGCAGGGTCTCCTCCTCTGGATGTCAGGATTTCTGTGGTTGACCTTGAAAGTCTATGGCATGAATCACACGCGTATAAAGTGTGTGTGTAATATGAGTTAGATTTAGTGGCTCAAAGGGTGAAGCTTTGGTTGCTTATCTGTGCTGAAGTGTCTCCTTTAAGCGATTATTCCTAAAGATATTTAAAGCTCCTGTGGGGGAGCTTTTTTGCTGGTCTGGAAAGAGTCTGAAATGAGTTCCTTTACCTTTCTATGGGCTACTAAAACAGAAAAAAATCATTAGCAAGAAGATTAATTATCATATTGCATAGTTATTTTTAATTATTGTAAATACTGCAAGGGGTAGGGGCTCAAAAAGCGTTTCCTCACAGTTTCTGAGGCATCAATTTACGGTGAGTGATATTTTTGACTGCTGAAAGAAAAAACACAAATTACACATGTAAAGAGCCAAATCAACAAAGAGTTAAACCATACCCCAGTTGTCCACAGGGGGGGGGGGGCGCTAACACTGGTGAAAACTTGAAGTTACTCACAGGAGCTTTAACAGAGCTTTTAACACTGTAAAACATTTTAATCAGTTTGTTTTTGAAGTCGATGAAAGCCTTTTTGTAAAATGTAATAATTAACTTGTTATTTCATGTAGCAAACCCCGTGTTCTGTGAACTATGAGTCAACACGAGGTGGTTGTTAAAATAAAGGTAGGCAGAGCTTGTTAACACAGCCTCACAGCTTCAATTATGCTTCACGAATGATTCTGCTGCGATCAAATTACTAATGCACCGAGAAAAATAAAAAGCGTCATAAATTATTTCTCATCGCAAATATGTTTTGTTTTTCACGTCGGACTCGTCTGAATAATAACGGCACATTATTACCGGACATTTGGTCTTCCATTGGAGGCTTCATTTATCACCCCTTTGTCATCAGGAGACATGATTTCTTTGGTGAGACACAGTGGTGTTATAAAACCCTGCATAATTAGCTTTATCAGGATTCATCACTACGCCTCTGGTTGCCCTTTGTGATGGTGCAATAAATTATCCCCTCTGATCCTGTACCCTTTAATAAACAATTTGGATGAATGTCTGGGCAGCCAATTTATAGGCATTAATTTTCATTAGAGGAATCAAGCAGCTCCTGGAATAACACCTGTGGCTAAAAGACAGGGAGACGAAGGAGGAGGAGCGGTGTGGATGTACAGTCTGTCCGTTTGTGCACAACGCAGTAAGCTTTTCAAAAGAACAACAGACGTCTTTTAGCTTTGACTTTCTGACCTTTTTTTAATTACACCTGCTGCTCATATTGAATATTTTATTGTGAAGGTGCAAAGTTGACTCTTTGTTGTTTATTTGCACCATACAGACATAAGTTTGACCTTAACTATTCAACGTGTTGAACATCCAGACTAACCAAAACACAGCTGCGGAAATGATGTCGTCACTTTTCTCATTGGGCGGTTTCTTTAAGCTCTGTATGGAGTTAAATTAGTGCCAAAACCTCACAAACACAAAAACTGTGTTTTATTTGCGGCCAGTGATTCACAAACAAACTTAGTGTGATTTGCAAAAGCGAAACATAATTCCCAACTAATGTATTTAGTTTGATTAATGAAAAAAAATGTCTCTTTAACAAATACATCTTGCTTCACAAATACAGAAAAATGTATTTTCACTTAAATGAAAATATCCTTGAGGCGCAAAAATAAAATCTTTCAAGTACCAAAAAAGAATATTGTTCAAGATTTAATTTTTTCTTCTCGAGTTCAAAAAAAATCTGCAAGTAGGAGAAAAAATTCTGCAAGTAGGAAAAACAATTTTGACATGATTCTACCACCTCATGTGACTTTTGGCAGTAAATTTCTGCCGTTCTGATCCGCATCCGCAGGACTTAGATTTATTCATGAACGCCAGCACACGACTGCGCCACAACAGCAGGTGGCACTGTTGATGCTGTTTAAGACCATAGATCTACATCATAGATACGGAGAGGAGCCCAGGAAAGAGGACAGCATCACTCCCCCTGGACCGCGCAAAATCACGGTCCCTAACTCACCTGTTGGCTGCTCATGCTGCCGTGATTTTGCGCATTTTTTTCATTAATAAAACTAAATACATTAAACGCAAAACGCAAATAAAACAGTTTTTGTGTTTGTTAGGTTTTGGCACTAATTTACCTCCATAGCTCTGACTTGCGTTCCTTTTTTTGCATCCAGGGATGTAAAACCCTGCAAAACATCCTGCTGATACAAAGCAGCGTGTGATGATGGAAGCACACAGCACAGTTCAGATGCTAACAGCTCTTCTCGGTCGCTATCAGGTGCAAAACTGGAGCAAACTGCATCATCAGAGCAGTTTGTGAATCAGAAACTGAGATAGGGCTGATATTTGGGATAACTGGTGCATGTCGACGGTCCACTGTTAGCGAGTTCTCCCCACAGAGCGCATTGTGAACTCCAACATGCTGCTGTTCTCAGTTTGTTTCATGTTTTCCTGTTTTAATTTCAGGTACATCGAGCTGCAGCTCTAATCCTTAACGTCTTCTCTTTGTTCAGTAATGTGTCTTGGAACAGCTTGGCCATCCCAGACACCCACTGTTCCCCTGACGGAGAGGGCTACCAGTGTCCTCTGGGCTTCAAATGCATGGACCTGGAGGAGCTGGGCCTCAGCCGACAGGAGCTCGGTTACAGCGGCTTCAACGAACTGGGTACAGTAAACGTCATCCTCAGACACATTTAATGCTTTCAAACACACAAAGTGAGAGCCAAGAGCGTCTTGCATGTCACAGCTTTTAGCACGGCTGTGTCGTTGAGCAGCATCCTGCATGCTTATCAGCTGAACGGAGCTCAAATCCAGTGTCAGCGCACAGAGCAGCGTCCCTAATCCTCAGATAGCTGTGAAGGAGAACGAGAGCTTCACCGTAAACAGGACTTTAGAGGACATTACAGACTGGAATTTGGCTCCACCGTTGGCAACCTGAATCCTCTCCATATGAACCGATCATCCAGTCTCCAAATCCAGTAATTCAGCCCATGCTCATCACCGTAACACGATGAAAACGATGAGCTTAAAGCAGTGATATCATATGCTTCATATTTCTGACTGCCAGCTGTCTGTCAGCTGCTCTGAAACCGACACGGCGTGATGAGTTCCTCCTGATCCCATCGTCTTTGGCCGAGTGTTTTTAAAGTACAGACAGCTCATTTGGAGAGAGCGGCCGTGAGTTTCATTTTGTCATTTGGCCGCTGCTCAGTATTTTGGTTAATTAACTACATCTGACCAAATTTGTCAGTGACAGGGACAAAGACACGCATTAAAGATAATTTCATCAGATTAATGAGGCTGCTGAATAGTTGGAGCTCTTAGTCTTGTCGGTGCAAAGAGGGATGGAGCTGTGAGGATGCTGGGGTGGAGTATTCTTCATCTTGTACATTAGAGGTGTGCCGCATCATACCGTCTACGGTAATACCGTAGTTTGAGAGTTTATCAGTTGTTATATCCTTTTTGACAGCGAGAGCAGCACAGCAGCGACTACGTTTGTACACGTCTCACACACACACACAGCTTCTTTGCTCTGCCTGCCTCGACAATTCGTTTAATTTGGAGGTTTATACTCAAACTGTCAGATGACCAACAGCGAAATGTGTTCTGTTAAAGAACGTCTGAAGCCTGTTCCCTGAATGTTGTTGAGTTTGGTGCAGGATGAAACAGTGGAAATGGGCGATTCTATGAGTGCTAACGAGCTGAAAGTGCCAGCAAGGAGGAAAAACAAACATGACACTCCTTTCCTATTGGTTGAAAGTGCACCACATCAGCCAATCACAAAATTATATGGTTGCTAGGAGAGAGGGGAAGTTTTGGAAGATTAAAAAACGTGCGCTAAAGTGAGTTTTTTTGATCGATATGTGACTTTTAGCGTGTCTAAAAGTCGTGTGCAGTGTAGTTTTTTTGTTTTCTGTATTTTAATGCAAATATTTAACTGTTGTTTGCTTAATTTGTACATTTTTTTTTTAATTACAATTTATTGTTTGTGTTTTAAGTTACAAGAATGGTTTTGGAAAATCGAAACTTTTTGCTACCTGGATTTTTTTGTTTGTTTTCTTCTCTTTTTCAACTTACGGTCCAGTGTGTTCATACGTTTAATCAAAAGGAATAAATATTTGTAAAAATCACACAGGTGAGTTGTGCTGAAAAAAAAAAGACACCAAGCAAGGCAAGGTGAACAGTTTTTAAGGTGAAACATTGAGGTTTAACCTCAGAGGGCTAATAAAGGTGCCTGTGTGACATTCGGCACGCCGCTTAAACTAACAGCTGCTTTATTTTAAGGGTTTGCCTCAGAAAGAAGAAAGAAACTAACAGGGACACTTGGCTAAAAACCCAAATTACATCACAGAAAAAATATCAACACATATCTGCTCTGATTGTACGCATCAAAGCGTCACCTCAAGGCGAAATATCAAATTAAATATCGTGATATGAATAAAGCGCCATCTCACACTGACACTTGTAATCTGCTTCTGTCTTTGCTTAGGGACAAGCATCTTCACGGTGTACGAGGCAGCGTCACAGGAAGGCTGGGTGTTCCTCATGTACAGAGCCATCGACAGCTTCCCTCGCTGGCGCTCCTACTTCTACTTTATAACGCTCATTTTCTTCCTGGCGTGGCTCGTCAAGGTTAGAGCGAGCCTCTCTTTGCTGCACTTTTCAGAATGCTTCCAGCTCCCCTGGCATGGCTGCAGGCGAGAGCAGGACACATAAAAGGTTTTGGTTAATTGACATAACCTAATCTTTCACCTACAGACATTACCATTTCCCCTTGTTAGTAGAATGTTCTCCAGCTAATGAGAAAACGAATGTCGTGTCATGGATACTGAGGGAAGTCAAGAGGCAGGCCATCACTTGCTCATTTATTTTTAATTGTCACAATGCTCTCTCTCTCTCTCTTTCTCATTATTGTCTCTCTGTTTCAGAACGTGTTCATCGCAGTCATCATCGAGACATTTGCAGAGATTCGGGTTCAGTTTCAGCAGATGTGGGGGTCGAGGAGCAGCACCACCTCTACCGCTACGACACAGGTAGCTACCGTCACTTTAATGGGTACGAGATGACAGCCTTGAGCCGATTGGATAACCCGATGTGAAGTCTGTATCATACCTCAACGACACCTTCCTCAAATACCTGCTTCTTTAAAAAACACGTGGTGTGCTGCAGAGTGCACAAAATCTGTTATATCATCAAGGTTCAGCACATAAATGTTGCATGAATTCAGAAAATCAAAGGAATGGACATGAACACTTTTTGACAGGATGACTTTCTTAAGCATTGCGGGAGTGCACGGTCATCAATAAATACCTCCACTATCATCAGATCGAGCCGCCTTTGGGTCCACAGATCATCAGATTTCTGTTTTTTAATAAACTTTGAGCTTCAGTCGAGAAACGAGACAGAGGAGATAAAAATCTGGTATTTTTAGCAGATGAGGCAGATTGAGTCATAAAAACTGATTATAGGATGTTTGGGTTGATGCTTGATTTCTGCCAGCTCTGTTAAAAGCCTCTTAGTACTCCACACTGCACCTTTAAGATGTTCTTCCTCCATCCTCTGGAATCTGGGGACATATCGTCCTGCAGTGCAGCTATAGAACAAGGGAAAACAAAATGCATGAGGTAAATGTGTGGGGAAGTAATTTAGATGGAAGTTTCTTGGCCTTGAAGGGACTGTGGAAAAAGACTCAGAAAGAGGAGCCAGGGTCCTGCCAACGCTCGGCCTTTGCTGAGCCATTTAGTCCTCATATAACCTCAGAAAAAGGTTTGTATTCCAGGCAATAAGTTGAACAAGTTAAAGGAAATTTTATTTTATGAGCAAACTCTGACTCCGCTTGTGTTTTAATAGAAAGTGGTGGAGAGTTTCAGCACATCTTGAGGTTGCATCACTGTCTTCTTGCTCGACCCGTCTCAGCTGTTTTACTCCAAACTGGTGCTGATGGTGTGATAAAGCAGCAGGGTTAAGGCTAATTTAGCAGACCGTTAGTGGTGGTTTCCCCACTTCTTTGTGGCAACGATTTGTCTTTACACAAGATAAAAAAAACAAAACAAAAAAACAGACTGACAAGCAGAAAAGTTCGTACTAAACTGTTCTGGCAAAGAGTGAGCTGAGCCTGGAGGGAAGTGCTTTGATTCACCAGCCAGTCAGTCTTTGTTCAAACCATCCTCAAAGGTCACGAGCTCTGGGCAGTGACCGAAATGTGATCAAAGATACGAGTTGCCAAAAGAAGTTAATGTCACAGGAGGGGAAAGGTAAGAGGAGGGTGGGCATCTGGAGAGAGCTGCTTGTTTCTGGTGTTGAAAGGAAAGATTTCAGGAAGTTTTGGCACCATATGCGGATGCTCCTACGGTGGAGCTCTTTGGAGATATTCTGGGAATAACTATGTGTAGACCCTGGAGCAGACCCAGAACATCCCTCCTGGATCCTCCTGGAAGTGAAGAAGAATCTCGGCTGCTTGGTTTCGCCTTACTTCGCTCTCGCTTGTATTAACCATATAACACACTGATGTGAGCCAGGGTGTTGAAATTTAATGGTCAAACATTTAATTTTAGTTTGTATGTGTTCGTTTTAAGCCACTAAAACATGAACACAAGGCTCAGGATCCAGTTTCTACAACAGAGGTGTTAAAAATGAAGTCATGAGATTGTTGGTGCTGAAGATTTTTATGCTAATATTTGCTGCAGGTTTCTCTGGTGAAAGTTTTTTTTTTTTTATTATTAATTAAAGTGATGTGGGCAAAAGCAAAGTCACACTTGGAGAATCATTCCGCGAACGCGTGCCGTTTTCTCTCCATAATTAAGTCTAGACAGCACCGACCGATTTGTGTTGGTGATTTTTATCGGCTTGACATTTTCCAAGTTTGTAACATTTAGTTATCTTACACATGCCCTTTCAGGTATGAAAGGAGTTCTGTCTCTGGTTATTTTTCTGTGACAGACGTTTGATTTCCTCCTTCACTCTGTCATCAGACGACCGTGGATCGACAAAGAGGGTCAGGAAGAGAGTCTGAAGCAGAGAGAATCCAGAGAAACGGAGCAGAGAGTTTGCAAAAATACAACAGATAGCATGTTATAATTCACATAGTTTCAAGGGATAAGTCATGAATTTTAAATACTCAAATATTCATGAATTTCTTAAAATTTTGACGAGTTAATACTAATATTAACTTGTCTAAATTTGAATTTAATTTAATTTTTAATTTTTATTTATCTCACACATTAGCATAAAATAAGGGGAAAAAATCGCATAAAGTATATATATATATATATATATATATATATATATATATATATATATATATATGTGTGTGTGTGTGTGTGTATATATATATATATATATATGTATATATATATATATATATATATATATATATATATGTGTGTGTGTGTATATATATATATATATATATATATATATATATATATATATATATATATATATATATATATATATATGCATACATATATATATGCATACATATATACATATATACACATGCATATATATACATACGCATGTGTTGAACTGTTTGACTAAAGGTAAAATTCTAGATGATTGGTGGATGTATGGGCTTGTTTTCGTTTCCCCCTCGGTCCTCAAACGATGCGTCTCGGAGAATCAAGAAACTGCTTGGACCCGTTACTTCCGCCATGATGGAAAACAGGCTGCTGCCACTGGCGTGCACACATCTCTGTAACCTTGAAAACAATTAACCTTTCTTCGCATTATCAAAATTAATTGTAATCACATCGCCATGCCCCAATCTTTATCTTCCAGCAGGAAAGCTAATTAGCTATGGTGTAACACTTAACTGTCAATCACAGAGGCTGAAACAATATCTGCTTCATGTTCCCCAGAGAGGACGGCTGGTGTCAGGGGCCCCTGGGGGACACAAACCATGCCACAGTCTTTAGTCTCTGACTTTGCCAAACCGGCTCCAGATGGGGGGATGTTTTAGAAGCTGAAGTCTGCTGCTGTGTGGATACAGTGAAATGAATCTTATTATTCTACAGGATCAGGACAGGGTTCATTATTCACATTTTCTGATGACATTTGCAGGAAACCTGGAGTTGAATCACATCAGCCCTCAGGATCCCAAACACTCTCTGGTTGTTTTTGCTTCCGTTACATTCTGTTACTCACTGTGGTCTCATTTTTTTCTCAGCCAAGTGAAGTCCTGCACCTCTACCCCCCCCATGGGGAGAAAGAATTTTTGAAGTGTGACAACAGGGTGTATGTTGATCATTCAGGGTTTGCTGAAAGCATTTGTTTTTTACAGAGCTTATCTGCAGCAAACGGTTTATTTTCTGCTAATTTTTCAAAGTAGGTATGAGAATCAAATAGATGATGAAATTCTCCCATCTTCTCTGCTCTGTTTAGACATGTTTTAACAGTTCTCGTGATAAATTCAGGTTCCTTTGGAAACTTGACGCCAGTCATTTAAAATAAGTGATATTTTGATCCTGCCGGCAGGATTGGGATCCCTACCTCTTTGTTTTGGTAGAATTACCATTATTGATTTGTGGAGCAGCAGCCTTGTGAGTTTTAAACATCTCTTCTGTGGTTTTAGCTCCTGAAGCCCACACTCTGTATTTAGTACCCACCATGCTGTGTGTGTGTGTGTGTGTGTGTGTGACGCCCTTTGCCTTTTTCTCTCACTCTCTTCTGGCCACAGATGTTTTATGGAGATGCAGCCAAAGGCTGGATGTGTGTGTCTGGCACTTTAAAGTGTGTGTAAGGATTTTTCTTGCCGCTCATGTGGTGTCCTTGTGCCACAGATGTTCCACGAAGACGCTGCTGGGGGATGGCAGCTTGTGGCTGTGGACGTCAACAAACCACATGGCCGAGCGCCCGCCTGCCTCCAGGTAAACACACCACATAATTAATATGCTGCTGATGCTGCTGGTGTTAAGTGTTTCTCCTTCCCCCTCTCACACACACACACACACACACACAGAGGAGTATATCTTCAGTTTATATGAAACCTGACACATGCACAAACATCATTCTGAACTTACCTGAGTAACAAACCCAGAGCTGTGTCAGTATCACTCTCCATTTTTATTCAAATGTCTCCCTTGATATCTGAGCGCTTTGTGTGAACAGAATCAGTAAACCTCATCCATTCAACACGAGCCACAGATGCATGCTCCGTCACCTTATTAATTCCACATTTGTCTGCGTCGAAGCTCTAAATGATGGGACTTAAAATGAAGGGAGGCTCGTGTTTGATGTGTAAAACCGCACTAATGATGTTCCTTCAGTAACGGATGAGTTTTAAATGACGTCTACATGATGGATGCCACTGTTTCTCTCCCGGTCAGCGCGATCCGAACGGTTGGGCTTTAAAGATAAGCTGGAAGCAGCGGGCGTTGCTTACAGCTGCTGCTCTGTTGATAGAGGTGTGGAGTGAAGGCTGAGTCCTCGCCGCGAGAGACTGACAGGAGAGTCGGAGGATGGCTGTCAACAAAACGTCACGTAGAAAGTACTGCTCCAGAGCGGCACACAAACAAAGCTCTGAAAAGACATCAAACTGGAAAAAGTGGGGTAAAAGAGAAGGAGGGAAGGAGGGAGGGAACGTGAAATATGCAGCGCTCCCATTAAAGCAGCATGTCCCCCCGAGCCTCATCATCAGTTGGAGGCAAGATTTAGAAGGAGGGATAACCAGAGGGATAAACACGACTGACTTCCCTCTGAGCCCCGTGCTCCAGAACGAGGAACACCCAAAGACTGCTTCATCTGCCTCGTTCTCTCAAAGATAAAAAAAACAAAACGCTGTTACTGTCTGTGTGAGGAGAAAGATGCTTCTGACGGTTAAATGAAGATCAGACGCAGCAAAGATCGAAATAGTTTATCCACAAAAGATCCATGCTAACTTTCCGAGCTATAAAACACTTTCCAGTCTGAAGTCACCTCTCCAGTAGAACTTTACCCACACCAGTTCAGACCTCTTGATATTTTTATACCCCAGCGCCTCGAGGATGCAGACTTTGCAATCACGACTTCCTGTGAGACGGACGGAGTTGCAGAGTGTTTTAGAGGGTCAGGGTGTAGAACAGCTCACACCTCCATCACATGGACTGTTTCAGCTCAGGGCAATGGTCCAGAAACGGTGATAGATGTCTGCTGTCAAATACGGTCTGACACGTGAAAGACCCACGGCGAGCGAAACAGTGGAGAGAAACACAGAAAGCAAGTCTCAGTCTGAGGGGAGGCAGGTGATGTGTTTGCATCTTTGCAATTTGAGCCCATTCAGAAGCCTTTTCTTAAAATTTGATCCATCAATCATTTCTCTGCACAGTACAAGCTTTAGACTTTCTTTTTTTGCAAGCAGGGAGCTGTTTCCTGCAGCGAGGGCTCGGTTGTGGTTTGGCTTTGAACCTCGGAGTCTTTAAGGAGACTCATTAAAAAAAGAAAACATGACAGTAAATGTACTAACTCTGCACCAACCAGAGTCGATCTTAAAACATCCACCCCTTGCAAAATAACATGCACAATAGCTGAATTACAAAAAAACCCAACAACCTATAGATTACTTTTTTACTCATATAGAAAGCATTTTAATGCCCATGTTCTCGAGGGAGAAGGACATTTGTCATGGAAGGACATT
This sequence comes from Labroides dimidiatus, assembly GCA_030710495.1. NCBI lineage: Eukaryota > Metazoa > Chordata > Actinopteri > Labriformes > Labridae > Labroides > Labroides dimidiatus. The sequence continues at coordinate 24,677,343 of CM061160.1, read as the reverse complement.
TCTGCTTTGCAGATTTTGCATTTCACACTTTTCTCCTTTATTTCGGAAAAAATGCTCCCAAACTTTTGAGCTCTGTTGCCGGCTAGCCATGATACTGTTGGGCATAACTTTTCCGGTGACATCACGGGTTACCCCGGTTACCACTTCTGCGCGTATGCGTCAAGGACAGAACGTCAGACGAGACAGGTGAAAGCACAGCGGCAGTTTTAAAAGTATTAAAACGACGACGTCGATTATTAAATAAGTCGCCGACAAATTTGATCGTTGACGTCATCGTGACTAGTCGACTAATCTTGGCAGCCCTAAGAAGTTATAGATGAGACAGTTGTTTGTGTTTTTAATTTTTTTTTTACTGTTTCAAAATAATCTTGTATTCTTTTCATCGGCTCTATTTGTCACCGTGGAGCCTCTAATATAAACTATGTTCTAACAGCTTATATAAAAATGTTGATTTTTCAGGTTTGGTTGTTTCTTGGAGTCCATTAACCAGTGTATTCATGCTCTTTACAGCTCTTTAACTCTGGAGAAACTTCAGCTTCACACAAACATTTTAAGCTTAAACAAAGCGAGTGTGTTTGGAACTTAAATCCAGCCAGAAGTTTCACTGCTTTTGACTTTTGTTTTTATTTAAATTTCATCCCACTGGAGGCACCCAAGTGTCAAACAAGAGGCGAATAATAACCGAGCCGTATAAGAGTTGAATAGGACTCAGAGCGACTCTGACACACATCACGTAGAGCTCGGTTTAAAGAGCATCCATTGTTTTCACCCCCTGACTGCATTTCACAACATCTTCAGCCATCAAAACAAAATAATGCAGCTTATTTAAAATCATCCTTCATTAAAGGTGTTTTCTTTGTATCTCAGTGTGATGAGGACCGTTTGTTATTTACTTTGATGGGTAATAAAGAGAAACATGAAGAGGAGCAAACGTGCGTCTGTCAGAATCAAACGCGGTGGAACCAGAGAGAACATTTGGGCTGCAGATGGTTCCTTTATTGTCTGATTTTTTTAAACTTTCAGACAAGTTAAAATGTCTGAATGAGTAAATCAAAGCTTTAATACATACTATCACATCACTGTACAAAGATCAAACAGAAGTAATTAGGACAAAGACTGGAGCCAGGTTGTCGTAAATCAGTTTGTCGAGAGGAAAACTGGAGTCCAGGTTCCTTCTTCCTGCTGGTTGGTGTACAGATGTTCAGTATTATAGTGCAAGTGCCCACTAGGTGGCATCTGAGAGTTGGGTTAGAGTTGGGATAACAGAAGAAGAAGTGTTGTTGTGGTGTGTTCATGATGCCTGAGTAAAGACGGACGTGTCAATTTACCTGAAGCCTCCTGAGTGTCTCCTTTGGGAATGTAAAACATTCTACATGGTGTCAGAAAGTGGCGAACCTACTGTGAGTATAAAGTAGGTAGTAGGCAGCGTTAGCTGAGTGAAGTCAGTCTGAGATAGTCCGGTAGCCGGTGGTTACGCATCCATCGTGAGGGCTAAGCTAAAGCCACGTGGCTAACAGTGAGCAGCGGACCAGCGCCGGAGCCCAGACAGGGAACGCGGGGATGACGGATCAGATATTCTCCATCGCACCTCCCGGTAATTTCGATTTTGAGGAGCCCAGGTCGTGGCCGCAATGGATAAGACGGTTTGAGAGGTTCAGACTCGCATCAGGGCTGGAAGGAAAAGCAGAAGAATACCAAGTCAACTCTCTCCTGTACGTAATGGGCGACAAGAGCGATGACATTCTCAGCTTACTGCCACTGACGGACCAACAGAAGAAAGCCTACACAGAGGTGACAAAAGCCTTTGGTGAACATTTTGTTGGTAAACACAATGTGATATATGAACGTGCTAAATTTAATAGTAGACAGCAACAACAAGGCGAGTCAGCAGAGCACTTTATCACAGATGTGCATAAACTGGCAGAACACTGCAAATTTGGTGCCTTAAAGGAAGAAATGATAAGAGACCGCATAGTGGTCGGGATAAGAGACTCCAAACTGTCGGAGAGGCTTCAGTTGGACCCCGATCTGACGCTAGCAAAAACAATAACACAGGTCAGACAGCAGGAAGAAGTAAAAAAACAACAGCAGCTGCTACGAGGGACACACACAGAAATTAAAGGTGCTAATTTGGATGCTATCAACACAAACAGAGGGAGAACACAATATAGACAAGCTCCTTCACGCAGACCAGAGCTGTCAATGCCCATGCCAAGCACTGCAAACAAGACACAGTATGCTGAGAAGTGTAAAAGATGTGGCAAAACTCCACAACACCCATGGAAACAGTGTCCGGCCAAAGAGGCTGAGTGTCGCAAATGCAGGAAAAAGGGACATTTCGCTGCAGTTTGCAGATCATCTCAAAGATTGGAAGCTATTGTGGATAGCGATACAGACACTGATATAGCCTTCATGGGAACAGTTAACACTGAAGGAACAGATGAGGTATGGCTTAAAGAAATTCACCTCAATGGAGAGAAGGTAACATTTAAATTGGACTCAGGAGCCTCAGTTACAGCTATTCCAGCTTCCATGTATTCAAGAACCCGCGACGGCAGGCTGAAGAAACCTCCTAAGAAAATTAAAGGTCCAGATAACTGCCCGTTACAGGTTTTGGGTATTGTGAGAGCACACCTTAAGACTGACAGAAAAGAAACAAAGCAGAATGTGTATGTGGTGTCAAACCTGGTGATGCCACTAATGGGACTCCCAGCTTTAATAATGTTGAACCTGATTCAACAGGTAGCCTTAGTCCAGGAGGAGAAAAAAGAAAAGAGCCATCAATACAAAGCCATGTTCCCTAAAGTGTTTTCAGGACTGGGAAAGCTGCAGGGATGCTACAAGATAAAACTGAAAGATGGAGCAGTCCCTTATGCACTCTCAGCTCCACGTAGGGTTCCATTACCTATGAAAGACCAAGTTAAAGAAGAGTTAGACAGGATGGAAGCAATGGGGGTTATAAGAAAGATTGAGGAGCCAACTGAATGGTGTGCAGGAATGGTGGTGGTCCCCAAACCAAATAAGAAACCCCGCATATGTGTGGATCTCACCCGACTGAATGACAGTGTCTGCAGGGAGAGGCACTTGTTGCCAGCAGTTGATGACACGCTGGCGCAGCTGGAGGGGGCAAAAGTGTTCTCGAAATTGGATGCAACATCTGGTTTTTGGCAGGTTCCTCTACACGAAGAATCACAGCCCTTAACAACTTTTATTACCCCCTTCGGAAGATACTGCTTTCAAAGACTTCCTTTTGGTATCTCTTCAGCACCAGAACATTTTCAGCTGAGAATCTCCCAGATCATCGCAGGAACACAGGGTGCTCTGTGCCATGCAGATGATATCCTAGTCTATGGAAAAGACCAGGCAGAGCATGATGAAAGGCTGCAGGAGGTACTTGAGAAGTGCGAAAAAGCAGGCCTCACCCTTAACGAAAAATGTGAATTCTCAGTGGAGAAAGTGAAGTTCCTGGGACACAACATAAGTTCGACAGGAATTGAGGCTGATCCAGACAAAATCAGTGCCATAGCAAAAATGCCAGAACCTCGCAATGTGGAAGAGGTCCGCCGTTTCATGGGAATGGTAAATTATGTTGGCAAATTTTCACCCAGCTTGCCAAACCTCACAAAACCCCTACGCGATCTGTTAAAAAGCGACAGTACGTGGATATGGGATGCACAACAGAAAACGGCATTTGAGAAGATTAAAAACGAGCTAAGTTCTCCCCCAATACTAGCCCAGTATAGCCCTAAGAAAGAAACAATGGTTTCTGCAGATGCATCTTCATATGGACTTGGGGCTGTACTCTTGCAGCGACAAGCAGAGGGTAGGTGGAGACCTGTTGTATTCATATCACGGAGCCTGACACCCACAGAGGTCCAGTATGCTCAGATAGAAAAAGAAGCTCTAGCAGTAACATGGGCCTGTGAGCGACTGAGCTCATATCTGATAGGCTTGGATTTCACAGTGAGAACTGATCACAAACCCTTAATCTCACTGCTAGGCTCTCGGTCCTTAGACGACTTACCTCCAAGAATCCTCAGATTCAGATTAAGGCTGTTGAGGTTCAACTTCAAGATCATACATGTTCCAGGCAAACAACTTGTCACTGCTGACACTCTCTCAAGAGCCCCTCAAGGACTGGAAGATAGAGAGGACAATAACAACTTGCAAAATGAATGTTGTGCTTTTATTGACCACATTGTACAACATCTACCTGCCACTGAAAGTAAACTGGCTCTCATCAGAGAAGCTCAGAGCTCAGACAGCATTTGCAGACAGCTGAAAGCATTCACAGCAAAAGGCTGGCCCACTCACAGGAGAAGTGTCCCTGAACATCTTCTGCCATTTTGGTCAGAGAGGAATGACATCCACACTGCAGAGGGCCTGCTTCTCAAAGGAGTAAGGATTCTGATCCCGAGATGCATGCAGGCAGAAATGCTGGAAAAGCTACATGAAGGCCATCAGGGAGTGACTAAGTGTGTTGCAAGGGCACAAGGATCCCTATGGTGGCCGGGGATAACAAGACAGATTAAAGAGCTGGTGGAAAGATGTGAAATCTGCTGCCAGTATTCACAGACAAAGACAGAGCCTTTAATGACCACGCCCCTGCCTGCACGACCATGGGAAAAAGTTGCAGCTGATATCTTTCAGTGGAAAAATGGTCATTATATCGTGGTGGTTGACTACTACTCTCGATATATTGAAATAGCAAACCTACCAACCCTGTCAACATCTACAACTGTGGACCGACTGAAAGTCATTTTTGCAAGATTTGGAGTGCCAGAAATCTTGGTAACTGACAATGGCCCACAGTTTGCTTCTACCGACTTTGCCAATTTTGCCCAGGACTACGGTTTCAGTCACACAACCAGCAGCCCTCGCTATCCTCAGAGCAACGGGGAAGCAGAGAGAGCTGTTCGCACAGTTAAACAGCTGCTTAGCAAAAGCCTGGATCCTCAGAAAGCTCTCTTAGCTTACAGAGCTACACCACTGGCTCACGGGCTGAGTCCAGCACAACTGTTAATGGGGAGGAGAATAAGATCCACAGTTCCAACCACTCCACAACTGTTGAAACCTGCCTGGCCAAACCTCAGAGCATTCAGGAAGAAAGACAAGGAAATGAAAGAAAAACAGAAAAAGACATTCAACTCGAGACATAAGACAAGGGACTTACCAGTTTTGGTTCCAGGACAGAGAGTGTGGATTAAAACAGCGCAGACCACAGCTACTGTCCAAGGACCTGCTACAACACCAAGGTCTTACAACGTGGAAACAGACCAAGGGAGTTTAAGAAGAAACAGAGCTCACCTGACAGTGCTTCCAGAGAAAGACCAATCCTGTTCTGATGAGACGGTGACAGATCCAAGGCAAAAAGACTCAGGAGAAACAGTGACCAGGTCAGGAAGAGTTTCCCGTCCTCCTGATCGACTGGACTTGTGAAAAACATATAAGTTGTCCAGGAAATTTTCCCTGGCTTTTGGAAAAAAAATGCATGCGCCTAACTGTTTGTTGTTATGAAAACAGAGGATAATGTGTTTTGTGTTAATCTTACTCTGTCTGAGTTGAGTGCCCCCTTTTGAATACCTTATTAAGAGAAGTGTGATTATCACCTTGAAATTATTTTGGTTTACAAGCTAAAAGAGGGGGATGTACAGATGTTCAGTATTATAGTGCAAGTGCCCACTAGGTGGCATCTGAGAGTTGGGTTAGAGTTGGGATAACAGAAGAAGAAGTGTTGTTGTGGTGTGTTCATGATGCCTGAGTAAAGACGGACGTGTCAATTTACCTGAAGCCTCCTGAGTGTCTCCTTTGGGAATGTAAAACATTCTACAGTTGGTGTCACAGAGGCTTTGAGGAAGTGAAACACATTTCACGTTAACGATGGATATCCCACTCTCCATCCCTCCAAAGCCTTGCCAAGCAACTTATTAGCTGGCAGTGCAGACAGGTAGAGTGAAGACAGGCAGACATACAGGCAGACAGACATGCAGACAGACAGGCGGGCGGTGGAGATGCAGCCTGCAGGCCCATCTGTGACAGCCAAGGAAGTGAAGTGTGAGTTTCTGTTCTGCTCTGCCTGCCTTCAGAGTAATTGGCCGTCAAATGATTAAAATGTTTCAGGGCTGGCAGGTGGGCGCTATCTACAGGCAGCGAGTGTGTGTGTGTGTGTGTGTGTGTGTGTGTGTTCTTGTGTTTGTCTGCTGCCAGCTCACCCGCACATGTTCAGTGTGTCTCTTAAACCACCTGTTCGTGTCTGGTCAGGCCTCTGTGTGTCTCAGCGTCAGTCTGTCAATCTGCCCGCTGACGTCTGTCCATTTGTGGAAGTGTGTGCGTTTAAGTGTGTATGTGAGTGTGCGTTTGTGTGCTAGTCTGTGGTCTGTAGCAGTTGGAGGTAACACATAATTGATTGACCACCTGCTCCCTTTTGGAGACGGAGCGGAAAGAGGCAACTTCTCCTGCTAAAGGTGCTTCAAACCAAAACAAACCTCAGAGCGGAGAAACTTCAGCTTTTTTCATCTGCTTTAAATTCATCCGACAGACACCGGATAGAAAAAGAAGGATTCACTCTGACATTTGAAGACATCTGTCATCCATCATCACTTCCAGCTCGACTGACACTCCTGTCTCTTGTTCCTTTTACTTCTAAGTGTGAGAAGTTTCCGTTTCTGGAGGTACGAGATGAATTTTCATCACAAGCAGAAACAAGTCGTGAAGTTACACCCTGCAACCAAACATTCATATTAACAGTGTTATAACTTCAAACTGATGCTTTAAAAGGTTATTTTCAGTGCAGTCTTGACCTGAAGCGTGAAATGGTTGAGATGAAACGTTAGAAGTGTTTGTAGACAGGTCTTAAAGAGAGAGGAGAGCTTCTTCCCCCAGCTTCCATTCTTCATGCTAAGCTAAGATAGCCATTTCCTCGATCCTGCTCCAAAATCAGAAGAAATAGAATAGAGTAGAATTGAATAGAGTGCACTTTATTGATCCCCAAAAGGAAATTCAGGAGTCACAGCAGCTTCTTCACCAGTCTGTTCAGTCTTGATCCTTCAATGTGGTGTTAGTGTCCGGTGTTAGCTCTGTTAGTCATGTCTCTGTGAATAGCATGATGCTGGTCTGCCAGCAATCCTTCTGGTGCTGCTGCGTTAGCACGGCTAGCTCGTCCATCTCGTCCATCTCATTGTAGATGGATCTTAAATTCTCCTGAACGATGGATGGGAGGATGGGTTGATGCGGTTTCTTCTTAGCTCGCACCGCAGCACCAGCACACGTCCTCTCCTCCCCAGCTCGCAGGCAACTTTGGACCGGTTAGCATCAACATGCTACGGGCTGCTAACAGCCGAGTCTCGTGTGTAAACAATGTAACCATGGTTACACATAGGATCCCGACAAACAGGAACAGAAAAGATAAAAACAGCACTGCAAACGCAACCAGTTTGATGTAAGTCGCCAACAAATGAGACATAAAAAGTAACGACAGGCTCCAAATATGACGAGAACTAAAAAGAGAAGAAAAAAGGAGAAAAAGAATAACAAAGAGAGAGATGCTGCAACAAGCTGCCATTCGAGAGGTGCTTAGCAACAGGAATTAAAAAAAGGTGCTGAATGAAACTTATTTATCATCCTTCTCCCTCTAAAAGGTGGAACTATTGCTTAGACCGTACTCCATCTTTAAAAGATTTATTTGATCATCCTTCGTTTCGTAGAACACAAAGTTGAGTTGTTTTAGTCGTCCGCACAGAGATGATATCTGGGCATATTTTCAGCTACATTGTGAGATCCTCATTCAAGATCAGATCGGCCCTTTGTGTCTGATAATCCTCATCCTTTTGTCTAGTTTTAACGGTTGTATCTTAAACCAAACACTTTATAACTTCTGTTCCAGTCTCACAAACCTAACCAGGGACAGGGTTTGCAAATTAGCAACAGCTACACACCTGCATGTGTTTCATGAATTTGTCCCTGAAAAATAAGAAAAGGAAATGATATAAGAATAACCTGCTACCCAGGTGATGGTAGAGACTGAGGTTTGTCCTCTCTATGCAACTGGAAAAAAACAACAACAAGTTGAACAAATCAAAGATGTTTTTAAACATAGTGAAATATTTCCCTCCTGTACTTGAAATTCTATCCTTGGTGTCTGAAAGCTTCACAGCCTTAAGTCGAGTTTGAAACATTATTTTGCATCCTGAATGCACGGAGGAATAGTCATTTGTCTCACCACTGAGGTGCCAGAACAACAGATTCATGTAATACTCTTATATAATGTCTTATTTAATTCATAACACTTCTTTAGCATCTTACCGACTACAGTTCAGATATTGTTTTTCATCAGCTCTAAGACACTTTCCTGCTTTCCTTTGTGTTTTTCTTCTACCAGCGGCACAGACCGGTGAAGGTTAATGACGTGTCCTGTTCCTCTCCCTACAGACGTGCTCTGCTAATTAGCCCCCGGTGCTCCTCCGAGCTGTAATTACACCGCTGATGGAGCTATAAGCAAAAATAGAGGGTGACACTCCATGCAGGTGTAGCTCTGCTGGAAAAAAATAGTGATGTGACGTACTTTAGATATCAAACAAGGTGCACAGGAGTTTCTTGACTGGAAAAATTAAGAATTCTTTGACTTGCAACAAAGGAAATGAGTTTTGCATTACTTCGTATATGATACGATGAGCAGCTGTGTATGGCTCTGCAGCCGTCCTCCTTACTCCTGGCTAAATGGAGAGTGATGGATGAGCCAGCAGCTCACTGGAGGGGATCTGAAGTCCAATGAAAGAAACACCTCTCTGACCTCTCCCTTCTGAGCATAAGGGTTATTGATTCTCTGGAACCCTCTTTTTACCCCTGCCACCAATCTTCACCCTCTGGATCTCCCCCAGTGACACTGCTTGTATCATCCTTAGCTCTCTTTCTCTCTCTCTCTCACACACACACACACATACTCACACAAACAGAGTGTCAAGGTTAAGGTCAGTTTGTCTGTGTGTGTGTGTGGGAGGAGAGCGATGGCACAGAGGGGAGAGAGATCGGCTGCAGAGAAAACAGGAGAGAGGGAGTGGAAAAACTTGAAAAAGCATTTTTAAGACAGAAAAATGTCCAAATATGGAGCAAATATATGTACAAGAGAATAAACGATTTCTCAGCAGTCTCAGAATGAAATGCTGCTGCAAATGCAGCTCCAAGACGTTCATCATTTTTATTTTTTTTTATCTCAGATCATTTTTTAAATTAAAATTAAAATGTTTGCATTCCTATGTTTAATAGAATGAAGTGCATAGTGAACAGTGTGATCTCTTTTTTAGACTCATGTTGTTTTTCTCTTCTTAAAATGAACAATTTGACCTTTTATGAAGATTTGACCTTTTTAAAGAGGATTCACCAACTAGTCATGTCACAATTTGGCAACTCTCGCGTTGATCTCACTGAATTCTCATTTAACTTTTGAACCAAATTGTTGACAGCCAACATTTTTAATTTTTTGCTTTTACTTTATAAAAAAGACAGAATAAATCCTCTTTAGGACTCTTAAACACATTCAGTAAGTGCAACATGGGCTGAGATTTGTGCCTCTAGAAACTGAATTTGAATTAGAATATTGAATTTGAAAAGCTAACCCTAACCTAACCCTAACCCTAACCCGATTTGAAATCAAATTTCATGTTTTAAAATTTAATTACCAACTTGAAAATTCTACTCTCTATATTCCTTAAATTCAAAAGTTAAAATTAAATTCACAAAATTCAGATTCAGTTTAACAATTCAGTTACAGCTTGCAAAATTCAGTATCAGCTCTGAGTGGCACAACCATTACGTCATCTTCATCTGTGAGGAAGAGTAACTTTGGCGACGTAAGTACAGAGCTGCGGTCCAAATAAATATGTGTCATTAATTTTGAAAAGAATAAACGGATCAACTTTTCTGATGGTTAACGTCTGTCGATGAATGAACAGTCATTGGGATTCATTTGCAGTGTCTTACTGATAGAAATTCTACCATTCCCGGGTGCAGGGGAGTCAAGCATTTGGCTCAAAACATCTCGACTCCTTTTGTTTAAAATCCAAACTTTACTCTACATTTTGTTTTTTTACGCCCATTAAGAAGTGAGCGTAGAACGTTCACACGTTTGCACTTTATTGTGTTATTTTTTTATATTATTGGGACCAAAAAAGTTCAGAATTTCAAGCCTGCTCCTGTTCCTGATTCCTGTACACATCAGTTTATGATCACAGAGTCTACAGTTTAAAAGCACGTCTGCAGATCTTTTTAAAGACAATTCCAGCACTTTGTGGTTAATGAGCTTCCCTGTTTGTTATTGTGTGGCTGCAATCAGCTGGATGTACGTATAGTGATATATGCTGAAGTGAAATAAGATGAAATTAACAAAGGAGGAACTCAGAGGTGGCCGAAGCACAGCGGCGATTATCAAGAGTAGGAGGCTGCAGACAGGCAGACCATCATGTTTTATTAAGACCTGTTTTCCAGCCAGACCCATGAGTCAGCTCGCTCTAGTCCAGGCCGTAATAAGCCAAGACGGTTCACTTCACTCGATCCCCAACCCAGCGAGATTTAACACACCCACTCCCTTAGCACAAACCTCCGGTTCTTCGGCTGTGTGTTTCTGCCAGGATGTGACAGTAGATTTCTGAATAAGTCTGCCTGTTCTTCTTGTTTTGTTCAGAGCTGTTTACCATCCTAATGCCAGAATCTAGACACTCTCATTATCACCACTTGTCAACAAACAGCAGTGAAGAGACAAGTCAAGTGAAGCAGTCTGTAATCCCACTCAGTTTCCTCCTAATCTCGGTAAACATGGAGGAGAGAAAACTGTAGCAGGAGACGTTTGCCAGAACAAGGCCCAGCCTGTTGGTGACAATTCCTGTGTGAATGCTGCGATATCCTGCCAGCTCCGTGCACATGTGCCACACTCCTCTCTCTCATGTACCGGCAGAAAGAGCATTTGTCCTTCTTGGCAGAGTGAGAGAACAGACGGAGGGTGAGGAAGGAAGCAGTTGTTGGTCTGTCAGTCTGCCTCTTGGTCCGCGTGGTGTTGCAGTCCAGACACTGGAGAATCTCCAGGTACGATGCACATGAACCCCCCGGACCTCTTCCTGATTACCTTTCCCTGTATTAACAGCTGATTATGATGGGACTTGTTGTTTGGATTGTCTCACCTCTTGTGTTAGATTGATGTTTATCTCAGTCTGCAGGGGGTCAGGCTTCACTGTTTAAATTGACTGAGCATAAATTTAATGATAAAGAACAAAAGGAGGTGTGATAAAGAGAGACAACAGTGTTTGTTTCTTCTTATTACAGTTGTTGTTTTCTGTATGTATTATTATTATTATTATTTTTTTTAAAACTGAGGGTGGCCGGGGACATGGAGTCCAAATGGACCATGTCCAGCAGTGCCATTGATAAGGCAGCTGACCAGAGATGAGGGTACAAGGCAGCTGGTGCTTGTCACAGTGGTAATCCCCGAACCTGCTGGTGGACACCAGAGGTGAAGGGTGCCGTCAAGCTGAAGAAGGAGTCCTACAAGACATGGTTGGCTTGTGGGACTCCAGAAGCAGCTGGCAGGTACCGGCAGGCCAAGCACTGTGCAGCTCTGGCGGTCACTGAGGCAAAAACTTGGGGGTGGGAGAAGTTCGATAAGGCCATGGAACTAGACTTTCAGTCGGCCTTGAAGAAATTCTGGCAAACTGAGTTTACAGTGGGAGCTGCTGACCTCAACTGAGGGTGCAGTCGAGTGGCGGAAAGAATACTCTGAGGATCTCCTCAATTCCAATCAACATGCATTCTGTGGAGGAAGCAGAGTCAGAGGACTTGGGGACAGGCCCGCCCATCACTGGAGCTGAAGTCGCTGAGGCAGTCAAACAGCTCTTCAGCGGCAAGGTCCCAGGGGTGGATGAGATCTGTACTGAGGTCCTCAAGGCTCTGGATATGGTAGGACTGTCTTGGCTGACATGTCTCTGCAGCATTGCATGGACATCGGGAACAGTGCATCTGGATTGGCAGTCTGGGGTGGTGGTTCCCCTTTTTAAGAAGGGGGACCAGAGTGTGTGTTCCAACTACAGGGGGATCACACTCCTCAGCCCCCCTGGTTAGGTCTATTTCAGGGTACTTGAGAGGAGAGTTAGACGGTTGGTCGAACCTCCGATTCAGGAGGAACAATGCGGTTTTCGTCCTGGTCGTGGAACACTGGACCAGCTCTTTACCCTTGCAAGGGTAGTAGAGGGGGCACGGGAGTTTGCCCAACTTGTGCATTGTGGATCTGTAAAGCTTTTGACCGTGTCCCCTGAGGTATCTTATGGGGGTTGCTAAGGGAATATGGAGACAATGGCCTGGTGTTACGGGCTGTTCGATCTCTGTATTTCTGGAGGGAGAGTTTGGTTTGTGTTGCCAACGGTAAGTTGATCTCGTTCCCAGTCAGGGTTGGAATTCCGCCAAAGCTGTCCTTTGTCACCAATTCTGTTCATTACTTTTATGGACAGGATTTCCAGGCGCAGCCAAGTGCCAGAGGGAGTTGTTCGGGGGTCTTAGGAGCCCATCTCTGCCTTATGCAGATGATGTGGTCCTATTGGCCTCAACGAATGCTGACCTTCAGCTGGCACAGGAGCGGTTTGCAGCAAGGATGAAGATCGGCATCTTAGTCTGAGGCTATGGTTCTCATCCAGAAAAGGGAGGACCGACCACTCCAGGTCGCGAGAGAGTCTTTGCCCCAAGTAGAGGAGTTTAACTATTTGGGGGTCTGGTTCTTGAGTGAGGGGAAAATGGAGAGAGAGATTGACAGACGGATGGGGGCGATGCGTACACTATGCCGGTCTGTTCTGGTGAAGAGGGAGTTGAGCCAAAAGTTAAGTTGGCCATTGCTCTGTGATTAAACCAGTTATCTCTTAAGATTGCAGACTTCTGCAGCGTTCTATAGAAGAGATTATGGACTAATCCACTGATCGACTAAAAGCTGTTCCATAAATTGCTGTTCTGTAAATAAAGGTTGTCTTTCTATCAAACAGAAAGATGCCAGCAACCCCTGGCCAGATGCCAAAGACACAACTTACTCTATGTGTGTGTGTGTGTGTGTGTGTGTGTGTGTGTGTGTGTGTGTGTGTGTGTGTGTGTGTGTGTGTGTGTTGGTGCACATTGAGCACCTGGTGTTTCAAAGAGCCAGCTAGAGGCACCACAAATAAATAGCATCCATCAAAGAAGTGTGAAAGGTTTTGAGAGACACACAGGCTCACAAGAAACATCAAACAGCAGGGGGCGGCCATCTTGTTCCACAACTGATGCTGTAAAAATTGATTTTGACATCTTGAGGCCGTAAATGGTGTGACAGAGCCTTCAGCTGCGCGAGCACACTCAGACACTTTTCCTGGGAGGAGAGCAGAGAGCGTTATCTGGTGAATGTTTTAAAGGTTATCCTATGGCAGGGTCGGCTGTGCCTCCGTATGGTAGAGGTCACAAACACACCGCGCTCCAACTCACTCTCCAACTCGCTCCCCAGCTCGCTCCCCAGCTATGTGAGTCCCAGGAGCTGACACAGAATACGGCCGACCATGTCATACACAGAGCCACATTTTCTGTTCTCTGTCAGTCTGCCTCCATCGTTCTCCTTCTCACACACACACACACTACGACACACACAATTCCTTTCAGCCAAAACACCCATGGGGGGAAGCGTCTGGTTGCTGGAAATGTCAAACTGCTTTGTCACGTCCAATCTCAGTCAAGGAGCCGAGTAACCAGTGGGTGTGTGGGGAGAGTGTGTGCGTAAGTCCTGCACCAAGACTTGATCCTGAAGCTCTGAGCCCGGACTACTTGTTCAGCTCAAAGTCTGGCTTTGAGATAATAAAATGAGATAAATCACGAGCAGGAAGTACAGTCATAACACTGTAAAAAAAGCAAAAGCTTTGTGAACTCAAAGTTTCATGGCAACTGTCTGCAGCGGATTTTTGAGTTTTGAAGCCAATTAAAAATTTTACGTTTGAACCAACTAATACGTTTTTTTAGATAACTTAAAATTTTGAGTTCTGCATACAAAGAATTCTGAAAAGTCAACAAAGTGCTGATTTATTTTGTGTACAGAAAATTTACTTTTTCACTTTTAGTCCCTTTCGCACGCACACGCTGAAGGCTCAGGCTGTTGTGGTAAGGGACGCTCAATTTGGGCTGACACATTCATGTGAGAGTTCTCATGTGACTGCAAGGAGCAGGGTTTGAACCCTGATCTTCTGATTGGGAGAAGATGACTCTACCACTGATCCAAAGCCACCCAACAAATGCACAACCCACAAACTAATGAACAGACGATCGGTCGACTAACCCTAGTTTCAAAACAACACTCAAACAAAAATATTCACCATCATGGTGACAAAATCCACACAGGACAGGAGAACAGGGGAGATGGTCGCACATGTCTAGATGAAGACCCCTGTAGATTTGAGTTGTAGACGCCGTTCTTTGCTGATGAATACTCAAAGCATTTAGTTACAGTCTCAAACTTATAATTTTAAGTTTTGCCAACTTAACATATGAAATGAGACCAACTTTACACAACAAACTTAACATAAGTAGTTCAGAGAACTACTCTATTTTTTGTTCACTAAACCAAAAAGTCTTTTTCAGGCCAAGAATCTAAGTTTTCTTTTGTACAGTAAACACACGAAAGCCCAGACGTTTAATGTTTTATTCCATTTTACCTGTAACCTGCGAAATGTTCTTTAAATATTTCTCTAATTCTGAGGTTCAATCCGAAAATATTAAATCTTTTTCACAGCAAGTCTGCTATAGAGAAATTGCTCCCTACAAAGTAATCGACCAATCAGAGTCAAGTATTTACCATCGCCAAAGTTTGAAGAAGAACCTGCAAATCTTTCTTAAACTAGAGTCATGAGCTTGTGTTTATTTGGTTCTTCTCTTTTGAAGATAACCAAAACACTTTAGACTGTTGTCGAGTGATTTTAAAGTAATAATAAATAATAAATCTATAGTTGTGAGTTTAATTCCGTATCTGCTGGAAGCTCTGCCTCAACTCCCCCTTCCATTCTTAGCCCTCGTGGTCGAACTCCTCACCTTTTTACCCCCTCAAACAAGTGACAGTTTCCTGTTGGATAGCCATCATCCCCCTCGCACCGTCCTTGCTCCTGACAGATTACAATCATTAGAAACTGGATGCTAAGAGGTCATTTTGACAACCTGACAACCTTAAAGGGTCCGGTTGTCAGGTTGGAACCAATCAGACCACAGGTGTCAGAATTGAAGCCAACATGGACGTGTGATAACCTGCATCTCCTGGAGCAAGGCTTGATGGGAAGGCTGACTGGTTTAAAATGAAGAAATTCATTCCGTCTGTCCTCATTCCTTACAGTCTATGAGTCTTCCTCAGTCTCTCGTCTTTTCCGACTGTATCCTTAAAAAAAAATCATGGTGCCATCAAAACTTTGAGCTCTATCGGATGATTCTATCCCCAAATTGTTTGCATAGCACCAAACACAGTTACAGTTGATGCTTTCTCGACTTGAAAGACTTGAGAGGGTGTTTGTGTGTAGGAGGTTGGATGGCAGTGGTCCCGTTCTCCTGGGGAGGATCTGATCCTTTCAGCAGCGCTGCGAACACTCCCTCACTCAGCTGTCTTAAAGTCTTCCGCTCAGTTTTCAGTTTTGCCATCCTCGCTGTTGCCGCTCTCACATGCAAGTCTCTCTTCTTTTTTTTTTTTTTTTTAGAACGAGCGCTTCTACCCACTCACAAGCTGTTGGCTTTGCCACATACATGCAGGCAGTTCAGGGCTGCGATCACATCTGTCATATTGTCTGAAAAGGAGCGCGGGTACAGTCTTTGTGGAATCGAGGGGAGCATGATTTGTGGGATTGTTGGGGCGACGCAGCATGGGTGTTGGCTATTGTTCCTATTATGTGATGTTGCCGTCGTTGTTCCATGCTGAAGCAATCCCCGCAGGAAATAACACACATTTATTACCCCTCTCCTCTCTTGTTTGGGCTGTCTGAATACGCTCTGATGCTGCTGTCTGGGTGGCTGTTTTTTTTCTCCAGCAGCCACTGAAAGGGTCTTGATTGCTTTGAATTTCCTGCAGTTTAGCTGCTGGCCCTTTTTTGTTTCCACCTATTTATATATGGCGCTGTCTTCGGCTGGCACCTTGGGGAAGAAGAAGAAAACACTTCTGTGCTACTCGATTATGTTCCTCTATATGTGAGCTCTGTCTCTAAACATCTGCCTGTCAATCATCCGTCTCTCAGCCTGTGAAGTTTCAGTGTTGCAAATATAAATTTATAATTTGAGTAAAGAGACAGAAAACAGTAGAAGAAGACCTGAGTAGAAAAATGTCTTCTCTCCCCTCCTGAAGCATCTTTACCTCTGAGCGACATGACATCTGCCCGTCTGAGTGATAACCTTTGGTCGTATCTCTCCTCTCTTTCTCACATCCAAACCTGATTGAGAAAAAGTTTAACAGGAAGCAAATCCAAGCTGTCTGATGACTTCCTTTGCACTTTCTCATCATGTGTGATTATAATCTGATAGTGATCGAGCACATCTTTGTTTCCACAGCAACTGATGCGGTCGTCTGTGTTCCACATGTTCATCCTGAGCATGGTCGCCGTGGACGTCATCGTTGCCGCTAGCAACTATTACAAAGGCGAGAATCACCGCAGGCATTATGACGAGTTTTACCTGGCAGAGGTGAGACCTTTATTTTGTTTATCATATTTTTCTAAACCTTTAAATATTTTTACGTTTGCCTCCTTTTGTTCCAAATCGTACTCTAGTCTCTGCTCCTCACCCAGTCTGGTCTGATGTCATCAGTATTCAGGCGGTAAAGCACAAACTAAGGCGGCTCACATCCCCATCCTACCCCTCTCTCTCTCTCTCTCTCTCTCTCACTCTCTGTCTTACACACAGCTGAATGAAGGAGATAAGAGGAGGGGAAAAAAAAGCACTCACAGTAATACCTTCTCTAACTCCCTCCTTCCACAACATACAGACATCGATCTGCAGATTTGTTCCAACCTGTGTGACGGATGTGGAGGGAAATAGAAAAAGGAGTTGCGGGGTTTAGAGTTAGTTAGCGAGGTGCCAGATTTACTTCCTCTTCCTGCTGAGCTTCCTCCGGTGCTTGATATCACACCTTCATAAAGTCAAATAATTTTGGTGAAGGAGGAAACACCAGGATTCAAACACTAAAAAAGGTTTGAGGAAGTGTGAATTTGTTAAAGTTAAAGTACCTCAGACCTGTAATCGCAGGTGAGGGCGATCCTCCTGCAGAGAGCAGGCTGTGTTTGCAGGAAGTGAACGCCAGCTCTTGATTTTATCCTCCCAGGTGGCCTTCACTGTCTTATTCGACCTGGAAGCCCTTCTGAAAATCTGGTGTCTGGGCTTCACCGGCTACATCAGCTCCTCGCTGCACAAGTTTGAGTCTCTGCTGGTGGTGGGCACCACGCTGCACATCTACCCGGACCTCTACCACTCACAGTTCACTTACTTTCAGGTATGAAACACACATGCAAACATTTATATTTCAGGGAACTTAAGCTCTGAATAACTCCTGTGTGAGTGTTTTGACCCATGTGGCTGGGGTGTGTTGTTCCAACCCACCTCTGAACAGAGCCTGTAAGTAGCTCTGCACCCAGATTTAACCCTCTGACCTCGCTCTGGATCACGTAACGTAGCGGTTAAAACAGGCTCGGGGGACCATCCGATGGGAAGAAGCTTCTTGATCCGTCTTTAATGAGCCCTGACCACACAAGCTGCCCTCATGCTGTCTGGCCGTCTGAACAGCTGCCGGCCACACGTGCAGAACTTAAACACAACACACGCTAACATACAGAGAGCTTTACAGGATTCATTCGGTCTGTTTTTGACACATTCTGCGTGTTTGTGCAGCACTTTTCTGTGTTTCTGCATCAAAAACGAATCATCCTAAAGATAAAAAGTTTGCAGGTCACTGTATCGGCTTTCTGGCATCTTAAAGGCTGAGCCAGCAAAATGAAATATTTTATGGTTTATTACATAATAAATTTGCATAGAAAAGTCCAACTCTGGCTGCAGCTCTGCGGACACTTCACCATTTCTTGCTCGACATCAGTCTCTTCCAGATTTCAGTCCTGAGGTTTAGTGTTTACAAACTTCTTTCCCTTAAAGTGGATGAAGCTCCACAGAGTCTTGACGTTTATTTGAGGGAGGTCCTTTCTGCCATCCATCCTTTTCAAGATTAACTTGCATGTGACGCTTCAGATACTTCTTAATATCAGAACTCATTTTAGGAGGCAAAGGAAGTGTTAATGTGGAAAGAAATGTACCCACATCTAATTTATACCTAAGTGAAGAAAATTTACATTTAAATAAATATTAATTATGTAATAAATCATGAGATATTTCATATAAATTTTGCTGGGTCACACTTTAAGATGTCAAGCGAAGAACTTTTCTCTTTGACTAAATTTTCGGGGCCTGAAACGTTTAAGGCTGCAGATAAACTGTGAAAGGCATCGAAATAAACGACTTCATCGTCTTTGGGTCTGTATTCATATGATGGAGTCCCTCACTGCTCTACTTCAGCTGTGATAACTGTGAGCTCTCAGACCAAAGATAAGACAATAACTTGTTTTTTTTTTTTCTAATGGCCTCATATCCTTCGTGGACTCAGCCTCATATTCTCAGAGTCTGTTGTGAAATGGATCGTGGTCATCACGGTCTGTCAGGAGTAGAAGGTGGTGTCTCCTCATCCCATCTGTCATCATGCTGGGAGTGTTATTGCTGTATTTGTTTAGTGCGGGCTCCCTCTCCTCCCTTCTTTGTCTCCTTCATTTCGCTGCTGCATATCCGCACGACGACGAGAGGAGAATCTTTGGCCAGGAGCCTCACGGAGAGAGGAGCCCGATCGATAGCCACTCTCTGGGTCCCCCATCACAGGATGACCAAGATGCATTACCTTTTGGGGGTTGTTGTCACCACAAGCAATTTAAGGGCTGAGCCAGTTGACAGAGCACCATATCACTGCACCTTAACCACAGGGTCATGATCAATGCTCTCTTTAAATCAATATATAATCAATGTGCTCCTTCTTTTCTGTGTGTGTAATTTATTTTAAATTAGCTTCTAAAATCTCTCTCTCTGGTGGTAATAATAGAAACAAACAGATTTCCAAAGACCACAGCCAACAGTTTGTTTTCCCTCCCCTCAGGTCCTCCGTGTGGTGCGTCTGATAAAGATTTCCCCGGCTCTGGAGGACTTTGTCTATAAGATTTTTGGTCCCGGTAAAAAACTGGGCAGCCTGGTGGTGTTCACAGCCAGCCTCCTCATCGTCATGTCGGCCATCAGTCTTCAGATGTTCTGCTTTGTGGAAGAGCTGGACCGCTTCACGACGTTCCCCCGGGTGAGGAACAACTTTATAACTGTTTTTATTCATTTAATCCTATTTTGTATCCATGAATCAAACCTTTCATGGGTCGTAGTTCTCCATCCCTTCGTTCAGGGTGGCAGTTGTTTTGTTTTCACCTGCACAGATGGAGCACAGCAGACACGTAAACCCTCCCAACATTTAATTCAACAGCTCCAAACACACTTGTCTAATCATGCCCTGATGTTCACGTAATTTCCTCTCAGGGACAAATGAAATGTAATTAAGTTTAGAGGATGCAGGTAGTAAAAAATAAGCTTCATAAAGATGCAGAAAATGATGCGAGCCCCTCCAGACGGGCTCGTGCAGCGGGGCTTCCTGCAGATGCTGATGAAGGGTTGCACGACGGGTCGACAGATGTGGTTCCTCCTTTGATTTCTAAAGACTCCTGAGCTTCTCTCTCTCTCTCTCTCATCAGTCACATCTTCCCATCCTCTGTTTTTCTCATCCACCCCTCCAACATTTGGCTGCCCCCAGGCTCTGCAGGGTGTGAAGGTTTAGTCATGAACAGATGCCACTTGTATGCTGTGTTACCCTTCTCTCTTATTTTCACTCATTTCCATGTCTGTTTGTGCTACACATGGCTACATGTATGCACACACACACACACACACACACACACACACACACACACTGGTAATGATGTTTGGCTGCCTCACCAGCAGGCAGACCTGTTGCTGGGTTTATCTTTATCTGCAGTGACTGAGACGTGCATGGGAGCAGGTGGGAGGGGCTGTGAAGGGAGGGAGGCTGTCTGAAGGTGAGACACTAAGGAGGAGGCACAGGAGTGCCATTTGACTCCAGGGGCCAGAGCGATGCAGCTGGCTGGTCCTTACACCTTCATCTGACCTCTAACAATAAGAGAGAGGAGCAGAGCAGACGACAGAGAGCTGCTCAGGCTGGCTTCTCTCTCTCTGTCTCTGCTTCATTTCTATAAATCTTAACATCAGCTGTGAGAGAAGAGGAGGGAATTGTAGTTCAAGGAGTGATAGAGACATAGAGGGTTTTTTAGAAGGTGCTTCGTTATTTTTTTTTAACCCAACAAACAGTAAGGTGACATTTCTGCAAAAAGGAACAAACAATTTAATTATTCTCACTGAATTTAGGCAGAGGACAAATACCAAAAACCACAAAAGTCACCACAGAAACATCTTTGGATGTAGAAAATACACAAGCTGTGACGAAAACAAATGTAGCATTTGCTAAAGCTGCCATGCTACCAGATAGCAGCTGCCTACTGGCTGTAGTTAAAGATCACAGAATTAGCTCAGGATGCTAACTTGATATATTTATGCATTTACTGCATCATGGTCCACCTTATCATCCTCATTATCCCGTCTATGTGGGGACACTGTGCTCTCAATCACCTCTGCATCTCAAGTGATGGAGAGAGCAGTCTGTGTCCCCTATAGCAGTGGTTTTCAAAGTGGGGGCCGGGGCCCCCAGGGGGGCCACCAAGGGATGCTAGGGGGGCCTCAGAAAATTGGAGGAAAGGGAAAAAAATTTTTTTTTAGTTAATTATTTTTATTATTCTTTTTATATAACAATTTGTCCTGAACATACAACATGTAAACTGTGTAATCATCAGATTCTCAAGTTTCCGATTGTACTTAACTTCATGTGACAGTTCGAACTTGGGGCATGACAATGTCATCATCTGTGTTGACTGGCGGTTTGCGCCTGTTATCAAGCTGCTAGCTAGCAAAAAATGAAAAGGTTTATGACAGGAAAAAGACTGAAAAAGCAGTCCAACAGCCCTGCTGTGGAGGATTCTGCTGCAAAAAAAAAACCCTAAGAACTCCTAGCCAACTAAAATTAGAAAATATAAGGCAGTATTCATTAAGTATGGCTTTACAGCAATAGAGAAAAATGGCTATGATTACCCAAAATGCATCCTATGTCTGGAGATCCTCTCAAACAAGTGTTCAAAGCTTTTGAAACTACAGCGTCACTTGATACAAAAACACCCAAAAACAGGCTGAAACAACAGTCGACTTCTTTAGACGTAAAGAAGAGCATTTGGTCAGGCAATCTGCTGCATTCACACAGCAAGCTACCTTGCCCAGGTGGGCCCTGAAAGCATCATTTTAAGCCCCATACCAAGCACCAAAAAAAAATGGGGTCCCCAGCCAAAAGCTAAAGCTGTTTGGGGGGCCTTGGCATGGTAAAGTTTGGGAACCCCTGCCCTATAGCATTTAAGATTCCTCCTTTGTACTGTAACACATCACACAATAACATGATATTGGTGTCCCAGTGTTAGAATCTGTAAAAGCAGCTAAATGCCATGTGTCATTAGCTTGGTATGAAATACCTGTGTGCTAGAAATGAAATCAGCTGTCTGCCATCTGTAGCTGAGGTTAACCTGAGGGACAGCACAGCAGATCTTCCTTACGTTTCAATTCAATCATCCACTAACCCTCATTTATGTTGCACAAAACACACTTTGTTGAGTTAAGCTGCAGGATTAGAAGCATCTTGATTTATTTGCATTGACTGTTGCATGGAGGAGTGTCTTCTATACGTGTTTGCTTTAACCTTAAACGCTTGTCTGCCTTGATATTTGGGCTAAAGTCTGTCTCGGGCTTGTCTCAGGGGAAACTCAGCGCTCTGTTCAACAGTACCTCCAGCAGACGCTGTATGCACATCAGCCGTGTGATATTTGCTCTCCTGTGAAAAAAGCATGTTCTAAATGTCAGAGCCGTCTTTTCTCTCCATGTAATTTCCTCCCGTCTGTTTTTCTTTACCTCTCCTCTCCGTCTCCTCCTCGTGTACTTGGCTGCCCTCTCCAGCCTCCTGCGTCTCTCACCTTCTTTTTTTTTATCCTCTCTTTCTCTCCCTGTAGGCGTTCATGTCTATGTTCCAGATCCTCACCCAGGAGGGCTGGGTGGATGTCATGGACCAGACTCTGGTGGCTGTAGGTCACATGTGGGCTCCCGTAGTCGCCATTTACTTCATCCTCTACCATCTGTTTGCTACCCTGGTGAGAAACTTTCTTTCTCTTTCACATATTCAGAAGTCAAATAAGTCGGAGCTGGTGAGTTTAAATGGGTTTGAGTTTGTTGCATATTGGATGCAGTGTTCTTTTCAAACTCATATTTCTTGATTTCAGCAGGAGCAGGTCGGGGAAATAAATGGTGAAAGGGTACATTAATTGTTTTTTGAATGCATTCAATTAGAGCCCCCCGTCTCTCCGCTGTTCCCTCAAGTGGTACATCTAATCACAGTTAATCAGACTCACAGGCGTAAGAAGTGCTGACATTTCAGAGTTTGGACTTCTGATACGGGAGCCGTCAGACGGCTCTGACAGCCTTCAGATGACTCACGCTTTACCCCAGACGGAGAGGAAGTGAACCAGAACACAGCCAGCAACAAATCTAATTACCCCGCAGACTTTGTACTTTTCAAATAGTCTTATTTATATTGGGGTAATCATATTAGCATGCTGTAGTTCTGATTCCACTTCCTCTGGTTGGGTTTCAGATCTTGCTCAGTCTTTTTGTGGCTGTCATCCTGGACAATCTGGAGCTGGATGAAGACTTGAAGAAGCTCAAACAGGTAGGAAGATTAAAATGCTCAATCTTTACATGGTTAATATTTTGAAGATGTGATTTGTGTTTGAGTCACCTGTTAGTTAAATTATAAGTTTTCATGCATTAGATGAATAAGGGTGCAGTCATGTGAAAAAGATGGAGATTCACCAATCAGTGATGTCACAAACTGAACATGTCTTCTCAAACATGTTCGCCCCTCAGTTATGAGCGCTGGCTTCCAGTGGTGGAACTTGTAAAAGCAGTTCCTGTAATAAAAAAACACGACTGCATCGGAGATTTGAATCTAAAGAAATTAATAAACATGTTTCTGATTCACAAATAGTTAAAAGTGTAGATTAAAGCTCTGCTGCTCAGTGTTTGTATTCAAACATGCGTGAACTGATGTAAATCTCACTGACAGGTCTGAGCAGACCCACATGCTAACGTAGAGCCTACGCTCTGTGGGCTCATCACTGTCTGCAGGTCTCAGCTTGATGCGCAGGTTATTTCCCACCCACAGCTGAGTGATTAGGCGCAGCGACTGTAAAATTGCCTGTTTTACAGGTGCTTCAAACACGGATACAGCCTGACTATAAATAGACGGTAGATTGTGATCTCCCTCCCTAAAGAGAGAGCTTCTGCAAACATACAGGAGGAACCAATGACACGACCATCCTCTCTCTTGGATACACACTCGTTCTCTGTGAGGGATGAGAAACCCATTATGATGCATGTGGTGAATCATTTCAGCTCGCTGTTTGATGAGCGACTTCACAGAGCTGGTAATGTTTATGATTTGTCGTTAATGTGACTGGTGTCCATGCAGAGAACACAGTACCTGGTGTTCCTCGTCCAGTCAGATGAACCGTTTTGTTCCAGGGTTCTGAGTTTGAGAGGAAATCAATCAAAGTTTACACTTGACACGCAAAGCCCACGCATGTATCCCTCTCTCTGAGACAGGTTTAATCCTTTCTTCTTCACAGTTAGTTGAACGAGCAGACAGTTGCTGTGTTCAGATTAATTGGAAATGATGGAACAACAAATTGGAGCTGAATAAACTATTCAAAGACTCTCTTCATGCAGATCAGGGTTTTTTTTGTCCTGGTGGTGTTTGAAGGCAAATCAGAGAGGTTTTTGTGGTTTGGTTGGAGAGTCGGATGCTGATGGTAGAATTAACAGAACTGATGTGTCAGAATCAGCTAACGATGGCTGCAGGCAGTGATGATCCACCATACTTCACGTGTGTTAGATCCGTTTGTTGTCAAACATGCCAGCTCCTCTCAGACGTCATTGTGTTTTGCTTCCGCCCATGAAAGACTTTTGTTACACAACACGTGTGGCTGCAGGTGTTCCAGCGGCGCCTGTTTGGTGTCTGTGTGATGTGTAAAAATCAAATGAGGAAGAGAAAACCTCTGACGCTGACCAGGAGACAGCTGGAAACCGTGGAAGCTAACGTTAGCGCCAGTACTGTTAGCAAGTGCATGTATGATGCCAGTTTATATTACATCAGTTGGCTGTCTGGGCTGTTGTTCTGGGGCTGTTTAGGAGGTTTTTATGGGGGGGGAATAAGTGATCCTTAGTCTGAAATAATTTTGGAAACACTATGTGTCACACTGTGAAGGAGAAGGAGACGTATGGCCAAACCTTGATGGATAACGGCTGAAATACACCGGTTGCGTCTGCGTTGCAGCTCCGCTCCGTCATGGCGCTGGATCAGTTTAAAATCCATTCAAGTCAATGTGTCAACTTACACTGGATCCGTTCCGTTGCGGTTCAGCTGCGTGTCTGGTCCGACAGGTCGCAGCTAATCCGCAGCCATCCTATTTTTGCCGGATGACGGAGCTGTGACGCATAAATTCAGAGTAGAGAAGATCGAGCGGGACAGGAAGTAGTGCACGGAAACTACATAAAAAGAGCCTGAGACTTTCAAAATAAAACGAACCGTGTCAAAACTAGATCGTATTTAGCTCGTAAGAAAACGACACAATGACCGAAGACACGCCAGGAATCAACAGGTTTAAGGTTTAACAGCACAACATGAATGAAGAGAGGTTTATTAATGGAAAGGAAAGCGCGGGAATTCCACGGCCTTGCGACTCCAGCTGTCTGTCAGTCCTGCGGCTTGTCTGACTAAACACGCAGCCGGTGTGAGTTGACAAACGCAGTCAACACGCAGCGGAACGGAGCTGCAACGAAGACGCAGCCGGTGTATTTAAGCCGTTAGACCCGTCTGCACAGCTCAATTACAACAGATGAAAGTTAACTAATCTTCAAACTCTTTTCTGCTCATGTTGACAAATAATTTCTGTTGTTGTGGTCAGTATGGAGTCCCTGTGCTCTTCTAAAAGAGTAATTTTAAAGATTTATACATAACCAAGGCACAAGTTTATCAAACTACTGACATGACAGAGATCTACGGTGGCCCTGAAGGCTCACAGCACTGCAGCTTAAGAGAGACAAAACACAAGCCAACTCAAAATCTGTATCTACAACAAGCGTGACAGGACGTGTGCGTCATTTTTAAGTGTCCTCTGGAAACACTTCTGTCGTGTTGTGGTCTATTTAAAGCATGTTTTTCTGAATGCTGTTCACGTGTTGTCAAATTGACGACAACGATTTCTTTATTTGTTTTGTCTTTTTGCATGCGCTGTGAGCTCTCAGGGCCACCGTAGATTCGTCAGATACACAAATGAGGGCAGAACGGATTCTTGTGTCTGATAAACTCACAAAAAGTTTAGAGATTCTTGTGTTTGTTCTCATCATTCCTCCTCTGTTATGCTAATATATGTATAAAAAAAGCTATTTGCGTGTGCGTGTGTGTGTGTGTGTGTGTGTGTGTGTGTGTGTTTTGGCCATTAAAAAGACTGCAGGTTCAGGCTTCTGCCAATTTAGCTGCACTTTTGGAATCTAAAGACTCTCCGCTCTCCACCTCATCATGACCCCAGGGTGCCGTGTCTGACTTTCAGCTCTTTACTGCGTACAGTAAACCAGCGATGTTGTTCAGTCAGCTGAAACTTTCGCCGTCCAATATTTGGGATTCATTTTACTTTCTGCATTAATAGCCTTTTGGAATAGTCCTGTGAGTGTGCTCCTGCAGCGTCAGTTGTTGCACACACACACACACACACACACACACACAGGGAAATACCTGTGAGTCATAATGTTTGAAACATTACACACCTCTGAGGCCAAACACTGTGTTTGTCTGCAGGCAGGTACGAGAATCACCTCATAACTCACGGAGCTAAAAATAGAGGGAATGTTTGAAACGACGGCATCACGGTGAAGCAGCTGTGATTGAGACATAAACACACATCCTCCACGGACGTTTCAAACGCTTCAACTTTCACCTAACGGCTTTTTGATTGTTCTCACCGGAGCAGTTTGAAGCAACACGTTTCCCTCGTCATCACGCCGTCATCAGAGCCGCTTTATCTCTCCACCTGTTACTCCACGTGTGTAAGCCCCCCCTCTGTCATCATCCCTCTAACCAGGTGTGTGTGTGTGTGTGTGTGTGTGTGCAGCAGGACCCCGCTGTGTCGACCCACGCTGCTGATTTGATAACGACTTCATCAATAAGGCATGTAGCTAAAAACATCTGTCATCATTTGGATGCTGATTGCAGTCCAGCCTTTCAGGGGAACGACGTGCATCTGTCAACCCCGACAGACCATTCGTCTTGATTTGGGTTTTAGACGTCACGGCTTAAAACAGCCGCAGCGTCAGAGCTCCCGGAGGAGGATTATCTGACTCTTTTAATGCTGATGGTGTTTGTTTCAGTCCCAGCCTGAGAGGAGGAGTTCGAGTGTCTTTCAAAATGTTTTCATGCGTTTAAGACGTGTTTTTAAAACGAAGGAAGGAAAGAAAATCAGGGCTGCATGTGTGTACCAGTGCACGCTCTGCTCATCAGTGCTGATTAAATAATTCATTTAATGGGTGAAATTAGGTCTGAAAGATTTTTTTCTTTTAATGAAATGAAGTCTGAGACAAGAGAGAGGTAGACAGCAGAGGAAAACACCAGGGAAGAGAAGAAGTAACACACACTGAACACACACATCAGCCTGCAGGGTGTGTTTGTGCTCACAGCTGATGTGGAACCAGGAGAACTGAACTTCCCTACTGTGCATCCGATCTGTTGAAACACTAGCAGAGCAGCCCTGTAACAGTCTCTTACCTGCAGCAGGTGTGCCGTCAGTACACACTCTCACCACCTCTTTGCTGTTTTCTTATTTGCATTTTGAGTGACTTCACTTTAATATTTGATGTTTTTGCTGCTGTTACTGATAACAGCTCTTTGTTAAAGCCTTGATTTATCCCAGTTTGCTGATACGTTTAAAAGCATATTTAGCAGGACGTTGCATTGTTTCGATTGGAACTCTTGATTAGGGATAGACCGATTATCGGCGCATATATTTGTCGCCATCGGCCTTTTTTTTTTAATACGACGGCCGATAATAGGTCACTTCAAAACATGGCAAAGGAAAGCTATTCTTAACTACTTTGCTTCGGTTAGCGAAAGTCCGCTAGCTTAATGCTAACATGAATGGAAAATCCCATTGACCGGCTAACGCAATTAGCATCGTGACTATCTCACAGTCTATGAACTTATTATAACTTTCACAGCTTGTTTGGCTCTTGAAAATGATATTGTTATTGTTATTGTTATTGTTTGAAGTTAAAAATAAGAGATAAACATTTTAGTTGTACTGAAATTTTGAAATAGTTTATATACTGTAGAAAATTTAAGGGAGCTATTTATTTGTTTAAATGTTTATTTACCTTTAGAAGACATGCTGCTGAGCCTGGAAAATGTTCAATAAACATGTGCTGAAAGGCATTTAAACAAAGTGAAGGATCAGAGTTTGTATTATTCAAAATTTTGATGTCAATATATTCACTTTTAACGCAAATGAATATCGGCTGCAAATATAGGTTATCGGCCTCCTTCACGTCTAATAATCGGTATCGGTATCGGCCCTGGAAAAAGCATATCGGTCTATCACTACTCTTGATCATCGTAGATGAGGATGCAGCTCAGAGTGCTGTGAAACAACTTTCTGTGGACTGTTGTAAAAATTGAACTCTTCATGAATCCACATATGTGGTCATAGCACCTTTACAGAGGCCAAAGCAAAGGAAATATGACCACAGAAAGTCACTTTTTCCCCTCTGAGGAGCGAGCGTTACCTCTGTTATTGGTGTGTAATGACTGAACTAACCGTAGCAGTTTGCAGCTTCTGGAATATATTTCCAACTGATGATTAATTGTGTATTAACCCAGCATGTAAAGTCAGCTGGCAGTGACCATAAAGCAGCAGCTGTTTAGATACTGAAGTGCATCCGTCCAACTGTTTCTCCATCAGACGGCGGTAACAACAGTGAGCCAATAGCTGCACGGATCTGAAAAATGAGTTTGTCTCTTGGCTGTTGTTGTCGCCCCGCCTGTGTCCCTGGTGTCACAGGTGGGTGGGCTCCGTGATGGGAGAGAGCGATGGCCCATTCTTATCCAACAAATCACTGCTGCCCGCAGAGCGGCGTCTGCAGGAGCCGGGGGAGGTGCAGCGAGAGGGGAGAGTGTTTATCCTGTGGCGTAGATATCAGCCAAACAGAGAGAGGTGTTTACCCCTAAGGGCAGTGATGATGACGTTAATGTGTGTGTGAGTGTGTCTCTGTGTGTATGAAAATGAGCTGTGAGTGGTGATGAATTTGTTAATGCGTTGTGTGTACACACTCTGTCTTTTTATTTCTGAGTGTTTGTGTGAATGTGTGGTAATCAAACAGGACCTGAGGCCAGGTGGATGAGTCATGAGGAGCACATTTGGGAAACTGTGCGAGTTAAAAGCTCGGGCACGGAGCGAGGGGAAGGCGTACAGATGCATGCAGACAAACAGACATCTGAAACCTTTACACATGGAACTCTAAGACCTCTCACTCTGACCTTTGACCTTTCTCTTTGTCTTCATCGTAGTCTCTGAACAGAGAGGAAAGCACCTGCTCTGAGGGCTTTTCAGCTTTTCAGCGTTTATCCTTCAGGCCTTTTCACACTGAGTCCGTTATTTCCGTTATTAATCCTGCAAAAAAACATCCTGCAAAGACACCTTGCTACGGAAGATGATTAGGGCCACTAAAAAAAAAAAGAAGTAAATAAATAAATAACATCCATTTTTTTAACATCCATATTTTTATCTCAGAATTCAGAGATTAAAGTCAGGATTCTGAATAGTAATATTTGAAAAAAATATCGGACGTCATTTTATTTTTTTTATTCAGTGGCTCTAATCCTCTTCTGTACCGTGCAAACTGAATCCAATGTGTTTATTTTTCTATCAAATGCAAAAAAAAATTTACAGTACAAGAAAAATGGATTCATTAAGCAGTGATGATGATTTTGTGGATCTTTCACTTCTTGACAAAAGGGAAAGAAAACACTGCGTCCATCCACTCCTGAAGACAAGACACGAGCAGGTAGAGATTCACCTGCTGGTAAAGGAGCTGACACACACACACACACACACACACACACACACACATACACAAGCCTTCATTCATCATCTAAACTTAGCCCGAAATAACAGATAATTTGTCAACCCAGACACATTTTTGCGGTTGATTAATCTGCAGCTAATTTAAACGATGATGGTGGCGCAGCAAGTAGCCTCTGTGTGGGCAAAAGTTTCGCCGTCAGCGTGCAGACATGATTGACATAACATGGAATCGGATTTCTTTTTTGAGGTCAGTTTCAGACAAAAAAATAAAAAGAAACTGACTCAGTGTGCAAAGACCTTTAACGCAGATAAAATGGCGGCCTGTGAGCTATAATTACATTTTATATATCCGTCTTAAAGTCAAGTTTTACTCTTTGTTATGAGCCTGAAATAGGAACAGAAGTGCCTGATTGATAGACGATGGCAGATATGACAGAAATCAGGATTCGTTAAAAATAGGAATAAGCCTGTCTGCTCGCCAAAGATCAATAAAAGATCCATCACAGCTGGAAAAATATGGCGATGAATGTCTCCTCTCATGGTTGATGATAAATGGTTAAGTTTCTCACTTTGTGGCAGGGATGTAGAAGTGTTTTTCAGGTGTCTTCTACAGGACGGTTACCTGAAGTTATGTGTGTGTGTTCGTTCATGGAGACTACAGAAAAAGCTGAAGCATTGTTAGACGGTAGCTGGTGTGTTTATCATTCCATCTCTTTTTGTGCACAATCGGATTCTAACTTTGCTACTTTTAAGGGTCAT
This sequence comes from Labroides dimidiatus, assembly GCA_030710495.1. Lineage (NCBI taxonomy): Eukaryota > Metazoa > Chordata > Actinopteri > Labriformes > Labridae > Labroides > Labroides dimidiatus. The sequence goes on along the minus strand of CM061160.1, from coordinate 24,647,164 downwards.
CTGAAGGCGTGGGTCAGGACAAACCAGGCCTGTGACCACGGCTAACCCATGCATACATTAATACATTTATGCATGCACCTCCAGGGCAATGTTGCACATGTAAAAATATCTGTATTTACAATCCCCCTGCAAAAGTGTATACATAAACATGTCTATATACATGCACAAACCGGCATGTTGAATTCCCAGACTATTATGTGCAACATTCCAGCATGGTAGCACTTCACCTCTCATATTAATAATAGTAATAATACATTTTATTTAAAAGCACCTTTCAGGACACCCAAGCTCGCTGTACAGAAAGTATATATATACAAAAAATACAGATATAGATAAAAGACAACATACAGTACAATAAAAAATGAGGAAGGAGGTCCATGGGAAACAGTTTAAAAAGAGTAAACATGTCTGAACAGATGAGTTTTGAGTTTGGATTTGAAGATTGGCAGGGTGGAGGAGTTACGGAGGTCCGGTGGGAGAGAGTTCCAGAGCTGCTGAAAGCTCTGCTCCCCATAGTGCAAAGACGGGCAGTGGGCACATTGAGATGGAGAGAAGAGGACGATCTGAGGGAACGGGATGGAATATTAATTTGCAGGAGATCGGAGAGGTAAGGAGGGGCGAGGTTGTGGATGGACTTGTAGGTGTACAGAAGGATTTTGTAAATGATTCTCTGGTTAACCGGAAGCCAGTGAAGTTGTTGAAGGACGGGGGTGATGTGGTGGGATGAGGGGGTTTTAGTGATGATCCGGGCAGCAGAGTTCTGGACCAGCTGAAGTTTATGTAGGGACTTTTGAGGGAGGCCGAAGAGGAGTGAGTTACAATAATCAAGGTGGGAAGTGACAAGGCTGTGGACGAGGATGGCGATGTTGTGGGGGTTGAGGGAGGGGCGCAGCCGATTGATGGAGCGCAGGTGGGAATATGCAGACCAGGTGATGTTATTAATGTGAGACTGAAAGGATAGTGTGCTGTCGAGGATGAGACCCAGACTCTTAACCTGAGGGGAGGGGGAGACTGAGGAGTGTTCAATAGGAAGAGAGAAAGTATTAACTTTGGATAATGTGGATTTGGAGCCAACGATATTATGAACCTGAAACTCTTTATGAGCTCTCACTTTAACTGTCCCTTAATTCCTGGTTGTATTGAGTGTGGTCATTTATGGAGGTCTTTGTAAGTTCATGTATAGTTGATGTAAAGTCCCTGCAGGAGACTACTACTGAACATTAGCCTTAAGCTGTAATTATGCTGAAAAAGAACCTTGACTCTCGGTCTGAGTCGTGGTGTTTCATGGTGGTCTCTTTGAATGAGATGATCCAAAGATCACTTGCAGTATTTTTCGGTGTTACTAACTTACAGAGTCTCCCTTCCTGGAGAAAAGCTGCATCTACCCCCCTGCAGTTTGAGCGGGGGTGAAAGGTGTTTTCAGTTGTTTTTGCTGAGTTGTGATTGGATGGCCGAGTCCAACAAACAAAGAAAAGATTAAAGATGACAGAGCTTCAAAAACAAAGACAAACCAATCCAAAAAATACCTTCAGACTGGACTTTGATGGTCTTAAAATGCCTCGTTAATAAAGCTCCGCTCCTGCTGGCACAGGAGGCGGGCAGAATGGCAGGACGAAATTAGATTGGTTGAACAAATTGGATCCTAATCACTAGGATTGGTTGGTGTTTTCCCATGTTTACTCCTGCTGTAGACAGCAGATATTTTTTGCTCTATTTAAAGAACACATCATGCATTTATTGACATCAGGACATAAAGATCGTTTTAACCAGAATAACAAAAAGTCTAAATCTGATCACCACCCCTGACTTTAAGTGGTGGCTGTTGGTTCCATCCATGCACTCTCTTCTTGTGCAGCTTTTAAAGCCAGACGCTCTCTGGCCTCACAGAAGGATTTCCCTGCTCTCACTGGAGGGTGATTGTTGTTTTCAGTGTTGGATTCCCTCATTATGAGAACAAGCTTAAAGCTGCAGATGATAAAGCTGAGCCGCTTTGTTTCAGGCCTGTAGCAGCTAACCATACTGCCATCTAGTGCACGAGCTACACATGCAGACTCTGAGTTATGAGCTATTGTTGTTGAAGGATTTATGGCTCCACCAGAGGAGTGTGTGTGTGTTTGTTAATGATTGTGTTCTGTGCAGCAGAGGTCTGTGTATGCATCAATTGTGCAATGAAGGAGTATGATGGATGACTTTTATGTCCAGTCTCCGATATATTACCCGTACAGCCCACATGTTTTCGAGGAGGGTCTCAGTAACAACATGAGCATCTTTAAGGAAACACGGTGGGGACTCCCACACGCTGCAGACAGATGGTGCGATGCGACACCGAGGTAATCAGATTGCTGCCCCCAGTGTGTCAGGCTTGTCAAGGGCTTGTGGAGAGACGCGCGGCACTGACAGCGTGTGGTCGGCGGTTCAGTCGCGTCTATCTTTTTGCTCCATATTTGTCAGCTGATGTGGCGTTGATGGCGAGAGATCAAACGAGGAGGAGGAGGAGGAGGAGGGAGTGGTAGAGATGGAGGAAGAGATAAATACACAGAGAAGAGGAGAAAGAGAGGGCTCCTCTCACCAAATAACACCTGATGCTTCCAAACACTGACACACACGTGTGTTTGTAATCGGTGTGGCATGTTCCTACGTCTGTTTTGTCCCCACTGAGCGTACATTTTGTAAAGTAGTGTTGGTCGAATGAGTCACGAGGCGGTTGTGTTTGGCTACTTACCGAGGATTTCATTATTTATGAATTAAACTAAAAGCCTGTCCTCCATTTACCTGATTTAATGGACCAGAGACTTATTTAGGGATTTAGTGGAGAGAAGAAAGACGAGGACGACGAGTAAAGTGCAGAAAACAAAAAAAGGACTGGGTTCCTTAGAGAGTTGCAGCACAATGTGTTCTTATCTTTTAAAAAGTCACCTTCAGTTTAATACTGGATGCTACTTTTCGCCCTGGTCATGCTCCAAATCGAGCTTTAACACATGCACTCACCGCCGCAAACGGATTATTATCCAGTATAGAATGCAGAATGGAGCAGAAAAGAAGAAGCACTACAGCTGAGATTTGCCGCCTCTGAAGAACACATTTTAACCCAAACGATGTCAGGATCAAATAAGCTGCTGACATATTGATTGAACTGTGAACCGTTACGCTACAAGACTCTAAACGCAGCTTGTTGACTTGTGCTTTTTAATCGCAGATATTCCAGCACATGTTTTGTGTAAAGGCTGAAGATTTAAAGAGGATATCATGATGTGTAAAGATCCAGTGATGAGTTTACAGCTGGTTATGAAACAGACTGCAGAAATATTATCGTCTCTGACACGAACAGGTCTTTGAGTTTCTATAAAGCTTTTCGAAATGCTCAGCATTTGACCATTAAAGGACTTCTAGATGAGAGGCTTTACTTAGACGTGTAAAACAGTCCTTATTCAAAGCGTCACTCTGATTTTCGATGGTACACCTTGGTGGCTGCACATGACAGAGAGACAGACGGGGAACATGTGGAATGAAAGAAATGACATCTAACAAAGGTTCCCAGCTAGGCGTGTTGCCATTCAGGGAATCAAATTAGTGCCTGCCAGCTGCCAAATGCAGAGCCAATGTTAGCTGTAACAGGTAAAAACCCCAGACCACCTGCCACCATGAAAAACAGGATTTTCTCCTCTTACTTCTTTTTAATTGATACTCACATCAAATAGGTTCAGAGTCAGGGTTATATTTGATGTTCTATGACCTCTTCTTAAAGCTACAGTCTAGTGGTGTGTGATACTGCAGGATTTGGTATCCATTTATTACCAAGTAAATACAAGTCCAATATCACTGAGATCAATACCGATACTTTTACTTTTTACAGCTTGTCCAAATTCATCAAGAATAACAAACAGCCACTAAAACTAATGTTTATTTTCATGAATGAAAATAAATGACTAATTTGTTAAACAGAAAAAAAATCATGTGCTTCAATTTCTTTTCTGCTTTGTTGTAAAATAGTTCATTTGAATATTCATGGACAGCAACAGTTCTGATCAAAGTGCCGCGCATTCTGGTGGATTAACCATCACAGAGACATAAAAATATCATTCAGTTACGTATTTTCAGTTGAAGTAAAATAATTAATTCAGAATTATTTCATCAATAGTTTATATTAGATCAATTTTCTTAAATTATAAAGACCGATTACACTTTGAAAAGTAACAACTAAAGTTGAAGATGACTTAATCTTACTTTCATTTCCATAAATGATCTACCTGGATACTGATAGTCATGCTGACAGGACTTTGCTCGTGATCTCAGTCTCTGAGTCTGGAGTCTGGTTGTAGTTTTCTCCTCCTCCCTCTGTGTACTTTAAATCTGACGTCTCTTTTTGGTGTGTAATTGGATCTCTGTGTAAGTTTGTGGTGTTGCCACAGAACCTTATTTGTTCTCTAAAAACATCACAGCTTGCAGTATTTTGGTATTCAGCTGTAAAATAACACCAAACGAAGATCCTCTCTGCCATTATGCAGCCAACAGTGCGCGTCTGAGTGACGTGACTGAGCGGCTACACTCACAGTAGAGCGTGGAAGGAGGGGGAGGGGCGGAGTGTGCATGAGTGAAGTGAGTGAGAGGAGCACACATAGAGAAGAGAGACAGAAAATTAAGTATTGATATTATCATGTAAGAATTGATCAACACTGATACCAACATTGGTAGCGATATATAACATCATTTGATGAGAGGAGAAATGAAAATTTCAAGCTAATGCTATGTTATGTTTGTTGGGTAAAGACTGAATGCTAATTCTCGGATACTGTACATTCTTACAGTTTAGGGCTCACAGGTGTACGATTTATGGATCAAAGCTCTACATCATCAGATTTACCTCAGAATGATGCTGGAGAGAAATGTGTAAAGGAAGGGCTAACAGCCCTTTCTTTTCACTTGTACACACATATTTCAGATTGTGGTAAACCATCATCTTCAGCCGAGCTCCAGATGTCCTCTCTGTGTACAGAAGACCTGCACACAGAGGGCTCAGACACACTGCTCTGTGTTTGAAGTATAATATGAGGAGTGCCTGCAGTGGTTTTGGGTGTTGGGGTGTAGAGGTTTACAGGCTGTGTGGCTTTACAGCAGCTCCATAGCACGGCTCATTACCCAGCTAATGAGAGGAGAGGGTGACCTCGCTGACTCGCTCTCAGCTCTTCCACCCCTGGGTGTTACAGCCTGACTCGCCCAGGGCCAAGAGAGCCCAAACAGAGACTGCATATATGTTCCACATGTTCCACTTTTTTTTTTTTTTTTTACATTTTAAAAGAGTTTTCTTCAAATGAAGCTTCTTAAAAAATGGGAAGAAAGTCTCAGATCACACGTGCCCAGCTTTAGTCTGCTTGTTGAATGGCCGATGTCTGAATGGTAAAAAGCTGTGGAGTGAATGTCGTCCCGCAGGCTCTCGGGTGAGTGTGTGAGTGTGTGTGGTCAGCAGCTATGTGGGCGGCTGCTCATCAGTTCCTCGTTGTTCTGTTTGCCACTCGCACGGATCTTCATACGTTTCCTGAGCATGTCTTTGAGGCTCTGATTGGAGAGTTTAACACAATCAGAGATAAAATGAGTGTTTCCAGGCCGGTCTGAGTCAACAGCTACTGCTTATTATACTAAAACTCTCAAATGACTGGGATGCTTTCTTTGAATCATTATCAGAAAGGAAAACACGGTGTAAGAGCAGCTCCAGCGTTTCATACATCAGTTTGTCTGAAGGTGTTAAAAGTGAGCGCAGTGGTAAGTTGCGTCTTTATAGATGTGTTTTGTCTCTTTAAAGATTCTCTTTCACTTATTCTAAAGTCTTTCCAGCCAGCCGCTTTTCACTCCACATCACATTAGACTCTTCAGCAGCTTGTCTGAGACCATTTACTGCTGACCACTTTATCTCCTCCCCACGCTCCCGCTGAATTATGGCTATGACCGAATTTGGTCTAATGCTAATGGCCAGCATTAGCTTTTTTTTTCCCTCCCTCCTTCAGTTTCGGTCAGGAAATCTGCGGAAATCCCAGACAGAAAGCTCCCCGGCTCAGCCGAGCCTGAAATTGGCTTGAATGGAGGGGGAAGCAGCAGCAGGCCACCTGAATGAGTCTCAAGGCAAAACACATTAGTCTCGGCTCCATTGTTACACCAGCGTACACTAAATCTCCTCGGTGTCAGGACGGGTGCTGCTTTTGATTTATCAACCATTGACTCTGACATAAAGAGAACACTGAGAGCACAGACAGGTAGAGACAGACAGGTAGAGACAGACAGGAAGAGACTGGGAAACAGTCTGAAACGCTCCAACACACACAGTGACAACCTGAAATTACTGGGACAGTGAAAAATAAGGGCTGGTATCAAAAATCTGCTTTAAACGTGTTCAAACGACATGTTAGCTGTTTGTTTAAATGTGTTGTTGTCATTTCTGCTGGTGTCAGAGTATTTTATATGACATTTCTACCATTTTTAACCAGTTAAAGAATCAGTCCCATTAAACTGTCAGATGGTGTAACCACAGAAACACGACAAGGATTAAATAATTCACTAACAGTGTACTGATGAAATCAGTTATTTGTTATGAAATGTCATCTCAAAGTATATTCAACATATTTCATTTCTAAACTTGATAACAGAGCTGGGACCATGCGCTTTTCTGCCGTTACGATTCGATTTAAATTGCGATTCTTTGATGTTGATGATTTTTGTGATTTTTACTTCCCTTATTTGACACCAGGCGTGAAAAAAGATGAATGATGATGACGTCTACGGACTATATCGGGAGCCATATTTCCCCAAAGAATGAGCGTCACATGTGAGTCAGTTTTTAAGAACCGTTCAGGGGATCTGACATCATGTTACTAGATGGTCAAAGAAAAACATTTCGCCCTCTGCTGGAGAAAAACGGTAATGTTTTTTTTCAACCCAGCTTATGAAAAAAGGCTAAATGAAGGATTTAAATTTGGAAAAATTAAAAAGATTTCTGAACAAAAAAAAAAAATCAATTTGGAGCGCAGATGGCTTAGTGATTAAGGTCGCACTCCATATGGGCAAACAGCCTTTTAGCGGACAACCCGGGTTTGAGTCCGACCTGTGGCTACCCTCCCACATGTCATTCCCCACTCTCTCACCTGTTTCCTTCGCCATCCACTGTCCTGTCCTCCCAAAATAAAAGCATAAAGTCCCAAAAAATAACTTTAAAAACAATCGATTTAAAAATTGTAAAACCCAAAATCCTGATATGAAACGATTTTTTTCTCCCACTCCTACTTGATATTATGGGTTTTGTTGGACTGAGTGAGTCAGTGTGCTGTAGACATCAATATTTATTTATTTATTTTGGCTCGGGTGGTTTAAATCATTTTAAATTCATTTTTTACAGTGTAGTAGACTGATAAAATCAGATTCAGAGGAACTTTTTTGTGAGAAACATTGGTTACACCAACTGACATTTATCAGTTACGCATCTTTCACCTGGAATACCTCCTCTGAGTCCAATCAACCACCACCCTCTTCACAAGATAGTGATTTTTGTGTGTGTAGAGCACATGGAACTAAGTCAACACCTATTACCTAGGCTGTTTCCACTGCAGGCACCAAGAACTATTTCAGAATGTCAAGGTCCTTGCATTGGAGATTAAACTTACCAGTAAACAGTCTATCCAATGAGAAGTCCCCGCTCAAACTGCCTCATGTTTACACGTCTAAAAAAACTCCGATGGAAAAGGACAATAGTGAGCTGAAGGGTGAGATCCTGAGACTCAAAGCCCCAAGAAATTTGTGGTAAACTAAGCAGCCACAACAATAAACAGCAATAAACAACAAACAAACTGTAGTTCCTCAAACATCCAAACTCCATCATTTGTGATTTTCACAGTAGAATTGATCATGTTTACAACCAGGTTCAAAAACAGCTCATTTCTTTATTTGTGAAAACTGTAGAGGTGTTAATTTTTTCCCATTACTCCTCACATTTGTTTATTTTAGGGTTAATTATACATAACTGGAGGTAATCAGCGGTGTGGCTGATTGGACTGACAGTTTGGCGTAAAATAGCTGTTTGCCAAGCGGCCTGTCCATGGCCTCAGCTCCACCTCTTCCACGTTTCTGCATCAGCTACTCAGAGACAGCGTTTTTTTAATTTGGTGACGTCCATCGTTGTGTTTCATATCACCTCCTCAGAAACCAGAGGATAATATCAGGTGGAAGGACAGCTATCTGCTCCAGAGACCTGAGGTCCATTTTCAGTCATACCTGTGTGTGCGCACTGAATGATAATCCTGTGTATTTCTCACAGGAAGTGATTCCTCTTCCATGATACTGTAACGTCTGAAAGTAATAATCAATAGAGGATGGATTTTGCTCGTAAGTGCTCTTTTCCTAAGCTCCGCGTGTCCATGTCTGCTCTATTGATCCTCCGTATCGACTCGACAGAAAGCCCGATGTGTTAGCACATGCAGATATTGGTGATTTATAGCAGCCTACTGGTGAACCTACGCAAACCTTTTCTCAGATAAACTTCACACACTGTCCGTGTGAAGGAGACGGTTATCCCGGCGGTGGATCTTGTTTTCTTCCCTGGACTCATGAGGGATTCACATCACTTCTCAGAGTAAAAAAATAACAACCTCACTGCTTCATGGTGGAGTGCTTTCAGGGTTGATTTCTGGGCCTAAATTGAAATTAAGTTCAGTGACTTCTCATTTATTTTCACAGCTCATAGATGCAGAATCTCAATAGATAAACAAATATGTGCGGCTCGCACACATCAGTCATCTTTTAATGGAAGATATTCTCTTTTTTTGCTGGAAGTAAGGATGGAAGAAGAAGATATGTGAGGGAGGAAAGCAGAGGACAGGATCTGATGTTGAAACTAAGATTTAGTGACTGGTCATCCTGGCGTAAAGAATGTAGATTGATGCTGTTTTTACAAGAGGAGCAGATGTTTTTAAGAAGAAATGCACTGAAGGACAATAGATGTTCCCAGAAAGTTCTGCTGTAATAAGACGCTGCTACAGAAAAGGCCGCAGAGCCTCGGCTAAACTGCACATCTCGCTGAGTTGGCCCAATTGATTAGGACCTTTGGGAGCACTACAGCTTTTATTAATTCTGCTCTGTGTGTCTGTGGGTGTGTATGTGTGTGTGTGTGTGTGTGTGTGGAGATTTTTCCTTTGCGTGTGCTTTGCTTGCAAGGAATTTCAGCAACTAAATGTAAAGTTACCGTACGAGATGACTGCAGCACTTTCTGCAAGTTTCAGCACAGACAGAAAAGACGCCTGAAGATGCTTTTTGTCTCCTGCTTATTTTTCCATACATTTCCCATCAGTCTGTCTTTGGCTTGTTTTAGCTTCATGCTCTTGTTTCCCTCCATCTCTTCATCTCTCCATCTTGTGTCTATCTTGGGATTTAGAATATAGACAGAAAACTGAGCCAAGCAAATACTGCTGCATAATTCCGTCTTCACAGCATGCCGCTCACCACTCAGCCCACTCAGAGCGAAGAGACGCTCCTTTATTTTAGTCTTGTTTGAGAGAGAAAATGGATGGACAGGTTTCCATCCCCTGCTTTGTCAGGTCTCTTCATCTCCTGACTGTTACCCCCTCCGATACGAGAGGCTGTTCCACTCGTTCAGGCATGCACAGACGGAGAGAAACAGGAAGAGTTCCCACAGACAGACAGACAGACAGACAGACAGACAGACGTTCAAACAGCTCGCTGACAGAGTGACGTCCATCCAGCCCAGTCAATACGTTTCACAGCGGCTCTCTGCTCTGCATGATAAGCTGCCACTCACCATCGCTCCAACTGCAGTTCACTTCCCAGCCCTTAATCTGCAATGCATCATGGGTTATCTCCAGGCACCCAGACAGAGAATACCTGCAAGGGGATTTCAATCAGCCTCCTCCATATGTAATTAAATGGAAATAATTGCTTCCATTCTCCTTTGTCATCTTTTTATTCCTGCAGCCTGCAGCCTGCTCACGTGCGTTATTCTAACCGTCTCCACCTTTTCTTCTCGTCACCGTTAATCACTCCAAACTTATCTTTTCTTTTCTTTTGTTGCCTCCTTCATTCTTTTTCTGAAGTAAGTGGGATCTCGTGTTACATGTGCTGTGTGTGTGTAGTGTGTGTGGTGTGTGTTTCGTAGGTAAGTGTGTTGCTGCCATCATCAGGCAGAAACATAAAGCTGCATTTGAAAGACCTCTCATGTGCAAAACCTGGTTTAGTCTCAGCCTTTTCCCGCTTAAACACCGGATTTAACCTTTTTCCACCTCTCACAGGAATCCCTCGGCCTCCCACACCGGTGTTCTCCTCTCCTTTCATACCGTGTTTTAATCCCTCTCTCCTCCGCTCTCATCCTGTGGGTGACTCCCCCTCTTCTCCCGTACCTTATCTCCTGTTCTCCGTCTGATCGTCTCTCTTGCTCACTTCTGTCAGCTCAAGCAAAGTGAAGCCAACGCTGACACCAAAGAGAAGCTCCCGCTGCGACTCAGGATCTTTGAGAAGTTCCCCAACAGGCCTCAGATGGTGAAGATCTCCAAGCTGCCGTCTGATTTCACCGTGCCCAGGATCAGGTACGCTGTGCAGACAAATCACAGAGCCTCAAACCACAGGAGTGTGATCTCCAGATATATAGCGCCGATTCATAACAAACATTATCTCAAGACGCTTTCCAAGCGTTAACAGGTCTAGACCTGTAAATAGTAATAAAATTTTATTAACAGAAACCCAACACCAAGACAAGATAAGAAGTCTGATCTCATCTTAACCCACCATGAGTACAGACCTTTGCAATATTTAGCAAGTTACAATGGAGAGGAAAAACTTCCCTTTAACGGGCAGAAACCTCGGACAGAACCAGACTCATGTTAGACAGACATCTGCCTCACTCAAAAACACATCTTCAAATTGTCCAACGGTAAATAAACAGGGAAAGATTTTTTGGTCAAGGAACCAAGAAAGTGAATAATCAATTAATCATTCATTCAGTTGATTTTCTATTATGAATCAAAATCAGAACATTTAAAACAGTTCGTCTTCTGCTTTTCGGCGATAAAAATAAGATACACGCATGTGATTTTTTTTTTTTTTTTTTTTTGATTACTGATCCAAAAAAATCTCATCTGAAAATAACAGACTCGGCGTGCAAAGACCTTAGTCGAGTCACTCGTTTAGCTCACTTTGAATAAAACATAGCCGTCCATCCTCACCTGTGAAACTACCATCAAGCCGGCTTCGTCTACGATCTCTTGGCGATCTCTGGAGAAGCTAATTCAACTCTCCTTTATCTGATCTATATTAACAAACGGGATATTAAAAATGAACAAGTTTTCATCTGTTTTAAATGTTTTGTATTTGATCCATAAATGAATATCATTAAAGAAATGATGTATGGATTAGTCATCACAGTTTGCAACAACATGAAAAGGAGCAAAAAGAGCTCCTGCTTTAGATAACTCTGATTCTCCTTCTGCTGTTTTTAGTTGGAAAGCAACAAAGCAGACCCATAATCAGTTTAATCATTCAGTTGCTGATCGTTGCACACTGAGGCTCCTCACTCCCCCAGATTCCCTCTCCTCTGCAGCCCATCTGCTGGGCCACTGCAGCAAAAGGCCTCCCCTGACATATTTTGCAGCAAGTTTATGCACCAAGATATTCTGGAGTCGTAAAACAATTCTGAGCACCTCTCGTCTCTGTTTGCTTTATTTCTGCAGGACAGCGCGCTTTTTTGATTCACTGTGAACGTTTGCATGTTTTCTCTGTGGTGTCCTCCAGGGAGAGCTTCATGAAGCAGTTCATCGATCGTCAGCAGCAGGACACCAGCTGTTTGTTCCGGCGTCTCCCCTCCGCTTCCTCCTCCTCCTGTGACCACTCCAAACGCTCCGCCATCGAAGACAACAAGTACATCGACCAAAAGGTGCTTCGTGCATCACAAACTGATGACAGAAAGACAGAGCACAGCAGCCTTTCCTTACAATAAAAAGGTTTATGCTCTGTTTAATCCAGTAACAAATAGACTCTCTCTCTCTCTCTCTCTGTTGGCGTTTTCAGCTTCGCCGGTCGATTTTCAGCATCCGCGCCCGAAACTTGCTGGAAAAAGAAACTACCATCAATAAAATCCTGCGGTAAGAACACAACAGCACTTCAGCTAGTTTAATTTCTGAGGATCAATTTCATCTTTTTTTTTCAATAAAATCTTTAAAACTATAAAAACGTATTTATTCATGACAGCAACGGGTGTCCAAACCCTAAACTTAAGCTGGTTTCTCTTCTTTAGAGGAGTTTAAACCCTCATGTGTGGACACGTGTGGACTTTCACAGCTCCTGATTTCTGACTCTGGGTTGTTTGTGCTCTTTTATTATTAATCAGGACATGGTAAGATTCTGGATGGACACCATCCTCAGAGATCTCAGCGAGATGTGTTTAATATGCATCATCCTCAGTCATGGAACACATGCAGGCCTTTGTGTGGGTGAAAGTAATAATATGTGTGCATATTAGATGGAGCTCCCCTGCAACAGCTCTCTGCTATTGTTAATTCCTCTCTCTCTCTCTCTCACACACACACACACACACACACACACAGAGCCACTTCAGACTCATTTACTGTCACGGTGAGGTAAATGGATAATTTGCTGTTCAGCATGGCAGAGCTGGCACTAAGTGTAGATTAGCTCGCCGGCACCATGTCCAATCTGCCTCTCCTCCCCCCCTCCACCTCTTATTCAGTCGCTCCGAAGGATAGACAGCCCATCAGCAGTCATAACACGTTCCGTCTGGCTCGCCGTCTTCCACACATACACACAATTAGCCTCACAATCACACACACACACGGTGCAGCACACTCAGGCACTCATGCATGCCCGCTGCCAATAAACAAGTAATCACTCAGGGTCTCTCTAATGATTTAAGTACACACGCCGCTGCAGCCCACAGTGTCATTAGTTCTGTTCTGGTACAGGACTACATGCCCACACACACACACACACACGCTCGCAGTAAACACACATTTTACCTGAAGGAATGACTGCATCCTGACAGCCTGCTCTTCATAAACGTGGACCCCGTCCAGCTGTGTTCTCATCACGCTGATCCTAAAGAGAGTAAAAACAGGTTTCTGTGTTTGTGTTTCAGAGCTTGTACCAGACAGCGAATGCTGAGCGGATCCTTCGAAGGCCAGCCAGCCAAAGAGCGCTCCATACTCAGCGTGCAGCATCACATACGACAGGAGCGCAGGTTTGACGGCACACACACACACACACAGAAGCTAAATCTACCTGCACCTGAAGCGCCTGCACAGCTGTACCTGCCTGCTCTTTGTCTCCACAGATCTCTGAGACACGGCTCCACCAGTCAGAGGATCAGCAGAGGGAAGTCCCTGGAGACGCTCACCCAGGATGTAAGAATAAGTGCAGAAAAAGAGAGAAACTGTTCTTGAGTCCCTGAAGAATGAGCAGCTCAAACTCCAAGAGAAAGGTCAAAGATGTTTCACTGCTGGGATTCAACAAAACCTCGCAGGACTGAGACCTGCTAGACTTAAAGAAGGACGTGAACAGAAATGAACTTTATGTTCTCTGATAAGATCTGCATGTTAACATAAGACGTCAATGAGGCTTTCTGGACTTTTGAGGCCAGCCTCAAGTGGAGACATGAGGAACTGCAGGTTTTTCTTCGTTAGCTTCTTGTTTCAGAGCTTTAAGATGCTGCTTCCTGCTCTGCACCTGCTCCACAGGTAACAGAGAGAGAGAGAGAGAGAGAGAGAGAGACATAACAGACAACTTAAGGGGATGAAGATTAATCATTAGGCTCACTCCTCTACCTTTAGGATTTATCCTTTCAAAATAAAAGCCCATCTGTTAACTGCAAGGCAGACAGTGTTACTGTTTATCCAAAGAGTATTGACGGAATTAAAATTTAAGATCCGTCTTTTGTTTTTTAGCACTCCAGTACGGTACGCTATCGTAACGCACAAAGAGAAGACAGCGAAATCAAGATGATCCAAGAGAAGAAGGAGCAGGCAGAGATGAAAAGGTTTGTTATCATATATATGTTCACTGATAATCAGGACGTTTGGACGCAGAGAGTTCCCTCCTCACCTCCTCTCTCTGCTTCTTTGACTGATCAGAAAAGTTCAGGAGGAGGAACTGAGAGAAAACCATCCGTACTTTGATAAACCGCTCTTCATCGTGGGCCGGGAGCACCGCTTCAGGAACTTTTGTAGGATGATCGTTCGAGCTCGCTTCAACGCGTAAGATCGTTGTCTGAACGGGTTGTGTCAACTCTTGGTCCATTTATTTTCCTTTATGCGAACTCTCAGTTCATATTCAGTGGACACTGATTATTTCTTTCTTCTCAGATCCAAAACCGACCCGATAACAGGAGCAGTGAAGAACACCAAGTACCACCAGCTGTAGTGAGTGTGATGAACTATTGATTCCTTCTCTCTATTGATCCGTTGGTTCTACATGAGTGAAATCCTCATTCACTCTGTGGCCAAATTTAAACGCCTGTTGTGCTCCTTCAAAAACAGAATAGATTTCACTCATTATCCAACCTGATTCTAATTCAGCCGAGCACAGAGGCTGATTATTAAAGTGAGAAAAAGTCTGCTGCATTGTTCTGCTCACACACACACACACACACACACTCTTCTGACCTGATGTCCACGTGTGTCCCCGCAGTGACCTCCTGGGCCTCGTCACCTACCTGGACTGGGTCATGATTGTAGTCACCATCTGCTCCTGCATCTCCATGATGTTTGAATCACCCTTCACCAGGGTCATGCATGTCCCCACTCTGCAGGTATTTAAAGACAGTTAAAGGCTGAATGCATGCAGCGAACAGATGAGAACAGATGCATGATGGGACAGATGTTGCTGATGTCTGCGTCCTCTGTTTCAGATCGGGGAGTACGTGTTTGTGATCTTCATGAGCATCGAGCTCAACCTGAAGATCATGGCAGACGGTCTGTTCTTCACCCCCACGGCGGTCATCAGAGACTTCGGGGGAGTCATGGACATCTTCATCTATCTAGTGAGGACTCTGACAGTCTGAGGGCGGCTTTGTTTAACTACAAACTGTGACGGTTTTATTGAGGTCAATTATTTCTGGGGTGCCAGCCAGGTTTATCCGGGTAATAAGTCAGTAAGTCAAGGTGTACAAGCATTTAACTTGCAACCTTTAAATTGACAGAAGGAATGAAGGATGTAACGTAACCAAAAAACCCCGCTTCTGTTTCGTTATCAAGACAAAAAAAAAATTGTATTAATTGTATAAATCCACTTTCACACAGTTTAAGTCCCACATGAAATTCAAACGGGAATTTCTTATCAGAGGGAAGAACCGAAAATTAAAACAAAACAAAACAAAACGCCATTTTTTTTTTATCTCATCAGGTTCTTTTTTTAGAAAAGTTCAGTTCAGTCTTTTCTTTTTTCTTCTTAATTCAAACGCAAATCAGTTCAGGTTTTCCCACAATGTTCAGTCATGTGTTCATTCTTGAGTTCAAGATCGGTAAGGTTATAGAAAGAGGGATGAGATGGGGAAAAAAAAAAACAGACAAACCAAACCCAAACGATCGTACTCACAGCTGCAGAGCCAATCCTTGCCGAGAAAAACGCAAGGAGGGAAAACGGCGAGGCATGAAATGGCTCGTTACAAAACACAACTCCAGGGCATGAACTGGACTAGACAAAGCCCTCAGTAGGAGACCAGAATGAGTCAGAACGTTTGTGACCGCCTCTTCTGCATCAGTTTCAGCTCAGGGTGCAATGATCAGATCAGATTTGATTACGGATAATTAACCGCTCACGTCATTTTTCTGTCTGTGAATTCTCCGAAGGGGGAGTCATTTGCTCTTGTAAAACTACGACCTGTAAGAGAAAGGTAAACAAAATGTAGCAGCAGCAGCTAATGCAGCGCCGTCACATCCTAAAAAAACGACTGCCTGAAAAGTTGTGTAGCGGACCAACAAAACGAACCGGGAGAACGAACCGAGGATTCTGTTATTTCTGGAGAAGTTTCCCAGCGATCTGAGAAAGATATAAAAGAAATCAAAAAGGATTCAGGGGGAGAAACGGACACTGATGCAGCAGAGGTAATAACATGAACAACTCTGACTGAAGCCGAGCTCGTACCTCCTGTTTTCATTTAATCTGTGACCGTCATTTGAAGACACGGCTGTGAAAAGTCCACAGAGGTTTTCTGCAAAACAAGCAGTTTGGAATCTTTCATTTTCTTCAACCTCTAACCTGCTGTTTGGTTATTAAAAACGAAGACGTCCTGACTGAATTGTAGCTTCATCGATGTGTTTGATCTGTTCTCCAGGTGAGTCTGATCTTCCTGTGCTGGCTGCCTCCTGACGTCCCTCCTGAGTCTGGGGCTCAGCTGCTGATGATGCTGCGCTGCCTGCGTCCGCTCAGGATCTTCAAGCTGGTTCCCCAGATGAGGAAGGTGGTACGGGAGGTCCTCAAAGGATTCAAGGAGATTTTCCTGGTTAGTGTTGTTGATTTGTAGATGCCCCGTTTTTTTAGTGACGAGCCAAACATGGCTCTTTGAGGACTTAAACATGACGAGACTGGACGAAAATGTTAGTGTCAGCAGCATAAAAATGTCCGCTTGTTCTGTGGTCGGTTGTCAGAAACGATACGACACCATGGAGTCAACTTCTATGGAGTTCAGAGCATCACAGAGCAACCGGTGTTTTGGAGTCAAGAGTGACCGTGCTAACTGGTGACTCTCAGCTGAACGTGTCAGTGATGGTCGGCTGAGAGTCTCCAGTTAACAGGGTCACACTTTCCACTGAAACACCAGCGCCGTCTGCAGCCTCAGCGTTAAACTACGGTATATTATCAAACTATGAAGCAGTCAGATTAGTAATCTGAAAATATCAAAGCATTAATATTCTGATGGATTTGGAGCAGAGCGGTTGACCCAGTCCAGGGTGCAACTATTCCTCATTTTTCAGACGGTGAGATAAACTGCTTGTTAATTGATTGCAGCAGAGCAAAGGGATTTATGATACAAATACAGAACACGTTTATTGATATTTACAGGTGCTGGGGGCAAAGATGTGAATTTGCATGAACATGAGTCGTCTCTTCACCTTTGGGGTTACTGGGATGAGCTTTGTTTTTATCTGTTAGCTGTTATTGGTTTAATTTTTGCTGCAGTGCATTAAAGGTGAAATTTAATCTTGGCCTCGCTCACCTTTTTTCTTTCTACCGAAGCGTTTATTCTACACCCAGGAGTTTGTGATAGTTTTTGAGTCTCCATGTGTCTGAGCTGATGTCTCTCCATCCTCAGCTCTCTCTCTCTCCCTCTTTCTCTCTCTAATCTCTCAGGCTCAGATGATGTCGAGCTGTGTGCCTTTAAACTCCTCATTGATTCCTTTGCAGGTTTCCATTCTGCTCCTGACTCTAATGCTGGTGTTCGCAAGCTTCGGAGTTCAGCTGTTTGCCGGAAAGCTCGCCAAGTGCAACGACCCCCACATCCTTAAACGGGTACAGCAGGAAACATAATCTCCTCACTAAAGCATCCCCTCCCATCGCACGCTCCCTGCAGAGAAGCACAGGCTGAATAAGTTCAAGGGTTCCCCCAGACAAATCCATACTGTAGTGGGTCTAACTGTAGCTGCTGTACTCCTCTCTCTCATAAACTACTTCACGAAAAGACCATTTTTACTATTCTAACGTTTCCTTCTCGCTGTGTTTTATTGTCAACCTCGTAGGACGAGTGTCACGGGATATTCCGGATAAACGTCAGTGTTTCCAAAAACCTCAACCTGAAACTGAAGCCTGGGGAGAAGAAACCTGGTTTCTGGGTACCCAGAGTTTGGTAAATAATTTCCTTTTTTATTACAGCTTGATTTAAAGTTTCTTTTCCTGCAGTCAGAGATTTATGTTCCTGTTCTCCGTCCTCAGGGCCAACCCTCGTAACTTCAACTTTGACAATGTGGGAAACGCCATGTTGGCTCTGTTTGAAGTGCTGTCGCTCAAAGGCTGGGTGGAAGTCCGGGATGTCATAATTCACCGCGTTGGACCGGTACTGAACATTTCCTTCTCTTCAAAACCTCCTCATGGCAGTGAAAGGTTTTCTGCTGTTTGAATATAAGCGCTCAATATCTGCAGATCCACGGAATCTACATCCACGTCTTCGTGTTTCTGGGATGCATGATCGGACTCACGTTGTTTGTGGGCGTCGTCATTGCAAACTTCAACGAGAACAAGGTGAGAACGATGCATAAAACGACTTATTAGTTAAAACCACGGGCCTGAAACCCAACTCGAAGTGTTAAAAGGTGTCGTGTGTCCCGTCTCCAGGGCACAGCTCTCCTCACGGTGGACCAGAGGAGATGGGAGGATCTGAAGAGTCGACTGAAAATAGCCCAACCTCTCCACCTGCCTCCACGCCCAGGTGACACATGACACACACATGTTTGACGAAATGATCTGAAAGCTGTTCTTGACACAGACACAAGACTCAGGCCTGCTTTTGACCAGCTGTGGGGTTCATTTTAGTGGACATTTCCTGTTTTGTGCAGATATAAAAAATTTTTCCTGCAGCTCAGAGGGTGAAAAATCAGCTTATTATTACACTCATTTTTGCTTAACAGTCTCCTTAACAACAAGAGAAAGCTTCGACAGCTTTGAATAAGAAGGTAAAACATATAACTGATACTCAAGCCGAACAGCCCGTCTTCATTTCTTCATTATTTGACAGAAAACACAAATCTATCAACTTGATCGGGATCAAGTGTGACTCTCTTTTTGTTTCCAATATTACCTGCACGGTACAATTCACGCACGAGCACATGATCGCCGTGACCGCTCCTCTCGACAGTTATTTAAACAATAACTGGGTGTTAGAGGGCTGTGTGGGACCAAAACAACTTAACATGAGCCAAAAAGTCTCTAAAGTTATAATCCTGTTCTCTGTCTCACTCTACTGACTCTGATCAGACCGCGCTGCATGGAAAACGTTTTTGACAGATGCTTCATGGTGACGTAGGCGAGCCGTGCGGGCGCCCGAAGTCTGCTTTATGTTGGAGTAGTGTCCGCGGACAGACCAGCGGAGGAGCGGCGCTTGTTTGAACATGAAGCGGCGGGTTGTTGTCTGCAGACAGAGGAGTTTCTTTCACACAGGCTGACATCTGAAGGACACCGCAGATATTCGAATGGATAATTAGAATTCCAATATGAACTTTTCACCTCATATTCGAACGAATATTCGAAGCTCGAATAAAAAGTGACAGCCCTATCTCTTATATGTAAAAAATTGATTCAGAATCTACAAAGAAATTTTTTTTTTTTTTTTTAAATCCAGTAAAAAAAAAAATCACAGTATTAAAGACCACAACTCTTTAACATTCTTCTTTCAAACCAGCCCCAGCATCAGACCTTCAGCTCCAGTGATGAAGCTGCAGCGTTGTAAAAGTCTGTGTGTGTGTGTGTGTGTGTGTGTGGGTGTGTCAGTGTGTAGTAAAGTAGTACTTTGGATGATTCATCCATATTTCATAGTGCGTGTTTCTCATCCAGGACTGTTCCCTTCAGGGTTCCAACATGATCCTTTAGTGATGACTCGCAGCACTAATGAAAAAGCTGAATAGGAGGACTGATAACACAGATGAGTCAGTCTCTGAATCATGCGTGTCGTCGCGTTCTGCAGCGAATTAATTCACGGAAAGGTTCGGAGCGCTGCATCACGGCTGAGGTGAGCACTACGCTCACGTTCGTACTCCAGAGGACTGAGGAGTGATCTGACCATCCATCCATCATCTTCCTCTGAGCACTTACTCCGCTGCTCTTCTCTCTGTGATTACAGTCATGAGAATAGTTTTGAGAGCCTTGGAGGCATTGTGGGAAATCGCCTGTTAGTACAGTTTGAGCTGAGAACTAACAGAAAATCAATGGCTTGAGTTTTAGTCAGCAGTGCCGCTGACACCAGCAGTATCAACCTGACTTTGATCCACATCCAAAGGCCGCTGGCTACTGGCACCACTCACTCACTGCTGGCAGCTCATTACAGCGCCGGGCTGGCCTTCCCTCACACGGCTCCGCTCAGAACACGTCTCTGTGGTCAGCAGTCATGCCTGATCACAGGGCCGGGTGTTACCTTTCTGTTTCATGATCATTAGGTGGAAAATTTGCTGCTTTGAAGCAAAAAAATTAGCAATAATTTTTGACACATTAACTTCATATATGTGAACATGAACTTGAAACGCATGCGCATGTGAAAAAACAAGTTTTTGCACCCTGTTGGACAGAGAGTATGTTTCTAAAACCAAAAGCACACACGCTCTCAAAGTCTTGTTTTTGCATCTAATCTTGATATTAAAGTATTTGAACGTGCTCATCAGTGTAAGCCTGAAGCAGATTGGAGTCCTTCCTGACTCATCGACCACCCAAACAGTCCATGAGTGCCATCTGCAGGACGCTTTAGTGCACTACCACGGAGCCAGCTCCTGCAGCCCACCTATCAGATCAAATCAGAGAAATGAATCCTCCTCAGAGAAGCTGGAATATGAAACATGTAAAGGTTTTATTACACCTCTTGTGTTTCTTTCTGCCTGACAGAAAACGGAGGTTTCAGGGCCAAGATGTACGACATCACCCAGCATCCCTTCTTCAAACGAGGCATCGCGGTGCTGGTGTTGGCCCAGTCGGTGCTGCTGTCAGTCAAGGTGAAGCATCATCTGGTTTTGAACCATCTGACCCTCACTGCATCTTTTATCTGATTATCTCATCACCTGTGTTTGAATCTTTCTTCAGTGGGATGTGGACGATCAAGTCACGTTCCCTCTTGCCACCATGTCTGTCGTCTTCACCTTTATATTCGTCCTAGAGGTGAGCCCGCTGTCCTTCTGGTTCAAGTTTTCTCCTCTGACTATCAGCTTCTGGATTTTATCACCTGTTGATGTTTTCTTCCAGGTGACCATGAAGCTGATCGCGATGTCACCGGCGGGTTACTGGCAGAGTCGACGGAATCGCTACGACCTGCTGGTGACCTCACTGGGAGTCATCTGGATCGTCCTGCACTTCTCCTTACTGGTGAGATCAATGAGAGTGACGCTGTGTGAATCCTGGTTGCTGGGTTTTAACAGTGTTATCGTTCCCTCTGAAGAACGCGTACACCTACATGATGGGGACGTGTGTGATCGTCTTCAGATTCTTCACCATATGCGGGAAACACGTGAGTATCACTTCACTGGACTCAGCCTGAAGGAAAAGTCCTGCCTCATCTGAACATGTCTGTGTGTGTGTGTGATGAGTAAAGGTCACTCTGAAGATGCTGCTCCTCACCGTGGTGGTCAGCATGTATAAGAGCTTCTTCATCATCGTGGGAATGTTCCTGCTCCTGCTCTGCTACGCCTTCGCCGGCGTCGTTCTCTTTGGGACTGTAAAATATGGAGAGAACATAAACAGGTACGGACTGTCTCCACAGCTGATGGGAAGAGGAGGATTTATGCAGAATATGAAGTGAATAAATCTTTGCAGAGTTGGCTGAGTCTCTCTTTCTCCCTCAGGCATGCAAACTTCTCCACAGCTGGCAAAGCCATCACCGTTCTGTTCCGTATCGTCACGGGGGAGGATTGGAATAAAATCATGCACGACTGCATGGTAAGACTGGCAAACGAAAACAGAACACTGAGCTCCAGAGCTTTCACAGAGTGTTTTATTTTGACAGGGTGACTTCACCTCAGTTTCTGCACCTTAAACAACAGAGGTGGATGGATTAACATCACCTGTAACTTCACAGAGGATCCACCGTGAAGGAAACTCAAACTTTGCTGTTTTTATTCAGTCTTTTATTGAGAGTCTCTTTTGTTTTTCTTTTATCTGTTGGTTCCATGAGCTCTCAGTTCAAGATAGAATCTGCATGAAACATAGAGACTTAACCTTTTGAACCCTGAGCTGATTTTTTTAGGTCTCTGCTCGAAAATTGCATACCCATAAAAAAATGAGTTTATCTCTGCAACCACAGAGTCTGTTTGAATAATTCTGGTGTCATAATAAAGGGAAGACATGTGAGATGTGCTGATATGATTATTTGTGATGTAGGTAAAGAGTAAATGAAGATGGCACACAGCAAAAATGAGAAAAAAAATGTAGGTTCGCTTAAAAAAAAAGACATTTCAGGATGAATATCTCTTTGAAAATGATGCAGCTGCAGCTCTAAACCTTTATCAGACCAAAGTCCAACATCTGAACATGATCTCTGCAGAGGTTGACTCTGATGAAGTGAAGGAGAACAGAATTAGAGAGGTTTCAGTGCAGAGAGTTCAGGCGAGCTCTCTTCAGGCTCCATCTGTGTCATTTAGATTTCGTCACTCGTCTTTGTTTGTGTTTTTTTCTTCTTATGTGTACGAGCTGCTCCACACTTGTTCTTCTTCTGAACAAAGAAACAATCCGGATGAAAACTGCTGACATGACTTTCTGCATGGATATATGTCCCTCAGTTAATCATCAGTTTATGATCACATTACAGGGAATGTTTGACACGTGAGGATGGTCCAATCACTGATTTAACGGCGTCCTGTGTTTCCTGTTTTCAGGTTCAGGCCCCGTTTTGTACCCCAGACAAACATCGCTACTGGGAGACCGACTGTGGAAACTACGCAGGAGCTCTGATCTACTTCTGCTCCTTCTATGTGATCATAGCCTACATCATGCTCAACCTGCTCGTAGGTCAGTGTGAGCAGCCGGACATGCTTCAGTCTTTACTCGCACACCTGCGCACACTCGCCCTCAGTTTAAGGACACAAAACAAGTTTACATCGCAGCACAATTTAACTTCATGGTTAAAAATTTCATTGTGGTAATTTTCCAGTCAGTGCAGCTCCTGAAGTGATAAAAACATGTGAAAGCATAAGAAAACAGTCACTACGGCATCATTATCAGCTCTCTTCTGCAGAGACACTGCACAAGTCATAAAACAGCCTGTTGCAGCTCCTCGTGCAGAGAGTGTTCATCCTCAGCTCAGAGACTCTAACGTGAGGAAGAGGAGGGAGACAGAATGACTGGACGGAGAGACGGATCAGAGACACTGAGGACATGACATCAAAACAAACTCCAGTTTCTAAAGGAGTCAAAGCATCCATCTTTTCACCGACAACGCTGTGAAAAAAGAAGGAGGAGTGAGAGTGATGAGAAAAACAAAGAATATGTCTCATTTTTCATCTTTTTTTGTTTGATCGTCGACAAGTCAGCAACACGTCAGTAACTGAATCAGCTTCACCACTTGAACCTCCAAAACGTTGCGATGCAACTTTTCACAACATTTTAATTTCTTTAGTTTTCAATTATCGTCTTTTTTTTTCCTGTTTCCTGGACAAATAAATCCTCCATCTCTGCCACTGTTACAGCTGTCGCCATGTCAGAAACGCTGATTAATGTTAACAGCGGCCTCACTTGTTGGCAGAGGCGTTCGACCACATGGCAGTAATTCTACGTTATTGGAAAATGAATTTCATTATTCTAACAGTCTGTTTCAATCAGCTCAGCGCTCTGACGTTATTCACTCAGTCTGCAGAGAAAGTTCACTCACGGCTCTGGAAAATGAAAACAAAATTTGGAGCTGCTTGTTGCTCAAAGATTGATGCGGCTGAAGGAGAAACTTTCTTTGAGACAGTTTGGCGTTAACATCCTTTCTTCTGCCGCAGCCATCATCGTGGAGAACTTCTCCCTCTTCTACTCCACGGAGGAGGACCAGCTGTTGAGCTATAACGACCTGAGACACTTCCAGATCATCTGGAACATGGTGGACGACAAACGGGAGGTGAGGAGAAAGCACACCTGTCAACACTCCTGATTTCTGCGGTAGTCTACCGCTTTTTAAACCTTTCTCCCGCTGAAACCTCGGTTTGTAATTTCTCCTGATTTTTCCCGTTGATACTCTGGTTCCCAAACCCACCGACAGGATTAAATGACTGGCATTTAAAAGCCATTTGTCGGATCAAAAACAGAAACAGACTGGCGTTATCGTCAGATTCTCAAGTTTCTGAGGGCACCTGAATGTATCACGAGTGATGTCAGCAACATGTGTAAACCATAGACTGTATAATTAATGGACGTAGTCTCCGCGACGTCACACGTCTGTTTCTGAAACGGACTTTTGAAGCCAAACAGTCGGCGCGGCCATATTGGAAATGAGGCGTGCTGTGAGTCTCCACAGTAACAACCATAGGACGCTCCACAGTCACGTGATCTGAGCTGTGCGTCTGATTGGACGAACTGGCGAGCTTAATATTGTGGAAACTGCTGAATTAGAAAAAAATTCATCCCCCGTACAGTGCGTGCCGTTAGTGAAACTAGCAATTCAGACGGGAGACATTCTTTGTACCAGGCTGTAAATGTGCTTATTTTGGCCGTGAAAACGGCCTTTTTTTTGGCTTGGTGTGTTTGAAGACGGGAGGATTTAATCAACATCGCTTTGATTCTCATCTTCAGGGAGAGTTCAGCGAAAATAAACCGTTTGTTCAATTCTGTAAGACACAATTTTAGGCTCCATACTGCATTCAGCACACTCTGAATGATGGACACACACTCTGAATGATGGACACACACTCTGAATGATGGACACACACTCTGAATGATGGACACACACTCTGAATGATGGACACACACTCTGAATGATGGACACACACTCTGAATGATGGACACACACACTGAATGATGGACACACACTCTGAAAGATGGACACACACTCTGAATGATGGACACACACTCTGAATGATGGACACACACTCTGAATGATGGACACACACTCTGAATGATGGACACACACTCTGAATGATGGACACACACTCTGAATGATGGACACACACTCTGAATGATGGACACACACTCTGAATGATGGACACACACTCTGAATGATGGACACACACTCTGAATGATGGACACACACACTCTGAATGATGGACACACACACTCTGACGGATGGACACACACTCTGAATGATGGACACACACTCTGAATGATGGACACACACTCTGAATGATGGACACACACTCTGAATGATGGACACACACTCTGAAAGATGGACACACACTCTGAAAGATGGACACACACTCTGAATGATGGACACACACTCTGAATGATGGACACACACTCTGAAAGATGGACACACACTCTGAATGATGGACACACACTCTGAATGATGGACACACACTCTGAAAGATGGACACACACTCTGAATGATGGACACACACTCTGAAAGATGGACACACACTCTGAATGATGGACACACACTCTGAATGATGGACACACACTCTGAATGATGGACACACACTCTGAATTGTAAATTCGTTGAATGTCGACCCCCAACAAATATTTTTCCTTTGACCCTTAGATTGAAGGAACCTTAAAATGTGTTGTTTTCTTCTTTCTTCTCTTTCTTTATCTTTTAAAATTTAAAACAAAATCAGAGAAAATCAATTTCTGTTTTTCTTTTTTTTTCGAATGATTTTTCAAATATTGAGTTACATCCGTCTACAGCCATGTTTGTCCTGAATCTATAGAGGGGCAGGACTTCACTTTGCAGAGAAAAATGAGACCACAGAGTAAAAATGTGACAGAAACAAACAAGTAAATGTTGGGGCATTGGTTGGTGGGGGGGTCTCCCATTTTGTCACAAGTATGGGAGAAAGTAGGGATGGGAAAAGAGGGGCGGGGGGTGGGGGGAGGAGGCACAGCGGAGGGGAGGGAACAACACTGAAAAGTTAAAAGCAGGAAGTTGGCTAATGAGAAGGCCTGGAGGAGATGCAGTATGGCACTGAGTTATAGAAGGAGAAGTAATTGGAACAGTGGGTGCTGGATTAAGATGTAGACCCCCCCCCCTCTCTCTGTATTTGAACTATGCTGTGTGACTAAACTATAGGCTGTCCTCTGTTATTGGAGAGGCATGTGGGATTTATGGAACAAAGAATGATGCAGATGTTAACTTGCTTCATTCACAACCCAACGTGAGACCTCTGTGAGCTCGACTCTTTGACTTGATGCAGCTCCTCCTCCATGATTGTTGTTCATGTAGAATCAGCTTGCACAGAGAATTATACTTTATATATGACAAAATGAGACATTCAGATCAGGACGCAGGAGAATGTGTGACGTTCAGAGGTAAGAATGACTTCCTGTGACGTTCTGTGGTGCATTTTGGGGAAAAGAGTCCGTCACTGAGTGTTTTGGTTGGACACTGTGGAGATGGTGAAGAAACAGATCAACAGATTGTTAAAACTTGAATTCTCATCATCCTCTTCCCATAAATAACTCTCTGACTCCTCCGGCTCTGTCTCCAGGGTGTCATCCCCACATCCAGGGTGAAGTTCCTGCTGCGCCTGCTGAGGGGCCGACTGGAGGTGGATTTGGACAAAGATAAGCTGCTGTTCAAGCACATGTGTTACGAGATGGAGAGACTGCACAGCGGAGGAGACGTGACCTTCCATGACGTGCTCAGGTGACCATGAAAACCTTGTTGTGTTAGAATGTGGCACCTAAAGATCACTCACATCAGATCAGTGAGGTATGGAGAAGCATTAAAGTAACAGCAGTACACTTCAAGACCAGTAGAGGGCAGAAGAAAAGATGAAGGCGGTTAAATTATTTGATTAAAGAGGCTCTGTGCACGCATCACTTCCACATTAGTGTAAAGATGTTTGTTTCTGCTCACAGGAAGAAACAGACGATGTTATGATGGCAGAGATGAAATACACAAGGTGTTTGCCTCAAGTGTCTGTCAGTGATATCCACCTTATTCCTGATTTCCCATGGTTCATAGCAGTTCTTGGTTTTTCTCTTCCCATTGAACATTCTATTTACGTCACCATGGAAACCACAAAGCTGATGATGTTAGCCTAGCTGTCATACTAGCTCAAATAACCAGCTTTTAACAGCAAGAAGGCAACAAAATGAACAAAAATCAGAGGTGGAGTCATAGTTTAAAGGTCCCATATTATGCTCTTTTTCTGCAGGTTCATATAGCTCTTAGAGGTCCCAGAATAGTCAATATGAAGTTTTTTATCTCAAAAAACTGTTTTTTACTGGACTTTAGCCAACCTGAAAACTCTCTCTAGAGAGCTCTACCGAGAATAAGCTGTTTTTGTGGGCTGTCCCTTCTTCAGCGCAGGCCACGCCCCTACCTGCCCCTGTTTCTATAGAGTTGGGGAGGGGCGTGGCCTGCGTTCAGGCGCGTGCTCTGATGTTTACAAACACAGTTCGCCGGTATGATGGCTAGACACAAACAACCCCAATACTAGCGTCCACAACAACAACAACAGCTCACAACAGTTGCTTATAAAGCACCGCAAAAAAAGTTACATGCATAAACAAAACACCGAATTCTATGTCCGTATAGCTTTTTATCTGAATGAAGCTTTATCAGCTTGATTTTTTAGACACAAACAACCCCAATACTAGCGTCCACAACAACAACAGCTCACAGCAGCTGCTTAAACAGCATCGCGAAAAAAAGTTACATGCATGAACAAAACACCGAATTCTGTCGGTATAGCTTTTTATCTGAATGCAGCCTTATCAGCTTGATTTTTTTAGACACAAACAACCCCCATACTTGTGTCCACAACAACAGCTCACAACAGCTGCTTATAAAGCACCGCGAAAAAAAGTTACATGCATAAACTAAAGAGATATTGCGTAAAGATAGCTCTATATGACATATATGGTCACAAAACTTCTCTTCAATTATTTATTTATTGTGTGACGTGTATATTACCAACACCGACTCATGTTAGCTGCTGTGCTAACAAGTCAACAGGCTACGAGGCTGGGTAGGCCACTACAGTAAAGCAGCATAAAAGACTGAAACTTTCAGCTCGTACCTTAGTTGGGTCACGGATAGTTGGAAGTGATCCAGGTTTCAGCTTTAAAGTCTTTGCAAATCCTGCTTTGAGCTGTCCCTCGTTCAGAAAGCAGTCCCCCATGAAGTGGTGAGCACATACATACAACATTTTCGGGGTTGTTGTAGGTATTTCGCCGGCATAAATAAAAATTAATCCACTCTTCCCTCAAAGTTTCAGGTGAAGATGGAGGGAAAAAAAAGACTTTTGTGCTGCTCCATGCAGCCAACAACAGTGCATTTGCCATGCTTTGTTCGTACCTTTGCCATGTTAGACTAGTGTTGACTAATGACTGAGGACCGGGAAAAGGGTGGGGGGAAAGCTTTTGGAGGCGGAACTACCTTTGGTAGGGAGCCAATCAGGGAGCTGGGCGGAGTATTTGCGCCCTTTGTGACGTCACAAAGGGCGATTTCTAAAACGGCTCATTACTGCTCCCAGGAGCAGAGATTTTCTGAAAAGTGCAGCTTGCAGGAGAGGGAGAGGATATAATTTCCTCATGTTGAGGGGTGTTGTTAACAGGCTGGGGGTGCATATTGTTATGAGGAAACCATTCAAAAGTAAATTTTGCATAATATGGCCCCTTTAAAAAGTTTACACTGAGTCCTGTCTGGCATCAATGATTTCACGTGAGTTGGATGGAGAGAATCATCCGGGCATCTTGTAGGACACCACCTAACAAATTGTATAAAGGCTTTAAATTGTACGTGACATCATTTTTTTACAACTTTGACGGTAATTTGCTAACACTAGCTAGCCTGAGCTAGCAGCCTTGCTTTCATGTTTTAAGTTTTGACTCCGTCCTGCTTCAGGTTAATCATAATTTAAAAGAAGTTTAACTATGTGCACAGACCTCTCACTTCATGCGTTTGTCATGTACTAACCGTGACCTGGATGAATGGGAATCTACATGGACCTTCATGTGTTTGTATGTTCATTAAAGTATGAGGTAAAAAACAGGGCTATGAATGAGATCACTGAGAGCCCACTGCTACCTTACTCTGTCTCAAGACATTCATATGAAACCCATTCAACATGTTATACATCTCCTAATGAACATGAAAAACATAAAGTAAGCATAGCGCTAGCTTGATGCTAACGTATTTGGGAAATTGCATTGATTTGCTCACGGTTAGCATACGTTGATATTACTTTGGTTTCAAAGCAGATTTTCAACTTACAGCACTGAACACAAACAAATGAACATTACTCTCTCACGAGAGGTTTAATACATCCAACATGTTCTACGTCTCCTACACCAAACAACAACGATCCTGAAGAGCTTCATCTTATCTTTATGTTTACACGTCATCGTTGAGTTCATAGACTGTATAATAAATGGACGTAGTCTCTGCGATGTCACCCGTCTGTTTCTGAAACTGATTTTGAAGCAAAACGGCTGACACGGCCATATTGGAAATGAGGCGGACTGTGAGTCTCCACAGTAACAGCCATAGGACGCCTCTGATTGGACGAACTTGCAAACTTAATATCTTCTAAACTGCCGAGTTAGAAAAAAATTCACCCCCCCCGTACAGTGCGTGCTGTTAGTGAAATTATCGATTCAGACGGGAGACATTTTTTGTACCAGGCTGTAAATGTGCTTATTTTGGCTGTGAAAACGGCTTTTTGTGGCATGGTGTGGTTTTGGACTTCCGGTACTTTTGGATCCTAGCAGCAGATTTAAGCACTTCAGCATTGTCTCATATTTTCAGACCGGAGGTTGCTGCTTGGTTGAGTATAAGACTACAAGTAAAAACATTAACATAAATAAAACAATGACGAAAAATGAACAGTTTGGATGTTTTGACTTCAAGCATTTAATGGTAGCATACAGTAATACAGCGCTCTTATGGTAACCAGAAGCTTGGGTGCATTCTGAGATTTAATACGTCATGGTCGCTCGTGCATTCGGCCTATCAGAGCAAGACGAAACCCCTCTGAATTTGTCTTTCTCCTGGCTGTGTGTGACTCTGTGTGTGACTGTGTGTGTGTGTGACTGTGTGTCCATGTGTGTGTGTGCAGCATGCTGTCTTATCGCTCCGTAGACATTAGGAAGTCTCTCCAGCTGGAGGAGCTGTTGGCCAGGGAACAGTTGGAGTACACCATTGAAGAAGAAGTGGCCAAACAGACCATCCGCATGTGGCTGAAGAAGTGCCTCAAACGCATCCGAGCGGTCCGTCTCCAAACACACACACACACAGTCCCAGGATGTGTCACACACACACATGCTGTACTCGCCCTGTATGACCACGTGTCTCTGCGCTCTCACAGAAGCAGCAGCAGTCGTGTAGCATCATCCACAGCCTGAGAGAGAGCCAGCAGCAGGAGCTCAGCCGCTTCCTCAACCCCCCCAGCATCGAGACCACGGTGCCAAGTGAAGACCACAACGCTAACAACCCAGACAACCCCTCCCAGCCCGAGGTAAAGCCCCACATCCACACCAACACACGCGTCACACACGTCCCATCCTCACAGCGTGGCGTGTAGCAGGCTCATCACAGGCCTGCAGGTGTGCGCTCACACCGCTGAAACAGATCGTCTCCTGTTTGTGTAGATGAGTGGACTCCAGCAGCTCCTCAGCCCCACGCTGTCTGACAGAGGAGGCTACAGGCAGGACTCCTCAGACCTGGGGAGACCGCAGAGGAAGCTGGGACAGTGGCGTCTGCCTGCAGGTGTGTACAGCTCTGTTTCCTGTCTGTGGAAGACGTTTTATTAAAGTGGCTCCACGCAAATGTCTTCGATCTTAGAAAGAGTGATTAAAACAGGTACCTGTTTCCTGTTTCTCAGGTCGCACAAGTGTGAAGTCCATCGTGTGCAAGATGAACCCCGTCAACGACGAGGCGTCCTCGGGCTCGGAGGTGAAGAAGTGGTGGACACGTCAGCTGACGGTGGAGAGCGACGAGAGCGGCGACGACCTCATCGACATCTAGAGAGCGAGGCTCAGCTCAACCTGCCGTTTATTTTTACAGATTACAGAGAAACCTGCTGGGTGACAGGAAGCGGTTTCATGTTCATCCAGCTGACCAATGAGAAGAGAGCTTTTTTAAAATCTTTTTTATTCAGGATCAGAGTTCTTTTTTTATTTATCAGCAGCAGCTGTCGATACCTCTGTGTTGGGTAGTTTCTCTGTGAGTCTCCCTCGTCGTGGTCAGCGTTTCTATGCAGACGTTGTTGTCGGAGCAAACCAAGGCGGAAGGAACAATCTGATGAAGAAGCTGCTTCTGTCTCTGTTTCCTCTCTATCATGTCGGATAAGTTCATTGTGTCGTTGCGCCCATTATAAATCGGTGCTGTCCTTCCCCGTCGAAGCGTCGTCTCTGTTTCCTGTCAGTGTTTCTGAGAGCTGTCTGCAGTATTTATCCTCTAAATGTTGACTTTCATATCGTCACTTTATACCCGAGGCAGGCCCCTTGTTCTCTAAGTCCGACTTACTTTTAGATGAATGACTGTGAATGTAAATTAAAGTCAGATCTATCTTATGTATCGTGTGGAGAGGAGGTGGAATATTTTGTAAATTATGATAAATTATGAACTTTATGGAGCATTCATTATTTAATAAAGGCCTACAGTGTGAGGCGTTTATGAGCACATGCTGTCGGACTTTCTTTGCCGTTTGAATGTCATGTTTTCAATAACAGAGTATGCAAACAAAAACTGAGAAAATATGAGCAGATTATTATTTTTTTTTTTTCAGTATTTTGTTAATTTTGTGTTTTTTGATCTGACAGAATCTTTGATGTAAATGTGTAAATGCTCTGGATGGATCCCATGAATCCGATATGAACATGTGAACATGTTTACATGTGGCGTTCTAATCGGCCTGTATGACCTTTTGTCCGTCTGATGTTTCGGTCCCTTGAAGGTCCCTTTGGAAAGCCTGTTGCGCCTCCATCATGAGTCGGTGTTTCGCTGTAATTCAATTCATTCATGAGGAATTTAATTACCCCTCTCTGATTAGAAAAATCATGGGATTAGACTAACGAAGGGGGTAATTGGGAGGACAGATGCTGTTTAATGATTCTCTTGGAACACATCTGCTCACATCAAACACCGACCCGTCTCTGGAAAACACCGCCCCCTGCTGGTGACAGGCTGAACTGTCCCCATCAACATGTACGTTTCCTCTCACGGTGTCACTCCTGCAGGTTGTTCTTCATTTCCTCCTCTCTTTAGTGACTCATTGTTTATCCTGCTGCTGCACGGCTCACAGCGACGCCTGATGATGATGATGATGATGATGATGACTCTCCTGACATCTGCTGCGTGCAGCTTGCTGCGGATCTGGATGAGTTTCCATCAAGCCATCGGGGTCAGCGTGAGCCTGCCGTCTTCAGAATGTCATCTGGTTGATGGAGGAGACGGACGCTGTGAGTACAGTGCGTGTACGTGTGTGTACGTGTGTGTGTGTGAGTGAGCGTCTCGGGTTCCTCCTGGTTCTCTTTGATGATATGTTTCTTTCAAGTTAATTCATCAGGATTAGATCTAATTGAGGAATGCACTCCACTGCTGGCTGCAGCTGAAGCATTTCCACTTAACCAGGCTCTCTTTGGACACAGAATTAGCTCATTAAAAGGGACAGGCTCTTCATTTGTCCATTCAGAGCCTGTAAGTTTCACAGTTGATGGAGTGTGTATGGAGCCGGCTGGATAATGAATGTGAGGGACGAGCAGTGTGGAGTGGAGAGAATCAGCTGCCGGTGGGACGCCTCTCTGCTCTATAGAAACCTGACTTACTCACACATTCCAGTCTCTCGGTGACTGAGTGCCCCCCCGACATATGGTCCTGTAGGGAAACAGTGTGACATCAGCCCTCTTGCCAATCAACTGTCTTTTAATTTCTCCTTTCTGGCTCTTTTCTTCTCCTCAACCATCGCCTCTTAAGCTCCACTTAGCTCAGAACTGACTCATCAAAGGCCTTTTTCTCTTTTTTCTCATTTTCGCCCTGCGTGGTGGAACACTTTTTTGTCATTTAATTGCCTCTGCATCACACCGGCTCTTATGGGGCCTGTTGTTTTTACCCTCTCTGTTGTAATTTGCACATCTCTCTCCCTCATGCATGTCCACTGCTTATTCAGGGCCTAATTGAGGCACTTTGGTAATTGAGGAGGAAGTTCTTAAGAGCAGAGGGAGAGTGTCTGGGAGTTGAGATTACCTGTAATTAACGTACACGATGGCTTTGATGGCTTTGTCCCCTCCTGGTGAGACGTCGCCTTCAGTCTCTGACGGCAGTCGTGGCTTCACACGGGCTAGAAAAGGCCTCGTTTCCTTTAGTACAGTACAGAGAATACTGCATGTCTGACAGGGAGCGCCATTAGGAAGAAAGGTCATACAGAAAAACACGCACGCACTCCGTACTGTACCGTACACCCCCGGTGCAGCTGATGAAGGCTCTCACACAGCTAATTAAAAGCAGTTTGAAGGAGGATGAAGAGCAGATATAACGTAGAGGACTCATCACCATCACACAGAGACGGCCCGGCTGGATTATTAACCAGACATGAGGTGAGATCACCCGAAAAGGAGGGAGGTCACTAACCTCTCTCAGAAGGAATAAATCACACCGAGGCTTCGTGTTTGAGTTTGTATTTGTTTAGATAAGAAAATAAAAGTATGTCATCAAATCACAGTTTTCAACTGGCTGCACAACATGCAGAGGGCAGAAAGCTAAGGTGCACATATTCCTATGCCAGGGTGGGATTAAGCACAGAAGGACCGAGGTATGTGAGAAATGTTGGTCACAGCTCAGCGCCAGTCGTGCACTTTAAATTTTGTTCGTCAGCCTCAAAACTTCAGACTTTATGAGCAGAAACAGTTTTTAAGGGTTAAATGATTAAAAAAAAGCGTCAAAAGTGCAATGAATGGGTTAAAAATGAGGGAGCTCAGTTTCACCAAAGATTTTAGAGGCTGTACAAAAACACACAAGACGATTAAGATTAACTGGTTACAATTAAAAAGCTGCACATCAAGTCAAATGACACATAAGACTAATTTAGCACATGAAATAAAAGGTTTTATGGATCAGTAACATTTAAAGCTGCAACAGTTAATCGAATAATCAATTATTAATCGATTTTTTGATGTTTGATTAATCGGTTTAAGTAGTTTTTAAAGAGAAAGAAGTCCAAATTCTCTGATTCCAGCTTCATTAATGTGAATATTTTTTAAATATTTGGATAAAAGAAGACATTTGATGAAACAACTCCTGGATTAACCGAGAGAATAATGGGTAGATTAATCGATCAGTTGCAGCCCTGGTGTAATGTTGTTCATGTCCCTTTAAGTTACAGGTGATATTAGACGTATTGAATATGATTTAGAACCTTTACATGTTAAAAGGCTTCTTTCTGCTCCCAGTTTTAGCCCCTCGTCGTGAATCTTTCCCTCCTTTCCACACGTCCCTCGTCCTCATAAATAAGGTGGCGGCAGTGCAAATTAGCCGCCTGTATGTCATGTCAACATCCACCCCAGGTCCGGGCCCGATCCTGTCCCCGTGTTTTGAAACAGATGGCTACTACTACAATAAAAAAGTAGCAAATTATTTTAGCAGCAGGCGGCAAAAGCAATTAACAACTGGCATAATGTGTTGATTAAAATCCATTCCGCTCTCAATGAAGGGAGAAAAAACTCTCATTTTCCACTCAGTCAGTTGGCGTTCGTCCACCGCTCAAAGTACGCTGACCTTGACTCGACCACAGCTGTCGCTCACTTTGGACCCGAGTGCGTTTCTCTTCACTCATTTGTGTCGTGAGTGAGCAGGAGATTTATTCGGACCACAAAGAATAAAAGTATATCTGCTTCTTCTGGCTGCTTGGAATATTCATTAAAGGTGCATTCCCACTTTTTATTAAAGGGCTGAAGGCTTCACACGTGTGTTAGAGGGAAAAACTCTCCACTGAGTTGAACTTTGTGGGTTTTGTTGTGCATAATGAACGTGAGCTCCTCGAGTGTCCACCTGGAACCACATACACACCCATTCAAAGAGTCCATCTCTGCAAACTCCTGGGGAATTGAACCGGGAACCTTCTTCGTAACACACTGCACAGCCATGCAGCCCACAGATGACGAACACAGCTCTACTCTGAAGTTTTTCTCCTTCTTTCAAAGTCTCGCTGGTTTCTTTTCTGCCTGATTAGCTCCAACTCCTCTGTTTTTGCATCAGACTCTGTTTTTTAAAAGCCTGTTACATGCTTGAAGAGTATCGCTCAGGTTTGAACTCCCTCTCGGGCTCCTTCTGTGAACCTGCTGAAAGCAGGAAGTCATTTTCAGGCCTTTACCTCATGCACCTCATCAACAGCAGTCAATTGCCTCCCCGTCAAACACGGAGCAGCGAGTGAGAGGCTGCACTTTGTCTTTGAGCCAGAAAATCTCATTTTCACTAAACACCTAATCAGTCCCATTCATCAGGCGATGGTTCCCCAGTTCCCCTGCTTCTACACCTGGCTTCGGCGTCTTTAATTACTGGGAGACGGGGCTTTGTCTGATCCGAAGCCAAGATTGGAATATGAGTGGCGAATTCGGAAAGAAATCATACAGGCTCGAACCAATTCAATTACCCACCAATCAAAGTAGAAAGGCCGGTAATTGCAGTGAAAGGGTAACAATGAGAGGCTCGGCTTCAGTCTGAGCACCGAGGGTGTTATTAGCAGAGGATAATGTGTGCCTGCAGGGGGTGCTGTGCTCAAACTATTAAACCTCACTGCAGCGAGCAATCTTACAGATCACTGGGAAAGCAGTTTTTAATGTGACTATAGCCCTCGGTGAGACATTACCTCATAATTTCCTGTTTTTAACTCTGCTATTATGTCAAATTGTGCATGAATATGGTGTTTGCGGGCACGGGAGCAGAAAATGGGTCTGACTTTATGAAGAAGCAAAGCACGCGCGCTGCAAACGGGAATTATGAAACAGGAGCGTGATGTGCAAAAAAAAAAAAAAAAAAAAAAAAAAAAGTGAGAGAAGAAGATGAATCCAGAGGAAGTCAGAAACTGCAAACTGAAATATGATTAATATCTGCTTTACATTCATGATTTTAGTGATGACGCTGATGAAGACGTGGGTGCTGATGCCGAAAGGTGAGTTTAAAGATGGAACAAGAAACGAATGGAGAAAATTTTTGGACGTTTAAGAATCAAAATCATCTTAAAACTCGTCTTATGTTTGATTCTCCTGCTCAGTGTGCTGCATGTGAAGTGAAATCAAGTCAGCACCAGCTCTTTGTTTTGTAACCTTTCTGACTGCTTCTCTCTTTTCATCTCTTCATCGTAGGAAACAGATTAAAGAAACTATCTGTGCTGCTGCCCTGACATCGGGCCGTTTTGGACCTCTTGTGTTTGACCTGACATATCTTTGAACCAAACAAAGAGAGAACAGCACCGCGTGCTGCAGAGGGTCAAGTTAAAGACGAGTCTCTCTCAGACGGACTCATTGTGAGCTCCGGCGTTCACACAAAAGAACAACATGCCTCCTCTAAGCTCTACAAGCATCCATACATCCTCTCTTTCTCCGCTCACATCAAAGCCTGCCTTTAATTCTCCTCCTGCACCTGCCTGCTTCCCCCTCCCGCCCTGAACGAGTTGTGAATGATTTTAATATCTGTGTTTGTCCTCTCACTGTGTCATTCTCGTCCTCAGACGCCGAGTTGTTTCCAGACAAAGATCTGGAGAGGCAGAGAGACAGAGGCAGAGAAGTAGAGAAGTTTTCTGACAGAAACCCCGCCTGGCTGCAGGATGGGATAGTTTGGGACAACTCAGGTACAAACTGACAACTTCAATTTTACCTTTCCTTTGTCTGTCTCCTTTTATTCCTCTTTGTTCAGCCGCATTTGAAGATTGCCAATCAGGATATCAAAAGAGAGCGCTGCCGTCGTATAGTTTGTTTTTCCAAATGTGACCTCGTCGCTGCTCTGCAGTCAGACTCCATTTTTCAGATTCCTAAAATTCAAACTCATGCATCTTTACACACACACACACACACACACACACACACACACACAAACAAACAAACAGCATCAAACAGAATCAAAGTGAGATTGTGTTCGTCCTTCATGGATCGTCTGATGTTACAGATTATTTTCTGCTCAGCTTGGCACATCTCTGGGTTTTTTTTTTTTTTTTTTTAGGACGGCGTACATCTGATTGGAAAATATGATTTTAATATTTGGCATGACAACTTCACAGCAATTAATTTCACACCGGGGATGAGACCTGCCAGGATCACCTGAGCGTCTGATCGTGAGATTATTGGGGAAAATCTGTTCTGATCAGATTTTAATTGTTGGAGAAAACCTCACGGAAAGACAAACCTGACATCAACAGGCCTCTGCATCTCCACACGTGGAGCCGAAGGCTGCAGTTTGATTCCTTCTGCACGTAGAAACAAAAACATGAGCAGCATCTGAACACTTGTGGACTGATAGTGTGTACAGAAATGATTCAGTGGTGAGCAGTAATAGAGGCCGAGGGATGCAGACTCATTGGAGCGCAGACAGACGCAGGCTTTTATTGCAGCGGTCTCTGGGTGGGAGGGGGGGGTTTGAAACTCAGGCGCTCGGAAATACAAAAGAAAACACACCATCAGCTTCTTTTTATTCCTCCTGCAAGGAGCTGCACACTGAGCAGACAGGTGCTTTTAAACACATCTCTCTGCAGCTGAACTTCTGTGATCAGAAATGAAACAAAGTGACGCTGCAGATGAAATTAATGCACCTTCATGTTTAACACCTTTAAAAAACACTTCTGATACGTAACAACGACCCAAAACTCGACAAGAAGCTGAGCCTGAAACGTCATAACTTTTTGCATTTATTAACTTTTTAGTTTTATTATTATTATTTAATTACATTTGAGTTGTTTTTATATTTCGAGTTGTTAGAAACTGGGCTCTAACAGACATCTTAAGGTTTGCTTTTTATTAAACAAATCATTTTAATATCAACTTTCTTGCACACCTCTGCATTCTGCACTGTGACTTTTACCCTTCTTTTTTGCCATTTTACTTTCTTTTATTTTTATTTTAAATTTTTCTTTTTTTTTTTGCTCTATTAATTAATTTTTAAATTGTTTCTTTTAACATGTTTTGCCGCTATGTGAAGCACTTTGAATTGCCTTGTTGCTGAAATGTGCTATATAAATAAACTTGCCTTGCCTTGCCTTGCCTTGCCTTGCCTTGCCTTGCCTTGCCTTGCCTTGCCTTGCTCGGTAACATAATTTAGAAAGGAGCTAGAAAAAGTTTCTTTGACCTGAAGTTCAAATGAGAAATATTAACCCCTTACTGACTGAATTATTTACATTTTATATATGAAAAAATGCTTTTGTGTGTTTTTGCATCTAAAGATGTCAAATCAACCTTTGAGCAGTGGAGTGCATTTGATATGATCCTTGAAATGTGCAGAATATGAATCAATGGGCATTAGTGGGATACAAAGGTCACCTCAGCTGCAGCAATGCTGGTATTGGTTTTGGCAGATATTAGTTTTAGTTGGTTTCAGTGAAAAAGAAAAAGAAAGTATTAGCAGAAACCTTCCCAAACCAAAAAGAGCTCACAGAGAGCTGAGTCTGAGACCTGGGTCAGAATAAAGGATCCAGAAAACCAGGTCCAGACAGAGACCTGCTCCAAATCCATCAGAATATTAATGCTTTGATATTTTCAGATTACTAATCTGACTGCTTCATAGTTTGATAATGTACCGTAGTTTAACGTTGAACTTCAAATCTGTTTCTGTTCATCATCATTTATAGCTTCACTTATTATTTCCTCTCCATAGTGAGTCCATATTTGGTCATAACCTCGGCTCAAAACCAACTTTTTCATCAAACACTCAAAGTAAAAACTGGATTTAGAACATCAGCAGTTAATATTGATTATTGGAGCTCAAACCTGGTTCACTGAGGTTGGAGAAAGAAGACACATTTAATAACACAGCTGCAGACGGCGCTGGTGTTTCAGTGGAAAGTGTGACCCTGTTAACTGGAGACTCTCAGCCGACCATCACTGACACGTTCAGCTGAGAGTCACCAGTTAGCACGGTCACTCTTTACTCCTAAACACCGGTTGCTCTGTGACGCTCTGAACTCCATAGAAGTTGACTCCATGGTGTCGTATCGTTTCTGACAACCGACCACAGAACAAGCGGACATTTTTATGCTGCTGACACTAACATCTTCGTCCGGTCTCGTCATGTT
This sequence comes from Labroides dimidiatus, assembly GCA_030710495.1. Classification (NCBI taxonomy): domain Eukaryota; kingdom Metazoa; phylum Chordata; class Actinopteri; order Labriformes; family Labridae; genus Labroides; species Labroides dimidiatus. Next base: position 24,608,135 of record CM061160.1, on the reverse strand, counting down.
TTAGTCATCATAGAGCCGCGTTTAGCTCGTCACCGTCTCGTTGTCAAAGCATCAACAAAATAATTTCGTCATCGTCATCGTTGATGAAAACAACACTGGTCAAGGCCTGATGTCTCAAATCCATGACAGCAGGCATCAAGGGGTTAATACAGACAGAAAACCAGAATCACGTTTAAATACATGTAAACCTTTGAACCATGAACGCTGTTAAAAATAACTTTAATATCCAACCAGACAACAAATGTAAAAAGAAGAACCAGTCCTCAAACAAAGGAGGAGAGACGGATCCACAGCCGCCCAAAGGACCCAAAGTTACATGAAATTTACACAAAACAACTTTTTTAATGAAGCACCACCAACTGAAGCCGTCTCAACGTATGTTTCCATCTATTTATTCTCCCCGTCTCCATATTTATGGCGTCTGCTTCAGCTGAGGGCTCATTATCCTGTTTTCAGTCCGATCAGCTCCAACCACACCCCGTCTCAACCAGGCAGCAAGTTTTTAAAGCTCTTAATATGCCAAGGGATGTTCCTTTTGTACTTTAACTTTGATTTTATTCTTATTTAGTCATGAATATTTAATAACTCTGTCTAATAACTCTTTCACTGGAAACACTTCAGAAGTTTGAAGAAGTTGAACGTAAACTTGGGCCTACTTTTCATCTTGGGGATAAAACATGAAAGACCAAAGGGGTATTTGGGGTATTGAACACTTTTTTAGGCAGTGTATATACGACTGTTTGTGCTCATTGTAATGTCTCTGAAGTATTCCCTCTGCTGCTCTTTGTTTGTGTTATTGATGAAGACTTTAAATATAGAATCAAGATGCACTTTCAAACAAAAGATTTAACGTGTAGAAGATCCAAAAACAGACTCAGACCTCCAGAACAATCACTGCTTTGTACGCTATACCTTCAGTTTGGAGTGTATTTATTAAAAGAGTGTGTGTGTGTGATGTGAGGATACACACACAGGCTGCAGGAGAACAATATAACATCACCATAAAAAGTCTCAGATATTGTGAAGTTAAAAAAAAATGCGGAGAGAGGAAAAACTTGTTTAAAACCAGAGATCCAGAGACCAGTCCGTCAGTTAATTAATAAATTAATTAATTAGTTAATTAATTAATGCTTTCGTCCTTCCTTGTTACTCGTCCTACGATGGGAGGCTTCGTATCCACAGCCGGACCTCTTTTTGACCGTTTTCAGGAAGAGCTGTGACATCCATCACTCTGCATGAGCCCAGGAAGCTACACAAGCTACGCTGCTCTTGTTAGCTCGTTGTTTTTATATGTTTGTCTTTAAACATTTTCAGGATCATTGGTCACAGTGACGTCCAGGGGTCGAGCTCAAGTTTAGTCATCCTGAGGGACGATTTGTTTAACAGACAGCGGTGAATAAAACAACGAAAACGAGATGTTCTTTCTAAAGCTGTTTGACTTCTTACTCAAAGCATTTTCACCTTCGCGGACGTTTGCTTTATAACATTTTGGCTTGTATTAGATAAGACGGCTGGAGAGAGAGAGAGAGACAGGAAACATGAGGAGCAGAGGGCGAGCGAGAAGGTGCACCAAATGGTTGAGGCTTGACGTTGAACCGACTCGTTTTCAGCCTCGAGGCTAACGCCGTCTGTGTGGATGTTGGCCAGAAGTTTGGTGGCTTCAGATTCTGATTAATAACTGCTGGATTGTGCATATTTTTATTTTGTTATTTATGACACACCTGCTCCAAATATCTGGAACAAACTTCCAGAAAAAATCAGGTGTGCTGAAACTCTCAGAGACTCACCTTTTTACAGCTGCTTTTAATTAGAAATCACTTTTAATATCAATTTTCTTTCACACCTCGACTCTCTGCACTGTGACTTTTATTATTTAATATATTTTAACCTTCTTTTTTTGCAGGTGTTAAATTGTTTCTTTGAACATGTTTTTCTGACCTTTTCTGTGTGAAACACTTTGAGTCGCCGTGTTGCTGAAATGTGCTGTATGAATAAACTCGCCTCGCCTTGTTGCCGTGTTTCTGCTGCAGCAGACTCGATGAGTGCGTCTCTCCTTTCACGTCGCTTTAACTTCACAAACATCACTGAAATGTCTTTTCTGCACGTCCCTAAATGTCAGGCACAATCAGCCGAGGTTCACGCAGTACATCGAACAGTTTGGAGAGAAAACAGCTCTCCTTCTATCCGCTGATAGCGATGATAAACTCCACTCAGACTCTGGTGACTTTAACAACGACGACAAGAGACGACCAGAGTCAGACTTTAAACCAGCGCATGACTTTAAATCCTCTTCACTTCTTTCCACAAGTTCTGACACAGTTTGTTGATGCATAAGAAATATTCTATATCCAGATCATTACATGATCAGCATCCTCCTGACCTTCAGCTGAAATGCCAGATTGCTCCAGAAGCTCAAGCGAAAAAGCTGAAATTACCACTTTGGACTTCTCTCCACTTCACTGTGACACCAACATCTAAATGTGACACTACATCAGAATGAGAGACAGATTTACTCCCTGCTGTGATGGACAGGAAAAAAACAACATCATATATAACAGTAAAGTTTCCTGTTTCATAATGAGTCAGACAGTCTTTAAAAGAACTGCGTTACAGTAACGATCAGATGCAGGCGAAGCCGCTCCTCACTGTACCCCGAACACTAATGACTCATAAAGCCTCAGTGCCACCTCAACTTGACAAATGGCAAATGTCAGCGGCATATTCTCCTGGTAGGCATAATTTTATTAAGTGCAAATATCACTGTGCTCCTTAGGAGACGCTCAAAGGTTAGACCAACAGCTGCAGCAGCTTCGTGTGTATTAGCTGGGATCGTTGTGCAGAGAGTCAGGCTCCCCTGAGCTGACGGACACGACCAGTGAAGCATGAGGAGGGATGCTCTAACTAAATGCAATAAGGACAAGCTAAGGCTAAGATCATGTTTATTTAAAAGCCCGGGACAATAATCGTAATGGAGGACGGGGAGGAAGAGGGGGGAGGAAACAGGAAGGGAGAATAAGAGACTGGTGGCAGATCATTTTTTGCCGTTTATTGGCCGTGGTAATTTGTTGACTCACTCATCCATGCAGGGTCTTTATGTTTAATGCAGGCCTCCAGGGGGGGAGGGGGGGGTGGTGGTTAGGAAATGGAAGGACAGGCAATAAGGGGTTAGGGGGGAGCCCCGAGAGATTAGCCTGCGCCTCTCAGTGTGAGAGACGGAGGTGGATGGATATCGGCCCTTGAAGTGGGCCTCAAATGCTAATGGGGACTTCATATTTAGCACTCTGCTCCATCCACCTGCAGAACAACTGATGACTGAAAACGAACCACAGCAAACACTGTTTACCATCAGGGTTACAAAGAGGTGGAAAATTTCAGGAAAGTTTCCTGAAAAATTACTACTGGAATTTTAAATTTGGAGGGTTTTGTTGCTGTCAATGAAATTTTATCTTGAATTATTATTTTTTTTATTTTTTTAATTTTTCAGTTTGATTAAAAAACTGCATTAGACATGTTTGCATGCACGTCTGCTTATAACAACAAAATGTTAGATATTTATACAGGTATATGTACAGAAGAGGATTAGGGCCACTGAAAAAAAAATTACGTCCAATAATTATCGTTTTTAATTATTGTTATTCTGAGGATTTTCTTTTTCCCAGAATAATAATAATAATAATAAAAATGTTGGAAATATTGATAAATTTTTTCCAGTGGTCCTAATCCTCTTCTGTATATATGAGCAGCTCATATAAATACCTGAAAATTCCCAGAATTTTCCGACCCTATTCACCTCACATAAACATGACCCAAAGGACTGAATTGTGGAGCTGTTCAGCACCTCTGGTCCAATATTTCATAAACTCAGAGTAAAACAAAAACAAATGCAATTAAAATAATTTTTGGTTTCACTGAAAGTTAAAATCAGAGTTAAATTCTTGACCACACATATTCTGTCAGAGGCAGCTTCTCCTTAACTCTGGTTCAATGTCATCCAGCTGTCAGTTTCTCGTCCAGCTTTGACGTGTGCTCCGCTCTGACACACATCATCATCCTCGCCCAGCTGTTACCGGCCTGCCTGCCCTGACCTGGCCCCTCGAAAGGGTCACACCCATGTGGTCAAACATTGGTGGCTCACTGCCGGCACCGGCTCCCCGTGAGTCCCGTTCACAGAGAGGGTATCTACTGTCTGATCCACTTAGAGACCCGAGAACATCAACCTGTCCTTTACATCTCCTGACGCAGACTGAAGCCTCCAACGTTTCATATTTTTAGTGCTTTTTGTTCACACTGTGAGTGAATGAGTGTTAAAAGAAGTTGTTTTTCTAAAACTTTGTGGCAGAATTTCACATCGGCTTCCCAAAAACGTCTGTTGAAAGGAAAGAAAAGGAAACTTAGCAGGATATCGGCATGTGATGAGGTGTAGCCCAAAGGATGAGGAGGCTCTCACCATGGAGTAACTGGTCTGGATCTGCATCGTTGTTGTTGTTGTTTTTTTTTCTCATGGAAGAGAACCAACAGGATCTGGCTCCATCCTCGTTGAATCTGTGGAACATAAACCAAGCGAAACATTACATGTTATAAACCTTGATGACAATAATTATACCTGTTGAACATGAAAAATGAGCCTCAGAGTTTTTTAACATTCATGCAGCCCGTCTCTGCTGCTGCATAGCTAGCTTAAAACAGCACAACGCACAAAGCTAGGCCGAATAACTACGAAAATAACACTTTGACGTAAAACCTAAATAAAAATAAAATCCTCTCAGTAAACACATTAAGCGCATCATACGGGGAAAAGGCACACATGAAATAAATAAAAAGAAGGAAAAGGAGATTAAAATCAAACAACGGGCGCCGGGATGACGTAGAAAAGGGGAGAAGGCAGGGGGGAAACTACATATAAAGACACCAACGAAGAAGAAACTGAACAGAAGGCAGGGCTGCACAAACAAACAAACAAAAATAGTTCAAATAAAATTTACAAACAGGCTCCACAACATGCACACAAACAAGTATAATTTTGTAATTATAAAATAATGATAAAATCTTTTTAACCCCGTTATGACGGTTTAATGTGTAACTCTGCAGGTTTTTAAGTTATTTTCACTCAGTTAAGAGCAGAAACACCAGTAATCATGATATAAATCACATGCTGTATGATGAAAGCTGCTCACGTCCTTCCATTTATTTAATTTTTGACGTTAAACATTAAACATCAGAGATTTGTCGATGTGTGTTTTTTTTCTGAGCTCAGGTCGTTTTAAACACTAAACTCTCCTTTTCTTTGACTCTCATCTATATTTAGTTCTCTTTGCTGATTTAATACTCTTTGATTTGCAGCCACAGAAGTGACATTACTCCATTAAAGCATCTCCTGGGTATAAAACGACATAAATAAAAGCCTGGAGCCTCCTCCAGCTATAGACGCTGATGTTCATCTGATAATAAAGGAATCAGCAGACTGTTCCTACACCCTGCTGTCGGAAATAGCATGCACGATGTACGCAGTACGCGAAACATCTGCGCCCCTCAACGAACCTTTCCCCAGTGTTTGGTGAGATCTGCCTCCAGAGCACGATGCACACACACACACACACATGCACACACTCACACACTCACACACACAGCTGCATACCGTGGTGAGCTGTACATCCAGTGGAGGCTAAACTGTGTTGGAGTTCCTCAGGGTGTGTTTGTGTCTGCAGTGTAAGTGTGCCTGCAAGTCCCAAGCTCGCTCTCTCCCTCCACCAGCGCTGTCATGAGATAATGTGACAGGCTGTCAATCACGCCGGGGCCTGGGGTGCCGCGGCAACAAGAGGGTTTTTGGCGACACACTTTTGTGAGCAACACCAGGGAGAAGGCACCAGCAGGGACCAGGGTACAGAAAAAAACCAGCTCAGCCTCCGTTAGGTCTCACACGTCATCCTCGCCTCCGGCCTCCAGATCCACGTGACCATCCTTCTGGTCTGAGTCCTGACCTCTGTGAGAGAGCCGCCTGTGGGAGGCAGGATGTTCTGGATCAGCCTCAGTCTAGAGAATGATCCGGGTGTCTGTCCCGTCTCTGAGCCCAGGGGCCGACTGTGTACAGTAGGCTGGCTGGATGCTGCCACTCTTTGAGCCTGAGCCCTGATGCGTTATGAAGGCTCGGTCGCTCAGGGAGGCAGGGCCACAGACACCTGTGGAGGGGTCCTGTAGCATGATGGAGACAGACAGGACCGAGTCTGTCTGTGTCTCAGGAGGAGAAGAGTTCTGACATCTGCAAGAAGATTTAAGTTTCTAATCAGTTTCACTTTACAGGTTTAAATATAACTGAGTCATGGGAGGATTTACAGCTCTGAAGCTGAAAAACGAAAGTTTCAGATGCACGGCTTCAAAACTAGACTTTTTGTTTGGGTCCAAAAGCGCGCCACTGATCAAAAGCTGCACCAAACACATCGCAGACAAGTGTGAATCATTATTTTCAGGGGTCAAAGTGGGATCAGACTTGGGGCCAGTCCAGATTGTACCCTTTGGTTCTTGGTTTACCCCTTAGTTCTTGGTTTTGCCTGTTCATGTCTAGTGAAGGGGTATCCCAATTCTCCGTAAGGTCGAGGTGAAGGGCTACACAGCTCCTTAAACGACGACAAACCGGGACTTCACTTCAAAGGAAGGGGTATGAGAAACTCTCCATCTCCAAACTGTTGGAAATAATGACACGCATGTTTTTATCAGACATCCAATCCTTTGCTACTCCACGTAAATATCAGCCATGTTTTCAGTTGTTGGTTGCATTTTAGAATTGCTCATTAACGATCTAGCTAATGCTGCTAAAGCTAATAATAGCAACACCAGGGTAACAAATTCATAACAAACAGTCTTCACTAATACCCCTTTTCCACCAACATGGCGCTAGCGCTAGTTCTGTGCTCGTATCCAGGTGAGTCAGCTGTTTGTCAACGAGACTCACCTGGTGTCAGTCTTTAAAAGCTCATTGCTGCCTGCGGCGGGGAGAGATGTTTATGGGGACTGCTGCCCTGCTGCCTCTCCTGGGATTTTGTTGTGGTGTTTTGTTTTGTGCACGTTGATTCCTTGTTTATCAATAAATCCCATTTTTGTGCTTGTTTAAGGTGTTTTTAGTATTTTGTAATGGGTCATTTGTGGATTTTTGTTAGCCCCACATGGGCCACCTTTAGTTTGGGGCGTATCAGTTTCCATCAGCAAGCATCGGCTGCAGACACTGGGGGCTAATTCAGCTAATTGAGGCATTAGCCTGGAACTAGTCCTGAACCAGCGCTGGTGTAAAAGGGGTCTACAGTGTTCTGCATTCTATGAATGATTAGACGGCTAAGCTGCGTTCAGGAGCTGCGTTAGCTGGATGAGTCATGAAAACCAAACTTTTCAGTGTTCAGATGAGACAAAATAAAACTTCTGAATTCTGTAACGTTAGCTTAATGTTAGCTTTTCATAGCTGAGCTGTGTAATCACTCGCTGTATCACAGAACACTGTAGTGTGAATTTGTCACCCTGGTTTGACATCAGAAGTGGATAAACGACAGTCGCGCAGCCAGCGAGCAACCAGGGGTGATGATGTGGCGGGAATCGAGTGGCGTCTCGTTTCTTAGGGACGTGTTGTTAACCCTTCAAAGGGGAAGAGGAAAGAGTGACGTTTGGGATCGGCCTTTGTGGAAACGCCTCATCTGTAATGTGCAACAAGGGGACGAGTGGCTCTCCCTCTGTTTAGTCCTTTTGAGTCGTTTCCTTTCAGTCAGAAGGTGAGCTGCAGGTAAAACGAGAGGTCTGAATCTGTAGGAGGAAGCTACATTTAATCTCTGTGAGGATTTAATCCTCCTTCTTCTTCTCTTCACGTGCACACCTCCAGCTCTGTTTCCTGTCCTCGTGTCGTGAGCGTGCGTCCTCCCTGAACAATATGGATCTGACATTTGTGTCTCCGTATCAAGATGTACAGAAAACAGCACACGGGTATTTTTCAGGACCACAGTCAGCACAAACGTGTAGCTCTGCCATCACAGCAGAATGTAAATGCGATAAGAGGAGCTTCCTGCCAGCAGAGGTTCTCCACGGTGACTCCATAATGGACCCGGTCTCCAGGGAGCTCATCTTGATGTGAAAGCCCCGATCATAGAGGTTCACCATCCCCACCTGGATGTTCTTTGGCCTCATGGAGAGAACAAAAGAGTCCTTCACCAGCAGCCATCTGCAAGGTGGAAACACACACACACACACACACACACACACTGGTTGAATTCAGTGAGTGGAAGCTGAATCTGTTCCAGCCTGACGTACGGAGGGATTGATGCATATAAGAGCTGCAACATGAGCATTATTACAGATATTTAATGAGCTACCTGTGAATTCAAACAGACGAGTTTGCAGCCATCTTTTTTTAAGTCTTTTAGTTGCATCATCGCAAACCGGTCTGATCCCCATCCTGATCGTTTCCTGATCTCTAATCCAAGTACGGCAGCACATCAAGCATCTGTTATTCCCTGCAAACAAAACCCACTCACATTACTTTCCAACAGTTATCCAAATCATCCAAACAAAAGCTGAAGGCAGCAACTTTCAGACAGTAAAGACTCACCTCCTGTTTAAAATAAAAGCAGCAGCGTTCCTCCTCCAAGCTTTGAAAACAAGTTTTTGCCGTTCTGACACATTTGCCGCCTAATGAAGCTGCAGACTCTCCAGCAGGAAATCCCTTAAAGTTCGCTTCACACGTCCTTTCAAACAAATTTACTTTGCTCCCCTCTAAAATGCTAACTCTGCACTTATGCACCATCATTACGGCGTGTCATCTCGTCGCTTCCTCCTCTGTAGACGATGGATATTAGCGGCCATCTTGGCTCTTTAAGTGATAGTTTCTTTGCTCCTGCCCGCTGTGTTTGCTCCTCATTAATGCAAGCCGTTCTCCATCAGCAGCCTCTGTGAAGGGACTCTCCTCATGCAGGCCACACAACTCTGACAAGGAGGAAATTATTGTTAGCTCTCACACCTAATTAAAGCGCAGGTAGCTCGTCTGCGTCGGATCTGGTCGTACTCGTGTCACTCTCCATCAGGACGAAGCTTGGACTGAGAGTCTCCTCTCTTGAAGACCCATGATGCATCCTGTTCACGGAGCCTTTTGAGGATCTTTGAGGATCTGAAAGAAGGATTCCAGCTGTTCTCCTCTCTGCTCTTCAGAGCACACCTTATTTATTATTACTGCTGCATATTGCTGTCAGCTGAGTGATTGCAGTGCATTCATTAGACGATGTTTTCAGAGGGTTTTCTGCTGTTTTTCATGGATGGAGTGTGTGCATGCAGGACATCATAGTTTATCTTATTTTAGCTTAACTTGATTTAAAGCTTTAAAACTTGCATCAGTCAAAGGATTTCTTGGAGCAGCTGCTCAGTTTAACAGACGTGATGCTTCGGCTTCATGCAAACGTGAAGGGCAGTTATGCTCTGGGATGCTGACGCACATTCACTCCTTTTTTCCATCGTTTCTCTTTTCTGCACGATGTGTTAGAGCTTCACGTACACATTAACCCTTTAATACCCGAGTCAGTGAGCAGCGAGGGATCCTCGTGAAAACGAGATTTTCTTCATGAAAGTTGTGATAAATCCAGAGAACTCTGTGTGGTGTTTCTCCTGCTCCTCATCTAATATCATTACACAATGAATTATTGAATTGAATAATGCTTTTATTTCGAACATGTGTGAGTATCACAAGAAAGTAAAATAAATAAATAAATAAATAAAAATAAAATAAATAAATAAATAAAATAAAAAATAAAATAAATAAATAAAGTAAAAAATAAAATAAATTTAAAATAAAAAATAAACAAATAAAGTAAAAAATAAAATAAATAAATAAAGTAAAAAATAAAATAAATATATAAAATAAATAAATAAATAAATAAAAAATAAAAAAAATAAAAAATAAAATAAATAATTGAATAAAAAATAAAATAAATATATAAAATAAAAAATAAAATAAATAAATTAAATAAAAAATAAATTAATTAAATAAAAAAATTAATAAATAAATAAAATAAATAAAAAATAAAATAAAATAAAATAAAATAAAAAAAAATAAAATAAAAATATAAATAAATAAAATAAAAAATAAAATAAATATATAAAATAAAAAATAAAATAAATACATTAAATAAAAAATAAAAATAAATAAATAAAATAAAAAATAAAATAAATAAAATAAATAAAATTCAAAAGTATATTAACTATGAAGCTTTTCAACAACCTGAGCCTCTGTCTGGTATGTTGTCTGCGTGCTTCAGTCGTTCCCCTCGTGTGTTTCGTGGTCGTAAAGAAGATGATTTTCGTCTGTTTCACCACAAAGTTGAAAAACAGTTTGGTGCAGATCATTACTGCCCTCCTCAGTCCTCAGCTGCAGTATTTTTTGGTGTTTTTGTCAGATATGTCTGCAACTTCATAAAGAAAGAGTCGACTTTGATGGGGGAGTGACTGCTGGGATTTGAGGAACTGGAGGGGGCGGGTCAAACTATTGGACAAAATTGCAAGGTCGCCCAGAATTCACGGCGGTTGATTGAATTTACGTTAAATGTTGCGATCGCAACTTCCTCTGCTGTAGCTTTAACGTAAAAATGTGACAAACATTGATTCTGTTGGATTTCAGAGTCTGCAGAATGAAAGTTACTCTCCTCAGATCCCAGCACTCTGATGTATGCTTATATCTGAGCCCGGCGAGCTTCATTTGGCTGGAAGTTGTTTTTTGAAACCCTTCAGTAGGCTTGTTAAATAAATGACTTTTCACTGTCTGTGAGAACATGTTGTATTTTTCCGAGCGGCTGAACAGGAGGAAATGAGAGCGAGCTGAAGAGAGACTGAGAGATGAACACTCAGGGATATATGAGAGAGGAAAGACTGGTATAAATAGGCTTTTCGATAAAAGTCTGCGTCTGTGTGAGCTTTTTGTCTGCTGCATATGTAAGAGAGTGACAAAAGGTGAGCGAATTAGCAGCTCTTACATGTAGGTTGGCAGGGCGAGCTTTAGAGGAGCCTTGAACATCAGCAGCTCCTGATGAAGAGCTTTGGAGGTGCTTGAAACAGCGTTTGATTTCCCATGTGAAGTCCCGGTGGCTCAGCTCAATCGTGTAGACATTTGGATTCGGCAGCTTTGAGGTGAACATTTCAAAAGCAGATGGTTCAGCTCCACCGCATCAACAGTCACTTACAAGAACTTTTGAGAGGATGAAACACGTTTAATGATACAACTCTGTCTTTAAGGATAAGTTTGGGGATTGGGATATTAAGAAACTTTTGATCAGAAAAGGTGAAGCGCAAAGTTTTAGAAGAATAATGAGTGAAAAGCGCCTTTTATAAGAGTTCAGAGAGCGCATGTGACAAGCAGTGACTCAGTACCTGGTTTACAGTCGATTACATCTCACTCACCTTCGTCGCAGACGTCTGTTTGCCCTCCGTCACCCCGACAGAAATAGGGATGTTTTACAACAACACTTAAATGATTCTAAGACAACCAAACAGAATCAGGAAAAGCTTCGACGTGAAGCGCGTCCATGTGCACGTTGTTCATACAGACAGTATCCGAAAGTTTCCAGCTCCAGTGGTTTGTTTCACAGAGACAGAAGAGACAGAACTTTTAAAGCGGTGCTTTTTTAACTCAATACGTTTGATGTTTGGGGTCCAAAGGGGATAAACATGCAGCAGCCTGGGAGGATATTCAGAAGAAGTCCCAGTACATCTATTTTTGCAGTCAGACATGCAGTCTTGAAAAATGTAAAATATTCCAGCACAAAGCATGCTTTACAAATATAAACTCTGCCTGTCATTAGTAAACATGTTCTTCATAAACAAGGCTTTGGAGAATATCTCTGTACATCACCCACTGTGATCACAAGGAACCAAAACTGTGCCGACTGCGATTAACAGCTAATGATGAGAAACACACGCAGGCCACATCCTTCATCTCTGAACGCTGCCTGATGCTCAGCCTTTTCTTCACTTTCACGCCATCTGACCCTGACCTTTTCTTCTTTCTGCTGCGACTCTGTGTCAGTCTGCGCACAATCAATGTCTGTCACCTTCAGTGGGATCACAGAAAACAGGGTCTCTGCCAGCACCCCTGTCCTCCTGCATTTGGGCCACTGGATCTTCTTTTGCTGGGACATCCTGCCTCATTATTCTCTCCGCCCCGCCCCGCCCCACCCCGCCCGGCCTTCTGAAAGTGATGCTAATATTATGAATTCAGACTGACTGACATGGGTGAAGAATCCGGAGATGAAATCCATACTTCATGCATCTTGCATGGAATGATAATTAGGGATTTTCGGGGATACTTAGTGATTCGGCCAAAACTCTCCATGTTCCTGGTTAGGAAAAAGTCTGCAGAGAGCTTTGAGTATCAGGCTGAATGTAAAAGAGACTAACGTCAAGGCTCTGCTTCTTCTCACCGTCGAGCTTCACCGGAAACAGCATGGATACCTAGCCTTGATGTTTGCTTGCTTGCCTTCATTATGTGCTTTCTTGCTGAATAAGTGTCTTCTTCTCTAACCAACCCTGAACCCTGCGTTTGAGATCAGGGAATTTGCCCTTGAAAGTCTTCCCCTCTTGTCGCCCTGGGCCCCCAGCACCCCGGCCCCCGGCCCCAGCCATTAGAGAGATTCCTCGTCTTCCTCAAAGCCATGACAGGTGAAGTGGAGCACAAAATCCCAAAGCCTGCGATGGGCCTCTCTATGAGCTCAGGAGCTCTAATTCCAACAGACACTTATCTTTCTGTACGCTCGTCTTCAGCTTAAATATCCTCCGACAGACAACAGATCACTCGTGTTTGAGAAGGGTGAACAGTAAATATAGTTTTTTTCTCTATAGTCTTCCGACCACTCAAAGTGCTTTTATTGTATCATCAAATTCTCAAAGAAACTGAACTCAAAGAAAAGACTTTTCCACTTTTAATGAGGCTGTTCTTGTGCAAACAAAGTTGCTGAAAACCTTGCTCATTACCTTCTTCATTAAACAGATTATGAGATTGAGGTTTGGAGATTAAGATTTGCTTCAGTGTAGTCCATAAAGATGAGTGAATGATAATTGCACATGGTTAAACAGTTTTATTTTCATGCATGAGAATGTTTCTTCATCCTCTAATTAAACCACTATCATTTACGAAACACTGACAACCAATAATTTGTGCATCAGAAATAAATAAGCAAGCATCAGTCAACACTGAATGCAGAAACAGTGAGTGTGTGTGTGTGTGTGTGTGTGTGTGTGTTGGGGGGTTGTTTTCATACACCTGGGGTGTTCTGCACTAATTACAGATGGTTTAAGTGAGAGCTTTTTATCAGAAGCAGCGATGGACAGATAAAAGAAGATGAGGCGAGCAGAGGAAGCAGAGGTTGAGGAACATAAACGGCTGCATTGAAAAGCTGCAGAAGTAAAAGATCTCCTCCATGTTTTCTGGTATTTTCAGCAACGTCTCAACCTCCCGCCTGCATCTCAAATAGTCAGTCATGGCAGCCAGGAACGCCGTCAGCAGCAGACTGCTTCACCCACTCTGCAGAAGATAGTGTTTCCACATTTCTGACCAAAGTCTGATCCCTTGAACACCAGTGATGGTTCTTAAAACTATCAGGCAACATTCTCAATTTGACAGGTACTGTGTTAATTTATCATGCTTCTTTTCATGCATTTAAACAACTGCACATTTAGATACAGGGTCAAAGGTCAAAGGTATCTTTACAGCACAAAAAACAACACTGATGATAATCTAAATAACAAGTGCATAAATACATGCAAAGAATAAGGGAATAAGAAGCCCACTCAGAGTATTCCAGCAACAGGATAAAAAGATTTTTTTAAAAAAAGATTAAAAAAAATAACAAGATACAAAGATGAGAAATATAAAGTGCCAGAGCCAAGAGACAAAGAATTGCTATTTAATGGACCAATAGCAGCTGGTACAAATGAGCCCTGATACCTTTAAGTCTTTGTCGTAAGCAGTCTGTACTGTCTGCCTGAGGGTGGAAGACTAAACTCTGCACAGGGTGTCAATAAAGTCTTTTTACATTTAAAAAAATATATATTACAAAAGCAAAATAACTGAAAATTATGTGGAAACTGTTCCAAAAACGAGGAGTATATATTGTTTTTATTTTATTTAAAAAACAAAACAAACAAACAAAAAAACTAATTTAATAGGAGAACTAATTTTGTATGCAGAAAAAAAGATGCACACAATTAGCAAACTGATATTATCATTACTTTTGACATATATTTCCATCTTACTCTACATGTGTGCTTTAAATTTTAAATAAATCATACCCTGCCATCTCTGTCCAACCATTGGCTGATAGTGAACACGTGACTGTGATGTAAACAGGAAGTGTTGTAGCCTGAGCGTGTATATTTGTTTACTGCGGCGAGTCCTCGCTCTCTCTCCTCTCTTCCGGGGCTGACTTTATGAATGAAAACTTCTGCAGCTTTTGGAGAAATATCCGAAACGGAAAACGGATCACACCGACAGACTAACGGTCGAGTGTCCGAAGCCTTTAAAATGAGATTAGCTCCTGCTAACACGACGAGCTAAAGTTACGCGGCACCAGCTCTCAAACTTTAAAGGTCCCTTCACTTCACTTCTGAAAGAGTCACCATCAGACTTTTCATGTCACTGTTCCTTTCTCAAACGGTACATCTAACCCCCACGTTCGGGCTCAGGTGCGGTTTTTGGTTTCTTCGGGAGTTAACCGGGTTAGCATGCTAGTTAGCCATCTGGAAGAAGCTAACATGGGAGAAACACGGGACAGGGTGACCTCCATCAACACTGCTCTGAAAAGATAAGGTACCAAACCACCTGCTGTATAAAGATCACGCTGTCTGATGGCTTTTTAACTCAAGCTGTTGATTTAATATATAACTGCTGTCCTCCTGCATTCACCTCCTCATTCTGCTGCACATATCTTCTCTATAAATGCCCCCAATGTACTTACACGCTTCTCTTTAACTCAGCAGAGCACCTTAAAGTTCACTCAGTCTGAATGTTGTTTTAATAATAAAACTTACGTCACCTCAGGGACCAAATGATGTCACCGAATGACCAAAGACCCGGTGCATCATGGTATTATCTGAAGTTCACTGGGATCACCAGATACCCCTTCCAAAACTCGCTCCACAGCAAGCCAAGGTCACCGTCGCCCTGGTTGCCCTCCTGTGCTTCATCAACAGTTATGACGGGGAATTTGTGTTTGATGACTCTGAAGCAATTGTTAATAACAAGGTAACGTATCTGTCCTGTTGTATGAGACTAATTTATATCTGCTTGTGTAGGTGAAACCGGCCTCATTCAGTATTTGTTTACGTTTCAGGACCTGAGACCAAACACTCCTCTGAACAACATCTGGAGCAATGACTTCTGGGGAAGCAATCTGAGTAGCAACTCTAGTCACAAATCCTACAGACCTCTCACTGTACTTACCTTTAGGTAAGAGTGCTCATTAACAGTGCTAACTCACACTTAAACCAACAGGTGGAAGGATTTTTGTGCATTTGTATTAGATGTTGCAGCTGGTTTAAAGATGGTGCTGACTTTGCACTTATTTGGGTAACTAGTTATTTTTTTTTAGTTAGTTTTCAAAAGTCTCTCTGTAGTTATGCAGGTCCTCTCAAAAGGAGGAGTTTTGTAGCAGGTCTCGGATTTGCCATTTTGGATCTGACGGTAGACTGATACTCAGCCTTTTGTTGAAAAGGTTAAAGGTCAAAGTCCTAAACCTAAGACAGACAAGATAAGATAAGATAGGTACTTTATTTGTCCCGAGCTGGGAAATTCTTTTGTAACAGCAACAAACAGAATATAAAATATATATATAAAAAAAATATATAATATTTTTTATAATATTTTTTAATAATTATTAATATCTGGAAGCATCAAGATACTGATTGTGTATTCCCAATAGAAACTCAGGAGGGCTCTAAAAGTTTAATAATATTTTTTATAATATATTTTTTATATTTTATATTCTGTTTGCTGCTGTTACAAAAGAATTTCCCAGCTTGGGACAAAATAAAGTACCTAAACCTGTAGTTTTCTTGCTATTATATGAAGATCTTCTCCTTCAGCTTGGTGCCGTGTCTCTTGGGTGTGTAGAATTTATTTCATGTAGGTCCAAGGCTGAACAGGTGGCCTCTTCTCAGACACTTACTTTTAAGCTCACAAGGATTTCTTGAGGATTTCCATGAGTAAATTGATGGAAGTTGGCCCTCAGAGGCAAAATAAAGTAGACCTAACTACCTCAGACACACATGCACACTCCTGTACTCTCCTTTACCTCAGATAGCTTTATTGTTTTTTTTTATTTCTCATTGCAGGCTGAGTTACCTCTTGGCAGGAGGCCTTCACCCTGTTGGCTTCCACGTGCCAAACATCATCCTCCATGCTGTCATCTCCGCTCTTATGATTGACGTGTTTGCCATCCTGATTGGTGGACTGGTTTATGATAAGGACGGCTTGCTGCTGAACAACGCTCCTAAGACCTCTCTGCTGGCTGCTCTGTTCTTTGCTGCACATCCGGTTCACACCGAAAGCGTAAGAAGAGCTCAAGTTCATAAAGTGTTAAAAAGTGGTTGTTTTTGTTCTTCTGTTCTGTACATCAGAACTCCATGTTAGTGCTTAGAACGATAGATGTGACGCTGACAGAACTTATTAATATCTGGAAGCATCAAGATACTGATTGTGTATTCCCGATAGAAACTCAGGAGGGCTCTAAAAGTTTAATTATCAATCCAACAGTTACGTCAGATTTGAAAGGAGTTTGTAAAAGCACCAAACCCCAGTTAAAGTTTACAAACAGCAAACAAAATAACTGCTTCAACAAATCACCATCAAAATCAAACCTCTAAACACTGACCGTAGCAACTGAGAGCTTAACGAGTTAAAGAGTTTTTCTTCCCATGATGCACGGACAGAAGTGAGACATGTGACTGCAAAATTTGATGGAGTCTACATGTTTGTTGGTGTGGTGTGTGGTTAGCAACAGTATCCACTCACCCACAATCAGAGTCCAGAGGCCTGAACTATGAAGCTGGATTTTCTCTTAGCGAGGTAACTTCTGGGTTAACCCTGGATTTTCTGTCCTACGAAGCTGGTTCACTTCTTACCGAGATGAATCACCGTGGTAACGTATGCTGAGCGGCTAACCTGCTCCGGAGCAGGTTAAGATCTGGATAAGAGATCAACGAGTAGAAAAACAACACCTCCTGACCAATCAGCTCTCTCAGAAAAGACCCTGCCCATTTTTAGAAGATCCTGTCGATGTTGGTGCGCAGAGATTCAGATTCTCATCAAATGGACTGAACTACATTTGTCAGCTGATGGATCCATAAATAAATAAATTCAGCTGATTTCATCCAAACATCAGAGACAGAGTGAAGAAATAAAGCCTCGTCACTGACCGCTCTGAAGGAGGCTTTTGTACTTGTTCCCAAAGTTTAGCTCCACTGTTTGCATCTTAAATACTGATGTTAATAATAATGGTCACACATGGCAGAACTGTAGAAACAGGAAATTATGGAACGCACAACTACACGGGAGTTGAGGAATTAATATTAATTTTATTCATTAATATTCAACACAGAATGCGCTCTGAGGGGGCGGAGCCTGAAAACTCAATGTAAAATCTAAAGCAAAGTTTGGACACTGAGGAAGAGCTGTGCTCCAAACGTCTGTGCTGTAATAAAGTCAAACTGAGTGATCAGAGTTCTGTCTGTTTATACTGTCCCATGAATGAATCCTGTTGAATCTCATGAATTTACACATTAACAGAGTCACAGTTTGCTGACAGCGTTCCTTCCTGGATGTTGCTGCAGTAACTGTGTTTCTGTCCTGATGATGTGTTTGAACTCTTGGTCTGTTTGAAGAATAACTGTCTGCTCCTCCACGGTAAAGTAGGCTGCTCTGCAGGGTTTCTCCTGTTTCTCCATGTTTGTGATTGGTCAGACGCTGCAGACTCCACCCCTTTAATGTGAGCGCGCTCTGATCCAGACTGGAAGACTCTGGATTCACTGAGCGAGTCGATATCCAGCTTCGTAGTACCGCTTATCAGGGTTGAGAATGTCTCGTTAAGTCAACCCAGGTAACGGGGAGAGATCCTGGATCTGTTAATCCAGCTTCGTAGTCCAGGTCTCAGATGTGATCCTGTCCATCCCTGTGAGACGATGCAGCGTTTGTGGTTTTGGGTCTCAAATAAACACAGACCTCTTACAGCAGCACATCGCGGCGTCCTGGTAAAGCAGCCTGAATGTTTTATACTAAACTTGCAGTGGTTCCATGCCAAGAACAAAAGCCCCGCCACAGCTGGGAGCGTGGAGCCAAGGATCAGTGTGCTAGCATGGCCCAGCTATTAGCAGTGTTGGGATGCTTATTGACCTGCCAGAGTAGCCTTCCTGGCTGGAAGGCAGCAGTTCCCCCTCTCCGTTCCTTTTAATCATACAGGTCAAGGACTGGGTGAGACCTGGGGGGTGGGAGGCAGGCAGCCTTTTGGCTTAGGCCTGCTGTATGTATCAAAGCAGGCAACCCCAGGACACCAACCAAACTGTACCCACACAGTATACAACACACACACACACACACACACACAAATAGGTCGAGCTGGTAATGAGAGCTGCTTTCTTCCTCTCTTAATAAGCCTCCATTTGTTCCTGGATGCAAGAAACAGAACGTTTCTATAAAGCAAACATGGATGTTTATCAAAGGATTGAAGTGAAAAGACTTTTTGAAGTAAACTTAACATCTTTACCTTTCTCCTCTCATCCTCTCTCTAAATAAGGTGGCTGGTATTGTGGGTCGAGCGGATCTTTTGTGCGCTCTGTTCTTCCAGCTCTCGTTCCTCACCTACTGCAAAGCTTTCAACAGAGGTGGGTACCTGTTGTGACTATTACTCTGAACTAAAACACTGCACTGTACAAAGGAGCGTCTGGAGGTGCTGATGAGCAACGTGCCAGCATCAAACGTTCTGGAGCTGCTCATTTAGAAACTCATCTGTTTGAACAGCAACTTCTTTTTGATTCATCCCCATCCGTCTGTAACCGTCTCCGGCCTTGTGCTTGTTTCCTCAGGCAGCGATGGAGATGACAGGTTTTCTGTGCAGTGGGTTGTGGTCAGCCTCTTGCTGTGTGCTGCAGCGATGCTCTGCAAAGAACAAGGAATCACAGTCCTGGTACAAAGTCCCTCTTTTTTTTTTTTTGTTGCTGTCAGTTTTTAGTCATTTAGTTGTGATTTGATGATTCATCACATCCATTATAGAACAAGGCTCTAATAGAGACCTCATCAGCTGGAGACAGGTGAAACTTATTCAAACTAATTGATGTTGTCTGTTCTGTTGTTACATGACTAAATGTCTTGTTTTCATGTGTGGGCTGGTTTGAGGTTTTCTCTTCAGTTTTAGAAATGTCTCCAAAACAGCAAATTTATTATGACTCAGTGGCATCATCGTACTACAGAGTTTGAAAAGCACCTTTTGTACCTGAAAGACGAACGTTATGCTCTGTCTGATCGTCCGAGTGTTTCAAACTCGCTTCGTTCTTCTACTGTCAAAAAACGAGTGAAATGTCATCAGTCTTTACTTTCCTATCACAAATTTTAGAGGTGTGTTCAAAAAAAGATCTCAATCAACAAGTATTTAAAATAAAGAAGTTTGAGGCAGGGAGAGCACACCTCTCCTCTCTTTCGTGTACACGCATGAAAAGCTAAGGCAGGCAGAGCAGCAGCAAAGACTCTCAAATCAGACACAGCATAAAGGAGGAGCTGTGGTGGAGAGAGGTGTGAAGCAGTGTAAATGGAGCAGTACACAGTGTGATCATCTGAGCTGTCAGCTGGAAGGAGCTGATGTTCTGTAGGCCAGGGGAGTCCTGATACAACCTTTTCACTTCTGATATAATACTGATATTCTGGCCTGGAGCAATGGCCGCTACTGATGCTATCTGCATCAGTATTATTGGCATTATTACCTTTATCAGCACTAGTATTTTTATCATAACTGTGAATGTCATTTTTATCATTCTTTTATTTATTTTTTTTATCTTATTTTATTAATTTTTATTTCTTTTATGTCTTTTTACTGATTCTTTAGTATTTTTTAAAGGTCATATTGATTTTATTGCACTGGTTTTACTTTAACTGTTTTTAGAACTCTTCTCACACACCGATGATTATCCAGTGTTTATTGTTTTGTAAAGCACAAGTTGAGTTGAGTTTATGCTGATATCGGTTTAGATTTCTGTTTTTTCCTTTTTTTTTTTTTTTTTTAACTTTATTTTTATATTTTTGTTCAACAAACAATCCAAACAATAAACAGAAAAAAAGGAAGGTCATCACATGAAGTACAGAATGTTTTTTGTTCCTCTTTCATTCTTTTTAGGTCATGATATCAAATTATTCACAAAGTGAAATAGAACACAGTCAAGACTTACTGTAGTTTTACAATGAAGTGTGCAAATGGGTCCTTTATGGGTCTCCTTTAACAAAATAGATGTCGTTTGAGCTCAAGAGTCTCATGTTATTCCAGAACAAGTTTCTCAAAAGGTGACATAATTTCAGGTCACAATATAATTTCCAGTTTTTCCAATATTTTTCCGCTTTTTTCCTTTTTGAAATGAAAACAAATAAATGAAAATTTGTTTGTTTTTCAAAACCCCATTTGTTAATATAGATCAGATAAAGGAGAGTTGAATTATGGGCCACGGGCTGATTTTGTTTTATAATTTAATTTGTCCGATCATCGTGACCTGGAGGTCGTAGACGGAGTAGCTTCTCCGTTTCGAGATCGTAGATGAAGTCGGCTTGATGGTCGTTGCACATGCGAGGATGGACTGCTACGCTTTATTCAAACGAGCTAAACGAGCGACTCTTAAGGTCTTTCCACGCCGAGTCTGTTTTTAATCCCCCCCAAAAAAAGTTTCTTTCTATTAATTGCAAAAATTCACAGTAGGATAAAAACGGAATCATTGAGCAGTGATGGAGTGATTAACTCTGAGCAGCAGCTGTCGGTATGTTTGAGTCAGGAACACACAAACACAGCTTTTTGATTCATAATTAAACATGAACTGAATGAATGATAGAGGGATTCAGGGGGTTTCAGGTGAATTGTGATGAACACATTATTGGAGTATCTCTAATAATTTGAGCTTGAGATGTATTTCCTGCTGACCTACATCCATTTTAATGCCTCCTGTGTGTCTCATCCTTCAGGGTGTGAATGCAGCCTTTGATGTCCTCCTGATCTGTAATGTTAATGTGTATGAACTCAGCCAGAGGCTACTCCTGAGGAAGAACCTCCTGGATGTGAGTTACAGCCCCCCTCTTCCTCCTTTCTGTCATAAATTATGCACTTCCTTGTTTGAGTAATGTCACATCCATCCTGAGTGTAACAGCATCAGGGCTGTGGCTTCATCGTCAGGGTGTAACAGCCTCCTCCTCCTCATGAGTGTTTTATTTCTCAGTGACATGTGCTCATGTTTCCCTGACAGGTAAGTGAGATATTGCGAACAGGACTGCTAACACGGTTGGCTCTTATGGGTCTCGGAGGACTCTCTATGCTCTATGCACGCTGGAGGATCATGGGAACAGGACCACCAGCATTTACTGAAGTCGATAACCCAGCATCTTTTGAAGAGAATATATTTCTTAGAGTGAGTATTAATCTTTTTTTTTTTGTTAATCCTGGAAGTCTCTCAGACTTCTCGGTTCTAATCAGATTTGTAAGCTGTTTCTTCATCCATTAACCTCCATCCTTTTGAAGCAGAGTGATTGACTTTCATTCTGATCTTAAAATACTTCTCCTCCCTTTCTTCTCCCCTCTCTCCCCCGCTCTGCACCCCTCCTGTTCCTCTTTGATTGGCAGATTGTGAACTATAATTACTACTACTCTCTGAATGCCTGGCTGCTGCTGTGTCCCTGGTGGCTGTGTTTTGATTGGTCCATGGGCTGTGTGCCTCTCATTAAGTCAGCCACTGATTGGAGGATGGTGTGGCTGCTGCTGCTCTGGTGCGTCCTGATAGGCTTGATAAGTCAAGCCTTATGCTCGCAGGACATCCAGAGAAGGAGGTAAGAAAGCACAACCAGCTCTAACACACTGGCTGTGGACGAGCTGGAGCACATGTTGGCCTCTCAAGACTGAGGCTTGATTATGAAAATGGTGTCGTCTCCACTGCAGTGTGACGAGTGCAAAATCTCAATCGAGTTGAAAAATTCTCTGATGGTTTGCAGAAAAAGTTTCGATGCTTTTGGTAGTTTTTGGAGCTGATGCTGAGATAAAACTCTCTCCACTTTCAGAGTGCTGTGTTCACGTATTTAATCCTTTGGCCTTTCCCGTGCCCTCTCTCTCTCCCTGCCAGGACTCTGACCTTGGGTCTGGTGCTGCTCGTGGTCCCCTTTCTGCCGGCCTGTAACGTATTTTTCAGGGTGGGCTTCGTCATTGCTGAGAGAGTGCTCTACCTCTCTTCAGCTGGATACTGCTTACTGCTGGCCTACTCTCTGGGACACTGCTGCTGCCGCTGGTCCAAACACAAGGTGGGGCATGAAAACATCCTGCGGAATAAAGGACGCCACACCCCGCTGAAGCTTCAGCTCCAACAAAACCTCCACCCCGTGAACTTTCAGCTTCTATAAGCCTGAAGAGTCACTTTGTCCTGTTTGATAGTCTCTTATTGAGCCATCTGATCCTGCAGCTTTGATGATCCATGAAGTCAGTGAAACACAAGCTGGGGCTGACATTAGAAAGTGTTAGACTCACCTTTAGATGGATGACGGCAGTTTGGAGGATCATGAATTTGGTCAAACTGATCTCTAATCCTGAGTGTAACCTGCTGTATGAAGTCACCTTTAAAAAGCAGAGTTCCTCCTGAAGTTAACTCCATAGCTGCAAACCCTTCTCCCCCACTTTTATGTGCATCTTAAAGAAACATGACACTGAAGGTTTTGCCGAGCCCTGCATGTAAGACGTTTATGGATCCTGAGTGGTCTCTCTTCTCCCTCATCCCAGAAGCTGCTGTGTGTGTCGGTGCTCGCGCTGTTGTGTGTGTACACAGCTCGCTGTGCTCTCCGCAGTCACCAGTGGCGGTCGGAGCAAAGCCTCTTCACCAGCGCCCTGCCCGTCTGTCCGCTCAACGCCAAGGTAATCATCTGTCTGTCTGTCTGCCTGCCTGATGTGTCTGCGGTTCGACTCTGACGCTGAACGTTTTGACCCCACAGGTCCATTATAATGTGGGTAAGAACCTTGCAGACAGAGGAAACACAAGCGCTGCCATCATTTATTACAGAGAGGCCGTCAGGTACGTCTCTGTGCACACGCTGAGGAGCGCTCACTCAGGTCATAGGAGAACAAGCTGAGTCATGTTAACCCAGGTCTCTGGTTTTCAGGCTTCATCCGACCTACGTCCACGCCATGAACAACCTCGGGAACATCCTAAAGGAGAGGAATGAACTGATGGAGGCGGAGCAGCTGTTGTCTAAAGCTGTTTCTATTCAGTGTGTCATCCACCGTTTAATTACTGCTGCACCTTTCACTACACATCAACAACCATGTCATCAGCTAATTCCAAACCAAAAGCTCCCCACTGCTCGCTTTATGTAGCTTTTCTTCTGTGCAGGCCCGACTTTGCTGCAGCCTGGATGAATCTGGGAATAGTTCAGAACAGCCTGCAGAAGTTTGAGGAGGCTGAGCAGAGCTACTGGAACGCCATCCGCTTCCGGAAGAAATACCCGGACTGCTACTATAACCTGGGACGCTTGGTGAGACTCCAGTGTTTAAACACACACACAGAAATAAGGGTCCAAATTCTGCCGTGAAAGGATTGTTTGATGCGTCTTCTCTCTTGTTCCGACAGTACGCTGACCAGAACAGACACATCGATGCTCTGAACGCGTGGAGGAATGCAACGGTGCTAAAACCTGATCACAGCCTGGCCTGGAACAACATGGTCATCCTGCTGGACAACACCGGTATACACACACACACACACACACACACACACACACACACACAGAGTTTTTTTTTTTTACTTTTTATTTTTCATTTCATTCCATTTTTATATAACAGCTGCTTACAAACTTAAAATAACAGCCAAAGAATAAAAAAGAATAAAAGATGAAATAAGATAGTGTGGGTGTTTCTGTTCAGTTATAAATAGAAACCATCATTCCAGAGGGGCTCATGGTTTGCAGTCATCCTGCCTTCAGTCTCAGAGAGTGAGTCTGTTTCTTCATGGAGCTTATTTCCTCCACTATGTCCAACAACTGTCCTGGTTGCTTTTTTTTCATGCCAGCATCAGGACCCTTTGAATTAAATCCACAGGTAACTGTCCAAGGTGCTTAAATCTTGGGTCTCTGGGTATCTTAAAGTGTGAAATCTGTAGTGTCGTGCAGGGTCCTGACCGATATGAATTTTTTTGAAGCCAGTGTTGATTCTGATATTTGGAAACTCTGATAACTGATTAATCGAACAGTTTATTTTAAAAATATATAATGAATAAAACAACTTCTTTTTTGGTCCCGAAATGCTCACAAAAACAAAAATATGAAGTATAGGCCCAAAATTTTACTGTTTTATAATACTTTGTCTTTTAGTATTAGTTTAACTTTACAACAGAGAGAAATTTTCAAGTCTAAAAACATGCAGAAAAGCATTAAAAAGAGCGATAATCTGCAGAACTCCTGCCCATTATGATTATTTTTTAAAGGGCTAAAATCGGTCAGCCGATATATCGTTCAGGCAGCAGTGTAGTGTTCTATAGTGTTAAAGTCTGGTTAACACCGTCTCAGAATGATGTAATGTTTTTTTTACAGGACCAAAAGATTTAGCTGACCAAGCTGTCTCCAGCATGTCTGCTGTTTACCTGATTATAACTGAAAAATGAGGAGATGTAAAGAAGCAGACTCAGATTATTTTATTACCCTCAACTGATTATTTGTTTTTTAGTTTCTGTTTCAGAAAAATGTCTTAACTGGAGAGACCCGTACAGGTCACGGTTTTCTAAATTAAATTAATTGAATTTAGTTTTTTAAAAGTCTTGAAAGGCTTCCCCTCTCTGAGTACGTAGGTTTCATCTCCTGGTCTAAACTCGGAGGACTCAGAGGGCCGGACCATTAATGCTCCTAGTTTCTATTTTTAAGAACCTTAAACAGTCATAGTTTGAGATTATCATGAAGGTGAACGATCAGATTAGAACTAAAATGAGAAGCCTGGATGATCCTGTGAAGTTCAAACCTCATCAGCAGCATCAGGTGTGGAACAAACTGAGTCTGAGAATAACTTCACTCAATGATCCTCCTTCTTCCTTTTAGTGCAGGTGTACAGCTGCTGTGCTAACATCACCCTCTTCTTAATTTAACATACATATATATATATATATATATATATATATATATATATATATATATATATATGTAGAGAGAGAGAGATTAATCACAGCCTGTCAGTATGACGTCTTAATCATCTTTGCACATTTCACAGATTTTAATGTCAGCATTTCACTTTTCTTGTCTATTTAAATCTTAAATCTGTTAAATCGATGAGATTATTTTTGTAAACTTGTTAATTTTCTCTTGCAACTTATCTTTTATGAAATTACGACTTTATTTTTGTAACTGTATGACTTTATTCTTTCTTTTTTCATTCCTTAATGTGACCCCAATCCTGACACGTGGCCCAATTGGCTCCAAAGAATAAAATCAAAACGGCACAGATAAAAAAAAATATATATATATATATAAAAAGAATCACAACACTAACAAGTAAAATCTAATTTATAAATTACACTTTGGGATAAAAAAAAAAGTAAAAATAAAACAAATGATTTACACTTAAAACAAGCTTTTAGAAGATTTCATCGTTTTATTTTGATGCTGTTCATAAAAAAACCCCCAAATAATTTCACCAAAAATATAAAGATTTTTTCAACTCTGCAGAGGAAATAATGTAATTAGACTACAGCTCTTATAATGACCTTTTGAGCTGTGACGACATGGTGTCATCAGTTTATTATGTTTTCATTTCTTGAGTTGAATAAGCCAAAGATCTTTTCTTTTTGTCCGGCTGGACTTTAGGATATTAGTTTCCTCTTCAGATCAAAAAAGGTCACACTAAATATAAAACATGCAGTAGTTTAAAAGCTTTAATCCTGTTTTTTTTTGTGCGTGTGTAATGACTTGTAAAACTTTAATGAATCTGACATTAAGAGTTATTTATAAGCTTTTTTTGAATTCTGGTCGTTTTAATTTCAAACATTCCTCTTCTTTTTGTGTTGATTTTGTTCCAGCGTTAACAGCCAAGTAACACGGCGTTTATGATTTTGGAAAAGGCAGGAAATCTAAATGGCCAACAAGATTAGACCGGAAGAGCAGGAATCAGTAATGCTTGAAATTTATGTATTAAAGCTTTGTGTTGTGAGTTTTGAAGGCACTCTTCCCTGCCGTGTGGAGAATGCTCTGATTTCCAAACGCTCGAGCCGTTTTGTCAGAAGCTGCTCCCGCGGGGGCGGAGTCTCCCAGGAGGGCACTGGAACTGTCCAATCAGAGCCCAGTGTGTTTCTGATCAAACGTGGGCAAGCACAGCCAGAACAGCGCCCCCTCAGAGTCCCCCCACCGCATTTGTTCCCCAAATCTGACAGGAATAATTCTACCCCTCTCTCCCGGCTCCCCGGCAAACAACAAAAAGAGGGAAAAAGAAGAACAATGGGTGTCATTTTCAAATAGCAAGGAGCGGAGAATATTCTCTCCTCTTTGGTGTCCAACCCCCCCACCCCGCTCTGGTTCTGTTCATTACACAAACAAAAGGCAGAATCAGTGCACATTCAGCAGACAGTCACATGAAGGCACAAGCTGTGTGTGAAGGGCAGCGGCCATGACTCAGGACCGTCACTGACCGTCTGCCTGCCTGTCTGTCTGCCTGTCGATCTGCCTGTCTGTCTCCCTCTGTCTCTGCTTCTGGCCAGACATCAGACGGCTCTGTGACAGAGATCAATAACCCAGTGGGCCTTGTGTTCAACCTTAATTAGGAGACTAAACCGCTCCTCCATGTGTGGAGAGGGAAAAACTCTGCTCTAGACGCTGCTGACAAATAAAACAAGCAGTCAGATCCTCGCAGGAACCTGCTGTTAGTCCTGTTGTATCTCTGGGTTTGTCGGTTGTTTTATTTATGAATTTTAACTCTTTTTTTCAGCAGCATAGTCGGGTCGAAAAATGTATTAGACGACATAAACTCCAGCTGTTAAGCTGCAGGTGTTGGACCTTTAAAACTCAAACATGTTTTTAACATTTTTAATCTTTTTTTTCTGTCGTTTTTCTTTCAGGTAATTTGGGTCAAGCGGAGCTGATTGGTCGTGAGGCTCTGAGGCTCATCCCTAATGACCACACCATCATGTTTTCATTGGCTAACGTCCTGGGCAAGCAACAGAAATACAAGGTGAGTTAGTTAATTACACATAGATTCATATTTTTGTTTATTTTTGGGGTCTTTATTTGGTAGGACAGCAGAAGAGAGACAGGACATGAGGGAAATAGATGTTTCGTATTTCATCTCTGTTCTCCCATCGGGAAAAAAAGAAACACAGTAGAGAGAGAAAGAATCAAGTGTGGGTGAAAGAGGAAAAGTGAAGAGAGACTGAAAAACGGTTAAAGAAAGGAAAAATAATAATAATCATAATAAATAAATTGAACCTAAAGTAGTTTTGCCGTTTCCTCCCTTACTGCTTTGAAGCATCATCTTTATTATCCTCTCTTTGTGTCTCACCTCCTTTTTGGCACCAGGAGTCGGAGAGCTTCTTCCTGCACGCCCTTCGGATCAACCCGGGCTCTGCCAGCTGCCACGGAAACCTGGGTGAGCTGCTGCAACTGTTGGAGAGAAAGCCTCAAAGTTTGTCCTCTGTGACTTCTGTTAAAGTGTTCAAATATTTCTGCTGCCTCTGAGTTTGATGGCTGTGTCTTTCTCTCAGCTGTGCTCTACCATCGCTGGGGAAAGCTGGAGCTGGCAAAGAAACACTACGAGCTGTCTCTCAAGTTGGACCCCGAGGCTCCCGGGACCAGAGAGAACTACAACATGCTGCGACGCAAACTGGACCAGCTTAAACTACACACACCCTGAGGGAGCCGCCGGGAGCCCGGCCCGTCACACAACACATTTCCTGCATCGTCACTTTTTGTATGATTTATCTCATTAATACGGCTTTGTACCATTTGGAAATAAAGACCATGATCTGTGTGTCAGAGTCCGTCTCTTGTTTTCAGGAAACAAAGGGTAAAAGCTCGTGTCCCACGCTCGCTCGCAGGTGGTGGTTTTGTGACTCTTTCATGTTTCTTATTAGATTTCCTGGGTGTGAGATGTGCCTGGATGCAGGTGTGCCGCTTACATGGACGTCTGCTCGGTGCTGTTTTGTTGCCCCTTTGAGGGGCCATGTGGAACTGATCCACAGTGAACCCCATCCTCTTTTCATCTCTGACCCTGTGTTGTGTCAGCTGGACGGAGCAGCGCACGTGTGTAGACCCCGAGTATCTGTTTTAAAATGGATCTGATTTATTTGGCTGCTTTTCAAGAGTTCAAAACGTTCTTTAAGAGCTGCACTTTTTTCCTCTGCTCGAGGAGGAAAAACAGTCCTTGAAAGGCATCAGCTGGTAGCTCCAAGCTCAGGCCGGCTGATTTGGTTATCATGTTTGTTTTTTTAATGCCTGTCGCTTTTGTTCCTGAGTGAGATGCCACCCTGAGACCCCGCCTCCCCCAGCCTCTGTAGTTAATGGGAGAAAGGTGTTTGTGCCGGGAAGTTTTTCTGAAGTGTCCACGAGGAGACGAGGGGTCAGCGGAGACAGGAAACCGCCGGCCGGTGCTGTATGAAAACAGCTCTGTAGCAGAGAGACCTTCAAAGAGAGACGGGGCTGATCTCCCCGGGGACTATTCACGCACACACACACTCACACACGGCCTGCCTGCCTCTTGAAGACCGCTGCGGAGGGAAAAGGCGACCTCAGTGTGAAACATCAGTCAACAAGTGTGCACCCGAGGTCAGAGTTCAATGCACTTCTATTTTTTCACCTGCTTCCTACAGCTCGCTGGGAACTTTTGAAGCCGTGGCGGGCTGGTATGGCTTTGCTTTAGGAGCTGCTTAGTTTGTTTACACATACAGTACAATACACCAGTGGAAGCTTTGATGCTCCGAAGATGTTACTGATACACACATCGGGGGTCTGTGCAGCACACGACCGTCAGAGTCCTCGTATATGACCTCCTGAATATGCGGCTAATATCACATGATGAGATTTCCGTCTTGCTTAACCCTGTTTTTATTTTTGCTGCTTTGATGTAAAGAGTGAGTGGAAGATGTGTCTGAAAGCACAACAAATAGTCCACACACACACACACACACACACATACACACTCTGAGTGTTGTCGAGCTTCAGATGAAACCTGTTTCAACAAGCGCGGTGTAAAGGTCAGGATGGTGAAAAGGCTTCATGCTATGGAGCGAATGCAGACAGAATAAGATCAAAAAAGGTTTGAATAGCGACATTCAGGACTTGAAGCTTTCCCCCCTCACATTATCATCCGTCACGCAGCGGAACATGCCGCGCTGACGAGCTGCAGTCGGCTCCAAAACCATCAGCCGTTCCCTGTATGTACTGGTGGATCTGTTTCTTTACTTTCTGTGTGATCATTTCATTGGGTGCCTGCAGCTGACTGTCGAGCTGCTGCACAGCTGTGCTGGCACATCAGTGGGGGAGCTCACTTTTATCATAATCATTCTTTGAATACCTTTCATTATCATAAAATATGTGAGTATTAAAGGGATGGATTCACCGGCCCCTCCAACATCTTCATTATCCATTCTGACTGACAAAAACCTGCTGTCCTAGGGAGTGACATTAATAAAAGATGGGATACTTCTGCCTTATGAAGTCCTCTCCTTGTTCTCCGGGTTTTCACGCTGCACCTTTTACCTGCTTGGATGCTCTGTCACAACGCTCTAATGAAATCACGTCACAGGAGGGGTTCTTTATTGTCTTCTATTAATCACATTGATGAGTTTTGATCATTATAATCAATGTTTTCTTTTTTTTTTTTTTTCAGGGGGGTATCATGTCTGATTGTTTCCAGTCAAAACCACTCACAAATCTGCAAAGCTTGGATTCAACAAACGCATCGTGAAAAGAAGAGAGAAAAAAAAACATTGTCGTCCTTTTGTTGTTGCAGCATATTCAACAGAGGAACAAGACGCAGGGGAGCACTAATTTGAACCCACTGAGGGCGTTTTGGAACAGCAGGTGTGCTATTTTGCATCTGATAAGCAGCAACAGCCAGCGTGCCAACAAAATAAAGAAACACAGGGCTTATCAAAACTGCAAAAAATGAAATGTCCAGAGACATTAAAAGAGGCAGCGGTGGGAGTATGCTTAATGGTCAAAATGAAATCTGAATGACGGGGAAAAATGGGAATGTTGGGAGGCTGCAGCTGATGTGAGCTGTTTTCTGTCAGAGTATCAAGTCAAAAGAGTTCGAACACAACAAATAAGAGAGTCATGAGGGGTCAGAGCAAAAACTGGTCCCCACAACCTGCTATGTTATGTATGTGTGTGTGTGTGTGTATGAATGAATGTATCACAATATTAATGTATTTATGTTTATTTCAATGTGTGTACAATGTGTGTGTATGGATGAATGATTCCAGGTCATTCCAGGAGACCATGTGTGTGTGTCCAGCGGGTTTTTTTCAGCTCTTTAATTTTGGGCAAAATACTGAAAAAAAAAACAAAAACCTAAGGGGTTAGCCTGTGTTTTTTTTCTGTTCTTAAAAAATTTTCAGAAGTTGAAAAACAAAAAAATATTAACCCTGTCAGCTTGTTAACCTCCGGGCTGTCTTATGTAAGAGACTGAGGAGTGTCCCCAGTGTGTTTTTTTCAACAATTTATTTTAGATTAAAATTCTGAAAAAAAAAAAAAAAACTTAAGGGGTTAGCCTTTGCTTTTTTTTTTCTTTTCTGAAATTCTGAAAAAATCAACGACAAAAAGAACCCCGTAATGGTTTCCAAAAATTTTTAGAAGTTTTCTAAAAAATATTAACCCTGAGGGCCTGTTAACCTCTGAGCTGTTTATATAAGTGAAGTAGGAGAGTCTGCAGTGTGTTTTTTCAACAATTTATTTTTGATTAAAATTCTGAAAAAAAACCTCAAGGGGTTAGCCTTTGTTTTTTTTTGTCTTCGAAATTTTCAGAAGTGCCAGCAAAACAACAAACAAACAAACAAACAAAAAAACACTCACCCTGATGGCTCATAAACCTCTAGGCTGTCTAATGAGGGACCATGTTCGTGTCTCCAGTGTGTTTTTCAAAAAATTATTTTTGGTCAAAATTCTGAAAAAAAAGGAAAAATATGTAAGGGGTTAGCCTTTGTTTTTTTTTTTCCAAAAATTTTCAGAAGTTTACTTAAAAAAATCCCTGAGGGCCTGTTAACCTCTGGGCTGTTTATATCAGTGAAGTAGGAGAGTCTGCTGTGTGTTTTTTCAACAATTTATTTTTGATTAAAATTCTGGAAAAAAAAAAGGTAAGGGGTTAGCCTTTGTTTTTTTTTTGTTCAAAAATTTTCAGAGGTTTGATAAAAAAAAAAAAAAAAACTCACCCTGATGGCTCATGAACCTCCGGGCTGTCTATATGAGGGACCATGTTTGTGTCTCCAGTGTTTTTTTTCAACAATTTTATTTTTGGTCAAAATTCTGAAAAAAAAGCTTAAGGGGTTAGCCTTGTTTTTTTTTCAAATTTTCAAAAGGAAAAAAACACAAAAATATTAACACTGAGGGTTTATTAACTTATGCACAAACACACACACACACACACACACACACACACACACACACACACACACACACACACACACACACACACACACACACACTATAAGTTAGAGAAGCTTTGACAGAGTTATCATCAATGTGACAGGATATGATCAAGGGCAGTCCTATGATGTGTCCGCTGGGTCTCCACAGAGGCCTTACTCTCTCTAAACTGCCCCCCCCCACACACACACAACCAGAGCCAGTCATAAACACCCCCACCAACCACAACAACCCTGATGGGCTCTGATGGGCATCTCCGTCTTGCTTGTCTAATTGATGTAAATACTGTGCATTTGAACCTGCAGCCCGTCCCACCATCCCCGTCCTCTCCCCCCTCCCCTCTCTGTTTCCTCTAACAGTAGAGGTCAAAGGTCAGGCTGACTGAGTGATCATTAGACTGGCAGGCCTTATTAGAGGAGCAGCTTGTCTGACACCCCGTCCACGTCCTGGAGAGGGAGCCACCCTGTCTGCTCCATCTAGATCAGATTACATGACACGACCTCGGAGCGGACACTACCAGTGCTCCACGACACTGTAGGCCACTGGGGCACGGTGGCATTTTCAGAGGGGTCCCCTCGCCTGTCACTGCGCTTCCCTGACACCACTCTGTCCGTCTGGCTGCGATGCACTCTGTCATTTTAAGGAGGGCTACTGTCACCGGGCATCGGGACGGCTGTGTCTACATGCCCTGGCATTTTCAGCAGCGTTCCCTCTAACGGAGCATCGAGCCGCCCTCTTGAGAGCCGGCGGTGTCGCAGCCAGTGATTAATAGTTCGAGATGGGCTATAAAACGTCCGGTGCGGCCAGATGCTAGCCAGGGCTTTGCAGAACTGATATAATGGATAAAGTCTGCCAATTTGGCTCCCTCACAAAGCCTGGAAGTTCCCCAAGATTGATTCTGTTTCTGTGTGTCAGAGCCCTGGGGGCCGAGCGTTGAGGATGCACTCTTGTGAAAAATGTTTCGCTGTATTATCTTCAGTTGAGAAAAGCATCAAGTGATCCTGGATGTAACAAAACGGCCAATACACTCGCTGACATTTGCATGCAAGAGTGAAAATTTAAGCCGATTTTTTTTTTCTCATTTCTTGAGTCAAGGGAAGGCTCTGTGTCTGTGGGTGAAAAAAGATTAGGGAGGGGGCGTTGGGATAATTTGCAGCAGGAGCCTTCTGAGACTGTTTTGCAAAACAAAACGAAGCAGCCAGACCCTTATTGAAAAATATAGTGCAGTGAGACGGAAATTTATTAACTGGCACCAGTTAATGTGTGCATTATTCATTTCTGGCGAGCATGAAAAATGATCTAAAGAGGTTTGAAATTGCAGACGCGCAGGCTGACTGCACAGAGGCTGGGCTCGCTGGTTCGTTTCATCCCTCTTGCAGGGGTGTTTAGTCAGAGGAGGAGAAGATGGAGGGCTGGAGGAGCAGAGGGATGGAGGGATGGAGGGATGGTTTGGTGGAGGGATGGAGGGGAGGAGAGCGAGGCCCTTTTCTGGACAGTAGGGCTTTCCAGTAACAGCTGTGCTTCTCTCACGAGGGGGCGGCAGCAGCACTGGGAGAGAGGCTGCTTGGGACAGATGGAGCAGCCCGGCACCACCTCCCATCTCACCTCCCACCAAGGCTGCTCTTATTAAAAATACATCTCTACCACCATCACCGTGTGGCTGACTTTATGTTGAAGTGCATGCATGTTGTATCTGCATGATTGGGTTTGTTTTAGTTGCAGCATTAAAAACTTTCGGCCCCTTTCTGCAGAATTCAAATGAACTTTTTCAGGAGGTGAGATCCCGTTATTATTATTTTTTTTTTTCATTTCTTCTTCTTCTGCTTCTTTCTTTTCCTCCCGTCTCTTACATCCTTTTCCCGGACATTCCTCTCCCTCTCCTTACTCCTCCACTTCTCTCCAGAGCTGCTAAAGTAGGAAGTTTCAGGCAGGAGTCGGTGCCAGTGGCATATGGCTTTCCACTGCGCTCAACATCCATACAAAAGACAGGCCCATCAGTCATGGCTGTGTCCGGATGAGGGGAGAGAGCAGGTCTCTGATGAATGGTGTTTAGGACTAACCTGCTGTTAAAACATTACCTCCCAAACACACCGGCTCCCTGAAGCACACGCAACATTAAGATCTGTAAAATACCCTGAAACTCGGCCCTTGTGTGCACACATCATGTACGCCAGGTTATAGCAAATAATAAATATGCTTCTCGCACAGAAACCCCGGGTCAGGCCTTCGTAGACCAATTACTGCAGAGCATCTGCTGTATAGAGGGAGCATGCTAAAGAACTTCCTATTTAACAAGAAGGAGCGCTGCTTCCTGCTTGCTCCAATAGCTCGCAGTGCTCGGAGCGAGCACGGAGAGGGTCTCCTCGATTAGACCAAATTAATCCATTCTTCAGGGATCCTTTTTCTGGTTCTATGGTGGAACCGGCGCCTTTGTTCTTCCTTGAGCCCCGGTGTTTTTTCTGCCAAATTTAACAGAAGGCTCGGAGGGTAACAGGGGTCCAGCCCGGTATCACCTTCTGGAGCAGAGCAACTAGCAGAGAAAGACAATCAGGCTGAACCCTGCTGTCTGCAGCACAAAGTGAAAAGACTCTAATTGGGCTTTTTTACGCTGCGTTTTACCGCAGGATTGCTGGATCATGAAAAAGCAATTAAACCTCAGAGCTGCAATTCATTCATTCTCATTTTTATCCTTTCAGTGGAAAGAGGCAAATTTGAAATCACTTATGTGAGTCGAGACTTGTGCTTTCTCTGATTTCTTTTTTTTTTTTTTCCTTTTGTTGCTAATGCAGAGAGAGAGAGAGAGAGAGAGAGAGAGAGAGAGAGAGAGCAGCTGCCTGCCTCAGGGATCCCGTCACAGATTTAGACAAGTGGAAAAGTAGTCACATTAACAGAAAATGAAGGAACTTTAGTAAATATCTTCAAAGATGCCAGTTAAAATGCAGATTAGATCGTTGAACAGCAATCATTTTAGGAAGAAGAAGAAAAAAATGTTTAAAGGAACCTGAAGGGATGTAGTTCTTCATTTGACAACTAGAGGCAGCGCTGCCCCACGAAAGCATGACCTCAGGTCTGCAGGGACTGAAGACAGAAACACTGAGGAGGAGGAAGAAGATCCAGAAAACGTCCTCAGAAAAGACGTCAGAGGGCAGCTCAGAGGTCAAAGGTCAAACATCAGAGTTTAAGAGCAGCATGAAGAAAAACAAAACAAAACATTTCATTCAAATGCTGTGAGTGTTCAGGATCTTAAATAAAGGTGTTCTCAGTATCAGGGAGATTACAGATTTTATTCTTGATTAAAAATAAATAAGAAGAAGAAAAAGAAGGAAAAATTAGGTAATAAAATACGGAAGGGGATTAGGGCCACTGGAAAAAAAATAACATCCAAAAACTTTTATTATTATTATTATGAAAAAAGTTTTGTAATAATAATAATAATAATAATAATAATAATAATAATAATAATAATAATAATAATAATAATAATATTGGATGTTTTTTATTTTTTCAGTGGCCCTAATCCTCTTCCATAATAAAACATACAAATATGGAGAGAAGAAGATTCGGGTAAATCCAGCATGCTTCTCTAAAGTATCATCTCCCAAATTATACCCTAAAAATAATTACTGCTTGAATATATTTGAGGAATATTTACATTCTTTTCCCCCCCAGAACCAATAATTCACAGGGGCTTTAATTATAGTTTGTCTTGCTGTGGTGTAATTGAAGAAAAAAAAAAAATACTAATCATATGTCATCAAGCTGAAAAGTTAATTTAAAGGCAGAAATTATGATTTTTTTTCCTGAAGACCACAGCTCAAATTGTTTTCCAGTAAAGGACTCCTTATTCTGTGATATTTTTTTTTAGAGTAAAAGTTTATAAATGTCATATTTTGTCACACAGGTTGTTTCTAAAGTCGTCGCAGCTCTAACTGCTGATTAAAGACACTCTGAGCTTTGTTAACCGAGCGCTTAACTGTCTCATAACTCCAAATGTTCCAGTCTGCAGAGTCCATACACTGTAAATGAGGTCTGTTAATGTACTCTGCTCTGACACACACACACACACACACACACAGGCACACACACACTCTCACATACACTCAGTCTTTGCAGCAGAGCTGGCTTTGCACACACTTGTGTTTTTTTCCCACCCTGCACAAAGTGATCAGCTCTCACACCCCAGACGGTGAGATGTCAACATGAAATACCTTCATTTGCATCGGCTTTTTAAAAGCGCCTGACTTCTTGTTATGCCAGCGACCCGCCAGCGTCCCCATAAAATTCACTTTAGCCGCGGGGGTCCTGAGACCTTGCTAAATACTGGCCCAATGCTGCTGTCAACAGTCCGTCAATCACATGGCAAATCCTTGTGATTAAACAGTGTCGCTGGCTGCGGCACAATGGACACAAAATTACTGAGTTTACGCCTCTTCTTCACAGCGTTAAGTCTTTGTTTGAGCTCTGAATGTCTTCTTAAAGAGGGGGTTCATTTTATTTTATTTGGGTTGAAAATGAAACTTTAAAAGCTCCTTTAAAAAAAACCTTAAAACGTGTGAATTTTTACAACAAAGTTTGTGAGATAGACTGAAAGAAAAATCAGGAGCTGATCATGAAAATGCTGTTTATCTCACATGCAAGTTCATGCATTTTAATTGTGACACTTTAATAATTAAAAAAAAAAATTATCTTGTTTTGGTTGAAAAAAAGACATAAAATTCACCCTGCGAGTCTCAGACAGACAGCTGAGTACAAGGCTGTGGTTCAGATAAGAGGGGACGTCTAATCTGAGTGGGTTAGCTGGTACAGTCCCGCCTCGTCTAAATCCTGGAGGTTTGGTCTGAAGAGGAAGGATTTAACTTAAAGCCCCTTTCAACGTGCTAAATGTGTTTTTGTAATTAAACCCATACAATTAACGCTGACAAGCACAGGTCACAGAGAGCACGGCAAAGAAAAGAGAGAGAGGGAGCAGGCAGAAAGTTACAAAAGCAGAGAGAGAGAGAGAGAGAGAAGGAGAGAGAGAGGCAGTGATTGAATGAATGAAGGGTGAGGTGGAGCTGCTCCCTCATTGAAGCCGTATGGATTTCAGCATTCAGGCTATACGCTGCTCTGCACGTTAACCTCCAGACCACAGTGTTGATTCTGGGACTGTGCTGCAGATCTGGGGGGATATCCAGTGTCCTGACTTCAAAGACTCGGAGCTGTTGGAGCAAAGCTTTTAGCTGCTCCTCAAAGCCTCACGTTAAGTGAATTGGAGCAGCTGTGGCAATGTGTGACAATATTTTTTACTACAAATACAGCTCCACACGGATCAGCAGCTGCAGGAGGACGGAGGTCTAAACACAGTAAATGTTTTAATGGGACGACAGCAGAGAGGAATACACAGAGTGGATGCATGCATGAAAGAAAAGGGAGAGAAAATTAAAATCAGACAAACATCCTTTCATCTGAAAGAAAAGGAAGATTTTGCACAATTTATAAAACAATTTCATGCATCTTTTAAAGGTGGCACAAACACTTCAGATAATCTCAAATTTGCAACAACCTGCGTTTTAAAAAAGGAAGTTAAAGATTATAATTTGACACATTCAGAGGGATTCTTAAATTATAAGGTGTTACTATTAATTTAAGAATATCAAGCTTTGTTTTGCAGATTAATGCTTGAAATAAACTGAAGATTTAAAAAAAATAACCAAACAAAAGGAGACGTAAAATGTTTTTTTTTTAATGAAACATTTCAGATAAAAAAAAATCTCTTGCGTCTCCTTTTATGAAATCTTTAAGCTCTTAAATTCCAACCTGACCTGCAGCAGTAAGACGTAAAAACTCCTTTTGTAAAATCATGCCGCGTCACCTTTCCTCTATTTCTTTTCTTTTTTTTTTTTCTGTGTATCATAAAACAAATTTCTAAAAAGCAGGTACCTCTAAGTGGAGCTGACAACACCTTTTTCGGCGAGCGTGCAGTCAAACCTCTGCTCAACCAGCCATGAAATCACAATAGAGCTCATTCAGAGGCGCTGCGATGGTCCACTCATTATTTCTGAACCATTCAAATCATCGGCCCTTCTGCTGCTGCTGCTGCTTCCAGCCACATGAAAGGCTTTAATGGGAGGAAGTGAGGCCTGCTCCACTCTTTGTGCTGGATAACTTCTCCGTCTCAGTGTAATGATTTTATTTATCATCAGAGATAAAATGAACGCAGCCGGACGTGCGTTGTGATGTGAAAACAGGGGAATGTGAAGAGTCTTTTTCTTTCTCTGTACATTTAAAAACTCAGACTGATGGTTGACTCTTTGTCAGAGGGTCAGGAGTCTCTGCACAGCTCCTTCCTTGCACAAACAACACAACAAGCCGTGATCTTAGTGGGCTCTTAGCGTGTGACCGATGTCATGGACCCCGCGGCCTGATGGACACAGCTGTCTTGCTGAAGGCCAGAAAAAAGAGGAAGGAGGGATAGTGGGAAAAACATAGACAGGAAAAAGGAGAAAAAGGAGGAGTTTGGCGCCCGTGTCTGATTGTACCCTGGCACTTTCTGGGGCATGTGCCCACTCAGTGTAGCATCCCGCTCCACAAAACTCCACACAACGGAGTCTGGAGGAAGCAGCAGCTTCTCGTGTTGCTGATCGTTGCATCACACAAAGACGACATGTCAGGTAACGCTGAGACCGCATCAGCCCGCACTTCAGACGGTAACCAGATGAAACAGAAGAGGAGGAGTCGGAGCACCACACAGAGAGTTAAAGTTACCCACGGATCTCTGAGCTCTCCAAACTGAAGTAAAGAAGCAGCGAACTCTGTGAAAGTGTCACAAACTGCAGTTCCCTGAGTGTCCTGTAGAGGCTGTGAGCAGAAACAGCAGAAACCACATACACACCCATTCAAAAAGTGAAGATCGATGATCAGGCATTGAACAGTTTGGATTTTACTGTGTATGGTGTGCTTCGATAATCCCAACACAGCTCACCACACAGCGGCTGGAGCAATATTAGCAGCGAGCTACATGTTAGCCTACCTGATACGTCCTTGTCGTTTCGGTTGTGGAACGACTCGGCAGAGACGTTGAAAAGACATTCACAGGTTTACCACAGCTCAACGAGTTGATCCTCTGATTCTGAGGTCCACAGAACTTTCCTTGTCAGGTCAGCCATGTTTGTTTTTGTTTACATCTGCTTCCTCATTCCTCAGTCAACTCGCCTCCTGATTGGCTACATTCCATTCTATGTCACGACTCACAAAGTCATGACTCAGGAGTCGTCGGCTTTCCCCACACATGATGGGGAAGTTTAATATTTACGATTGTCGGCCCTGACCCGTTTCACAGCCAATTACCAGGACGAATTCACTTTGGACACACCTCAGACCACAGGATAATCTGAGAGGATAATCTGAGAGGATAATCTGATAAAAGTGAAGATAATCAGGAGGAAAGTCGGGACAAAAACAGACGTATAATTAGTTTAAACTTTTTTTTTCTTCTGGGAGAGCTCTGTATGGGCTATTGTTTTTTTATTTAATTTAATTTAATTTTATTTATTAATTTAAGTAGGAGAGAAGTAAATCTTAATTTTCAGAGTATTTCAAAGTATTTAAAACTAAATATGAAACCCTTTAAACCCAAACGTCCCCAATTGGGGGACTTTAAGGTCACTCCACAAATAACACACATCAGGTCAAAGAGGAGAAACTCAGGTCACATTTCAAACAAACTTGATGTTTGTTTGAATAATTCTTGAGTTCTGACTCTGAGTCAGTGACATAAATACCAACACTGACTCCTCTGAACAAATTCCACAAACGTTCCCTTTATTATGACACCGGAATGATTCACACAGACCTCGTAGATTCAGAGAGAAACTCTTTTCAGTTTGTCCGTTTTGTAGCAGAGACCCTTAAAACGAGACCAGAGCTCAAAGGGTTAAAGTGCAAGAAATCAGGTCTAACCTCTCTCCTTTAGGTTTACTGTTTTAATGCAAAACTTTTCTGCTTTTAGGATAGATTTTTCTTGATAATCAAACTGAAAAAAAATTCAAAAAGAAGTTCAGGTTCCAAAAAATGTAAAAATGTTCCAGTCAGAGGGTTGAGATCTCATAACGTGGCTCACTTTAAACCCAGCTGAGCTCAGAAAAACACACATGGTCAACAGGAAGTATCTGACACAATGTCGTCCTGGGAAGTTAAGTCTCAGCTCTGGTTTCTACCTCTGTAGAATCTGATCCCTTGAAGCTCAAGTGAACTCGTGGCCCCTGTCAGCAGTAAACAGGGCCCAACAGAGCCAAACAGGGCCGATCTGGGCTGATCTGGGCCGTGGAGGCTCAGAGCTCATGTCAGACACAGAGGAGAGAGCCACTCAGACCGGAGCAGAGCCACATGCGCTGGGGCCTCGGAGAGACACTCCGACACCGCTCACGCTGTCAACATGCTGACATATACATACGCAAACACGTTAGTGCGGAGGTACGGACACACACCAGCGCACATGCACACTGCAGGGCCAAGCCAATTAACACCCTGCCACAGCGCGGATCATTCTCCGAGCAGAGCTGGAACAGGAGGGCATGTGTGGATAATCATACATGCAAATGAGACCAACAAGGAAGGCATCTGAATCCTGGCAACAACTTCAGACCACACCTTAAAGTCCAGGCTGGAGTTAGCTTCGTTTGGGCTCAAGAGGAGAACAAGTTCACAGACTGAGGAAGAAATCCTTTAAACTGAGAGAAAACAAACAAAGAGACTGATGTAAAAATTCTTTCTGTGGGGAAAAGTCGACCCTGAGGGATCCACTTCCTGTGCCTGTATTTCCTTCTTATATCCAGGTGTTTAGAGTTTAAACTGACTGCTTTAATGCCTCTAAAGAGAAGATAAGTTTGACCTTTGTTCACGGCCATAATCCTGATCACAGAGCCCTGAAGGTCTGAGAGCTCATTTCTTTCCCTCCCTGAAGTTTGACTCCAAAACCAGAAGATGGCAACATACCTCTGGCTGAGACCCGGCCTGCAGCCTCTCCTTCGCTCCGTTTCCTTATTTATGCATTCACATGTTCACCTAGTGCTTCATTTATTTATTTATTTTCTTATTTATTTATTTATTCATCTGCCTGAGCCGCAGCACAAACATTATCAGGCTTGAAGAGAGGGGCAGGTAAATATAGTGAATTATTCACCGCCTCCCTGGACTTCTGGGCTGGTTTTACAGGAGAGATAAAAGCCGGACACACAGGTCGGTTGGGACGGGCTGGGAGTGTGTGTGTGTGTGTGTGTGTGTGTGTGTGTACTTGCATTAAAGTCTGTGCACATGTGTGTGTGTGTCATAAGGTATACAAAGACGTACACGGCGGGGATGGAAATCTGATGTATAGGCTGAAGTATTTGGCACAAATGTAAACACATCTTACTCTGCAGTGATTTTTTTCCCCCTCCTTTGCTTTTCTGATCTTCTTCGTCATCTTCATCATCTTCATCATCTTCATCATCTTCCTCCTCACTGTATGATTCTTGTTACATAAGCAAACGCACACCGACCACGACAGGGTTCCACCACAAACACCCAAAAGGAAAGAAATCAGCGTCATGTCCTGACTGACTCTGTGTGTGTGTGTGTGTGTGTGTGTGTGTGTGACACACCACAGTGAATGGTAAATGAGTGTCTCAGTTACAGTAGTAGGTCCCGGCTCTACGACGCGAGCTGATCCACTTTACCCACGACTCCCAGCCACGACTGTCACTTCAAACAGGCTGAACCAAGACGAGTCTATTTGCCATCGTAAACAATTTAATATTTGATGTACAGTACGGCAGCAAGCACACACTGCATCACTTCTCCTCCCCTCTGCTCTGTTTGTTTTGCAGTGTGTGTCTGGTGTGTGTGTGTGTGTGTGTGTGTGTGTGTGTGTGTGTGTGTTCAGTGAGGCTACGTGAGGCAATGAGAGCAGTTGAGATCATGCATAATAATGTCACAGAGGGATGACGATGAGGAAAACACGCCGGCTGCTCAGTAAACACTCAGACGGTGATAAAGATACTCACACAGGAGCGAGTGTTTGTTTCGAAGCAGCCTCTGTTTTTACACACTTGATCACTTTTATTTCATTTACTGTAATCTTTAAAGAGTCTTATATTATCTCTAAAATAATCTCTGACTGAATCTGTCTGCATTATGTGGACGTTCGGTGCTGAAAACACACAAGGCCAGACTATTCATCATTCAGTGAGCAAGATTTCACTTCTGTCTCTAGCACTTATGGGTAATTTGACATCGTCAAAACAATTTTGTGAAAAATTGGTCTTTTATTTGTCACAAACACCGCACCACCCAAAAACCTCCCTTTAAAACATTTGTTTTATCCAATCAGGTGAATTTCAAATTCATAAATCAAACTTATTGATCACTTTAACCGCAGAAACATTAATATATTTTTTTTTCCTAACACCATTGTTATTTTTTTATTCCTTTCAAGCATTTTAGACTTTATTTTTTGGACTGGATTTTGGATTTATTTGTTTTATTCATGGGAATGTGACTCATTTAAGTCAAATTATTATTCCGGTAATTTTTAAGACAAACACATTTACTCAGCTTTGAGTTTTTGCAGTTCTTTAAGTATGAAAACAGTTTTTTTTTTTATCAGCACGTGACAAACTGCAGCAGTTTTTAATATGTTTTATCAAACCCATGTGAATAAAAACATGCGTGGATTAGATTCTGCACAGATTCTGCTCAGCTTAGATTCATAAAGAGCAGAGAAATAAAACATGCTGACGTATATTTTGATCTCTTCACAGAGAAGCGGAAAATGTTGCATTTTTTTCCCCACT
The DNA here is from genome assembly GCA_030710495.1 of Labroides dimidiatus. Classification (NCBI taxonomy): domain Eukaryota; kingdom Metazoa; phylum Chordata; class Actinopteri; order Labriformes; family Labridae; genus Labroides; species Labroides dimidiatus. The sequence continues at coordinate 24,565,490 of CM061160.1, read as the reverse complement.
AAATCCTGATTTTATTCATGACATTCAGGCACCAGGATGAGAGTGATGTAAGAGCTCCGAGTGAGGGTCACTCATCTGAAAGAAATTCCACATCAACATCAATCTGTACAGTTGTGTCAGATCTCCGTGTGGAGGTGTGTGTGTGTGGGGGGGGCGGGTTTAGGGGTTTGGGGGGGGGGGGGGGGGGGGTGAGCTGCTGTGGGTTTGTGCCAAGACGGCCCACGAGGCCAATGTGGCACGACCAGGAGGAAGGAGCCAGTTGGTTGGCTGAAGTGTCGGCGCTGGGAGCGGAACAATTACAGCAGTCACTTACCATCACAGTGTCTGGTTGAAGCAATGGCTCAGCGGGACGCCGCGGGGCACCAATGAAGCTTTCATCCAGCTGGTATCACAAGATCACGCTGGTCAGGCCAGAAATGACAAAACAATATGCTGAGCCAAGGAAACACTTCTCTCTCTCTCTCTCTCTCTCTCTCTCTCTCATTTCTCCCCCTGTTCATGTGAGTGTATGTCAGACTGTTTGATCCATCACGTCTGAGATTATAACTCGTTACCTCATCCCTTTTTAACTTGATTTGGTGTTTTCTTCCTCCGTGTTGTCATGTGGCAGCTGTTCCAGTTTTTGGAAAGGCCCAGTAGCCGACATGACAAAACATTAAGAGGTAAACACAGATATTTTGTCAGCTTTCAAACTAAATATTTAACATCCCACGGCTCATGAAATACTTTGGGTCCAGATGGAGAATGTGACTGGTGTGGAAATCTGAAAAAAAAAAAAAGGCTTCATGTGCCAGAATCACCACCCACAGACACGAGCGTTCAAATGTATGCATTGACACAAGCGCTTAAAACTCACACACACACACACACGGACACACACTTACACACAGAGTTAAAGCAGCTGACCGCGTCTGCCCCTCGTCCTCAGGTTCAGTGATGGCCGCTCCTGCAGCCTCACCTCCCCCCCCATCATGTCGGATTCTCCTGGTCGGATCCATCATCTGGTTGGCAGTCTGGGTGCCAGTCAGCTGCTTCCCGGGGGATTCACAGACGATGGGAGCCGCGAGGCACTGGGCTGAAGCCTCCCCAGCCTCGGCAGCAGCTGTGTGGGAGACAGAGAGAGGTGCGGCACAGATGTGGGAGTCTGGAGCCAACAGAAGGTACGGCTGATTTCAACGGCGGCCATGTTTGTTATTCCACCTTTTCCTGGGAGGAAGAAGCAGGCCCTTGATCTGGCTCACAGCTAAACACTTAGCTTTTGTTCCCCGAGATGAAAAACTGTGAGGAGGGAACCAGAGAGAGGAGAGGGAAAAAGACCCGGGGGGGCTGGAGCTGAAATCTGTTGACCTGAAGCAGAGTGAGGCCTGTCCAAAATCTGAGCCTCTGTTTCGACATGAGAGCGTATGATCTGAGACTCCTGCGAATGTCACGACACAAAAGAGAAGTACTGCTCATTTTGTCCTAAAGGGACGTCTGTAAAACATTTATTTTGTGAACATTGATCTCTTTACTTTTGAGGAAAACATTTTGTTGCTGAAATCGGATGACATTTAGTTTTAAAACCTCTAAAAATGTGGCTTTAAGTGGTTAAAATTCATGCATATTAAATGAGAAAGTCTCATCAAGCACTTGTGGAGCTACACATCTGCATAGAAAGTGCACATTGCTGGATGCAAAGGAAGTCTTCCACAGTCTGAACCTCAAAGAAACAGGCTCGGTTTTACAAACTGGTGCAGCTTCTGTTCAGGATTTTGAAGTCTTTGATACGTTTTGATTCGTATTTTTCTGTCTCCGAAGCTGTAAAGCTGATGTGCATTTCCAGTTGCTTCCATACGCAGTAAAATGTAGGACTTGCGCCTCAGTTCCCTTCATTGACAGTTTTCTAACACCGCTCTCCTAAAGGTGGGAAGAGATTCATCCCACTATAAACAAACCTGCTCTGCTAACTCTCAGAGGACCCATGTGATGAATAGTACCAGTCAAAATCCCAGCTAACGCTCCAAACCAGATTTTTCACAGGGAATTTTGCACAACTTCATTTTGTAGTAACACTATCCACCTTGTAAAAATGAACACCCTCTTCTAACAGCACAAGTGAGAAATGGGATAGTTTTCCCACTGAGTTCCCAGATGTAGGATTGCCATTGTATTCACACACCCGGTGTTAGCCCACGACGGCACCCTCAAATACAGCTCTGTCTTTGCTTTGCAGAAAAAACAAGGCTGTGATATGGAAGAGGTGGCGGTGTGAAGCTGTCGGTACAAAATGTTTGTTTATACTAGAATAACCCCGAAAGCAAGATTCCACTTGAAACCTGACAGCCTCGTCTCGTATTGCATCTAAAAACTGTTGTCCTAATAAATATTTGAGTTCCCATGATGTGCCTCAAAAAGGCTTCACGTGTGTGTGTGTGTGTGTGTGCGTGTAGATGTGTGTGTGTGTGCAGTACAGCGGAGCAGAGTACATCTGCAGTGCTAAGGAAACAGGCTGTTAGCATACAGCTTTGACAACTCCATCAGGCCAGTCTCAAGGTAGCCGTCAATCACAACAAATCATCTCATCCCTCAGCGCTGCGAGGACCTTCTCTCCACTACTACACACATGACAGGCCCCTACAGCTCTATTTACCCATGCACACCCTCCCCGTGCCAACAGGCTTGTAATTAGAAAACAAAAAAAGAGAAAAAGAGACGGGGGCAGGGTGGTAAAAGTGAGCCGGTAACAAGTTTGGATACAAAGCACGTGAATGGTGCCTTTTCAGCAGCCATGTTGGCATTTGAGGAGGGGGTTGGCACTTGTGTGGTGGCATTGAAAAGCAAAGGCATTCAGTCTCCTTTTTAGAGGGCAGTTTGTGTGTGTGTGTGTGTGTGCTGGTGGTGGGAAGGGGTGTTACACACACTCCTGATTTGCAAGACTCATTTTCAGCTATCTATAATTAGATTAATGTGGCAAAGCCAAGCACAAAGCCAAACCACTCACTTCCTTTCCAGAGCAGATGAATTAGAGACTAAACACTTTATTTTGCAGACAGAGAGAGTGTTTGTGTGTGTGTGTGTGCGTGTGTGTGTGTGTGTGTGTGTGTGTGTTTAGCATACCCTTTATGACGGGCAAAGATGTTAATTGTGCCATTACCTCGGAAACTGTTTGCTTGTTGTATTAATCACTGTGCTAATTGATGCAGAAATAAAATTGTTGCCACAGGCGAGGAAAGGGAATGAACCAGAGTCAGGCATGGCGGATAAAAGATTATCATTGTGAACATATGGAGATGGCACCGCTTTGAAAGTCTGCTCTATATGCCCACCAGCGCCACGTGGGACGGTGAGCGCAGTGCCAAGAGAAGGAGCGTCTCTGAACGTAAGGTTTGTGCAGAATGAAACAAAGCATGTTGGAGGAACCGTCTGCATATTTCTCAGCAGAGAACAAATAACTCTGGACAGAGCGGCTTTTATAATATGTTAATGTGGACCTCGTCTGTGCTGGATGAATAAAACATTTGCAGATCTTACATTAGACACCAGATGATCCAGGAGGACTCTGCTCGCTTTCAGTCACAGTACAGGAGCCCGGCTAATACACACTCTCACACAAGTGGGACAAAAACGTAGAATTAGTGTCCTGCTGAATTTTTCTCTGGTTTAGAGAGAAAGTGACGTGTAACTCTGCCTCAGATGGAACAGGATGGGTTAAACTTTAGTGACAGAAAGTCAAGAACACGATGCAGTTGGAGGTTAAGTGGTTCAAACCGAAGGAACAGAAGAAAAAAGTCTTTACTGTTCTTGGATTTTCTGGCTGTTTTCTTGGTTTGTTGTCTTCTCTGTTTTGTTTAATCTTAGTTAAATGATTAAAGGGTAAACAGTCGGTACCGTAAACGGTTAACGGTGCATGATTCACACTGTACGGTCTGACTGCAAAGCGAAGGACCGAGCTTTAACAACTGTCGATAAAGCTTCCTTTGAAAACACAGACACAAGTTGCGTTTCCATCAAACTTTTTCACGTAACAAAAGAGACATTTCTGACGTTTCAGTGAAGTATAATTGCGCCTTTCCGATGTTTCCGTTATTGCGCAAAACTTGAGTAAAATCAGCGCAAACATTTGAAGAGCTGAGCTGTCGTTTTGATGGCTGTTACTGTTGTTGCTGATGTTGTCGACAGACGAAGTCAACGGGAGTTAAAATATTTTAAAGTCTGTTCGGATGATACAATATTTTAACGTCATTAATTAGAACGATGTCGAGGCTGATTGGTGAACACTTGTGCTTTTATTCACTGTCGGCTGCGACCACGTCAACTAAAGACAGACATGAAGAAAAACATTGAATAAAAATCATCATCTCCAGCTCGCCCACTCTCTCACTCACACACACACACACACCTCTGCCCCCTCCCTCCTGTTGCACTCTGAGCCTTCCTGATGCCTTCACTGACTGTCGGAAACACCAACATCTGCAGAGACTTCTGGAAGAAGATCAAGGCCGAGACTTCAGTATCCAAACTTGTGAAAAACCACCTCACGAGAGCGTTAAAACCTTTGAGAGGTTTTTCAAATTTTGGTGTTTCCATGTATGTTTTTTTAATTGCGATATTTAAGCTATGATTATGCTTTCTGCGCAAACATGACGCACGAAAATGAGACGCACAAGAGAACACGTGTGGCTTTTATGCTTTTTCACACTCCGTGCGCCGTTCGTTCCCAACCTGCAGGGGGCGATGTATCGCAAACACACATCAACAACAGTACTAAACTAGAGAAGAAGAAGAAGTTGTTCACACTGTATTTGTTGTACTTCGGAGCAGCTGCTTAGAAATTAGTTTGAAATTTTTCAAAGTGCGCGATGCAGAAATTTCCCGACTGAGGGGGCGAGGCTGTTAAAATGACATCATTCATTCGCATGAAACCGCGTCGACCTCGCGGACGCTTCAGGCGTAAACCAGGCTTTAGGTTTTGTGCAATTCTAGGCGTAACAAAAACACAGTTAATGTTCATAAACCATATGACTTCAGCAGTTATCACCTTTCTGATTGGCTCAACCAGGACAAAGAGCCTGAAGCTGAGGGATCCTGACCGGTTGGGAACAGCCGATGGGGCCGCACCAAACGACATGTGACCGTGCTGAAATTCTTCCTGACAGCAACTAAAAACTGGGTCAGAATCAGCCTCATTTCTCACAGTGTGAGCTCGGCCCAAAAGGTACGATTATATTTAGTCGGTCTGAGGTTAAAGACTCAGAAATAATCGTCAAAGAAAAGCTCAGCTTCCAAACGTTGGAGAGGAGAACGTTCCAAACCACAGCTATGAAGGAAAGCTCTCTGATACATGAAGCTGCAGCAGGTCTTAAAATAAAGATCTTAATAACATAAAGGAAGTCAGGGCCTGTTTCATTTATTACTGTCTGTTATTATTCTTATATTGTTATGAAACCAGCTCTCTGATGTGTTGGATCTTAATTATGAAACATACTGTGAGTTGATTACTGAACCTGCAGCCTGAAGCGACGGTGAACGAACTCTACCTGCAGTCTGTGTGTACGGAGTATTAAAGGCACTGTGAGGAGTTTGAACTGGTTTTAAACTCTCTCTCATACCGATGAGGGCCTCCTCAGTCAAATGAGATTTCTTTCATCGTTTCTTCATGATGGATGTTAGCGCCTGTGCTTGTGTTGAAACTGGACTCTCTGAGTCGATATTCAGCACATGAAGTGTTTAGTTTGACGCGAAGAAGTGAGAAGAAGTCCTTGATGCTGATTGAAGGTTTTAAAGTTTGTGTTTTAGGACTCAAGAGTCAAATTTTGTGCATATTTGCATTTTAATTCTGAACTTAGAGAAGACTGAAGTCATGGTTCTCGGACCTGAGCACCTCAGAGAGGCTTTCTCTGACCAGATGGGAGTTCTTCTGGATCAGGACCTGTCCTTTGACTCTCCCATCCAGCAGGTCTCCAGGACGGCGTTCTTTCATCTTTGTAATATCAGAAAAATCAGACACATCTTGCATCAGAGTGATGCAGAGAAGCTGCTCCATGCTTTGGTTTCCTCCAGGTTAGATTATTGTAACTCTCTTTTATCCGGCTGTGCTAACAAGTCTACCAGGACTCTTCAGCTGGTTCAGAGCGCTGCAGCTCGGGATCTGACTGGGACCAGGAGGAGGAGGGAGCACTATACTCAGTATTATTTATGGCTCTTGTAACTGCAGCAGATTCATAAGAGTAGTTTGGGCTGGGGTCACACACTGAAGCCTGGATTAGCAGCTTCGACCGATCACGTGGTCCTTTTCTCGTGGAAAACTTCCGCGTCAGAGACGTGTGGACGAACAGGAGCTCCTTGTGCCCGAAATACAAAAACTACTACTGCTGTTGTAGACGTGTGTTTGTGATACACCGCCCCCTGCAGTTTGGGAACGGACGATGCATGCGTCCTCTTGTGCAGATCTCGTGTTCTGTGCGGAGAGCGTATCAAAATCCTTCATTTACAAAATGATCTACAGGTACGATTGAAGCTCTCGGGATTTTAAAGCTTTTCGTTCATCCACTGCGACTCTTTCAGAGCATCTTTCCAGATCTCATGATGTAATTGGTAAATGCACGTGCAGGTGCCGGGCGCTAAGACAGAGGATTTAACGTGCGGCTGTACGCTTTACTGGCTCGCCAGCCTCCGATCTGAAAAGGGAATAAACAGAGGCGGCCATTTAAAGAGGAAGAAGTCCACACGGAGAGGGCAGTGAATGAGAAGATTGAGAGCGAGCTTCAGAGGCCCTCACTCGCTCGCTCGCTGCCTAACCTGCTGTGTTTTTGTATGCAGATTCCCCTTGTCAGAACTCATTTGATTCAGAGCGAGTTATCTGAGAGGGCGGGTTACAGGACCAAAAATAGTCGCATTCACATTCATCCTGAAAACGTTTGGAATGCTAATGCCATGAGACGACGCTGTTCATGCGCTCGTGTTTGCGTAAGAATCCGATCCAGCGCTGCCTCGGCTCGCTGGCAGAAAGGCACAGTTCAGGCATACAGGAGAGCTCTGATACCGCTTACAGGGTTCAATAGTCTAAATCTGCTCTTAGGGAACACTTTCTGTGTCGCCAGGAACATTTGCCATCGGCACTCTCTGTACGAAGCAGCTTGAGCCCAAAAAAATCCATACTTTTTTGAAGGGTTATTAGATCATTCTGCTCGCAGCCAATCGTCGTACAATCGCATCTTTGTTTATCAAAATAGATGTCCTCGGTGATGATGACAAAATTGCCCCACCTAAACGAAGAAACGATAAATCTTCCACATCTGAGCCTCGCCGTCACAGTCCATCTCTCTCTCTCTGTCTGTTTGTCTCTGTGTTTCTCCCGCTCCCCCGCTTTCTCCTGCTCTGCACAGGTGGTAGAAGCTTCCTGCTAGACTCTTTCTCATTCCTTTTTGTTCCCCTTCAATTGCTCTGATCGGGAGCTGTTGATGATGATGATAGTGCTAGCTGTCCATTGATTTGCTGTGGCCCCTGGTCGTGAGGTTCACAGCAGACGACGCTCTTCCTTTGGCTTTAATTAGAGCTGTCCCCATCTTCTCTTTTCTGCTGCCCTGGATGTGGTTCGACATCATGAACACAAAAAGCTTCTACACACAGAACTCCCCGCCTGGAAATAGCCACGACTGCCGACTGCAGCTAGTTTTCAGTTCCTCTGCTCTAAACCTGGTCATGGAGATGTTTTTGTCTCTTGTACTCTAAAGAAGCGCAGACTGTGAGCAGAGGCATGCTATTGTTTTCAACCAGCAGCCTTTAAATCCTTTTTGTGCATGTGTATTTCTAACTGAAACCTGCAGAGATGAAAAAATAAACCAGCAGAGCTCCTCCAAAACCTGCAGTTCCTCTGTTGGCCACTTGAGGCTGGCTTCCTGAGGGACTGGCCTTAAATAGGCAGACCTCATGAGTTCATTATCTTGAAAAGAAATGAGTCATGAATAGATTCACCTCCCAGAGAGTGTGCACAGATAGAAAAATGAGCTTTTAATACAAAAAAGGTTCAATAAAACGAGCTAACAGCTAAGTCTGCTGATTTTAAAAGCTAATTTTTTGCCATGAACGCAGCTCAAACTGAGAGAGAAAGATGGAAAGATAAGTATTTAAACAAGTTAAACCATTTCTAAATAATATAATTTACTTTAATAATCAGAAATTCCCTCTTGAATAAGATAATGAACAGTTGCAGCCAACCAGAATCCAGCTCTAAAAAGCAGAACTGGTGCTAACAGTTAGCAATCAACAGAGTAATAGTATTTCAGATCGATTTATGTCGCCCAGAAAGCCAACTCGCCGAGCACAGATCGATGTAGTTGGATCACAGGACTATAAGTCGATACATCGATGTAACAGATGAATCTCTGCACCTCTCGTCCACATGTATCTGAATCCTCTTTGGTGCTTTTAAAAGCTGCAGCACTTGAAACTATTTCTGTTCATTTGTACATCCCTCATGAGGCTTTATCCTCCCCCTGCTCTGCCAGGAGATCCAGGGGCCTCGTCTCACCATCTGTCCCCGACAGGAGCCTCTCCAAACCTGGGTGGGAGTGGCGTGGAGGAGAGAGTGGCCAGAGACAGACCGCAGTCTGGGCAGAGACTATTATCTCAGTGGTCATGGGTGCTTGCACATATTTCATGGTTGCATCGAGGGTGTCTCCTCTCAGCTATTAGCAGACTGAAGTCTTTTCAGGCACTTCTGGGTCACTTGTAGTCTCTGCAGCACTTTTTTTTTTAAATCTAAAAAAAATAAACGAGAAGAGAGTTTCACAAAAAGAAAAAAAATCAATGACATTCTGCAAAAAATCGGACCCTTCTCTAAGGAGGATTTGGAATAAATTGTTGTTTTTTGTGCAGTTTTTGTGGTCTCTGAGTCGCCTTCCTGACCTGGGCTCAGTGTAAATCAAGGTTTATCTTCTTTTTTTCTCTAAAGTAACATTTTTTGACTCACACAAGCACAGAACAATGAGCTGACATACCTGAACAAACAAAACAGAGCAAACATTGCCGTCCGTGTTGCAACTTTTGAGCAGACTTGTTCTTAATTTGTATTCAGGGCATGACGAGGCTGTTAATTAGTTTCACTGTAGCAGAAAAACACTCGGCTGGGAAGAGTTCTCTTTGTTTTCTGTGACAGTATCTGGATAAAAATACACTCCACACAATCACATGATCATATGTGCATGTCAGGGGTCAGCTGACTGTCCATCATTTACAGTTTTCAGTGTTCCTGAAGCATCAGTCTAACTGACTGCTGAAGATGCTCCAAGAACACAGATAAAGCTAACCCCCTGACAAGCTGAAATCACAGGATCTTTACAATCAAACTCTCACTTACTGAAATTAAATCTGCTTCCTGTAATTTGGCTCCGAGCTGCCGTTCACTCTGTCTGATTTTTCAGTTTAAAGTCCCTGTGAGGACTCTGTTTGAAGTGGATCACAGCGACACCTTTAGGCTGGAATCGCACACTCTGTGGTGATGTCATGGCTCTTAACAAGGCGTGTGTTTGTTTTGGAGATGAATGGAGATCAGATCTTCTTTTTAACACTACTTTTCTTTGTTCAAGACGACTTTTTACTGGATACAACGTGAGGAGGTAAGGTATTTATCAACAGTTTGTTCTTTAGTTTAATAGACGGATATATTTAGCGCTACTCACAGCTCGGTGCTCTGAGACGTATCTGTAGGCTAATGTGTAACGTTAGCGAATCCTTATGTCCTGCTCATCGACCAATCAGAGCTAACGTAACCTCACTCTTCATTTTATTGACAGACTCTCAAGTTTGATCAGATCACTGCAGAATAACTGCTGCATGTTGGCTGGAATGAACATTATCACAAACAGATTAGCTCGTGGTTTAGCTTTTAGCTCATGTTTTAGCCTTTAGCTCACGGTTTAGCCTTTAGCTCATGTTTTAGCCTTTAGCTCGTGTTTTAGCCTTTAGCTCATGTTTTAGCCTTTAGCTTGTGTCTTGGCCCTTAGCATGTGGTTTAGCCATTAGCTCGTGTTTTAGCCTTTAGCTCATGTTTTAGCCTTTAGCTCGTGTCTTAGCCCTTAGCATGTGGTTTAGCGTTTAGCTCGTGTTTTAGCCTTTAGCTCATGTTTTAGCCTTTAGCTTGTGTCTTAGCCCTTAGCATGTGGTTTAGCCTTTAGCTCGTGTTTTAGCCTTTAGCCCATGCTTTATCACTCTCCTGTTTATCTTTCTTCTTCTTCTCTTCTGTCCTTTTTCTGTCTGTCAGTTCAGCTCCAGTCTCCACCATCTCTACTAAATTAATCACAGAAATCATTTTCAGCAGAGACAAACTCAGATCTCTCTTCTCAGTACTAAACTTCATCAGCTGACATGGTGTTGTCATGGAGACTTCAACGTGCTGTAAATCAATCCGGTCCTGTCCGACCCGATCAGGAAGCTAAGAAATATCATTTATAAATAACCTATGTCAGTGCTGATAATCTGATTTTAAATTGTGGATTAGGATCAGGCAGATATCTAGAATACTACTTCTCCACTCAAACACACACACACACACACACACACACACACACACACACACACACACACACACACACACACACACACACACACACACACATACAGATAGATCTCAGAAACATATGCCCACATAGAGTAAGTGCTAATGCTAAGATGCACATGCTTGACTGCATGCTTGCAGACAAGCACATAATCAATGCAGCCGTACAGCAGGGCTGACCAGTGGGGGGGCATGACCTGCCAGGTGACCCATGTATGTCTCCACTAGTGCCAGTCTATGCCTGTGTTCGTGTGTGTGTGTATGTGTGTGTATGTGTGTGTGTGTGTGTGTCTATTGGAGTGAAAGTCAGCTGCTCATCCATGCGAGTTCACTGTATTTCACTTTACAAGTTTAAAAGGACCAAAACATGAAGCAGGAACACGATCACGGTGCTGCGAACACTGATCCATATGTCCGCTGAGTGTCTGCTAACCTCACAGCACATCTGAGCTCCATTATCTCACTCATCATACCTTAAAGAGCAGCCCAAGTTTGGGGTTAAAGAGTCGATCCCAGACTGGAAGTCCCGTCATAAAGCCAATCAGAGGAGTCCTCATAAATCTCACACATCGCAGGGTTACTGGGAGGTCTGGGAAGTGAAGATTTCCCACTCATTATAGTCAGGAAACACCAGACAACCTCCCCATGATCCCTGGTCACGCAAGGTCACGACCTTGGGACGATCGTCATTGTTATTTGAGTTGCCATGGTTACCGAGGGCCTCTCTGTATGACAGGCAGCCAGTGGGGTGTTTCATTGTGACTGCTGCTGATTTTTGCAGGGTTCGTTAATGAAGGCTAATAATGCTGATTAATTACGCTACCGGAAAACGTACACTTATCAGTGACCTGAGCTGACACGAAATACGAGGTGTGTTCTGATGATGCTCAGCTGATGAATTATCTCGATATGTTCCTCATTATCAGGGTCAAAGTGATCTTCATTCTGACTTTCTCTTGCATCTCTGCTCTGAGAACGTTTCTCTGCCTGTGTGTGTGTGTGTGTGTGTGTGTGTGTGTGAACCAAAGTCTCACACACATCTCTGTGCCAGTGTTCCTGCAGACACCTTAACAGGCATGAGACACATTTCCAGTGGGACACCGACCATCTCTCTCTGTCTCAGTGGAGAGCGGAGCTCCAGTGCCAGCACAGCGCCATCAGCACAGGGATAAGCTTCCTGGCAGAACGTTGACAGGCTTTCAGAGCCTCCTGAGGCCATTCCAGACCCGAGAGGATCAGCAGGCTCCCAACAAGTGGTCTTCAGGGCAGAGCAGGCTTTCACACTGTGAGGGTCTCCGCCAAATGAACCTGAAGAGAGTAAGTGACAGGAGCTGAGGACCAATTACAAACCGTATCACAGGGCCCTTGAGTCTTTCTGTGCATGCAGCTCTGCAGTCTGTTCATGCATTTTTTTAATGTTCCACTAGTACGGTAAAAAAAATAACAAGACAGAAACACCTTTATTTATTTATTTATTTTTTTGCACCTGCATGACTGAATTTAAAGGACAGGTGAGGAGGTGCTGCATTAACCACAAGAACACAGCACCCAACACCTCTGCTTTAATCATGCTGAACAACACGACCTGTTTTTCTGTAATTAACACAATTTACACAGAAAAAAAACCCCTCTACTTTTACCTGCAGCACTTAAAAAAGTTTCCCTTAAAAAATCAAAATGCCTTTTTATGACTTCTGTTCCACTTCTCGTCCCTGTAACAGCCATATAGGCCATGCCAAATGTGCCCAGAAATAAGCCGGGCCTCCCCACTGTCTCTGAGATTGCCCACCCAGGAGTCTGGCACACGCCACAGCGAGCAGGAGGCCCTCTGGATTACAGTAATACACACTATCTCATAATGGAAAGCTGCCTTGCACATTTCCCTCTCTCCGCCCTCATTGTCCACACTACCAACTGCACAATCAGGATATGAGGCTGTGATTGCACCGCGAGCATCTGTGAGTTTGTCGGTGTGCTGCTCCCCTGCCACAATTTTCTTGGCTGGGCACTTGCTTGGCTGCTAACAAGGTATAAAAAACAGAACTAACAGACTATGTTCCACTTACTGCTCAGAAAAATGTCAAGCCATGTTTATAAAAAAAAAACAACTAAAAAACTAAAAACGGTGTTCTTTGTATCCAATGCAAAATAAACCACTGAGATAAAAGTACAGTACAAAAAGACTCAGCTTGGCTGCAACAAGGTCAAACGTGTTTGCAAAGACAAGGCAACAAATATTATTAAAATCAATGCTCGGACATGTAAATGAACTAAAACTACCTGAAATCAGCTCTGCATGACGACAACAACATGAAAAACTGAGACAAGGCAATGCACACTATAAAACACTGCGCAATGAATTAGCAATGTCATGCATAGTAAATAAGCCACCAAAAAACAAGTGAGTTTAAGTCGCTTTGAGTCAAGGACCAAACGTGTCTAACAACTTTTCTGCCATAACCGCTGAATTAAAGCAAGCTTAAAAGGCATGGTTTGGGTTCTACAACTAAAATAAAGAGCAGATATTCTGTGAAACTGTGAAAGATAACATTCAAAAGCCCCTGAACCAAAACTATCCAAAGGTCCCCTGAGGAAAAATGTTTCAAATCCTCAGTAAAATGTAGATTTCGACCTGTCACGCCATCCACATAAACCATAAACATTGCTTGTAACTGTCTGAGAGGGGCTCTCAGTGTGAAGAGTACCATGATATATTACAGACGCTGGAGGTCAAAGGTCACAGGGAAACAATGGCCTAAATATGTAACCTGAGACACTAACATGGTTAAATAAACAGTCAAAGCTGCCCTGTTTGGGCCCGCCACACGCAAAGCAAACTCCGCCACTTTCCCTCTCTCACCCCGTAATCACCAGGAGCTGTAATTAACGGGGAGGCTGACCTTCGGTTCAGGGCAGCAGAGAGGAAAGCCAAACAAAGTTGAAAGCCATTAAGAGGAGAAGAGGAAGAGAGGGACACTAACATGTGACCAGTCCTCCCTCGGTGGCTCACACGGGGGCAGGTGGGCCAGGAGAGCAGAGGGGGGCAGAGTTTAGACCACCAGGTTACCACAGGCTGGATGTAATTACACCACAGAGGTCATTCACGCCACTAAGTGGCTTCTCTACCCACCCTACTGGTGAGTGCACACTAATCAGGCTGCTGCCCCAAACAATGGACCATGTGTGCCTCTGAGTGTTGTGGGAGGAGCAGAGGATACCTGCAAACCACAGCGGATCAACCCGGAGCGCACGTTTCAAAAGGACACAAAAGCTTTAGGCCGAGGGAGAGCAGGAGGGGAGGCCAGAGGCAGACAGACGGACGGGACGGTCCACTAAAGTTGCAGACTGGCTCGTCTTCAAACCGGTATTTATCCAGGAGGTTCCAGAGGATCAAGGCGGATACAGTGACACTTAGGACAAGCGTGCAGCAGATGCTGTCTCACTCAAGGACAAAGAGGATTTGACGACATTAACAAAACACGGGGATCAGATATCACCTTTATTAAAACTGGTTATAGGTTTTCACTCCCTCAGAAAGATATAAGTTGATCTACACGTTGGTTCCTTTTTGTTGCAGATTCAACAGTTCACATTTCATTTTATTTGGGGATATAAAATCTGTGCAAACTGCTTTTCTGAGGCTCGACTCAGACAGGAGGAGAGATAGAAAAGGAGGTGCTGAGGACAATCCCCAGAGCATTTTTTTAGGTGAAACATCAGAGAAAACTGAAGGTGAACACTGTGCAGATGCATTAAACTGAATTAGAATTAGCACAGACGTTGCTAACAAAGCTACACATCACAAAACGACAAATATTTACATCCTTTGACGTCAGATCTTTGACGTTTACCAGCAGACGGTGCAACAAAAATCATAACCAAATACAAATTAATAAATTCACATATGGTAACAGAGAGGGAGTGAGCAGGAACGGGGAGATTTAGCGTTATCTGGAGAGAGACACTCGGACAGGAAACTCATGTCTGCACCATCAGTATGATCTTCAGTTGTTTTATACACATCAACAACCTTTTTTTTTTTTTTTTTTATCTTTGGTGCATTTTGCCGCTCGCTAAATATAAAAACACATCTGATACAAGTTTGTCCATTTGATGCAACAGCAGAAACATGGCCGTGCAAGATGGCGGCCTCCGTACACGGGGAACGGTTCCTATGTTGAAAAAAACAATGATTTTTATAGGTTGGTGATTTTCACTAATTTAAACATACACATGATTATTTTTTTTGTGATCAACTTTTTATTTTAGTTTTAACAATTTACAAAAGAGAAACAACAACAACAAAAAAATATTAAGATAACAGGAAAAGACTTTAAGCATTGAGGGGCAAGAATATCCTTGTACCAGAATACATATGCAAAAGTCCACAGTGGCGTCTCATTGGATGATGGTACAGGAGTCAAAAAGCAAGTGTAACGTGTCCGAAGCACCGTGCCCATCAATAGAAATATAGAATTATACAAATATTCAAAGAAGAATAAAAGAAAAAGAAGAAAGAAAAAAACGAAAAATAACCCACCCAAACAACATCCAGGCCACATAGGGAAAAAAAAAAAAAACATAGAAAAATATACATGAATTTTTTATTCCAAGTCTGCAAATCTGTCCTGATAAATAACACACACACTGCACCTTTAAATGACTCATTAAGTTGTGGATATAGATTAATATCATGCTGTTATTATGGGATCTTGTCCTCAGTGATGGTGTGACTGTTTAACTCTGGTCAGATTAAAGTATCTGTCCTACTTAGCGCTGCTAAGCTAACCGTGAGCAGAGTTTGGCAGTATGATATATGTGTACATTGCTAACAAGCCAATCAGGCCTGCCAACAGAAGCAGTGGAAGCACAGAGAGCCATTAAAGGCCTGGCTGCAGCTACAAAAACAAAACCTATCCACCTGAGACCACAGAGGGACAGGATGCAGGCTACTTATAGCAGCCCAAAACCAACCCACAAGAATAGCAGGAAAAACGACTCGGTACGGGAGCTGCAGCGAGGCTTTTGAAGTGCGCCACCTCTAAACTATTCCGATAGGCCACCCCAGCATCTTTGAAGGCAGGTTATCCTCCAGGGCCGCGTGTCCTGTTGTGGACGAATTGTTTCCTCGTTCACTTTGTCTGTGTTTCCCTGCAGAAACTGCCACTGTTTTATTGTTCTCCTGGGCCAAACTGACGGGACCGCTCGCTGTTCTCCTGTCGGAACCCGAGCAGGCGAGCCAAGGAGACGGACAGTACGCTGGTCACAGGTGACGCAGGAGTTCATATCCCAAAGAATCAGCAGAAGGATGACCCCCTGCTTATCCAAACCATTTCCTCTATCCTCAAGGTTGTGACCCTACAATGCCCTCGCTCCAAGAATGGGCCATCGCTGTAATTAATCAGCCAGCGGGGAGTGAAGTCATTGCACAAACATGGCACAAGAATAGGAGAACGATGACATATTCTGTTGTTTTTGGTGAGGTGCTGAAGGCTCTGCTCGTAAATATTTCGGATTTATGGCTGGAAGACGCGCACCTGCCACAAAAAGGGACCCAAAACACAAACATGTAAAGTCTGCAAGTGATCTTCAAGGCAAACCCTGTGCCTCAAATTCAAGGCACAACAATGGATTTCCAGCAGACGGATTTTGATGTACTGAAAAATTACATTACTGATAATCTTTAAAGATATCTGCGTGCAAACGCAGCAAAAAATCTATGAACAACAATTCAACTGCAGCGACAAATCTGACAAAGACCTGACAGAGTCTGTATTTTTATTTGCCGTATCTGCATCGTAAAAAAAAAAAAAAAAATCCATTTATAGACATTAAATCGTTTTTTTGTTGTTGTTGTTGTTGTTGTTGATTTTTTGAATGAAGCATCTGTGGAACTTCGTATTTACATTCAAACTGAGACCCGCCAGAAACAGATGATCTGATGCTACGCTAAAGATGCTAATTTTGCCTCACTTTTGGTCGCCTTAAGTTTCTATCAGGATTATTAACAACAAAACAGACAAGATGAACATTTTTTTTTATGTAACTGCTGAAGAAATCTGTACTTACAGAGAATCAGGTCGTCATTACTGGAGGTCATATTTGGCTTTAGAGATTGAACCAATCAGACGGCTCGCTCTGTAAAACATGACGGAATGAAAGTGAACTGTTCTCTCCTTACGCTGCGTTTGAACATCTCCTATCCCAGCAGGATAACGGAGCTGAAGTTGGATGTTTTACAGAAATGTGTCTGTAAATATGAGTAAGAAATCCAAACCTGTGCAGCAGTGGCATCGTGTAACCAAGTATTATCTGTGTAATCTGAGATGGAGGTACAGAACATGTGCTTCCTTTGACCCCTGCAGAGACTCGGAGCTCTTTTTAACACTCGATATCAGGGAATCTAATTGCGCTCACAAAGCGTCGGCTGAGGCTTGCATCTCTGGAATAAGTGTGCAGCAAATGGTGTCACATCGCAGCCCTATCAGACTTATTACAGACACATTTCAGAGGCTCAGAAATACATCATCGACGGTGTGATATGGAATCTGATATCCTGTGACAGAAGCTAATTTAGGATGTCCTGGATGATTTGTTAAAGAAGAAAAACAGTAATCAAAGAGCTGAAATTACATTTTTATCACGTTTTTCTTTCACTTCCTGAAGTTAATTTTTGTTTTTATTCTAATATTAAGATCAGCACGGTGTGTTTCTTTACTGTTGGCGTGCTGTCGATGTTTCAGATCCTCCTTATGCTTTTTAGTCCATGTATGATGGAGCCCAGAGTGATATGGGTATTTTAAAGACATTTAACTATTAACCTGTGACTGCTGCGACCCCAAGCTGCTCCCCCCTCTCTCTCTTTATTTCCCAGGTTTATTGTATCGTGCTCTATGTCCAGAGAAAGCTCTGGTATTTCCTACGAGCAGCTCTCTGAGCGTGAACGTGCGGATCAGCACTGATCTTCTCCGTGCACAGGCACTGGATCAGAGTTCAGCCTGAGCGTTGGCTAAAGTTATAAATATCTGAATGTCTGAATCAGGGTAAAGTTGATGCGTCTCACCTCTGGCAGCGTTATAGTTTACATTTCACTCCCGCTCTGATTGGTCGGTTTGATTAGTTTCCCTTTGCTTCCACTCAGTTACAATAATACTGGCTTTCTCCATTGTTTTAAATGAAGAGCTGACTGTGTCTGTCTGTGTGTGTGAGCAGCTGTCCTGGAGTAAAAACATCCACTCTGTTTATCTCTGATAGCTGTCACTGAATCCTCTCAGAGAAAATAATCCACACTGACCGAACCGAATCTTTTCCTGAGGAACAGAAATTAAACTGGCATGAGAAGATGAGCTTTGATGAAACAAGAACATTAAATGTATTTTAAATTTAATCTGTCACATCTGAGTGGGATAAAACGTGATCTCGTGAATGAAACATTTATGGTATCAATATTTAAATAACATCAAAGCTGCAGGCTGATGGACACGCCTTCGTTCTTGTGCACTTTAATAAAGTCTTTTCTGACTTGCAGTCTTTGAAAGTACGAGTCTTTGCTGTTCAGCATCGTTTGATGTCTTATCAGCCGCTTTGATGCGACAGCAAAACAAAAAACTGTGGGATTGTGTCGGTTTTGGCGACCCCTGTGGACAAAACCGTTAACTCGTGGTTTAAGCTTATCTCGTTCTTCCTGTTCAAAGAAACGTAAACAGAGGAAAATTGGGGCGCAGGTTTGTCTAAGCAGTTGGATCTTGTGCCCCATGAGGTGAGCCCTCGTGTGGATGGCCGTGGTTCAAATCCAGCCTGTGGCCTCTATCCCCACTCTCACCCTGTTTCCTGTTTTGTCCGCTGTCTTATCCTCTGATTAAAGGCCTAAAAAGCACCCCAATAAAAGAAAAAGTCAGGCTCTAGGTGCAAACCAAAGCCCCACTTGCCGATTAATCGTCCCGATTAAAGCGAATCCCCGATTAATCGGCATCAGTCAGTCTGTAACTGATGTATTAAACTTTTTTGCTGCCCTGAGATTCTGTCGCCGTCTCCAGTCATTTAAAAATAAGCGTTTGTTTTGTTTTTTTCTTCTTCTCATCCCCGGCAGGTTTAGGGTCAAGAGAATTTATAAGTTGTGTAAATTATCTTTTTTATCTTTGTGAGGTTATTTATGCAACTGTTGATTCCCATGCCGAGCGTTATCTAACATCAGACTATTACACAGTTTAAAGTGGTGTCAGTGGGTTTACAGTCCTTATGTTGACAGTGTTACTAATTAAAGTCATTTATTTTAATTTTAGTTTGTTCTGCTTCTTTATCTTGAATGTACAGTATATATCCTGTGTTTATCAGTGCTCTTATTTCATTTATCGTCCAATATATTGGATATCGGTCGATATATCAAACACAAGTTTTTTTAATTTTTTAATCTTTTTTTTCTAAAGCCCCCAATATCGGTATCGGCCCCAAAAATCTCACATTGGTGTGGCTCTAGTTTAGACCAACTCAAATATTACATAATATATAATTTGTTATAATATTTAACAAAACTACAAAAGAATTAAAAACCCCAAAAACGCTTCGACACAGAAACCACTGAAGCACGAGGAGAACACGGTGTGAGGAAGAACTGAGCAAGAAGTGATGAAACACAGGTTGAATAGACACAAAGGGTTAATGAACACAGGTGTGAAACGTGACACAGGTGGAACTAATGAGTGCAATCAAAGAAGAGGGAAACAGGAGGACAGGAAGTGAATTTGAACAAGGCTCACAGGGAGCAAGAACTTCAAAATAAAACAGGAAATGCAGAAGACTTGACATAAACAAAGACGGATCACAAAGAAACACAAGATGAAACCACAATGAACGAACACAAGGAATACACACCACTTATATACGTCTGTCTGAACCTTTAAGAGGAGGATTCAATAAACACACCGGCTCACAGACCTCTCAATCTTTCTTCATAAATCATCCTAATGGAGCAAAATTTATAACTTCTTCATCTCTGCTTTCTTTTTTTACACATCATTACATGAGACGGTTAAAGGAAAATGCAATGAAGAAAGAGTGTGACTCACAGCCTTCAAACAAACACGGTCTGTGTCAGCGCTTACAGGACGGCAATTTAGCATCATCTAAACGAAGAGAGCTAAACAAGAGCTCTCCCACTAATGGGGAATTGCTCACAGTAATGACAAAAGATGAGAATAATGGATTGTTAGTTGGCTTCATAATGACGTTAGATATCCGGGGACGTGTAGATGGGAACATTAGAAGTCAATACTGTTCCAGAATAATAGGAAGGCTCAGAGATAATGTACTCGCATGAGGGGGGCCTCGACATTAGCAACAGCCCAGCAGGACTCGGCTCGCAAGTGTGCCAATGACGCATTAAATCCCTCAATGACAAAAGATAAAAGAAAGGTAAATGTGGAGGCACATTGTTTGGCCAGTGTCATACAGCAGGCACCACACTGTACACATGCTAGAGACGCACGGGGACGCCGAGGGGGTCAGTAATAGATTGTAATTGAAGGAAACAGAGAGAGAGAGAGAGAGAGAGAGAAAGAGAGAGAGAGAGAGGGAGGATGTAATTGGTGGAAATGATGGAGACCAACCTCACGATCACCAAAATCGCAACGAGGCGCCTCTGAAAATCAAAACACGAGAAATAAAAAAAGTGACAGAAGCTTCCTGTTCTCTACTTTAAGGAGAGATACTTTAGAGAAAGAGTCAGAAATCTTTAATCAGCGCACACTGGGATGAAAGCGCCAGCTCCAGCTTCAACCTCGCCAGATGAAAATAAAAATAAGAGAAGAGAAGAAAAGTACAGAAGACATTAACTTCTGCTCAAATGAGCCCTGCAGGAGAGCACACAGAGTGTTTAGCACCACTCTGTCTGCCTTTTGATGCTGTTTGTCAATTCACAGCATCCAGCGCAGTATTTAGCGTCTTCAGCCTCCGTCTTCTCTGATGGCATGAGTGCAGGGTGAGTGTAATCGCGGCCCTCTCCTTCATTAGATATTAATTTATTCATTACATGTTAACTCTGCGAGACCTTGGAAGGAGACGCCAGGTGACTCTTCTTCATTTGGTCCCCAGCGCTCTCCACTGGGCCCGGGAACGCCGCGGTAATGCCACGCAGTCGGGGGAGTGGAGAGCAAATTATTCAGCTCCATAGAGAGGGACTCTTTGTGGTAAACACACGGTGGGACGCTCACGCTGTCATAATTAAATCTGCAAATCCATAAGAGCAGGGTGCTTCCATTTCTGAACACAAACACGTTTTGGGGTAAACATGCAGAGTACATATATGTGTCATACGCCAACACGCAGGTTACACACGTTAGAGAGTTCTAAATGGAAATACCCACCACTGCTCTGAGCTTCATGAACACACGTTATTAACCCTTTAAACAATTACACACAACGACCAAAGCAGCCATCTTGATTCTTTCTCACAACTTTGGATTAAAGCTACTGTCAGGAACTTTTGGTTTGTTGATTTTCACAATCCTTGATTCCAGCATTGATCAGAATGAAAATAAAAATCCATCAGTCTGGTTGCTGATATTTCTGTTTGCTTTGTGGATCATACAGAGACGTCAACATTATAAATATTTCTGTATTTAAAGTTCCTCACAGGAGCTTTAATGTTGATAGCCCATAACAGCATCTTTTATTATCTTTAAGTTTAACTGCATGAATGCATATATCAGAGTCACGGTTGGTAACTTAAAAAACATTTTCAGAGCTGTTATAATTTAACTGATACTTTTTAATAAAAACTTTAATCTTGATGTTAGTTTAAAAAACTATTGTTGAAACTTTTTATTTGTAGTTTTCTAAATTTTGGATTAACGGTGCTCAGCTCTGTGAGCCTTTTAGACTTTAATATCTTAAAAAAAAAAAAAAAACTTATTGGAACCAGCATTAAGTAAGTGGGTAAATTTTATTAGTATAGAATCTTTTATAGAACAGAGTCACAAGGTGCTTCACAGGAAAAATATTAACATGACATCATGAAAGCATAAAACAATAGAACGGAACAGTAAAAGTAAACGACAGCAAAATAAACAAATTAATAACATAATTAATATATGAGTCAATAAAAAGGGAGTCAAAGGCCTGCTGAAATAAACAAGAGTAACAGAGCCAGCGGATCAAATATTACCATGAATATCATTTCATAATTTGAAGCCGCTACTTCAAAGTCCTGAGTCCTCAGGGAACAACCAGCAAGCCCTGGTCAGAAGACCTGAGTGACCTACGGGAGAGGAAGGGGCGGAGCAGGTCGGTGATGTCATCAGGAGCCTGCCTTGCAGCCGCATTTTGAACTAAGTGAAGACGATGGAGGGATGACTTAGAGTGAATTACAGTAGTCCAGGTGGGTGAAACAAAAGCGTGAATGATCATGTGACACAACGGACCAAAGTTTATCAATGTTTCATTAATGAGAGAAACATGACGTGACGGGCGTTTGATGGGGTGATTGAAGGACATGATGGACTATAAAGATGTCTGAGTTTAGGCTGGACAGCAGAAGAGAGGGACCAATACACAGAGTAACATTTGACGCTGCAGAGTCGGAGCGGATGATGAGGACCTCTGTCAAACATCTGAGCAAAACAACCAGTTTGTCATCAGTCCTAAATGACACACGTACAGCTGGATATCATCAGCGTCACAGTGATTTTTGTTTGTTTGTTTGTTTGAATCAGTGCAAAGGTTTAATAAACTAAATTAAATTGAAATCTTGCAGAAACTTCAGAGACAAAGACAGAAAATCCAAATCTAAGTTAAGTGGAAAACTCTGCACAGAGTGTGGACAGGTTTTGGATTTAAGTCTAAATTCTTGTTTTTATTTCAGGGATGATTTTGTCTTAAAAATGTGTAAATTTTCTCACTTTGGTTAAACTTCTTTTTTTTTTTTTCCAAATTCTTTTGCACATTTTCACTCTAGCATTAACTTTGAACATAAAGCATGAATAATGGTTTCCTAATAATAAACACCGAATTTAAATGTATTATTATTATTTTACCACAGTTTCGTTTAATTGTTTTGGTTGTAACATTTTATTTGTTGTTGTTCTCGAAAATACAAAAAAGGGAAAATGACTTTTTAAGAACAAAGAAAACAAGATATTTCAATCTTTTATCCGTAAGTTTTGCTGTTGTTGATTATCTTTTACACGTTCACATTTATTAGAGTATCAATTTATTTTCCTGATGTCGATTTTTGCTCCTCCTGAAGTTGTTTCATCTCCTGTCCTCATGACTCAGCAGCTGTTATTCTGTTGAGACGTTAAATGAGAAATAATGTCAAGTCTGAATGGCTGCTGGAGCAGTTTGCAGGTTTAAACGGTGTCATACTGATGACTTTCAGGGTCGTTAATGTTAGAAAAGCTAAAGAGATAGAGAGAGGAGGGGGGACTTTAGGGGGGCTCTGTAACTTCTTCACACAAGCCCAAAAGAGCTCTCAATCTTTGCCCGAACCGTGTCAGATCAGAGAGAAAGACGCCAGAGAGCATCAATCCCTGCTCCTCTCAGTCTCTCGCCATCAATGGAGGGAAAATCCCCAGTGAACGGGCAGCCGGGCTAATCCGCGGCTAAATGACACCTCCAGACGCTAATGCCCAGACTGACCGCAGAAGCAATCCTCTGCGACTCCTCCACACATCATGTACCCGCTGACGCTTTCCAGCCGAGGGGGGAACTTGAAAGGGACCGGGGGCCATCTCTGTCTCTCTGTGTGCCACCTGCTTAGCATCCCCGCGCTGCAAGCTGCTATAGAGAGACATCTCCGGCAGAGGAGAAAGGCCCATTGTGTCCGGACGCCTTTGAGGGCATTGTTCTGCTTCACTGAGGCCAGGCCGACATCTGCACCATTCACACTGAAGGAAGTTGTAATCACTCCCCTGCTCTTAGCTCGCCGGCTCCAACTTCATACCAAGACGGCCTGTGAGGCTGGGCCCGTGGTAAACAACCAGGAGAACGGAGGGGACTGGAAGGGGGGGTTGGATTTGGAGGGGTGGCTGTTTTTGTTGAGAGGCATCAGTTTAAATAGAAACTCTTACACAGCCCCTCTCAGGCCCCCTGATCCCCCCCCACCACCCCACCACTCTCCTTTCAACCCCCCAACTCACCCAAGTGCTCTCACTCTGTACGACACAAAGCTGGCCTGCCATTCTCAGAGTTACCTCTCCATCACAAGCACTCATTAATTGCTTGTCTTTCAACGAGGAGGGTAAAGATTTCAAACGGGTCTGAGAGAAATTAAAAAAAAAAAAAAAAAAACCTGCAGAGGAGCTGCTGCGTTTCCAGAACGCTGCGAATGCTGCTCTCCTTTCATTCGTCGAAATGGAGATGAAAAAAAAAAAAAAAAAAGGAAGGAGGCGTTGAAAGAAAGGATTGTTTCAGTGGTCAACTGGAGAAGAGGTTTTTATGTAGTTTTCATTTACATATAATTACTCTTTAATGGAAGTCTGGCTGCTGTGGGGTAAGAGGTTGGCCGTGCAGGCTGCTGTGGAGACCCCCTCTGATACGGGATGACAGGCTGTAGCGCTAGCTCCATCTCCGGCTAATTAAACGAATCAATTAAGAGACTGTTGTCGTAACTGTGTAACTGATGTTCTGCAGTGGCAAAAACGGTCCCTTGGGGAGGCCTTCCAACCATATTAAAAGCGCCATCCTCTACATCTCCATCTGATACCAATATAGACACTTATTTGCGTCGTGCTGTCATGTCATTGGAGGCGGGCGCATTATGGAAATTGGAATGGAGGGGTTGAGGGGAGCAGGGCGGCGCTCAGTGTGAAGCGGCGGGGTTCACTTCCCATCACCCTCCAAGGAGAACGCGCCTCAGCAAACTCCAAAGTCCCTCAAAGTTCCCCTAATAGCAAAGCCAGAGCCAGCGCACCCAGCTGTGTGCATCCAGTCACTAGGTAAGGGTCGCGCAATTAGCATACTCCTCCCTGCCAGGCGAGTCGCGTTGATGCAGATAAATTATCATATTAGATTTACCCTCCTCAGTTCAACTGATTGGCTCCCAAATTGTTTTAGATGGCCGTCATTAATCCTTAGCATAGGCTAAGTGCTTTGGCTTCAGATCTGATTGCATAGAGGCGCCTTGGGTCAAATTAACAGAATACTAATGTCTGAACTCCATCTCATTTGCAGTGTCGGGATGCTGCTTCTATTATAGGAAACAGAAGAGAGTCAATTGCCATTTATCTAATGCGAGCTTTAGAAACTCTCCAGATGATAATTGAGGTCTAAGGTAAGAGCAGACGATGTTATCGAGACACAATCTCTCCCAGTAATTGTTTTTTTTAAATACATGCATATAAGAGGAGAAGTTTCTCAGAATGTCAAAGCAGTTAGTGATTTCAAAGAGACGTATGGCAGTAATTTTCCATGCACTTCTTTCAAGTGAGAAAGGAACGACACGTGTTGCTCTTAGGAAGACGAACCCTCGTCTGCGTGTGCAGGCAGACTGACACATTCATGACCAGACCACATCCACAGACGGGACAGAGATTCCAGAGGATCCATGTCCCTCCTTTGTCTTTGTGAGCTGACCCTGTTTGTTTAAGGCCCGCGGTGCTGGCAGCACATGAGTGGAACTGGGCCGCCGCGGCGCCGCGGCCAAAGTCAGCATCGGCACGTCGCTGAGACCTTCTGATGGAGATGAAGGGATTATCCACAGCTCGCGCACAGACTCGGGATGCTTCATCTGTCATTTTATACATGTATGTAAAGATTAACCCAAAACTCTCTGCACAGTCAGTCAGGCAGACCTCCATTAATAGCTTCCTATCCAAACTATCTGCACAGACAGAGAGAGAGAGACAGAGAGAGAGAGAGAGAGAGAGAGAGCTATCTGAAGAGGAGCATCAGATTCCTAAAGAAGCACTGGAGGCACACATCGTCTGCACAGACAGACATGTAACATGACTCAGAGATCAGCTTCTAGAGCCCCAGTCTGCAGCTCTGATCATTTAGGGACAGTCTCATCTTTACCAGGACGTCCCAAAGCAAAGCAAACTGTACACAGGCGCAAAATGATGTTATGAAAAGGAGCCAAAAAGGTGAAAAACTGGAGCTCATAGATCCAGAATGAGGATAAGAAATATTTGGGTTAAAAGTGTTATTTGCAGCTCAGAATCAGAAAAATACTTTATTAATCCCAGGGAGAAATTTGGTGGAGTTTCTATGGAAGCCCGTTTCCGCCAGTTAAAAAAAAAAAAAAAAAAAAAAAAAAAAGTCAAAGTTAAAAAAAAAAAAAAGTTTAGTCATAATTATGAGATACTAATTCGTAATTATGAGATACTAAGTCAGAATTATGAGAAAGTATCTCATAATTATGATTTAGTATCTCATAATTATGAGATAGTTTCTCATAATTATGACTTAGTATCTCATAATTATGAGATAGTTTCTCATAATTATGAGATAGTTTCTCATAATTATGAGATAGTTTCTCATTAGGACTTAGTATCTCATAATTATGATTTAGTATCTCATAATTATGAGATAGTTTCTCATAATTATGACTTAGTATCTCATAATTATGAGATAGTTTCTCATTAGGACTTAGTATCTCATAATTATGAGATAGTTTCTCATAATTATGACTTAGTATCTCATAATTATGATTTAGTATCTTATAATTATGAGATAGTTTCTCATTATTATGACTTAGTATCTCATTTTTATGACTTAACTTTTTTTTTTTTTTTTTAACTGACATTTTTTTTTTTTTAACTGCTAGAAACGGGCTTCCATAAGTTTCTGCTCAGCGGTGGTGGGAATAAATGGACTCGACTGCATGGTGCAAAAACTGTCCAAAACTCTCCAAACAGCATGAATTGAGAGGACACTGCTTGAATAAGTTTCCAGCAGAGAAAAAGAGTGATAAAAGATAAAATTAAAACAATTAAGAACTAAAAAGTTAGAAAACGAGCAGGAGCAGCGGTAACATGCAGCCTGCGCTCTGATTTTTGATCCAGATCCAGATGTGGGACCCAAAATAATGTAAAACATGTCTCCAGACAAACCCCCCAGTCTCATGTTTATTTTTTTATTCCGTATATAATCTTGTTTGGTTGTTAAAAAGAAAAATATTCATGTACTGAGGCACATGTCATGTTTTTAGTAGGTATTGGTGGTTAAAATGAGCGAGACTCACAGAAGCATTTCAGGGCAGCTTAGAGGTCTTTCGTACTCACGGGTGCACACGTGTTAGTCAGTAGACCAGGATGTACACGCTGAGCTGATGTGCTTGTGTTTCTGCATATACAGAGAGCTGGAGTAAAAGTTATTATTCTTAAAACCCATGCACACCTTGAAAGTCGTTTGTGCGCCACACAGACATATTTGTGCCACATCGCCCCCTGATGGAGAACATTTTCTTTGGTCTGAAGCAGAGTTTGCTGATGTTTACGCAGCATGTAGCACTGCAGAAACTGACCACTGATCATCTGGTATGAAGACACACCTGAGGGCCAGGTGAGGTCCTGAAATACCAGGACTCAAGTCAGACTTGATCTCCAGAGAGAAACTTTCTCAGAAGTCAAACTCCTCCTCGTGTTGTTTTACTCTTTGTCCACTGTTTTCTTTCCTCTGTGATTAAAACACTTCTCCCCTGAGGCTCTTTATTTCCAGCTGTGTCGCTGAGGTCCAGGACCCTCGTTGTCCTTCAGCTGGCTGTGCGTGTGTGTGTGTGTGAGAGAGAGAGAGAGAGTGTGTGTGTGTGTGTGTTTAGGTGTGTCGATGCGTCCAGCCTTGTGTTTCTTTCCTCTTACCTCCTGAGTCTCTCTCCCCGCCTCCCTCATACCTGTCATCTGGCAAGGCTAACCCCTGGTAGCTCCCCGCCAAATGCGCACACGTACACACACATATACACACTTTGTATATCCCCGCCAAATGCCCGCCCTTCCAGCCCCCGCACACGCCAGCCGGTGTCAGCGAATCAGCTGAACCGTCTCCGCCCCGAGAATAACCCCATGACAGACAGCCCTAGTGGCCTCCCCTTGTCAACGCAGCCTGCCTGGAAAGCTGACAGCCGGGGCACAGGGTGGACAGGCTACTGTAGGCAGGAGTTTACAGCGGGCTGGGCCTGGAGAGGACGGGCCTGGGGGTGCAGATAGACCAGGGAAGGGAGGCAAACGTAGAGAAGAAGAGCGGGCTTTGGATAGGGGTTACACAAGTACAAAGTCAGGACCGGGAGAGAAGAGGGAGCTTATTATAAAGCTCAGGATATGAGCAGGGAAGAGATGGGAACAGGGAGCGAGGCCTGCTGCAGAAACTTGTTAAAGCTGGGTAACTTCTCCACTCTTCACTGTGAAATAAGGTGGAAAAAAAAAAGAGCAGCAATACATCAGAAAATAGGGATTATAATTGCAGAGGTCAGCTTCTGTCAAGGTGACTGCAGCATTCGGCGTACAGCACTTGGCTGGCAGAGTTGAGTGGTCAGTCCCTGCAGAGTAAAGATTGAAAGGTTGGGTTTGGCTCGCGGCCGGGAGACTGTCATTCTTCTATCCTCTCAACAACAATTCAGATCAGAGACGGAGCGCTCAAACCTCTCCTTTAAAACGCCCCTCACACGGAGCCCCTTGCTCACACGTTCATAAAAGCAGGAGAAATGAAGCTAGGTGCAGTTCCTCGAGTGGCCACTAGGGATGAAAACATCATGCAGCATCAACACAAGCCTCTGTGTCGTTTGCATCATGATTTTCCTTCAACTACTCACCTCTGAACAAAACACATGTGCAGGGAAACACGTGCTCACACGCGCACCAACAAAAAGCTGATAAATCCTGGTTGCTCATTTCTTAGATGACAAAAAATACAGACAAAAGAAAACATCAGACATGATAAATAGTGCATCGAAACCACGTGTAACCCCGAGGTGAAGTTAGCGGCTCCAGCTGTATTTTACATATAGGCCTCTAATGCTTTTATATAAGATCAGTCAGCATGCTGTTTTTTCACACCAGCCTTCTATCTCTAACTAGATCGCTGCAACGAAGCAACAATGATGAAACCATCTCGTTGCCCTTTGAGCTTTCCTCTCACTGATTGTGCCAACAGCTGCACTTTGCATTTAGAAATGACGGATTCAAAGCCTCCTCTCTGATCAGGACCCGAAGCCACGTTTCTCCACGAATTCCTGTTTGTTGGGAGATCTTAACGGTTTGTGAGAAACGTCAGAGAGCATAAACACCTGCTCTGTCTCAGCCTAATAACGGCGATGGAAAGAAAAAAAGGGTCTGACGGCGCGGAGCTTCTGATTGAGACGGCGCTCCAGATAGAGATGTAAAATCAAAGAGAAAATCAATTATTGAGAGCGCTGACATGGTTTTTAACCGCAGATTATGGGTACGCACGTTCACACTAAGCTGACTGCGAATGGGCGAGCTAGGAAACACAAAGATGGATAAGAGAGAGCGAGAGAGAGATGGTTATTCTGTGCTTGATATGAAGACACATCACACACACAAATGCTTACTCACACACACACGCTGCAGATAAAAAGAGATGTCACATGACGCGTTCCCAGCAGATTGAACATGCAGAGATCTTAGGCCTGTGCCTTTTGACTTGAAACGCATACAGAACGAGAGCAACCCTCAGAAATCACGAGCTGCAGCCGAAATAAGAATTCAGGATCAGGATTATGTGCTCAGTCAGACATTTCTCCATTTTAGAGGTGGAAGAAAATGAATATTTGGAGGATGATTTGACTCATTTTGAAGCTCTTTTTCTAACAGGGGTTGGTTCTAAGGGAGCGAGGCTTTAATAAAGCTGTCATGGACGGATTGACAGACAGAAAAAGGAAACGTGGAGTACAGTATGTGCATCTCCCGGGTTAGATTCTCCAAAGGTTTCCCAGTCTTGACACAAATCTTTTAATCCCTTAGAAGTTGGTGTTGCATCACTGCCAAGGAAACGGTGCAGCAGCAGCAGCAGCAAACAGAGATCCAACAGACTCTTTTACTCCGTTCTCTAGCATTTACCTGGACGTTATCTCCACACCCCTGAGTGACCCTTCAACCAGCCCGGAGAAAAATCCCAGCAGAGAGCTAACCTGAGACAGAAGTATCGTTCACGCATCAATCATTATTTTGTTCGTCTTTTTACCAGCGCTCCCCGGGAAGGAGCCTCCGTTAACTCACAAAGGGGCCGATGGTAGAGAGGAGCAGAAGGTTTGGGTGAGTAAGGCAGCGCAGAGAGCAGTGGGACTACACGGCTTAAGCCAAATACATATTTATGAGGAGCATCCACCCACAAGCCTGACTTTTCAAACCTAGCCAAGCTCAGGAAGGCATGCAGGCACACAAGCTGGGCCAAAACAGGGGCAGGCTGATTGGGCCAGAATCAGCAGGGGGTCGGGTCTCTCCTCAACTTTATTTATGTTCTATTGTGTCCTCTCCTTTTAATGCTGCTTTAAGAAACGCTACATTTGGAGAAACAGGCGTCTTACAGCAGATTAAAGCTGAAATCTTGTGGCCTTTATGTAATTGCTGCAAGGTCAAAAGGACGAGGAGGAAGGAGTCGGATGAGAGGAGGATCGGTTTAGCATCCCTGAGAGCTCGGAGAGTTTCAAAGGTGTTTGTCCTTTGAGTAATTTCACTGCATAGTATCTTCCTCTTCCTGTTGACGTTCCTCTTCCCTTCGCTTTCATGACCTTTTCATCCACAAGGTCACTCTGCAAGCCTGAGACGGTGGAAGTGGTTGGAAGTCCATGGGGGGAACTATGGACTGGACCATCCAGTGATGCTTGTTCAAATACCTGAAATAAGACAACACAGTCTGACCACCTCTTAAAAAAATTGGAAAAAAATAGCCCCGCCCCTTGGCAGGCCTCCAGAGGGCTGGCCAATCAGAGGGAAGGAGGTTTGTGGAGCCTTAAAGAGAGAGCAGCTAAAACAAGTTTTCGAAGAGTTTTCTAAAATGCCACAGAGAGAAAAATTGGGATTTTTTTTTAGCCTTAGATCATTTGAAGATACTACAGGAGCACCAGAAGGACAGAATGCAGAGTTAAAAAAAAGCAAAAAAGCTGTTCACACTTTGTGTAACGTCTCTCCAAAGTATCTCGCCTCTTCTGTCTCTCATGACCCTTTCCTACACAAGGTTACGGCACAAGTCCATAAGCTCTGCAGCCTCTGGAAGGAGAAAAAGGTGCTTGGTGCTGGAATAGGAGCTTCTTGGAGGAGAAGTGCAGTGGGTCGACTATCGACTGGCCCATCCAGCGCAGCTACAACCACCACAGTTTGGTCTCCTTCACCCACTTCTTCAAGGCTGCCTTTAATCTCTCCCTGTGCCTCCCAATCCATGCCTTTGATGTGGTGATGCCCTTCCTTCACTTACTCAATATTTGATCTATCTCGCTTCATACGGCTAAATCCAGTCGAAGTGGATTCACATAGTCGGGGTACTCCCTCTTTTCTGCCACATCGTCCCGCTCTCTCTCTCTCTCTCTCTCTCTCTCATGTTCAGCAAAATGACCACCTCACTGACTACAGGAAATCACTTTCACCTCACCGTGTAACGCACAGCTGAAGTAAGTGTTAATTGATAGAACAGTCAATTTAGTCGGTTTCACTGTACCGAGCATACGATCACAGACGGACCTGGAAAGAGGTGGAAAGCTTTGCTCCTGCTCGCCACAAACACACACACACACACACACACACACACACACACACACACACACACACACACACACACACACACACACTCAGTAGTGTTTTAATGAAAGTCATCCAGCTGCTGTGCACCCACCCACCATGTCAAACCAGAGGTGTAAGTATCAAGTCACCCACAGACGAGCCTACGAAGCTGAAACAGGATCCAGAATTACTGCCTCTTTGTTTCAGCTGGAGACCGTGTTGTGTAGGAAGACGGACTCACTGTCAGCCTGGGCTGTGTTTCCACAAAGATAACAGATGTTTCTCCGTACCACACTCAGATCACTGGAAGTGTCGAGTGGGTTCATCCAGTCTGCGGGCTTCTGTTGACTGCCTGTGTGTATATAATTGCTGTCTCTTTACGCTGCACACTGCTCGGTGTCAGAGAGATGACCCTGCGGCCCGTTCCTGAGCCTTCTCTCCGTCAGGATGGGCGATGAGACAACCACCATATGGCCTAGCCTTCTGCATCCTTGTCCCTGCATAATCACGAGACCGATACAGTATGCAGGGGAACTGCTCAGCTGAAACAGGAGAAACAATAGAAGAATGTATCCAGCCTGAGCAAGGTGAATAAACCTCCACTCTGAGCTTCAACAGACGATTATTCACCCATTAAGAGGAAGAAAAGAGCCCAAACAAACTGACAGCCTCAGAAAACAACAACAACAACAACAAACAAAGCCTGTTTTTGTTCCAGTCCTGACTCAGATCACTGAAGCACTCTTCCTCCTTTACGCCAATAAGAGCACAGGGTTTGTGTAACACTGAACTCAAACCCTCCACTATTCTGCCCCACATTAGTTCCACTTTGTTGGGTCTCAATGACCTATTCAATGTAAATGTACAGAGCAGTAATGAGTGGCGGACCGCGGCGGCTCTTTAATGGGTGAGAGAGAAACAAGAGTGCAGAGGAGGAGGGAGAGAGAGGGAGAGAGAGAGAGAGAGGGTTCATGGTCTGACAGGGTGAGGGTGTTTAGGTGAAGTAATTTATGACAGGGTGAGCAGGGCTTCATCTGCATAACCACCTGTTCACTATACATTACCCCACCTATTAACTGAAGGCCCAAAGAGGCAGAAGAAGCTATTTAAAGGGTTTATTTAGAAGACATGCAGCAAATAATCAAGGCAAAAAGTCAAACCAGCGACTTCCACGACAAAGACCGCAGCAGTGGTTCCCAAAACTCATTTCTGATGACCCCAGCTACGTTTGTCATGTCTGACAGAGTCTCTAATTTTTGACCTTCTCCCTCCCTGCAAAACGTTTTTACCATTTCGCTTGGTAGCTGGCTATATTTAACGTCTCAGCCGGACGGGCGAAGAGATCTTTGTTTTGTTTTCTGTTTTTCCGACTGACTGAAAGTTTGTTTGAACAGCCTGAAGCGAGGGAACGAGGGTAGCGGTTTCTGTGCAGTCACGTGATCATGGCCGCCAATCAAGATGCGTCAGCTCATTTATTTTCATACGCAGCACTTTATTTGAACTAAATTTATATTTTTGAGAGAGCGGAAGTATAGAGAACAGTCATTTAAGATAATGGGTGGTGTTTTAATTTTAAAAAGACTGAAGAGTAGATACAAATCTTTTATTATTTTTATTGTTTTTATCAGTTTCTAGACATTTCAGGCGACCCCATGTGGGATCACGACCCCAAAGTTTGGACAAGCCTTTGTACAGGGGGCGCACATTTTAACTGCAAGGCTAACAGTGACCCAGACTTCAACAAGTTCATGCAAAATATATATTTTTTACTTTAAAATGATTCATTAATACAGCAAACAATCAGTCGCTCTGATTGCATTGCTTCAGATTCTCCTGCACCCTTGCAGGATGAGTAAACGCTGAATGAGGCGTTTGAATTCACACGGGGCCTCATCAAATCAAAAATGGGCTCAAACTCTGCGCATGGAAGTTTGAAGCACAAATCTGGAATTCATTAGAAAATTCTGACTTGAATTTATTCTCACACTGAGAGCAAAAACAGAAGTTCCGAGAACAGACCACGCGCACGCACAAACAATGATGACAAACATTCTCGGAAAATGTAAAGACGTTTGTTTTTATTTAAACTAAATGCATGAAATATTTAAATGAGTTTCAGTACAAAAAACGAAAAAAAAAAACTGAGTTAAATAGAATTTAATAATAAACAACGTGTTAATGAACAAGACCCGTTTAACTAACTTTGTAGACATCAGCAGCTGAAGGGATGCTCTCACCAGCTCTGCTGGCGGTGTCTGGACTGCAGGACAGGATGTTGCTCCACCTGAAGACGGTGCAAAAGAAAATTTAAGAAAGGGGGATTTTAAGAAGCTTAAAAAAACAGTTTTCAACAATAAAATCTAAAACAGAATATAAGTTATAGAAGAAGAAATACAAACATCATTAAATCTAGAAAACCACACCTTTATCAGGTGGTTAAGTCTTCCTCTCGTAACCACCTGCTCACTGTACATTACACCAAAGTAATGAACCGTGTCGATCCGGCAACAAGAGGAAAAGCTTGTCGAGTATTTTCAA
The DNA here is from genome assembly GCA_030710495.1 of Labroides dimidiatus. Lineage (NCBI taxonomy): Eukaryota > Metazoa > Chordata > Actinopteri > Labriformes > Labridae > Labroides > Labroides dimidiatus. The sequence continues at coordinate 24,531,755 of CM061160.1, read as the reverse complement.
ACTCAGGATTCACTGAAAAAAAAAAAAAGACTAAAGAGGAGGGAAAAAAAGTGTCTGTGATTGTGTAATGATCTAAGAGGTAACAGACCTGCAAATCAGTCCGAGTCACACCTCAAAGCTTCTGTTTTGATTCGATTAGCGTTAAAGCTGGAGAGGACTCAGATTAACGAGCGAGGTGAACAAATGAGTGCATCAGAGACACATTAATGACTTATGTGTTAAGAGGAGTCTCGTCTCCTCTTCATCCCGAGTTGGCAGGAGGAGGTGTTGAGGGGCTTGTGACACAGCGCTGTGACGGCAGCCAGAAGTGTTCCAGGAACTTGACTCGGTCTGTCATGCTCGGGGACGCCGGGCTTCGTTCTGCCTCGGCTTAATGGCCCGAGGTGTTTGTGTGTTAAAAAGGGTGTATGTCTGTTTTTTTTCTCCATGTATGTGTGTGAGTGTGTGTGGCTGGTGATGGGGTGTACCTGGAGGTCCTCAGGGTGCTGTTTGATGCTAGCTCGCTCTCACAGATGCCAAGTTCAACTCATCGGACTCCCTTTTTCTTTTTTTTTTTTTCTCCTCACTTCCTCTCATCTGCCTCCCGTCTCTCTCCCCGTCAGCATCCCCCTCGAAGCGTCCAGGAGACAGGACTGTTACCTCTGAGACAGACACCGAGCAGCTCTCAGGTTGAGCTCCCTGTTACCATGCGGCAGCCATTGGAAACAGATGGTCTCCAAACAGCCTGTCATGTTTACTGCTGCTGCCATAAAAGACAAGAGTCCAACAACACGCTCCCTCAGGGGCCCCACGGGATCGCACAGGGGCCTGCAAACAGCTGCCTGGGGGGGGGCCCACTGGCCCTGCACGCTCACTCATACACACACATACACACCTTGAACTGACTCCTACCTTAACTACCATCCAAATACCTCTATTACCAAACACACACTCACTCACACACACACTCCTGCACTGTGCATACCGACAGAGAGAGGGCCCGGCACGCACTCCAAATGTCCTCCGCCAACCTGTCCGGACATGCTACATTTACTGCAATTAAACAAGCATGCCATTTGAATATCTGATGACACCTTGCAACCTGCTCCGTGGGCTCTGAATATAATGGCGTCCCTGCGGAGCCCGGGAGAAATTGTCCATGTCACAGTTAATGAAGGGAATTTGCATTGTTATCTCAATTAAGGGCGGTGGAATAATGAAGCTCACTTCTGAATTAGTTAATCGACAAAAACTTGTACAAATGTGTTTGCATGGCCCATAGGTATGGCCCCGCGGCTAATGTATATTCTTCAGGGTTAGCAGGGTTACATCAGGCAGAGGGGGGGGGCAGGCGGTAATGAGGCAGGTGCTCCCGGACACTTATCTCCTTCTCCGAGGGAGTCGAGGTGCTACTTTGACCTCCCAACGCCTCGTCCGCCGTCTCTTCCTCCCTGTCTCGCTCACGCCATGTCTCCCTCACCTCTGTCGACGAGTTCCCTCCCAGGTGCCCTACTTCTCACCTGCACACAGAATCACATGCACAAACCAGAAGCAGACAGCAGGACTGGATCTACAGACCCCGCTTCACTCCTCTCTGCCCTGTCAGGAAACCAAGACGGGCGGTGAAAGCGAGCACAGGAGACAGAAATATCTACCTGCTGTCAGGGATAAAAGCCCCTCAGCTCTGCTTTAAAGGGACAATGTTAAGTTTTTCTTTCTATTGATCTGCTGTGACAGTTTAAGTGGCTGCTTTGCGGCTGTATGAGAGGAGTGTATTCTTGTTCAAGTGGCTGTTTTGTATGAAGTGACTAAAGACCGTCACTAAAGGCTCGCACAAGTGCTCTTCTGCTCCGGGGGCCTCAAATGGCCGATGAATTATTTATAACAACCACGACATGAGTTGATGTTAGGGTAGAGGAGGGGTGGCACACACACACTGACACTCATTCACAAACAAACAGTTACACACACACACACACACACACACACACTGTGGCCTCTTAAGGGGGTCAGTGTGCCAGACAGCCACAGGCGAGGCAGAGAGAGCACTGTGGGACAGGAGAGGGAACAGGACTGGTCAGAGGGGGAACGGACGGTTTCACTGCTGTTTTCTGCTCAATCTATTTATCACTGGAGCTTCAGGGAAGCAAGAAAATACAGGCATGGGTTCTGAAAAGAGAGCAGGACGATGTCAGGTGCACAGGTTAGTCTGTACAGGACTAATAAGAAAATCAGCTCCCATTAAAAAATAAACGTTAGACTATTTCTGCTTCAAGAAAATCCACCATACAAGCGAATAATTCACACATATTATTCAGCTGTTTCGCCTTCTCTGATCCCAAGTTCAACAGGCCTCTTCCGTCCAATCGGTTCCTCGTGTTTTTCCATCATTCACACTTTTTCTCCTTCTGTAAATCCAGCTGAGCTCTTCTCAGCTGATCAGACTCATGTGCATTTACTAAAACAGAGTTTAAAGCTGATTTACGCAAGAAAATGAATCATATGTTTTGAGTTATATATCCATGAGTTGGAACATACTTCCATGTGTGATTTACAGTCACGTGTACGGTGGCCCTAAGGGCTCACAGCACTGAAGCTTAAGAAAGCACATGCAAAAAGACAAACACAAGCAAATTAAGAAAACATCTTTTTGGATTGAATTATGCTTTTATTTGGAACATGTGTGAGGATCACAAGAAAGTAAAATAAAAAAATAAAATAATAAATAAATTAATTAATTAATAATTAAATAAATAAAATAATAAATAAAATAAATAATAAAATAAATTAAATAATAAATAATTAAATAAATAAATAATTAAATAAATAAATAATTAAATAAATAAATAAATAAAATAATTAATAATTAAATAAATAAAATAATAAATAAAATAAATAATAAAATAAATAAATAAAATAAATAATAAAATAAATAAATAAAATAATAAATAAAATAATAAAAATAAATAAATAAATAAATAAATAAAATAAATAATAAAATAAATAAATAAAATAATAAATAAAATAATAAAAATAAATAAATAAATAAATAAATAAAATAATAAAAATAGATAAAAATAAATAAATACATAAAATAAGTCTTCATTGAATTGACAACACATATTTCATTTTCCGACACCACTGACTGAAAGAGAGCCTTAACAGGGCTGAGACTCAAAATCCGCGTTAACAACAAGCGTGTCAGGACGTGTGCATCACTCTTAAGTGTCCTCTGGAAACACTTCCATTGTGTTTAGGTCTATTTGCAGCGCGTTTTCTAAATGCTGCGCATGATGAAGATGCTTTCTTCATTTGTTTTGAATTTTGTCTTTTTGCATATGCTTTCTTGAGTTGCAGTGCATTGAGCTCTCAGGGCCACCGTACATATGGAAGTAATACAGTGCATCCACTAGAGGGTGCTTAGACAAATTGGTCTTGGACAAGCGGATACTTGACGAACTGCAGATTTTTCAGACCAGAGGTTGACGCTTGACTTTACTACACTTCTCAACACTGCCCCCTATGGTCTCTAGTGGAAGTGCAACACTTGGTTCATGAACTTTTAAAGTCTTGCAGAATCCTTGTCTAAAACTGTTTAACAGGCTGATATGAGACGTTTCTGCAGCTGTTTGGTCTGAATTATCGCTCATGTGTCATTTTCCTGAAGATGGTCCGGCTGAAAAAAAAAAAGGTGGCTCCTCTCTCTCACACCTTCTACATGAAGCAGCATTAACAGATCCGCTTTATTAACAGACTCTAAGCTCCACATAGTAAGTCATAAAGACATGTGTGTGCATAATGAAGAAGAGGATGTGAGATGAAGAAAGACTTCGTCCAGAATTAGCACAGATTGAGACTTCCTCTTTATATTCCTGTTGGATTAAATCCCTCCGCCTCAGCTCAGGTCTGTAAAGTCTGAATATGACTGCAGGGATTAAACGTAACTTCTACACAGTCCAATAAAGGACACGTGAGGGTGCAGGCACACACACACACGCACACACACCTGCACTGAATCATAATAGAAATCTTTTAAATCACATGATGTTCCTCAAACCAGGGCTGAAAGCTGCGAGTTATGACTTGTGCAAACAGCACGACGATTCTCTCCTTTGAGGAAATATTGATTTAAAAATCAAAGGGGCGTCGATATCCTGCATGCACTCAAGGTCTACGCTCTCAGTGATGTCCGGCTCTGTCAGGTCTGTGTTTGATTTTGTATCAGTGTGAAGCGCTTGTGTCTTTCCCCTGTAGGTTTTTGGATCTGAATCCGCACGAAAGAGCTGCTTCAGCCTGATGTCCTCGTGGAAAAAGACACGCAGGTGCAGAGACGGAGCAGAACATGCAAAATCCACACTGAGGGCTTTAACACTGGCACGGTTCTGGTTCTGGAACTGGTTCCTGTCTGGATTCTCAGAACCTCAGCCTGCACTGTTGTTACCTTGACTTCCTGCTCATTTTATCATCACAGCATTGACACGCCCACTAATGATGTCACGGTTCCCAGCTGGAAGCAACTTTTAAGGTTCCGAACCAGTTTTTTTTCCAGTCTGGACCCACAGGCTGGTTCAAAATGAGGCTCAAAAACCAGAACTGTGCCAGTGTGAAAGCCCCCACAGATAGACAGGCCAGATTTGAACAAGGAGGACCAACCACTGCACCATAGAGTCTTAATACATCTTACAAACGTTTTCTTGAAGCAGGTCTGATTTGAAGAATCAAACAGACTCTGCTGTCTCCCAGCGCCCCATTTATCCATCTACATCTCAGACCTGCTCGTCCCTAAAGGAGGTTTAAAGCTCAAACTCATCCTTCAACATTTCATATACATGCAGAAAAAGACTGAAGAGGACGGAATGAGAGGATGGAAGAGGGGATGAAGTCATGGACAAGAGGGCAGGAAGGAGTGAAAGGGCGAGCGAGAGGGAATAACATCATCTCCGGGTTCAATGAGGGTTAAGTTGAAAACAAAACAAAGTGAAAGTGGATGTCAGTAATAAAAGCTTCATTAAAAGGTCAGAGGTTCCAGAGGTCACGCCGACAGATCCTCCCCACCTCTGAATTGTCTCCCTCATTCCCCGCAACACCAGAGTCGCATCCCAGCAGCCTCCCTGCTCTGATGCAAGGTGGCATCTTAAAACAAGCACTTTGCATTCAAAGGTCAGCTGGGGGAGGGCAGCGCGCTGACTCTGTGGCTCCAGACGAAGAGGGCATCCTCCAAACAGCAGCACCAAAGCACGAACAGAGAGAGAGAGAGAGGGGGGGGTGAGGGAGGGAGACACTCCTGTCTGTCTTTTTGCTTTGTTTTATCGTCTGCATGCTCGCGTATCGTAGGCAGACGGAGCATCTGTGCGCAGAAGCACACACACAGGAAACCCAAACACGTGTCCAAATACCAACGACGCACAGACTCGCCTCGGAAAGGTTAGTGAAATCCAAAAAATCAACAAGAGCAGAGTTTAAATGCCAAACAGTTTCAGATGCAGACAAAGTTAGATTTCCATCAGAGGGAAGAAAAAGTCACAAAGAGGGTAAAATCAAAGGTGAGGATGAAAAAAAAAGACATTTTGACAAAATGCACAACGGCGCCTTTTACTAATCAGTGAAGTTTTAATGAATTTTATAATGAGATGTATAAAATAGACGCAGTTACAAGGTTAAATATCTATATGTCTTTTAATTATGTGTGTGTGTGTGTGTGTGTGTGTTTGCAGGGTGCTAACTACTGCCTCCTCTGACACACGCAGCCCCGGCGAACGGCTGCTTGATTAATTCCGATCCACTTAATTAGAAAGCTGACGATTTCCCGCGTGAATACCGATAACGCGGAGACGCCGCTGTCATTGACTGTTATTGACTGATGAGTTCATTAAGGCGCAGGAAGACGAGCCGCCATCGGAAAACTTTTCAGGCTGGGAGCGAGGAGGAAAACAACAAAAGGTGAAGGTGATAAGTGTTTGGCGCCACGTCGAGCGCTTCGGTTAGTTTACACACACACACACACGTTTAGATGCAATGTGATAAAACAATAAATAATAATTATGTAGAGCGACATTAACGCTGCGATGGAGGCTGTCACCTTCAGAGGTTATGTGATGAATCTCACGGGGTGCCAAAGTTCACGTGCACGCAGACACTGCGACGAAGTGTGACTGTGTGTTGTGTGTCTTATCCTAATAACAGTGCAGGTGTATGTTTCTGCAGGTGTAACCTTTCTGCTTCCCGTTAGCAGTGAGATGCTAATGAGTGAGAAAAATGCCCCCAAATACTTTCGGGTGCTGTAAATTTGAAAGCAACATGCACAAACTGCAGGATGTGTTCAAAGACAGAAAAACGTGAGTCCTGATTAGTTTTGTTCACTTTCAGGCTCATTTACACCTTCAGCTCCGAGCACACACGGAAAGAGAGGCCCGAGGAAAAGTTTCATGAGATGTGGAGAGAGAGAGAGAGAGAGAGAGAGAGAGATGGACGGGCTAATAGTGAGAGTATGTGAGGAATGTGTGTGAGGAGGTGTGAGGGCTGTGGGTGGATGTGTCAGGGGGGTGTTTTGGGGGCAGAGGGCACTCTTTCCCCCTGTGGAGATCTCTCCAGTAGGGTAGACAGTGATAGCATGGAGCCCAGATCTCCAGCCCTGCAAACAAGCTCTGCACGTCCAACTCCTGCTGATGAGCGGCGACTCTGCTTAACAATGCCAGAATTCACCGTGCACAGTCTCTCTCTCAGTCTGTCTGTCAGTCCTTTCTCTCAGATTCTTGCAGCTGCAGCATATTTTTTTTTTTAACTGCACTGCAGGCACTGATATTATGAAGCGTCTTTTCTCTGTAACATATCACAACTCCACTCTGAGGAACTGGGACCACCGCTTCAGTGAAGCCACGCAAACATGCTGCAAATGGAAAAACCTGCTCCTGAATCCTGAAACAGCTGCAGTAACAGTTATCGTTCTGCAAATGCACGAATGATGCAAAGACACAAATTTACAGAACTGGAGAAAACCTGAGCTTCAGGTTGAGTTTGCATCATCTGAGCATGTGCAGCACCTTTCACCACAGCCAACCCTACAAACTGTTATAACCACACCTGCATTACCTGGTGACCCATTAAAGGACATGACTAACTATAACCAGGTTTTACAGCCCTGAAAAAAAAATGCAGAGTGAGCGTAATATTTCCTCAGAAGGATCCAAACCTGGAGTAGGAAACAGTTTGTTTGACTGACTCAAATCTGAGCGACACATGGTGATGTCATGTTCCTGTTTCTAGTTGTGGAGAGCTGGGAGAGAATCAGGCAACAAGCTTTAGACAACAAGCCCCCAAAACCCAACAACCAACAAGATTTACAAGAAACTTTACAGACAAAACAAGCCCAAAGTCAGGGGGGGGGCGCTCTCGAGTAGTAATGGAGTAGACGCACTTTTCAAGAGCTCCGTGCAGTCTCCTTTATTTTACTTTTTCAAAGTTGCGCTTCATTACTTTTTTACGCTGTATCGCAGTTTAAACGTTTCCTGGACCCATTGAGAGTGAGTTTGAGCCAATATGCCAAAGAGGGACGACAGTCAGAGGGATATGTCCAAGACTAGCGCTTCGACTGCTAGCAGTGATGCTATACTTGCTGCTATCGCTAATCAGGGTAAAGAACTAGCTAAACTCACCTCTCTCGTGGATGGCTTAAAGAAATCAATGGAGGGCTGCCTCGACGCAATTGAAATATCTGTGTCATCCATTCAGAAGAAAACAAGCACAAAGTCGCTTATAATAAGCAGACTTCTTATATACCATACAGATCAAGAAGAGAATGGACTAAACCAGGGGTTCCTAAACTTTACCTCGCCAAGGCCCCACATACATCTCCCTTCTGACCGGGGACCCCCTTTGCAAACCATGATATTTTTTATTTATTTATTTATTTATTTATTTATTTATTTATTTATTTATTTATTTATTTATTTATTTAGTTAGTTAGTTAGTTAGTTAGTTAGTTAGTTAGTTAGTTAGTTATCTATTTATTTATTTATTTATTTATTTATTTAGTTAGTTAGTTAGTTAGTTAGTTATTTAGTTAGTTATCTATTTATTTATTTATTTATTTATTTAGTTAGTTAGTTAGTTATCTATTTATTTATTTATTTAGTTAGTTAGTTAGTTATTTAGTTAGTTATGTATTTATTTATTTTTTTAGTTAGTTAGTTAGTTAGTTAGTTAGTTAGTTAGTTAGTTAGTTAGTTAGTTAGTTAGTTAGTTATTTTGGTGCCTGGTATGTGGCTAAAAATGGTGCTTTTAGTGCCCACTAGGGCTGTGTGAATTCAGCAGACTGCCTGACCAAATGCTCTTCCTTGTTTGTTTGGTTTTTTTTTCAGCCTCGGGTGTTTTTGTATTAAGTGACACTGAAGTTTCAAAGGTTTTTGCCAGATAGCAGCTTGGTAACAGGCGTAAACTGCCAGTTGACACAGATGCCCAAGTTCAAACTGTCACATGACTTGCGGTTAGGTCCAATCGAAAACTTGAGAATCTGATGATTACGCAGTTTACGTGTTGTATGTTCAGGAAAATAATTATATAAAAAGAATAATAAAAAATATATAAAAATAATTTGATTCTCTTTTTTCCCTTTTCTTCCAATTTTCTGAGGCCCCCCAGGGCCCCCTGGTGGTCCCCCAGGGGGCCCTCCTGGCCCCCACTTTGAAAACCACTGGACTAAACCATTCTGTGCAATCGGAAAAGGGGGGATAGAGGCCATATTTTGTTTGGTAGTCATTCCCCCCTACTACAACGCCCCTGCTTATCGGTTACCGTAGTGAACAGTTTGTCTTCTGACATCATTTTAACTCCAATTTTTGTGCAAAAAACGTGAGTGCAAATTCCCAAAAACGGCGATAAAACGCTGTGTTCCCGATGAAAGAGCATCTTACAGTGTTATTCGTTCACCTTAGTTCCTCTGGATGTTCAGTTTGCTTTACCCGTAGAAAATGTTTGGTAAGAGACAGGAAGTCCATCTTTTTGAAGACTCCTGCTTCACACACACACACACACATGTGGAGCAAAAACTCAGCGTAGTGGGTTTGTTTTGAAGATATAATTATGAGAAAAAATATTTTTAAAAAGTCACAAAAAACAACAATGATTTGGGGGATTTAAGTTTGTGTAAAAGTTATGCTGACTGGACAGAATTGTAAAGCAGTGCAGGGAGGATCAGATGGTCTGAATGTGCGTTAAGTTGCTGCAACACTGCAGCTTCTTCCACTTGCACACCAACACGGATTTCCACACGCATACGCAGACACTCAAGTCCCACAACTCAAACAAAAAACAACAAGAGAGAGCGAATAAATGACGGGATTTCTAAAAATTTGCAGCCAAAGTCAGGAAAAGATAAATTCTGATCAGAAAAATCCATCAGTTTAATTTGAAGGCTGGTCTGCTTCACTATAGGGGCCTAAATGCACACGTACTCCCTAAGTGAATTGGTTACAGCCCTCTAATCTCCTACACACCTCTCACACAAATCCACTTAGCCAATATTGAAAAGTCCTGATTATGCCTAATTCTGATATATTGCTTTGGTTTATTAGCGAAAAAACTCAGAAACCAGAAATCCGATCTATTTCTGAGCTGCTCCCTTTTCCATTTTGGTAGCTCCCACTCACCTCAACAAAAACCCATTAAAAAAGAATCGCACATAAACACACACACATTCAAGTTTAACCACTATACACATTGACACAAAAAAAAAATGAAGCATGCAAAAACTTTGGGGAGGTCCAGTTTGGCATCGGGTTCCCGGCTTTATGAGGTTTTATTCGAGCCATATTTGGGTCACGAATCAATCTGAAGGAAGGCGAAAAGTGGGAACAAACCATCTCCACGAGAGACGAGCCGAACGCTCCCTTCTGAGAGGTCGTTTGCGTTGTTGGACATTCACATCGCCTCCCACAAGCCAACAGTGGAACCCCAGCCTCCTTTGAAGTCAGCTAGAATTACTTATGGCACAATAAGCTGCAACAATGAAGCAACAGAAGAGAGGGGGATTTAAAGGGCATCCCACTTTACCAAACTCCACCCAAAACAACACCACAAACCCTCCAGCACCATCCGTCCACTCTAACAGGCAGCGCTCCAATCCTGCTCGCAGGTGGCGCAGAAACCTGCCTCCATTTGGAAAGTGAAAGTATACGATTGTGATTTTAATATGCTCTCCGATGATTTACATCTCGTTGTAATCCAGACTTGGCAGAGCGACTTCACCAGAGCTTCAACGCTGGCCCGGAGCCAGGCTGGCGCTGTGACTTGTCTTCCCACAGACAGAGGGATGAGCCTGGGACAGGATGGGAGATGCGGGGGCCTGGATGGACTCGCTGCAGACACAATACTGGCAGCGTGACAACAGACGCTGATCACGACTAATCTCACAACTCCAAATACAACAAACACACGTTCTCTTATAGAATCTTTACAGCCTGTGTGCTAAATCAGAGCTGATGCTGTGTAAAAACGTGCTGATGAGCTGAAATCACTTGAACGGAAACATGTAAAACTTCTCTCGTTTTTTGCAACAAAGCCGACGGAACGAACTGACCATGGAGTGCTGAAACAGAGACCAAAGCTGTGGCCCAGTTCAGGGTCTGAATTTGAAGACCGATTACGTCACAGCGTTACGTCGAGGTCTGTCCCTTTCAAAGGCTCCTCCAAAATGCAGCCGATGAATCCGGCCCATTTTTCAGGTGCCGCATTGATCTCATATCCCAAGATTCATTGCACGTGAAGGCTGAAGATGATTGACACGGCCCAGCTCCAGGAGGACTCCTGTTTGAGCCAGCTGTGAAAGATTTCTGGCGTGCAGCTACATGGTTTGATTTCTGAAAAGATTGATGAAGATTTTGTTTACTGTGGAAAAATGTGCTGTTTGGGCTCTTTGTCGGTAACATACAGAGGAAAAACACTTCTTACATTATAAATATTCTTCTCATCAGGGCAAAAATCATAAATATAAATCCTCTGGGAAAAAAACCAACAACCCTTCTTTTCTTTTTTTTCAACTCAAACAAAACATTCAACCATTTCAGTTCTCTGAAAGAGAAAAACAAAACTATGACAGCTCACACTTTATACATTGATTTATTTTTTATCTAACATCCCCCTCGTTTTATTACATGTGAATGAACAATGTGGTTTTATTCTTTATCAATAAAAAATTAAACTTCCTGTTTTAAATGTGGGGGGTTTGGTTTATGTGTCTTTGAAAAGTTTTTAGTTCTGAATTTAGTTTTTAAGGAAACATTGATAAACAAATTTTGAACCTTAACATAGTTATGATTTATGTGAGGTTAGTTATCTTAGCCTGATAGGTGAGGGCGTCGCTGCGTGACGTCCAGAGTGACAAACAGGAAATGCGCCGTAGACAAGACCGCCTCAATTCAGTTTGGCTTTTGTGGTCTAAGAAGACCGGGTCCTCCTGAAGGCTGCAGAGCCTAAACTGGGACGCAGCCAAAACAGACACAGAGGGTTAATTAACACAGGTGTGAGACGAGACACAGGTGAAACATGGAGGTGAAACTGGAACAGAGACACGGAGCTAACATGTAGACAAAGACCTGCAGGACTCCAGAGAACCCGCGGAGAACTCCTGAGCTCCTGTCCAGCCAGGGAATCAAACCAGGAACCTACTCACTATGAGGACATGGCGCTAACCACTGCACCACTGTACAGCCCACACAGAGTTCTGTCTCTTTTTCTAGCCTTAGAGTGTGTGTGTGTGTGTGTGTGTGTGTGTGTGTGTGTGTGTGTGTGTGTGTGTGTGTGTGTGTGTGAATGGTTGTCTGTCTCTACCTGTTTGCTCTATGACAGGCAGGAGACCTGTCCAGGTGTACCTCACCTTGTGCCCAATGACAGCTGGGATAGGCTCCGCCCCCTGTGAGCCAGAACAGGAACAGCTGTAAAGATAACAGACTGATATCTGGAGAGTTTGGTCATTTTTGGGTGCCGTAAATCACAACTGTTTATATATTTTAATTTATCGTTAGCATTTATCGTTAGCTTATTAGCATAGCTGAGTCAAAGAAATTAAATTAAAATAAATAAGATAATATAAATATTTTATAAATAGTATTATAAAATAATGTTGAAACGTGTTTTTTTTTCTTCTTTTCTGAAAACTTTGAGACGCGACTTTCGGCTAACATCATACTCTGCAAGCTGCGAGCCTCCCTGTGCAGCTCTTATACTGTAAACCTGAAACGTGGAACCTTAAAGACAGACTTCCTGCACACAGAGAGCAGAATTTAAGGATGAACTTTCCCCATGAAGGAGAAATATCCTGAGCTCAGAGCAGCGTGTGAAGGCTCCTCTAAATTCAGGCACAGTCGGTTCTTCTTAAGTAATACTTGAACCCACTGTCATCAGACTGTGCACTTCACTCCACAATTACCGCCATAATCAAACAGGCCCGTGTATGTTTTACCAAAATCATGTCGGAGCAGATTCGCGGCTCCCTTGTATCTATATTTGACCGCTTGGTTAGGAGAAGGAGGGAGACATTTGGACATAAAACACTGTTAATAGTCAGAGCATCATTAAGGGATCTTTCCTCATAACTGGCTTCACGGGGGGCAGAGGAATGATCAAGAATAATGTGCGGTGCTTTGTAGCCACCCAGGTCACAGCCTGCATACAAATCCGCAATGAGGAGGAGAGGAGGGGAAGGAGGGGAAGGCCGGGGCCGAGGCGGGGGGTCTCAAACGCTGAATGGCTTGGAGAGGGAAAGAGAGAGAGAGACAGAGGGTGAGGATAAGCGATCTCAATAAGACGGGTCATTTCTGTGTAGCAAGTTCAGAGATTCTGCAGTCCTTGTGGGGAAGAGGTGGAGGGAGGAGAAGGGGAGAGAGAGGAGGGAAAGGGGAGAGAGAGAGAGGGAGAGAGGGAGAGAGGGTTTTTTTTTTTTTTTTTTTTTTTTTTTTTGGGTGGGGGGTAAAGATGGGGGAGTCCTGAGCGAGGCGGAGGCCCTGAGCTGTATTCAGTGGGGGTAGGCTGCTCCGGCTCCAACACTACTACAAAGCTGGACTCCTAGGGTTCATGAATAAGGCGAGGAAATGATCAGAAAAAAAGGGAAAAGGACCCTGAGAGATGTTTAGACAGATGGCCCACTTGAAACGACGCGAGGACACAGAGTGAGAGGAAAGTGATTTTAATGAAACTTCAGATTCGGCAAATAATTGATCTTTACTCACCCCCCCTCTCCCCCCCCCCCCGCCTTCTTAAAATCCCAGCAGAAAGGTGAGCGTAAATTCGATGTGTTACAAGTGCCTTTCCAACAGACATTAAAAGACGCCGCTCACTTTAAATGCTTTAGATTGAATTAAACTGACATCCTGAGACGGGGCTGGAGGAGAGAGGCAGGGAATCAAATGGAAGACGTTCAGAAACGAGCCGCGCAGCCAAAGAAAATAGATAGCAGGGGACTTCTCTCCTCCTCCAGCCGTTCTTAAAGGGCCACTGAGAGCCTTTGAGGGGGAACATGCTACTCAGTATTTTTAGAAATCTCATTTGATGGGATTCTGGCAAACATCTCTGCTCTGGGCCTTAGATGTAATATCAAATGTTACTTGCTGGGGAATAGATGATGTTTTATGAATTTAGCGGGCATGAATTATTAATGTCCAAACTGGTATCAAATATCTCAAATGTGCAACTAATTATTTGACGGAGGGGGGAGAACAAAAAAAAAAAAAAGAAGGTAGCTTTGCTTTTGTGATTCGACCAAATTAATGCTGATTATCTGACCATAACAAACCTTCACACTCCGCTTCTCTCATAAGAGGAGGGAAAGCCAGAGGAGGTTTCAAAGGTTCTGGGTGCAGAGCGGCGCTTTATTGAAGCTCTGAATGGAGGGGAAAAACGAGGTGGAAGGTGCAGCGAGCGCAGGGCGAGGTATCACAGTAAAGTATGTCCTGAAAAACAGCATAAAGAAAGTCACCAAGCCTACAGCTCAGGCACAAAGGACGAGCAGGCCTCCTGCTGGGAGCTTCACCATATTAATTTGGCACAGCGTAGGTACACTGCCAACCAACCCACTACCTATCCTTTATAATCATAATCCATTTCCACTGCTATTGTCCTCCATGGAAAGGCTCGCTCCATGAGCTCACCAAATGAGAGAGAGAGAGAGAGAGAGAGGGAAGAGAAGGAGAAATATCAGCATGTGTGTGTGTGTTGAAGGGGGCAGGTCTCACCAACTGAACGCCTGTTAGAAAGTCCCACAGAAACCAGTCTGCCCAACCCTCCCACAGCCTCACCAAAACCCACCGAGGAGGCCCTAATCATACGCTTGGATTTCTCTCAGATGTCATGACCATGGCATTGTGGCGGCAGCGGTTAACCACTCCACTTCTCCAGTATGGAATTAGATTTAGGACGGCGATAAAACCCACAACAGTTTGATTTCGAGGCTCGTGTTCCAGTCGTAAGCCAACATTTGAGCTGCTTTTATTAACCCCTCTTACTCAACTCTCCGAGGTGAGGGAGCGCTCGCCCTAAGGCCCGTCTGCCCCGCTCAGGGTCTCATTACGGGAGCGAGTGAGTGATAGCTGTTCTGCTTGGGCGGCGACGAGAGCAAAGAGGCACGCCTCAGAAAATGGGTTTTCTGGATTTGGGTTAATCAGATTTTGTTTTTCTCTGTGAGAGGAATCAAATCGAGAGCGAGAGGACGGACTTTAAACGTTCAGAATATCTGGATCCAGACTCAGTGTGTTCGTTCGTTGTTCCCTCCGTCCAGAGACGATCTAATCATGTGACGACAGGATGAACAGAATCGGCTGAAATTAAAATCCTGTCTGCCTTTGCTAAACTACGGTGGCCCTGAGGGCTCACAGCACTGCAACTTAAGATAAAACACAAGCAAATGAAGAAAACATCTTCATCCATTTGACAACACGTGCACAGCACTTAGAAAGCAACGACCACAACACAACGGAAGTGTTTCCAGAGGAAACTTAAACGTGATGCACACCTCCCGACACGCTTGTTGCTGATGCAGATGCAGAAGATGTTTTCTTCATTTGCTTGAGTTTTGTCTTTTTGCATGTGCTTTCTTCAGCTGCAGTGCTGTGAGCCCTCAGGGCCACCGTACTAAACAGATATGGTCGGTCAAATAAAGAAACGGTGTGTAGTGATGGCTGCTCTGACTTGTGTTCATGTATGAAGTCGGGGATGTTGCTCAGGGTGACCTCTGGAAGTGTGCTGTGATTATGATCACCTGTCATTACTGTAAACACTGAGTGAACACACTGCAGTCGACACATACACACACACACACACACTGTGGCCTCACAGCTCACCAGCATCGATTTTCACTTAAGTCTTCCAGGTCCAGCACACACCTCTAACCCCCGAGCATCCACAGTATTTCCCTGGCTGCTGCCGATGGGGGATTGCTGGGCTGGTGTGGTGACAGATAGGTGCACAGTGAGGCTGTCTTCTTTGACACCTGTGCTGGATCTTTTCTTCAGACTCCACAGGGGAGCGGAGGATGAGATGCCCTCTTCGTTTGTTCCTTCCTGCTCCGTCTCCGTCCACTCGTCCATCTAACAGCTCTATTTCTCCCGTCCTTGTTCTTGGTACCCATTGTCCCCTCCAGGCTGCAGAGTGCTGTCTTTATGTTGGCAGTAATCGCTGCCTTTCATAATGAACTGTGGTCTGTTAGTGACTGTGACCTCGGCACCCACACACTGAATTACCATCATGCAGAGAACTGGGACAACACATCGTATGTTGAAGTCTCTCAGATTGCTTCAGATGGAGACAGATTCACATTCTTGGTTTGGTGAAAATGGCAGAAAGGATGAAAAACAGACGTTGTTGAGACACAGATTTGTTTTTGAAAGCAGGTGAAACTTTTATGTGACTCTCAGCTGTAAATGCAGTCATGTCCACTCCATGCTGTTTATTGATTTATCGTTTCTCACTGTTTCTGAATGGGTGTGTATGTGGTTTCTGTTGTTTCTGCATCCAGCCTCAAGTGGACACTACAGGAACTGCAGTTTGTAACACTCCTGCTTTAGCTTCCTTTCTCATATCTCGTGTCACTTCATTAACTGAGACTAAACCTCTGAGACTAGTAAGGCTGCTACACATCTGCATAGAAACTGCACATTGCAAAGCAAAAGAAGTTGACATGTAGAGACGCATTTTTACCCTCTCTCCTCGACAGCTCCACGAAAACAGACTGCGTCTAAAGGGATGATTTTGCTTTACCACACAAAGGTGACGCGCAAGATGCGCACGAGAGAACACGTGGCTTTTTCACTCCGTGCAGCGTCCGTTCCTAAACTGCAGAGGGCGGTTAATCGCAAACACATCTTCCACAGCGCTAATCTAGAGAAGAAGAGGTTGTTCACACATCCTCATCAAGGTGATCTCTGTGTGGTGAGACATGAATCCCTGTTTTTGTTGTACTTCGGACACGAGGAGCTCCTGCTCGTCTGTGTGTCTTAGCATGGAAGTTAAAAATTTTGGGAGGTGTGTGACGCAGGAATTTATTTGCATGAAAAGGACTGCAGAGGGGGCAAGGCTGCTAAAATGACATCATTCATCCGCACGAAACCGCGCCGACCCCACAGACGCATCAAGCATAAATCAGGCTTTATTTCCTGGTGCGACCTATAGTCTAGAATCTACGGTAAATCAATCACGTTGCATCTTAATGTTTTATATTTTGTGTTGTTATGTTTTTGCATTTCATCTTTTTGTTTTGCATCATGTTGTTCTGTATCACATACTCCATCTTCAGATCTTGAGCTCGTGTTTGGTGTACGAGACGTCAGAATCAAACATGATGAAACTGGTGAAAAGTAATCCAGTTTGTGTTTGTTGTAACGCATGTATTGAATATCAACTCAACATGTCCGACAGTTCAGTTAGTTTAAAAACAGGGATTACTCACTGAGCTGTCTTTCCAGTTTGCTCCTGGATGATGGATGCTGTTGGAAGCTAAATGAAGACCTCTGGTCGGTCACTCTCCAGGAGGTTTATCAGGAAGGAGCCCGCATCTCGAGCAGGAATTCTGGGGTCAGAAGTGAACCTGCAGGGGTCAGGGAAGGTGACAGGCTTCAAATATCAGACTGAAATGTTGGAAAGTGCATGACCAACTCACCAAAAGAGAGATTTTAGTCCTTCTTCAATCTTCTCCTTCACCTGTTTGTGCAGGATGACTCACTTCTTTATCTGTGTTGCAGCAGGTGATGTTCAATATTACAGCAAGCCTGAATATTTATGGATGGCACATTTCCAAGTCCAGCGGTGAAGGAGAAATAGGGGCTGCAGAGCAGATTAAAAGCACAAGTCAAAGTCCTGGGGAGGGAGGGTGGAGGGGTGTGTGGGGCGTGTAGATTTTAATGCATGGTCAGAAGCAGGCATCATTGATTTCAACACTAAGTGAAGGACAAGGAGTGCAGAGCTCGTTTCCAAATCAATGACACAGTCCGAAATGTCTGCCACACCGAGAGCTCGGCTCTGAGATCGGTGTGTCAGAACACAGAGTGGCACAAATTCTGTCCCAGACACGTGACGAAGCCTCCAGGAACGACAGACAGGCAGACAGACCGACAGACAGACAGACAGAAGGACGGGCGCTCCCATATGAGATATATGTTTGGGTTTTTGTTTCTGCCATCCTTTCAGGGGAGAAGAATACTCTCCTTTATGAAATAGCACAGCGTATGCAAAGGAGAAGCACTTACAGGGATCCTATGGAGACCAAAGCAGTGGGTGTGATGGACTAATTAAGTAGGGCCTGTGTACCCAGACATCAATAGGTTCCATCAGACTGCACATAGCTTCCATAATGGCAAATGCATGCCCAAATCATAGAGGGAATTCTGCTGATTACACACCTGCATATATGCACAAACACCGAGAGGACGTGAGCTGCAAAATCCTTCCACTTAATTCATGCAGTATTGAATCTGTCTTCAGAAAGAGGTTGCTTGTAAACTTAACTTAAATCAATAAAGCTGCCAAAAAAAAAAAAAAAAAAAAAGAACCCAAAGAGACAAATGTAAATCAATTTACTCTGACTGGTTAAAGAGTTCGGTAAAAAGAGATGTTGGATGAAAGGGGGAAAAGAAACCTCCGACTGTTGTACGAGGGAAGGCGGGAGCAGAAATTAAAATGTTTCATATCGAGCATTGTGAAATGAATTGGGCGAGGCTTGAGGACAGAGGAGGGAAAAAATCAATGGCTCTCCGGCTGCGGTGAAAGGGACGGCATCACGAATGGGATTTGCCAGTGGGGCACAGCAGCTGCCAAATAACCCCGAGCTAAAGAATTACAATAATACTGATGAAGTGAGAGAGCTTTTCCAAGCAATGCTGGAAAATTGCTCTGATGGAGGCATAACAATGCTAATTCAACTCCCCTCTCCGCTGCTCTGAAAAGGCACAACAACAGATGTAACACTACCTCTCCGAGCGCTACGTCCGGTTCTACAGAGAAGAGAGAGAGAGAGGGTGAGAGAGGAAGAGAGGAAGGGGTTTGATTATTCTTATGTGTGATGGATGAAAGACTGGGAGCAGCTCTTTCTCCATATCCAGTCCAGCTTCAGGATCCTACCTGTTCCCCACCTTGAATCTGTACTCAAGAAAATCACCAAACAGATCCAGGTTAGCCGTCGGGTGTTTTACAGGCTGAAATGTGATATATTCAATTTTTTACGTGCAAATTAAAATGTTAAAATTCAGCGTTTCTCTTGGTCTGTTTCCAAGATCATCAGGAAGACTGCTGACCGGTCTGTGGTCCAGAGATGCTCATCATCACCCTCCACGAGGGCCAAATGAGCCACAGAGGGTCCCTGCTGGAAAAGCCATCTGTTTTGCAGAGAGGTGCATCAGTGTCAGGTTAACAAAACGTTGACTGGATGGGGAGACCAAGAGAAAGTGCACAAACAACAGGAACAAATCGAGAAAAATTGATGCAAGAACTTAGGGGAGCTTTTGGGGCTGGCGTGGACAGATACCCAGACCTCGTTTACACGACAACATTTCACAGAGTTTCACCTGAAAACGCAAAAAACAGAGAAAAAAAAACCCTGGAAACTCTGCAGTATGCATGTCAGGCCTGTAGGTGGCGATATGACTATCAAGTCTTTTGGTAGAGTCTGCCTAAGAAGAGCTGGGCTGAGTGCAGAAGTGGAGGCAGTCAGCAGATTCAGCAGCACAAACACAACACGATAGTCCGTCATTGGACTGTTGTTGTTGTTGTCTGGTCCATGCACAGCAGCGTTGCCAGATGGGAAATATAAAATTATCGTACCAGAGCCTCAAAATTATCGTATTTTGGGGGATTATTATCGTACACCTGACAAAATAATCTAAATAACTGATAATGATCAAAACAACTGTCTTATTGTTGTGTGAAAATCCCAACTGATCCCTCTGTTTAGTGTCCTACAGGCACTTTTGTGGTCATTCATCGCCCTGCACCACATCAGCAGCGTTTGATCAGCAGCTCGAGGCTCCGGTGCTCATTTTTCTCTCAACTGACTGACTTCCTCCTGACGGAGCTCCTACGACCGTGATTGGCTGTCAATCGTTCTGAGACGAATGACACTTAAACTATGATTGGCTGGAAACGTCACATGATATAAGATGCATTTAGGGTTTACAGATAAATCCGTCAGACTGGGGTAGATCTGTAACAACCACACGAAATAGTCAAATTATCGTACATTTAGCCTTTTTTGGAATTATTGATCGTACATCGTACAGAGGGATAAATTATGGTACAAATACGATAATTATCGTACGTCTGGCAACGCTGAGTGCATGACAATTAAAACGTCCCACAATGAAAGTGGAACGTGCAAACGGAGCGTGACGTCAGCGGTTTAACTGAAAACTTCAGCTTGCCGTTTACACAGAAATGATGGCTGCAGCATTTCAGAAAAATTCCCTCTCTATCAAAAGATCGTGTTTTAGGTCGGCTAAAGCCGTTTCCATGTGAACAAGAGGTTGATACACAACAATACTTTTGTTTTTCAAACTAAAACCGTTGTCGTGTGAACAGCCCCTCAGTCCACTGTAAGATTTCAGATCACTTCACGCTTCAGTCTGCAGACAGCTTCCTTTTGTGGTAGGACTTGGCTCCTGCCCACGGCGCCAAAACTACTCCAGAATGGTTCCCCGATCATACCGATACTGTGCTTGGTTGACCAGCCAGCTCTCCTGACGTAAGCCTGGAGAATCTGTGGCGCAGTCGTCAAGACTTTTTTCCCTTTTTTAATCATCGTACGCAATTTCTTGTAATATGAAATTCCAGTTTTCCAGAGCTTTAATCTAAAATTATCAAAACTACATAAAAAGAAGAAACGCTCTAAATATTTCCTTTTACATTCAGTGGATGTTTGTAGTTTAATATTTTGAATTAAGTTCATGATTTAAAGATTTATTTAGACCGTTTTTTTTTTTTTTCAGACATGCAGCTGTATGTATGATGAAAATAAAAGCCCTCTCCCTTCTCTGCATTTCAAGCATCCAATAAAGAAAAACGATGTATAAAAGAGAGAAAGACGAGATGAGGTGAATAAAAGGATGAGAGGAAACAAGCTCCCATCATCTATTTTTATGCTGCGTTTAATTTACATTTTCTTTTTGCTGCCGATAAAAGCGGACAGCGAACACAAGGACGGTGACACCCGGAGAGCTCCCGGGGTCAGAGGGCAGCAGTTAACCTGTCAGAAGCAGAGTACTGATTAGAATAAATCTACACACACACTAGAGGTCAGCTTCGGCCTCTGCTACCGCTCTGACCCACCACTGTCTCAGGGTGTGTGTGTGTGTGTGTGTGTGTGTGTGTGAGAGAGAGTGTGGAGATGAGCACGCAGGCCTGATGTTTTTTAGTTTGTGTCTGAATCTGAATTAAAGCATTAATGTTTATTAGTGTGGAAGTGTGTACACACACACACACACTGTACACATTTGATTTCATCAGTTTCTTTCAAACAAACTGAGAAGAATCCGAATTATTTTGATATTTAACAATAAAAACAACAATAAAAAAGCATCAATGATGAGAGTATGAGCTCTGTAGGCAGCTGTTTACTCTGTCCTCGCCGCCTGCAGAATCTAACATCTCTAAAAATGTAAACCAGAGAGCTGCTGTCCACGTCTTTTCTTTAATGTGAGCAGAGAGGGAGGGCTCGCTCTGTGGGAGAGAAATCTAACGCACATAAACACTAGACTTCATCTCTGGGGCTCCGAGGGCAGGACCCTGCGGCCCTCTTACAGAGGATGAAAGAGCCATCTCTGAATAAAAGAGTGAGGCTGCCAGAGTACACACACACACACACACACTCAGACACACACACTCATGGAGTACCTCGTATATGAAGAGCTGGAGGCTATCACAGTGTGAGCTACCATGTGGGCTGTTTCTCGGGCCCACACCTATGGAGGGTGTAAAGCTGCGGCTGAGCGTGTAGGGTGAGCTGAGGTGACCCTCCAGAGGCCTGAGCGGCTGGATCTGTGCGTTTAACTCACACTTAATGAACATTTCTCTTCTCCTCTTCTTCTCCTCCTCCTCCTCTTCCTTCGGAGAAGTTTTCCATCTACGTTTTTTCAGACGTTGAGCAGCAATTGAAGAGGCCTATTTTCCTTAATTGCCACAGTTTCCAGCGACCAATGCTAATGAGTACAAGTCATCCTCTGCATCCAGACGATGCACGAACAAATGCCTCCGTGTGCCTCGAATTCTCATTTCTCAGACGACTAACAAGGCGGCCTCGCAGATTTGCATGTCATCTGTTTGCAGAGGCTCTACTGTACGTCCAGGGTCCTGCTATCCATACTGAAACGGTTTTAGCCTCCAGTCTGCATACTGAAACTTTCATAACCTGTTATTTATTTGTGAAGGGTGCAGACACTTCAATGAGACTGGACACACATTAATAAAAGTGTAGACTGGGTTCATCAGCCAGGCTCGAAGGTTCAAAGCCAGCACTCCGTGCTTACAGTATCTAACCGAATCATCTCTCGAACCACAGATGTCATTTCCGAATGTGTAACAACAAAAACCGAAAGGACCAAGGAAATGGTTCAGGGAGAGCGGTGAAGCAAACAATGAAACCATCATCAATCATCTCTGCTGGTTTCCTGAAGGAAGCGACATGTGGTGGTGTAGGAGACAAGGTAAACACACACTCGCACAGGTGGCTGTCACACACACCCCGGTGGATCCGTGCAGAGCTTTGTTTGATGCCGTCAAATGTGCTATTGATCTCCCTGATCAGGATCTGTCTTATAGCTCTGAGCTATAAAAGAAGTGTTTTATTTGAGTTTGAATCCTGTCTCTTTACTCCTGGGTCACTCATGTCAAGATGGTATTATCGGTACCTGCGCTAACAGATTGAATAATATTCTTACATACGCTGCAAGGAAGAACGTCTTCTTGTCATGGATAAGTGAAAAACCACCATCTAAAGAAAACTGGCATAATATTATTATGGAGTGTTTTCCTCTTGAATACTTAACTTGTTTGCTTCACTCAACAAAAAGGCAATTCTAGCAAATATGGAAACCATATCTCCGTTTCTCAAACACGACTGTTGCTTCAATTGGACTAGTTTTGGACTCTGCCGTATGGTAGGAAAAAAAAAGTGGATTAATAAGGAAAGACCCTGTGGATTGTGTCTTCTTTGATATTTATGTTTCATTTTGTTTACGATGCATTTGATGACTGTGTAGACCAATGTTTCGCTGCGGTTTTTGTGTTCTGTTGTTTGTAAATGGAAAAAAAAAGCAATAAAATTTCTAAGTAGTTTGGGTTTTCATATACTAACTTAGTCTGACAAAATTTCACCTTAAATTCAACAAACATCATAGACTTTATACAAGGTTCAAGGAAAAGGCAGCTTTATTCTCAGTTCTGCAACTTGTGTAACACATAAAGGATTGAAACTGTCATACTCCAGGGCCCACAGTGCTACGGTTAATGATAAACATTTAGTATAAATAGTAAACATCAGTGTAAACTCTAAAAAAATAAGAGTCTGTTGTAAAAATAAAAATATATATTGAATATAAAAATATCAAAGTAAGAAGAAAATGTGCAAAAAAGAAAACAGTGCAACAAAAGAGAACCAGACGTTTAACGCTGCTTCCTGGAGACCGTCAGAGCAAAGCGCTGATCAAATAAAGAAGTGCTGTTCTTCCTTTATAAGCTCGTTACAGATAAACGTCTGGCGGAGCACGCCGCTGATATAAACCGCAGATAACTTAATGTAATTTTCAGCTTTTGTTAAATTCTTTACAGACAAACTGCTGTGATTGTGGAAAAGAGGAGACTAAATATTGAGAAAATGGGGGCGGGACTAGATAAGCTCTGCTTAAAATAAAATTCATTAGCTTGATGCAGCAAAGCGATCAAATGTTGTGTCTCTGTAAAGGGTCCGATATGTAACAACAACCCAAAATATAATAATTTAAAAAAGTAATAAAGCACAAAATGTGATATCTGGTCAACAGATGCTGAACGAAAAAAAAACTTGGAAACAACTTACAGTTACATTTTGTAGTTACTACATTCTGTAGGAGCTATTTAGTGTTTTTTCTTTGTTTTGTTTAGAATTTAGTTTAGTGTTTAGATTTATATTACTTTTAAATCAATTAATTTTGATTTAATTATAATTACTTTTCTGTTAGTATTCCAGTAGTTTATCATTCCTTTAGTTTGGGTGTTTTGTTTATTATTTGTTTAATTTGGGCACGGTGGCACTATAAGTTATACAGGTAGGCGCACTGTAGGGACCAGCATGCACCTGGGTGGGCAAATGTTTTTTTTACCGGAGCGGGAGAGGCACAGGGAATTTTCCTTTGTTCTGTGTTTGCCTGATTTCTGGTTAAATAAACCACGTTTTTTTTGTACAAATTGGACATTCGTTTGGACCTTGTGTTTTTTCTCATCCGCGTACACCACAACCCACGGTGCAAGAGCGGCCTTTTGAGCATTTTATGAAAGAGTTTGTTTGAAAGTTTTCGTTGCCTGTTTTGTGGACAAACGTCCACTACAACATTCCTTTAAAATAACATTTCAGGCTCAGAACTTTCGTTACATTATCAACCAGTTATTCCATTTTGGGTGAATGTTAGTCTACATATCAGGCTCTAACACGGCTTTCAGAGCCCAGTTTGTAACAACGACATGTTATCACGTTCTGGGCTCAGCATCTTGTTCCGCTGTCGGCCAATTATCACATTTCAGGTTCTTGTTACACATCAGGCTCCAGTTAGCATCGTGAGCTGAGCTAAATCCAGGATCCTAAACCAGAGCTGACTTTGAGTTTGTTTGCTCTATGCAAAAACAATCGGATTGTTTTGTATCTGCCATCTTCAAACAGGATGAGCACGAACCTTTTCTTTTACTGCTGTCTGGAAACCGTGAACAGGTTTTTCAGTCAGGTAGGCTGTGTTTGGAACCACTGAAAAAAGGAGCCTGAACAAGCTTAACAGGAGCTACTGTATGACTTTCATCTCTATCGTTTTAAAGTCTTAATGAGGGAAAATTAGGCTGAACTGTCTGAGTGAGGCAGGTGCCGGCGTAGCAGCAGCCCTCTATGCCCACAGGTAGCTCTATCCTTCTCTTTTTGTGTGAGTCAGCCGCAGAGATCAGTGGTGTCAGAGCTATCAGGGCCCAACCTCAACAGAAGGGGGGGTCAGGTCAGGGGAACTCTTTCTTCCTCTGACCTATTGTTCTTCCTCGGTTTTAAAAACACGCCGCGGCTCTTTCATCCGCGGCTCTGCGCCCAGAGAAACAGGAAGTGTCTGCATCACAGACTCCATCCATCATCTGCAGCCAAAGGAGCTGTCACATTTATAGACTTTTGACTCTCATTGTTATCCGCTCCCAACATGACTGACTCACACCATTACTCATGGCAGTATGAACACTGTCATGATAATCTCCCTCTCCTACGCGTCGCCTTTTCTCTCCAAAAGATCGAGAATTTTCCTCCTTATCTCAATTATAGTTTGAGATCCAAATGTCAGGTGATTCATCTCGATACGTCTGGAGTCAGCAGCCTCTGTGGGCTCTCTTTAAGGGCGATTTTTAAGCCAAATTTTAATTTTCTGTGACTTACTTATACAACCCCTAATTCCAATGAAGTTTGGACGTAAATAAAAACAAAAAACACTGATTTGTAAATCCTGTCAAACCTATATTCAGCTGAACACACTACAAAGACAAGATGTTTATTGTTCAAACTGATAAACTTTATTTTTTTTTCCTAAAAAGCAGGAACAGGGTCAACAAGAGCTCCAAAAACACCTGTTTGGAACATTCCACAGGTGAACAGGTTCATTGGAAACAGGTGAGTGTCATGATTGGGTATAAAAGGAGCATCGCTGAAAGGATGGGGCGAGGTCCACCACTTTGTGAACAACTGCGTGAGCAAATAGTCCAACAGTGTCAAAGAATTGATGGATTTGATCATCTACAGACCATAATATCAAAAGATTCAGAGAATCTGGAGAAATCTCTGCACGTAAGCAGCAAGGCTGAAAACCAAGACTGAATGCCCGTGACCTTTGACCCCTCAGGCAGCACTGCATTAAAAACCAACATCATTGTGTAAAGGATATTACCACGTGGGCTCAGGAAGACTTCAGAAAACCATTGTCAGTTAACACAGTTCATCACTACATCTACAAGTGCAGTGACCGAGCATCTGATCCTGAGCAGCATACAACATCGGGCCGGCTTCGTCTACGATCCCTCGACAGAGAAGCTACACCGTAATTCATTTATTTGTTTTCATTTCAAAAAGGAAAAAAAAAAGAAAACAAACGTTTTTTAAATGTATTTTTTTATTATTTATAATTGATAATCAATTCAGTGAACAATACACTGATTGTTCACTTCTGCAGGTCTTCTTCATCAGTAACTTATATCGTGCTCTCGTGTTTGAGTATTAACAGGTACCTTCCACTTCTACACTCATTGCTGTGCAGTCATTTTGAAGTTTTTACCTTCGTTGTGTATAAAGACATATTCAAGCTGCTGTTTGCTAATGCTAACAGCATCGAATGAGCAGCGAGTGTTCACCTAATTAAAAGGATTTTGAACAGCACGAAGACGTAACAGCTGGATCGGTGACGTCTTGTATTGAAAATGTTAAATTCTCTGATTGCAGTAAAGGTTGTAGCTAAAGCGCCTGAATCCACAGACCGGCTGCTAATTGGTCCAACTTAAGTTCTCCTCCAAGAGTCCAAGTGGAGCAGTCCACTCAGACCGGCTTAACTCTCCTCGCCTGTCCCTCAGCCAGCTCCAGGCCAACTCTAAGAGCAATCAATGAAGTCCCAGACACAATAGCTAATTCAATTTCCCTGGACCAGTTTTCTCATCAGGGCTCAAGGTCCTGTCCCCAGCTGATAGGGCCCCAGAAGACGTCTGGAAGAGGGAGGATTTATCCCGACCGTCAACCGCCCTTCTGTAATAGACACAGATAACCGGATTGCTGGAGAGGAGGAGGAGCAGGATGAGGTGAGGAGCAGCTCACCTGCCTGCGTGCCCAAAGTGAGGCCCTTACACCCAGCCGCGAGACACATCCCTCTGCCCTATCTGCCACCCGCTTCCTCTCCCTCACTATTAAAAAAGAAACTCAATCAAGACACTTCAGCTCGCAGTTTGCTGTCTTCAATGAGATTTCAGAGACTTAGGGTGAGACGGGCGCGAGGAAAAATGGAGGAAGCGACCTAGAAGAGGTGGAGGAGGAGAGCGGTGCGTGTCTGAAGATGGGGGGGGGGCGAGGAGGGGAGATTAACATCTGTGTGGCTTCGGTTCACTTACCTGGGGTTCCCAAATGATTCCCTGGGTGCAAAAACGCATCTCAGCTGGCAAAAAAAGTGAGAGAAGAGAGGATAAGAAGAGAGGCGGCACCCTCCTCTGGCTGTCTGACAGCTGGTGACCCGTGGGGGCAGAGGTTTGAGGAGAAGGGATCAAAGACAAACTGAGAAAGGAGAAGAAGAAGCAGAATGTGAACAAATAAAAGGAGGGAAAGGTAGAGTCAGTGATGTCTTTCTGTCTCCTTCGATCTTTGCTGCTTTTATTCATCGTCTGTCTGCTCGGCCCCTCGCTCTCCTGGACGGTAACCTGCTGTCCGCACCAGTCAGAGTAAATAACACACGGCTGGACTGAGGCCTAAGTGCGCAACAATCTCCAACATGCGCTGGGACAACAGAGTAAACAATACCAACATCAGAGACACAACAGCCCTCAGGCTCTGCATTCAGGCTCTCACACAGCCTCTGTGAAGTGTGTGTGTGAGCGTGCACGTGAGCAGGTTTTTTTTTTTTTTCCTCTCACGTGCACGTTCAAATGTCATGTTCAGCAGTGTGAAAGCAGATATACTCCAGTCTCCAGCGCCATTCGGGATCCCCGGTGAGAAGACACCTGATGACAGATGCTGCAGTCTGATGGCAACTTGAAATCAAGCGAACACGCTAACCATTACCTCCACCTCGCTCCAGTTACGCGCACGTGCGGCAGCTTTTGAACAAAATAAAAAAAGAAACGTTTCAACTCATGTATGGAAACATGCGTCCTTTAACAACAAGGGTGAAAACCTGATTTCCATCCCTAATGCATCCGACATGCGGTGGAGATGTTGTTTTCTGAGGTCTCGAACGGCGTGCTGGCGGTTGTCATCTGGCTGCTGAAAAACACAACGGCGGCACGGTCCAGACTGGCGTACAATAAGCTGGACGTGAGCCAAAAACGTCTCTCCTCCAAACATCACACACTCTGCGGACGCCTTTCAACTCACGGCGGATGGAGGGAAGGCCCGACGCAGGAAGAAAAGAGAGATGATTCGCTTCTTACGAGCATGAAACGCGAGCAAAGGAGAGGAAATTTACAGAAACGTGTCTTAGATTTCCAAAACGAGCTGAAATTATGTGATAAATGAAGACGTCGGGTAATTGTTTTCCTCCCAGCGTTCCTCGTGCTGAAGCCTGAACGAAAGACGACGAATTCATCAAATATGTAACGCAGCGCTGACCTTTGGGCAGAGTTCAGCAGGTCCCCATCTGTGTGTGAGGAGCCGAGCGAGAGAGAAGAATGATGACCCCTTTAACAGCTTGCCTGAGACTACCTGCTGATCCAAAAACACTGGCCAGACATGAAGCCCTGCATAGTCAAAGGATCAAACAGGGCCAGAGAATACTGCTTATTTCAGAGAAACAGAGAGAGGGGGTTTGGGTGGACGTGGAGGGGGCTCCAGCGGTACGTTTTGTGCTACTTTGGCCACCAGGGAAAGAAGAGGAGGAGGAGGAGGAGGAGGAGGAGGAGGAGGAGGAGGAGGAGGAGGAAGGGGGTGAAAAACAGGAGGATGTAGGAGAAAGAGATGAGGAGGACAGGAAAGGAGCGCGCTCAGGAAAATAACACAAGAGAACGATAATGGGCGACGTCGGAGCTAACCCGTACCTCGACTGCTGGGCGAGAGAAGGAAACGAGGAAAACTGTGCCGTTTGAAGCCTAATCCCCTTTTTACATTCTTAATTAGGAAACAACAAGCAATAAGCCTCTTTGTTGTGCTGACCCACACACACACTAAACGCCTATTGTGTGCGTGTGCATGTGTGTGTGTGTGTGTGCATGTGGGTGTGTTCACGTCTCTGCTGCCAAAACAGAAACACTTCACCGTATGAAGTCATTTTCCTTTTCAGCCGCTTTGAGTGGCTGAGATGATTTTGTATTCTGTGATCAGTTTATTGATTCAAATTATATGACTGAGTGATTGACCGGAAGGGAAGCGTGAGCTCGCGGATGTTTGTGCAAATTTAGCCGTACGTAGGTTTGCAGAAATAGTGTATTAGCCCGCTGTTGAAGCGCTAATCAATGCAAGAACACAGGGGATGATTACAGGCGCAGGCTGGCTGTCACTCAGGCTGTTACACTGAGACAAATGAGACAGAGAGAGACGTCTCAGTGTCCACGTTTACGTTTCTGACATTAGAGTTCAGTTTTCTTCTTGAAGTCTTGACGTTTGAGCCTAAATCTGCTCCTGCTCAGTGATTTAAATGTGTCGATGTCATGAACGATCCGTTTCCAAAGCAGGAAGCATCTTCACGTCACTTGATTTCTTCAGACATTAAATATTTACTTAATTTCCTCATTAATTTAATGTCACTGCATCTCCCTCTCAGTATGGGCGGTGCACAGCACACGCAGGCCACACACAGCCCGAAAATTTACGTCCTCACACACCCCACGTGCGCACAGAAGCAGCTGGGGAGCACGGTGGCGGGTGACGTGAAATGCCCACAATGGCTCCAGAGGGATTAATTTCTTCCACTTTATTTGTTTATTACTGCGTGGAGAGCAACTGGGGCGGCAGCCGCACAACAAGCGGGGATGTAATAGTGAGTGGCTTCCTCCTGCGGTTCCTGATGCCTCATGCTGATCCCTGTATTAAGATGACTCAATCTGCTGCTGGTGTACAGTGTGCTGCATTGTTCTTCTGCGATGTACAGTAAAGACAGGGGGATGCTCCTCGCTGTACAGTCACTGGAATTAACACCTCGCTCTCAACACGTGGACTGTTTATATTTAATTCATTAAATATACACTTTACAGAGTCAGCAGCTGCAAGAAAGATTACAACAAGAGAATTTAGAGTTTAAAACTGAAGGTGGATCAATGCAACAGCTCAGATGACGTTTCCCATCATTCAGAGGACACTAAAAAGTGACGCACACGTCCCGACACGCTTGTTGTTGATGCAGATTTTGAGTCTCAGTCCTGTTACGGTTCTCTCTCCGTCAGTCTAAAATGAGATAAAAGTGTTTTTGATTTATTTAAACACTGGGATCACAAGATTCAAATATTAGCATGTTGGCTAATAACAGATGTGTGCGTCACTTTTAAGTGTCCTCTGGAAACTCTTCCGTTGTGTTGTGGTCTTTGTAGCGTTTCTTCGTTTGTTTGCGTTTGTCTTTTTGCATGTGCTTTTGTAATTTACAGTGCTTTGAGCACTCAGGGCCACCATACATTTGATATGAATCTTTACGCTTCAGCTGATGATATTTTTGCATCTCCTAAATGTGCAGAATTTTGTTATAAAGGTAAGTCAGCTGTGTTTTACTGCAGTTCCTTTTAACCCTCACTGCACTGTGTCAGTGTTTATATCCCATCCCTCCTCTTTTATTCTGCACTTATGCACAATAAAGTAAGAGTATCAGAGTAGTAACAGAACATAAGAATAAAATAAGTATCAGACAAAACAGAATAATCAGAATAATCTACAATAAAAGTTGTGAGAAAGAAAGTTATGAGGATATTAACGCAGGAAGGAGAAATGATTGTGTGGCGGAGAGTGTGACATTCAGAGGAATGGCTTTCTGTGGTGTTAATATAACATCTCATGTGACCCTAAAGCAAGTCTCCATCAGAACTCCTCTTACATATAAGACAAATGATGGAGTTCAAACTCAGACCTTAAACTTGAATCAGGCTGTAAACATGTTTGTTTCTGCTGTAAAGTTCAGCTTTTTGAATGATTGTGTATGTGGTTTCTGCCATTTTTGCAGACGGCCTCTAGTGGACACTCAGGGAAATGCAGCTTTAACACTTAATTATGGGCTTCATCTTTTAAGACTGGAGTTTGCAGCTTAGTTTGGGGGCTCGAAAGTCTAAATTATGATGATTTGCCTTTCTGTGTGGAGTTTGCATGTTCCCTTGCCCTAAGACAGCTGAGGGAGGCTCCAGACACCCGCAACCCTGAACAGGATAAGCAGGATAGAAGATGAATGAATGAAAAATGGTAGAAATGACAAAAAAATCCTCATAAAAAAGAGGGGGAAAATGTGTTCTACAATGAGGCTAATTCACGTGCAAGAAAATGTCCAAATTTGAGATAAATACTCTGAAATCAGTGGGACTTAATCTAGTTTCCAGTGTCACCCAGGGTGAGCTTGACCTCCTTTGGAGAGATATTTTTATACCTTCTTAAGCCATATTCCTCCTCCTCACAGCCAGACACTCCACCGGCTGTCTCATATGGGGTTTATAAGAGTCGCACTAACACAAACAGTGCAGCACACACAAACACACACACACTTAAACACACACACTTAAACAACTCACTGCAGACTCACGGGTCTAAAGGAATGAACTCTCTCCATCAGTTTGGACGTGAAAAGTGATGATGAGAAACGAGCATCGAGTCATGAAAAGTGCTAATTATGCATAATGGAATAAAAATCAACCCTCATCATCAGACCATTAGCTTTCACAAGAAAAAGGCGTTCTTTCAAATCCATTTCATGATGTCCATTTAGTGCCGTGTTTGTCCGTGTTTTAATATCCAGCTAATTCCCAGCTAACTGGCAAAATGATATTCAATTAGTTAATTAAGTCTGATCCAGCTGCGTGCCATCCCTCCACACTGGGGGCTGTCTCCCTGTGGGCCGCTGGTTTAAGCCTCTCTGCGCTAATTATCACACTGACATTATCAGGCTGTACCTGGCACTCTCACTTACCTCCAGCACTGCAGCGTTATTGCATCACATTAAAGGACAGTTAGTGAGTCATGTAAAGTCATGCTATATTAAAACATAATAAGCACCGGCCCTTTCCCGCAGCTGACAGGAGGAATGTCACTTTGTGTCACTCGTTCAGCTCTCTGCAGAGGAGGAGTTCAGCTCGATGTGGTCTGATCCACGTGCACACGGAGCTGTAACAGTGAGTGAAAACTACAGGGAGTGAAGCTGAAGAAGCTGCATCCTCCGATCTTAAAACACGGAGCAGATGCAGATGTGTTAAAAACTGCAGTTCTTTGAGCGTCCACTAGAGGCTGTCTGCAGAATCCACATACACACCCATTCAAAGAGCCGCTCTTTACAGTAAAAATAAACATGTTTACAGCCCGCTTTAAAAAACTACTTTTGTCTGATTAGATCATTTCTCTCTCAGCACACACTGAATGGGTTTAACTTATGAATTTTAACCCTTTAAGGGCTAACCTCACTTTAACACAGTCCCAAAGAGGGCGCAGATGGCAAAGAGGTCCAGGTTGAGTTTCTTTCACATCATTCCCCGCTCTCACCTTGTTTCCAGCTCTATCCACTGTCCTGTCCTCTCTAAGTAAAGGCATAAAAAGCCAGAAAACAAAACAAAACAAAACAAAAAAGAACTTAAAAATACAAAACAAAACAGAAACTGTGGCAAGAAAGTTTATGGGCCACAAGTGGGGTATGACCATCAAGATTATCAGGCTTTTTTTTGTCCTGACTTTTCTCCTTCCCAACCAAGGACAACAAACGCCCGATTATCTTCAGTCTTATCACATTATCCTTTGGTCTGAGGTGTGTTCAGATTGAATCTGTCCTGATAATCTGCTGTGAAACGGGTCGGGGTCGACAATCGTAAATATTAAACTTGTTCAATATTTACAGCCTAAATCTTCATGTGTGTGGGGAAAGCTGACGACTCCCGAGTCATGACTCTGTGAGTTGTGATGTAGAATGGAATGTAGCCAATCAGGAGGCGAGCTGGTTGAGGAATAAGGAAGTAGACATAAACAAAAACAAGCATGGCTGACCTGACACGGAAAGTTCCTGAGGAAAGTCCGTGTTCCCGCTGTCTCCAGGATTTCATCCACAGTCTTTTCTTGTGTTGTGTTTGGTGTTAGCCGGTTGTTGCTATGTGTCACTGTGTTTCTTCTTCTATGTTTTTGTTACATTACGTTTGGTCAGGTGAGATTTCTGTCTTGGAGGACTAGATTCTGGATCGGTGGTGGGACAGAATGGTTCTGTGTGTGTTGAGCTGTGTTGAGATTATCGGAGCACATGACACACAGTACGATCAAACTGTTCACTGCCTGATTATTGATCTTCATGTGTGGGCTCTCTGACGGATAAAACATCTCTTCTCACATCGTCCTTTTTTTTTTTTACGTGTTGTGTAAAAGTGCTGCCGTTTAGGTTCATATATCTTGAAGCTGATATTAAATATATCACTGTCATGTCCAAACAAACACGACATCAGTGGGACAATGAATATGTTTGCTGTTACACAGAGAGACAAAGAGATGCTATAGATAACCACAAAGAGACATCCTGTGAGCTGTAATAATAAGTCCCATGAATGATCACAAACAAACACACACAGTCCACCTACGCTCCGCTTCTCTGAGCACACGTAGACATCCCTGTGGCCCCGCGGCTCCGCTCGCTCGTGGGGTGTTTGTGTTTCTTTCATGCTTTGGCGTGTCCGCTCTTTGCATGAAAACACCTAATTAAAAACACTTATGTGCCCAAGACAGTCGTCCGGCCCACCCGTGTCTACCTGACAACTGACAGCCCAATCTGATTAAACGCTGTCTGGAGGAGGGGCCTCCACCGGCCATCCGCGGCGGGCCAAAAGTGATCACCATGGCGATGGGTAATTACAGCTGTCAACGCATCATCCGTCCTGCTGGCACCAGTTTGATTGCGCCCGGCAACAATGATGGACAAGCTTAGCATGCACTCTCTTAACCGCCAATCACATCGTCCCACTCTTTGCTCCATTTAACCATCATGCAACATTCACATGGCCACAGAGTGCAGGCCCACCACGGCAGAGCGGCCATGTTTTTAATTGTTTCTCTCCTCTTCCTCCTCCCCTTAACTTCATCCTCCTCCCCCACGTCCCCGACTCTGTTCTCCTGTCTCCCTCTCTTCTCCCGCTCTCATGCGGACAGCTCAGAAGTGCAAGTGTTATTACATGAAACTCCCGCTGTAGCATTAATTGAAGGGAGATATGGTGGGACAAAAGCGGCGGGGGGTAGAGCGTGCCCATTATCACTCCTCTTTTCAACAGGTCTCACATTTGGAAACTGCAAATTGCAAAAACTTGCAAGGGCAAAATGTTTGACATTATTTGATCTGCAACCATATGGTGTGAGCGGGGAGGGAGGGAGGGAGGGAGAGAGGGAGGGAGGTAAACACAAAAATAGATAAATAAAGTAAACAAGAGCAGAGAGAGGTTCAGGCAGCACAATGGGAACGAGAGCAGAGAGAGCAAACAAATCAAGAAATAATTATCTTTAGGGTCTAATTAATGTGAGAGAGGGGACGTCAGGAGCGCCCCCTCTGCCATGCCCTTGCCTCCCATCCTATGGGCTGACAGTGACAATAGCCATACTGTGGATGCTAAACAGCTCGTTGTGAAGGCCGGGAGGCAGGGCTACAAGTTCACATTGAGAAAAACACAGCCTTCCTGCTAGCACGGTGACGGTTGATCTGAGCTAGCCGTATTAATGAAGTCAAGTGTAGCCGGACAGGGTCTGACTCCAGCGTCCATATCCTCTCTTAATTACCTGGCTTTGTCTCCGCATGCTTGTCCTTAATCTGACCTAATGTGGCTAATAACTAAACTGGAATACAATCAAAACAGCAATTAGCAACAGCAGCACAGAAATGTTCAATTCTTGAATTAATGCGGCAGAATTTGTTTTCGTCTCTCCTGTCAGAAGGATTTAAAATGTTTTCCTATCTGAGAGAAGGAAAGAGGAGAAGAGGAGTTTCAGAAAACGGCTTTAGAGGAACAGAATCCTTCATCATGTGCAGTAAGAGGAGATCTGGAAGCAGAAATATCACATCAAAGGTCATGTTTGAATATAGATTCTAATCTCCCTCATTCTCTGAATATCATGGCAGCTCTTTAAAACACTGACCCAGCCTCTTAAAGAACCTTTCCCTTTTCTCCCTCTCTATTTTACACAAATATGTCTTCAAGGAGGTCTGACTGGAGCTGTAAATTCCTTGAAAGTGGATGACTGATACAGTCCCGGCATGGTACTGACGAAAACAGATGAGTGTTTTTCCTGAGGGAGAGGATTGTGGGTATGGAACGAGTTAGCGCTGCCTGTTGTTGCAGCTGATCATAAAAGGCTACATGCATGGGAATTCCACCTTAAGAACGGGGGGAACGTTTGTCTCTATAAAAACATGTTAATGCAGAACAGTTAGGAGGAAGAGCGAACCTTAATATAACCAGTAAGGTCATAAAACAGCAGCATTTTTTTTATCATTTACGGTGTGTTGATCTGGGAAATAAAATCCTGAACATGTGCTGCTTCCAGAAAAAGAGAATTTCCTCACAGACGCAGAAAAACAGAAGTTCAGTTTGTGGGATTAAAGCTTGAACACTTTTTTCAAGAAACTGTGAAAAACAGACACAGCACTCATGGAAATGACAGTCGAGCTTTCTCAGTATTAAATCTAGCTGTATAAATATATTTACAATCAAGTTTTTCCGTCAAAGAAGTTGAGGAATAAATATCATTTTAAGAACTGAAGTCTAAAAATAAAGAATTAATTGACGGTGATGAGAAAAAATATCGGCAAATGCAGAAAACAAAACTGTCATGATAAGTTTCCCTCAAATAAAATGTTTTAAATTTCATTAAGTGAGTTAAAATTCACAAGTGAAGCCAAAATCAGATTTCTTTAAGTGTGACATGATGTTTTTTACAGTTAACATAATTTCCTCTGAAGAAAGCAGGTAGTTTAAAGGGTTCATTTTCAATCACCTATCTGATCTCTGACTGTTGGCACAAATCCTCTCCACCATCTGATTGAAGTCAGGGCCTCCTCTCCGTGGCCCCCGACGCGGCTCCGGTCCACCAATGAGGTGTGAGCTGGCGGATTAGCAGGAATCCTGAGAGGAAGTTTAAACAAGAGGAAACATTAAGTTTGAAATAAAACACAGGAAACAGGGTTAACTGCAGCTCCTCCCAGTCGCTGCCAGTGCCTGGGCTATTTTTTGCCCAATTATCCTTGGTTAACGGGATTAATTACTCTAACTTCTCCTTCTTTTCTTCCCCTCCGAGCAAACGGGCAATAAATCCTTCTGCCTGCAACCCAGTCTGAGAGGGCCGCGCTCATTAGCATAACAAGTTACAAAATCATTACGGCCTTAAAAGTGCTTACAGAGAAAACAACATCAGAAGCGCACAGGATGCAGGGAGGGATTTAGGAGGGCTATTTAATTGAATAAAAATGTTTGGGGAGGTGGGAGGAGGGGGGGGTAAACACAACAGAGGTGACGCAGGGGGAGGACAGGGACTTTAACAGCAAACTAAGGGTTAACAAACAAGAATGCACTCAAAAAAATTATTATGTCAGTTGGTTTCACGCAAACGTATTCGATTGGTTGAGAACAATAATTTCAAATTCATCTTAGGGGACTCTGAATTTATTGTTTTACATGGAACCGGTTCATGTAATAAATTTAGTTATAAAGTCGGTGTTTCATTTTTTTGAGTGTGAGCAGGATGGATTTGAAATTAAACTGATTCACCTGCAGAGCCTCCCTCTTTCTCTGTTCGTCTGCAGCGCCTGATAAAAAGAAAAAAATCCACTGCAGTTATGAAACTGTTTGCTCACCCTCCACCGCCCTACGCCAGAGCCCACGCCGCCGCCGCCGAGTCTGAGGGCAAAAACAGCCGTTTTCCAGCCAACCTGTTTAGCATGAGTCCCACCCAGTCGCCTGCTTTCACTAACCTGTCCTGACAAGTACCCAGATTAACGTAATCTTATATCAGTGCAGAGGAGCAGAAGAGAGCAGATGGACCCCCTGTGCACCCCCCCCCTCTACCCGACACTGGCACACACACACACACACACACACAGAAATAAGCAAGAGCACAAGCAAATACAAACCCTCTCACACACACGTATTACAGGCGTAGCTGCAGAGAGTGCTTAGCATGCAGAACCTGGGCCCCAGCCACAGCAATTAATGTTCTCGCAGCAAATTGCCACAGCTTTGGATGATGCTGTTCTGGGAATGTAACCCCGCATCTTCTTACGCTGAGCCTCAGCGAACGCTGCCGTCCTAAAAGTGTGAGAGAGCGAACACTTTACACGCTAACCACAGGAAAAAAAAAAAAAAAAAAACATTTACAAATTTAAAAATAAAGAGGCTGTAATTGAAACGAGACTCAACCAGAGAGCGCAGCCTGGGGAATTGAATTTTTGGGATTTCTAACACTTGTCATCTGCCGTGTGGAAGCGAGCTTGTCTTTTTACAGTTTCCGTGGTAAATCTCAACAACTTTGCTAAACTGAACAGATGGGCTTGCTAATTAGCAGCGCTCAGGCTGTAAGTTTGTTTATAAAGAGAGAAAGGGTTCCAGACATCTTGACACATTTTATTAACATATCATACCTTAAAGCTATGTTTCTTCATACCCACCAGGCTCTTTAGCTAAATGCACACACACAGGGAGGCGCACACACACACACACACAGTTTCACACATGCACTAATGCTCTTATATAAACACGCTCATGTGCGTCAGTGCACACACACACATACACTGTACACACCAGGGAAACAATAAAAGTCAGCCTTGCGAAACGGAACACCCTGTATGTATGCTCATGAATATGCACAATTAACTCTGTGTGTGTGTGTGTGTGTGTGTGTGAGTCTGTGTGTGAGCATGTCTTTGCAGAGCTGTAGCCCCACATTTTGCACAAGTGTGTGTGTGTGTGTGTGTGTGTGTGTGCACTGTAAGAATATGTGTGAGCGATGGCGTTTGTTTACAAGGGTGTCACCGTGTGTCATGCGTCCATGTCCTTGTGAGAGCGGTGGCATGCGTCCCTCTCGCCTCCTAAACTCGCCCCCCTGTGGTTTTGTCAGCTTTCACTATTGTGTGTCAGGACACCGACACTAGATGACGTCCCAAGCAGACGGGGACGGCGAGCTCCCTGAGGGGCCCCAGAGTTTTCAGCAGCAGGATGGGATGGACTGCGGCTCCATATTAAAGAATATTTAAGCCTCCTGCAGGGGCCCCCGTTTAGGACAGGGGGCGACATCGCGGCACCAGAGCGCCACGCTGAAGCAGCGAGATGTGAAAAATGTACCCGAGGAAGACAATGACGGAAGGAAAGAGAGAAAACGCATCAGCAGTGCTGGATGATGCAGCTGGTATCATGTTTGTTCCTCCTCGGACGCAGACATACCCACAGACCCGCCACCGATCTGTGTTTCTGTGGTAGCCTCCCATTGCCATGGTGATCCTGGTTAAGAGGCTTACATTCGGCCCATGCTGATGGTTGCTGGGGGACACTCCCATTGCCATGGTGATGGCTACCAGGAGGACACTCACATTGCCATGGTGATGATGGCAGGAGCCAGGCATGCCAACCAATGAGATGATGGATGGATGCCATGCAGGAGGCGAGGGGAA
The DNA here is from genome assembly GCA_030710495.1 of Labroides dimidiatus. Classification (NCBI taxonomy): domain Eukaryota; kingdom Metazoa; phylum Chordata; class Actinopteri; order Labriformes; family Labridae; genus Labroides; species Labroides dimidiatus. Next base: position 24,493,557 of record CM061160.1, on the reverse strand, counting down.
AACGTGACTAGAATGCCCGCTTGTCATGTCTACCGTCAAGGAGACTTTTCATAAATGGCATCTTCACACACGCTCACATCCAGCAGAGAATATTCTCCTGCACACACACACACTCACACACACTCACACACACTCACAGATTTCTGCTTTTGTAAGAAATAAAAAGTGATAATAACGTTTTAATCAAGTTCCGGGGGCTACTGCGAAGATGGGCACAGAAAACACGGCAGATTACATGTTTAAGAATCCAGATGACATGAATTATGGATAAGAAACATGCAAAAGAGCAGCTTCACATTCAAAGCATGTAGAAATGCAAAATACATCAGAGCCAAACACAGATCCAGTCATTGATGCTACAAGGTTGGAGCCTATGTGTGTTAGCTGTGTGTGTGTGTGTGTGTGTGTGTGAGAGAGAGAGATTTGCATGCAGCCTAATTCCACATTCCATCAGTTATTGTAATAAAAACACAAACGCTGTGAAAGGAGAAAGCAATCTGGTGATTTAGCTCCAGATAATAGCCTCATAGCCGTTTTCTCTTGCCCCCCAGTAGAGGGAGGCTGGGGCTGGGTTTGAGGGCCAGCGGGACCAGACTGGGAATCAAGGGACTGAAGCTGCCTGAAGGCATGGCCCAGGTCCAAATCAGGCCAAGCGTAAATGACTAACCAAGAGTTGTTGTACGTGTGTTTGTGAGAGGAACAGAGGAGGCAGGGTGGAGCGGAGGAGGCAGGGGCCATGCTGGACTGGATCCATCCTGTGCACACATACAAACAACTACACACACTCAAAAACACACACACACACTCAGTTTCACCTGCCTGTGCTTCCCGACTGCGCCAGCTTTCTCCAAGATGGACGCCTAAAAGCACTGATCCCCCACAAAGAAACAGGCCAACACCCTAAAGGTCAGAGAAACGTCTCATCCAGCTTTGTGGCTAAGACTCTAAACCAGCTCAAAAACACACACACACACACACATATATGAACACACCACATGTTGCCTGTCTTCTCTGTGTCATGAGAGGCTGCGAGTGTGTCAGCCAATAAGAATCAGCTCAGTCTTATCACTGACCCTCAGGCTACGGCTCTTTAAAAACACACACTGACCGGACGAACCTCGAGTGTGTGTGTTTGTGTGTATTCATGTATGTTTACAGGGGGGGGGGGGGGGGGGGGTGTACCTTTAACCGCCTTTATTTTGCTTGAGTTAACACTTCAGTGAAGATAAAAGATTTACCTTTCCTCCTGACAGAGTGAAAACAATAAACCAGATAAAGAAGGTGTGTGTAACTCGGTTTCCCTGCTCAGAGAAACATCCTGCACACCTGCATGCCGACGTACAGGAAGCAGAATCACATGTAAAGAAATTTCAATGCAGCTGATCATCATCTCGTGACTTCCCAGCAGCTCAAACTCTCCGTTCTTCTGTTCTTACTCTGCATTTTGGCGACCTGCTCCCTCCAGGCGGAGCCAGACGCTCTATAAATATCTATAGAACGCAGCGTGATGCAGCAGCGCGCTCGCAATAAAAGCGTTCAGCACAAATACAGTGATGATTTCAACCGCATGGACGTTGAGTCAAACGCAGCGACGCACCGACAGTATGTGAGCCTGTAACGCAGCGTGAGGAGACATTAAATCATAGGAAGGCAGCAGATGATAACAGAGACAGGTGAGCAGCTGAACAACGAGCCACGCCGCCTGCAAATGTTTACCTCAGCTTTTTTATTTTCTCGTTTATTTTTCAAGAAACACGTCAGAGTGACTGATTTTGTGCACACATTGATTTTGTTTCTGGCTTAGCCGTCACCTTGAAGCACAGAGCTCTGTTGGGTCACCTGTGTGAGCATGACTCAGTAAACCACACGTCATGGAAAGAAAACAGAGAGACTGCACGTTGGTGGGAAGGCAGGGATGAAAATTTGAGTAGCAGGGGATGAAAGGTCGTGTTAAAATGTCCTGAGGATATTTTTATCTAACCCAGAGAACCTTTTTTTTTTTTTTATTCGGGTTAGTCTCGTTGAGATCACAGCAACACAAAGTTTCAACAGCAAAACATTCAGAAACAACAGAACTGAACACTCAACTAAAACATTAAATCCCAGATCCAGAACTTTCTCTAAGAAACTGAATTATGCAAAAACTTGCAGTCCTTCAAGTGTCCACGTGGGACTGACTCTGGAAGCCCACGAGGCCACATTACCTCTTTAGAACCCGTCAGAGCACCAGGGCCCACATTTCTTGAGTGCTTCCATTACCGTAACTCTTTAAAATTTGGGCAAGGGAAAAAGTCAAATGGTTCCCAAAAAAAGTCTAGGTGCTCCATTTGATACTTGGGGGATATTACCATTTTTCTCGATTGTTTACACATAAATTCTGGTACTTGAGCCACAATGACCACAACATGTAACTCATGCACCAACCTCCTGAACCACTTCTGCTCAGCTAAAAGCACAGTTCCTGCTTTACACCCAAACTGCAGCTCTGACACACACTTTCTTCAAAACACTGCTGCACACAATTCTCTGCGTTCGGCTCAACTTTCATGGTGAAAACCTGGTTTTCACAGTGAACACACCGTCATTCAAAATTCTGAAGTGAATTTCTCTACTGTGCTCCTGACTCATCACATGGGCAAACACCTGTCACACAGTTTTACGATTAGCAATGAGTGTGGACATTCCGAAAAGAGAACGCAACGTCACCCGTCTGCTTCTGAAACAAATTTTTGAAGCACAACGGCCGATGCGGCCATATTGGAAATGAGGCGGGCTGTGAGTCTCCACAGAAACAGCCATAGAGCACCTGGCAGTCACGTGAGCCGAGCTGTGCCTGTGATTGGACGAACTGGCGATCTTAATATCTTCTAAACTGCCGAGTCAGAAAAAAATTCACCCCTGTACAGTGCGTGTTGTAAGCGAAATGAATGATTCAGACAGGAGACATTTTTTATATCAGCCTGTAAACATGTTGATTTCTGCCGTGATTTTTTTTTTTTTTGGGCTTGGTGTGTTTGTGACTTCCTGTACTTCCAGAGCCAGACTCAAGCTAACACTCAACTAACTGCAGATTTTAGCGCTTGAGCATCGTCTCATATTTTCAGACCCAAAGTTGCTGTTTGTACTCAATGAGTACATTTGATTAAAATAAAGTATGATTTTATTCCTACTTTGTGTTTAAAGTATTTTACTATTTGTGTTGCAGAACTGGAAGATTACCAACACAAGGTGGTCGGGAATGTCTTCTGTTGTTTTATGGGAAAAACAAAATATATCTGTTGGCGTGTTTTTGTGCATTCTGAGTAAAAAAAAAAAACATAAAATATTTTACAACACACTTACTTATGTCCCATCTGTAGTTAGAGTAACACTGAACAAAAAAGAAAAAGGAAGGGTTAATAAGTGTTTTCTATTTATTATAGTGTTTGACACTGAGCACATCACTGGGTCTTATTAATGTCTCGTCATGTGTTGGTTTGTGTGTCATTTGAAAACAAAATTTTGAGAAGAAATCAGATTTTTTTTAATGTAAAACTTCATTTTGCAGAAGAATTGAGGGATTTTGTCCATTGTGTGCGTAGAGTTCTGAGAGTATGAGGCATGCTTTCAGAAAATGTGTAAACAATCAAGAAAAACTAGGGATAATAATAGATTCAGAGCTTTCCTTTAAAGCCCATATTGACAAATTGTGTAAAAAAAATCAAATTAAATCAATTCGAAATGAAATGTCAACCGAAGCTGCAAAAATGTACTTGAATTCGATAATTTTCACTCACTTCAGCTATTGCCTAAGCAGTTGGTCCCAGGCTGGTCAGAGTGTAAAAAAACCATTGGAAATCTTTTATAAACAAGCAATCAAAGTTATGGACAAAAAAACCTAGGCACTATCATCATTTTGCAATTTTAAAAAAATACAGTATTTTAAACTGGGATAGTCTTCACACATTTGCAGACTTAAAACTGACGTATAAAGTGTTGCATAAATTGGCCCCTGATCCTCTGGCAGAGTTCATCAGCCAAAGAAACAGCCTTGAGCGTGTCACTCGAGGCTATGTCAGAGGTAACTGCTCACAACATACAACATACAAGGCCTTCACAAAAAAATTGAAAATGTGGCTTATTGACACTTACAGCTGCCACCACTAAAAGATGAGCCTGTTGTGATAAAATGTTGTTGTGATGTATTTTCTCTAAATTGTAAAGTAATCGTTCGCTTATGTATTATATTGTTTTTTTTCTCTTTCTCTCTTCTTTGTTTCTTTCCCTTTTTTTTTCTTTTTTTCTTTTTTTTTTTCATTCATTTTAAAAATGTAATTTTATTGCCTGATTTACATCATGGCCAGGGGACTACAGATGAAAACTAGCCTTTTGGCTAATTCTGGCTTTTTTTTAACGTTGTATAATCCTGTGTTTTATGAAATTGCGCTGTCCCCTTTTAAATAAAGAAGTTAAACTGTAACCAACGGTAGAAAGCCCATTTTAACAGCAGCGGATCATGAAAAAAATGAGGTAAAAATGTGAGTTATGTTAGTTAATCTGAGTTCTGTAAGTTTGAGATGCAATACTTCCAACTTCTAAGTGTATAAGAAGAGAAGGTTCAAACTGTGGATGAGATGAATTGCTCATTAATATAATTTGTGGCATGAGGTTTCAAGTTATCCCACTTTGGATCCACTGAAGATCAGAAACACATAAACTCACCAGAGGATATTCAACCATGCTGTATGGCTCTGCTTTAAATAACAATAGATAAATAGAGCAATGATGAAAACAACAGGAACTTGAGTCTCTTCTGTGGGTCTAAGTATGGAAAAATGGGGCCCATAATGCAGGATTTGTAATTCTTTTGTGACTTTTAGTGTTTGTTTTAGATTTCCATATACAGAGCCTTAGGGAAGAGAATATGTGTGGATTACACCTTGAAAGACACCCCCAAAACTAGCCCAGCCCCTTAGGAGACCAATAGAGAGCTGTGTTACCAAAGTCCCCGCAGAGACAACAAACCATGTGAAGTGTGAAACCCCGCGCCAACCACAGTTTTAAGATTTCTGAAAAGGTACATCAGTAAGAATGGAAATATTCGAGGGAGAAAGAAGAGAACGAAGGCAGAGGGAGAAAGAACGGACTGACTGCTGTTTGACAAATATTGTGAGACGTGGTAGAGGGCTGCTGGTGTTTTCATTGCTGACATCAACATAAATTTTCCTGGCGTGGCTCTCCTTGCCCAGCGTGGGCTCAGCACTGGGAAACTGGAGAGGAAATTCTCAGAGCCGCAAGGGAGTGGAATCAAAGAGCCGGGGCTTCGAGACCTCTGACACACTGAACTCCTTGTTGACCCCACAACTCTCTCACACACACACACACACACAAAGATAGAGCCACAATCCCACACACACACACATACACACACTGAGATCGACAGTAAGAAGTGCACAAACAAAACTCTGCTTTCAAGAGCATTTGGGATCAATGCTCTTCACTTTGTGCCTCGAGTGTGTGATCTCTGAGAACAGTGCATCTGTTTGTGCCATCTGATAAGCAGTGTTTGTCCCGGTGTGGCTCCTTACGGGTGACACACACTGGTCCACATCAGAACTGTGAGGCGTTCCATGTGGGACCAAAAGGTTCAATGAGCCCTGTCTGAGGAGCCTCATTAAAACTTGACGGACACACGCAGCTCCGTGCATGTCATACTGAGCATGTATGCACACACACACATGCAGCCTGAGTTAATGATGATGTAATTAGCCCTGATATCCTTGAAATGTCGGGTGCCAGGAAGTGAGGATATGCTTCATGACATCTGCAGTGTGAATGCGTGCATGCGTGAGCACCCTGTGCCTTTAAAGTCCCTGAAACTGTACAATGAAGACGACGGTCACTCCATTCTGTGCCGCAGTGAGCAGGCTTTCCACCCCAGCTCCTCAGAAAAGAAGCACACACACACACACACATACACACACACAATAACTGCCATAATGAGGGACTCTTCCACACCACCGCACTAACGCACAATTTGACAATTTGAGCAGGTGTGTTTGAAAACCGCCGCAGATACTGACGGCATTTTCCAGGAGAGGATTGTTGTGAGCGCGTAAGTGGGTTCAGACTCGCTGGATCTTTGCTTGGACTCAGGAACTGTTCATGATTGGACGCCAGGTGAAAGAAGCTGCAGCTGGCTGACATGAATGAATGCACTTCCCTCTGACCTCTCTGTGTATGCTTGTGTGTGTGTGTGTGTGTGTGTAGATGGTGAGTCCGGGGCGTGGGAGGGCATGATGAGTGGACAAAGCGACTTTCAGATGCCACCACAAAAACACATAATCAGAACGAGAGGAAGGGCAGAGAGGTGAAGGGGAAGAGGGTTTACAACACTGCTCAAGCATGGCAACTTGTTCAAACCTCCTTTTATTTTGTTGGGAGCAGTCTCACCCCATCACCCACTGTTTGTCACCGCACCACACTCACACAGCAGCTATTCTCCCCTGACATCATGCTCAGGGAGGGAAGCTCCAGCGCTGTTATGATGTGTTACAGATGCATTCTGGGCTGCAAATCATGAAAACGAGAGGATCTGAAATATAACCTAACTGCTACATTATTGGTCAGTGACTGAAAATATAAGCAAAGGTTCATTCAAATATTTGTTAAAGAGTAATGTAAGAACAGGCAGCACGAGGGCTCCCACTGAAATACTTTGAAATTCAGAATTTCATCCCTAAAGTGTTATCTGAAGACATAAAAGTTACTTCTTTTAGATGTTTTTAATTGTTTTTAATTTTACAGCCTTCACAGAAGTCACTGAATACAGTTCCCTGCATCATAAAGGGTTAATTCAACAGATTCCTTTATAAAATAAGCATTTTACTTTTTACGTCAGGTTAATATAGCCTTTAGCTAGCTAAAATTACAGTCTTGAAAAAAAAGCTTCAACTAGTTAGCATTAGCCATAGCTTAGCCACCTAACTAGCTTTACCACATACTCTGGTTAGCTAGCTAATACCACTGTTTCCTGCTTAATGTAAACTTAAATAAGCTAACGTTATCAAAACCTGGTTACTTGAGCTAGTTAGCATCTGCCTTAGCTGGTTAAGATAACTTCAGCTAGCTTAGCATTACCAACAGTTGCTACATAGAAGATATTTAATATAATTCACGGCTGATTATGTTGACAGTTAATGAGCTTTTATTACTGCTAGCTTGTTACCAATAGCTCAAACAAACTAACAGTACGAGCTGATCAACGCAACCTTTAGCTAGCTTTCTCATCAGAAATTCAGCAAAGCTAAAATTACTTAATATTATCCATAGATGACTAATTAAATCTCTGACTAATTGATCTATAGCTGCTTAACATAACCTTTAGCTAGCTAGTAAGCTGTTTTGGGTAACATTGATTTAAGCTAGGCAACGTCCTTAGCTGGGTGACTTAAAATGCTGCTTGCTAGTAAACATAATTTTAGCTAGTTAGCATATCCAACAATTGTTTAATAAATGATTCAACGATTTAAAGCTACTGATCTACTTCACTTAAGCTTTTTCTGTCAAATGTGACTTTTAGCTGTTTAGCATCACCGTTAGCTGGCTAACAGTATCCATTCCTGGGTTGTTTTAAGTTTGTTGGAACAAATATTCAAACAAGCTGTTTAAACTTTTAGCTAAATAAGAGTATTAAAAAGCAAGAAAACAGTCGTAAGTTAGGAAATGGTTGAAAGCTACATTAGCTGGTGGCTAACAGGAAGTAGTGAGTAATAGAACGGGTTTTTTCTCACTTGAATTTAGCCAAATGTCCCTCTTGATTCTTACTCTATTTTCTATCTCCTCCAATGTTTGGATTTGGACTTAAATTAACAGCCCAAATGTTTCATTAATTTAAATGAAATGTTACTGAACAGGACCGAGCAGCAGAGTTGTCAGCGTTCCCCTCAGATGGTTTTCTGGTGTTGTCTTTCTTTTTGTGTGTCACCACCAGAGAAGCAACAAGGTCCCCAATCCGAGCTCCGAGCAGACACAGGGGCCCACCGAGGTCTGTCAGAGTGTGCAGGCTGTTTTAATCCACTCTGCTGGAAGTCTCCTCTGTAGGCGTGTGTGTATGTGTGTGTGTGTGTGTGCATGTGTGAATGTCTGGAACAGTGGGCATGATAAGCCACAACAAGATAAAAGCCGGCTCGAACAATGATGTCATAGATTTCCACAGATTTTCTGGGAGGTCGGTGGAGTCAGACCCTGAATGAAGCTGAGGCCCCCGTTATGCTCCAGCCATCCTCTCTCCCTGCGCCGTAATAAGCGATAGCTGCAGGATTAGCCGGCGCGATGGGTCTGAAGCTTTCACTTATCCATCAATATCATACTCAGAGCTCCCGAGTGTTCGCCTGCGCTCGCTCCCTCAGCATATCTTTTTGATCCTCAGTTCTCTGTATCAGTAAACACTTGTTCTCTCCTTCCATCAAGGAGGAAAAAGGAGGGTGACTAGAGGACTCCAAATAATGCAATTAAACACTGACCGCAGGGTTCAGTGCTGCTTATCAATACACCCAGCAGGGGGGCAAAGACCAGCTCAAACCAGGGCTTCAGCTGTCTACTCTATAGAGACAGGCACTTTATTAGACCGCTGCTGCATCCTCTCTTTGCTCTGCCGTCGGAAAACGAGACGGCTTGTAAAACTACAATAAAACACTTTAAAAAAGCTGCCACTAAAGGCTGGTGTGCTTCAGGGGACGCCCCCCTGCTCTGAGCGGACAGGTGTGCTGTTCAACACGTTTCTTCCCTCTCTGCGTTGTTTCACCGTCGGCACAGCTGACCTCCACGGGACGCTCGTCTGAAGCAGAGCCAGGTTGTGTGTTAGCACGCTAGCCTGGGAGCCCGCAGAGCCCATGAACCAGGCCTGAACCGAGGCCTCCGCCGTGCATGGAGCTCCCGGCCACGCCTTCCTCTGACACCCCTCAGGAAGCCACCAACAAACGCTGAGCCTCTCCCCCGGTTTCCCCTAACCTGGACACCGGGCACCGAGAGAATAAACCCACTCATACATAATAAACAGCGGCCCCAGGGCCCGGTGTGTGATCTCATCATGCATGTGTCCTCTGTTAAAAGAAATGTGACAGACTGCAGAGAGGAAGTTAGTGTCGGGGAGGGTGGCGTGTGTGGAGAGCTGCGAGGGTGCCAAATGGAGAGGTACACAGCAGCAGCATGCATCCAGGTGCACGCCCTACTGGTCCTCTTTCATCTGCATAATGAAAACGTGCACCGCTTAAAGTGACACAATGCTTAATCAGGAATAACGAGTTCAGGCCACCATGATTCACTTTGGGAAGAAGACAGAAGAGTTTGAGAGCTGAACGTGGAAGACAAAGATGAACATGAGCCAAGAACATGGAGGACATGAAGAGCTGCAAAGCCCTGCGAGGTGGTCTGACTGTTTCATGGTTCTGCAGACGGAGGAATCAAAGGAAGCAGAGAGAGAGAGAGAGAGAGAGGACGATCTTAGAGGACTGACTAACTCACACACAGAGGGGGAACGAGGGAGCAGAAAGAAGCAGAAAGACATCAAGATTTTTTAATGAATCAGACTGACTCAGATCATCCTCACTATGATGCATTCACTTCTTTTCATTCATTGCAGGAACTTTGTGTGACAAAGCGTCCCAGACTCAGAGCAGGGTGGGCCCCTGAAGGGAAAATAAGCAGCAGTTTAACAGCAGACCTCTGCGGCCTGCAGCTGCAGGAACGGGCTATTGAGACAGGTGGACAGCGTGAGGATCAGAGACACGGACGCTGATGGAGTGACAGCTTAATCCAAATACAAGAACACACGGAGGACACAGATGTAGCTAAAAAGAGTCTGCTCTGAGAGTGAACTTAAAGGGATAGTTCGCATTTTCTTGAGAGGGGCCGTCAGAGGTTCTTATACCAAGAATACTCGAGAGGGAAGAACCATTGGTTTTGTGTCTCACCGTGACTGAGATGAGCTGTTAGCATCTCCATTCTGTGCTGTGCAGATCTGTGCTGTACGCTCTCATCCTGAAGCCAGTGATCTGACAAACATCACGGCTTATATTCAGCACCAGGCTGGTTAAACCCACGAGTATAAGATCAGTTTCTCGTCTTCCAGGGGTGGAATTATTGTCTTGATCACAGAAAATCAGATCAAAACTTATAGATGGATCAGCGTAGTCACAGCAGGGGTTTAACTACTATAGACGCTGTCGATGAGGACGTGTTTGGAGACACAATTTGGAGTATCTTTGCAGAAGCTTGACAATCATCGCACTACAACTCCCACTACCCTTACCAGGGTTTTCATCCCTTCCCCAGATCCCAAACCAACCCCAGATGGAGGTGGGGACCCCTCACAGCCCGCACAGCCCCACAAGTTCCATCAAGCATATTTTCTCTATTACTTATATGGCTTTTTACTCTTTTCTTGGTGCCTTGGTCCGCATGTTTTCTACAACCACCTGAGTCCCTTGCCTCCCTTAGCCTCTGCCCTCCCCCCATAGATGGGCAGAAAAGGGCAAAAGCCCTGAGCTGTCCCCCCAGGAACATGTAGCTTCGTCATCGTCGTCACCCATAAAGCAAATTTAAAAAGACCAGTGGTGGACAAAGAACTCAACTCCAGTACTTGAGTCAGAGTACTAATACTCATGGTCAAATCTTACTCAAGTTAAAGAACTTTAAAAAATACTCAAGTATTTAAAAGTATAAAGTATATTTTCTAATATCAGTTCATCACTGTTTTGTTTTCTCTGCTATAAAAAGTCTAAAGAAACACCTGTAAAAACATCAGCGTAAAAATGTAATCAAAAATAATAAAGACAGCTACTGTCATTTTTTATTTAAATGTCTCCACCAAAAAATAAATAAATAAAACAGAAGGGGTTTTTTTCTCCCAACACATTCACTTTGGGGGGAGTTGTAAGTTTACTGTTCAGTCCATTACAGCAAACAAACTACACTCTGCTCTCAAGAACTCCTCCTGTTGAACCACTCGGCTACATGTCAACACAACACATGACTTAATAAAACCTGTAAACCACAAAATCTACCCTGAATTTTTCCACGTCTGTGGAAAGTGATGGAAATCTCTAAAAGATGATGCACATTTAGTCTTGTTGACATATTTTTAAATTCATCCCAGGTGTGAGCAGGGACTGTGATTGGTTCCCTTCTGTGAGGGGCACAGCGTGTGGCCAATTGCATTTGAGAAAAAAAAAAAACACCAACAGAAAAAGTAATGACAGGCTTCCTGTAAATGTGGAGTCAAAGTCTGAAGTTTCCAAAAATATAAATACTCACCTCACTAAAAAGACCTGACCTTAAAACAGAGCAGCCCGTCATGTGTGGGACGTTTACTGCTGTGCCTCACACCCACCTCCCCTCAGGTTTGGTACAAAGGTCTGAGTTTTCAGCTCGTCTCAGCTGATGGGGAAACACCTCACAAAACCCCACCTGTAGAAATCCGAACCATCCCGTTAAGCTGAATGTAAATGCTTTTTTTTAAAAAAACAAACCAGCCACAAATCAGGGTTCTTAAGATCAGCTGAATGCATGGCCGCACATGCTAATATCTGCTTTGTAAATGTAAACCTTTTTTTTTTTTTTCCAGAGCGAGCGTACAGTAGAGGACAAAGTCCAGAATATTCTGTATGTGAGCCAAAGCAATTAGCCAAACAGGGGCTCACAGAGGTGGGCTTTGATCACAGAGTGTGAAATATTTATGAAGAGATGAGGAACATGAAATGAGCTCAGAGAATGAGGATCTGTGGGGGTCCATAGGAGCTCCACCTCAGAGGGACCTTCAGGGGAGGACGGCGGCTCGGACACACAGAGGGGATTTCTGTGGGCCCCGTTCAAAATGAAGGCAGGAGGGACAGGCGGGCCTAAAATGGCGGCCTAGTTTCCAGGGAGGAACACGGGGAGTTAATCCAGGGTTTGGAAAACAGAGCGGAGGCAGACGAGGTGCTGCGGTGGGACGCTGAGTGTGTGTGTGTGTTCTCTGCTGACGTGCTCAGTTCCACTTGGTTCCACTCAGACAGAGCTCAGGAGTTTTAACACACTCAAGCATGCTCTAATTAAAAATCCACACTCTGCCTCAGTACAGCAGCGATCAATACGCCTGATGAACTCATTTATACGTCAACGCAGCGAGAGAATCATCTCTAATTCCATCTCTAATTCTCATCCAGGTTCAGCTGGTTTGGAGAAGAGTCGATCTCTGATTCAGAATTTCCTCCTGCAGCCTCTGTCACAATCCAAATCATTACACTTACAGCATCTCATCCTGTTGGAGCTGCTGGTTCATGATCCATATTTCACCTGTGATTAATGTTAACCAGGTTTGGAGATAAGTGCGAGTCTCACTGCTCGTCCCTCTAATTAATTCACCCTGAGAGACTCGAACGGGGGAATAGTTCCATCCTCCAGCTCTGGTTATAATCAAACTGCCCCCTGGAATAATTTCACACATCAGCGTGGTCGGGAACATGGGATTCTTAATGCGGCCCGGGTTTCTTTAGGAAGTGCTAATTTGATAACGCTGGAATATCAGAGCGGCCTGTTAATAAGTCCTGAGAGTCCGAAAACAAAGAGGAACTAAATCTACAGCCAGAAAGATTATTTACAGAGTCAGTCAGTCACTTTTTCTGCCTCGGTTGCTATGGTGGCCCTGAGAGCTCACAGCAATGAAATTTAAGAGAACAGAAGCAAATTAAGAAAACATCTTCATCAATTTGACGACACATGAGCAGCATTTAGAAAACACACAACAGAAGTGTTTCCAGAGGACTCTTAAAAGTGATGCACACGTCTCAGCTCTGTTAAGGTTCCTTTTCCGTCAGTGGAAAATGATTTATTTTAACGTTGTGATCACATGATTCAGATATTAGCATATTGGCTAATAACGGACGCGTGCATCATTTTTAAGTGTCCTCTGGAAACACTTCTGTTGTATGTTTCTAAATGCTGCTCATGTGTTGTCAGACTGATGAAGATGTTTTCTTGTGTTTTATCTTTTTGCATGTGCTTTCTCAAGCTGCAGTGCTGTGAGCCCTCAGGGCCACCGTAGTTCTCTGATGAAGAAGCAGTCACAGAGGAACGTAAAACAAGACCGGCAGGAAGAAGAAGAAGGAGAGTAGAGAACACATCGACGACTGAAATCACTTCAGCGGGATCCAGCCACACAACCGCTCGCTCACTGGGATTAAAAGTCGAATTAAGATCTTGAATATGAGCCGAATTCACAGTCCTGAAAATATTTCCTGTTTTCATTGAGCCAAAACCTCAACAAGCCAACACAAAACTTCACGACAAGGATCAGAAGTTATTTAAAAAAAAAAGAAGAAGAAGAAGGTTGAGCCCCGGAATGAGTCGAGCATGTGGTATTAGACCATTCTATATCTGATTGCAGGTCAGCTGACCTCGGCACAAAAACTACTATAGATCTGCCGTGCAAGAGGACCATGCACTTCCTGCTCTGAATTCACACTTCAAAAATGCAGCTTAAAAAAATGAAGTGAGAAACACTCAGTGAGAGTGGACTTAATCCAGACTAACAGAGCAGATTCTGCAGCGACAAAGAAGAGAAACAGCTTTGACATGATGTCTGAGATTTCCCTCCGTCTCTTCTCCTCCTCTCCTCTCTGTTGTTGATATCTCAGCCTGCTCCGGGCCCCCAAACTCAGGCTTCAAGTGCCCCTCTCCGCCCTAATCTCTCCTTGAAGTGAGCCTGCAGCATTTCTCTGCCGTTTGTGAGCGGGAGCAGAGCGGAGAGCCTTGAACGTGACCCTCTGAAGGGCTTTTATTGCCAGTTCACGCAGCACAGTCCACGTGAACTCCCTCCTTTATGTCCCTCTCTTTACTTAACCCTGACTATTTGCAGAGTTTCTGCTAAAAATCCAATTAGGTTAATTTGAAACAGGCACGGTGAGAGAACTCTATCCTTTGGGCGCATAGATAAGTAACCTAATTAAGACTAGACCTCTACCTCTGTCCTCTTTGAGCCGCAAATTAAGGAGAGAAAAGGAAAACTTGTCAGAGATTAAGCTGAGATTAGATTGCTTAGGTAAACACTGGAGGGGAGACGACATCTGCAAAAGGCTTTAAACTGTTTGGAGCTCTCAACGCCAGGTTTTCACAGCCGCCAGCACCTCAGAGGAGGAGATAAGACGAGCGGTTTGATGTGACGAAGAAGAAAAATAACGACAGATGCACGGAGATGGTTTTAAAGAGGAGCTGAGAGAGAGAGAGTGATGTGTTTGGACCACCTGAGAAAGTAGAACTTGATGGATCGTGTTTTTATAGAGACCCTTCAGAGGTGCTGGGACATGTGATGTAATATAGGACACACACACACACACACACACACACACACGCAGAGTAAACAAACAACAGGCCTGCTGAGTTGAGTTTACTCCTATCAGCTGACTCCGACCGGCCCTGCAGACCACCCCGACTCCTCGCTCTGATCGGGACAGGAAGGGGGGAGAGGGGGAGCAGTGGAGGGGGGATTTGGATGGGTGGAGGGGGGATGGGTGCAGCAGTTGAAGTGGGTCCTTCACCAAATTAAAACCCAATCAATGTGACTCTCTCTCAGCCCGGTCAAAGCCCCTTTCCAGCTAAAGCCCTCTCTCCCCCCTCCTCATCATCGCCCCCCTTTACAGTCAGCCTGCATGTAACCCCCCCACTAACCCACAGCACATCCCAAACCCTCCCCCCTCTGTGACCCACACCCTGTGGACTGTCATGGAGCACAGACTTCAGCCTCTGTCTCTGCTCCAAACCGGGCGAAGAGCTCAGCAGAGGCAGGCGGAGGGAAACCCAGAGAACAGCCAAACAGAGGTTTTAACTCAAAGATCCAGTTTGAATATTTAAAGATGGGAGCGGTGGGGTGTGTGGGGATGCTCCTCTGCATCATGTGTGTGATGATAAAACACTCAACTGATGAGAAAATGAGGAGGAACCAATGAGGTCGAGACTTATTCTGAATGAAGTCACAGAAACACGAGGAACAGTAAAAACAAGACGATAAAAACATTTTACTGGAAGAGTTATTGGCACTGATTTAAGTTTGTTTTTTTTTTAACATAAACCTTCACACAGAAGTCACAAAAATTCATTTACTCCATGATTTTTTACAAAAGAGCAGATTTAAAAATCCTCACGTGTGATGAGCTGAAGAGTTTTAACCACAAATACTTAAAAAAACACGTCTGTCGTTTTTCACGGTGAGCTTCGTCTGTTCGCTCACAGCTTAAAGGATCACGACAACTCTGAGGGACAGAACGAGATACCTGAAAACACCTCACTGAAGCCACAAGAACAAGTTTAGATACGAATACTGTTTCAGTTTATCACAAAATTTAAAAAAAACACAAACGACATTCACTCAAATCACAAGAATCAAATCATTTTAAGTCACTAGAATAATTATTTCTGTAGTTTATGGATCTATGAGTTGGGATGACGTTGGGATAAATGTGCCACAATATTTAATTCTTTGTTTAACTTTTATTTCTTGCATCAAAATTCAGACCTGGATTTTTGCTCTTTAAGATCCTTGAGATCTTTTTTTTTTTGACTCAGAAATATAAATATTAAATTTAACACATATTAATACAACACAGTCGTGTGACAGATACAAAAACGTCTACTGCTGGATGTTCATATAATGTGATTAAATATGAAATTCTGGAGTTAGAAGACGAGTAAGAGCTGGAACTCAGGTTTTTATAGACCCTGAAATAAAGAAAATGACACAAAGAGACAAAAAAACAAAAAAGGAAATAAAATTAAAGGAAAAGTATTTTTGCAGCATGCATGAAAAAAATAAAGGTTTTAATCTTTACAGTCTCAATCTGACCTGCAGATAAAATCCTAAAACAAAGATTAAAGTTTTATCAGCAAACTGCATTTTATTCTAACACCAACAAGCCTGCATGCACACATGAAACACTCACACACTCACACACACACACACCACCTGCTGAAGCAGTGGTGCAGAGTCCTTCCTGGCTGAAGCCGAACAGTGGGGTACAATTAAACCAAAGAGGAGCCTTTGATCACTTGGTCATGTGAACATGACAGCTGACCATATGGCTGAAAAAATGTAAATCACAATCAGAGATTAGGAATAAAACCGAAACAGGAAGCTGATTTTCTTTCTGAGGACTCTTATAAAGCAGCATCCTGCTCCATGCTGGAGTTTCCATGCCCTAAGTGTTAAACCAGGTTAATTTTTTACGTTGTGATAATCTCTGTTTCTGTTTCTCAGTCTGTTTTCGTTCTCCTTCCTTCTGTGGACAGTGGGAACCATCCGAAAACACACACACACACACCTCTATAAAAGCAGGAGAGACACGCAGGATCATTAGAGGTTTATAGCAGGACAGACAGACAGAGAGGAAGGCAGGCAGAGTAACAGTCAGCAGCCACAAACAATCGCTTGCAGATGCCGGAGCTGTTGTTCCACAGTGGAGCCGGGGTGAGAGAATGGAAGGTGAGGTCACCAACATATTTGTGGCAGGATGCAGCAGAAAGCACCCATAGCGTGATGTGATGGGATGCAGAGACGTGTGCACCGGCTGGCACATGCATATGAGCACCCAAAGTAACCTTCCTTTACATGCAGAGCTGAGGGAGGGACACAGGCTCAGAGGCAGTTTCCCTCATGGAGCAGCAGGGGGAGCAGCTCCACTGT
The DNA here is from genome assembly GCA_030710495.1 of Labroides dimidiatus. Lineage (NCBI taxonomy): Eukaryota > Metazoa > Chordata > Actinopteri > Labriformes > Labridae > Labroides > Labroides dimidiatus. The sequence continues at coordinate 24,476,864 of CM061160.1, read as the reverse complement.
TGTTCTGACTGGATCCAGGCCCAGAGCTCAGGGCTGGGGGAGTGTGTGAGTGTGTGTGTGTGTGTGCATGAGAGCTCTGGGTGTTTGTGCAGGTTTCTCTGTGTTTCCATGTAAGTTAGCACTGAAGGAGGAGAGAGGAAAAGCAGAGTGTCCTTTCTGTGTTTGGAACAGCTGCGTTCTGAAGAGTGTGTGGACATTTAAAGCTCAGAATTTAAGGAGGGTGTTTTCTCCTTTCAAGAAGCTGACGATATGTGTGTGTGTGTGTCAGATTCACTCTGGAAGTAGCAGACACAGTGTTCCTCTGTTAGAGTGAAGAAGTTAAGTTTGAATAAATGACGACCTGATGCTGAGAGACGTCACTGAGCATGCTCAGTTCTGCGTCTTGCAGTGCAGGAATCTGCACACATGAAGCCTCTTTTTTGTGTTTACGATGGTTCTTGGAGATCAGTAGCATTTAATGAAGTACATTCTATTCTATTCTATTCTATTCTATTCTATTCTATTCTATTCTATTCTATTCTAACACGTGCATGTTTACAATCCTTCATACATGTTTGGAGCATGACACTGCTTTTCTTTCTCTTTCTTCACACTCTGAGACGATTTATACAGTTTATAAGATGAAATTAAACTTCTCCATGAAAGGTTTTCTTTTATATTTGATTTGGATTGGAGCACAAAAGCTTAATAAATGATTCCTGTTTTTGTTCCACTGCGGTTTAGTGGATTTGACGGCTTAAAAGAAAACGTTTAATCAAATTAATTTCACATCCTTTTTCTCCTTCAGAGACGTGTTGTTTGGTAACACCGGGTCCTGTTTGTGTACGTGTCTCACACGGCCGCTGGTGCGGTCTCGTAGTCTTTTGTCTCTCCTTCACAGTTGTGTGAGGACACTCACGGTTAATGGCCGCTAACAGCACAAGTGTTAAAGCATCAAAATGCGAACAATTAAAGAGCGGCTCTGCCAGAAAAGACGGATGAGTGCTGTTGGTTCAGAGCGGAGCTTTTATTCAGCGGCTCACACTTTTCTTTTCTTAGGCAAAGTCCGGGTTTAACAGGCCACTTCACCCTGAAGACCATCGTTCAGGGGCTGAGGACATGCAGGACACACACTAACACACACACACACACACATCAACTGTTAGAGAAAGCTCAGCATCAAGTTTGTAAAATTCCTCTGTGATTTATTTTGAAAGGAAACGTTGATATTTCTCTGCTTTGTTTTAAGAACAGGTTCAAAAAGGTCACGGCTTTTCAAAATAAAATACATTCTTACTAAAGTTTTGCAGACATGCCTTGCATTTCAAAATAAGACTTTTCTCAACACTATTAAAGATCATGAAATATCTTTGAATTAGTAATAGACTCTGTTAAGTGTTAATATTTTCAAAATAAGACTTTAAGAAAATAAGGTTTTTTTTTTTAAGACAGCTGCAAAGTTTTGAGCAGTTATTTCTGAAAACAGATATTTAAAGCAACCGTTTCTCTGAACTCTTCATTTTTATTGAAACAATTTTGAGAATTTATTTTAATAAAGTTAAATTTACTACAAAAAAATAGCTGTTTGTGTGTTTTTTTAATTTAGTCCACCTTTGTAAAGAAAAACTTCTTCTAGAGAATGTTTTTAAAAATGAAACAAATTTTATTTTACTAAATAAAAAGTTTGAACCGTATTTTCTGTGCTGTGTTTGCTCGATTTGTTCACAGTGTTCACTGAATTTGAAACATTTTCCTGAAATTTCTTTGAAATTTTCAGAACCGCCTGTCTCTGAATTTTACAAACATGGTTATTCACAGAAAGACCTCACAGTGGGTGATCTTCCCTTTTAAAGGGAGAGAGAGAGAGTGTGTGTGTGTGTGTGTGTGTGTGTGTGTGTGTGTTAGGAGGCTTGACATGCAGTAAAAGAGACTCTTCAGGATTCAGAGTGTAATGTTTACATCACAGACGGAGCTTGAAGCTGAACGTGACGTCAGGAAGTCAGAGCTGTGATCCAGGCAAGCTGCAAACTGGCACCGAAATCAACAAGTTGCACGATGCAAACATGAAGAGATGGGGAAGTTACCTGAATATCACCTCCACAGGGTACACATCAGCTCATCCTGAACTTTTGAGGATGGTTTTCTGGAGTGTTTCCGGGAAAAAGTCCGGAGAAAGTCAGGATGTTTGCATCCAAACATGCAGGTTTTCTGGAGCGTGGTGCATGTGTACGAGCCCAGATCCTGATTGGTCTCATCCTTCACTTCCCATCCTCCCTGCTGTAGCACAGACCTGAGTCATTTGGCCTTCTGTGCATGTGTGTGTGTGTGTGTGTGTGTGTGTGTGTGTGTCCCTTTGCCTCCAGCGGGACTTGTCACCTTGACCACAACAAACCTGAGCCACGCCGACCTTGGCTTTCCCATCAAGCATTTATTCTGAGTCTGTCTGTCCATCTCCTCCTCTCAGCCTCGTCTCCTATGGTTTGAGTTGTGTATCTGCACTAACCTGTGTTTATATGTGTGTGTGTGTGTGTGTGTGTGGTCTCCCATGGTTAGGGGAGCGTGCATGTGTCAGGTCGAGTGAAGGTGACACCTTATGCCTCGTGCCGAGATAATGAAGGCTTTAACTTTACAACTCAAGCATATCAGATTGCAGCAGCACAGTCGTGGAGACCCGCGTCCACGACATGAGTGATCTGAACGGGTCGCCACCCTCCATTTCACGTGCACCGAGGAGTGCGCACTGTAAAATTTGCCAAAAGGCCTCATCATCATAAGCGTCGCGTATTTCCGAGCGGGTTTAGTGAGACATATCAGAGTACACATGCTCGTGCAGAAACACACACCCTTAAAGGAGGGGAGACAGGGGGTTGCACACTGTTTACCAACTGTTACGGCAGCCGGAGGCGCAGAAAAAAAAAAAGCATCTCTGTGTGCATAACCTCTGAACATGTGAGAGTCAAGATGTCAGAAATCATCCACCGAGCTCACAACTGGGCTGCAGAGAAAAAAAACATCCCTCCTCAACTCCCCAACTGCCTCTCCTCTCCCCTTTCTCCTCCACTCACCTTTTCCTCCCCCTTTCATTCAGGAAGGGTTCTTTCCATAATAAAAGGAACCTGTGGAACTAATCCTTGCAAATCTCCTGTGCTTTCTGTCCTATACCTCCAGGCAACACAGCACACTGAAATCCTCCATTTGCATGCCTAAACTGCACTAACTGTGAATAAACCCTTTTAGCTGCTAATGTAATAACATCTCCATTTCAGGAAAAGGAGCAGGGGGTGAGCCAGCCCTCAGAGATTCAAGCAAACTCACCCCCCCCCCCCCCCTCCCTTCCTCAGCCTGCTCCTCTGCAGCACAATAGGCCCGGCATACAGATGCATCCAGCGGCCCGCCTTATCTGCCCCCGTCTAGTTAGGGCCAGCTTTGGAGATGGAAGTGGAGTCCTGATGACAAGGAGATAAGCAGGAACACACACACACATGAACACACACACACACAGGCTGCCTTCACCTCACCTTGGCTGGGGGATTAGAAGTGAAGTTGAACATGATTTTAATCAGATTTCCTCTTTTTAGGAGGAAATATTTCTAATGTTGACTTTCCAACAGCTGGAAAACAAACATTTTACATCTTTGTTTTATAATTTTACCTTCAATATTCTTTTTTTAATTTCATTTTATTTTTAGAGAAAAGAACCACTTTGACTCATATTTTGCTTTAACCACCAGGGGTGCACCTATAAAATTAAATTAAGGTGCCCCAGCACAGGGGAAACCAGGAGTGACCCTTTAAATGTATTTTAAAAGGACTTACAATCTGAATAAATTTATCCAGGATCTGAAGAAAAAAACAGATGTGCCAAAACAAAAATGATTCAAACCAGAGCAAGGGTTTCCAAACTCGTTTTCACGTCAGTACAGGACACCAAAAATATTACAAATTTCAAACTTTTAATGTGGCGCCCCAGTAATCACAAATGAGAGGAAGCTTCAGTACAACCGTGCAACCATCTAAGTTTTTCTAAAGGACCAACTGAAAGCGAACTTTTTGTGGGTAGGGTTAGAGTAAGGGTTAGGCGCCAAAAGTCAAACGATGGCTGCCATGTTTTTAGAATTCAAAAAGAATCCACTGGAAATAAAAAGATGAAGCAGAGTCTAAAACAGGACTGCGTTGATATAGGTCATATCAGGATCCACTTACACTGAGCCTGTTTTTCAAAGGGTGCCCCAACAAAAGTGACAACAAACTCGAACAGTTCTGGGTACGCTGGTGGATTCCGGGAAAAGAAACCCACTCAAAGTATTTTATTCCATGTTGGAGCATCTAATTGGACACACTCTCCTGTTTTCTGCAAAAATAACCCAGCGAACCTTTCCTCTGTCTTTCATCTTTAACTGAATTTCATTAACACTGCCAACCAACGCGGGAGCCAAAAAAACAAGCCGGCTCCCCTCCAACCACACACCAACAAACTCAACCAGACACGTAGAGTTACGTTGCATTATTTTTGTCAGTCATGTGAAGACGAGGGTCAGAATACATTATTTTTTCCCCCCTCTCTTCCTCGGAGCATCCAGCGCGAGATGCCAAGATAGCGCTCTAATTGTCCAATTACACGGGATGTAGCTGTTCCAGCACGCCCTGAACGAGCTGCTCCTCCCCAAACTCCATGTTGGGTTTTTTTTTGTTTGTTTTTTTTTTTCTTGGGAGATCCGTTTGGTTGTTGCAGTGATTTTTTTTCTTCCCCCGTCTTCTGTGAATTAGGGGATTGAACGGTGGAGATAACTGAGACATCTCACATGTTTCCCCCTGTGAGAGCCGGCGTTCACCACCTCACAGAGTTCACATGAATTATATTAACATCAAAGAGAATTTCTAGGAAAGCATCTGATCAAGCTGTATCATACAAGGCTGTGACACGCCTGGAACACATCCCCCTCTCTCTCTTTCCCACACACACACACACACACACACACACACACGTACTGTATGTACCGACACGCCTCACATACATTGGTATTCTCCCAGTGTAAGGGGGAGATCCAGTTACTTCAAAGAACCCATTTCCACCACTACTACTACAACTACTACTACTAACTGATACAATAAGACATCAAGTGGTGCTGCCACGCTGCCCTCAGAGTCAAACACACTCAGCAGAAGGAAAGTGCAGAGCCATTACGTGTACGTCGAAACGTTTGTCACACAAATCGTTTGCAGCAGATGTTTTCTGCTGACCCATTTTCTTCCCATTCATGCATCTGAGTGTGTGTGTGTGTGTGTGTACTCATTCTTACTACCAGGCCCTGCACCCACACTCGCGCCAAATCCACCTGCTTCTGCACAATTTAATTCACAAAACACAAAGATTTTAAAAACTGCAGAATCGTCCACGCGCTCCGACGGGGACGCACGCCATCCCCGTCGCGCGAGACGAGAAAAAGGGAGAATGGAGATGTGCTATTCTCCGCGTGTGACGGCTAAATAAATCAACACACGAAAGAAGCAAGAAAGCTGCATGAGAACACAGTGAGGAGGAACAGCTTGCAGCTTTGCCACTCATCCAAACCAACCAACCAACCAACCAACCAACCAAATGCCAAGCGAGCCCCTCCGAAAAAAAAAAAAAAAAACACACACACACACATGAAAAAGATGAACTTATTGAGGTCTCTATTTCCATGGCAACACAGAATAGTTTTGATGATGTTCCTTCCCAGTCGGCAGGCAGGGTTTGGCCGAATCACGGCACAGATTGGTGCTCCGTGGCTTGTTACTATGGGCGGGTTTAAAGCGAGAGAGAGAGAGAGAGAGGGAGAGAGAGAGAGGCGCAGATGGTTGGAAGAATTGCCACTTTGAAGAAAAACCCCAACCCACACTCACAACTGGGTTCTGCAATATTGATTTGAATGGATAGAGGGGAAGAGAAACCTAGTGGCCTATGAATAAGTAAGTAATGGATAATATGGGCTAAATCAAAAGCCATTCAAACTGAATAGGATATGTGTTCTCAGTGATGCAGAGGTCCAGCGCGTCTTTCTCGCTACATGAGGGCTCTGGAAAGTGCAGAACTGAACAGCTCTGTCAGATCCTCGTGTCACGGCTCCGATTCCCTCCTCTTACAGAGCAGAGAGTAAAGACGGAGCAGAAAGACCTTAACTGGATCGATCTCGTTTAACAGAAATAAAGCTGCAACACGTGAAGTATTCATGACTGTTTAACATCAGAGGTGACAGAGATGTGCTGCTGATGGACGGATCCACCGTGTGAGTCTGCAGCGATCACGCCGTCACTACATGTCATCAAATCGCTGCACAGACTCTGCTGAATGACTTTTAAAATCTTAATTGCACATTTCCTCAGTTCGTTCTGAATAAACAACACAATCATCAGGGGTTTTCATTTACCCAGCAGGAGGAGTTGTGCTAAATACCAGCTATTTGAAAGAAGACCCCCCCTCCTCCTCCTCCAACCACCATCACCACCACCCAGCCCTAAACTTCTCCTTCTTTCTTTTTTTCTAGATTTTCCCTCCTCCTCCTCCTCCTCCTCCTCCTCCTCTTCGTCCTCTGCAGGGAGCAGCTCTGGAGCTCAGGGCCCTGCCGGGCCGCGGCTAGCTGTGATGCGTGTTCAACACGACAACACTGCTGTTCAGACAGACACGGCTGAAGACGCCAGGTTGATATCGTGGCGTCATTTACACACACATACACACCGTCCCTCTGTTGTCCCCCGTCTTCACCTCCTCAGCACCCCCCCACCCCCACCCCCCCTTTTCCACAGCGACCCCACAACCCTAAATCCCCCCAGCACACGCAGACATGGCAGACAGGCCGCCACGCAGACAGGTGACCGTAAACAATTAATCAACATGGTGACACCTCTACATCTGCCAGGCCCAACACGGGGAGGGGAGCTGTCAGCTAGCAAAACAAAGCAGTCCTGTGACACACACACACATCCACACACTGAACACACACCTCAACACGCACACACACTCGTGTTGGTTTACAGCTCATAAGAAATGTCACTCACAGACTGCCGTACCTGGCGGATATGAAATATTTACTCAACATGCTGGAGGGGCAGTGACACGACACGCGGCGTTTAACCACCGATTTCTTTCTTCGCCACTTTGACGCCTTCGCCGGTTGTGGCGAAACGAGTCAAAATAAGATATGAAGCCTGTTCGTGACGCCTGAAACGTGGTGGATTTTAACGCTTTCACAGCTTTCTCCACAACAACCAACAAGCAGCTCAACTTTTTTTTTTTTTAAGTCCTGTTGAAGGTTTCCAGCTGTGGAAGCATTTCTCGAAACACTGCAGCTGACATGACGGTAAAACAGGTGTTTTCTACTGTTACTGGTTAAAAAGCAAAGTCTGCTTTAATGGGAAAAACCAAGCAGGTGATACCAGTTTTCATAATATTTGGTGTTAATGGTTTGGAAATGTGTTAAAGATAACTGAAGAAGACAGCAATTAAACTGTTAAATTTCCAAAACTATTCTCAAACAGGGACTAAATGCACTTTGTTCTGTGAGTTACATTCACAATCTGATGACCAGCCAATCAGATCCCAGAGCAGCTGGAAGAGGACAGGAAGTCAGATACTGAAACTGCACCAAAAGGACACCTTGACTTTCAAAATAAAAGTCCACCAAACTAAGATAATAAGCAGTGTCAGACCAGGAGCCAGTCAGTTTGAGGTTTTAAGAGCCCAACAGAGACGTCATGAACAAGAAGAGGCTAATCATCGAGGTCGGAAGTGCAGGAAACCCTTGGTCATGTGACTCCAGCAGCCAATGATGGAGAAGAGAGAATGGAGCCAAATCACGACGGAGCTTCATTCATGCATACTGCTGCCTTTTCCTCATTTCTTGGGAGCTGAGTGCACGAAGATACATAAATATTGTTGAATCATAGTTGAGGAGTGTTTTTAAGTGCTTAACCAGCTTTATGGAGAGAGCTGATGGAGTTATCTTTATTCAAACAGCCTTTCCAGCTGCGAGCATCCAAAACCTCCTGTTTCCCTCCATTTATTCTACAAAACACTGATTCTGAATAAACCTCCATTCCAGATTCAGTAAAGTGAAATTTCTGAGTCTCTTCTGTTGATGTGAAATGTGGATGTTGTCCGTTAGCTTCCCGGCGTTAAGGATGTTTTTCTTAATTCATCATCTTTGTTTGGTTCCACCCCCTCATGCCCTGAAGTCCTGCTGCAGGCCGGAGAACGGGGCTCAGAGCTATATTCATATGGATGACTGTCGCTAACAGGTGATGAATGTCAGAGCCGCTGGTGGCCTATTGTCACCGAGGACAAGGACAATACGGGGGGGAGATGGAGAGGTCATTGTTGGGATGTCTGCTGACAAAGTTTAACCAGAGCTGACTTGTGCCATCCGTCGAAGCAGACACATTAAAACAGGGCAGCAGCTCCCCAGGCGAGGATAAACTCACTCATTTCTGCATGTCAAAGTCGCTCTGTAGAGCCATCAGCTCACACTGGACTAAAGATTAAAGAACTACCATGAAGGCATCACGCTTTCATCTAAAGTCCTTCAGGACCACGGGCTGGGGTTACAGGTTGTTCTAGATTTGTTTTTATTTCTATTTGTTTCGTCTTTCCTTGAAACCGAAATTTGAAAATGATTCATCTTGGAGCCTGGACACAGATCAGGATTCAAGATGAAATAGCCCCCAAAATATTTAGGAACATAATAATTCCTCACATCTGACTGAACACATCACATGCTTCACAGAAGAACAGTTTAGATCATAAATCACTGTTTTCATCTTCAGACCTAGTTTACAGATTTAAAGGGTTTAAAGAGAGCAGGTTGTGGTTTTGGAAAAGTTTGGACTCAGAAACATTTGTGTAGCGACTTCAAAGCCTTGTGTTGTCCGACGCGCTGACAATCCAAATAAAAATCACCCAAATCGAAAGAAATTGTTTTACGTTTTATCGACGAAAATAATGACAAACTGATGGTAACGTGAAAAATGATACTTAAATTGACCGATTTAACGAAAATAGTGGTCAACAAAAAAATACATCGACCCAGCTCACGCTCCCCTCTCTCATCCACACCAAACAAAAGGTAACAGGAATCACTCCACATCACCGCCTCTATCCATATGACCACCTTTACACCAATCAACGTGCTCCCAAAATGATGCTACAACTTAAACAAACAAATCAACAAATTAACACCAGATAATATGCAAACATCATCCTCCCCAAAACTCCACGGCTCCGACAATTTGCTATCATATTCTTCTTCTTCTTCTTCTTGTAGATTAAGAAGTTGGGGAATTATTTCATTGCCTGTTCCAACTTGCAGATTTTTCTTTTGAACATCATTTCGTTTTATTCTTTCAAGCCTGTTTGTGCAGAAAATACTATAAATGCACGAAGCACTAATCAGATCTAATGATCACATATTCAAAATAAGCTTTATTCTGATATTAGCGTTAATAGATTATTGCTTTGCATTTGCTTCTTGTTGACATAAAGTTGTGAAAGGGCAGAGTGTGTCAGTGCGCACACACTCCTGGGGAATCTAATAACAATGCTGCAGTCCTGGGGAGTCACAGAGCAGCTAGAGCTGTCAGACCTTTTGTTTCAAAGAGGCCACTCATTACATTACAATCCCTCAGATAAGGCTCCTTTAGGGGGGGTGCAGGGGGCCACAGAGGAGGAGGCATTGTTCCTCTCTACATGCTCACATCTCTGCTTTTTCACACCTACAGGAAACGGTCCTGTGAGAAGAAGACTTCACAAAGGAAGGATGCTGACAAAGAGGAGATGTAGGGGAGAAGGCGCAGCTCACCTGATGTTTGGGAGGAGAAAAGAAGAGGAGGGGAAATTAAACTTGGGTTTAGATTAAGCAGCCATTTTCAGGAAGGTGATCATTAAGCTGTCAGTGGGGAGACCTGTGGGACGAGAACAACACGCAGCTCTCGTGGGCTTCGAGCGCGGAGCGGCGACCGCTTTGAGGAGAGGGTATTTGGTACAGTTTGTGGGGGAGATGTTTACATTGTTTTTGGCTTTTTTTATGAGCGAGGCGGGGCGGGGCGGGGCGGGGGGCGGGGGGGTTGTTTTGGTGCGTTCAGGTTTGACTGCAGCTCACACATCAAACTGAAGCAAAGTATAATGTGAATAATGTGACAAATGAGACGCACACGACAGAGAGCTGGAGCAGGTGAGAATCAGGAGGTGAGGGGAAGCCTTCCCTGGGGAAAACGTGTGTGTGAGTGTGTGTGTCTCTAAATCATATACATATATATCAATGAATGTGTGTAATGCGTGATACAGATACAGATGGTGACGGATGTCAGCTGTTGAAATTTCTGAAAGCAACCCGAGTCTGACGGAAGCTTTTTAATCGTGATGTTTAAATCATTTTACATCCGAACTAAAGTCCTGTTTTTAAACAATACATGAATCATATCAATAATACAATAAACTCTCTCAGGTTACAAACATACGTCTCATTTCCTCTACAGAGACAGTTACAACACGACCTCAAAAATGATCAACAGAAAGGTTCGTTTTCATCCTTCTTTCACAAATCAGCTGATAAGAACTAAACATGTTTGCAGCACAAATTAAGTTTATGATTTTAGCACAATGAGGGGCGTGTCTGACTGAACAAAGAGGCAGATGGTCGAGCTGGAGTTAGCGTTTTGAGCATAGCGACCGCCACAAACAGCAAACCCAGATCTTAGAATATGAAGTCAATGCAGAAGTGTTAAAAACTGCAGTTCCTCGAGTGTCCACTTGAGGCTTTAAAACAAACAAACTGATCTCTGCAGCAGAAATAAACATGTTAACAGTCACTCCGTGGAAGTTTATCCAACCTAAACTGTGACCTATAACAGACATTTTTGAGAGCAGAATTTTTCTGAAATGCCGCGGCCACCATTGCCGTGCACGAACCGAACGACTTATGAAGCCAAATCTGCTGACTGCCATCATTAAATTGTACATCTGTTGCTCCACTTCTGCAACCAGTGAAGATGCATTCAATATATTCTCCAGGGCGACCAGAAGACTCTACAGTTAGATCGCCACCTACAGGTCTGGCATGCATGCTGCAGCATTTTCAGTCCCTCTGCGTTTCGTGGTGATGCAGATTTCTTTGAACTGCTGTTCTTGCTTTTTCGGGTGAAACGTCACGTAAACGGACCCTCAACGTGGACCTGAACCTGCAGCCTCCATCGAATTCTCTTAAACCTCACTAACTGCACGTTGATGCTCAACTCTAACTGCAGATATGGACAGAGCCTTCTGTCATTCCGTCCGTATTTATGCATGTTTCCATAAAGTTCACGGATACAGACCACCCCTCCGATGGATATATTGGTTGACAGCAATGTCATCACAGCGTTGCCAGACGTACGATAATTATCGTATTTGTACGATAATTATCGTATTTGTACGATAATTTAGCCCTCTGTACGATCAATAATTCCAAAAAAGGCTAAATGGACGATAATTTGACAGTTTCGTGTGGTTGTTACAGATCTACTCCAGTCTGACGGATTTATCTGTAAACCCTAAATGCATCTTATATCATGTGACGTTTCCAGCCAATCATAGTTTAAGTGTCATTCGTCTCAGAACGATTGACAGCCAATCACGGTCGTAGGAGCTCCGTCAGGAGGAAGTCAGACAGTTGAGAGAAAAATGAGCACCGGAGCCTCGAGCTGCTGATCAAACAGAGACACTAAACAGAGGGATCAGTTGGGATTTTCACACAACAATAAGACAGTTGTTTTGATCATTATCAGTTATTTTGATTATTTTGTCGGGTGTACGATAATTTCCCCCTAAAATACGATAATTTTGAGGCTCTGGTACGATCATTTTATATTTCCCATCTGGCAACGCTGTGTCATCGTAAAGGACGCATGGAAGCATGTGAGCAGTGACGGTAACACTTTGTGTAAGGAGGCTAACTGGGCCTTAACTCTGCTTTGAGCAGAAGAAATAAAACAAACTCAACGTCTATAATCTTTAGTTATCTGGACACATGTTTTCATTGTACATCGCTGAATTTGTTTTATGCATTTTAACATATTTTGAGGTTGAGGTCATTAAGATCAGAAAGCCCAGCAGGAAAAGAGAAACGGCTCAGTCAGTGATCCCCCTCACTCCACTTTCATCACCTCCACGTCTCGTTCTCTCCGTCCGCGCGCTTTAATGTTCCTGAAAACCGCCCAGACCTTCCTGAAAGCAAAGATTAAAAGAGGATCATGGTATTCAGAGATGTTTGATACTCTGTGTCTCCGTCTGTTTTGCATGTTTCTATATACGCGCCGTTTTAAAGGGCTCCATATGTGAGCTCAGAAAACAGCAGCCTGTGAGTACAATACATTACCACATTATTATAACTGACGGGATGAGAGAGGTTTTTAATACGTTGTGCATTGATCGGTTTTGATGCCACTGAAGTCTATATTTTTAAATATCATTTAAAATAATACTACGGTGGCCCTGAGGTGGTCTGTTTGCAGAGTGTTGTCAAATTAATGAAGATGTTTTTTTTTATTTGTTTGTGTTTTGTCTTTTTGCACGCGCTGTGAGCTCTCAGGGCCACCGTATAACACAGAAACATGACCTACAAGCGCCCAAACGTGTCATCTTACAGGTTAAATTGGTTGTAAATCATTAAATCTTAGAAACAGCACTGATGTTAGAGGCTTCAGATGTGACGGCGCCTCTGTCCTCAAACTAAAACAGAATAAGTTCAGTGGTTATGTAACCCTATGTTTGGGGTGCTCCCGTCTCACGGGCCGTGGGTAATAACTTGGGCTACAGGTATTAACTTTGGTTCTTTTATTCTCGCGACCAAACGGCAAGGACAGTCCAACAAAACATTCAGCATGCCGACTCTAACTTTCAACTCGTCCGTCCCTTAATTCGGTCCCCCTCTATACTAAACGAACAGGAACCTAAATTACAAGAAGGGTAATAATTATACTGTGCAGGTAACTAAAATAATACCACAAATAATATTATAGATAATGTAATAATAAATTAAATAATAATAACTTCTCCCAAAACAAATACCAATCACTTCAATCACAAAAGAAATAATCCAAAACTTAGATTACAGTCTTCCCCTGCTACAGAAGAAATGTCCACATTTCTAAAATATATAATATAACTGAATAGCAAGCTGAAGAGGACAAAAATACACAGAACTAGCATCAACAACCACATGATGTTAGAAATAACATTCAAGGCAAACATCCAAACATAACATTCACACACAAAGTGAAAATACATTACTTTTTTTTTTTTTGTTTCCTAAATTTGTTTGTTGTGTTTTGTTATTAAACAATCCTTTAAACAGTACCTTAAGGAGTAATCAGCCAGAAAGGGCAGGCCACAAGGCCATCAGAACTATAACTATCAGAGTCACAACATGAACCTTTAAATGACAAAGTCTCTATACTTCAATGGCCGTCGAATCGTGCGACCACTGCGGGAAGTCAAGGGTGAGGGGAGGGGTGCATGGGCAGATGAGGGGCCAGAGTCAGTAGGAGCAGTGTCATAGTGAGGGGAGGGGTCAGGGGGTTGGGGAGGGGGTGGGCTGGGCACAGCAGCAGAAGCTGAGAGGGGTTGTGATCGACCTCCTGGGGGTCTCCTAGAAGCTGCAGGTGGGCCAACAGTCCTTGCAGGTACATGAGGAGGAGTAGGAGGACGAAAGGGCAGAGCCCCTGACAAAGCAGTCAGAGGGGCTGGTGTCAGAGGTGTACCCACACCAGCTGGTACATCCGGCACAGGGGGTCTGGCAGGTGAGGGTGGCATTGGTCCTTTGTAGGCCTTGAGTCTGTTGTGATGAACTATCCATTTCCTCGACTGTTCATTTCTAGGATCGGTTATCTCGTAGGTCACACCAGGGTTGCCATCTCTGCTCATCCTTCTCAGAACCACAAATGGTCCCTTCCATCTGGGGGCAAGCTTGTGCATCCGCTGAGCTGGATCATCCAAGAGCACCATATCACCTGCTGCATGAGGGCGAAACACTACCTTTTTGTCATACTTGTGCTTCTGGTGCAGTTTAGAAGCTGCAGACATCTGAGCTGCGTCCCTGAAAGCATGTGACAGACGCACAGTGAGATCCCTGGCATACGCAGCTGGTGTGCCTGGAGTAGAAGAAGTCAAAGCCGGATCACAGTTCAACATGATATCCACAGGTAGGTTAGGCTCTCTCCCATGTGCTAGGAAGAAGGGTGAAAATCCTGTACTTGAGTGTGTGCTGGAGTTATAAGCAAGTTCAACCTGTGGTAAGTACTGGTCCCATTCACCCCCACTCTGATACATGTACTTTGCAAGTTGATCTTTAAGTGTCCTGTTTAGTCTCTCCACCATGCCGTCTGATTGAGCATGGTAGGGGGATGTCCGAGTTTTCTGGATACCCAGAGAGCTGCAGAGATGTTTAATCAGGTCCGATTCAAACTGTCTGCCTTGGTCTGTGTGGATTGAATCCGGAATGCCATGCTGTCTGATGTAGTCCTCAAAAATACATTTAGCTACTGTTGTGGCACGTTGATCTTTCAGAGGAAACAGGTTGACATAACGTGTGAAATAGTCCATAATCACTAACACATACCTATTTCCTTGGGCTGTGATGGGTAGCTCTGTGAGATCTGCAGCAATTTTCTGGAATGGTCGGTCTGCCTTAATAGACTGAAGTGGGGCTCTTTCATGTGGGGTGGGTGAGGCTCGGGACTGACAGGGTAAGCACTCTGCACAAAACTTGTGAATGTCACGTGACATGTACGGCCAGTAACAAATACGTCTGGCCCTTTGTAAAGTGCGCTCTGCACTCAAATGTCCACTGAACTTGTTTCCATGCATACCTTTCAGAGCTGTGGGAATAAGGACCTCAGGCAGGACAACTTGGAAGCTGGGTGATGTTTGCGGTCCTGTTTTGACTTTTCTGCAGAGTATTCCATTTTGTATTGTCAGTTTTGGGTACTCGTGCCAGAGTTTCCTTAAAGCAGCGGAGGACTGCTTTAAGTGGCCAAGCGGTGGTCTGTTCCCAGTCCTCTCCAACCAAACCATGACTTTACTGAGACAGTCATCGGCACTCTGCTGTTGGCGGAGTTCATCTGGGTTAATAGACAGTGTCGGACTGATATCAGGAACAAGTGGTGTGGAAGTGTCATTCCCAGTCTGGCCAGAGGAGGGTGCTCTTTCACTGGGACCCTGAGAAGTGAGAATGCACTGAACAGCTTTACTGTCTGTCTCTGTGTTAGGCCGTCTGGACATGGCGTCTGCATTAGCATGCTGTTTTCCTTCTCTGTGAATGATGCTGTAATCATACACATCCAGCTCCAGTATCCAGCGACTCCGTCTGCCTGTAGGATCATTATCCACTGGACTTTTCCTGAGGCTGAGAAGAGGCTTATGATCTGTGATTACAGTGAAGGACGTACCAGAGAGGAAATGTTTAAAGTGTCTCACCGCCCAAACAACTGCCCAGAGCTCACGGTCGTAGGTGGACCATTTTCTTTCAGAAGCGCTGAGGGTGTGGCTGGAGTAAGCGACCACTCGCTCCTTCTTGTCTTGATGTTGAGCAAGCACAGCTCCAATGCACTCTTGCGAAGCATCAGTGTATAACTGGAATGGCTGTGTGAAAACAGGGTGTGCTACGATTGGAGGATTGGTGAGAGCGTGCTTCAATGACAGAAAAGCATCTTCACATTCTACAGTCCATCTGAATAGAGCACCTTTTTGTGTGAGGGCATGGAGTGGTGAAGCAATGGCTGAAAAGTTTCTCACAAACCTACGGTAGTAGGAGCATAATCCAACAAATGCTCTCACCTCTGTTGTTGTTCTGGGTGTAGGCCATTCGCGGACTTTATCCAGGTTCCTTGCGTCTGGCTGCAGCCCTTGGCTTGACACAACATGCCCGAGGAAGGACACTTGGCTGCATGCAAGCTGACACTTTCTGGCTTTTAGCTTAAGGCCAGCAGAGCGAAAACGGCTGAACACCTCTTCCAGGCTTTTCAGGTGATCTGCAAAGGAACGGCTGAACACCAGAACATCATCCAGGTAAATCAGGCATTCTCGCCAGTGAAGACCATGAAGCACGAGCTCCATCAGCCTTTGAAATGTGGGTGGTGCATTGGTTAATCCCATGGGCATGACTTTAAACTGGTACAGTGCACTCCCTGTGGTAAAGGCCGTTTTCTCTTTGTCACGTGGATCAAGCTCCACCTGCCAGTACCCGCTTGAGAGGTCCATGGTGCTGAACCAACAAGCACCTGATAAACTGTCCAGGGCATCTGCAGGGCGTGGTAATGGATGGGAGTCTTTGATTGTGACTGCATTTAGTTTTCGAAAATCAATGCAAAATCGATAAGTGCCATCTTTCTTTTTAACTAAGACGACAGGGGAAGCCCACGGGCTACAACTTTCTTCAATGATGTCATGAGAAAGGAGCTGTTGAACCTGCCTATCTATCTCAGCTCGACTATGGGGGGAAGTCCTGTATGCTCGCTGTCTGCAGGGCGGAGCATCTGCTGTTTTAATACTGTGTTGGACTACATTAGTACGCCCAAAGTCCTGATCATGTGCACTGAAAACATCAGAGTAGCTCAGAAGTAAAGCCTCCAGCTGTTGTCGCTGTTCATCATTAACTGCAGACTGACTAAAATCAACTCCAGGTACTGACTCAGATGTGGAGTGGCTTTTTACCTCGGCTATTGTAGCTGTTGTGACCTCTTCTATGGAGAAGTCCTCATCCGCCTGGCTGCCTAATGAGTGAAAATCTCCTAGTCTAGTGTCACATGGTACATGACAATCACTGTTGGTGGGGTTCATTACTCTTACATAAGTGATGCCTGTTTTCACATGGGCCAGAGTGCGTGCTACCAACAAACCCGGTAAGCTAGGGGGTCCTGGCTCTAAGATACCAGTATAGCTAGGCATGTCCTCAGGCTCACCAATACCAGACTGAACTTTAGCTATAATGTTCATCTGTGACATGGCAGGGATCAGTATAGGAGCCAAAGTGACAGCACTGCAACTAGGAGGGGCAGTTTGGGTGGCACGAAGGAGAGGGACAATAGCATGATTCCCTAGTGTTAACTGGCCTGCTCTTATGTCAAGAATGGCATGATGTTTCTTAAGAAAGTCAAATCCTAAGATGACTGGCTGTGTAGTGTTTCTGACTACTTGCACATCATGAGTAAAAATCTCATCACCTAACCTGATGATAATGGGAAGTGTGCCTAACGTGTCTAGATAATTACCAGTCACTGCTGTAGCTGACAGGAAGGACTTTTGAATAGGCTTGGTTCTCAGGGAAGGGGTGGACATTCTCTGTGCTTCACTGATCAAAGATATTTTTGAACCTGAGTCTATCAAAACTGTGGTAGCAATGTTCTCAATGACTCCAAATACATATGATGTTGTTGTGTCATCTTGGGGTGTTGATAACTGTTGTGGGGCCTCACTTTCAGATGTAGCAGCCACTTGGCCCGTAGTACCTGCTACCGTGCGTTTCCCTGACGAGAGGCGTCCACGTCGAAGCTCACATGATGATCACGTTCTTTGGACCACGGTCGCTGCTCACGTGAAGGGTAGGTGCTGTGTGAGCCATACCCATATCTGCCAGGCTCTGGTGTAGAATAGCTGGAATGTTTGTGTGAGCGATGGTGCTCTGGATAGCCTGAACCAGGGCTGCTGGAGTATCTTCGTCGGTCCGGGCTGTAGTGTGTGTGACCATAACCACCAGTGGAATGAAACTGACGACGAGGAAGGGGAGAAGATGGAGGTGAAGGTGAGTGGTGTCTTCCACCGTAGCCAGGTGAGTAGTTGCGCTGAGGAAAGTCCCCACTAGGTCTGGAAGAACCATGATGGCCGGAGGCAGAAGAGTGTGAATAACGTGCAGGTGATGTATGGGGAGAGTAGCGCTGTCTGTCTCTGCCACGTTCGCGCCATGACCAGTCAGGGGAGTCAGATCTGGTTCTAGAGGGGTCTTTGTAATGAGAGCTCTGAGGGGCAGAACGATCACGGTGCTGTCGCAGATGAGTAACTTCCAGCCTGAGAGCACGGACATCCTCCGATAGCTGTTTCACTGCATTCATAAGATCAGGGGATTGGTGTGATTGTGGAACACCATGCTTTGTGGACACCATAGCAGAGAGCGGCTCACCTTGTGGGACAGAGGGAGATGTCACCTGGGTGCAGGCAGGCTTTACTGCAGGAGGGGGGAGAAGCCGCATAGCCTCTTGAGCTCGTTCCCATTTGCATGCAATAGCTAAAGCTTCTTCTAATGTAGTGGCGCCATGTTCATGACATTTTCCCTGAAGAACCGGGTCCATACCAGCTATGAACCGTCTGAAACGTTCCATGGCTAAGGCTGGTGCACCGTAGTTGGGGAACGCCTCCAGCACAAGCCTCGTGATCTCAGCTGCATAAACTTCCAGAGGCTCTCTAGGTAGGCGTTGTCTCGCATTCACAAAAGTCTGAAAATGCAGTAAGAGTTCTTTTCTTCCAAAAACATCATTCAACTTAACTGCACATTGTTCATAATCTTGCTGTACTGCTGGTGGCAATGATAGCCAGTACGCTAAAGCATCCCCGCTAAGCCTGGTTGGAAGAATAGCTGCTAGGTCTTGCTGCTGTCCATCTGCGCAGGCTTTAACTGCAAGCTCCAATCTAGCTTTCCACAGAGAAAAACTTTCCTTATCCTTTCCATCTCCATGAAAAGACGGCGGCAGCTCCACTCTGTAGTGAATGACTCTTTTGATGTTGTTGTTGCTTGACAATGTTGCAGTAGCGTTGTCGTTAGGTGCAGGTATGTTGTTATTAGCACCATCTGGCGGAGAGTCTGATCCTTCGCCGACTTCCTCCACAACGTCTTCCACAAATTCGGCAACCGACATGGCTGAATAATCTACTGTCCAACTTAGACACAGGCGGTATGGAGGCTTCTGTAATTGTCACTGTCTGTTATGAATTCACGGAATGTCCATAAACTCCTTTTAACAGTCCACACAGCACAACTCGAAGTCCGAAGCACCACGTGCGCACATCAGGCTAATCACTCACCGCCGTACGTAGTTGCTTGCCTTGGCTTTAGCGATAATGTGAAGCAAAAGAACACCGCTGCCACCAGTCTGTAACCCTATGTTTGGGGTGCTCCCGTCTCACGGGCCGTGGGTAATAACTTGGGCTACAGGTATTAACTTTGGTTCTTTTATTCTCGCGACCAAACGGCAAGGACAGTCCAACAAAACATTCAGCATGCCGACTCTAACTTTCAACTCGTCCGTCCCTTAATTCGGTCCCCCTCTATACTAAACGAACAGGAACCTAAATTACAAGAAGGGTAATAATTATACTGTGCAGGTAACTAAAATAATACCACAAATAATATTATAGATAATGTAATAATAAATTAAATAATAATAACTTCTCCCAAAACAAATACCAATCACTTCAATCACAAAAGAAATAATCCAAAACTTAGATTACAGTTACGGCTTGTGAATATAAATCTACACACGGGTGGAAGTTAAAGTTGAGGTGTCTCCGTCTGTTTTCCTGAGAGGGGAACGCTGATCCAAGCTCAGAGCCTTCGGGCTGTTTCTGCCTCGGAGAAAAGCTTGAGGGTGTCCGCCTGAAGAGAAGCTGAATAAAGAAAGTCTGTCACTCATCGGTGGTGAAATCTCGGCCCGCTCTTTTCCAATCTCTCTCTCTCTCTGTGCGGCTTGGACGACCGTTTAAGTTGTCTAATTATACATGCGGAAATAATTGACCCTTCTCCGGGTACAATGACCCCGATGTTTGGTGCATATGTGTAGGAGAACACACACACACACGTGAATGTGTGTATGTGTGCAAATCAAGTTTTCAGCCTGACAATCGCAGCTCTAATTAAATTAAAGCAAAGGTGTTAAAGCTGTTGATTGTCAGTGTGAGTGGGTGAAGAGCTCATAATACAATGCATATCAATGCAGCAGCCGTGAGTGCCAGCAGTCCCCCAGGTGTCAGCCAAATGAGTGTGAATATTCAGCTTTTTCCCCTCCACTTAACTCTCATTTCACTCTGATGACATTTTATTAGCCTTCCCCTGGCAGTGCTGCCGGGAAGCGATCCGCAAGAAACGGCTTCTTGGTGCCGAAATCCAGCAAATTTCTGTCCAGATTTGGAGCTGTTGCTATTTTGTTTTTCTGTGATCACTCCAAGAAAAAAAAAAATGGATGAAGCGCTTTCAAGACACTTTACCTTTAATAGCTGAAGTCCTGTTTACACGGGGAGAGGTATCACCTGGTGATCTCTGATAACCAATCCACCATGTCTGTAATCCGTAAACGAAACACTCCAAGACCGAACAAGAGCAGGACACACAAATGTCCTCTGATTAAACTAATCCAGCCCAAATCAGCTTCTCTGTAATTTCACAGTCATGTTTTTGTTACGTGCGTGCAGAGTACGGATGCAGGCGTAGGTACGTAGGACACGTACGTCAGTCAACAGTACTAAACTGGAGTAAAAGAAGCTGTTTCCTCTCCTCTGCTGAGTTTGGCTGCAATTTCACACCAGGAATTGTTTATCATTTATATGTGAATCATATAAATGCCAGTGCTTTTTAATTTTTTACTTCAGATAGGAGGGCCTCCTGTTCATCCGCGTAGCTCTGGGTGGAAGTTAGAAATTTTCAGAGGTGCATGACGCAGAAATCGGGGAAAGGACTAAAAGGGGCGAGGCTATTCGTTTGCACGAAGTAGCATGATAGCATAAACCAGACAGCGTTTGTCAACTCACACCGGCTGCGTGTTCAGTCCGAACCTCTCATCATACGTGTTTTGTTGTTGAACCTCAAACCTGTTGATTCCTGGCGTGTCTTCGCTCATTGTGACGTTTTCGCTCATTGGTAGAGATAAAAATGTTGTTTTATTTTGAAAGTCTCAGGCTCTTTTAAGGTTGCTTCTTGTGCACTACTTCCTGTCCCGCTCGATCTTATCTCAGCATCACAGCTTCGGCATCCTGCAAAAATAGGATGGGTCGCTTAGCTGCGACCAGCCACACAGCTGAACCGCAACGGACCGGATCCAATGTAAGTTTACACATTGACTTGACTCCAACATGAACCAGACTTCAGGCACACGCATGGCCCGCCTACATCACCACGAAGCGTCTGTTTACATGGAGCGCGGTCTCGTCATCAACATGACTACGACGTCAGGGACTTTTTGGCTAAGTTGTTTTGTTGTTCTTTACCAGATCGTTTCTAAAAGCAAGTTTCATATTTAGCCTCTAGGATCCTGAAATAAAACAAAGCCCACGATCAACGCTTAAAGTACCAGAATTCCTCTGAAAGAAGAGTTTTTATTGCCGCTGCACGCCGGGACGAAGAGGTCCTCGCTCCTCTATCCACCTTCTTTCCCCAAGTGCCTGCTATCGATTCGATGAAAACAAGTTGCCAATCCAAATAAACACCATGTCAAGGAGTCATCCAAGCAGACAGAAATATCAGCCCAGCATGACACCGCAGGGCAGGAAACAACAGGGGCCCCGGTGCTCCTGACCTCACAGGGGGTCTGCTGAGACTACCAAGGTGTACACATGTGTGTGGACACATGAGTGTGGACACATGCGTACCCTCAAATGTGCATGGGTGCACATTTGAGTGGCTAATCATGTGTGGGCTTGTGACTCTATTCAAGACATGTATCTGGTCAATAAGAGCTATCAGTGTTATTGTGGGGGAGTCTCTGAGCTGTAAGCCGGTCTGAACGGGCTCCGGTATAGATCCGCTCATGCAGGAACGCTGGCTGATCGCGTTCTGCTTGTGACATCATACGATGGACGTCTGAAATGATTTTTCAATTGTCCCGAGGGCCACTTTCTCCAGACATGTGCGTCTGGGATCCTTTGTTGCAGAAAATAACTTGAACAGGGGGGGAAATGCTAAATGCATCGATTAAAACACGCACTAACTTAGAGGACGTCCACTCTGGCTCAGATCATCGACCCTCGTCTCAATCTTCTGCTCTTTGAATTATATCCTGATCATTTCTTACAGGGAAATGACTTCTTGAGTTTCTCTCACAGGAGGTTTTGTAGGAAAGTTATGCTCATGTGGTTTCGGCACAGAGTAAATAAATGAAAGGGTCTGATTCGGCTTTTCATGTCACTATTTCGGCTCCTGGTCTCCGTCGTATTACTTTTTTATTTTCTGCAGACAAACATTCACGCTAACACATCCCGATAATGAATTCAGAGAGTATCACAATCCGTCTCCCTTACAGGACGTGTTTGAAGCATCCTCAAAAAATCCGCGTGACAAACTTTACAAACTCTTCTAACGAGCTGAAAGCTTCAATTATTCCGTCGAGTTTAAAGAGCTGCAGGCTTAAATTGATAACAAGTGAAACAAGAGGTTTTGGAACGGTTTTAGGGAACCGTTTTGGTGCCTTGAAAAAACGAATTCAAAATGTCTCAGCAGGCCTCAAAGCCGGCTCTCCCTCTGAGGTAGCTATTTAAAATCTAGCAGCAGTCCCTTTCTGCTCAGCCCATTTGAGTAATGATGATTTGGGGTTAGGACGGAAGGAAACTCCCTGAAGGAACCTAGAAGGAACCTCTGACCTGTTCCTCTGCCCTGATGTGGTCTCCCGGGGCCCGGTGGAGCTGAGGGGCCACAATAATCGGTTGGACCCCACTGAGTCTGAACATCGCCACGGCACACCGGGGTCAGAGAGAAGGACGGGCAGAGCGAGCGGTCCACAGGGCAAAGGGGAATGTGCGGGGGGTAACGGCCGAGGCTCGCGTGGTGTTTTTAAGGTCATGCTAATTGCCACGGATGTACAGCACGCCTTCAGTTAGCCCTCAGTCCACGGCGAGGAGGAGGAGGAGGAGGAGGAGGAGGGAGGAGGGGGGGGCGAAGGACGGGGGCTGAGGAGGTGATACAGGTGTGGACCTTTAATTAAATACCACTGCAAAGGTTAATGTATAGAACCAGGAACTGCAGCCGCTGCTAAGTGGTGGACATTTAAACACTGTGTGTGTGTGTGTGTGTGTGTGTGTGTGTGTGTGTGTGTGTGTGTGTGTGTACACAAGTGAGAGTAAAAATGAGCAAGATTCAATATTCCTTTTCTTGGAGGTGCAAAAATTAAAAGTGGCTGATATTTGAATATAATGAAGCTCGACTACTTTTGCAAAGAAGAAGAAGAAGAAGAAGAAACTTCACCGGAACAGAGAAGATCGTCTGAATCTTAACGAGCAGAAATTAAAAAACCCACGGCGAGCGCGCTCTCATCAGCACCCCCATCCTCTCCGATATGTGATCTCCTTTTCACCAAACACATTAGGAGCTATATTAAGAGGTAGTGTCACTCCCTGAATAACCTTAAACACGTGTGTGTGTGTGTGTGTGTGTGTGACCCCTGGTAATGAGAACCATCTGCCACATTAGATCACCTCTGGTGAGACAGGTTGTCCACACAGATGCAAGAAGGACAGTTTGATATTAATTTCTCAGCTAGTGGCGAAAACAAGACGGCGACGCAGGTTAATGGTAGCTGGTACCAGAAAGGAGTGCGACGGCTCAGACGGGTCGAAGAGTAGAAGGAAACAACGTGTTGATGGGAAGTTAAACCGTGACCGGCATCACAGCGTCTCACTGTCTACTGGAAGCTGAAACACACACAGAACTTTCCTCTTCTGCAGAACAAAGATCTGACCCGTTCGTCACAAACAGCTTTATTGTGTTATGATGTACAGAAAAATTTAGGATCAAGTTTTGGATAAGTCTCTCGAGATTGATGCAGTACAGCTGGTTAATGAGGACTTACATTAAGCCTACATACGTCGTCTGCATGCGTTTACAAATCAAACTGTGCAAAACCAAAACAGACTGCAGAGCTGTGATTGGTCCG
Organism: Labroides dimidiatus; assembly: GCA_030710495.1. Lineage (NCBI taxonomy): Eukaryota > Metazoa > Chordata > Actinopteri > Labriformes > Labridae > Labroides > Labroides dimidiatus. Next base: position 24,452,972 of record CM061160.1, on the reverse strand, counting down.
CTTGGAAAATGCACAAAAAAACAAACAAAAAAAGTCAGCTGATTCAGTAACCACACCTCATATCTCCTCCACAGCGTTGCCAGACGTACGATAATTATCGTATTTGTACGATAATTTAGCCCTCTGCACGATGTACGATCAATAATTCCAAAAAAGGCTAAATGTACGATAATTTGACAGTTTCGTGTGGTTGTTACAGATCTACCCCAGTCTGACGGATTTATCTGTAAACCCTAAATGCATCTTATATCATGTGACGTTTCCAGCCAATCATAGTTTAAGTGTCATTCGTCTCAGAACGATTGACAGCCAATCACGGTCGTAGGAGCTCCGTCAGGAGGAAGTCAGTCAGTTGAGAGAAAAATGAGCACCGGAGCCTCGAGCTGCTGATCAAACGCTGCTGATGTGGGGCAGGGCGATGAATGACCACAAAAGTGCCTGTAGGACACTAAACAGAGGGATCAGTTGGGATTTTCACACAACAATAAGACAGTTGTTTTGATCATTATCAGTTATTTTGATTATTTTGTCGGGTGTACGATAATTTCCCCCAAAATACGATAATTTTGAGGCTCTGGTACGATAATTTTATATTTCCCATCTGGCAACGCTGCTCCTCCAGCATCTCCTCGTTTCTTCTTTGCAACAATCGCAATAAGATGAACTCCTGCTCAACCTTTAGACCCCGTTTATACGACAACGCTTCACAGCGTTTCACTCAAAAACGAAAAAAACAGATAAAAAAAAATCAGTGTTAATACGGTGTTACACTGTGTTTTTACCACTCTGTCACTTGTTCTGTTTCGGGTTTTTGTTTGTCATATTTGTACAACAAAGATATATAAATATACGTGTTTTGATACATGAGAAATTCAATAAAAACATGCTGTCTTTTTGTTTGTTTTTTGGTGTTTTGAAAAAAAAAAAACTTACGATAAAAAAGTAGCGATAAAAGAGCGATACACAAAGATGTCCCAACGCTACACGCTACATACGTGTCTTGCGTCATGTATGAAGTTGTCTTGAACAAAGAGAAGCAGCGTTTAAATGAAGATTTGCTCTCAAAAACAAACGCACGCCTCGGTAAGAGTCGCATCTTTAAGACAGTGGGTGATGGTGCTCATGGGAAATGCAGTCTTTCCACCAGTTACAAGGCGACTCCTCCAAACAGATGGTTCTCACAGAGACTTAAATCATATAGATGCTAATTATACTGACTGTGAAGCTAACAGGAAGAAATCATACAGCTGGGTGATGAAACATGAGCGTCACCGTGGAAGAAGTTTAGTTTTGAGTCCTAAATACCATCAAAACCTTCCTTTAATCTTACTTAAGCCTTTTAGTTTTGTTAAATCTTGTTTTAATCAACGATCTCAGCATTTATTCTGCTTTTAATTCACGGCTCAGTCATGTCGTAGAGCTAGCACGCAGCATACGCACGAGTACAAAGACAACACAAGAGACTACTCGAGTTCACAGCTGCAAACGGATGTTAAAATCACTGACGGAAATAAAAGACGGCTGACCCCCATTATAATTTTGGCTCAAACTCAGCTCTGAAAATTAAGAGCACTCGCCCACACACGAACGCCGCCACACAAAAACGTGTTCCTCAGAGTCACCGCCAGGAAACTGCAGCCTGGAGAAAAGAGCTCAGGGACCGATTCAGCAGAACAAAGATATCCACAAAGCCAAAGAATACACGCGCCCAAATCCACCAACTCCAATATGTCCTCCTTAGAGAGACAACGCTTTCATCTCGCATCACAAATTAAACAAAACACCACAATTTATTGTTTTGGCACGAAAAACAGCGAGCTCGTATGAAAAGTGAACACGCAAAACTTCCATGTGAGCGCTCGTCTCTGGGATCTCTGCTGCGCTTAGCGTGTGCTGAACTGCAACGGGGCCATGGAGGGAGTCCAAGCAGTGGTTTTTGGTTCCCCAAACCAACCCAAACATGCTATTAGGCTTCTCCTCAGAGCACTAATTGGATATTCATGTGGCGTTTCGTTTGTTTATCACCGTGTTACCGCTGCAAGTCGTGGTTCGACACATCTCATTTTCATCCTCCACATGAAAGGCGGAGACAGTGGAATTGTTGCACTGTATTTTAGCCACGGAGCATAATCTCTGTTAACACAAGCTGGTCTCGGCTCTCTTTGGCTTTGAATCGCCCCCCCGCAGTGGTTTTGTTGTCCCCCTCCCTCCCCCCACCTCCCCTCGCTTTGTTAAATTATTTACTCTGCCTTTAAAATTCACTCATAATATATACTTTTCTGTATGCAGAGGAGTGAAGAGGACCACGTCTTTTGTAATGAGGAGGAAGTGATAGAACAGAAGCCGTGGTTCCCGTCTATGTGATGAAGATTCCATGTGAGCAGTGATATCTCTTCCTCCTCCTCCTCCTCAGTCTTCATGATGATCCCTGAAATCAGTGGATTTTATTGTTTTTCTCTCCTCAGACTGATTCCTGAGTCAAACCTGAAGCTAAAAAAGCTCAAATGTGATAAAAATAGAAGAAAACTCTACGTTAGCTTTCTGCTTTCTTTTATGTTCAAGTGGTTCTAAATTTAACCCCTTGGTGTTATTTTACAGCCCTTTTCTGCCCTCTCAAAACATTTTCTCCTAGCCATTCATATTAAAACCTTAAATACATTACCCATGGTGCACTGTGGGACACTTGACGCTTACTTTTCTGTTTTTGTCCGAGAGGAAAACGTCAAACAAACGGGAACTCATAAGTCTAAAGGTGTTGGATAACTGAGTAAGAAGACGAGGGCAGGAAGGTTGGTCGGGCTCGAAAAGGGCACAAAGTGGACACAAGCAGAGCCGGATGATGACACCTCTCTGAATTCATTCACCTCTTTATTTGATTTCCTGTCTGAAATTATCCCCGCATTCAAAACTGCTGCTTTTACAGCCTCTCTCCTCCTCTCTGGTTCCTCGTTTGTCTCTGCGGTGTGACGGAAATGACGCAGCTCCGGTCTTCGTTGCCCTTTTCTACGGTGGCCCTGAGAGCTCACACATGCAAAAAGACAAATTAGCTAATAATGGGTGTGGGCATCACTTTTAAATGTCCTCTGGAAACTCTTCCGTTGTGTTGCGGTCTGTCTGCAGCACATTTTTATAAATGAAGATATTTTCTTGATGTGTTTTTGTTTTGTCTTTTCAGACACAGATTCCTGACGTGTGCCGTAACTACACGTCAAAACGATGTGAGCCACAAGCCCTGTGATTGGTCCACTGTGAGGATCATGATGTGCTTCAAAAAAAGAAGAAAACGTAGAGAAACAGACATTCATGCAGGTGAAACTGCGCTCATCTGTTTGGTAGAGGTACGGCGGAGCGATGCTGACACACGGATGCAGAAATGTGTAGAGCTCAGGACAACAACAACCCTGACTGTCGTTCACTTGAAGCTTGAGCAGCAGAGGATGTACGACGACGTACGCCATCATTTTCCAAACACTGATCGAAATGAGTTGATGAGAAGAGAAACAGCAGAGCTGTGATTCCTCTGACAGCTTCTAAAGACTGTCCTGACTCTCCTTTCCCCAAAAAAAAGGACAGTTTTTAATTGAAAATGTAAAAGATTCTCAGACTCTCTCATTTTCACTTACTTAACCACCTTCGCTCACATCATCCAGCGTTCTGGGTGCTGCTACCTGTTTGATAACAACTCTCATGACTTATTACCGAAGTGATTTTCTCTTCCTCTGATTTAATTTGACGTCGACATGAACATGTGTGAACTCGGCTGAACAGCGGGAACAGACAGATGTGCGACAGAGTCCACAGAGGAGGAGGAAGAGGAGGAGGAAGAGGACTCTATGATCTCACATATGTCACAAAAGATGCTAACAGGAAAAAAAATCTTCTCACTGATAGGTGTGAAAGCAATGTGTTTTAGTACATCTAAAGAGACAGAGGGGGAGCTTTTTAATGGTTACACGCTCATCTTCTCTCCACACTGATCCCAACTGCTGCTTCCTCCCAATTAACAGAGTCTGTGGTGCTGAGGAGGCCTCTGAACACCAGCTCCTCACATGGAGGAGGACTTCTAGGACCTTCATGTGGCTTTAAGGAGAAGTCAGAGGGGAAGGCTTCCCAAAATCCCAGATACAGAACTGAACAGTGATCAACTTTCATGACAGATTCAAGCAGACATTTGCAAGCAGGTTGATTCTGGGTGAGCAGGAAGTGAGTCCTGCAGATGACGAAAACAAGAAAAGAAAGGTTAAAAACACCGCAGCGCGCTCGTCAGACCAGTAGTTGGCGGTATAAGTTTGTAAAGAACAACACAAGCCTGTGCACAAAGCTGCAGCTGCAGCTCTGCAGAGCTGTTAAAAACTGCAGTTCCTCCAGTGTCCACTGGAGGCTCTGCAGAAGTCACAGACACAAAGCGACTCCTTACAGCAGACGTTCACACGCGTACAGCCTGATTTTCTCCTGTATGACTATGAGGGCTGCAAAGTTTCCATGGAAAATCACGAAAAATGAAAAAAAAAAACTATATGAATAATACACATTTTGGTTTGTTATAAGCAGACGTGCATAAAAACATCTCTAATGCAATAATTTTAAATGACATTAATGAATTCTCTGGGATTTTTTTTCCTGACTGAGTCCAACTGTCATGAATATTCATGGTAGCTAAACTTAAACGTGTCCGTTACTTAAAGTTAAACCATAACATCAAATATGTTTAGCTCATGATCATCAAACCTTGGTTTGTCAGGACTTCTAGGGTCCAGATCCAGAAACGTGGTCTCAGTTGCTGTGGGCTGGTGAAGCAGAGACTGATGAGGATCAAATCTGCTTTGATTTGTTTACTCATGTGAGTCATGATACACTTCACGACTGTCTATAAATCTGTTCTCGGGCTGCTTCCGTCCTACTTGACCACAGATCTGATCAGGTCTGGTAACCATTGCGAGTCTCCTGATGGATTTGAGAGAGAACTGGTCTCTGCTGGTGAATCTAAGACTTTCTTAAGGGACCAGGAAAGAGCTGGTCCTGGACAATGTGACTGTTTCGATTCCTGACTGCATCTTATTCCATTTTGAATCGATGTTTCCAGAACGGCTCGGTTTCGATGTAGCTGTCTGCTGCTGCTTGTGGCTTTTATCTGGTTAAATAAAGGATGTAATAATAATAATAATAATAATAATAATAATAATAATAATAATAATACACAGTTTAATGTGCATTCAGTCACGATATTTCAACCAAGACAATTTTCAAAAACCCTGATCAAGTTGATAAGAAAAAAAAAGAAAATTTACAGGAATTTTTAGTAAAATTCATCTAAGCTGACGGCAAAAAAACACTCAAAATTTCAAATATTTCGGAGCTAAAATTCCCATGGAAAATTTTCCTGTAATTTACCTGAAATTTCCCACCCTTTTGCAGCCCTAATAACTCCTTCCATGCATTATACAGCCTGTGTCAGAAAGAGGATTATTTACAAAGCAGTGAGAGCACAAACAAACATCAAGAGGAGTGTTGATGAACTCAGTGGACTGCTGGCTGCTCTGAATCAGATCAGGAGTCACTGCTGTTGTTACTTTTACCTGTACATCCCCTGTTTGTTGCCCAAATCGCTGTTTCCTGAATATTTGTTTATTTTTTGTCTTGTTTTTCCAGATTTATTTATTTAAATATATTTGTGTTTGCTTTTAATGCGATGCACAACTAAAGTTGGTGTTAAAATTGCGTGCATGTCTGTTGTTCCGGAAAGGGTTTATTGGTCATCCAGGCTCTTCTTGGCTGCTAACATTGTTTATACATGCAGATTGAAGAAGCAACTTTGAGATGCTGCTCTGTGCCGGCACCCTGGGTGGACTTGCATAATTAAATGAATTGACTAAAAGGGATGCAATGAATATCCCAACACAGTGTCAGGTCAGGCTTGCATTCAAATTAAAGCCAGGAGCCAAAGAGGGTAAACATTAATTTATCTGAAGAGGGAAAACAGAGGAAGAGGAAGCCGACGTCCAGACCGATGTGTGATAGATTTCTGTCCATGTTTGCTGTGGAAGAGCTTCATTAATCTAAACTTAAAAGAGACATGTTGGCTTCACACGCGTGTGGGAATATGCTTCATATAAACAAATATCAACAAAACAATTTGTTTACCAAACAAACGACTCGTGCTTTTGCTCGTTTTTCAGCTGCTTCCTGCTCGACAAACACAAACAGACCTACCTGAGGAGCATGTGGTGATAAACTGGAGGCTAATTAAGTGACAGACAACAGCTCGCGGGGGAGGCATTCTGGGAATCATTTCACCAACTGCATCACAACAGCAGCAAACAGCAACAGCATCAAACAACCTCCCCATCCCAGGAAAGTTGGAGCGCCGAAACCAAAACAACTGAACGCAACACCTGAACAAAAATAACACGTCGATTTCCAGGATGCAGTGATTTCCCCTGCAGATTCATGTCTGTTTTTAAGGGTCATTTCTTTGCAGATGAATGAACTGTTCTCGTAAAAGAAATGGCTGCTACCTGAGCGCACACAGGTGAGAGACAAAGACAGAAACCAGGAGCAGAGCAGAACGCAACAAACGGCACGTCGGTCGGCTGACTAATTTTCCTGCTATCTGAAGAGTTCCTCCACTCGCTCCGGTCTAATTTATTCACTTCATTAAATCAAACGTGGTCCAGTCAATATGAGGTGGTTTGCATAAAAAATGTGATTAACTTGCAGATGACACCTTGCGCCTTGACACCATGCCAGCTACACGTTTCAGCCCGTGTGTTAGTGTATCTAAAATGACCCAAAGCTGCAGTATGAACCGGGCTGGGCTTGATAATGACCCCGTCTGTGTGGGGAACATGGTGCTCCATCTGTAGCTGCAAGCAAGAGCAGCAAACACGTCCTAAAAGGCTGTTCCTCTGAGTTCTACAGGAAGGTACATTTGCATTGTTGGCAAAGGATGTGTGTGTGTGTGTGTATTGTCATGTAAATGATCTTCTGTAAAGGTGTAAATCTGAATGCAGCGACAGGAAAATCAAGCCAATCCAGACTCTTGAAGCATCTGCATAAGAAACGTGTGGAGGCTAAGAAAACTTCTGGATCACCATCTTTTGTTGAAGTCGCACCCTTTACCGCGTCACACCACAGAGGTGTCGAACTTGCTATAGCGCATCTCCATCTTTGATTTCCAAGCCCCCATACTGTAAGTGTCCCATTAACAGTCACTCTGGGAGATTGGTGAGATTGACTCTCTAAAGCTTTCCCTTTTGTGTTTCTAATGTATGGTGCTATTGTTGGCTTAGCAAGAAGCTACGGAGGAAAAAAAAAAAAACCAGCAATTCAATCCTTTCAGCCTTCAGCTGGAAATTAGGGAAAAGCAAATGCATCATCAGAATTCAGATTCAATCAGAGAGTGAAAATAATGAAGGTGCACGAGCAGTCTGTTGTTTATGAGGGTGAAGTGAAGACGATGGTAACTGCTCTATTGTGCATGAGGCATGCCGCTTATCGCTGTGCAGAGCCCCTACGTGTCAGGCAGAGGTGGGGCACGGTCCCTAGAGTCCACTATCACAGCAGGTTAACCGGGCACTGCTTTTCTAAGGACTGATTGCCCGGCCCCCCACGGCTCGAGGTAAACTGACAATTTTCCATCAGCAGGGAACTCGGCTTTATTAGTAAAATCAGGGGGGAGGGAGGGAGGTAAGAGAGAGGAGTGAAATCAAGTTTACAGAAAGTGCACCTGTGAGGAGAAATGCACTGAGGTGGATTATATTACTGAATAAAAGCAGCACAGTGACTCATATAATCATTCAAACCGCTTAAAAACATTTATGAACAACTTCTTTACAAGCACTACAAACAGAGGAGGAGAAGGAAAGTCAGGCGTCTGTCACGCAAGTCCGTAAAACGAGACATGTTTGTAGAAATTTACATTAAGAAGACGGAGAAAATAGAAAATATTCTCCGTTAATATTAAGTTTTCATCTGAATGTACAGGGTGGCCGATTTCCAGTTTCTTCTCAAAAATTAAAGCGGGGTGCTCATGACAAGATAATCAGGTTGATTTTGGACTTTTATACGACAACGGTATCAGGGTGAAACGCAAAAGTTTTGTTGCGTTTCGGCCTCTCGTTTATACGGAAACGCCGTTTCAGTCGACCTAAAACGCAACTTTTTTAAAACGGCCTCCAGAGTGCAATTTTTCTGAAACGCTGCAGCCTCCGTCGCCGTATTTACATATTTTCAGTGAAAACGCTGACGTCACGCTCCGTTTTGCGTGTGCGCATTCCACTTTCATTGTGTGAACTTTTGCAAACCGGACAACAACAACAACAACAACAACAACAACAACAACAACAACAACAACAACAACAACGGATAAATGGCCACTTATCAGGTTGTGCTCGTGCTGCTGAATCTGCTGACTGCCTTTAAATAAACGTTTATCTGTTGCTCCACTTCTGCACTCAGATAAGACGTATTTAATATATACACCAGACGATCAGTCCGCCTCTTCTTCGGCGGCAGACTACTAAAAGACTCTACAGTTATATCGCCACCTACTGGCCGTGCATGCATACACATATAAACGCAGATTTTTTTTCTCCACGTTTGTTGCGTTTTCGGGTGAAACGCTGTGAAGCGTTGTCGTATAAACGGGGCCTAAAGTTAGCAAAAACCCTGAAAATCTGATGGCGCCAAGATTTTGTGAGACTCCCAGTTTTGTGGGGACTCGAATAGAAGTAGAATCACCTGAATGCTCCACGTGCTGTAAGAACAAAACAGTGAAATCTCCTCATCATGTGTGGGATATCTCACCGAGTAGCTGCAGAGCAACACGCTGCAAACCGCTCAAATTATATTTCTGACACATTTTTAATGCTGCAAACAAAATGCATGACTCCAAAGTGTCAGAATTAACAGCGAACGTGCTGCAAATACACGACGGATGCAGAGTCTGAAATGCAGCGAAAACAGGAAACAACTGCAAAAGGAAAACGCTGCGTATCCAAGACATGTATAAGGGGGCGTTTCAGGGAAAATACTTCAGTTAATGACAGAAAAGATGCAATGGGCGTCCAAAAAACCCATACTGCTGCTGATAAAGATGAAAACAGTGATGACGATCGATCTTCCTGCTCGAACGGCCTCCTCTCTGAGGTGAGACAGAGGTCTCTGGAAGTCTTTCAGACAACTCCTCCCAGAGAGCTCCCGGGTCTCTCACAAACTATCCAGACAAGCCTTTAACAGACATGTTTGTGTCTGAAGACATGCTCGGATGTCACAGAGGAGCAGATTTTCTGACAGGTGGGAAAAACATCCACCTGAATAAAAAAGTGCAGCCAGTTTTTTTTTATCAGAGATGAGGAAAAACTCTCCAAACGGCAAATCAATATCATCCCAGGGCTGCATTTGAATTTCCAATCGCCATCTCTTCCAAATATATTACATTTCTAAACAAAACAGCAGCGAAAGCTTTCACAGACACACAAAAAAAACAACCAGAGGGAGAAACTTAGAGGGCAAACAAGCAGCACCTTATGGTTTTCAAGGTCTCCATTTGTTTTTCCGTGTTCCTCTGTCAGGTCGGGAGAGAGGGGCGAGCGGTGCGGAGGACGGTGAGCTGCAGAGGGTTAAAAGGCCATCGCTGGGATTACAGCACAGGTAAGGACCCCATACTGTGGCCTGACACGCCGACCAGCTTACAGTGCAGTTTTCTCGGACAGTGCAGGGTCACACACGGTCAGGAAGCATGACGTGTTCTTACACACGTGTTGAAAGACGGGCGAGATGCATGATGTCAAATTTAACTCTTCATCGCGCTGCAAGGTCATAAACTGGTTTTATTTGGTCCGTATTTATGACACGTGACCTTAAAGGCCTGATTTACAGCCTGACATGTTCCTGGAAAGTTAGGAGCTTATTGTGAACGACTGTGTCCACCAATCAGAGGTGTCCAGCGACTCCGTCACGCCCCTGACAGGAGCTTTAAATGAGTTTGTTTACAAAAAGCGAGCGTCAGGCTCCGCCTCCTTCAGTTCCTCTTTCAACATCTTTTCACAAACATCAGCAGCTTGATTAACAATCGCACCAAAATAGCAACGCACCAACGCTGCACTCAGCGTGATGTTATCAGAACGGGTGATCGACACATGCATGAGGCTTAATAATGACACGGAGATTCACAACGATGACATCAGCAGAGATCAGCTGCACAGACCTTTATAACACCTGGATGAGGTGGCTAATATACACCTGCAGCTCTGCATTGACAGGAGGCATGAACTCAAATACTCTCTCTCTTTCTCTCTCTCTCTCTAATTTCTGCAAGCTTGGAGGTGGAACACTCAAAGAGGACACATCTACGGTGGCCCTGAGGGCTCACAGCACTGCAGCTTAAGAAAGCACATGCAAAAAGACGAAACACACACAAATTAAGAAAACATCTCCGTCACGTTGACAACACATGTAGCTTTTAGAAAACGCAAAACACAACGGAAGTGTTTCCAGAGGACACTTTAAAGTGATGCACACGTCCCGACTCGCTTGTTGTTGATGCAGATTTTGAGTCTCAGCCCCGTCGGTGGAAAATGAGATAAAAGCGTTTTTGATTTATTTGAACGTTGTGATCACATGATTCAGATATTAGCATATTAGCATACAGGCTAATAGCGGACGTGAGCATAGATATGAGCGATGCAGCGTTTGTCATCCAGCCCTCAGTGCTGTTAAAGTGATCCTCGGGTGTACAGTGAGCGTGACACTCCCCCCTCGGTTAATGAGAGGCCACTGAGCGCGCTCCGAGGACACAGCAAAGGCCGGGTGGTAGTTAGCGATCAGCAAGGGAGCCAGCTAATCCTGCTGCTGATGAACTCATCTGTCTGTCTGTCCACTCCACGCTCAGACATGTGCTAACACGCCATAATCGTCATAATTCTGCTCGGGCCTCAGCCACCTGATTAGGGCCTCAGTCCCGAAGGTATCAGTGTTAAAGCTTTGGTAATTCCAGCCTTAGCTTCACACCCGCCCGGTGATAGCCTCTCCATTAGGAACAGTAAAGCTCAGGCAGAGAGAGAGAGGAGAAGACAGAGTGGAGAGGGCTGTGATAAAAACATGTCATCTGCATTTCTCCAACACGCAGCACATGATTTTCTTCTCACAACAGCCAGAAATGACACTTTCCAAACATTGAGCACACGGGGGATTTCTCTTTCAATCTGACTGAACGGTGTCCTCTTAAAGAAAAGCCGTTTTTTTTTTTTTTTTTTTTCACCAGGCGTGAAAATATCGGTCATGAAAGCCGCTCTTTTCATGTAATTCCCCGTCCTCCTGCCTCACTGTAATCGTCTGTCAGCGGCATGTCTGATTTATTCCTCAGGTGTTGGTGGGACAGGAGCTCCCGCATGGCACTCCTGGACCCATAGAGAGGGTGTTCCAGAGGGGAGCACCAAGCCTCAGTTCCCCTCAGCTCAGGGGACCGTAGGTGGGAAACAAACTCAGCCAACAGCGCCGGAACAGGGCGCCGCGCACCCATCAACGCCTTCTTCTCAGGTGAGCGCAGGAAAACAGGAGACAGGAGAGGATGTCAGCCTGCAGCGGAGCGCTCAGAGGAGCCACGTGTGAGGCAGCTTTTCAGAGTCATGTTTATATTCATGTCGAGCGAGACAAATATGGATCCTTCAGAAAAAACATGCGGAAGCCTGACACTGAGAGGAGTAACAGCACGATGACACACGTGTCACGTTTTTACGACCTGCTTCAGTGACAGACATGAGACACACCACGATCTGTCAGCGTTACAGAGCTTCCCTTTGTTTAACTCAGAGTTAGGAGGAGTCCTTCCTGTTACTAAAGAGAGAGAGAGAGAGGGGTCCTTAAAACTTTTACTACATACATTTACATCAATTTATAGGCCGTATACGACGCTGAAACCTGTCAGCTGAGAGAAATTCGGAAACACAACTCAACAGATATCTGCTTTTGTTTTTCTGAAGTTAAACTCTGGTATCAGTCTTAAAAAAACTGAAATTTGGACAAGAAAACATGCATAACCTGCTTTTAGAGAGGATTAGGGCCATGTTTAAAAAAATAAGAAGAAATTTATGAGAAAAGGTCAAAGATTCACAAGATAAAGTCGTACTTTACAAGATTGAATTTATGAACTGATTTAATTTAAGCTTAAAAACAAACTTTATTCTGAAAGGTTGTTTTGTAGGAGCGTCCATCCTCCTCCTCCTCACAGAGGATGAACTGAGAGTGTCTTCTTGATTAAGCTGTGTTGAGTTCCAGCTTTGACAAACAGCCTTCTTAATATCTCTGCCGATAGTTTATGAGAGAACCTGGAGCTTTCTGATGAAGGCAGCTGGAACACGTAGCACCGTAGGCTACCACACTACGACGGAGGATCAGGGCCGAGTCTGCTGCTCTTCAGACGAGATACAGACTCAAATAACCAGATTATTCTCATAAATCTATGACTTTTGTTCTCACGAGTTTACATTTTATGTGCATGACAGCAGCGACTCTGTTATTTTAAAGTGGCGTTGTGTCAGGCACTTGTCAATAACGACTGCGTTGGTCTCGAGTGGGGCGTCCATCATCATCCTCATCTCCTGAAAGAAACCAGCAGCAGGACCCAGAGGAAAGCTGGGCGAGTTTACGTTTGATAAACAGTCCATCTAAAAAAAAAAAAAGTTATTATTTCTATCCACCTTTTTCCTGACTACCCATAGTTCATAGCAGTTGCCGGTTTTGCTCTTCCAGTTGAATGTTCTGTTTACGTTGCCATGGAGACCATAAAACTGATGATGTTAGCCTAACTGTCGTACTCGCTCTAATAACCGGACTTTAAAAGCAAGAAAGTGACAAATGAATAAAAATCGGAGGTGGAGTCTTTTTAGAAGTTTACTTGATGATTTCACGCAAGTTGTTTTGAGCTAGCTTGCCGGTGGCGGCAACTGGAAGTCACCCACAGGCTTCTGAAGAAACAGGTGGATAAGGACCACAAGCTCACAGGTATCGACAACGATGCTTCACCACAGGACGGTTTGGTTGCTATCAGGAGCGTAGAGGCTGCTTCAGACTCTGCTTGGCGTGGAGAGGACAGGACAGAGAAAGAAATTGGGAGAGAGAGCAGGGAGAGAAGTGCAATCATGGGGGCCCAGGTCGGAATCAAACCCTGGAGGAGTAAATCTGAAGGACTGGAGCCTCTGCCAAACCAGCACCCTGAGGTCACCCTCACCTCCTGCAGAAACCTGAATCCAAGTTTGGTTTATTCTTGACGTGTCTGCCCCCCCGCTCCCTCGAGCAGAACATTTCCACGTCGCATGCATCCGTCACACGGATGAAGTGGAGCTCCTGGTGTCTGAAGTACATCAGCCAAACATGGCAGAAAAGAGGAATTGGCAGGAAAAAAAAGTTGTAAATGTTGTAAACAGTGTAAACAAATTCTTCTACTCTAGTTTGGTGCTGTGGTAGCTCGCGTCTGCATACAGCGCCCCCTGCAGTTTGGGAACAGACGCCACGGGTAGTGTTAAAAAGTTTAACAGCTGTTCTGATTCCACGAGTCTCATTTTCGTGCGTCACGTTCGTTCAGAAAACGTAATCTGGCGTTTAGTTGACAGGAACTTTCCTGGACTTTATCCACATTAAGTATGATATCGCAGATTTGTGAGGAAAAAAGTTGGGAATTTGTGAGGTTAGAAGGAAAAGAAAACGGACGTTTCTTTGCTCCTGAATTTGTCTGTGCAGTGGGAGAAGATCTTATAAAAATGAATAATCTACTCACTTTCTGACCTCAGCTACATGTTAAACACTTCACAAAGAGAAGAGACAGAACCTGAGACCATCACTCTTTGCTCTCCTGGGATGAGACGAGGTTTAACGCATCAGGGCCAAAAATGCCAAATCCAACAGACCAACCCTTTACTCCCTCCTCTGTCGTTCAATCCTCTGCAGCTCTTTGCTGGCTGTGTTCCGTTTGAGCTCTGAGAGCAGCTCGCACACTGTCCAACAAAACCTTATTGTGTCTTATTTCTGTCAGAGGAATCAATTCAAAGAGAAACACAGACACTCTGTGAACCTGACCGTATAGACCGGACCGGGCATTGACATGTCAAGTGCTAACTGACTGCCTGCCAATGCACTCACTGACCAGAAAGGTCTCGTAGCGTCAGGGGACTGCGAGGTATAAGGCGGGAGAGGAGAAAAAATGGAAGTGAAAGTCAATCAAATTATCTCCTGCCAGTCCACTCCAGTGAAGAAAACGAAGAAGAGGAGGAGGAGGAAGAGGAGGAGGAGGCTGGGAGTGAGAGCCGATGATGTCTACAGGGTGCAATCTGAGCGGCCTCCTGCAGAGAGAGGAGAGCAATGATAGACCTGGAACAACTGCGTGACCTCCTCAGGTTTCCTCTGACATGAAATAGAAGCTGAATCTGTAGCTCGTGACGTCCAAACCGCGGATAAGATGGAGAGAGGAGATCCAAAGTTTGTCAGCGCTGATTTGCATGTGACAAAGCCAACACCGGCCTGTTATTTGTTTGTCTCCCCCGGTGAATGGAAACCCTCTGGAGAGACGCAGACAGAGAAATGCTGTTAAGATCAGAGTGATAATGACTTACAGAATGAGAGTCTGCAGCACGGGGACCGCGACTGGTTTTGATCCCTGTCCTCTTTCATTTCTGTCTCATTAGACGAAACCTGTGGAAGTCAGACAGCCTTTTACCACCGATGCGCTTTAAGACATTAAACATTCAACACGTCACGTCACAACACATCACAAATTAAATCATCTCAAAGTGACGGCGGAGCTTTTCTTCCTCTGAAGGCTCGTCGCTCCTCCTTTAGATTGAGCTCGTGTCAAAGGGTTGTCTTGTAAGATTTTAGAAGAAAATCAATAAACAGCGAAAAAGAGGAGAAAACAGAGCAGGTGACAGATGGCTGGGAGGCTACTGTGTGTGTGTGTGTGTGTGTGTGTGTGTGTAACAGGAGTAGTAGGGGACATATTCAACTCATTCCTGTGTCATGTCACATAAATCTTTGTGAATATGAGCGCTGACTCGTCTCGTCTGATCGCTCCTGAAGTGAGCGTGAGTGACAGCCGAGGGGGGGGGGGCGGGAACATGACGCCAACGCCAAGGTTCACGAGCAGGAACCGTTTTCAAAAAAAGGTACTTCTGGAACTTTCTGATGTGTCAGGATGAATATTCAGACTCAAACATCAGCGACTGCGAGCTGATTTACAGTGATCGCTTTCTTTCATCTTCATCGCGTCTTAACGGAGACTTTGAAGTTTGTCCTCTCCGCCAGAAGCGAATCAAAAACACAACGAGGAGCGCAAATGTGGGATTTTAACTGGCTGTCATATTGTGTTTAAATAAAGAGCTGGTTTGTCCGCCATGACTGTTCTGAGAAAGGATGAGAAAGAAATGAGAGAAGATGGGATATGAGAGACGTTTTAAAGGAGAATAAACAAGAAATGAATAAACAGCTGGAAGAGGAGGGGAGCTTTAATCCAGCATTTAAATGTTTCCGACTGTTACTCCTCCTCACTTCCTGTGTGTGTCGTCCTGTTGTTGGTATGTTATCTGACTATCACACGGTTTCTTCTATCATTACCTGGCTGTGTTAAATACTTGATTCTGATTGGTGAAAACCTCGTAGTAACAAAATTACCACAGACAACTGTATCCAAACCAACCAACCGAGCAAGTTCATTTATAAAGCACATAAAAACAACCACAGCTGAAAACAAGAGAGCTAAATAAAAAATACAAAAACAGATAAAAAAAAAAGAAAAAATATAAATATATTAAAAGCAAATTAAAGCAAATAAGATCAGACGAAGGAGACATCAAATCAGACCATGCAAATCCACCTCCTGCCTGTTAACACTGTGGCTAAAAAGAGAAGTTTCTGTTTCAGCCTTTAGAGTAAGAAAATGTTGACAGTGAGCTGCACTGACAGAGAAAGGTGGAGCAACATCCTGTCCTGCAATCCAGACACCACTGGCAGAGCTGGAGAGAGCATCTTGAAGCTACTGAAAGGAAATGACGACAGTAACAGTGTTCAAAGATAAAACTCAGTTCCGTTTTTAGGTGAGTCAACGGACAGGAATAAACAGTAACTGGACTTAAATCTTGTTGGAAACCATTTAATCCCATCCACACACAGCTGACTTTGTCCCCACAAGCAGTTCAGGATTCAGGGTTTTGCCCAAGGACATGGAATCAAACTGTTGACCTTCCAATCCAGTGATGACCCACTCTACCACAGCCATCCTTTATTATCAAAACATGGAAATCATCTTAAAATCGTTATTTCCATTTTTTTATTATGTCATGCTTTAGTTAGGAGTGAGATAATGTATAATGAACAGGTGGTTATGTGGATTTTAATGTGTTTCTCTGATCATTGCATCTATTTTTAGGTCCTTCTGTAAAAAATAAATGAAGTCAAATATTTATCATTAAAGGTTTGGAATTTTTTTTTTTTTTTTTTTTAATTTCTCTGGTTGATCAGATCCGAACCAACTTCCTGCTCTGGACCGTGTCTCTATTTTTAGAACTTCTACTCGTTCCCTTAATGATGTTGAACACATCCTGGATGTTTTTTGATTTTTTTTTCTCCCAAACATTACCTTTACATATGAAACACAAAATGACCACAAGGAATGTTCCAAGACCTGCAGGTATTTCTATAAAAGCGAGAACACACAGCACCCGGTCACCTCTGTGCACTGAAGGTGTCCCTCAGGGCACGGTTCTGCTCTGTTTGAAGATCAAAGCGGCTGAGGTAAAACAGCATGTTTACAGGTGTTAGGAAATTGAAAATTTCCTCGGCTGAGTGTGGTTTTCAATGGAGGAGGAAGTCAGGCTGCTGATGTGTGCGGTGGTGTCCGTGTTGGAGGGTTGCTATGCAGTATTTTAACGTGTTTACCTGCTGCGGCCTCCTGTAAACGAGTCAAATGTTGCAAGCTACGGTGGCCCTGAGAGCTCACAGCACTGCAAATTAAGAGAACACATGCAAAAAGAGAAAACACAAGCAAATTATCACTTTGACAACACATGCACAGCATTTAGAAAACGAGCTGCAAAGACCACAACACAAGTGTTTCCAGGGGACACTTAAAAGTGATGCACAAGTCCGTTATTAGCCATTATGCTAATATCTGTATCGTGTGATCACAATGTTAAAATAAATCAAAAACACTTTCAGCTCATTTTCCACTGACGGAAAGAGAACCTAAAATTTAAGACTAAATGTTTGCGTTTTGTCTTTTTGAATGTGTTTTCTTTAGTTGCAGTGCAGTGAGCTCTCAGGGCCACCGTAGAAATCTACACATCAAGTATAATATTTGATTATTTGTGATAACATCCTTCACTGTTGTGCCTGCATACATTTGGTGTGGATTGGTTCACCTGCATCTAACCATAAAAGCAGAAAAGCTCACCTGAATACAGCTTTTGTTGCGGGAACATTACCTTTTCTGACAAATAAACACTTCAGCGTTTCTCTGAGTGCATGAGACGAGCAGCCATGCCAAGCTTTTCTGCATGAAAGGGAGAGTGTTTAGCTTTTGAGGCTATTTGTGCGTCTGACTCTGTGGTGTTTGTGTCCGATGGGAGGTGCCTGAGCCAGCTTCCTTAAAGGAGTAGGGGGTTTTGTTTGTTTCTGCGCCGTGCCAGGAGAAGTGACAGCCATTCCGGCTTCTTTCACAGAAAAAAACACATTCATCTGTGGGAGAAAGGCGGCCGCTCAGCTCACATGAAAGGCCAACAGGGGCTGCTCTGCACAGGAAGGCAGACTGTACAAGGACTTCAGTGCAAACACAACACAAGGCAGGTCACAGATGGACAGACAGATGAGGGAGGGAGAGAAAGAGAGAGAGAGAGAAACAAAGAAAACACTATTTTGGAAGAGAACTGCCCCTTTAAGACAAAAATAAGGTTGATACGTTGATTTTTCTTATTATATCTTCTAATAATAAATCTTTTACCAAGTAGGTTTGTTTAACCTGTCTGCTTACCTCTGTGTGCATAAAAGCTGTGCAACAATCAGCATGTAAGCACGCGGCAACACGCAGAATTATCACGTGACTAACTACTTGCATTAAAAAAAACAATTTACCTGCCACTTTTAAATATTGCACTTTGCTTTATTTGAAATCAACTTTTCTCCTATAAATAAAAAAAACTAAGCTGCATGATTCCTGTGTTTTCGTTTTATTTTTTGATTGGATTTCATGAAATATGTATTTTTATTTTTATTTTTTTGAGGGGTGTTGAAAACAGGACCTGTGGTTTGAGGTGACGCCGTGTGTTTCTAATAATACCACAGGGCGGCAAAGGGCCTCATTCATGTCATTAGAGCGGCTCCAATTCAATTAGAGGATGTGGCGTTTGTTTTAAAAGTTTTCTCTCCAAACATGGCCTCCGACAAACTCTTTAAGAGGGACTCTGTTATATTTAATCCTGTGGAGGAGGTCCGTTCGGGAAGTATCACAGACACACACGAGCTCAAAGAGAAGAATTGCAGGTTTTCGGATGAAGGGAAATATTTGTTTCGTCTGTGGTTAAATTTCATTTCATAATTCAAAAATAATGGCGCGCGCGCGAGAGAGCGAAAATAACTCATCAAAAAGCTTCATCCGATTCTTTATCTCCCACCTCATGACTCAGAATAACAACAACAACAATAAAAAAAACAATCAAGACGATGAAAACATTTAAACTGAGCGCAATTAACTCACAGACAAATTAAAGCAATTTGGTTATGATCTGAACTCCTAGCTTTTATTTTCTTTTAAATAAAGAGTTTATATTTTTAATCCCTTGAACTTTATAATATTAATTATTGTAGTTAATTTTAAGGTATCCTTGTCCGTTTTTTTTTAATTTGAACTTTTTTTTAAAAAAAATGAAAAAAAGTTTCAAATGATTTCTGCGCGTTTCGGTTTTAAATTATTTATTTATGCTCTAATTTATTTTTCCACCTGTTATTATTATTTTTCTGTGTAGTTACTCCTTTAGATCATTCTCCGTACGTTTCTCTCTCTCTCTCTCTCTCTCTCTCTCTCTCTCTCTCTCTCTCTCTCTCTCTCTCTCTCTCTCTCTCTCTCCCTTGACGTGTTTCATTTAGCACCTCAGTAGGCCACCTGTCACCTGTCACCGGCCCCAGCTCAAATACGGCCTACGTCATTGCAACCCCCACTTTATGCCGTATGATCCGTGACGTAACTGTGTAAAAAGGGTGAAACTGGTGAAGCGGTCCCCTGACTCCAAATAAATAAATAAATAAATAAATAAATAAATAAACTCCTGTTTGCGTTTGAGGCCTTACACAAACACACGAGTAAATATTAGCCTGCACTTCTGCTCACTGACTGACAGCTCAGGTGTGCTGAGGCGGGAACCCGGGCCTCCCGCTGCCGCTGCTTTCCCTCTGTTTAAAACCTGTTTTAATTGGTAGCGCAGGCAGAAATACACAGTTTACAAAGAGAGATAAAACATGATGTCAGGATTTTCTGTGTGTGTCAGGAAACAGCTGAGCACAGAGAGAGAATGTGTGTGAATTATGAATCAATACATTTATCGAAAAACAATCAAATCACACTAATCACACACCGATCTGACTGGAAACTCCACCTCATTTCACCTAAGATGATTGACAGCTCTCCTGTTGCTGCGGCTACACAAGTCCAACCACACACACGTGCGCGCGCACTGATTTCATCCCCTTCAGGCCTCCGATCATCTCTGTTTCTCCACTTCAGCCTGAACTGATCAACACAGACAAATATCAGCGCGTGAAGAAAACTATGACGAAGCTTTATTTACACCTTTGTCCAAATATGGACACGGCGGAAGCTGTCAAGTAGCGTTGATCAAAAATGTGTCCCCCCCATTCCTCCCCCCTCCTCTATTTCGTACTTATACTCACATACACACACACGAGCGGGGGCGCAACACTCATCTTTTCTGACTCAGTGGTAAATATAGTTTGGTGCCATAACACATCCAGTCACACAGCAGTGCCACACTAATAAAAAACGGTCATTTTCCAGGTTCATGTTATAAACGGTTGTTTCCCTGGTGATCTTCAGCATAAAGGATGCGAGTAAAGAGAGAGAGAGAGAGAGAGAGAGGTGGGAGAGAGGTGGTTATTAGGGTGTGATTTGTGCAAATAGATGTATGTATGTCGTTAAACGTCCACAGACTCTGATGTGGAGCAAATTAAAAACTCTTATTTGTGCAAAATTTGTTGTTTTGCAGGTTTTACGCACGTGCTCTCCCTGCAGCCCGCGCGCAAAACGCCACTCTGATAGCACAGTAACTGAACTTATTCCATGACCTCTAAAGATCCCCTCCCGGCCTTAAGAGACCCACTGTGACCCCGGAAAAAAACACCCCCTGTCCCCTGCCTCCCGGGCCCACAGAGGCAGACTGGAGGAGAGTCTGAAGCCTCCGCGCGGTACAGACAACAGTTCAGCCAACAAGGAGCTGGAAGGAGAAAAAAAAAGAGACAGGAAAAAAAAGCTCTTCCTCCTTCTTCTTCACCGATCAATATCAGCACAGCTGGAGCCGAACAGGAACCGGCATCGACGCACCGTGGAGCTGACCTTTCCCACTCCCCACAACTCATCCCTTCCCCTGCCGGAGAGGTCAGCGGGCCGGCCGGCGCAGGGGCCACGAGACGCGGAGTCTAATATGCAAAAAGGTGCAAACAAAACAATTTTCATAAATAGATTTATGACTGCAAATTCATCACAGTTTAGTTTTTTCTTTTGTAATAAAATGTGGTGTGTTCAGGTGTGAGCGCGTGAGGGGACAGAGCCGAACAGAGCCGAACAGAGCCGAACACAGATCATGATTTAGGTCCAAACAGGTCTCAGCTTCACATGTTCCTGCCTGCTTATAACCAGCATCTCCTCTCTGGAGATTAACATTTATTCACATCAGATTTAAGAAGAGGAGACGACTTGGCTTACACACACACACACACACACACACACACACACACACATATATAGTGCCACTTGCTGATGTACAGTGGAGACCAAGCCTGGACTTCCACCAGCAGAAACCATCCCTCTACATGATTTCACTGTTCCTCAACTCAACCAACAACAATAACACCACCTCACTGGTGCAGTGTGTCACACACACTTCTGCAAAACAAGCACTGATCTGGTACAAGTTGCATTTTGCATTTTCTGTTTTTTATTTTTTATTTTTTTTATTTTTTGCTTTGAGCGTCTCTGTCACACTCAAATTCAAATATTCATTCTCCTTATAGCTGCAGATTTTGCAGCTGCACCAAATTCTGCTGCAACATGTCAAAATAAAAACCACCTTAAAGGAGAAGGAAGACACAAAACGCCTCCAGCATCTTTACAACAACCGGAATGAAGAAACCAAACACATGACCTCCTCCCAGAGAGGAACTCAGAGTTTAAGCCGAGTCAAGTTCAAGTTCACCAACTCCTGAGCACTGGAGTGTCCAGTCTGTGTGTATGTGTGTGTGTGTGTGTGTGAAGGGGGAGGGGAGGGGTTGCGTTCACGGGCTGCAGACACAATCAGCACTGAGCTGTGAAAATATAAAGTGACAGGATATGATAAAGTGGATAAAGGTTGCTGTTTTCAGAGAGAAAACAGACTTACAGAGGTGTGTGGAGGAAAGGTTTCCACTGAAACTGACACCAAAAGATGATTTTATTATTACTGAACTCATTCTAGATTTTTTTTTTTTTCCTTTAAAAAAAGGATATCTTTTTTTAAATTTTGCATTGTTTATTTTACCCACTAAATATCTTATTTTTCAGATAAAAAAAAGCAGCCATGTTTCTGCATGCTCTGTAAAGTATTAAAGTAAAACAGCTCTCCTTTAATCACAACAGTTCAGGGTTTTGTTATCATCAGGACGGTTTTGCGACCGAGACTGAAAAGGCGTCCCCTAAAACTACCTGAGACCTTCAGAAGCGACGGCCAAGCTGCACCGAAATAAGAGCATGAGAGGAGGAATCTGTAGCACTTGCAACACCTTTTATTATATTTGTATGCAGTAAAATTCTTATCACAATAAGGAAGAAAACACCTCTGAAAACTTTGAACAAAAGCACAGAACGAAACAACTGCCCATGTTTAGCTCGTCATTGTACATATTTATAGTAAAGAAACATTCTTTATAAATACTGTTTCATCTGTAGCAAGTAAATACCATAATTTAATTACAAATGGATAAATATGGCAGTTGATATTTACAAAAAAAAAAAAAAAAAAAGAAGGAAAGGTGAAGTTACAGGAAAAAAAAAAAAAAAAAAATCCAACGGCACAATGTTTATTTCCTCACAATCTTCCAGATAGTATTTCACAAACTTGCAAAGCACAAAAACATCACAAGTTAAGCCCAGCAAACTAAAAAATATACATTCACAAGCATAATATCGTGGTGTGTTGGAGTTAAATGTTAACTTTGGCACTCTTTCCAGTTTATAGATGTTTAGTATAGTACAATCAGTTTGCCTTAGGATCACAATATTCAACTTTATAGTACAATTTAATGGTAATATGTGCACTAAGAGTCCAGTTAGAGAAATAGCTACCATTGAAGGAACATCTATACACCAAAGACTGACAAACTAGCACGACCAATGGGAATGTGGGCTTTAAGGAATTATGTACAATATGAAACACTCCTCGCTATTTTACAAACTCTCCTCTGGTGATAACGCCTCCTTCACCGGTGAGCAAAAAAAATAAAATAAAATAAAAAAGAAAGGAATGAAATGTTTGTGTCTCCCGCCCCCCCCCCCCTCACCCAAAGAAAGATCTCCTGCTGGACGGTCCAGTGCTGTGAAATGAGTGTGTGTGGCTTCGTTCAGCTCAGTCCTACACATACCATTCACTGAAATTGGAAGATAGGCCACTGTGGCTGGTGGTGTTGTGCACAGCTGAGGCGGGGGACAGGGTGGTGTTGCTTTGGGTCTCCGCGGTGGGAGAGACCAGGCCCGGTGGTGTGGAGGACTCGTAGCCGGAGCTGGCTGCTGGTGAGGAGTCTGACGCTGTTGGAGAGGCTTCATGGACCTGTGGAGGAAATAAACACAAATCAAACATCACAAATAAACTCAAATAAATGTGAAACATTCGAAAATCTCAGACTGAGAATAATCCTGCGTGCAGCACAGAGGCCTCCACGCTGAAAAATCAGAGCTCATAATATTTACCTTCATGTGTTTCCGTAGGGAGCTGGGATGTGTGTAGGACTTGTCACACATTTT
Source organism: Labroides dimidiatus (assembly GCA_030710495.1). Taxonomy (NCBI): domain Eukaryota; kingdom Metazoa; phylum Chordata; class Actinopteri; order Labriformes; family Labridae; genus Labroides; species Labroides dimidiatus. The sequence continues at coordinate 24,429,709 of CM061160.1, read as the reverse complement.
GCACAGATATGGCTTATCCGACGTGTGCACGTGCATGTGTTTCTTTCGGTCGCTGCTGTTTGCAAACCTCCTGTCGCAGCCCTCAAACTCGCACTGGAACGGCTTCTCTCCTGCAAGAATCCAAGAAGAAGAAACAGTCAGATTATCTGTGTGTGTGTGTGTGTGGAAAGAGAGAGAGAGAGAGGGAGAGAGAGAGAGGCGCAGCCTCAGGCTGTCAGAAGAAGAATCTGTCTGTTATCCAATGCGTCAAATTTAGAAATAAAAGTTGAGAGTGAGGCTACATTTCCTGAAAAAATCACAGCAGTCGTATTAAAATAATTCAGTCTGTGATTTCTCCTGAATGACTCGAACTTTGAGGGATGTTTTGGAGCAGAGCTGGAGGGGGGGCGCGTCTTCTTTAGCCCATATAAATAATGCGCATAGTGATTTGGAGGGGGCAGGGACAGAGGGGGACACAGGCCGGCCTCAGTAGGCCCACAGAAGGCGAGCCATTTGCTGGGAGACAATAAAAATCTAATTAGCACCTGACCAATTTCATGGCACGGCACCAGAATGTATCTCCCAAGAAAGTAGGTCCAAATGTGAGAGGCTGCTGATGGCTCTGTCTGGCACCTTAGATCCTATCAAAGGGACGCATCAGATAACAAAAGGCATTCTTTACGCATAAACACGGTGCTTGTGTGGCTGATTTGCAGCACCATAAGCACACGACTCCAAAACAAACCGGAATTACAAATCGATCAGAAAATAAATCTGGAAAAAAAAAACACGGGAGGGAAAACATGAATGGAAATAAAACGGCCGTAAAAAGGGCGCTATCAGGGATCATGTATGATTACACCGGCTGATAAGATTTACGAGCAGCCTGGCTGCTCCACGGTGCACGCTACGCGCTCTAACTCTCCTCTCTGGCACCTTATTCTAAAGTTTATCCTGAAAAATAAAAACACCAGCAGGCCTCGGGAAATTCTTTTCTGCGAATTCTGGGAGATTTACGCAAAAGGACTTCACGCAGTGTTTCCAGTGTGGGCGAAATAATTCCGCCACTTCCAAACTGGTTTCCTGTCCGTGCTGGGTGTTATCCTAAACCTACTTTGTTTCCACAAATACTCGTCTTTAGCAGCCTGAAATAGCCTCTGATAATTAGATCCTTATTTGTGTTTGCTCTTGGCGAAGCGCGTGTTTACAGCAGCGAAATAAACGAACATGTAGGCTTAGCAGCAGCACCGCCAGCTCTCTGACTATTCAAGGAAAATTAATCAAAGGTCACGGAGGGTTTTTATAATTACCTGTGTGTGTTCTTTTGTGGATCTTCAAGTTTTCTGACCGTGCGAACACCTTCCCGCAGCCCGGGAACGGGCACGGGAAAGGCTTCTCCCCGGTGTGCACCCGAATGTGGTTCACCAGTTTGTATTTCGCCTTGAACGGTTTGCTCTCTCTGGGGCAGTCCTCCCAGAAGCAGACGTGGTTGGTCTGCTCCGGTCCGCCGACGTGCTCCACGGAGACGTGCGTGACCAGCTCGTGCATGGTGCTAAAAGTTTTGTTGCAGCACTTCTTGGGGTTGCTGAGCTGCTCGGGGTCGATCCACTTGCAGATGAGCTCCTGCTTGATGCACTGTTGCCTCATGTAGCGGAAAAAGGCACCGGGGTGGTGATGGGCTGCCATATTCATCCCCATGTTCATATTCATGGAGCCGTACTGGTTGTGAAGCTGCGCGGCCGAGTAGGGGTCGGTCCTCGGGCTGGAGACCTGGTGGTACTGGTCGGAGCGTCCGAAAACTTCTCCCGGTAGTCCGAGCCTCATTTGGCCGTTCAGGACGTTGGGGGAGCCGTGGGAGCCGTGCTGGTCGTGGATCCCCGGGAACAAAATGTGGCCTTGCGTGTCTGTGTGGGAGTGATGAAGGGATCCCGCCGTGGGGCCAAAAATAGTATGTTGGCCGCTCGCCGGAGAGGATTCTCCGAAGCCTCGGCTGCGAAAGAGAAAGTCCCTGGTGGAGTTAAAAGGAGAGCTCGCATACGACGTGACATGGGCGGCATGAGCCCCAAGAGCCGCAGCGGGGTAGCCCGGCGCCTGGGTGGTGAAGGCAGAGCTCTGTCCCGGGGAGAGATCATGGTTGAGCTTAAACGCACCCATGTGTGCGGAGTCCACAAAGCTGTTCTGTGCCAAACTCAAGTCTCTGTCCTGCATCTCGCTCGCTGAGTGATGCCTGGCGAAGGACCCCACTCCCAGTCCGGGGAACTGGTGACCAGCATCCAGTAACATAATGTCAGTCAGAGAAAAAGGTTTGCTTCAAATCAGCTGCAGTGAGCAAGTTAAGACAGAGAGAAACAAAATCAAATGTTTGTGATGGGCAGCGGTTCAACTTCCAGCCTTGGAAACACCATATCAGACCGGAATCAGAACGCAGCTCCGCTCACCAGGAAAGAAAAAAATCAGCTCGAATGATCGAATTTACTTCTGTGAAGTTCTGCGTAAAAAAAAATCCAAATGTGACGAAGAAAAGAGTTCCTGTGCTCTCCTCTCAGGCTCGTTTAAATGCACCCAAAGAATTAAATGATTATCTTACTGGGTGTCCTCTGCGCGCACAGAGCGAGAGTGAGTTGGAGCATCTCAGAAATCGCTGCTCCGATTGGGTATGTATTTATGTCTCTGGCTCGCCTGTGTTTATCGCGGAGGGTCCCTGTTTCTCCGTGGACTGGCTCTACCTCCTCTTCCGCCCCCTTTAACTGGAGCCCGTGCATTCAGGGCGCGCAGTCTCATTGGCCACTGCGCCTCATCAATCCCAGGTGCCCCTCCAATAGCAGGTAGCGCTCGGCCGACTTAATAGTCCAACGCCATTTTCCACTAATAATTACCGCCTACTTTTAGGAGAAGATTTGGGGGGAGGGAGGTGGGGGGGGGGTAAGAGCGAGAGGATCACGACGAGAGAGCAGAGGACGTGGTTTTGTTGTTTATATTCCGTGGGTGCCAAGTTGTTGTGGGTATGAAAGATAAATATGCGGAATTTGATGTAAAGTGATGAGAATTTTTTTTTTTTTTTTTTTTAGATCAGGGCGAGAGAGTGAGATCAGATCAGGGGGGGAGGACTGGAGAAGTGGTTTTTGGATGTTTACGTAACTCAAACATAAAACAACAGCTTTGTGTGTGAGTGTGTTAAAAAACTTAAGGACTCTCCCCTCCCCAAACACAGAGCCATGTCTTCACAAATCAACCAACACGGTGCCAAAATGTCCTTTACGCACAAGAAGAAGAAGAAGAAGAAGAAGAAGAAGAAGAAGAAGAAGAAGAAGAAGAAGAAGAAGAAGAAGAAGAAGAAGAAGAAGAAGAAGAAGGAGGAGACGATTTCAAATTATTTCCACTCAGTCTCACTCATTCAAATAATTTCACATTTGTTCCCTAGTAAAAAAAGATTTTTTTTTTTACGGCACAGTATTATTAATAAAAATATTTTGTGGCATGCCATGAAATTTGGATGCACTCTGCAAAACATTTCCGGGACATGATGTCCTGCAGGAGCACACAGCTTATTTCATTTATTAGATGGAGTCCAAAATGTTGGGTGTTAATTAAAATAAATAAAAACCCACATGCATCCAAAATGTTGTTGAGTGTATGAATCTATAACTGCGTGAATGAATGAATGAATGAATTAAAGAAAATTAGCGGATCAGTCCAAACCGGTTCCTCTCAGCTGAAACAGCATTTGTGGCTCCATATGGACTCCAGCGGTTTGTTCACTGCAGTGTAGAGCCACAACTGGGCCTTTAGGGGTGTGTGTATGTGTGAGTGTGTGTATACACACACACACATACACACACACACGCTGGTAACCGCTGCTGCTGGTTCTCGTTTAATGGTTCCATATGTTGCTGGTTCTGCTTCTTCCTCGGTGGTTCTCACGTTCACCACAGAAAATTAGGCGACATGTTCTGGTGGTGGAGTTAACCATGAGTGACCTGTGAGGTCGAGACTCTCCCTCACTGAGACTTCTGGCTTCACTTTTAGGACCAGAACTCGCTTTTTAAAGGTTTAACCAACGCGTCACGCTTCTGTCTCTGAGACTGAGCCCGTGAGACGGTTTTGTTTCAGCCCACAAGAAAACAAATAGACGCATCTGTTTTTTTTTTTTTAACTCGGTTCTCCTCATGAAAATTCACTTTAACACAAAATTCACACGTTAAACCGGAAGAGGGAATCCGGTCTTACTGATTTGTCTCACTAACTGGCAACTTTCCATGACAGGCATGCACTCAATCTGCGTCTCGAATGGGGACATCCAGGCCACACTCCGCAGCTGCTCACTCACGCTCAAGTCAAAAGAAGTTTACTCACATTTCCCCCAAAACAGACTCCCAAACGTCCCGCTCCTCCACACGCTTCACGCTCAGTCTCTGCTCTCCGGTGCTCTCTCTCTCTCCCTCTCTCTCTCTCTCTCTCTCTCTCTAAAGTGAGAAATATCTTTGTAAAAGCGAGGGGGAAACGTTGAAACCAACTTTTTTCTTTCTTGTATTAGTGCGTCTCTTAGCCCGGAGTGGGACAGGCTGCGCGTTGTGTGTGCCATTCTTCCAAGTCCTATTTCAACCCGCACCACAGGAAACTGCAGGAGCTGATCCAAGTTCAAAGTCACGTCTGCCGACCCCTATAAGAAGTTCTTTATTTCTGTGGAAAAGCACAAAACCTTCCCCAGATAGGCGGGAAGGAGAAAGAAAATTAAAAAAGAGGGAAAAATCTACCGAGTATAGAAGCACATGGCTGAGGGTTTTTTCCTCCTGAGAGGGGGTCCGGGTATTGAGAATCCCCCTAAAGACCAGTATTTCAACAGGTTCTGGGAGCAGACCTGCACACAGGGACAAAGCCAACAGATGTTTAATACAAATCAGAGAAAAATAAGGAAATAAAATCTGATCTGAAGTTGTGAAAATGACGCAAAGATGGTGAGAAGAAGACTTTCCTGCGCGTTGTGAGGGGCCCAGAGGCGTATTCCTCCTCTCTGTTATCTGACAGTATCAATATGTTGACACACTGGAAGGTTACTTGTGTGGCTTCCGTGACCTTGTGTTTCATGGATGTTTGACCTCTGACCCCTTAAGACCACATATGTTGGCCCCTTGACTCCTTTTGGTAAAATAACCCTGTTTATGACAAAGAGTCTTTGTTTTAAAGAGAGAGAGAAAGAGAGAGAGGAAGAGAGAGAGAGAGAGAGAGGGGGGGGGTGAGATGTCCTCCTCTTCCGTTTGAGGCTTTGGCAGCTTTGAGGTTATTTGAAAGATATAAGTCAATAAAAATTAACCCTTTCCTTCCAGAAAGTCAAACTCAGGGAGATTTTCTCAAAATGAAAAATGCGTCAATTTCGCAGCTGCTGTGATCACGTGATGAAACTTTAAGCGTGTTAAATGCTCACCGACACAGTGAGGACAGAACCTTTAAAATGATATCACTCCTCTCTTTGTAGCTCGTCTGTAAATTAACGTGTTTGAATCTGGGGCCCCTGAACAAATCATAAACAATGCTCCCACTGCTGCTCTGAGCTGCTTTATGGCTCCACAGAAGCTTCTAGCAAAGAACAATTTATTGAACTAAAGCCTGAGACTATAAACGCTACACACACGTGGCCAGAGGAGATTTTTTCCCTCCTTTTTTTTCTACTTTTAAACAACTTTAAATTTATGATGAAGAGAATAGAATGATTTGTTTTTGCGCTGAGGTGAAGGTGAAGCTGCTCCAACAAAACAAACAGAAGTCAAAAATATTAAACAGCTGAAGATTCAAAAAGTGTTTTTATATTTTATATAAATAAATGATATTTTTTCTATTTCAACATGTATTAACTTTATATTTAGAGATCGTGTTGAAGCCTCTGTGACGTGCTCATAAATCATCTGAGGGGCACGTGCAGCAGGCCTGTAACACGTCCGGCTCTCCTCTTGAACAGACGTGAAGCACAAACCTCTTCAGGAGTTTGTGTGAAATATTTAATATATATATATTTATATTTTAATCCTCCAGCTTCTGTTGGAGTTCTTCTGACTTCACGCGCAGGTTTTGGTGTCGTGATGCTCTGCTGTCAGATCGATTGTGAAGGTGTCTGAATGAAGACATATCAGTGACAGATTCACGTCCTGCTGTCAACAGGAGGGACTCCTCAGATGGCGTGATCCGTCACACTGAACCTACACACACACTTTGACGACCCCCGGTTCGAGCAAAGGTTAGAGAAAAGGTGGGAGGAAAATCCACCACACTTTTTTTTTTTATTATTATTATTTACCAAAGCTGGAAAAATATTTTCATTAAAAATCATTTTTACGCTCCGCTGTTACGAACAACTCAGTGAACTCTGACTCTACAGCCAGCATCCAATTTATTTTACTTAATCTGAGGGAAAATATTTGAACAATTTAAATTTAATTTGAGAAAATGAAACTTTTTTTTTTTTTTTTTTTAAATTACAGATATTTTTTTATTGGTTTTCCTAAACTTTATCGTCAGACAGTCAGGACAGTCTGCACCTAAACATGCTTTTGGGTTAAATTAAATTTTAAAAAAAGAGGAATTTAATTTTAAAATCATGAAAGAAAAAATATGACGTCTCAACAGAAATTAATGTTAAATGTAAAGAAGAATAAAAAGATTACAAATCAGAAAATTTGCTTTCAAGAACTTTAAAAACGCAAATCAGCTCTGCTTGATTTGTTGATTTTAGAGATTATTTAAATATTTATTTATTTTAGAAAACTATTTCTTACAACTGATTAGTGAAGCTTTTAACATTTGGGATTTTTTTTATTTTTATTTAATTTTATTTATTATTTGTAAATGTTGATGTTCTGTCTTTTGAAGCTGCGTGTTTATTTAGAATAATTCACATGAGTGAAAATGTTTCACCAGATAAACAAACAGGTTTTGTGTCCTGAATCAAAACCACAGCGTCCAGATCTCTCAGGCACATCATCCCTCCCAACAGCAGCCGCTTTTTATTTCCCTTCCTAAGAGTCTACATCGCATCAGCAGCGCGGCGCGACAGAGAGACGCATCAAAGCGCAGAGACTCAGTTCTGCGTCCGTCTCACAAACCGACACGTCGGTCATCCACACGGACCCGCACCGGTCAGCCCAGAGCCGCACAAACTGATCCGCCGCTAACTTTGTGAGTACAACTTTTTGGAGTCAACAGCGATAAAGAGAGTGAGGGGGCGGAACCCTGCTGAGCCCCTGCGCTGAACGACAGCCAATCGCTTCGTTCTCCTAACTGCCAGTCACCGAAATCCGTCCAATACCCGCAGTGCCATTTCTAAACTGTATTCCCCACTGTGTCCTCCAACTGTTGTATGTTCTGCCAATCGCTTGAGGACAGAGTGGGAAAAGGAGCAAGCAGAGTTAGAAGCCGGACAAAAGAACTTATAGAGCCCTTATATACATATTTTCCTAATGTTTTAGAGCGCGTGGTGTGGTGAAAAAGTGGTGCGCTGAGTGCGGATGGACTTGTCAGTGTAGTTATGGAGCCCCCTTTAAGCAAGAGGAACCCGGCGATAAGATTAGCGGATTTGGCAGCGACTCAACCCCTTCCTCATCAGAATATGACAGGCTTCCCGGGGCTAGGGGGGCATCACCCTCTCTCCCACCATGCCCACCTCCACCCTGGGGAGCTGGGCAACGACCCCGGAGTGGCACTCACTCCATTTGGACCCGAGCACATGGCACAGACAAATGCTCTCAAACTTAGCCCATCTCAGCACATTCAGAGCCATCCCGAAGCCCAGACCGCGGCATCTTTCACTTCTGCTCAGACCACAGTTGGTTTCCCCGTGGCTCACCCCCACTCAGGCTACTCAAGCAGCAGGGACTTCATCCTCAGGAGAGAACTCTCAGCCTCTGCTATGCATGCACTTGGCGACCAGCATAGTTCCGCCTCCTCCCCTCATCACCATGGCATGTTCATCTCCCCAACAGGTGCTTATGGGCACGCGGAAAGTGGGGCCCATTCACTTTTCACTGGACTTCACGACCAAGCGTCCCCTGGTGCCCACCACCACCATGCCCTCAACGGGCAGATGCGCCTGGGTATACCGGGGGACATCTACGGCAGGCCGGAGCACTTCGGGCACAGGCCGGACCACTATGGACCCTCTTCTCTCCACAGCTACAACTCCATGAACCTCAATGTGAACATCGCTTCTGCTCCTCACGGAGCGGCGGGGGCGTTTTTGAGGTACATGCGGCAGCCCATAAAGCAAGAGCTAATCTGCAAATGGATCGACCAGGAGCAGAGTCAGAAGAAGCCCTGCTCCAAAACTTACAGCACCATGCACGAGCTGGTCAACCACGTCACGGTGGAGCACGTCGGGGGACCGGAGCAGAGCACCCACGTCTGTTTTTGGGAGGAATGTCCGCGGGAAGGGAAGGCTTTCAAAGCGAAGTACAAACTGATCAACCACATCCGAGTTCACACGGGAGAAAAGCCCTTTCCGTGTCCTTTCCCGGGCTGTGGAAAAGTGTTCGCTCGCTCGGAGAATTTAAAGATTCACAAGAGGACTCACACAGGTCAGTTCTTCGAAACGTGTCAAACTTTTACAAGCCAGATAAAAAAATATTTATATAACAGCTCTTCAGTCAGAGAGCGTTATTATCTTCACGGGTAGATCTTGTTAGTTATCAAACAGAGCGATCGTGCGTAATTACGCACACAAGCTGGTTTAAAAAAACGTCTTATTCAGTGGCGCATTGGCACAGTGTGGAAACGTGTTTCATTTCCTTTCTGAAATTCAAACTCTTTGCTCGCTGAGACGGCTGCAGTAGGCGTGAGAGGATTAAGGCATATGATTTGTAAAACGTGCTTACGTACGTGCAGGACAGCGCTGGCACACGCGTAAATGTAATTATCCTCAGGCGTAGAAGCCGAAGATCAATTTCTGTAACTCCGAGGTAATACTCAGAATTCTGCGTGCACCTGTACGTCCCAAAACACCCGAGGGATGTGATTTAGATGAAAACTTGTCTGTAGGGAAAGAAACCCGGTCCAGAATTACCGAGAACCAAAACTGGTGCGCTGAGATGACATGCTGAGAGCTGCAGAGTTAAAGGTTGAAGGAGCGAGATTTTGCAAGCAAACTTTCCACCATCCTGAAGTGCTGATTTTTGAGCTGTTTTGCATTCATTGAGTGGCGCGTTTTGGCTGAGAGAGGGCTTCATTTTGGCCTCGTGCCATTTGTATCAATGGGCCTCTGCACCTCAGCGAAGATGTAAAATCCCAGGGGAAATAAACAAGTCATCTGCTGAACTTTAACCCCACCTGTTTATTATTTATCATTTATAAAACACTCAAACACATTTTAAATTTTAAGGCCCCACTTTAACTGTAAAATCAGTTTTTTTTTTCCCATCTGTGTGTGTGTGTGTGTGTGTGTGTGTGTGTGTGTGTGTGTGTGTGTGTGTGTGTGATGAGCTGTGCATAAACTGCTCCTGGTGGTCTCCAGAGAACCTCCCCTCCTTCCTCTCTCTCTCTCTCTCTCTCTCTCTCTCTCCCCCTCCCAACATACACACATACATGTAGCCATAAGGCCTTAAGGCATGTTACACGTGTTCACACAGGAAAATGCTTTGGACATGTGGCTGTGTGGAGGAGTGTGGCTGTGTGGTGCATGTTTGGTGGAGAGGAAGCCCCAGAGGAGAGAACTTAATGAGAAATTCCTCCTGAAGCTGAAGTTATCCAAAGGGGGGGGGGGGGGGGGAGTTGTGGTTTAATTCCAGCGCTTTTATTTTGAAAGGCTGCAGTGTAAATGATCTCCATGGCAGTTGTGTAAAGGTGGTGACATTTCTGCACGTGACACTGACTGCATCTGTTTCTCGTTTCTTCAAAAGGGGAGAAACCTTTCAAGTGTGAGTTCGACGGCTGCGACAGAAAATTCGCCAACAGCAGCGACCGAAAGAAGCACTCCCACGTGCACACCAGCGACAAGCCTTATTACTGCAAAGTGCGCGGCTGTGACAAGTCCTACACACACCCGAGCTCCCTGCGGAAGCACATGAAGGTGCACTGCAAGTCCCCGCCGCCCCCATCAACCAACGTCACCTACATCTCCTCCACGAACCCCCTCGGGGACCCCCTTTCGCCCAGCTCGGAGCCGCACAGGAACCGCTCCTCCAACCTGTCCCCCCAGGTCACCAACCTGAACGAGTGGTACGTGTGCCAGGGGAGCGGGGGCCCCAACCACCTCCACACCCCCTCCAGCGATGTGCCAACGTCAGAGTCAGACGATGAGGACTCTTTCAGGAACTCAGACCCGAGGACGATGCTCTGATAACCCTGTTTACAACCACGTGACTGTCAGACTTGTAGTTGACCCGGTAAAGTGTGCAGATCCATGCTGGCCCGAGCGCCTGGGGTATCGATCGGTTATTTTCACTGTAATAATACTCAATGACTCTGCTAAACGCGTATTATTCACTCTGTAGTCGGTGCGAAGCAGGCCTCATCACAGGAGCAGGAATTTTTAAGAGCTGACCCCTGACCCCCTAAAACTGAGGCTGAAAACCACCAAAATAAAACCCCTCCCTGAAAGGAGACTTTCAAAATAAAAAACCACATTAGAGCAAACATTAGGTCATCTTGTATTTTATGGGTTTAATTCAGGTCTAATAATGGGAGGAACCGTTTTTAAGAGGTGACCCCTGACCCCCTAAAACTGAGGCTGAAAACCACCAAAATAAATCTTCAACTGTGGCCAAAAACTTATGAAGTAAATCTCACATAAATACGGAAGCCCTAAGCAGACAAGCTTGTAGACATTTTATTTACTCACTTTTAAGCTGATAAAAAGTTTTTTTTTTTTTCTTGAGATCTCAGTTTGGTTTTACTATCTTCAGAGAGTAGGGCAACTTTTCCTATAATAACTGATTTATTTTGATCCCACAGTCGAGATAACGTGTTTATTTTCTTTTGAAAATAATAAAAAGTTTTCAGGCGATTTAGACAAAATTAAATAAGCTAGTCGCTGTGACGGGCCGGAGTACGATCATTCTGCCTATTTTAGAATGTTTTGGACTTGACTCCAGGAAAACTGCAAAAACATAACTCATTATAACACAGTAGATTTATAATAGGGATTTGTTTTCCACTCTGGGCTTCCGTACAAAAGAGCAAAAATTAGAAAATTAACAACTCTAGTGGCCTGATTACAGTTGTTCTTCAAGTTGAGACCTGTCCTTTAATAAAACTGTTAAAATCCATCTACAAAAAACACCTTTCTCTAAATGTTTCTGAGAACTTTCAAAATAAAAAACAGAGCGAAAATTACATCGTTCTGCTTTTTTTGTTTTTTGTTTTTTTTAAACAGTGAATGCAGGCCTAATTTATGGGATGACAGATCTAACTAAAAACTAAAGTGACATGTTTTTTTTCTGAAACTGTGGAATAAAAATGCCAAAAAAAAAACAAAAAAAAACACCCACTTTAGTCAAACATGTCGGGCAAAAGAGAGACAAATTAATTTTTCCTGTAAGTAAACAGCAGGCCTGGTTTTAAGAAGAGGAAATACACAAGGTGACCCCTGACCTTTTTAAATATAGGTAAACAAAAACATACATAAATAAAACTGCCCTGTTATGGCAAACTTTCAAAATAAAACTCATTTTTGAAGAAATATATCTACAAAAAAAAAAAAAAAAATTCAGTAAAGGCCTGAGAAGTTATTAAAGGCTTTCGCAAAGTGTGGATGAGACTGATAAAATTCAAAGGCCTTATTTAACCTGAGCTGAAAATGTTAAAATTGACGTCCCATCAGGCCTCAGATTAGATTCTTTAATTTGTACAATGAGTTCATGAAATATAAGAGAGCTGACCCCTGACCTTTACACAAAATGTGATCTCTAAGGAAGTGTGACTATCAGAATAAAAAAAAACCCTTTCTTTAAAAAGCGGCCAAAAAAAAAAAAAAAGTCCAAATAAAACTCAAATCAGAGGGAAACAAAAAAATTAACTAATTAACCAAAAATTCTTGAAAGTGGAAGAATTCCCAAATCAGCTCCCTGAAGATGAAAAATGTTTCTTCTGGGAGAAATTTGCAGAGTTTAATTACCTGCATGACTTAAAGCTGAAATGACATCTTTCATGTGACCTCCCATCATCCCCCTCTGCAGTTTAATAACCCGCCTGCTATCCATCTCTGTCATATTCCAGACATTTAAGAAACAAACGGTACCGCTTTAACCCCACGAACGGCAACAAATGTCAGAGGACAGAATGTGGATTTCTTTCTTTTTTTTAATTACTTAAATGAGATTTTTTTTTTTTTTTTTTTTTTTTGTGCTGAGTTGTGGTACAAACTTTGATACGGAAAACAGAAAAAAAAAATGAGGAGGCAAACATTTAAGTGTCTTAAGGGATCTCTTTAACCTTTTCAGATTTATACAATACATGTGTTGGGATGGAATTTTGTAATATTTAAGAACTATTTAAAACTATATTTTATGCAAAATACACAAATGTAATGCTCGTTACAGAGTACGAGTTTGTCCCCGAGACCCTAAATGTCTACACTGACAGGCTTTGACCCTGGACCATTTGTATATATGTAATCGTGCTGATGCTCGTGAATGTTGTGTAGTTTTAATTACGAGGGGAAAAAAAAAATGTTGTTTTGTAAATTGTAATTTATTTGCTGATATCAGTGTTGTACTGGAATTACAGGAACACCAAAGAAAAATAATATCAGTTTTGGTGAAGCATAATACCCTGCTGATGTTTTTTTTTTTTTTTTTCCTTAATAATGTTAATTTTTCTCACTTTTTTTTTTTTTATTTTGTAATCGTGGTCTGTAAAAGAAGCAAACATTGACTTGAATAGGCTGTGTAATGTGAAGTCCTTTCTCGCATGCCTTTTTGTAGTGATCTGTCTTTCTGTTCCTCAGCTGCATGATGGATTAAAAAAAAAAAAAAAAAAAAAAAAAGGAGACTCAGCTATGATTGTGCAGACCCTTGATGTTCAAATTTAAATTTGCAATATAAATTTCATGCTAAAATTAATAATAAAAACACAAACAAACAGGAGTTTATGGTTAATAATTCAAAGTGTCATATTTTGATGATTTATGGGTGAGTTTAGAGGAAGGGGATGTTTGTCTTGAGTCACTGTCTCCTCAGATGAGACAGCAGTTGTGTTCACTTCCTGCGCAGACATGAGCAGAAAATATCAGCCTGTGGCCAAGGAGGCTCCTATAAACTAATCAGCGAGCTAATGGGAAAACTTATAGCCCCCTGATGGCGCAACCTCTGAAAGGCTCGACAGCACAAAGCAGCCGAGGCATGAATCATTCATGGGAAAAAATAAAAGATAAAAAGATACGTGACAATGCGCAGGGCCTTGTATGGAGAGTAGAAAACAAGTTCCCCCTCTTATTTCCTCCATTAAAACGCACAATCTCACTTTCAAAGAGTTGCCTGTCCAGCCTATAGAATTAAAATTGACCAACGCGAGTCCTGCATCACTTCAAAGGCTGCAGCTTCACAGAGGAAGGCCGGCCGCTTTGACAGTCTTCATGGTGCGTTAGGATTTCTATGGCGATGGGAGAGCGAGACGCGCACATCTGAACGCGCCTGTTTGGAGAGTCACTAACTGCCACTAAATGGAAGTCTCATCAAAAACATCAGGACGCAACAACTTCTGCTGCAAGTGTGTGTGTGTCTGCACGAACACACCGCGTGCAGGTGGATGACGCACGAAGATGCAGACACTTTGGTTGCTCCTGTGCTGAAAAAAGGAGAGAGAGAGAGAGAGAGAGAGAGAGAGAGAGGGAGAGAGAGAGGAATACAAGTTTCACTCTTGAATAAAAAGAGGAGGGAGGAAACACTGACACGGCAGAGAACAATGTGGGGCTGTTTTCTGCTGAATCAATTCAGACTCTTGACTCAGGAGGATGCTGAGACACTGGCCATAAAATCCAAACAACACAAAATCACCAAAAGAGTGTAAAAAAAAAAATAAAAAAAAAAAAATCTGATTTTAAACTTAATTTACAGCCCAGAAAAAACACACACATCAGCGGCATTTAGAGGCTTTAAAAAAGAGGAACAACTGTCCGTTTGTTCGAGCTGTATTTTATGGGTTTTATCAATTTAACAGCTGTCATTTAACCCTTTCTTTAAAAAAAAAAAAAACACTTTCTGCTTCCTTCGGAGAGGGCCTCCTCTCTCTGTGTACGCAGACTTTTACAGGATAAAGAGCTGAAGAGCAGCCTGCTCCTGGAAGGTCCCGTTTGGCAACAAGAGCTCAATGAATGTTACAAAATAAACACGATGAAAAATCACCACAGACAGTTCCTCGGGTATTAAAAGGGAGGGAGACTTAATAAAAAGGAGTGAAGCAGTCACCCTTCAGTGAGAAACGCTTTGAAGTCCAACTTATTATCTGAGAAATACTTTGGGGTTGTCCTAACGACGCTGCTGAATGGGAAAGGCGCTCCTTTGTCAGCGATTTGTTCTCCTTTAGTGGGATGCCCGTGGAAATCACTTACATGGGCCACCTTAACACACTGCCTGCAAATCAGTAACCGGCGGAGTCAGACATGCAGACGCCACTTTGGAGAGGACAAAGCGAGAAGTCGCAGTGAAAACGCCGCAGCTTCTCAATTGCGCCCTTTAAAGGGGTTGAAAGATAATTTCTCAGACGAGCGTAGAGGCAAAACAAACGCACCCTTGTCAGACTTTACAAGCATTATCCATCTCCTGAATGCTGCGGGCACAATGCGCACGAAGATGGCTTGTGAAGTGATCATTTTTGGGCACAAAAGTTAAGAAGCTCTGGGAGAAATGCAGGTCACTTGTTCCGTGCACCTGCGTCCGGAGACGGCAGAGCGCACACGGATGAGTGGAGCAGGAGAGAGAGAGGGCGGGAAGAAAAGAAACACACTTCCTAAAATTAAAAAAATATATATAAATATAATATTTTTCAAAATACTTTGGTTTGAAATGTTTGTGGGAAAGGAAGCAGGTGTGTGGAGCCTCCAGATATGAAATGTAGCGGAACAGCAGCACCTTGTGACAGCTTCTCTCTCCCTCTCAGGTCCAACGTTGAATAATTCACACTTTTCTTTAAAAAAAAAAATAAAAAAATAAAAAAAAAAGTGGAGAATTAAAAGTGTGTGAAGCACTACAGCAGAAAAATAAGTACGGAAAACACACTTGGTGTATTTACCTTTTTTTTTAATAAAGTTGTCTCAGTTTGATGACGAGCATGCGCTCAAAGGGGGGAAAGTTATTTTATTATTAAGGGGAGAAATAGTTAGCCTCAGTTTTATCATAAACAAATTAGTTTATTATTTTTTGTGATATTTGCTTCTTTTTTATTGTTTTTAATAAAAATCCGTAAGAACGTCAGAGAAATGAAGCTTTTAATTTGCTGAATTTTCAGGGACTGATCTGAAGTGTTTCACAGAATTATGAGTCCAATAACTTGGATGTGTACACACCTGTTTCTAAACTTTGTCTCAGTGTGAAGTCTCTGTTCTCCACATTCCTCCTCGTCTTACAAACACACTCAGACCAGGCTCTGTGCCAGCCTCTCCCTCCACACTCCAGACCTGACTTCTGTCTTAAGTTCAGGACCAGGAGAGGAGACTACAGTCCGGGTCTTGGAGCAGCTAACTCGGGTCTTCCTGAGCTGTTTTGTTTTCTGTTCTTCTGTCAGAAACGCGCCCGCACTCTGCGCTTTGATTCTTTTTTTACACTTCATGCTCTGCAGAAAGTTTCAGCAGGGACACAAAACTTCAGATTTTTCACGGACGAGTTTTTTTCGTCACTGCTTCGTGGATTGTGGAGCTCAGAGGGGGCAGCTGAGCATTCTTTCCCCGGGTTAGAGGCTCGGACTCTCGGACATGTGCAGGGGGGAAGCCGCTGCTCTGCAGCCCAGCTTCAGCAGCTGTGGTTTCACCTATTAGCCCCGGTGTCTCTCCCAAAGGAGCGCCAGAGTTCAACATCTGACAGTTAGCTCGCTGGGGGTTCATCAACTGACCTGTACTTGGTTTTACTTTCATAGCAACTTCATTAAATCAATTACCTCCTGGGCACGTCAGGCTTTTTGTATTTTTAATGACAAAATATGTTTTTTAATCCACATTCTCAGCCTCTCCTCCAGAGGAACATAAAGACATGATGGTGTCTTGCTGCTTTGGATGCTTCTGTGATTAAATATAATCATAACCTGAGCAGCACACCGTGGGAATGACTTCATTTCTGCTCTGACATTTGGACCGTGTTGTTTCACACCTTCTATTTGAAGCTATGTGGCATTAAGACAGAATGTCAGCCCACAATTCATCACTGCTCATCCCTCTCCTGTCAAAGCTCCTCTTTTCAACTTTCATGAAGAAAAACTGAGACATTTATTTCTGTAAGTTAAAACACAACTACAACATGCTCCCGCTAAAAGATCTAAAAAAATATCTAAAATGTATTTGTGCTTTTAATTTGAGAAAGAAAGAAAGAAAGAAAAAGAAAAAAGAAAGAAAGAAAGAAAGAAAGAAAGAAAGAAAGAAAGAAAAAGAAAGAAAGAAAGAAAGAGAGAAAGAAAGAAAGAAAGAAAGAAAGAAAAAGAAAGAAAGAAAGAAAGAGAGAAAGAAAGAAAGAAAAAGAAAGAAAGAAAGAAAGAAAGAAAGAAAAAAAAGAAAGAAAGAAAGAAAGAAAGAAAGAAAGAAAGAAAAAAGAAAGAAAGTGAGAAAGAAAAAAGAAAGAAAGAAAGAAAGAAAGAAAGAAAGAAAGAAAGAAAGAAAGAAAGAAAAAAAAGTGAGAAAGAAAAAAGAAAGAAAGAAAGAAAGAAAGAAAAAAGAAAGAAAGAAAGAAAGAAAGAAAGAAAGAAAAAAGAAAGAAAGAAAGAAAGAAAGAAAGAAAGAAGAAAGAAAGAAAGAAAGAAAAAAAAATGAGAAAGACAAAAGAAAGAAAGAATGAAAGAAAGAAAAAAGAAAGAGAGAAAGAAAGAAAAAAGAAAGAAAGATGAAAGAAAGAAAGAGAAAGAAAGAAAGAAGGAGAGAGAGAAAGAAAGAAAAAAGAAAGAAAGAAAAAAAGAGAAAGAAAGAGAGAGAAAGAAGAAAGAAGCATCAAAGGAAGATTAAAATTAAGTCAAATTGTTTGGAAAATCACAAAGTAAAGTAAAATCATGTCTGCTTTAAAAATATGCATAATGTTGCACATCAGGTGACCCTGATATTTACATATTTTGTATTATAAAACTTGAAGCCTGCAGTAAAATGCTTCTCCAGTCTAAATTCTATGAAGGAATGTTTCCTGATGGATTGTAAAAAGCCGACGGTCGCTGTGAAGTGTTTTTATATCCTGCTCCTCTCCGTTTCTCTCTCTGTTGTCACGAGGATCAGGCTGCTCCTCTGCAGTCTGGCTCTGCAGAGGAGCAGCCTGATACATCACTCAGAACCTGACATAATATCTGGTGGCTCGGTAACATCTGTGGGGGTAGAGACTTGGTGCCGGTCCAAAAAGCCCCATCCCAGGACTGGGAGCCACTCCAAGGCAGTAGGTGAGGAGAGCAAGGTCGTCCACGGACAACCGCATGAGCCGGGCCCTGCTAGCCGGTCCTCAGTCAGCCCAGCGGCCAGAGGAGCAGAAAGTAAAAAAAGGCAGATAAGCGAGCAGAGCATGCGTCTCCGAGTGAACGACAGGGCTTTCCTAAAAGGCTCTAAATGCAGGATGTAGGCTTCAGCATACTTGGAAACTGGAGCTGGAGGGGTGGAGGTGAGGGTGGAGGGTGGAGGGACACGGTGAACGAAGCAGATGGACTTTTTAGTGTAGGATATTTCTGATTCCTGCCCAGGGATGAGGCTGCTTACAGGGTGTTTAAGGATGGACTAAAAGAAACAGAATCATCGCTGGCACACGGCTCTGAATCCGTCTCACCGACTCTAAAAAACTCGTTTTCATTCCTTAAAGTCTGTTTTTGTTTTTTTTTAACAGTGTGATCCAAGAACAACAACCTCTCCACTTCCTGTTTTAACTCCATCATGTGGTCTACTCCACACACACCATCTGCACCACAAGCATCACCATAAATTCAAATCCATGTATCTCTCTAACATTTCAGCCCAACCTATCTAAAAACCGATCAGTGATTGGTCAAATGGTTCAAAGCATCATCCCAAACCCTCCGTTTTAATCCACTACCACAAGCCTTGGCCGGTCTGTCTCACCTCCTCCTCCATTGTGGGCAAAGATCGGTATCAGTGCCAGATTTGTGCAGAACTATCACGCCTCCAACATCAGAGGGGAGGGCCCTGAATGTGTCTGGTTTTACTGCGGAAAAGGTCAGCATTAAGAGAGGAGGGAATCACTCCATCACAGCAGGAGACGAGGAGGAGACGAGGAGGAGGAGGAGAGGAAGGTGTCCAGGTGAGGGGGGACGAGACTCCAGAGTCATTCTGGGTAATGAAAAAAAATGACACAACGTGCCAACGAGAGATAAAGAGTGGACTCTCGCTCGGGCCGTCTCCTCGTTGTTTGGCCTCTAACGTCCATCTTGGGCGGACTGGTGGAGCTGGTTACCAATCATCCAGAGCTTCCAGACTCCCTGTCGGAGCTCTAATCCAAAGTGATAAGCCAATGCACAGCAGAAGTCTCCAGCATGGCGGCCTCCACTGCCTCCTCAACCATGCGCCTCCAGGACCTCCCTCTGACTTCATGGAGGTGTCCGCAAACATCACAAGCCCCACGGCCGCTCTCTTTAACCATCCTTGGTTTGGAGGCAGCAGATATGGCTCTGGATGGGCAGAAGAAAATGTGGCGTCTTGATGTTTTCCGACTGACCATGGATAAGCCAGAGCGGATATATGGCTGGATAGGCAAAGAGATCGAGATATGGGGTCTCCATCGGACCGAGCTTCAAAAGAGATGAGGTGTCTGGCTCGCCGCGGCCCCAGATGAGGCTTTAAACAGGAATGATTGAATAGACAGATGACCTATGGTTTTAAATGAAGCCCACAAACCGGCTCTGGGTCCACTCTTCCCTTCCTGACCTTGCTTTGTGCGGCGGAAGAAAGTGTGTCGAGGAAACAGAAGCGTGTTGAATCAGAGAAATGAAGCCTTCCGCCTCAGTGAAGGACATAAGCAGCACGATTATTAGCCCGAGCTCTTCTTCGTGCTGTGAAGATACTGATGACAGCCATAATGTGTCTGCACGTCCCACAGGACACTTAGCTCTGGACCGTCCCAATCACAAGACTAATTGTATAATTAGGCCAGCTCCGTTGGGGATGAGGCACCTTTTGGCCCTTCGCAGACATTTGCCATGCTAAATGACAGTATCTCGCACAAAACCATCAACGCTGATCCATCTTAGTGACACTAAACCTTGAGAGATGGCAACATTTTATTAACGTGACTGATAGTTTGGTGAAAAGCTGAAAACATACGATGGGACTCCCAGGAAGGCTGGATATTCATCGTGGGTCATCACGTACTGAGGCTTCATCCCGGCCTCATGGCGTCTTTGTTTATATCAAATGATCTGTGTGTGTGTGTGTTTGTCTTCCTCTTTTCGTGGCAGACAGTCGTCCACCATCGACTCTGGATGCGCCCGAGGTTTCTACCTGTTCAGAGACGGTTTTCCCTCCCTCTCCTGCACCACGTCATCTGAACAGGTTTGTGTTTTTCTCTGAATTTTATCACAAAGAGTCTAAAAAGTTTAAACCTGCTGCTAAGAAAACTTGTGATATGATTCAGGAGGTGCCCGTCAACCTCAAGAAGTGAAATAATCTGATTCCTTTGGTTGTTGGGGGGAAAGCCGGACTTACTACCTAGGGCCCAAATTGGGAGGGGGGCCCCTTAACGGGCCTGAAATAAAATCTGTTTTCTTCTACGCTTTCCTTCTCTCTCATTTTAACTCCAATAAGAAAACTAAAATTCTCTAAATAAAGAAACAAACATTCAGAGTTCCTTTCTGGAAAAAAAAGGGGCGGGTCTTTCTCAAAGGCCCCTCTCCCCTTCTTCCAACTCCACAGAATGGTTTAGCCCATCCTTATCCTGTCATCAGAGTGGTCAAGTCCGCTTATCGTACCTGACTTTGGGTCTTGTTTTCCAAAGTGTAGCTGCTTATTTGAGCTTT
Organism: Labroides dimidiatus; assembly: GCA_030710495.1. Classification (NCBI taxonomy): domain Eukaryota; kingdom Metazoa; phylum Chordata; class Actinopteri; order Labriformes; family Labridae; genus Labroides; species Labroides dimidiatus. Next base: position 24,409,615 of record CM061160.1, on the reverse strand, counting down.
CGCTGTCTGTATGAAACAAGAAACAGGAACTCAACAACACGACGTGTAGCTTAGTTTTGAGTCAGTTAAGCAGGACAGTTTTGAGCACATATTTTAGCTTAATGCAAAAAAAAAAAAAAAAAAAAAAAAAAAAAGTATTTTCAGGGCTGTAAAACCAGGTTGTATTTATTTATGTCCTTTAACGGATCATTGGGTGATGAATATGTGGTTATCACAGTTTTTTAGGGTTGGCTGTGGTGATGGGGCCCACTGAGATATCTTCTCAGGGGCCCCAGAAGCCCTGGTGACGCCCCTGGTTGTCACTCACATAATAAGGAGGGTTAATGTAAGAAAAAGCCAGGATTTGGTGGGACTGCATGAAAACTAGAGACGTGATGTAGGTTGAAGATCAACATGTTATTTCCTCAAATATAAATATCACCCCAGAGCTAAGCATACAGGTGCAGCATCACTGAAGCTAACAGAGCTTTATTCAGGGGTGTGGAGTCACCACAGAGGGAAGACTCAGATCTGCTAAACAAGATTTTAATGATTAAGAGAAACAAAACTTTCCTCCTCTGGACACAGATCAGAGTATCATGTTTTCAGTCTCCTCCTTTTCTTCTTGATTTTATTGAAGCCTGTTTCATATTTTACATGTGAACAGAGACTGAGAGACTTCTTCCTGTGGGCCTGAGGAGAAGCAGCCAGCAGATTAAGTATTCATCAGTTCAGTGGGAGGCTGCAGAGCGGTGCTTTTCCATCACGAGTGAAATGGTCCTGAGGAGAAATGTAAGTGCCCCTCCTCTGCACGGACACCGAGACTCCTTATTTCCCTACTCCAGCCCCTCCTTACATTTTCAGCATCACCATGCACATCATTATCGTTGTCAAAAGTTGCGCGCGGAGTATGAACTCTCGGTGACGGGGGCTGCCCGGAGGGGGGGGTGCACGGTGGAGAGGAAGGAGGGAGGGTGACGCGCAGGTGTCGGCAGCTTCATTTCTGACCGGCCGTGGTGAGGTTAGGACACCTCTCCATCCAGGAGGGCCCTATAGGTGCCCTCATTACGCAGGCTCCTGAAGCAGCGAGCCGCGCGTGCATGGAGAGGAGAGGTGCGGCTCCTCTGCCTCTCCCACCTGGCCTCTGTCTGTCTGTCACAGCCCCTATAGGGAGGGCTCCCCGTATGAATTATAATAAGCATAATAATAACAACCCCGCGGATGCAGGAGGACCGAGGAGGGGATGTAATGACGAATTACCACCCTGTCACCTAAACTGAGTCATCACTTCACAAGTTAGACTTCCGCGCGCTAATCTTCCTCCGAGCTGCTCCGTAATGACTGCATCCGCTGCTGGAAGAGTTGAAATAATCGAATTGTTCTAACCTTAGTGGCACAATCAGCGCTTCAGACCCTCCTCTACGCGTTTCATGACGCGCGCTCAGGAAGGATGAAGTTTCTCCAAACTTCCCCGCTGCACACTGTGACCGAGATTCAAAGGGCAAGTGGTGCTTCATTAACCGTATCCCCATTTACTTTAGATCCCCCCTGAGTCTGAGCGCGAGCGGATTAATGTCAATTACCTGTCATTTTGCAACACCTTCAATATGTCATGGCGGCGCGGGCTGAGTGGAATAAATGTCACTTTTCCACTTTCAGGAAAAAAAAAAGCTGCTGCGCTGATTTCATTACTCTCCTTATTGAGTTTGTCACAAAGCGAGATTTAATTTCCTTATATTCTAACAATTACGGTATTCGTTTCGGTTTCAGAGCGAAGGATGAAGATTAATTCGAAATGTTATTTTTTTTAAATAACTCTAAAACTGCTGGAGTGTGTGTGAGGATTTAAAGTAAAGACTGAACGACATCTTTTCCCCGTTAAAATGTTTAATCTGCTTAAATCATTTGAACTCGTCTAACTAATTAAACCTTAATTGACCCAAAACTGCGCGTAATTATTTCTTAAACCTTCATTAGCTGGATTTTTGGATTTCAACAAGTTTGAGTTAAAAAACAGGCTGATTTACAGACCGCTTGTGTTTATTTCTGAAGTTTTAATAGTGTCGATTCTTCCCTGAAACACTCTCATAACTGTCACAGCTCTCTATAGACGGGATTTCCCCTCTAATAATGGGCTGCTATGCGTGAAGCGCGCGCTAAACAAGAAGCCAGAGTCCCGCACAAAGAAAACACCATCAAGCTCGAGGACCAATGAGGGGTTTCTTTCACTTTTCAATCACTGCTCGTCGTGGCCCGGGATTAAGAGAGGGCTCTTGACTCTCTCTTTCACACAAAACCAAGAGTGCTTGTCAGCAACTCGAGGCAGAAAAGGAAGAGAATAATACGTGAGTCCAGGGTTATCGTGTTTAATTGGATTAGGTGGTGTCATGTTGAAGTCTGGAGCCGGACAAACGGACGGAAAGGCGGCTGGGACATTTCTATAAACCCAGGCTCTGATTGGAGAACATTAAAATAAACAAATTTAATACAAGAGAGAGTTTTATTTTGGTCTACCCAGAGAGAGAATTAATTCTAAACGTCCCAAATCATTCATAAAAACTGCGCGTCGTGGAGTGCCTCCACAAAAAGAAGCGAGGGCACGCTGAGGCGCGGGAGAGCGGCTGTATATTGTTCGGGTTGTGTTGTTGTTGTTGGCTCTGTGCTGCGCTCATCTGTGCGTCAAGCAGCGGCAGCAATAACAAGGTGCGCGCAGCTGTGCGTGCAGGTGCGCGGCCTCCACCTGCTCAACAGCACAGAGAGAGAGAGAGGAGGGAGAGAGAAAGAAAGGAGGAGGTGGAGCGCTTTCCGATTGTGTGGAGAGGAGGGAATCATCGAGGAATTAAGATTACTCCCGCGAGAAGCTAAAATAAGAGAGTTTGAGGATTTTTGATTAATAATGTTTTGAGTTTAAAGTTTGGAGCAGGAACTTTTTACGCGCAAAGTTTTTATTGTTCCAGTAATTTCATCCCTAATTTCTTCGAAATAAAATCGAACCAGTGGCTGGAAGGACAGAAGTCAGGCTGGATGAAACACTAAGATTTATCTTTAAAAGAAATATCCTCACACTTTGGGACAAAGTCAACAGTCCAGGTCTAAAATCTCAGTGACACATTTTTCTGTTCAAAAAGAAAAAGTTGGCCCACAGCTGTCTGCTTCTTTCAGACTTCATTCCGACCTTTTGGATCATCCTGTGACAGACATGAACACACGTCAGATCTCGAACCTGCCTCAGCTCGGCTGCAGAGCTGTCTGTTTTATGAGCTGCTGTCTCTTCTTTAAGCTGTCTGCGCCGCCGCGTTAACTTTCTATTGGTCTGTGTTGTCTGGTGCGTTCACGGACATCAGAGGACAAACAAACACATAAACATGACAGTAAAAAGACGGTGCGGTTCCTGGTTTCATCAAAGAGGCCGAGTACCTGTCCTAAACGTGACGTAAACGTTTCCTTCACCTCTCGTTTATCAGAAGAATTAAATTCTGACACACCTGAAACCTGAAAATCTAAATCTGTGAGGTTCCAGAGGTTCATCTCTGCTGAACGAGGAGGAGAGGAAACTCCAGAGAGTCTCAGATGGACGCTTGATTTCAGGAAATGAAAAAAGTTGCAGAGACTTTTTCGCTGCTCTGTAACGACTCTCATTACCATGTCACCCTCTTCTTCTCCCTCCCTCCCTCCCTCCTCCTCCCCGACACCCTTCCTCACTCCTGGCAACAGCAGACAAAGCAGGCGGGTTTTAGTGGTCTCCGCCGGGGCCGAGCTGCCTTTGATCTGAGCCCGTTAAGGAGAAGGAGTCTGGGGGGAGTGAGACCCGGAGGAGGAGGTAAAGTCACCTTAAAATCATTTTACCTACATCCTTTAAAACAGCTTTACTAAAATTAAAGGTGTCTCTGTGCTACCTTTAGGTCGCATGAAGAATCCTCCTGAAAGAGGAGCTGGAGTCAGAGCCCGTTTCATGTCTCTTAATGTGCTGTTTGTCTTCACAGGTCAGGTTCAGGCCCCGGGCAGCCTGGACTTACAGAAAGAGGGACCTCACTGACATTCAGCCTGCAGGAAGGCATGAAGGGGCCTTCAGACACACAGAGGCCTGCAGGTTTGGTGTTAAATTAAAAGAGAGAGAAGCAGCAAAGAGATTTAACACACACTTCAAACAGGAAGGCTGCTGCTCCATGCGCGCAAAATTTACGCACCTAAAAATATCCAAAATTATATTTACAGGCACAAAATCCGCTAAATTAGATGTAGAAAAATATATTTCCTGTTGCAAAAATCAAATTATTATTTGTAAGAAGGTGACACACGCAGACTAAGACTGGCTCTAAAATTAAAGCTGATAGAAAAAAAAAAAATCTTAATTTGAAATTCAACATCTCTGCTCCTGATTCTCGCCTCGCCGCTCGGCCTGCCTCGCTGACAGGTTCAATCACACTCAGACAAAAGGTCTGCTCTTAAATGAAGTTAGTGATGGTCCACATGTGCCTGAGCAGTCAGGCGGTGCAGGCAGGCCGACGAGCTTTATTTCAGATCATGCAAAAAAGCACAAGAAGAGGAGGAAGAGGAGGAAGAGGAGGAAGAGGGAGCTGCACATGCGCCAGCCTGCAGCGCGGAGTAAAAGCAAAAACAAAGAGTTTCATGCACAAATAGTCCTTTAAAATACAGGAGCGTGTCCGGCGAGTGGACGTGAACGCATCACTGTCTTTGAAGATGTGCAAATACAGAAAAAAATGTATTTAAATAGGTTTCCATGATGAGCTCGTGCTTTGAATTAATGAACATTTAAAGGCCTTGTTGTTTAATTAGTTCTGACAGGCGTCTTATTTTGAAAATTTCGTTTAGAAGTGCAGTTTATTTTATTTACAGGTTGTTGTTTTATATTTGAATTCTGAGCGTTTCAAGTGGCTGAAAAATGTTGGATTTAAAAAAAACGGAGTATCAACACGTCTGAAGGCAAAATTATAATAAAGAAAAATCGATTTCTGGAAATTTCTCAGCAGAACTCTTCCTTTAAAAAATGTTTTAATTTATTTATTAATGAAAACAAACAGTTGTAAAATATTATAGAGGAGCTGAGTGTCTGCAGCTGAGTGTTTCAGGTTGATCAGCCTGTTTTATTTTGAAGCCTCTGAGCTAAAAAGGTTTCCTCTCCTCAAACTGCGCTGCAGCTCCATAACGAGGCGCTTTATTGCTCCAGATTCATCTTCTTTCTGCTGCAATTACTTGGCCATATATTGTCATTAGAAGTCTATTAAAACATCAAGTCATTATTTGGGCATCCCCGGGAGGAGGGAATTAGAATAAAACCATCTCTGCCACGCGGGTCTCATTTAGATGAATGGAAAAATATGTAAAGCATTTGGTTTTAATTTTCCTCTGACGGTGTTTTGCATACACGCGCTGTCCCTCATCATTTATGAAAGCAATCTCCAGCAGCACATTAGCGGCCTGTGAAACTCCGCTCGCAGCCTAATTGATTCCCGTCACTAGTTTTGTGAGGTTATAATCGTGTTAATTGTGATTCACCCTCTCAGGGAATAGAAGGAGAGATGTGTTTAAAGAAGACGCTGCGCGCGCGCGCGCGCGCACGAGCACGGAGGAGATTGTATCAGCTGCGCGCGTGACAGAAGCGTCATGTAAGAATTACACAGAGAGGAAGAGAAGGAGGCATCCCTGCGTCAAGAGAGATGTCAGCAAACCAAGCGCGCAAAGTTAGTTTCACCTCTGCTCAGGATGAGAGAGGGATGCTGCTGCAGACATCACATCCGGGAATGTTGACAGAAGAGGAACACAGAGGTGATGTTTGTGGCGCAGAATCTCTCAAAAAGATGTTTTTGTTTTGCCAAACTTGCCAAGTGATTTCTTCCTCCTCCTCCTCCTCCTCTGAGGAGCTGCCCTTTCTGCTTCATCCCTGCGTGATGCTTCCTCTGCTCAGAGATGTTTCCTCCTTCCTCCCTCTCTCTCTCTCTATGTGTGTGTAGGACACCTGTTGGTGCAGAGTTGTCCCTTCAGACTGGCCTCCTTCAGTCACCTGGTGAGTCTGTTCCACACTGAGCTGCATATTCACAGTAACGGACTCTGTGAGGCCTGTGAGCCTGACTTCCTGTCGTCTGACTAAAGAGGGACAGCGAGAGAGGATTTAACTGAACATTAGTCAAATTAAAACGCTGTTTTTAAAGATAAATTTATAAATCGATGCCTCTGATATTCGTTCTGCTTCTTCTTCTTCTTGTTTTAAGGGGAGAAGGTGAGGCGTGCTTTTATTTTGAAAAGTTTTTCCTATTTTTTGCCTTCTCCTGTCTGTAATTCATATCAAAAACACTGCAAAGCTAAAAAAAAAAAAAGTGCCTGCAAAAATATAAAATTGGGTCAAATTCAAGTCACTCAAAACTGAATATTATTATTGTTGTTTTTAAAGAGCAAACGTGAGTTTATGCTTCATCAGCAGGACGGTAAATGTGCTTGAAAGGAGACAAAGTTCTGCATCAGACTCTAAGGTGGCACAGCACTTTATTTGAATTTAATTCTGTTTACGATCAAAGGATTTGACGTCAGCAGCTTCGTGAAAGACTCGGCGTCCTCCTGCATCTTTATCCAAACTGGTTTCAGATTTGATTGCAACACAAAAAACAACAACAACAACAATTTTAATGACACAGCACAAATCCAGGAAACATTTCCGAAGTGAAGCAGTAAATTCAGAAACAGACTCATCTCCGGTCCTGCATTGATTTTAAAGATCCGCAGCAGCTCCACCCAAACGCAGAGCGTGGATTCATTTCATGAAAGTCAAACATAATAGCAGTTTTGTCGAGGATAATAGTAGTAGTTGTTGAAAACAAACAAACATGCCGAATGTGAATCACCGACAGGGACAAAAAGTGAGCCAGGGGTGAGGGAGGTATGTGGCCGAGTGCCAACGAGACGGCTTACTGTTGGGGTCTTTGGCTGGGCGCAGGAGTGCTTTCGATCTTTTTTGTCTGGCCTGGCCCTGGCACCGAGCGCCGTCCTGCCCCAGACACAATAGCTCATACAGTAGGAGAGAGAGAGAGAGAGAGAGAGAGAGAGGGAGGGATGAGTGGACGAGGAGGGGTAAGGGAGGTGTGCTGCCTTTCATTACCATGGTCACCAATGGCACTATTAACCATTCAACACCCCCCCAATTATCCTCCCATCCGCAGTCAGAGAGACAAAGCCTCAGTCCTGGTCTGCTGGAGCAACATGGCCACTAATCTGTCTCACTCCAACATCACACCCACTTCACCCACTCCACTCCACGCCACTCCACTCCACGCCACAGTGTGTGGAGGTTGTCCTCACCTCCACCTCACTGACTGTCTGCTGTGTTTGACGAACCCTCAGAGGGATAAAAAAATAAACAAGCTTCTTCATGACGCTGATGAAAAGAGATGTTTGATTCATAAATCATTTAAAAAGCAGATTAACAGACGAGTGTCTGTTTTTTGTGGATTAATAAGACGGTGGAGCAGGAAGTGGAGGCAGAGCTGTTTGTTTATTCATAGAGGAGGAGGTGTTATAATTTGTTTTATCTCTTTTCAGTGTTTCTCCTTGTGCGTGATGGTTTTCTGTCATCCTGTCAGTGTTTTTTTTCTTTTTTAATTTTAACTTCTTTTCTGTTCGCTTGTCGTCTGGATTTATGAGTAGCATCCTTGTTTTTCCTGCAGCTCTGCGTGCGTCCCTCCAGCCAGGTGAAGTGCTCATCATGAAAACAGAGGAGCAGGTGAGAGCAGAGGCAGAAACTTAACGTGGAGGCAGAGCTGAATGAGAGAGCAGCAGAGGAACAGCGCCGCAGCGTGTGCATGTATGCACTGTTTATTTTCCGCGCAGGTCGTGGTGAGTCAGACGCCGCACGCCCCCTCCATCAAGACCGCAGGCCCGCAGCTGCCGCAGAGCGAGCTGCACGTCTTTACTAAGCAGACTGACACACGCAGAAAGCTAAACGCTGAGCGTACGCGCTCCATTTGGGTCGTTTTATTCTTTAAAGTGAGCGACACTTTGATGTTTGGAGTCAGGGACTGAGCAGGGGGGGGGGGGCGAGGCCTGACTGGAGGACGGGGGCCTTAATGAATAGATCCCACAACAGTGGCTTGTTGTGTTTGTTTACCCTTTTCGCCCAGCTGCCTGGACCGTGGAGATGGGGGAGCATTCATCATGACCTGGGACAAACACTGAAGAGTGACATGATGGCACACACACACACACACACACACACACACACACACTAACTGAAGAGTGTGCCAAGAAAGTGCCCATACAGGAAAACAAACCTCCACACACACTCCGAGACGCGGCGGTCTGCTGTTTCTGCTCGCCGTGTGCGCGTTTTAAAGAGTTTCAGACGCTCACATCATCGTCCCCTCAGGAGACGTCTTAACAATCACAAAAACATCTCAACAAACTCACATCTCCACCCCCCAAACCTCACCACAGTGACAGTCTTAAAGTGCTCTTTCTGTTCATGAACCTGAAACAAATCCAGAGTCCTTTGACCTCTTCTGTCAGGGTGGAGTCCACTCGTCCGTCCACGGTCGCGTCATTTCTGCGGCACCACGTCGGAGAGCGAGAGGATGTTGCGTGCCTGCTTCACAGAGGGCATGTCGATCATGCTGCCACGGAAGGTGAACGCTCCCTGAGCAGGTTTACAAGACAGGAGGAGGAACATTAGACCAGATGCACATAGAAACAGAACGAGGGGGCATATCCTCGCCTAAACACAGCATTTTAAAAAGACGATTGATGAACTTTAATGCAGAAAATACATCAGAATGAATTCAGTTATTTATTAGAATGATCAGGGTGCAGCAGAGGGAAACGAACCCCTGAAAAAAAAGATTCAGATTGGAACAAAAAGGGGAGAAAAAAGGCTTCATAGCTGAAGACAGGGAAAGGAAGTCAAAAGGTGGAGATGAGAATTATGAAAAACAAGCACCTGTCGTGGTGAAAGACAAAAACACACACACACACACTCATATAAACACACACACACACGGAGCGCAGCAGAGGGATGGTGGGGTAGGAATCCCTCGGGGCGATGCTTAGCAGGAGCGGCCCTGGCAGTGAGCGAGGTGTGGGCAGATTGTGTATTACCTCAGCAGATAGCCCACAGAGCTCCACACACAGGATCCAACCATGCACTAAATTAGGAACAATAATATTGTACACTTAATTGGCCCGACCCCCCCGTCCCTGCTCCCGCACCAGGGGTGTACAGTATGTATTCTGTGGGAGCACAGAGGTGTGTCAGAGGGGACACAAAGGATCCAGACTCAGAGCAGAGGAGGAGTCCTGACGGTCCGACACAGAGAAATGTGTCAGAGCAGAGCATCCGGAACTCTCTCTGTTACTCTGACATGAAATCTGTTCAGGAAATCTGTTTTTTTACTTTTTCAGGCTGAAATCTATGAAAATATCTGTGATAAACATGATGCATGAGGAGAGTTTGAATGTGCAAAAAAAAGATGAAAAAATCAAAACGTCTAATAAAGACTAAACAGTTTTTTTTAACCTGTAAAATAAGGAGGTTTAGCGGGATGCTAACGTTACCTTTCCCTCCTTCTGGTGCCGGTCAAAAGCAGCGATGAGCTCTTTGGCCCACTCGATCCTCTCCGGACTCGGGGAGAACTCCTCCTGCACAGCCTGGATCTGCCCAGGGTGGATCACCTGCTTACCTGCACACACACACACACACAGACACACACACACACACACACACACACACAGACACACACACAGCGAGAGAAAGAAAGGAAAAAGGAGAAATATGCTAATGTTAACAGCGGGTTAGCTTTGGCTCCAAATGAAGTTAAATTCAAGAGCTCCTCGAGTTCAAAAACAATACTTTTACCTGTTGGCACGGAGCGATCAATAAACGAGTTTGTGCCAATTACCTGCCTTGATTTTAACAACACCTCCCTGTTTTTCTCTCCGTCTTTATTCTTTTGTTATTTTTTTTATTGAAGCTGTTGGAAAAACAGGGAAACAGACCGACAGCGGGCTCTGTTACCACGAGAGGAGAGGAAAGACAGAAGGAGGAAGTGTGTGTGTGTGTGTGTGTGTGTGTGTTTATGGCACTGAGGAGAGTCACATACACAGAAGCAGAGGATGCTGGGAGTCACTGACCAATGCTTCAAACCAAATTAATTCCTACATCACCAAAAAAAATTAAAGAAATTAAGACAAAAAAAATATTTTTCATCTGAAGCTCAAATGTTCAGTTTTAAGACGCGTGCAGGAAATTTAGCGTCGTCTCTGTGACTGTTTACTCTCAGTGGAGGAGTCGCTGAAACACAAGCTTAACATGGAGTTAAAGCTGTCTGACACAGTCCTCACCCACCCACCCACCCACCCACCCTCATGAGTCCCACTCCCTCTCTGTAAATGTGGGCTAACGCCGCAGACATAATCCCGTGTACATTTGCAGATCAAACTTGTAGCGATAAGTTAAGGTTATGAAGCGTCTGCTGAGAACGACGACTCAGCTGCAGACAGCAGGAACTCCACACTTCAGGGCTTAGCTGTGTCGCCGACAACAAATCCTTCAAGGTGGCCGAGCAGGCGGGCTGCACGGGCGGAAAAAGAAAAAAAAAAAAAAAAAAAAAACATTTTAGGGGAGAGGAAGAGAGGAAAAGGAGGACAGGAGAGGAGAGGAGAGGGGGAGGAGAGAACCCACTCCCTTCATCCAGCTCTGCTCACCCCAGTTAACCTCACAGACACACACACACACACACACACTGCAGCCACACAATCAATGAGCCGCACTGTACATGAAGGCCGGACAAATTCTAGCGAGTCGACCAATCACAGGATCTTTTTGATGAAATGTTTAGTTTGAGAGTAAGTAAAGTTCCTTAGTGTGGCTTTATAACAAACCGTTGATGGAATCCGTCTTTAGATATTTTTGACGACATGTTTTGCAGATTTTTCCTGCCAAAAGATCAAAAATATAAAGTCGCTTTAAAGCGAAACTGATGTTTTTTTCACAGCTTCTGTGAAATAAACCAAGATGCTGCATTTACAGATCGAACAGGAGCAGCAGATTCTCCCGTTTAAGACGCTGAAATAATAAAAATTAGAATAAAAAACGACCAACACGAAAAAAAATGATTCTGGAAAAAAAAAAAAAAAAAAGGGGGAGTCGTTTTCTGACGGTTGATTTATCGTTAAAGATTCACGAGTCCTGCAGAGATGCATCGAGAGAAACACAAATATGAGAGGTGGTGGTTTCTGAGTCCCTGCAACTGCATGTGTGTGTGTGTGTGTGTGTGTGTGTGTGTGTGTAGATTGAGTTATTCTCTGGGAGCCTGCAGACTGCCCACGGCAATGCTGGAGTTGTGTTTGAATGTGTGTGTGGAAAAAGTGTGTATTTGTCTCTTTTACTGCGTCTGTGAGCCGCGACGTCCACAACAACAAGAGTATTTGAGTTCTCCTTCTTTTCCTTTACTCGTATTATGAATCTGTTTGATGCAGTGTGTGTGTTTGTGTGTGTTTGTGTGTGTTTGTGTGTGTTTGTGTGTGTGTTTTTGCCTGTATTTGTGCTCTGCCACCTGTTTACCTCTGGTCTGAAGACAGAGCAGCGTGTTTCCGTGCTGAAATCTGCAGGCTCAAAGAAAGTGTGTGTGTGTTTCTGTCTGTTTGGTGCATGTGTATGTGTGTGTGTGTGTGTGTGTGTGTGTGTGTGTGTGTAGGACAACGGCAGAATGACAGCACAGACAGACAGGGTGACTCAGGTGCCCTCAGTTACAACCCATTGGTTCCCCTAAAATGCATCATTCATGCCCTCCAGCCAATCGCCGCCTGCCATGTGGTGCTGCCGCCTCATTGGAGGATTGCTATTTAGCAAAGTGCTCTCAGGCGAATGATGGGCAGGGTCCCGGGGACGGGAGTGAAACGTGGACCCTGAAAGCAGAGGATTTTGAGGAACCATTTCTGTATTTGTGGGAGGCGGACATTCTTCAGAGGGATGATTGAGTCACAGCAGCAACACGTAGTTTACAGCACAGAAACGAGGCGCCGCTGAAAGAAAGACGCTGCTCCATTAAATCCCTAAATTAATGACCTTCCCACTGAACACATCTGAGCCCTAAATTCTGCTTCACACTGACCTGTTTACCATTAAGCAGCACTGGGAGGCTGTGTTTGACCGGTGTGTTCTGTGCTAATGGGTGCTGGTTGCGGCTTAGGCACTGCCAAGGTCAATTACTGCACAGGTAGAGGCTTTTGGCTGCACCGTATTATTGCTTAAGCACACTCGGGCCAGTAATAGCTACTAGCTAAGATTATACAGAGTGCCCACGGCTTGTAAGCCACTAATCCAGAGCTTTGACTGGTTCTGTTCCATATCAAATCAAACCATTTATTTCATCAAGCCGCCGCTCCCGACCTTTAATCTCTCGCTCCGTGCAAACCAAACACCCCCACGTCTCTGATGATTTATCATTAGTGGGGAAAAAAAAAGCCAAACATTAAAGCAGAAGTGCAAACACCTGAACTCTGGATTTGGAACATGCATTCATCAGGAAAAAACTGCACCTAAAAAAACATGTTTCAGCTCTGGACGCAGAAATACACCAACCGACGCTCCCATGAACCAGCAGCACCACAGAATAGAGGCGCCAAATGAGGTCACCTGGAAAAATAAGCAGCAGAAGCTCAGCTACACGGCGATTCGATGATGGGAAGTGCAGGTAACGCGTGCGGAGGACGGAGCGACACGGAGAGCGTGCTCAGGGAGTCTGCAGAAGAGAAATGTCTTCATAGTGTGAGCGCTGATTTATTCTATTTACCCACAAGGAAATTTGGAAGGAGAAATATTTAAACATCAGAGTAAATAAGAGTAAATACTTGGTGTCAGGTTCTGGAATAATCAGCCGTCATGGGATGAAAACACCAGAGCAAATAAACCTGCAGCAGCAGAGGAATAATGAATGAATTTGGGGAAAAAAAGACTCCTGCCTTCTGTGTTTCTGTGGTCTGCAGGGCACGCACGCACACACACACACACACACACACACACACACATTCTGAAAGCAAGCGTTGCCTGGCTACAGACACACACTGAGGGCTTTTAAAGTAGAGGCTACCACTCTCTGCTAAATTTAATCACACTTGCAGGTACACACATGGACAAAAAAGCCATTTATCACTGGATCACCAGAAACGTCAAAAAAAAAAAAAGTCCTTTTTTCAGTTGGATTGTTGACAAATCAGAGGAACAGAAACTGATTTGACGTCAAAGTAAAGCAAAGACTTTTCAAATAAAAATCTGGGTTATGTTCAGTTAAAGTCTAAAATCTTGTGAAGACGACTCTGGGAACCAATAAAAACCAGCCTCTGAGAGGTTTCTGATGAGGTCTGGACTTTCTGTGGCCGTATTTGAGGAGCCAAGCAGATTTGAGACCCAGATAGTCTCTGACTGTACCTGTAAATCCCATGAGCGCTCCCTCTCTGGCCTGCCGCCTCAGCCCCTCCACGTCTTTGTAGTCGATGTACACCAGGTCGATCGCCTGCAGCCCGAACGCTTTGGTGGTCACAACCACCTTCTGCCTGGCGTAGAGGAGCTCCCTGGCATCTTCAGTGCGCGTGGCTCCTGGAGAGCATAAAAAGAGGGTCAAGTTCAGATCTCAGAGTAAAGAAAGCATGGAGGAAGAAGTTTCCAGAAGCAGGTCAAGAGATAAAAAGAGATAAATCTGGCATTATTTCTAAAGCGCTGAAATATTTCATCCTTTATCAGCCGTCTCGTAAACTTCCTGAGAGTTTAACAGACCTGTTAGATGAAACGCATCCTCAAAAACCAACTCCAAAAACCATCTCCTGTTTCAGTAACTCATAAAACATTAAAGACGAACTCAACCTGAAAGCAATTCTTGGATCAGTTATGCAAAACAGCAGAGAGCCGTGCAATCAAACCTCAGTGCCGCCGATTTAAACACAGAAGAAGAAACAAAACCAGGGAGGAAGTAAAGGAGAAGGTGAGAGGGTTACCTATGCTGGCACAGAAGTCATCAGAGCCAAACACGACGCCGTCATGGTGGAGAGCAGCTGCTGGAGCCAGACGATGGATTTCCTCACACACCGCCTGGAGAGAACACACACCAAGAAAACACACACACACATACGGGCTGAAGTTACAAAGATTGAATCTGTCAAAATCTGACCAAAGTTTGCTCCTTCTCTTTTCTTTTTTTATCTGAACTCAGCTTAAAGCATCCAACGTGCAAACGTAGGATGCTTTAACTTTGCAACTGTGCAACAAAACTGCAAACAGAGTTGAGTTTTAAAGACGCTTTTAGAGTTTTTGCTCCCGAGTTTTTGTGCAACATGCAACTCTTTCTCAATCAGCGTGGATTTTGATCCAGCAGCCACACGGTGAGTGTATCTGTCAGGTATCCTCAGATAACTTTGGGAGCGCAGAGACGCTTTTAGCTGCTGTTTAAAATGAAGAGACGCTGCAAACATGACGCAAAGAGACGGACGCAGAAATCTGTTTTAAGCTCCGGTGAGAAACTTTTGAACGTGATGGCGTATCTGCTGATTTCACGAGGTGTAAAATCTTAATTTCTTTCATACAATCTATCGCTACGAGAGAATCCTTCAGGAGGAAACGTAAAAACAGACCCTCTGTCCGGTATTTTATACGTTTATAATAAAATATCTGCAGGATCAGACGTGTTGCTGTTGGTGTTTTTTGCACAACATACGAAAGCATCAGGATTAATTCGAGTCTTAATCATAGAGGGATAAAAACTCCTCACAGGAGCTTTAATCTCCGTTTATTTCACGCTGCAGGAAAAAGTTATCCTGCTTCTTCGTACCACATTTCCCGTCTTTAAGAGCCATTTATAGCCATCTATAAATTCAAAATAAGCTCATTTGTTCCAGAGTTCCGTCATCGGGTGCAGAAGTTATGCATGTGTGTGTCTGCTCTGCAGCTCTGGACACAACTCCAACTGCATGACTGTACTTAAAATGTGGAATGTGATTGTCTGAGGAGGAAAAAAAAAAGTGAAACAATAAGAACATGTCTTCTGCTTTTGTTGGCCTTCAAATTAATTTCGCCACTAGCTGTGCTTCGGAGGTTTTTTTTTTTTTTTCTTCCTCTTGCTTGAAACCGGGGGTTCAGTCTGGGCACAGATACAGGGTGTTCTCAAGAAAAGCACACAGAGGCACCCCCTGCCATCAAAACACACACACACATGCACACACTAACAACCATGAAACACAGACACAGAATCAGAGGAGAAGCAAAAAAAAAAAAAGACAAATCAAAAGGAGGAAGGACAGCTTGTTTCTCCCCAAATGCCCAAACCGTGCCCCTTTTCCCCGTGTAGCTGAAGGTCGTGCTGCACTGAAACAGGAAGTGCTTTGATGCTTGCCAAAATATCATTAAGAACTTTCCCACTATGATGATATTAAAACAGTTCTAATTAAAAAATGTCAGCATGTCTGGAGAGGGAACGAGAGAGACACACACGGGCGAAGAAGAAAAAAGGGAAAGAGGAAAAAAAAAAAGCTGCTTTAGCGAGACTTTCCGAACGCTTTGAATCGCTTTCATTGTGGACATGTGGAGCGCTCGGCTCGCTGACGCAGGCTTTAATCTGAAGTGAGCAACGGACAAACAGAAAAATGTCTTACGCAGGCACTTTTTTGGGGGGCTGTTCGTTTGTAATTTACCTTAAAATTGAGCAGGCCCACAGCGGTTTCCACAAAGGTGACCAGGCGGACGGGTTCTGTCAGCGGCCGTCCTTTCAAGTGGTGCTGAAACCTGTCAACAAACTAAACACAGGGACACTCTCATTAACAACAACAGCACACTCCTCCGTAAACAGGACACAACAAACCTCACACAAACAGAATCGATTCATTTGTCGGAGCGCTTTTGTTCTCAGATTTGCCGCCCCTGATTCCTGATTCCAGGTTTTATTCTACAAACTGCAGCAGAAACATTACGTTCTGTTAGAGCACATTTATAAATGCATTATATGCATAAGAAAAACAGGAAAACCCACACGGAGAAACAGAGCTATTTGTGTCAGAGTGAATTTAAAACTGCAAGAAATGAATTTAAGCAGCAAAACCGCATAAATGATATGTCACATCTTTCAAAATCCACTGTGGAGTGAGACAGGCAGACAGGCAGGAGGAAAAAAAAAAGAATCTTATCGAGCAAAAACTCACTTTTGATAGGAATCTTGACACCTTTATTACCTGCACCGTTCCCATTTGAGTCCTTATTCAGAAATACATCTATGAGGGGTTCAAACAGCGGAGGGAGCGAGCGCAGGAGAGCAGCAACAAAAGCAGGTGAAATGAAATATTTTACATTATCACCAGGGTTCCCCCCTCCGTCTGAAGTCTTCCTCCTCTACCTCCTTTAACAGGCTCTGCACCACTACAGCATGTGTTCCCCTGAGAGCGTGCACACGTGGAAATGTGCACATGCATACACACGGCGAGGCAAAGAAGAAACAAACTCGTGGAAAAAAAGGGAGAAGAAACAAGATTTGGGATGTCTTTGAGTGTGTTTTACTCCGACATTATTCTGCTCTGCAGCCCTTCCTTCCATAGCAGGGAACAGCGAGAGCGGAGCAACAATCAGAGTGTGATGTGACACTTTGCTGAGGCCTTTATTCTGCACGACTCCTGCTAATATGCAGGCTCACCTAAGTAGGGCTTTAAAACCAAGTTTAATTCTTTGAAGACCAAAGCGCTTCAATTTTTTCCAACAGACCAGTTCACAGCTAGCCCTGGACTGCCAGTGGGGTAGCCCAAATTCCAAAATCTATCATCTGGAAACACACAAAAGCCCCCTCCGTCAGATATTTCCTTTCAAAGCCAGTCAAAAAAAAAAAAAAAAAGGGAGGAGAGGGCGCAAAAGCTCAGAGTAGAAATCTGTCTCACCTCATGTCCCCCCTTCCTCTCCTCTGTCTCGCTCCCTCTTTCACACACCAGGGAAAAGACAGATATAAATAACCTCAGGTACAGCAATGCTATTTTCTCAAATGAAGAGCAAAATAACCCCGGTGCTCGCACTCACCGCTCTTGTTTCCCCCCCCCACCCCAAAAAAAAAAAAAAAACTGAAAGAGAGGGCCTCCATTGAAGGATTTCAGAAAAAATAGGGGCAATTTTAATCATCTCTCCATTCAATCTCAGTTGGATAAATCATATCTGAGAGATTTGCATAAATACAAACCATCAAAGACTTTT
The DNA here is from genome assembly GCA_030710495.1 of Labroides dimidiatus. Lineage (NCBI taxonomy): Eukaryota > Metazoa > Chordata > Actinopteri > Labriformes > Labridae > Labroides > Labroides dimidiatus. The sequence continues at coordinate 24,392,421 of CM061160.1, read as the reverse complement.
CATCTTCAAAGAGGTTTTCAAGACCCAATAGGCTTTGTACTGTAATCATCTGAGGTCACAACCCTGTGGGAGCAGGGCTGCTATGGCAACATAAAAACTAACGCTGGGGGCTTAGCATAATATCCCCCCCCCCCCCCCCCTCCCTCGCAAACACAGGAAGGGGTGGGGCTGGGGGGTCCGAGAGGGAAGTGTGAAAAGAGGGTGTAGATAAACCTATTTTGGTGACAGAGGAAACCAGATACGGGGAAACCTAGCTGATATTACAAACAGAGATTACACCCAGACGCCGCGCCGCGCTTAACGCCAACACGGCTACGGCAAGCGGGAAGCTGTTTGGATTCATCTGACAGAAAACAACATGAAGAGCCTCTGAGCCGCGCTGATTACACGTTTCTATCCGTCTCCATTCTCCTCTTCGGCTTTTATACACTTGGAGGGCCTGATTTAGCCGCACAGGAGCGTCTGCGGAGCTCCTTCATTGTTCCTCCGGCGTGTACAGCAACCATTAGCCGTCAATGGCTCTCGAAACTAGCACCCTCTAAGATGTTTGAATTGGGGAAAAAAAAAAAGAAGAAATAACACCTCTTCTTGCCATTCAAAGCCACGCTACAAACAAGCCCTCTGACAATTTTCACCACCCAATCATGAAAAGAGAAGGAGGGAGAGATGGAGCAAGAGAAAGGAGGCTATAGTGGGACAAGTTTCAATTAATTTTCTTCAAAAGGGGGCCAGATTAAATGTTTCCGGCCTGCTGAAGTGTTCATTTCACAGAGGGGAAGCGGAGAAAGGGATGAGGGGAGGGGACGGGAGGAGGAGTAGAGGAGGAGGAGCGGGACAGGGTGCGATTCTTTCAGTCCCACTGCACACCAAATAGTGCGGTGGGCAAAGAATGCACACGGCTCCGAATCTGTGTGAGAATTGTCCCCGAACAAAAGGAGGGAGTTACGCCTGTTAAAGCCCAATAAGGCCTGTCAGTCACACAAGAGCTGGGGGAGAGGAGGAAGGCAGAGCTAAAGGTTTCCACACAAAGGGAAACAAGCAAGTCCATCTTTAAAAGACAAATCAGTCTGCAGAATCCTGCGCTAATATCAATAAAAAGGGAGAAAAAATAAACAAGTGAGGGATTTACTGCGCCGTCCTACAAGAGGGGAGAGACTCAGACGCATGCTCACAGCCCGGAGGAGATGTGTGAAGAAGACAGGAAGAGGAAGAGGACAGCGCTGGGATTAGAGCAGCAGCCACGATTGAAACGCGGTCCAATCCAGAGCTGCAGAGCTCAGTCTGCTTCAGGACGGCCCGTCGTTACAGGAACACCCCGACAAACAGGCCGTAAATCCAGAGAGCAAACAGATTTACAGAGCACTCAGAGCGCTTTACGGCAACACGGCTGAAGAACCGCAAGAAGGATGAGCTCTCAACGCCGGTCCCTTTGGTTTATTGATTACAACAAGTCCAAAACATGGAGGACGGCGTGAACATGTGACTATAAACAGAATCACATCGTCTGCAAATTATTTAAACCCTTTATTCAATTCAATCTAATTAAAAATATCATATGTTAAATTTACAAAAAGAACCGCTTTGTTTGAAGACTCTAATGCTCAGTCTTAATCTGGACTCGAGGCAGGCTCGTTTCGCTCCTGGACTCTTCTACTACTGAGCCACACTGTTGTAATCTGCGCAGAATGTGGTTTGTCACCGTCTCTCTGAAATATGTAAGGTCATTTTTTGACCACGTTTAACAGGGTCTAGCTGCAGACTTTATCCTCAAACCGTTGAACGATTTGCTCACACGGTCTCTCACAAAGTTGGGGAACCTCTTCCCATCTTTCCTTTGAGAGACTCGGCCCCTCCGGGGTCTCCTTTGTGCTAAAGTTTTAAACATGTTGCTGTCATCAAGTTTCCATTTATAAAAATCACTCCTTTCACTTTTTCAAATCAAACTTGGAGCTTAAACGATTTACAAACGATTTGTGTTGACTGGATAACTTTTTAATCTTGCAGGGCATTACCCAATTTTTTTTTTTCGCTCTTACTTTTGGAAAGCAGTGGAGGTAGGAGTTGTTCCACCAGGGTAAAAATTCAGAGAACACCTGTCACCAATTATAGCTGGAAGAAAGAAAGGGCAGCAGGAAGTATATGTGTTCTAATTAAAAGCACTAGTTAAAAACTTCCTGCCCTTTTCTAAAGAACGTGTGTGAGTGTGTGTGTGTGTGAGAGAGAGAGTGTGTCTGTACATACTGAAACAAATAGTAAATCAGCCAATTAAAATTGTTTAGTAAGCTGCCGGGACGTGAAACAGAAACAGATTCAAGCAGAAATAAGTTCTGATCTGGAGGGAAATAAATCACCTCTGAACCGTTTTAGGACAGAGAGCGTTCAGGAGGGAGACAGTAACCTGTTTCCTCTCGCTAAGCGAGGCATATGGAGCTGATCAGAAAGGCCTACATTAATGATGTCACTGTCTCCTGACCTTTGAGGACCTGACATCCGTACAGCGCCCCTTTATAGAGAGCCAGAGGGACAGAAGAGCCCAGAGGATTGGCTCTGAACTGAGGAACAGGTTCAGTTTTTAGGCACAAAATCCTCATTTTCAGGGCCGTCACCCATTACGATACAGCTGGAAGGTTTTAATTCACTGTACCTGTCTGAGTATTTAAGTCTCGGGCTGCAACTAAGGATTATTATCATGACTGATTAATCTATCGATTATTCTCTCGATTAATCCAGTGGTTCTTTGGTCCATAAAATGTCAGAAAATGGTGAAAATATTCACATTTATGAGGCTGAAATTAGAAAATTTTGACTTTTTTCTTAAATACTTCAACCGATGAATCCATTATCAAAATATTTGACGATTAATTTAGTATCGGATTAATATCTGATAGATTAAATCAGTTCCCAGACTCTGCATAGTCTGCAGAGGTAGTAGATGTGAGTCCACTGTTGTTGTTACAGAAAGCTATCAGGCTTCTGAAGCTAATCCCAAGAAATGTCATCCGTTTCTTGAGCAGCAGCCAAGAAAAACACCGGGTCTGTCCCTGAGTCCTGCCACAGGGATCGATTCCCTCTTTCACTGGGATGTGGGAAAGTTTGTTATGATTGCTTTGAAGGTTCCTGTGGTTTCTTTTTTACTGCGCGACTTTGTGGAGGATCGGCAGAGTGTTTTTAAAAAGACACCCGGAGGTAACGGAGAGAAATCTGAGGGTTTTTACTTCATCCTGTTTGGATCTTTCATGTGTTTTAAAGTGTGATCAAACCTGGTTCTAAAAACACTTCAGCATGAGTCTGATATGTGTCACCTACCCACTGCACCTCCTGCGTGTCCTCCACTTTGGGCAGCATGATGGCAGGAGGGAGGACTTGGGCCTGCAGGATGACCTGCAGGTCGGCTTCAGCCAAACCGCTGGACACGGAGTTCACCCTCACACACTTCTCCGTCCGGCCCAGGTCCAGCTCTGCCAGCATCTTCGGTATGGTCTCCCTGGCTTCCGTCTGCACCGATCAAAAACAAAAACAAACAAAAACATTAAAGCTGAAACAGAAAGTTCAGAAATAAACCGTTAAACTCGGCTCCTCAGTGATCACTTCCTAAAGAATTCATAAAGGAGAGAATAGAAATCTGTCATTTCCAACAAAAGCATGGATGCAAATCAGTTCCACTTACTAAAAGGAAAACTAAATTGTAAATTGTCAAACAGAGACATAAAAGTCTTATTTCCTTGAAGGAAATGTTTCCTCATAAATGATACTGAATGTTAAACATGATCACAAGAACAAACGTCGCATTAAGAACACAAATTACGCGAGATTGAAACGGCTGATAGACAAATTATCCCTCAGTCTGAAGCAATAACAGGAATATGAAGCGTTAACGTGAATATCACTCACATCAGAGTGTGATACATACAGTACAGCAACTAATGAGCAGAACAGAGGCCGTGCACTTCTTTCAATGCAGGCTTTGTTTGAGGAGCCGAGGAGGAAGAGACGTGAGGAGGATGGGAAAAATCAAAGCCCCGACTTCTATCAGTAACACAGTAGCACACGCCGCAATATTCAAACCAGATGCTGGGCCACGAGGACGGACGGGAAGAGGGATGTGAAGGGGAGAGAAGTCCGGCCGGTGAGAGGAGCGAGAGGCTCTGTGGGAGAAATGTGGTCCGAGTTAGAGCAGAGAGAGGAAACGGTAGCTTTGGAGACGTCAGGTCGGATCAGAGGCTGGAGACTGTGAGTGCTTCTCTGTGTGTGTGTGTGTGTGTGTGTGAGTCATACAGATATTTAAATTGTAATCCTTTACCTGTTATGATTTACAAAACTTAAAAATGGTCCGAAAAGGAAAATATCCACAACTCTGACTCCCTGATGAGCGAGTGATGAATTTGTTTTTCGGTATTAATTGAGGCTCTTTTTAATTACAGATTAAAGCTGCTGTGAGGAACTTCTAGGTTGTGTTGATTATGGCGCCCCCTGTGGATAAAAAAAAAAAAAAACCCATAAGAAAATCTCATCCTGCTCATTTTTATCAGCTGATCGCATCATCTTGACCTGAAGAAAGAAGACAACAAAAACTCCTCACAGGAGCTGATTTTTCTTTGTGCATACATGGTATCACATGTCGACAACGACATGTAATCTGATGGTGAAAACGCAGCTCTCGGTTTGCTGTAAACAAACGTCTGAGCTGAATGTTTAGAAGGTCCCTCAAAGAGAAACAGGAGACAGATATAACACGGAGAGCCCATACATCACAACCTCTTGTAAAAAGCAAAGTAAGTCCAGCTTATGGGGACTTCCCGGGGTCACGGGACGGCTTCAGAGACAGAACGCGCCTCGCTCTGATCTCCTGGAATGCAGAACTGTACTTGATATTACTAACACCCCTCCAGTATCAATAAAATATGGTATCAGAGTACATATCAAAGATTTGCTCTCATTTAACAGGGGTCAGGAGCGGGCTGGAGTGCTGCGTGTAATCTGTGTCTGTCTTTGCTTCCCTGAATGAGACAAGAGGGATTGTCACGGCGTATGATGAGTGCGCTGTGATCTTTGACTCTTACTCGGGTTTTGCTGTAACCTCTCAGTAACTCTCTGTAACTGGCAGCTTTCATAAGCCCTGATAGAGTCCTGACTGTACGCTGGTAACTTAAAACGGATGGAGCGATTTACGCAGCCATAATTCAGTGTTCATAAACCTGCTACTTGGTGGATAAAATTCTGTCCGTCGGCGTCGTCGTCGTCGGCGTGCTTCATGATGACTGGAGGGAAATCGATCAGTGAGAGATGTCTGCCGCCTCAAACATGAGGAGTCACATTGATCCTTGACCAAACTGAATAAATAGCAGCGCAGAGATGATCAAAAAGCCCGGTTTATAGCGCTCACAGAGCAAGTGGGCGTCAGAGAGCTCAGGGTATAAAAATGAAACCAGACACTGCTCATTGTGAGGAGCGTCTCTTTCTGAAAGCAGACACCAGGAATAGCTCAGAAGATGGCCAGGTCACCGTGCACCACCCTCTCTTTTATCCACATCTCCCTCCAAAGTGAGAGAGAGATTATTCTGCAGACACCTTGACCCCTACGGGCTCGGCTACTCAGAGCCTGAATAAAGCCCTTTGAAAAGCAGATATTTTACATTAATGGACAGCCATCCAACAAGTTGCTTCAAAGCTCCCTCCCCAATCACCTGGTGTCCCACAGAGCGCTCGCTCCAACGTCAGCTCCATCTCTTCTTTGATTCCCTCCATCGCGCCCATCATTAGACACTGACACACAGGCGAGCGAGCGAGCGGCGAGCATTTGGCTCAAGCATTCCCAGCCGCCGAACGCACAGACGCTCACAAGAAGCTTTTTCAAGTGCAGAGAGGCTGACCTTCCAGGGAGCGAGGTCAGCTCCTTAACACACAGCCTGAGCCTGGACGCTGAGCATCCTACAGAGTGCTGTGCATACGTGACACAGCGTGGATGCTGCCTTGTAGACGCCACATCAAGACCGGAGCGTCCAATCTGATGTGTGGACAGTCCGCAGCAGGACGGCTCTCTTCTCCAGCAGCAGATCAGGGAAGTCCAACCACGCCGTCATGCAGCTGCAGACAAACAACGTCAAACATCGCCTCTGGAGGAACTCTGGAGTCTCACAGACTGTCCCTTTATTCAGTTTCAATTAGAGCTTAGTGTGGCTTTAAAAATCGCACTGAGACGGAATGAGGAGGAAGTGCATTTCAACTGCAAGAACTTCCCCCAGGAACTGGGGACTTTTGTAGGAACTCTGTGCTTTTCTCGTGTGGGAACTAGGGTCTAAATTAAGTTCTGGGGGTAACTGATCCACCACTAGAAAAGTTCCAGCTGTGATTGAGGTGGTTTCATTTTCCCTGAAAGGCCCTTGTCATTGTCTTACTGCCCTCTACTGGTCTGGTGGTGTAGTGCAATTATTTTTTTTTTTCAATGCTTCACTGACTTCATTTGCGAAATCATCACCAGTTAGATCCATGAATCAGAGTCACTTGAATCTTGAAAATCATCCTTAAAAAATGATGAAGAATAAAAATAAGTGACGTGTATTTTTCCCCTTTAGCGCAGATACTGACAGTTCGTGTTCAAGCTGCTTTTCTCTTATTTTAAAGCATGTTTGGCCTATTAGCGTGAAAGTGGAGGAAAATCATGAGACTTCTTGTTTTCCCGTCTTTTTTTTTTTTTTTTTTTTTTTTTTTTTTTACCTTTTGAGAGCTGGCGTTTTGCACCCTGCTGTGCAGCTCGTGCTGCCATTTAAAATGAGCTGCAGAGGATCTCAGGTGAAGGCTGCCTGCCTGAAGTGTGGCTGTGTACACATTTGTTCCTGTCTTTGTCTGTGTGTGTGTGTGCGCGTGTGTGTGTGTGTGTGTGTGTTGGCAGGTTCCAAGTCATCCTGGATGAGGTTTGACAAGTGACACGCTGCACTCCAGAAAGCAGGAGTGAGATGACTGACTAATTCAGGCTGCTCTGATAACTGAGACGTAGCAGCGGCAGATTCAGGCCTTCAGTCCTGTCAGTCGGAGGCGCGCCGTGTTATCCGTTTTCCTGTCAGGGCATTCAACAAGACATAACTAGCAGGATAGAAGAGGGGGATTTGTAAATGGTGTAACCTGCTTGTCACTGTTGGTCAGAACTGACAGCCTGAAGTGGAAAAGCAGCTAGTTATTACACAGTATTTGTTCACTTTAATTGGCCATGAAAGACTCTCATTACAGCTCTTTGGTTACAGTTCATTACAAGTTGCATTGCGATGTTTGTGGGGGAATTAATTCCCATGACCACGGACCCATTTTGAACGTAAGGTTTGAAAGCATAGAGAGAATTATCTTAATTAAAATGATTTACTTAATTAGCTTCATTAGCGATGATGCATCAGTTTGTTTCCTAATGATTTACGTCTCATTTGCAACTCCCAGTACAGCTGTCTGCAGCAACAAAATCAGACCAATTTACTGTTGGTCCGTCTAACACAGGGCTAATTATGCTCTGCATTATGTCTCTCTTTAGCCAACTAATGATTGATTTATTTACACAACTTACTTCGGGCTTCATTAGCGAGCTTCAGTGCCTGTAGGAGCTGCAGGGCACGCGTAAGATCAGCTCTCTGCCAGGTTTATTTAATCTAAGCAGCGTAATAACGGCTTTAAACGACATGAAGTTTGGGATGTTGGGGATTTTTTGGAATGGTTTCAAGTCAGGTGGTAAAATATGGGGAATTAAAAATCTTTTCCTAGGACGGGGGCTTTTTGTTCCCTCACCTCAAACATGAAATTTCAGAGTTATCAAGTAATTTCAGATCCATTTAGTCTGGAAAAGCAGGACTTCTATAGATGCCTGCAAGCCAGGCCCAAGAGGAGAAGGAATACAGTTTGATTTCTACATTTCATGATGCTTAAAAAAACAAACAAAAAAAGACGCTCATAAACAAAAATGGGAGAAGGAGTCAGAAATGCAAATATCAGAGGAGATCTGGGTGGAAATACGTGAGACGCAAGCGACCACTGCAAACTCAAGATCGTTGAGAAAGATTTTTTTTTACAACTCCTGAAATAACAGCAACGCAAACAGGCTTAGAGATTCAATCGTTGTGGAGAAAGAGGGCTGCTGAGATCAATTAAATAATTGGGGTGGATTCAGATTTCTCTTTTGTCACTTTAGAATACCTGAAACAGACCAATGCAGAAGGATAAATACTTTGGAGATGGTTGCATTAGACTTACTTCTGTTTAAGACTTCAGTTTGAAAAATGCATTAAATGCTGGGAAAATGGATTGTGTATGCACCTTAAATAGTATGACACTATAACATGATGTATGAGTGGAAGATTTAACCTGTAACAGTTGGACGACCCCAAAGAGGAGTTAGTGCACGAATACCTGAAGATACTCAAAAACGATAAAGCACCTTTATAAAGGTACTTATACATTTATTTAAAACAGCACTTTTCTGTTCAGCTTAATAAATTTAAATAAATAAAAAATCTGTAACATAAACATAAATAATATCTGTGAAAAAAGTTCTGATCTGTGCCAGTCCAATGTGGTTTTCCAAGTCTCCGGAACCTTTGTTATTTTCAAAGAGAGGCACTTTTTCTGCAGTTTGTCAGTAAAGGTGTTTACAGTACGGTTTGGTTATTTTAGGACCCGTCCCGGTTTAAGTCAATGGAAACGCCAAAAAATGCGTGTCGTACCGAGATTAACCGAACTGAACCGCTTGGTGAAAACGGGGCTTTACACTTTGGCATTTTCCGTCGCAGCGCAGGCGGTCAGAGGACGTTTCCTGTTTTGATCTGAGAGGAAAAGCGGCCTGGGTCTTTCACGTCATGACACATGCTGCGTGCGTACAAAATAGTTCCTGAACAAAATGAGCAAAACCTGAACGTTTTAGGGAATTTCAAAAAAATCCTCTCAGACATAATTTGACGACCAAAAAGGAGGACATGTCTGAGCAAAAGAGGTGTTGGTCACCCTGTGTACCACCCATGTAGATTTCATGTTTTTTGTACATATATATAAATAAATAAATAAATACTGTGTATAGATTCAGATTCAGAACCTGTTCTCAGCTTCATGTCATCATCACTTCATGTTCTGAGGTGATAATCAGGTGAAGCAGGTGCAAAATCCCAACAAACTGTAAAGACATGTTTTGCTGCGACGTGAAAAGCCAAACTGATGTCGTTATGATGAACCCGCGGCGCTTCTTCTAATATTTTCCCACAATAAACGGTGTCGGAAAGCTAGCTGGGCTCTGATCCCCGCGTTGCTGTTTAAACAGAGGACTGAAAAGAGAGTGAGAGCGTCTCAGCGCTGCTTGTGTTTTCCCCTCTCCTGAACCAACATCTGCACCATCCCTCTGCACCTCCTCCCATTCTTTCATGTTTTCCTCTCCTCGTCCCCTTCTCCATCATCACTCCTCCAACTGGGGTTACTCTCAAAGTGTTACGTTGCGAAGCCCACGTAGCAGCGAGCGGTGCGGGCTCCGCCAGTGAAAACACAGGAGTGTAACAGGATAAAGAGAGAAGAAGAGAGGGCCTCTCTGTTCTCCGTGTCTCAGCATTTTCCGATCCCTCGCTCGACCTCGGTGCACGCCTAACCCGGGGTATCTTGGGAAGCTCGGATGTAACCTCTGACTTGTGCAGAGATCTAGAAAAACAGTTTCACTTTTTTGGATCCCTCCATCTTCTATGTTCTCTGACAGCAGAGCCGTCATCACCCTCCTGCGCACCCTGACCTCATGTTGGCCTATCGTGGCCTCCCGAAGGACTCCGATCGATACCTGACACACAACACACAACAACACACACGCAGCGACTGCTAGTTATGTTTGGAATCGAGGGACTCTCTGATCTGGCGGGGACAGGGTCTATTTTCTGGCTGAGTGGCTCACATCCCATTTGTGAGTCTTGGCAGCCAGACTGGGAGTTTCTCTGAAGTCTCCCGGGTCCCTCAGAGATGTTGTGCACACAAGTTTACAAACACACATACACACAGGAACATGCACATACACGGCTGACACACACTAAATACAAATGCTCAGTATTCATAGTTCAACGGGCTAACATTATTTCCCAGGAGCTCTTTCTGTCAAGAGTTTAGTCATTTGAATCCACTTAAATGGAGCGCAGATCTTTCAGTGTCCTCTGGAACAACACAGTGAGCATTGAGCAGAGGTCATGTATCAGTTGGCAGTTGGCTGCATAATTTATGTTAAGTTGAAAATCTCTGGTGTCAGACACAGTTCATGCATAGAGCACAGCTCATATACCCAATGTGCCGCTAACAGAAAACGGGTAATAGAGCGTAATAATGTCGTCCACTCTACCATGGGCCATCTCCTCCTCACTGAGCTGCTCTTACTGACACCACACAGGTCTGACAGAGGACCAGGGGGCCGCTGGGGTGGAAAACAGAAAATTAATTCACTTTAAAAAGTGAAAATTTGCAATGGGAAAAAAATGGGAGTCATTTTTTTTCATCAATCCCGTGATTGGGACGGGACGGGGAAAAAAAACAGTGGGAGCGACATTTATTGGTGATCATTTTCAGTCGTGTTAAACAACCAGATGAACAGATGCGTCCATTTTTGTAGTCATATCTCAGTGAGAGCCCACACTCTGGATCGCGCTAGCAACACAAAAGAACTACAAGTGGTTTGACTTCCTGTCACCACCGGAAGTGAAAAAGACACGGAGCGGCTACCCGAAACAAATCAACATGGAGGGAGAAGAAGAAACGTAAAAAAGAGAGCTGCAGTACAAAGTGAAAAAACAAGGACGCGTCGGTGAGGCTCAGAGATCTTGTAGGGAAGTCGGAAGTAGTGCAAAGGTTTCCGAGAGTGGAACATGATGGAAAAAAAACACTGTTTTTGCAGCGTGTAAAACATGCTCACATTATGCACTTTGCTTACCGAATGTCAGGTATGTGAGACTTAAAGTCAGTGCCTTTTATATGCACTGCTGCACTTTACTTTAAATAAAAAATGCAACATTATTTCAACATGTTTGATTTTATTCAAACTGGAACGGGACAGGAGTGAAAATCCACTCCTGTGTCATGCTCTAGTGGTGACTTTGTGTAAAACGTAAATAAAAACAGAATAAAATAATTTACAAATCCTGTTTAACCTAAATTCAACTGAATACACTACAAAGACAAGATATTAATTATTCAAACTGATAACCTTTATTGATTTTTTTTAATTTGATGCCTGCAACACGTTCCTAAACAGCTAGGACGTATACGTTGAGAAACATTGTTCTTAAACTGTTGGACTACTTGCTCACGCAGTTGTTCACAAAGTTGGAAACCCCGCCCCATCCTTACTTGAGCCACTCAGCTGTTTCCAGTGAACCTGTTCACCTGTGGAATGTTCCAAACAGGTGTTTTTGGAGCATTCCTCAACTTTCCCAGTGTGTTTTTGACCCTGTTCCAGTTTTCCAGGAAAAAAACAATAAAGTTTATCAGTTTGAAGAATAAATATCTTGTCTTTGTAGTGAATTCAGTTGAATGTAGGTTAAACAGAGTTTACAAATCAGTGTTTTCTGTTTTTATCTACGTTTTACACAACGTCCAAACTTCACTGGAAGTGGGGGGTTGTATATTTATGATTTAAGTACGTCAACACATAAAATAAACATCAGTTTTTGACTCATCCAAGAGGCAGATTAAACCAAAAGCTGAAAACCATCAGTGAATGAAACGAATGTATCACCAATCACACAATGATGCAATTTCAAGACTTAAAACAAAGCTGAGGATTGGAAAGATGAAGATCTTCTGAGCATGCTCAGAGGAGTAAAGCTGCATTTGTTTGTGTGGTGTCGGTTTAAATGACTCCACGGATTCATGGTATCGTGTTTTTTGTATTTCAGCACAGCCTCACAGAGCTTACATACGTCGATCTATTCCTCTGCTGTTCAGTTTAACGTCTGAATCCAAAATGCATCCAAACATCAGCCTTTAACAGCACCGACTTTACGATACTTCCTGCCACAGCTGCTGTTTAGCATCTCAGTACAAAGTGAATCACAGAATGAAGCCACCAATAGGAGCAGAGCATCATTACACTCTGATTTGACACTGAATTTTTAAAAAATATTTACTGCCATGCACTTATAAATCAACTTTTTATGTTCAGATCTGTTAAAAAACACTCATTTTGAAAATGGAAGAAGAAACCGTCGACAGTTTTCAGGACATGTAAATGTAACAGCACATTAATGTCCTTGTAAAGAGGCATTAAAGGGACCCTGCTGCAGCGTGGCGCCAACAAACGGCTACAGAGAGGATTGATGCTATTAGAAGAAGATATCAGAGCGTGTTTACAGTAAATAATTTAAACTGAAGCACTGAAAAGCGCTCCGTCTTTGCCCCAACCGATAGTGAAAGCAGGACACTGGTGCTCTGTCACGCTTGACTGACGTACAGTGAGCTGCTGACTGTAACACTGTGTGTGTGTGTGTGTGTGTGTGTGTGGCTGTGTCTACATGTGCACACTTCCCTGTGTGCGTGTTTGTGTTCTGCATTCGGTGTCTACTGGTGTGTGTGTGTGTGTTTGCAGGCGCGTGCTGGTGCGCGAGAGGTGCTCCCCGTCGTGTCGGCCGCGCCACCACGCCATCTGGAGAGGAAATCGAGTGTGAAGTACAGTATAGTTTGGGACCAAGCTCCGTGGCAGCGGCTCAGCAGTTAGTTCATTAGTTCCAAACTTCCAGGGATTAGGAGAGAATCTCTGCGGCAGGGAGGCAGGGCGGTCAGGGAGGATGGAGGGACCCATGTGGGGAGAGGAGAGGGAGAGGGGGAGAGAAACACCAGGAGGAAAACTGGACCATAGGGCACAAGGAGAGAGAGAACATGAGAGCGAGAGATAAACAATCTTAACCCTGAGGACCCTGGCAAAGGGGAGAGAGGGACAATGAAAGAACAAGACAGCGAGGGAGGAAGAGGAGGAGAGAGGACAGGTGTAGCCGTCAGTTCCGCTCCGGGGTTTCAACCTGCCCTCCCTCTTCCTCCACCCCACTGATCATACAGATATGATGATATGTGTAAGAGTGTTAGAGCAGTCAGCCTTGTCTTCCCTCCCCTCTCTCCTCCTCCTCCTCCCTCTCTCCCCTCTCTCCCCTCTCTCCCCTCTGGGTCTGTGGTGACAGTTAGCGAGCTCTGGGAGGCTCCTACCCTTTACTCCTTCTCTCATCTCCCTGCCTCTTAAGCAGCCAGTGTTTCTGCCAAGATGGAGCGCAGACGTTTTTTAGGAGTCAAAGCGGCAGGCAATTAAAGCCGGCACTCCTGGATTTCAGTTTTCAGGGGGAGGGGGCCGGACTGACCTTCAGAGCTTACCTTTGTGTCATGAATATCTTTCTTTGTTTTAAGGTGAAGGTGACGGATAATGAAAAGAATACATTAATGAACACATTAATGAACACATAATAGGAGGGTGGTGGTGGGCAGCAGCTCCATTTAAGGTCTATCCAGGCATACCGGCTAACTCACCTCACATTTCACCTCCAAACCTCACCATGAAGAGCTGTAACAGGGCGATGGGTGATATTTAGCAGGCTCAGTCTTTGATGAACTCCCAGAATTAAAAAAGAGAGAGACTACTATTTACTGAGGATAGTCGAAGCCTGGCGTCTCTTGGCACACACACACACACACACACACAGCTGACTTCTGATGTTGAATTTAATTACAGTTATGGAGTCACTGCAGAAATGATCAGGATAAAAAAGTAATGTCTACTTACTTCCCATCCCAAATGAAGCTTTTTCATTTTGTTTTTTTAATTTAAGGACGCAAGCAAAGTGAAATGTGTCTGTAACATGAAGAGATGACAGTAACGGGTGCCTTTCATGTCACCTTTTCATGTCACAAACACAGAAAGCATGAAGTAAAAACAAAATTATTATATCATAATTATATCTCAAGCCGTCACGATGCTGCACTACCTGCACTGTGTATATAGGTTACCTTCTTGTTTCTTTTCTATATTTTATTTCCTTATATTTTCTTATTAATCAAGCTCAAGAATCGGGGTGAAGGCCCTCTTCAAGTGTCTTCTTAGTGATTATTATTCTTTGTTTGTGCCACCTTTAACCCTACATGGCGAGCCTTCACCGTGTTTAAAGTCGTAACATTCCACAAAATTCAGCCTCCTGTGAAATTTTATGGCTGCAGTGTTTTCATGCCGGTATGTGCTCCACAGCGCCCCCTAGTGAGGTATAACTGTAGTCCCTCAGGCTACTTTTAGCTACAGGCCTGATTTTTTGTGTGCATAACCATCACGCCAAGACCTAAAAAAAAGTCTCTTAGAACCATGCCGACTTCCGGACAGGAAGTTGGGAAATTGGAGTTAAATGTAGGGTACCTTCAATTGAATCAGTCCCACAGCTTTTTTTTCCAAATCATCTTAAATTTTTTTTTGTCTAGTAGACACATTGATGATTAAAACTTATCAGTTTTTCGTAACTTAATGGGCGTGGCCACAAATAACAGCCAAAGTTGAAGGGTTTTTTTGGCTAAGTGTAAATCTTCATATTGAAAAGTGAAAGCACTGACTATTCATTTCTCCTGAATGCTGAATTATAGTTATGGCTGATATTTAGATAGAACACACACAAAAAAACAAAAAAAAAAAAAAAAAGGAGGGGGGGGGTTCAGTAGGCACTTGATGACAGAGTACCTGTGACACATCCAACTTGAAGCATTTATTCGCACTTAATAAGGTTTCTCCTTTTTGTCAAAATTCTTGCTTGTGTTGTACGTCGCTTTGGAAAAAAGCGTCTGCTTAATGAAATTGTAGAATTGTAGAATTCTCATATACAACATAAGATCTGAACCAAAATGCAAACTCATGTTCACTGTCACAGACTGAGAGAATCTATATACTTTTTTCACCTTAAACTAGCACATCCCCGACTGTCAACAGGAAGTCATCTGTTTTACTATGTGATTAAAAACATCCTTCTGCTTTTCAAACATATTCGTCTCTTTGACGTGCTTCAAGCACAATATTTGTTTTGCTCTGTTCTAATCAAATGCTGCAGTCTTTCACTTCGTTGTTTTATGTGTTCTTATGTGTTTTTATGTTTTATGTGTTCGTTCTTTGTGCTCAGTGTGTTCTGTATGTGTGTGTTTGTTTTCTTTGTTGAACACTGATGCGTAACACTGCCTCTTGTCCAGGTCACCGTTGGAAAAGAGATTTAATCTCAATCAGTTTTACCTGGTTAAATATAAAAAAATAAAATAAAAATAAATTCTGCTAAAATTATTTCAGTCTTTCCTTAAGCATCACCGACAGGCGTATAGGGGCGAGGGCCTGCTTGCGGCTTTAATTCTAATATTTGTTTTAATATACTTTTTTTTTATAATTTAATTTTTTTTATCTACACTGTCAGAAGAGAGGAACAGTATTTTGTTTTTTTCTGTGTATCCTGAATCTTGAATTTTGGTTTGTTGGAGAGAGTTCCAGAGACTGGGGGCAGCTAAAGACAGCTGAAGACTCAGGACCCCATTGGAGATAGGTGAGGAGCATGAAGGAGGAAGATGGGATAGTGCTGAAGGGTGTGTAGGTGTGAGGTAATGAAGAGCCTCGAAGGTGAGGAGGAGAGTCTTGTAACTGATTTGGTGTTTTATTGGTGATTAATGATTGAGGAATAGTTTGAGTGCCTGACCAGAAAGGAGGAAACTGCAAAAGTCGATACAGGAAGTGAAAGCAGCATTGACTGGGATGGCAGTAAATTGCTAAAGCTTTAATCAGACTTGAGGAGATTTGTTCACTTGAATAAAACTGTCGGCTAATATTTCAAACCTTTACTTTTATCAGCGTACGCTGCTGCTGCTTCACGCTGTAATCAACAGGTGCAACCAACGATCTAACTGCTCTCAGAAGAAAAAAACATTTTTAAAAAGAAAAATGAAACAATACTGGATGAACAGAATCGATAACCGCTTCCTGGAAAGCCGGTAACGTCTGATAAACTCTCAGGGAGCTGAAGGAGGAAACTTTTGCTGAACCAAGATAGAGACACGAGCCCGTCACACGCTGACAACTGAAGACTCCAACGTCTGAATGGATGCATCAGTGCTGCATTCCTCTCCACATAATAAAGACAGGAGCTCTGACATCCACCGCCTGCGTCACAGGGTCACATTTTGAGCCTGTCAGTCACACAGGCCGGCAGCTTATTGTCTCCTACAGGAACAGCCTCCAGCTAAATCAATCATCTTTATTATCATGACTTAAAAACCTTTGTTTGTTAACTTCTTACCCAGGCCCCTTTCTTTAGCGCGCTCTCCAATCACGATTTCATGGGCAGTTCAGCCTGGCCAATGGGGAGGCAGCGTGGGCGGGAAGAGAATGCTTTTAACCTGCTGCATCTGGTGCTTTCCCGCTGCTCGCCCAGTGGGACGTGGTCACCTTGTTTTAAAGGACTCCCATAGGGGGCCACCGCTGCCTTTATCCCATCATAATGGGGTGAAATGTGCTTGTTTTAAACATCTCACTTAGGTAGTTTTCCTTTCAGTGATTAAGACCGAGCACCTGTCTGAAGGAGGGAGACCGAATAAAAACCCCGAGCAGCTGTGCAGGAGCGTTAGCGACCCACAAAGGTGCATTTTATTCCACATCTGTGGATTTGTGTACCTTTTTGCTGAGGGCTACGCCGTCCTCGCAGTCCAAGACGGCGCAGTCGACATCCAGTGAGGCCAGCTTCCTCAATTTTCGCTCATCATTGCCAGGGCAGTAGAGAACGGCCCTGCGGGGTACGTAGCGCAGCGAGGGGCCGGCAGAGTGATGGTGATGACGCCATGCTTCGGTACACAACTGCCAGGCTGCGGGCAGGAGCCAGCCGCTCTCCCTGTCAACACAAATATATACAAACATAAGCGCACACACACACACCTCTGTGTGCAGATCAGATACATACACAACACGCAGACAGAGCTAGCATGATTCCACAAACACATGTCTGTGGTGCATACATTACTCATGAGCACACACAGCATCCATACAGGCCTGAGGTCACTGAATAATTAAAAGGTTGTTTCTGCATTCATCTTCATATTCTCTGCAGTGCTACTGTTCTACATGAGGAAGAGGAAGAGGAAGAGGAAGAGCAGGCTTCCTCTTCCTCCAGACCGCAGAGAAAGTCTGGAAGCGTTTCATTTCGGGGAGTTCTGTTTGCCCTTCAGCTGTCTATTGAGGTGGCTGAGAGATGTTGACCTGAGCTTTGGCGCTCTTTGTTGGGAACAAACTCACCCAAACACTGAGCCACTCATATGCTAATGTCACCACACTGCTGAATATGTAGGCAGGCCAGAAAGTGAATGAAGAGGGGAGGCAGTGTTGGCTGGAGCTGACTCATGGAAAAGTGTCCCAACATCTGAAAAAAACCCATCTGATTCAGCCTCTGAAAATGTGAATATTTACAGATGAAATCAGAGCTCTGATCTCACACTTTGGGATATCTACAGAATACGACATCCCATCAGGTTTAAGAACACAGTACTTCACATTTTCACCTTTTTTCCAACACTGAATGGCTCAAACAACTAGATTCTCACAAATACTAACAACGCAGGGTTGCAAAGGGGTGGAAAATTCCAGAGAAATTCCCAGAAACTTCCCACGGGAAGTTAAGCCTGTAAAATTTGGAAACACTGTGATTGTTTTTCTTTTTTTAATCAAAAATTCTTTGACTTTATGTAGTCCTCTGGTGGCGTCTTTAATGATCTTGTACTCTGGGCATTACACACAGTGCATGATGGGAGTGTGGCCTCAACAGCCCTGCAGACAGCAAAGTGCTGCTATGTGGTTAAGGGTTGGATATCTCAGTGTAAAAACATTAAATGTGGTTGTTTTAGCCAAAATTATGCTACAATATGCTACCCTGGCTATGTTTAAATTCCTCGTTATAAATTTCCAGTTTACCTCCATAAACTCTGGTTAATTCCCATGAATCCCTGTGGAACAACTACTTTGAAAATAAATAATAACTGCATTTGTTTTAGTCCAGTATCATAAATTGCTAAACTAAAATGTTAGATTTTTTTAAGGATAAGAAGAAAGAAAAGGAAGTGTTTTGGATAAAATACAGACGCCTAAAATGAGCAGTATTATTTTCAGTGTGTTGGAAATGTCAGTAGTTTTTAATCTGGGTGTATCGTGTAAATCTCTTGTTGAGTTCTTGCTCTCTTTAAGTGCAATTTGTTGAAGTTTTACCTTCACCATGCCTAAGTACTAGGGCTGCCACATACGATTATTTTGATAATCGACTAGTCACCGATTATTTTTTGCGATTAGTCGACTATTCGGATCATACATAAATTGCAGCTTATTGCACCAGCATACAGCTAACATCATTAGCTTCCAGCTTCAAGTGTTTAAGGTATGTGCTAACTATAAATGAAGACAGTTAATATCATAGTTCATTCAGCTTTTAATGAACTTTGCAACTTGTAGCAGCATTTCTGACATTTTTTTAATGTACCAATTTTCTGTTCAAACATGACATCGCTATTAAGTAGGTAGCTCCCTGTTGATGTTAATGTTAGCAGCCAACTAGCCAATTAGTTTACCGAGATTGTCATTCTTCGTCAGAAAATAAATCAGCCACGGCGTGCTGTCTTTTCAGATGCTCGTGCATCGCCGTCGTTCTGTCATGGAAGGACATTTCTGCTTTGCAGATTTTGCATTGCACACTTTTCTCCTTTATTTTGGAAAAATGCTCCCAAACTTTCGAGCTCTGTTGCCGGCTAGCCATGATACTGTTGGACATAACTTTTCCGATGACATCACGGGTTACCCTGGTTACCACTTCTGCGCGTATCCGTCAAGGACAGAACGGCAGACGAGACAGGTGAAAGTACAGCGGCAGTTTTAAAAGTATTAAAACGACGACGTCGATTATTAAATACGTCACCGACGAATTTGATCGTCGACGTCATCGTGACTAGTCGACTAATCTTGGCAGCCCTACTAAGTACACACACATAAAACCCATAAACACCTTAACAATGGCGTCCAAGCGTGTGAATTCACATTGCATTCTGCAGAAAAGGCATGGCATGTACACATACATACACTCCGGCATGCACATGCACACAGTGCTGTTCCATTCTGCCAGTTTCAACGCTTCCGTCTGCCCCTGTTACTCCTCTGTTACTACCTGTGAGAGGAGACCAGATGCAGAATGACTGTTACACCTGCAGATGGCCTTCTGGTTGACCAGCATTTCATGCAGCAGTAAATTGAAGCTCAAACGTGCTTCAGCATCTTCCTCCCTCCACGATATCCACTTCCTCTTATCTCTGTGAGCATCCCGTATTTAACAAGAGTTCACACATGCAGTAACAGAAACAGAGTTAAATGTGTTTGCCTTCCTCCTCACATCCAAACACACACACACACACACACACACACACACAGCCGCGTCCACAAATAATCCCTTTCTTGCTCACACTTCACACCCATCATTTGTTCCACCGCTCTCTGAAACAATTAGCCCAGATGAACAGCGAAATGTTGAGGATCAGATATATCTAATTACAGCTTCTTTCTTCACTGACTCTCGCTGGGAGCCCTCAGAGGGATCACATGTGTAGATAGTGTCCTTCTTTGCCTAAGGAAACAAGAGAAAGAAAGGAAGAGGAGGGGGTTCCTCATTCTGCTGAAAGCGGGGGCTGAATTATTCTCTTTTCTTGTCTTTTGCTCTCTGAAGGAGCTAAAGTCACTTCAATAGCCACTTAATCCTGTCTACTACGCTTCCACACGCCCTCCAGTCCCAATCAGGACTAATCTGCTCTGAGATGGAGCAGTCTGGAGCTGCTGCAGACCAATTCAAGCTGCCTCCAGTGTTTCAGGGCTTCAAGGTAAATACTGGAGAGGCTTTCTCACACGGGGATTCACCGTGTAGCAAAGGTTAGGAGGGAGCTGAGAGATGATTTGTTGATTTAAAAAAAGCAAAACTGAGAAGAGAGTTTAGGTTTTGCAACGCTGTGAGACTTTTAATAAACGTACCATCCACACAAAAAGGTCAACTAATGAAGTCTGACACTGTGGCACTAATTTTCCCACCGTGTCAGCATTGTTTCTACTTTTCTACAGAAACCACAAATCCTCAGGTTTGGCTCAGCGTTATGTTCCTTTATTCAATCATCACCCTGTTTGAAATACGATCTAAATTACAGAGCTGAATCATTCTTCTCAAACTCAATCCAACGGTGCCTTTCAGTTCATTTTCCAAACTGACGTCATTAATGATACAATGGGTGTTTTTTACTGTTGCAAAATGCTTTTGAACATTGGAAAACCCAACGTTTTTAGTTCCCGATGGCTGCAAAGACTGTGTGGACAAACATGACAGAGCCTCAGAACAGGGCTGGGCGATATGGCCTAAAAATAAAACCCCAGATTTTTTCCCATAACACTCGATTTACAATTCTACTCAATTTTTTTCCCTCTCAAAAAAAACAAAACACTCCCAGTGATACAAAATGACATGAATCAAGTTTTGCCTCTATTTTGTCAAAAATATTTTCCCTAACCAAGCTGGTTAAAGTTAGTGTGTCATAAAATGTTGATTATGTAGTTCAAATGTAGGCAGGTTTGACATAAACACTCCAGGCTGAGTATTTTCACAGTAAGTTAATATTAAACTCTCTGATCAGTACAATTATTCTCATTTAAAAAAACAAACAAATACAAGTCTTTAAAAGCCCGTGTTCAAAACCTGACAGGTTCTACCATCATGAAAACGCTACATTTTTTCAAACATTGCAACAACTCTCAATTTTTACTTTTACATTTTCTGCAGAAAATAATTTGAACTTGATCAATTTAATGGATATATTGCCCTGCCCTACCTCAGAATAATACTTACTTTATTTTTCACCTCTGAGCACCGCCCCAGGATGGCTTACAATACAAACAATTGAGTAGGATAATGCTTTCAGGCTAATTTTGGATCATTTAGCCTGTATTAGATTGAACAGATGAAGACAGGAAGGAAACATGGAGGGTAGAGAGTAAGAGGAAGCCGGTACCAGCCACTGATATTGTCCAAAATGCCAAATGCCAAACCATGCACAGATCCTATTAAAGTTCTATGATTTGTTTTGACTTGTATCAGAGGGGAATTGGTGAATAATTAGGATTTGGTATGAGAATTAGCATCAGAAATGAAAAAAAATGTGTAGTTTAAGCATCAGGGTTTGCAAACAGATGGATCGAATGGTAAATATACGTGATTAGAGCCCTAACTAAAGGGAATCTGGACACATCTATCAAATACTTCACTTTCATTTATCCCAAACAATCCGATAACTTACACCCTCCCACATCTGGTCAACATTTTACCTTTATTAAATCCCCATACTTATGTTCTATTTATTTTACAATCCCAAAGTGCCAAACGCACCCACATGACCAGCTCCTTCCCCGTTCTCTGTAACATGAAAGGTTATGCTAACACAGAGCTGTGTGGCTAAATTAGCAGCTGTAAAGTGGTGGGATCTGGCCACAGTGAAGGTTTACTGGTCTGAGATCAGAGGTAAGTGTGTGTAAGAGGGTTTATATGGTGCTGGATGGGACTGGTTCTCATTAGCAGGGGGGGGCAGGAGTAGACCTGGGCCCAGTGGCACTGAAGGGGGAGGATGAGGGAAGGGAAGAGAGGAGGAATGTGGTGTAAAGGTGGTGAAATCCCTCTAAAGATGAGATGTGAGCCTTCCAGTCACAGTTTGTCATATTTGGACCTTCTTTAAAATGAGTAATTATCACTAAAAGCCAAAAGAAATGTTCTCCAAGGTTTATTTAAGTCTACAGCGTGTGGCACCTTTCCCTGCTGGCTGACAGGTATGCAGATTTGTGTCTGTCTTCCTCCAACACCAGAGAGAGTCTTGGACAAAGCAGTTCACTGCTACGGAACCATTAACTGATCTTCAATGCAGCAGGAGCGTCTCTGATGATCTGACGCTGACTGTAAGCGTCTGACTACAATAAACCCACCTTGAACCAGGTATCCTTGAAACACACATCTTATCTTCAGCACTTTCAGACAACACTGATGTACACTTATGCACATATTCAGCTCCTGTTTGACGCCCTGGTTTCATCTGAATTCCCCTCTCATGTAATCCATACACTGTAAAAAAAGAAAACCTAAAACTGTTGGCCTGAAAATGATTCTTTGGTTTAGTGAACAAAAAATGCTCTGTTGTGCAGTAGTTCTCTCAACGACTCATGTTAAGTTCGTTGTGTAAAGTTGGTCTCATTTCATATGTTAAGTTGGCAAAACTTCAAATTAGAGGTTTGAGGTTATAACTTAATTCTTCGGCAAAAAACGGGGTCTCCAACTCAAATCTCCAGGGGTCTTCATCTACACATGTCAGTTTATCACATGTCCCTCCTGTCCTGTGTGGATTTTATCATCACAGAGGTGAATATCTTTGTTTGAGTATTGCATTGAAACTAAAGTTTGCGGACTGATCATGTGTTGGTTAGTCTGTGTGTCAACGGTATGTGGGGCACCTTTTGTTCAGTTGAAGAGTCAGTGTCTCCCAATCGGGGGAACGGGGTTCGAGTCCCGCTACCTACAATCACAGGAGTATACTCACATGTGAAACTGACAGCCAAAGCTGGCAGTCCTGTAGTATAAAGATATGTGGGTGGGTAAAAGACATTGAAAACAAGAAGCCCTTATTCTGAACAAACAGTAGTTTGTCATTTTGTTTACGTTTCAGAATTCTTAGTTTGTAGAACTCAACAAAAACTTATAAGTTGGTTCAAATGTAAAATTTTAATTAACTCAAAAATCCAGTGCAGACAGTTGCCTTGAAATTTTGAGCTGGCACAACTTTTTCGTTTTTACAGTGTACAGGCCCAGCAGTTTGTCTCAAGGTAACAGGTAAAAACACCTGGTTAGGAAATGTCAAAGGCGGAGAAAAGACCGAGGAGATCAAAGTCTTAAGCAGACATTTCCTGGAAGTCATATCTCTGGATTATCGGGGTTCAATTATATTCAAATGTTCCAGTTCACTTCAGAGACGTTCACTCATTTTTAAAGATTTCATGAGTTTAATTTGTTTGTGTGTTGATGTAAAAAAAAAAAAGACCTTAAAACATCAGACAAATGGGTGCTTATGGACCAGAAGTTCCAGGAACTTTTAGTTCCAGGAGCTTCTCTTCAAAGGAAGTTCCTATGTTCCATTGGTGTCCTGTGACCTGAAGTCCAGTGAACATCGTTTAAATCAGGCCAGTGATGTCTGGAAAACCATTAAAGTACCTGAACTACACCAACTGACCAGTAGACAAACATGGTGCCACAAAAGGACACAGAAATGTTCAGCTAAGCAGGCCCCGCCCCCACAGTTCCTGAACCTTTGGAAAGCACACGCAGGAACTTTTCAAGGGGATATCAACTACTCAAGAGCTAAAATTTAGACCCTGGTTCCTGCTGTCAAAAAGCACGTCTGGTGAAGCACTCTGGACTGCATGGAGAGAGAGATGCAAAGAAAACTAACATGTTTCCAAAGCTTTTTGGGGGATGATGGGTGGAAGTAACTGCTCCACCTTTATGAGAATATTTCCTCAAACTGTGCTGTCCCTTTGGTTTCTACAGTTATCTCCAGCATGGCAGTGCAGACAGAAGCTGAGTCTAAAACGCACAAAAATAAAGAGTTGTGTTCCAAGTGTGTGGTAATCAGCTGCTTCTTAGAATGCAAACTACACCTGGAGGTCTGTGGGTCTCCATATTCCAGATTAAACTTGGTAAAAATGAAGATGAATACTGATCAATGCTCCTGAAGGGGCTTCCTGTACGTGGACAGGTGGGAAAAAAAGAGTGTCATCAATATTTACCCAGCTCTGTGTCCACCTGCCCGTCTGACACTTCTTTGTTTTTCAGAATGAAGAAGAGAGCCGAAGCATTCCCCATACATGCCCCTCTGTCCAGCGTGATGCTGTACGTGTTCCCCTTTTGCACACTGCCTCAGGTCTGCAGGCACAATTGGACGGCAGAGAAATGCTGAAAAATTAACCAGAGACACCAAGGACAGGGGAAGGAAAGAATCAAACGCTTTTCTTCCTCTCCTCTGCCCCCGCTTTTTTTGGCTTGCCCTCCAGCAAGTTGGAGCTCAGGATGAGCAGCGAGCTCCCCTCTGAATGAGATCAGCCGGGGGTCACAGAGTTTACCAGGGACGGTTTCTGACAGAAGTTTACTGGGTCTAAAAACAATTCTTGGATGAGGGCTGAATTGACTGGACTGGACAAACATCATTAAATCAGTCATAAAAACAGACTTCTCACATGCAGAGACTACGATTTACTTTGATTTATTCAGAGTCAAAAGTCTTTAACCAAACCAACACGACAGGTTTGGTCCGGAGAGTGGAGAAACCAATTTTTTAAGCTTCCGTCTTCTGATTATATCACCAGCGGACCCACATCTTCCTCTTCTCGCTTTAAAAGCTAATTCAATGTACCTCCTCTATCAACAATACCCCTCACTCCTCCTCCCGTCCATGCCCTCTCCCCCTTTCCGGTCTCATTAGTTTGGGTTTTATGCCTTAATCTACACAATGAGGATGAAGTCATGGCGGTTATCTTCAGCAGCCAATGTCTGCCTACCTGTAATCCTTCCCAAAGTCCCCGGCTTTCTCCCGGCTCACAAATCGGCACACAATGCTTTTATGCAAGGCCTCTGCAGTAATGCACGGGAACGACACAGACTTTTTTCTCCTCTTTTCTCATCCCTCAGCATAAAACCAGTTAAACCCCACTTCTGCACAGAAGAATGGATGTCTTTATCGTGGTCTCAGGACGGAGAAAAGTCAGGATGTAAGGGACACCAGAACTATTTGTAATCGCTACAAGCCGGCTTTGATGGCTGTTGTATTGTTGCATTTTATAGACGTGTGGCTTGATGCCTGTTGTTATGATTGTGAAGCTCGTACCAAATATACAGTAAAGGCTAATTTAATTAGAAATAACCAAATCAATATTACACCCAAGTAAAACGTGGACGGATTAATAAATAACACCAAAAATCAATGAATTTATCATTAAAAGTTAATTGAGAGGGGAGCTTGAAAAGGTCAAACAAGTCACTCCATTGGAGGAGGGCATAAGGGGGTTAGCTTTTAACTTAGCATTTTTATTGACTCTGGCAAAACAAAATGAGCGGGCTCTGTAGGATTGTGCACTCTGCATTGGCCATTCAAGCCTTCAGAGCCCCATTGTACTACTTTGAAGAGAATGAAAGGAAACCCCACTGGTGGAAATGCAGTGGAACAGCCCCACAACAGGCCACAACTGTTCCCTTATGCATGAAAGGCAGGGACATAAAAGACAAGATGGACTTCTGAGGTAGGGCCAAAAACAAAGGCAACAAAAGTGCTGATCACGAGGGGATGACACGACTCGTCTCGGCAGAAGGAGCAGGGAGAAAGGAGCGGCGGACAATGGCACTCCCGGCCAAATGACATGTTGAAGAATTGAAAAATCCACACAAGAAGTGTCTTCTCAATTCACTAAACCCACAAGAGCTGGGTGACTGTCGGCTGGCCTTGGTCAGCCTGAGGGGGGGGTTCAACAGCCCACAGCTTTTCTTTCCTAACTTTCTTTCCCAAATCTTTCCCAGTTTTGGCAAACAACTTGGCAAAGGCAGGGACTGACTGGGGCGACGGCTTTAGTGTACGCACACCAAACCGAAACCAAACCAAACCTAATCAAAGCGTTGTGGGTTCCGCTCCCGCAGCTTCCGTTTTGATCTGTTGGCTGTCTGCGCGTCTGATCTGTTTCTGTTTGTGCTCTAAACACAATTATACTACTGCCTAACCTCCATGGAAACAGTCGGACGGACAAAAACATGTTTGCTCTCACAAAAAGCGTCCTTGTTTTAGGGGACACAGTGTAATGACAGCTGATATTTGCACCAATGTTTTAGAAGTCAAACCAAATAATGTTTGTTAATAAGAGCACTTCCTGCTGATTTTTTTCTACCCTGTTGGGTTCGAGGCTGGGAACCAGAGAAGCTTTTTTTATTCCCCTCAAAAACAGACATTTTCATACGAGTAAGCAAACACACAAATCTGTAAGTCAAGGAGGCTGAGTGATACCGAACTGGAAGGCTCGGAAAGCTTTCAAAAATCTTCCTTCACTTCCTCCACATCCAGGAAATTCTGGAGTTGTTCCCGTACCAGGATGAGAAAAAGCCTCAGGTAACACCTGGTGGAAATATACAGTTAAAGCCATTCCAAGCATTGATCCAACACCATCATTTAGACTTACAGGGAAGTTATTTCCTGTACAGAACAATAGCTCATACTATAACAGCTACCGCTGATAAAACAGCAAATATAAATTACTCTAAGTGAGTTAGAGTGAGGCAATTGCAAACATAAAACAAGCTATGCCAGTAGAGACGGTAAATTCAAGCCAGCCTAAGTCGTCCAGATGTTCTTAAGATCAGGCCGTCTACCTGCTCTCTCTGCCTCTTACCTCCAGGACTCTCCATAAGGCACTATGGCTGTGTTCAGTGTCTGTATTTGTCTTTCTTTTGAGTGTTGCACGCCCTTTATCCCCTTCGTAGGTCTGTGCAGTCCGTTGCCTATGCGAGAAACCAGACATGCATCTCCTCAAACATGTACCTTTACGTCGAAACAACGCCAACTGCACGCCTCGTGATAAGTCTGCAGGAAGCACCATATTTCTGCAATGCTCGCACATTCGTCTCCTGTGCACAAAGCAGAAAATATAGCTATTGCTTTTTCGGCTTGTGTACCCCATTTCAAAAGTAATTTCAACCAAGTACCTCCTTGTGCTGCTGAGGATTCTTTTTAGGAAATAACATGTGAAAAATAATATGGATAATGTGGTTTTGAAGTGTCCTAATAACACTGAAACAAAAGATGACACAAATTCAATACTTTTGTTGTGCACCTTTTTTTCAGAAATAATTAAAGATCGAGGCAGCTCCTACCTTTGATGGCCAAATGAGTCATTCACCTCATTTTCCCCCCAACTGATTTGTCTCGTTTCAAGAACCTGTCCATTCTCATCCTCCTGGCCGCGCTGTTATTAGCATATAAATTTATGTGTTCACCTGCTGAATAATTGACATCAACAGACAGAGGCCGTCTGGTACCATCGGTTTTGCAAATAATACATTTTATGAATTAATATAGTCAGTTTGGAAATAGTGCTGTATTATCTCTGCAAACTCAGAGATATCAGATCGGGACTCAGTATAGGCAGATACTCAGTCATATGATCTGAGCTGTGCCTCTGATTGGATGAACTTGGGATCTTAATATCTTCTAAACTGCTGAGTTAGAAAAAAATTCAACCCCCTACAGAGCATGCCGTTAGCAAAACTGGCGATTCAGATGGGAGCCATTTTTTGTACCAGTCTGTTAACAGGTTTATTTCTGCTGTGAAAACATTTTTTTGTTTTGTTTTGTTCTTCTCGACTTCTGGAGCCAGTCTCAAGCGGACACATGACAAACTGCAGATTTTAGAAATTCAGCATTGTCTTATATTTTCAGACCGGAGGTTGCCACTTGGAAAAAAACAAATCTGCAAATACTGCATTCTAAGTGACAGAATTCCCAACTGGGATAATCTTGTGTTGACATTACAATTAAACCAACTTTAAAACAAACTGTACAAAATCCTTTTCTCCTTGCAAAAAAAAAAAAAAAAGAACCTGCAGAGGCTTCTAGAGGAAGTACTTGTTGAACAGGGAAAACCAAACAGTGCACTCCACAGGTGAAGCCCTCCTCCACACTGGCCTGAGGCCTATCCCACAATTCTTCACACATACCCACAGGCCCTTTCACTGGCCATCACCCCGTCTGATTAATGGATCGATGTGGTAATTGATTAGTGAGGAGGAGGTGGGAATAAGAACATAGGTCAAACGTCAATAATGTCCCTGTGACAAAAGGTGGAAGACGTAAAATCTACCAGTGATAGCCTGCAGCCAGACCTCGACCCATCAAAGCCCTGGCAGGGTGAACATAAAGGCCCCGGCCCATTCACCAGCCTGCCCTGCCCTCCCTCCCCATCGCTCCTTTTCTCTTGGTAATGCTGTCTGTTAAAGTGACAGGAACCATTCTGGGAGCTGCTTGTCAGCTCACCTTCATAAAACAAGCCATAAAGGAGCAAATAACAGGCTTATATGGCTTCATTATTCTGGCCATGCAGGATCACAGCCCTGGGCTCGGGGTTTGGGGGAGTAGTGTTGGATGTGGAGAGGCGGAGAGACTCTTGGCAGGACGGCCTGGTTCTCGTGGAGGTTTGTTGTCCCAACGGCTGTCACCATGTCCATGTTTGCTCAGGATAGAGGACCACTTAACCCCCTTCAACCCTGTATTCTCCTGAAATCTAAAGCCGAACAAACAGCAGTACAACTCACTTTGGAGATCCAGTCAGCTCAGATTTCTTCAACTGTTTCTCTCTCTCTTAATTCATAACGGTGTGCCCGGCTACATTTCATAACAGCTGCCAAAAACAAATGATAATAACCCAAGTGCTATGTCAGATATCCTCCTAAATCCAGCACATACCCGGGTGGTGTATCTGACAAGTTACGGGTCTGGAGACGAGGCGGGCACGGCCAGATGGAGCATGCATCTGCGACAGTAAACCTTTGGCCGAGGCAGGGCTGGACGTGAGAGAGATTCTCATTTATTTCATGCAAATATCTTTGGGCAGTTTCACAACCTGACAGTGGGGGCTGAGAGGTGGTCAATATCTGAGGGTTGTGTCTCCAAAACAGTTCTCCTGTTTTCCAGAGAGAGCCACAGGAGCCTGGCCGAGTGTGTGTTTGTGAGTGTGCTTCCCAGCTCCTGGCATGAATAAAACAAGCCAAAGAAACTCATCACCACTGCAGAAACTCATCCATGTCTTCAGTTTACACTTTTACCTTCAGTTTAAATGTTAATTTCAAAGTGCAAAATGGAATGGAAAGACTAGAAATGGTTCAATCCATTGGCATCATTAGCCTTTATGCTTAATGATTCCCCTGTCGATTCTTTACATTACACCACAGTGGCCGGACCATACGTCAACATCACGTCACATGACGTGCTACAGTCAGTCAATAGTAGAATTTCCAAGCGACTGAAAGCTTGGCTTCCCTTACCAAAAAAGTGCGCTAACAACCCAAAGTGAAATTTGTGCAGCACTGTAATATCATGCAAGGGTAGCAACACCACCAACATGTTAAAACTAGGGCTGCAACTTACGATTACTTACATGATCGATTCATCTATTGATTATTCTTTTGATTAATCGAGTAGTTGTTTGGTCAATAAAATGTCAGGAAATGGTGAAAGATGTTGATGTTTATCTGAGTCCATGATGACACGGTAAAATGTCTTGTTTTGCTAGCCGTATAAAGATATTCAGGAGCAAAAAAAAACAAAATAGAAACAAAAATTTATGAAGCTAAAATCAGAAGATTCAAATTTCTTTTACTGAATTACTTTAACTCATTAATCAGTTATCAACAATATTTGATGATTAATTAAGTAATTGATTTATAATTGATTATTCGATTAATTGTTGCAGCTCTAGCTAAAACATTTGTTGACACATGGTGTTTAATACCAAGAGTGTTATATTTATTTACTAATAAACTAAATAAAGTATTGTTGACACAGAAAACCTGTAAAGCATACTTTTTACACCCAGAAAAATCACAGGGAGGATTGAGAATAGAATAGAATAGAATAGAATAGAATAGAATAGAATAGAATAGAATTCCAGTTGTCTGGCAGTTGAAATGATAAAAAATATCACATAAAACAAGAAATTGGCGAGAGAGTTATCGAGCCTAATGGCTGCGGGGATGAATGATTTTCTGTATCTCTCAGTCCTGCAGCGCAGAGAGACGGGCCGTCGACTGCTGCTGTTTCTTTGGGAAAGGGATTAAGAACTGGTTTAATAAATGCAATAATGGCGTTGGTACCAGTAAAATCTTACCAATACCCATCCCAAGCAGAGACCAATCCAAGGTATGAGATAACGCTAGATGAAGGGGGAATGGGGATGTCTAGAAAATCTAAAAAAAAAAAGCCTTGACAAACATTGACCCTGTTTCTCAGTTTGGATATCTCACAAACCTGAAAGCAACACCAACCTGTTGATCCAGAGCTTTTCCTGGATATTAAGTGAATACTGAATTTCACAACTTATTGCATTTCAAGAGTGAAACTGAATGGACGATGGAGGTGCCTCAGCTCGCAGCCCTCACACCAATGATTCCTTTCCTTTAACTGCTTCTCTTCATACCTGAAGTGGTTTTAATCTCTTAGCGTAGTTTATTACAAAGAGGAGAAGACATCATATTACATGCAACAACCAGTATGAGCTCCTTACACCAAAGGAACCCATAACTGACAGGGCAGCTCGGTGCGCAGCCCTTCAGGATGCTAACATCTTTTTGTTTGTTTTAAAAGACAATTTTGAGCAGTTTGAGTCTAGATTTAAAAACTCACCCTTACCCTCAGAGAAGCTACAGTGGCCTTTGGGGAGAAAAAGCTCCTGTGATGCATGATAAATATAAACAAAAGACTTTTTCAAAGTGTTTAGATTCAGGTGATTTAACTCCACTGACTGCCTCTGCCTACTTAAGCCTCTTTACTGTACCTTTAAAAAGGTGCTTCTGCCCCTTTGCCCTGCCCTCATTAGGCCTCTGTTTGGGTTTGAAGCATTCACAAAAACTATAAATAGCCCTCCGATATTAGCAAGTCAAATCCACAGCATAGAGGGCTTGCAGAGCATCTGGTGTGCACTATTTTCACCAAAAGTAAGCGTCCTTTCATACACTTATCTGTCATCCACTCAGTCCCAATTGTGCTCAAGATCAGTCACTTATCTCTTTAGCAGAGCTGCGAGGCGGCGGTACAAGCGCCATCTCTGTGATCATTGTATAGTTAATTGTCACCTCCATCAATATTAGCACTCTCTTACATGCTAACCAGAGGGGGAGAGAGGGGGAGAGGGGGGAGGCTGACTGCACGCTCTATTCTGAGGCTGACACTTGTTCTCTGAGGGGCGGTTTTTGGTGTCAGGATTACAGTGCACGGGAGAAAGGTGGGCGGAGGAGGGGTGGGGAGCTTTCTTCACAACTCATGTCACTGACATCTGTGTGTAAGGGAGGAAGAGGGAGAGAGGGGGAGAGAGACAGGAGACAGGGAGGAAAAGAGAGCCAGCGAGTCGGAGGATTGATTGGTGTTTACTTTTAAACAGCCTCTCAGCCAATGGCAGAGCAACCAATGGGACCATCTTCTCACTGCGAAGTCACATGACCACTCACAGGTCACATGGACAGAAACACACAAGGTTGGGAAAGGTTCAAAGCATAGACAGTGACACACAAGCACACACACACACACACACACACACACACACACACACACACAAATATATCCGTTACATACATTTGGCTCGAGTCCAGATTGATTTAAATGTGTCGCCATTGAACCATATGGATACACACATCCACGGCTAATCTAACACACACTGCAACACACACACACACACACATACACACACGTACCCGGACTGTAAAACAGCATTGCCATCTTGAGCCCCATGGATCAGTGAGGCCATCTGACACTGTGGAGCCTGAACGCATTAAGAGCAGCGAGGTGGTCGCACTTTCCATCTCAGCTAGCACGGTTACATAACCCTCTCTGATATGAATGTGTTAACAGCATTAGTTCTGCAGGTGACAACACATGCATAATAGATAATGTTAGTCCTGGAGGTCTAACAAGCTTATTGAGTTGATTAGTTAAAGTAGAGCAGCTGATACGTGCCAACTGAGCATGAGCAGGATGATGGAAAATGGACGATTGGGAGGACGTTTTTACCCTTGCTCAAATTATTTAACTTTCAACTGAAAAAAGAAAATTCAAGATATTTAATAACTTCTGTTGATGGGATTTTTTAATGTTGGAACTGGTCATAAATCTTTTTAATTTACAAAATATAATCCAAGGACCCAGAGATAATCAGTTCACTTAAAAATAGGGGGCAGATTGATACCGTAAAAGTATTTGTTCCTCATGATGAATGATGTCCGGTTGGCTCTACAGGTGTCAAAGTTAGAAAAATGATGGGAAAAAGAAAGAGGACAGGGACGACGGTTGGGTTAAGGATGAAAAAGCAGATGTAATAGTCGTGAAAGCAAAAACTGGACGGACACGGTTTCATGGGCAAGCTACAAAACCGGTCTTTTAACCCGCACTGGATGGAACAGTCTGGGCCGTGCTTGGACGAGCCCTGGATTTGGATGTGACTGGGACAGTAGATCAGATGGTACATCAGACTATTTGGATATTTGGCCTTCGATGTGTTATGTCCTGCGTCTGATCTCTCGCCCCCACCCGTCCACCCGCACCGGGCCCAGACACAAACACGCCCCCGTACCCCTCCTCGGACCGCGTGCAAAAAAAAAAAAAAAAAAAAAACCTCTGACAGATGGGTGTACTGGAAAGATCCACTCAGGAGACCAAAACATACTAAGGCGCTGTCTGTCTGACGTTTGGATTTGGAGAGGAACGGCGACCAGAGAAAAACACGTGCCCGAGAAAAAGGGACATCTGTGGCATTTGTCTTATTTCCTCTCTGGTGGGACGTGATGTGTCATGAGTGAGCTCTGAGTCTTTTGGATCATATTTCCTTTAATTAATGAACCCACTCCAAACACACACAAACACACTCACACATGCATTCAGACTCCAGCACACAGATCCTCATCGCTGCCCTGTAAGATGCCTGTGCCCCCAAGTGGTCAGAAATGAAAACTGCATCTCATTTCAACTTGTATTGCAGCAACAGAGACTCTAAAAAATCCCATACTTAAATAATATTTGGCTTTTAAGCTTTAACATCCAAAATTCATAAGCTATTTAAGAAATTAGCATAATTCAGGGAGGGAAAAACTCATCATTTTAAACCTCAAACATCAAAATCAAATCTGACGTTGTGTGTATTATTCTTCTACAGGATGGCAGAATGAGATTTCAGCTGATAAATAATGTGATGATAAAAAAGAAAATAAAAAATCAAGCTAAAAATACACAAACAATCCTCTCATAATTACATTTCCCACCTCTTTTATTGTAAATATGTGAGAATAAGACAAAAATGAAAGAATTAGTAGACGTTTTGAGTCCAGACATTGGTGCCACTTTTCCCTTTTGTTCCTGAACACACAAAGGTACGTCCAAACCATCATTTGTGCTTGCTGTCAGTTTGATAGTCGGACTAGTTCAGGAGGAATTTGGAGTAATAAAGCTGATGCTCCCTATAGTGTTGTAATGACAGACGCTTCATTCTTTCAACCAACAGGGATGCCTTTTGCCCTCGACTTCTGCCCAGCCTCGAGCCTTTAATTAAGACTGGCTTAGGCCCGATTGATCCTGACACACCAGGAAGTTTCTTAAAAAATCTGACTGCCAAAACCATGGAAGTATTATATAGGCCACAACCCCCCCATAGCAGCCCACAGCCCCTCCCCACACCCCACATAAAAAGGATTGTCGGCTGAAAGCCCCTCCAGTCAATCCATGGGACCTTACATGATTGAGGTATGCCCACACATTCTCTGTTAACCCTTAGCTTCTACTTTTCTCCCCTAATCGTTCCTCCACATCCCCCTCTTTAAGGTCTTGTTTTCACTCAACCAACACCACAGAGTAGTCTTACAACACCTATTCATTTCAAACCACCGCAAAGCCTGCCGCATTTCACTTTAATCCCCACATCTGTGCAGCAATTCCACAAAAACCGAACGACAAGCATCGCACGTTTGAACCGGCACACTTCCTTTCGCCGAGGCTATGATGTAAATGTGAAGCTGGGGCCGTCAGAGCGTGGTGATCCGCGGGTGTTTTTCCCCACATGGAGCGAGTTCTTGAACTCTCCACAGCCACTTATGAGTCAGCCAGCCTCATGAGCATGCAAGAGCACCACTAAGCATGCCTTCATTTCATCATGCACCGGTATCTAAAAAGAACCAGGGATGTATCACCGCATATAAACGGGCCTTTTCAGGAGCTTTCGAAAGAAAAGCTTGTTTACTCCAGTGCAGGTGTCAACTGGTGATTCACTCTGAGACAGAACGTCAGAACATCCTGCACGTGCCAACATTTCAAAACCATTCATGTCACAGTGGAGCTCACCAGTCTGCATCTCTCCTGATCACACTTTCCTTCTTCCAAATGAAACTGGAAGGAAACTTTTCCAGCTTTTAGAGGATTTAACATTCAGAAACAAACAAAAAGCCAAAGAGAAAGTGGAAAGCGACGGGGACAAAGAGCGAGACCCGACCCATGGCCTATTCCTATACTACGGGAGTGGTGTGGGAGGGTGTGGGCGATACCCAGTGCCCCTTCCTTCCTTTACTGGGAGGATCATGGAAACTCAATTCGACTTGTTTGGCACAAACGCATTCCAGGACCGGACACAGATCATGTTTTAAAGCTCCTGATATGATAGCTACCTTTGAAATACCAGAAACTTCAGATCAGAAATGAGATGGGTACTCTGACAAGACTGAGTCTCCTTTACAGGCATAACTAAGAATCAGTTAAAGCGAGGTCTCAGGAAACATGGACCCATTTACTCAGGTTTAAAGGGGATGTCTCAGATACTTCACGAAAAACAGTAAACAGTGTTAAAAGTAGTTATTTTATATATAGCATATCGTTCAGACCTTGAGAGTTAATCCACACTTCAAACCATGACAGGCTGAGATGAAACGGCGCCAACAAAAGGGTCAAACATCGCAGGACTTAAACCACATTTTACAGTCTCTTCATCAAGTTTTGCTGAAAAGGTTCAACCACACATTTGATTTTTGCTTTAAGTTGTTGCTGGAAAGAAAACGAAGGACACAAACGGCATGAGACCCAGTGACAGCATTTGTAGAGAAGATTCAGAGCAACTTATTTTTTTAGTTGTCAGACTAGAAATTTTATTTCCAACTAGCAAACACATCCAAAGGTTAAAAAAACAATCATAAAAGAGCCTAAACTGAGCACAGTGGTTTGTAGAGTGTAGGGGTGTCCCGATATAACCTTTCCACTTCCGATACGATACCGATATTTATTGGCTGATACCGATATTGATCCGATACGATATCAGCATGAAGGATGTGACGTTCATCTTCAAATTTCAAATGTCTAAACTTCTCCAGATCTGTGCCACCACGGGAAACTTGTGCATGGCAAGTTTTGCGTTTAGCTGCAACGTCTTTTTCAGACTTGAACGAAAAATACTGCCACACAGGCGACGTCACTCCTTGTCCTTGCTACTTTGTTCGCACCTAACTTGGACTGCTTGTATCAGAGTGCTTATATCAGAGATTTTAGATGCAGGCCGATACAATCCGATATTTGTTCTTTGTTGATATCGGACCGATATTGGATATTTATATCGGATCGTGACACCCCTAGCAGAGTGGCTTCAACTGACGAGTGATTCTGGTGCAAGGATGGCAAAGTTTTATCGTCACATCTCGAAGAATTTGTAGAGATGGAATGGGGATGCGTAGAGGCTGTGGGAAATGAAGCTTAGCGCAAGTTCAATCAGGAAGACTGTCTTAATGCTCTCACTCTTATGGTTCTGATCAGGAAGTCGTTTCACTGCTCTCTCACTCTTTTGGTTCCTTCTCTCACTCTTTCCCGCTTCTCTCTCTCATCAGCTGATTAAGGGGCGTGTCACTTTCTTATCTATCCAATCACATCTTCTCGGCATCACTCGCAAACCAATCATCACATAGCTGTCAAAATTTAAATACCGTCTCTTCTGCTTGTCAGCTGTCTTTCAGGCTCAGGTCACAACCCTCCTCCTCCCCAGGCACCTCCAGTCTTCATTGCTTCAGTCACAGTTCTTCAGCCTCCAGTCCTCTTCAAGTCATCCAGATAATAGAGCCTACTCAAGAACATCTACCACCACCAGTGTCTAGACTCCATCGGGGGGTATTCATATTTTCATGTCACTGTACCCCCTATTATTATTTTATGCTTGATGGGGTCTAACCGCCAAATCTGTAATGTTAAATAATTGCTGCATTAAATCTTTTCACAAATTTGATCAGGTGTTTAAGTCTCTCCTTGATTGAACTAAATATTGCTCCCTTTGGGTAGAGATTGGAGCCAGTTGAAGAGAGTTGATCTGTTATTAGCATCAGTATCTGTCGCTGTATTAAACACTGCATTGGGTATTTGCAATTACGCCCTTCAATTCACCACATATTGTATGTAAAAACCAATTAACCCCCAAAATCCAGCTGGTCACAGGTAACTTGTCCGATGACTAAGACCATAAAAGTCAGAATGGGAGAGTTTAATGTGAAAGACAGCAGTTGGAGAAGTTTCAATGGAGTTTAACTGAAGGGTCACACTGACAATGAAGATCAAGATCTCAATGAAGAGTTCTGTAAACAGCAGCTACGTCAAAGCCCAAAGTCAGGAGCACAGTAACTCTGGGCTGGTCCAGGAATCCAGGTATCAACAGGAGGCATCAGGTACAGGAAGTCATTAAGAAGATTCCACAGAGAGGTTTCCTGAGCACACAGCAGAATGGGTGTTGGCACATTGTTACTGGAAATGTCTGCTGACTGACACAGGGCCTGACGGGTGACAGGCTGCCGTGTTTTGACTGGACTGGAGCCTAATGACCAAAGAGTTTCTCCAACGTGAGGATCTATTTTTATAATAATACAGCTCAGTAAAGACGTCTGAAATCTGTGTGGAAACGAAGGCTATAACTGGAATCTACAGGTCAGGAGGGTAAAGATATCCGAGTCCTCTCTCCAGTTTAGTCGTTTCCAGCTGGCTCTCAGTCCCTCTTTAGAGGTCCAGCAGTAAAGCTGGACTTCAAAAGGACCTTATCACTGTCACATTCTCTCGGAGGAGATCACAGTAATGGAGACCGGATGCACAAGCTTACACTAGGTTAGGCTAACACAAGGAGGAGAGGAGGAACGCTTTGAATGTTGGCTTGTAAAGGGAAGAGCTCCTGAATAGGCCTCCCGACCTTCCCACTACACTTCCTTCCCGAGAAGTAAAAGGAATGCTGTGTCAGGTTTTAAAAATTAGTTGGGACGTGCTTTTTAGCTTTCCTTTAGAAGCCTGGCGTCCAATCAAAGCCTTTCATGTTCCCACGGGCTTCTATGATGCCATAAAGATATAATCTGTAACATGTTTGTCATGTTAAACTGCTTTTCTGAGGCACTTTTTGGATGTTTTGTGCATTAAAAAAATCTGCAAAGCAATAAGAGAGATTCATAAAGCAAACCTGCTCTGCTGTTACACTTCAACTACAGCACAGGAAAAGTGTATTAACCCTTTAAACCCTGAGCTGATATTTTAGGTCTCTGCTCGAAAATTGCATACCCATAATTAAATGAGTTTATCTCTGCAACCACAAGGTCTATTTGAATAATTTTGGCGTGATAGTAAAGGGAAAACATGAGATTTGTTGAGATGTGCTGATATGAGTATATGTGATGCTGGTAAAGAGTAAATGAAGATGGCACACAGCAAAAATTTAAAAAAATGTAGGTTCGCCTAAAACAAAAAACAAAAAACAGAATGAATATCTCTTTGGAAATGATGCAGCTGCAGCTCTAAACCTTTATCAGACCATAATTCAACATGTGAACATGATCTCTGCAGAGTTTGACTGATAAAGTGAAGGAGCAGAAAATCAGAGAGGTTTTAGTGCAGAGAGTTCAGGCGAGCTCTCTTTAGACACAGTTTGGCTCCATCTGTGTCATTAGAATTTTCTCATCTATTAAACTAAAGATTTCATTTGTCCATCGCTAATGATGATCAATACACTAAAATACAACAGTTTTTGGCAGTTGAATTTATAGCAGATGTGGGACCAGATGTATCTCATGTGCACGATGCTGTTTACAAAGAATTGAGCTATACGTGAATACGCATGTCTCTATCTCCATCACCCATTGGTCGATTTGAGCGATTGACACCTCCTTGGAATCGCGTGAGACTGCAGAATGACGCTAAACTCACAAAAATGATAATAGCAGAAGTGTCAGTCAATCAGAATCAGCAGAACGCTGGTGTAAAGGGAGACCCAGCCTGCTGCATACTGACACCTTAAGGTTCCCCCCGGGTCCTAAAGTCCGACAGCAAAAGCCTGAAAGTTTTGAGTCAAGTTTAGTGTTTGTGATTCTTTTGCCTCTCTTTCTCTGATACTTTGCTGTAGAGAGCTTTGACTTATATCATGTGAATCTGTGTGAGGTGTTGATCTTTTGTTCAGCATGCAGCGGTGCAGTGGTGGAGATGGAGATGTGGCGAGTGGGTTGACTTATTGGAGTTGTACAGAGTTTGATATTTGTTGATTTTTTTAGGTATTATTTGAGTTGTGTTTGTGAAGAATAAAAAAGGTTTATATAGTCTTGTAGCCCAGGGTCTGCTGTTTAATTTGATGTGTAACATCACTATATTCTTGCATTATTTCACGCTGTGTTTGCAGAGCGACAGAGTCCCCCAATTGGGGGACCTTCGGGCTCAAAGGGTTCAGAATGAACACAGCCCTGATATTTATCACATCATCCCTGCAGACATTTGAACACTTGCAGATTTTACTCTCTAAAGCTGAACAATGGAATATATTTGCTGCTCCAAAACGAACGGATGATTAAAACGATTCGTTACCACCTGGAAAACAAATACAAGTGTGTTGAAGCTGCATGTGTCGTCTTCCCCTCCACGCTTTCTTGCTCCGTCTCTCCTGTTCTCACTCGCCTCCATCCTTTCTGCAGCTTCCTCCGTCTAACGCAAGGTCCCCACTTTGACTGTGGCTTCATCCTGTATTTTCCAATTATCACCTTTTAAAGGCCAGCTGGGTGCATTCCAAACCATCGGGGGGCAATTCCATTTGCATTGCTCTGAGACAAAGTCATGCCCAAGTACTTTCATGCTAAAGTTCATAACAGACTAAAAGGCACACTGAAGCTGCAGCGAAAAAAACTCACAGTTGGCTCAGAAATCAGACAGAGAAACACCTTCTGTTGTAATCCTGTAAATAAAGAATACTCTGAGTGAGAGAGGAGGACGAAAGAGTCTGAAGATGTTCAGGTGAAATGGTGAATAAACATCCCCGGACTCAAAGTTTGCCTTCTAGACTCCAAACTTTCTGATTTCAGACTGATCAATGCGACTCTCCTGTGTGTGTTGGCCTCTGTTTACAATTAGAGCTCATTATGTTAATTTTATTCTTCTTTTTCCATTAACTTGATTTTTTAAGCAGCTCCAGGAATATTTTACATCTATTTTACTTCAACAGTTTTTTATTTTACGCCTGTTCTCATTCACTGCAATCAAAAGGAGCTTTCTCGCTTTGAAATGACCAATGCATGGATGTGTGTGTGCATGGATGTGTGTGTGTGTGTGTGTGTTGTTTGCAGGGGGGGAGAGGGAGGGATGTAACTGTTCCATTTGCTTTGCACATTAATGAATGCCTTCTCTGCCTGCCTCTAGGCTCTCTTCCTTAATGCTGGATCTGTTCGCTGGTGTAAACCTGTGTTTGATTTCTCCTCTCTCTCTCTCTCTCTCTCTCTTTCTCTCTCTCCCTCTCAGGCTGCATATAGCAGCATTTAGCTGTGAATTAATTTTCATGTTTGGATATACCCTGCTGAGGTGTGATGCTGGTGGCGCATAATCAAAATCTGCAACACTACATATGGGTGGAAGGGCCGTGTGGGTATTTTCACCGTGCAGATCTGTAGCGGGGCGGGGAGACTGAAAAAGAAAGCGGGGTCAACGGGAAATAGACAAAAAAAGGAGTCAGCAGTAGGACAATGGGACGTAAAACACAAAAGAATAAATCTATTGTCTTAAAGGAGCAGAGGATATCTTTGGCAGAGAGGTGTGCAGCTGTGTGTGTGTGTGCATGGCTGTTGCGATGGGACGAGACACGCACCCACAGCCACAGCTCAAACACCAGCAGCCCTTAACATGGTGTGTCTAATGCTCCTATTTAGTGTTTGGGGTGCAGCGGCGCGTGGCCTGAGGTTTTTGGGAGGGGAGCGTGGATCGCACCTAGCCTGACAGCTGTGGCCCAAACCGGAGACAAAAGCCTGAGGAAGTACCGCATCATCGAAGATGGGACAAAAAAAAAAAAGAGAAAAAAAGGCCATGCCAATTTGCTCGTGGTCTGCTCCAACACGGCTGTCTGTGTCAGCACACGA
Source organism: Labroides dimidiatus (assembly GCA_030710495.1). Taxonomy (NCBI): domain Eukaryota; kingdom Metazoa; phylum Chordata; class Actinopteri; order Labriformes; family Labridae; genus Labroides; species Labroides dimidiatus. Next base: position 24,352,177 of record CM061160.1, on the reverse strand, counting down.
AGGCCACTTTTCATGCTCAAAATGGCAAAAAAAAAAAATACAGCTTAAAACAAGGACGAGGTTTGATGTCGTCCATGAAGATCAAACGTGAACTACAAATTCCAAACAGACTTCATTTCAAACAAACAAACAGAGAGAACATAGGCTACCTTTGTGCAGCAGTCTTTTCTTTGGAGTTTATTTGTGATCCTTTGATAGGAGGGAGTCTCTTTGTCAATCGGGGTACATCAAAGAGAAACCAACTTACCATGCTGCTTGTGTTTGTGTGTCTGTGTGTGCATGTCTGTATTCCAGCCTTTAACATCACAGCGAGGCATGCTTTAATCTATTGATTTAATAAGCTTAGGTAGCAGGCTGTTGGCTAAACAAATGAACCAGCGGTGAGGTGACACATTTAAAAAAAAACCTGGTATGCGTGAGGTGAATATCTGATGGAGTTTACAGTAGACAGCGAGCTTCCTTCCTGTGGAAAACAATACATTTTTCAAACACTCTTTTTTTTTTTACTCACAGGGGGGCACGGCCTAAAAATAGGAGATGAAAAACAGCTAACGCTAGGCAACACTTCTTAAGTTATGGGAGGAATTAAAACCAAAATTAAAGCTTCATGTGTTGAACTCCTGGGGTAGATTTCATAAACATGAACCCTTATTATCATCAGCAGAGGTGTCACCATTCAGAGCCTTTGCTAATAGAAGCAAAAGAGATAATAATTACTTGTTTGTTGCCAAATCAGCTATTAGGTGATAATTAGGCCTCAGTGAGAGTTAGAACTCTTTCAAATGCTTTGTTTGATCTGAACATGTGTTCCCAGATGGAAGTCTGAATATTCTGCATTCATTATTGTTGAAAATAAAAGCCCAATCAAGCCTCTGTGAAGCTGGATTCAACAGCTAAATGTGCATTTCCCACTTACTGCTGCCTGAAAACAACGGCTCTCCAGAATTCCTGCCATTGTGTTGGATCTGAGCTCTAACGGCTTCACTCGAGGCCCAGCGAGGCAGAGGAGGCGCTGCTGGATGTGACCTGCTGCTCATTGGTTACTCGCAGAGCCTGCTGCAGCCAGTCCTGGTGTCACTATCAATGACAGGGTCTGCTGTGAAATGGAAAACTAAATATTTAGGAGACATTTTCACAGCAAAATAGGAAAACCATCCAACCCTCACATGAGAAGGACTTCCTCTATCACGCCCATGTGACCGCGCGCACGCCTAAAGACGTCAGGGGATTTAAAGAGTTCAGAAATATCCACTGGTTCAATTCGGACCATCAAACAGCCAGCTGCTGATGGGTTTCCTGTGTGTGTGTGTGTGAGAGAGAGAGAGAGTTTAAAGGCAGAGGGCTGAGCAGGTTTCTGACCTCCCCTGGGTGCAGCAGAGTGAGTGCAGCGGCGTCATCTCACTGTGGGTAACACTGGGTGTTTCACTGCAGAGAGGAGAACCACAAACAGGCCACGACGAGCCCACAGCCAATAAGCTGCTCTGGAACAATCATGATCATTTGGGTGAATTATTTCAAGTTTAATAAAAAGGCATCAGAATCCAACTCGTCTTACCAATAACTCAGCTGAAACTTGATTTAAACTGACATCGCAGTGTGATAGAATGCAATTTTCAAATCGCAAAGACTGCAATTAAAAAAAAGTTTCATGAACAGAAACCTTACGTGACATGCTTGCAGTAGGTGGCGGTAATGCACCTTTCAGCTGGTTTGACAACAGCAAAAAATCTCAGAAGAAGAACGAGACGCGTGCGAGCGGGACATGAAGAAAACAACTTCAGCCACGCTAAGTTTTGGGCTCAGCAGAAGAACCCAGAGAGGACACAGACGAGGAGACTTTGGTGTCAAAGAGGAATGGCACGTCGGTTGTCTGGACCTATTTTGGATTTTAGAAATAAGATGCAGCCCAGTGTGAACTATTGTGCTAAACATGCCTGGTTACCGTAGCTACAACAAGGAGCAAGACTACAAACCTGTTCCAGCATTTAAGAAAACAGCACAAGGCCATGTTTGACAACTGCGTGGCTAAAACTCCAACCACCATGGAAAGAGCTGTTTATATGTTGACAGGATCCTTTGTCCTATTGGTCATACTATAGAATGATTTATTGCTTGTGTTTAGTAAATAATGCAGAAGACCCCCCCCCCCCCCCCCCCCCAAAAAAAAGGAAAAAAAAATTGCATTTAGATTATTTTCCAAAGTACCGTATTGGCCCGAATATAAGACGGTGTTTTTTGCATTGAAATAAGACTGAAAAAGTGGGGGTCGTCTTACATTCGGGGTCTAGACATTATACCCATTCACAACGCTGAATGGCGCCAGATATCTTTAAAGCGAATGCTGAACTTAACTCCCCAGGCCAAAGCGAACCCCCGTCACAAAGAAGAAAAATAAAAAATAGCGGTAAGAAAGAAAAGACAACAAAATAAGAGAAGAGATAACAGAAAATGGAGAAACGTAGCGACAATCTGGAGAAAAGTGGGTCGAAGATCGGCCAGGTTAACCGGCAGCTGAGGGGAAGTTATGATAAGATGTGATAGACAGTTTATGCATGATCATTTGTTTCAGATGTACTGTAATTATTTTCTGTATAAAAATCAAATTTGGTGTTCAAAAAGTCTTTTTTCAAACTTGAGTCTTGAAAAAGAGGGGGTCGTCTTATAATCAGGGTCGTCTTATATTCGGGCCAATACGGTAGTTCAGCCCTACTGAAAATGTCTGAGCAAGAATAAAAACAAACTTCTTCCTTCAAGCACAAGAACTCAGGAGGCTCCTCTCTTCATCGTGTAAAGGCTAATGTATAGTGAGCAGGTGGTTATGCAAATTAGGAATCCAACAGGGTGACATGACGCAAAGGTCGCATCTACTCAAGCAGCTACAGTTCCTTGTGTGTCCACTAGAGGCTGTCTGTAGGAACAGCAGAAACCACATACACACCCATTAATAAAGCTGATCATTACAGCAGAAACAAACATGTTTACAGCCTGGTTAAAAAAACGTGTCGTTTCTCTATCAGCACACACTGAACAGGAGACACATTTAGGTACAACTCTTATTAATCTTATGAGTTCTTTTGCCCATATAAGGGCGTGGCTGATTTGACTGACAGGTGGGCAGCCTGTAGCTGTGAGCGAGGAGGCTAAAGGCCCATCGCTTTACCTCATCCTAACTTGAACGAAGCTAAATTGGGATTAGCATTTACAATACAACCCCATCAGGAATAAGCTTCAAAACTCTGAACCAGAAACAAACTGATGACATCACATTAATGTCAAATAACACTATTTTCCCTGTTCAGGAATGGAATTGAATTCCTATCATCAGCATCAAACTGAACCTTTCAGCTCATGGTGAAGTTAAAACGATGAAAAGTTATCAGTTTACGTAGTTAATAACGGCAATCATTAACTTAGAGGTCTGTGTCTGGATTGCAGGACAGGATGTTGCCCCCCGTATCTCAATCAAAGATGGTTCAGATATTATTCCCAATGAGTTGAGAATGCATCACCTTGTCATGAGGTTTTGACACAGCAGGATAATAAAATACAGTTTTTATCAGGATGTCAGGGTGTGATGCATTATGGGAAAAGGATTTCTACTGTAGGGTGTGAAGCACTAAGTAACCAATCCAGTCTCCCCTCCATCATTACTCCACAATATCAACATGCAGCTGCAAAGAGTCTGACATGAGGAAACTGAGCAAACCCACGGCAGTGAGAGTGTCCGTGTCCTTAGAGGACATTACAGCAGGCTTTATCTTGTTGTGCCAGACAGTTCAGTAGTAAACACCCTGGCAGAGGGCCTCGTAGTAAACTCTGATGGAACCACAGTGCTGTAGCCGTCCTGGCACGCAGATATGGGTCATTCTAGGCTGTCCTCTCCCTCACCCCGGCACCAGAGCCCAAACCCTGATGAGATTAGCCGGCCGGCCAGGAGCTCAGTGGTGGTAAAACACAAACACCACTGATTACGTGGACATTAAAGTCAGATCCCCTCACACTTCAGCTTGGATCCCCTTGTGAAGGGTCACAAGCGGGTTAGTGTGGTAACTGTGCCGCCAGTCCCAACACTGCTACAGCCTCCATCAGCGTGCGCACCACGAAACCCGCTAGATCCAAAACAAGCTTATAGTTACCCTGTGACGTAATCTGAGACACTTTGACTTTCAGTGCATGAAAACACAGCCACGTGTCCTGCAATCCTCCACAGGACAGGAAAATCCATGATCTCTACTGTTCATTAGCTAACCTATAAAGTCAAACAGGCGGACTTTTCCTTCAAGTGACTGGTTTTGTGGCTATGTAACAGAATGGAGAGCGTTAGCCGCTGCTTCTCTGTGTTAAATCACTGCTAAAAATGGGATTAGTCAGGTTGGAATGCCTGGGTAATCACTCATTCAGCAGCAGCCAGAGGAAAAGGCCTCCTTAAGAAGAAGAAGGGGTGGGTTTTATATAACCAAGAGCTTTGATTACTGCGCCGTCTTAAAAACCGCATCCGATGAGTAAAAGACATGCACTGGTCCTCCCCCACGTTTACTGGTTAAGTCGCCCTCCTGGGTTCCTGTAAATAAGTGATGTCACAGCGCTTAATGATGCCCAGACTAGACTCTGAGGGGGGAAAGTACAAACTACCAGCTTCAGCAATACTTTGTCAACAAAGAATTAGTTTTCCCTTCAGCTGATGATGCAACTGAAGTTTGGAGAGGAGGAGACGACGCCTCTCCAGCTCTGAGTAACCCTGCAGAAACGAAGACCGTCCTTGTCTGTCTGTGGGCTGACTGCTCTGTCACTCATGAAGATGTGTAGATGTTCAGAAACACTTTCTCTGTCCTCCTCCAGCTCCCCCTGACGCAGACTGGTAGTGACAGTTGTTTCCAGTTGCTACGTATAAAAAGGCCCATCATAAAGTCCCGGCTAGAGGAAACAGGATAAGCGCTTGAGCCAAGGCAGTAAAAAGCTCTCTGGGAACTTGAAAGCCACACAAATGAAGTCTGCGTCTGCCATCTGGAAACAATAAACAAACAAAACCCAGCAGCCAAACAAACACCATGAACGGCTGAGCGAGAGGAGAGGAGAGGAGAGGAGAGGAGAGGAGAGGAGAGGGAGAAAAGGGAGCAAAGCTTGAAAGTGTGAATGAGTGATGGGGAGAGGAGGGTGTCGATGTTAAAAACGTGTGCGGCATGCATCATTAGCAGACACTGATGGGAAGACAGACACAGAGACAAGCCTTTGTATAAAACCTGCTTTGATGCCGGGGAGATGGCCCCGCTGTTTGAATGTGTGTGGTACCACTGAAACCTGGTTCTAATGAAGTACAGTGCTAACAGGAGGGCCGCCTGTCTGCAACTTGTGCCAATGATGTGATGAGAAGCTCTGGAGCTGCTTCCAAACAGGGAAAAAATACCAAAAAGGAACCAGCCAACTCTTCTCTATTTGCCTACTTAATACAACAACATGATTGTTTACAACACTTTCTGCAACCAGAGACGCAGACACCATACATTAACTGATCACTGTAGTAGATACAAAACATAACGTTTCTGTGGCTGTGAAAGGCATGAAGTCAGAATGGGCTCATGACTCCCCTCTCATACCTCGACACCTAGTCTTGAGATCCGAGTTACAGAAGTGCTGTTGTTTAAATATCTTCAATATTTTGATCAAAAATACACAAAAATAAGTCAGATGTGCAGGAAACAGCATCGCTCAATGAAGGGAATCATTCCTGCGTATTTTGGGATTGTCTCAAACTGATTTGCACTAAATATTAAGTATGGTTCAAGATTCAGATACCCACAAAGGGTCCCGACTGATATATCAGCGGGTCGATTAAATCAGCCAATCATAGCCCTTTTTAAAATTATAATTATCGGCAGGAGTTCTGCCAATTATACGCTGATATACATCCTTGCCCCGATGGAGCTTTGACTCTATTCACTCCTCTGTTCTCACAGCTGCCTTCTCGGTAACATACAGGAGTGAGCTACAGCTAGTCAACATTACAGGAGTGGGCGGAGGGAAGCTTGCCGACAGGTAACTTTATAACAACATTGCTAAGTTAACAATGACTCAGCACGTCTCCTGTTTCAGTTTAGCTCTCTTTGCCAAGTGTCATGACGAGTGACGCATGAGTCGTTGCATCGGTCAGGCTTTTCATTTACGCTGCATTGCTAAAATCGAAATGTCAAAATATTAACAGGAAGTAAAATAAAAGTTAGGTGCAGGCTCATACATAAAGCAATGCTGTAACCAATTCAAGACAACAGAGAGCCTACTTCAGTCAATAACATGAAGCAAAACAATACATCCACGTTACGTCACATGTTTTTTTAACCTATTTTTGTTTATTTATGTCCAGAGGTTTCCAGATCCAGTGACTTTTTTCATATGTATTTAATAAGAAACTCAATAAACTGTAAATATGAAAACAATTACCCGTTTACAACTTTTTAAAGTTGTTCTACCTGTACTATAACCTCCCTCTAATTCAGCAACAAGAAGTACAAGACGAGCTGTATTTTGTAAACAATTTTTAGATTGATTCTTTTTCAAGGTTATATAATTTCCCGGAGGTTTAAGCTTTTTCTGCATGTTTTTATACTTGAAAATTTCTCTCTGCTGTAAAGTTAAACAAATACTAAAGGACAAAGTATTTTAAAACAGTAATATGTTCAGCCTGTAATTCATATCTTTGTTTTTGTCAGCATTAAGGCACCAAAAAGAAGTTATTTTATTCATTGTATATATTTAAAATGAATCGGCCGATTAATCAGTATCAGATTTATTTTTGGCCAAATATCAGAATTAGCATCAGCCTAAAAAAACCATGTCGGTCTTGGGTCAAATTCTATGTCTGAAAAACAGCAATTCATGACTGCTGCAGGCGTCTTTGGCACCAAGTAAAACAACAGTTGTCTAAATCAAGATTTGGTTTGATGCCTGGTTTGTAATATTTTGGGGGATATTTAAAATTAAAAAATAAATAAATAAAATAAACTAACTCTTTGAGGGTTCAAAAAAGAAATATCATGTCATATCTGCAATCAGTGACTTTAGATTATAAAAAAGTGTACTGATTTTGTACAGTTCCCCAAACCATCTATGCTCCTTTTCTCCTCCTTTGATGAAAAGTGCTGCTGCAAGCTTCCCAAGTTCTCATGCAAACATTCATCAAAGACATGCAAAAAAAACGAAACAAAAAAAACATCAGAATCAGTTTTCACATTGGCCAGCAAAGAGGCCTCAGAATGTTTGTTTTGCGATGCGACTCGTGATTTTCAAGCCTGCTTTTTTCACTACTCCTACTCGTGCCACCAAAGCACTGCCACCATTTTTCTGATGCCTCTTTCAAAAAGAGAAAAAAAAAAACAAATCACCTTTTCACAAGAAGCAAAACTTCATCATGCAATATCTACTCCAACATGAGACAAATCTACGAGATGAAACTTCATCAGAGCAGAATCTGAGTCCTCATGTCAGAGCACACTGTCAATACTGACACCTAGAGGTTACACCGAGAACTGCAGCCAGGAGGCCTCAGCACTGACCCATGCACTTTAACACAAAGTCCCACCTATAGGTGCACATGTGCTTAAACAAACATGTCAAAGTAGAGAAGACAACCTCACACACACTCACACACACACACACACACACACACACACACAGCCAGCCTGCTGTGCCCTGTTAACAAACACTCTGCTATAAAAGCAGGGCTCCAACTCATTAGGGTGCTGTGGATCAGACAGGAAATGCTGGGTAAATTACACCTCATCGCCCTGGAACTACCTGACTATCACCATGGCAATGGGCCAAAACCCGGTGCCGTGAGAAGACCAACGTAACCTCACCCAGGCGGAAAAGAGGGGACGAGATAGGACTCGTTAATCTGGAATAATCCAAACTAAAAGTATAATAAAGCGTCATATGTTCTCCTGCAGGTTCCTGAGGTGTAAGCTGATCCTAAATCTGTATCTTTTTAACAGCCAAAACAACCCCTTTGGCCTTTTGACAGCCGAGCTGACTCCAGGTCTGGAAGCAATATCCTGCCCACACACACAACTCTGCCTGCTGCCCAATTAATGCTACACAAGCTAAACTGTACCAGCCCAACACACCCTTTCTTTATTAGAAATCTGAGTCATCCTGGGTACAGTAAATACTCTAATACAGGTCAATAAATGGATCAACACTGAGGGCAGCTTATCAGGGTGTCTGAGAGGAAGCTGGGTGGTCTTCATGAGGAGGTCTGAGATTCATATTTAAAAAAACGTCAGTCTGTTCAATCACCTGTGAATAGATAAAGGATTTCACTCAGCACTGCAGCTCATCTTTAACTTTAGAAAATTTAACAGCAGCACTGTAGTTTGATTTAAAAACACACTTAAATGAGGTGCAAATCTACATATCCAGCGTCCGATGGCTGCGTCACCCTGTCTTGACACCCAAAGGATCATTTCATCACCGAGCTTGTATTGCCTCACATCTGTAAAAAGCAAAAACACAAGTTTCTCTCTCATGTTATCATTAAAAACAGCCAATATTTCTCCAGCTTCTCATCCGATCCGACCACCACGCTCAAACCCGAAACCACATAAACCACCCATTAGCCAAATCCACCCCACGTTTCTCCAGCAGAATTCTTTTGTTGCATTGTTCACACATTCCTCCCCGGCCGTGTTTTCACAGATGCGGGTCTAATGTGCGCTCTGGGGTCCGGAGAAGTCCCTCTCTGCAGCCAGAGATGTGCTGCTGATCAAAGGCTTCAGAGCTGAAGCAGAGACACTTGTTTTGGTAGTGTGGAGTTTTTTTTTTCTTTTTCTTAGGGGATACAGGGTTACAGATCCATCTGTTGGCCGCATGGATCCACCTTGGTCAGCGCTGCCTGGGACAAGTGTAGGCCTCTCTTCTCTGCCATCACACACACACACACACACACACACACACATAGCTCTCTCAAGCACGTTTACTCAGCTGGTCGCCACGCCGGCCACCAGAGCTTTGTTTTCACACAGCAACATGTGTTACTTAACGCTCTGTAACACATTTCAAAGGCAAGACTAGCTGAGTCAACAACAGGTAATAGAGTGATTTATTGATTTACTGGCTCAAAAAAAAAGGCAAAGTGCAGAAAAGCTGCTGAATGCATCCACAGGCGGAGCTGTGAGGGCAAAGATCCGGAGGTTTTTCATCACTTAGACCTAAACAAATCTTTGAGGAAACGTCTGCATTTTTAAAAAACGTGACACTTAAGGAAACTTTGCCACCACCAAAAAAGACGAGATAAAACTGTCCAAATAAGGGTCTGTAGCTTCTTGGCCAACCTGCTCGGCCTCCCTGGCTTAAGAACTTGGTAACACAGTCCCCTCGGTTGTTTTCCTGCCTGATTGGATTATGGCCACACACCTCCAGCTCAGCTCCCACCACCAATCAATGAGGAAATGAGGTGTCAACACACGGCTGTTTATTCAGCGCTCATTTATTTTCCTAGCGGAAGCCAAAGCTAGCTGCAGCACAGGAGACACCAGATGATTGAAGGGATTTTCTTTTCAGCTGTAAGAATTAGCGCTTGTTTTTAATAGCTTTACAAACACGGGGGTCGCCGTGCACACGGTGCACATGGTGCACATGAGTCAATTACACTAACAAATAATAATCTCCTGGTTGTATTTTTTTTTCTTTAATTGCAGCTCATTGTTTGCTTCTCCTTTATTATAAGATGCCTCTAAATGGAAATGAGCTAATTTACTCTGTAATGACTGATGCATTTATAATGGCTCTTTAAACTAATACTAAGAGTGTATAGTTTTACAGAATACTGCCTTTTCTTGTTTCTAATCTCTTTTACAACTGAGAAGACGGGGCTTTTAAACTTCAGGCTGTGCGTCCATATGACCGAGCTGAAAGAGCCGGTAATGAAAAGACACCAGGACGTCGGTAATGCTTCCAGTCAGCATGAAGTGCCATCAAAATAAAATTCTGCACAGTAGCTGCTGCTTTAAAACAACCGGGCCAATTGAAAACTCTCCCTCCCAATTTATGCCAAATGCCACTTTATAAACATTCTAGCACGACTGCCAAGTGTCTGCACGGCTTTATGCCCTTTCTCTTAATTGAAAACGTTATGGGGGTGCATTACACTTGGGGTTTTTATAAGCTGTTCTATAAAGCCCTAGCAGGCCCTGAGAGGGTAACTGCCCATTAACTTATAAGGTCCAGGCCTTGGCTCTCTTAATTGACAACCTCTAGGCTACTTTCATCACTTGTCGACTTCATAGCGGCAGCCAATGCTTCCTCCAGGATGCTGTTGCATCTTTGACACGAGGGTGTTTGTGACAAAGAGCAGTCTGCCGCCAATGCCAGGGCGAGGGCTCTAGGCTGTCCATAAAACGAGCACACACATTCCTCTCCTGGTCCCAGCCTCCTGAGAGGGCTGCATTTAACCACGCAGGTAGTGCTTCCCAGAAACAACAGCCAACACTTCAACACGAAGCCCGTTACAAAGACCTGGACTTTAACATCCTCCCACTGAATGCAAAAATCACTTTCTGAAAATTACATGTAATTCAAGGAACAAATGTGATATGCATAAATAAGTTGTGACAAGATACACATATGCAGCACACACACACACACACAGCAGAGTGGCGTGACAGTCACTTCACACTCTGATTTGGCAGCATCTTCAGCTTTGTGCCTCTGGAAATTCATGAGCCCTGAATTAGAGCGACATGTCACAACGTTTGACATGTAAAGACACGTTACGAGCACTCTGAACCCTCTCAGGTCAGTTTAAACTGTTTGCAGTTCCTCATTGAATCCTACATGTGACATGTGGATGTTTACTGAGAGAGAGGAGCGAAAAGGTTAGTTTGACTGAAAACGATTGGTCACTGAATCTCCTGGTGTGATGTCATAGAGCTGTCAGCAACACTCAATCCTTTGTGAGGAAAGTACTTCATGGTATTTTCAAACTTACTGTAGTGATCTAAGATTCCTGAATGTTCAGAATAAACGTGCAGATTTTCAAACCTCTACAAATTCCAAACAACAAAGAAGCATCATGGGGAAAAAAAGAACAAAAGAAGCTTGCACGTCGGCCAAAACAAGCCTGGAAAACATATCGCCACAAAGTAAATTAGATTAATGACTGAGCTCGCCAAGATTAACACCCCCCGCCCCCCGAAAAAAAAAAAAAATTATTGCAGATTTACATGAATCAGTGAAATAACGTATTTTAGATCCAAAAGGTGACAAGTTTGCACCAGATCCTCAGAGACTTCCTGAAATGATGAGGTCATCACATTAGGATCTCCTAATTGGTTCATGAAACGTTGGAGGGGCAGGGCCTGAAAAAAAACTACAGCTTTGCCCCAAAAGGGCTAGCCCATCAGAGGGAAGGGGCTTTGTGGAGCAGAGGGCCTTAAAGAGACAGCAGCTACACTAAGAGGCAGTAAAAATTCAACAAAGTAAATTGCAAAAATAAAATTTAAAAATTAATAATGAAAATAAAACCGTTCTTATTTACAACAACCCATGGGTATTGAAACAGTGGAGCGACATTTTTAGCTTCAATATTCCAATGATGTGACGGATGGTACCAATCCCCGTTTTCTTCGGAGTGGTTCTTTACAACACTGTTAGGACCCTTTCAGTGACTTCTTCTCATGAAAAATGCTCAGCTGGTCAAGGCCGTAAAAACCAGGAAGAAAAATACAATGTGTCACAGACGGTCGCCACGCCACGTTTAGCAGCAAACACAAGGGAGCAGGTCATCGGTATGCTGAGATCCGGAATGACCGAAGCTAAGGTGGCCAGGCATTCTGGCCTGGCCTGACTGGCCACTCCGGATATGAATCCCATTGAACACCTTTGGGACAATCTGGATCACTGTGTACGTTGTTGTATTCCACTCCCGCTAACAGTAGCCGATCTCTGTACTGCACTCTTGGAAGAGTGGGAAGCTACTCCAGTGGCCGAAATAAACAAACTCATCACATCCAGGCCACAGCGTGTGCAAGCACTGATGGATGCAGATGGAGGCCACAAAAGATACTCGCAGCTGTTGATTCATTGTCCATTGTTGTTTTTGTTCATTCATGCTCAACGACATGATAATTTATGTCATCCAATGAATCATTTAAAAAAATAAAATAAAAAAAATCAACAAGAATGTTGCGTCTTTAATGCCTCTCAGTGTATTTAATGAAGTGTTTCAGACATACACTGAAATAACAGTAGGCTACACTGGTGAATTGCCAACTCAAAATACAACTGGACAATAACCATCTCTAAAACATCAACAAACGGCTGTATCATGGCTTTGGAATCTTAAATTTAATTATATTAGTTTAGGCACGGTGAACCAAACAATCTGGCTACTGTGGGGTTATGCCACAAATGACTAATAAAGATATGTCCAATGAAGAAAAGCTGCAAGTCACAGATAAAAACAAAAATGTTTCTATGAACAACAACATACCTCTACAAGAGTCACCACTTTGACATCCTGGAGGACTGTCCTTATCCAGTGAGGGTACCAAGGAGGTTTCTTTTTTTTTAGTGTAAGTGCCAAAGGAATCAGATAAAAACCACAGACTGTATAAAATATGGACGAAGCCTCTGCTACCTCACCCGTCTGTTCCTGACGCAGAGTAATGAAGCCAATCATTGGTCTGGGCTGTATTGGATATGAACTGAGCTGAGCCTCTGATTGGACAGACTTGTGGTCTTAATATCTTCTAAACCGCTGAGTTAGAAAAAAATTCAACCCCAGTATAGTCACCAATAGCGAAATTAGTATCTTAGGCCCAAACCATTTTTTATGGTGGCCCTTAGAGCTCACAGCACTGCAACTTAAGAAAACACATGCAAAAAGACGAAACACAAGTGGTCTTTGCAGCGTATTTTTCTAAATGCTGTCCATGTGTTTTCAAATTGATGAAGAGGTTTTCTTAATTTGCTTGTGTTTAGTCTTTTTGCATGTGTTTTCTTAAGTTGCAGTGCTGTGAGCTCTCAGGGCCACCTTACATTTTGAACCAGGATATAAATGTGTTTTTAATGCAGTCAAAGTCTGTTGTTGTTGTTTCTGGTCTTTCTGCAGCCAGCCTCTAGCAGATTCTCTGTGAACAGCAACTTTTAGCACTTCTATATAAGCTTCATTTTTCTCAGCTGGATGTTGCCTCTTGATTAAAAAAAATTTGTGAATTAGCATAAAAATAATTTGTATAACACTGGTTGGATACTTTAACACACTATGGACCACCAAGCCAAGAAATGAGAGCAATTTTCCTCCTTATTTAACCGCTGGAAAGAAGGAAGCAGGTAAATTTCTAAAATGTTGAATATTCCTAATCTCAATCTGTAGTATTACAGATAGTAGTAGGATTGATAGTTTTATTTATTGCCTTCCCCGTAAGAAAAATACAATATAACTGATCTTCCTGACGAAGAAAATACACTAAAGCAAGATACAAACAAAGCGAACGCAAATTAATTAGTGACATCGAGTTCACATCATGAAGGAGCAGAGAAGAGGGTAAACAAGCTGTCTGCAGACTGCTGTACGACAATATAACAAGTTCTACACACCTGCATAGCAGCACCTTCGAATCTGAACCTTTTCAAATAGACAATTCAATACAGCGACAAGCTTATAGTGGTTTCTGGTTTCTCACAGCAGAAAGACCTGAATCTTCGGTTACACTCCTGGGCTGTTTCTGGAATTCGATGCATTTCAAGCTCATTTCAAAACGCAAATAAAGAAACTACAGGATAGTCTTCATTTCGACTTATGAACCGAGGAATTTAAACAAATAAAATATTTTAAAACAGTCGCTAACTGCTGAACTTTACCCAGAAAAACAAACAAACAATCCATGTGACATTCACAGCCCGTCGCTCCTGTGGCTGTGAGGGAAACATTTCGACCGACACTGACGCCGTCAGACTTTGCAGGTCGATTTTTTTTTCTACGTGAGACACAACAAGTGAGCAATAAGAGAAACAAATGACAAAAACTGACTCACTTTGAGACGAGTTGGTTCACCGCTCTGCTCATGGGCGCCGCCATGTTTCTTATGGTGACGCACTCGTGATTGGCTACAGAAGAGGTGCCTCCGAGCCCAGCGGGTTCTTTGATTGGCTGATGGGTTGAGAGGGGTGCGTGCAGGAGGACTGAGCACATGGGAAAGAAAACAGCGAAGAAGAAGAGAGACGTACAATAAAACTGAAAAAATAAAATGAAAAAATAAAACTTTATTAAAAAATAAGTCCCATAAATCAGTAAAACTGACTTTAAATTAAAAACAAAGCTGTACGATAATAATTTATTATTATTATTATTATTATTATTTTGGTTATTGTCAAGCTACAGTACAACCACATTAAAGTCTCACAGATGTTTTCTGTCTTTGTGTAACTCTAGTGTTTCTCTGCTTTATGAGACAGAAGGGACAGAGGCAGGATGATGCGTGAAAGAGAGAGACAGAAATAAAAGGAAAAGAGAGATTAGAGCACAAGGCCCGTCACCCCAGGAGTCCTCCCTCACAGCGGTGGTGAATTACGACTACTACCATCAGCCAGGTCCAAGTGTGGAGCACTACTGACACGCAATATTTGCCATGATTATGTCAGCAGGGGATTTGCTCCAAATGTCAGCATTCAGAGGGCGGTAATTGGGTCGTGGGTGTGTTTAAATCTGAATATGCTGGACATATTTTACTTTACAAAGGTTATAGGGCCAAATAACTGGACATGAGGTTCTGACTACAATAACAAAAACATTGTTTCTAGCTCTAGAAGGTCATGGTTTAACTTGACTAGTTATATTATATTATATTATATTATATTATATTATATTATATTATATTATATTATATTATATTATATTATATTATATTATACTTGATTTGATTTGATTTGATTTGATTTTCTAGTTTTGATAATTAGACATAAGATGAATATATTTTGAAAAAATAACTAGCATCGTTTAGTTGATCAGATTTACTTATTTTAAGAGACTACATTTCATCGATATGAGAAGTAATCATCACTTTTTGGTTAAAATATTTGTTATTTATTGACATGTTTCACCTGTCACATGAGGTCACATGTTTGGTTCCACTTTAAACTCATAATAATGTGAACCACTGACACTATCTGACTATCTGGAGGTCATTTTGTGCATGGTATGCTTTTTCATGTTATATAGAATACCATCTTGGCTTGGAACATCAAAAATTACCTTGGAAAATCTAAGTGTGCAAAGTGTTTGTAGTTTCATCCATGGTCAGATGTGAAAACTTGGATTATTCCAGATAGATTTGATCCCCCAACAAAGGGGGCTTATATGCACATCCATTCCTACATGGGATAAAAAATGCAATAGAGTTGGAAAATTCCATCCATGGGTTACTTGGAAACTACTTCTCTCCCTCCCCCAGCCGTTCATCGAACACAATTGTTGTCTACTAATCCAGTTTTGATAGCATTTGGCACACTTTCTTTGGATCACAGCAAGATGCTCAACTTCCATTCTGGTCTCCCCTAGGAACCTCTGAGCCCAAGAAAGCAGCCGACACCAGGTCGCGCCAGAGCAGGGGGGTTCTCTGTGTCCTCATAGAGCAGAGAAAATTATTTTTTGATTCAAGTCACCCCTTTGCCACATGCACACAGACAGACACACACACACACACACAGACAGACAGACACACGGATTGTCAGCCTGGTTGTTAATTCCAGATATATGCCGAATATGTGTTTATTCTTGTCAATCTGTTATGTTGTTAAATGTTGCAATCACCTAATGACCCCCTGTAAGGCTGTAGAATATAAAATATTATGTCAAAGACAGAAGCCTCCTGCCTTTGTCCCCCCTCTGCATCCCTGATCCAAATGGACAATGCATCACTAGGCCTTGATGCCTCAGAAGTCTGGGTTCATTAAAATCTTGAATGAGTGCCAAAGCTGTAGTCATAGATAAAAGGAATATGAAAGGATAACGAAATTTATGGATGGCAAGTCACCACCTCACCCTGGCATTTATAATAAACAAATGGTTTCTGTTTCCAATTTAAATTTCTCATTATACTGTGACTTTTGGAAAATGTGTTTTGATTTACCAACATTTTATCTGAAAAACGGTATAATTGATTAGATTTACATGGCTCTGATTTTAATGCTGATCGCCTGCCTGGCTCGACAGCCCACCTCCCCCCCTCACCCTGAGCCCGACACTCACCAAAAAGGAAGGATCTGAACAGCTCCTGAGGCACATTCAAATCATAGAAAACAAACCCACATATCAAACAGGTTTCTCCCTGATAAAATAATTGGCTTTAACCAGCGAAGAATCCAATTCGCGCCTTTGAAAGAAACTTCTGTGAGGCCACCAAACAAAAATGGTGAGATAGACTTCACAGCCCGGGTGAGATGGACATCAATGCGCTGTGCCAGCAATGGCTATATTAACCCATGGCTAAATCCCATCACACAAATGTCAGTGTATCCGCTCTGAAACCATGACATTTAGATCCAAGGTCTCCATTGTGGTTTTAGAGGGAGCTGATGTTTGACCATTCTTTGCATCCATCAACAACACACACACACACACAAACACACACCATCACAAACAGCTGAAGTCTACACACAGAAAGGTTAGAGTTCATACAGCTTAAAATATCTTATTTCATTGCATAATACATTATGTAACTAAACACATTACCTTATTTAAGAATTCATAAATAAATGTCCTTATTTTATCTTTAAATGTTTAAAAACATGATTTAATGTTAAAGAATTCTGATTTTGATCAATGACATGATTAAAATAAAAAACATATTTTTGTATTAAATGACCAAATTTATTTAAAAAAAAAAACACTCATTCTGTTCTTTCTGTTGAAAAACAGTTAAAGCTCCCATGATGAATTTTCTGGTTGTGTCATTTTTGGCGCCCCCTGTGGACACCATACTATTACTGTGACAACATTATACTGCCAAAATTCAAGAGCAAATATGAGATCGGCGCATAAATGTCAAACATTCTAAAAAGCAGATAACTTTCGTGAGAGCTTTCCCAGCACTCGCCTGCAGAATATCTCCGTCTTTCTGGCAGTAAGTGGTCGGAGCCAGTCGTCATCTTATCCCTAAATGTAATTGGTTACTGTTCTCGTCTTTAATGATTGGCTGTTGTTTGTTTATTTCATCCTCTGGAAGATTACTGAAGAACAGCTTTGAAAACACTTCACGCAACTTATTTGATTTTATTAGTTTGTGTCTGCAAACTTTGGTCAGTTGCAACAGCCAATCATAGAACACAAAGACAGTAACCAATTACATGTAGGGATACGATGATGACTGGCTCCACCCACTTCCTGGTCCCTCAGACTGGCAGTATAACACTGTCATAACTTACCGATGATTTTCTCGTCTGCATATGAAAGATGTGTTCAAACAGGAGACCTTTTTTTGTGCACTGTTATCTCATGATAACGACTTATTATTTCGTTATATTGAAATAACAAAGATTGTTTTTTATTATAACGAATTAATTTTTGTTATCTCAACAGAAAAAGATCATTTTGTCGTGATTACTAATTAATTAATAACGTATTTGTCTTGATTTCAACCTACAAGAGCTGCCATGAACGTGAATGTAGCCGTAGCCTAGCGGTAAGTTAGACATTTTTTGGTTTGTTTACTTTAAGGGCGACGGGTTATAACGAGAAAACGATCTTTGTGATGTCGATATATTGAAATAAGTTATATCCATGGCTGTTCTCGTCTTACGTATGTTTCTGAAAGACGAATCTCTTCGTGCTTTATTTTAACGGTCAAATTCATCACTTCCCATGGAAGGAGAGGTTTTCTATCTGCTCACTGTAAATCATCTGATCTTGAACAAAAAGGGCAGGAGACAGAGTTATTTACCTCATACGTGCATTAATCTATAGTCCTGGTATGTATGGGTGCACACAAACATTCTGATGCTGCCAAAAGAAAATCTAATCCATCTAAAAAAATGTTTTAAAATATTTCTTTCCTGTTTGCAAATAATAAAATACAGAAGAATAAAACATATTTTTCCGCTGGATGTGTGTACTTTGATACTACGCTCTTATTTTGAAACGATAAACAATAAAAGCACAACATGCTGTACTCATACCCAGCAGCTTTAACATGTCTCTTATCATTTGACTTGCTCGCAAATTGCCCCGTGCATCCTCCCTAAACATCACCACCATCAGCACAACCCAGCAGGACAGGCCCGATCTGACACATCAGGCCCACTCAGGAGTCATGAGGGCCACGTTCAAGAACAGGACAACGTGTCAGAAAAAACTCATGTTAAGAGGGCAACACCTTTAAGCCACTTGGCTGCAGATCACGAGATGTTTAATTATTGCCGCCTTACATTAGCTCTTACAGATCTGCCCCCTTCAGGCATCAGTTTGGGGGTCAGGCTGAGGGGTGGTGGGGCGGCGAGGGGGCCGAGGCTGGTGGAGACGGTGAGCGGGAATAAAAACCTGTCATTACTAGATCTCTTTCTTTCTCTCACTGCTCCCTCTTTCTCCGTCTGCTGCAGTCCAGATCAGGAATTACAAATGATATCATGACAATTTTTCACGCTCTTCAAACCAGTGATGTTTTACCGACTCATTTGCTATGATACCTTGTTACAGATCCAGCTGTGAATCAGGGACGTGTCATGGGGCTGGAAGCTCACCGCCTGCTGGGCCTGGCCAATGACCTGGAAGGCAATAGGGGATGCCAGTGCCTGCAGCATGTGCTGCACTGACAAAGCAGCAGGGCACCGTCAAAAACCCTCTCGTACAAACTTTGCAGATCACTCCGTTTTTAACAGATGAGTAAGCACTGGTGCTGACTTTTTTTTTTTTCTCTGCCCCGTACACGAGGTTTATGGATTTCCCTTCACGAGTCTGTGGCTCAGGCTGACGTGAAGCAAACCTTTGCCCACAAGGGGAATCGTGTAGTGGTGGATCTTGGATGGAGGGATGCAGATAGCATGTGGCAGGGTCACTGCGCAGGTTAAGCAACAATTCAGTCGAGTGCCTGTAAAGGAAGTGGAGTATGTTAGGAAAAGACCAGCGCACCAGCTAAAGGGGCCACACAATCCAGATTAAACTTTGGCCTTTGAAGGCACGTTACAAAATCCACCCTACACTTTCTATAGTGTGTGTGTGTGTGTGTGTGTGTGTGTGTGCGTGTGTGTGTCATGGACTTAAAGGAGGATCAGTTTTTCCCCCCGATCTTTTCTTACACTAAAAGATCACAATTAAAGAGCGTTTTTCGAGACACTCCTCCAAAAACACGTCAATCCCAAACAATGCGCTGTAATCCAATGAGACAAAAGCTTAATCCAGTCATTAATTTTTGCATTCTTCAACAGGAATTCAATGAGGTTAAGGTTGTTTGGGTTTCCAGATGAGAGCCCTCACGCAATCCCAGGCCCCGATGACTTCTGCATTACTAGAATGATGCGGCCGGGACTGATGGAGCTGAGAGTGTCAGGAGGTATTAGCCTTCACAGCCCAAAGCTGGTGGACAAAACCCGACTGCGCCCCCTGACCCGATCCACCGGCAAGCTACTGACCCAGCAATCATGGGAGAAACAGACGGACGGGGAAGGATGGAGAGCTGAGGGGGGGGGGGGGGTGTAAAGGGAGAGAAATTAAATGTACACGCATTGATGTCGAGAGGAGAGGAAGAGAAAAGACGAATATGGAGGCTGTGACTTTTTCTGCATATTACCCAAATCACAGGAAATGGTTTTAAGGGCTTTTTTCCCGTTGGGTTCACTCTGATTCACCCTCTCTCACTTCATTTAACTGAATTAATGAGCAGGTCCAGCCAGGGCTCAGAATATTAGCTCCTTGGGCTCCTGTTGATGAGGGATGGAGCTTTTGTTGTTCAGGAGGATTTGGAGCTGTGAGTCGAATCTAAAGGTCTGTAAGTTTTGGTGTGTAAGTTTATGAATGAATGTTCCCGTAGTACTCCTCTCAGCACTCTGACGCAGAGCAGACTCAGTGGGACGGTGGCCTCGCAACACGACACCGGCGGGCCGAGAAACACCCACATCAGAGAGGACCTAAAGCTGTGCACACACAGTTCACCTCAGGACAGACCTGCTCCCAGCACAATGTCAGGCTGGACTCCCTCTGTGCACTCTGCTGAACGCAGCTCTGTGATGGTACAGTAGACGGGGGTTTTCCCCATTGCATGCTGGGGGATATATCATACACGGTCCTCACTGTACAGCGCAGAGAGCTGCTCTAAAACGAGCTGCTTTTATTTAACGGTGAAACCCAGCGGCAGGAATATCCCTGCTTATTTCCATATGTTGCACATCCCGTCTGATTTATGAAATGATATGAGTTCATTCATTATTCATATTGGTGCTGAAGTTATTACCATTTCCCCGTCAGGCCTGCCACTGACACCATAAACATTATGAAATCACAGTTCGCCCAAGGCGCCGCCGCCGCCGCTGCTGCTGCTGCTGCTGTGAAAAGTGGTCACAATTGACTAGTTAGCACGGGCGCTCAGTACACCAGAGACAAGCACTAAATGCCATACAAGTGACCCGTGAATTTTTAATACAAGCAAAGTGGCGACAATAAGACGAGTGACGGGGAGGAGAAACGACTGAGGGATGAATATTACTGAGGCGTGCTCTGCTATGAACTCTGGGTACTTCAGGTTACTCTGGGTGAGGAAGCTGACGCAGAGGCTAAGCTAAACAGGAGACCGTCAGTTTAAAGGTGCATTTAGGGTTTGTTTTTCCCCATTATTATAAACCAGACGTCTACAGTCTGACTGAAAGTTGACTCTTTAAAGACGTCGTCATGAGGCTCATTTCTCAGAGTCAGACTATCTGACCTTCATGATGTCAACATGCAGGAGAAAATTCATGCATGTGCATGCTCCACAGTTTGCACTCCAGGTCTACCACACCAGCAGTTCCGAATGAGACAACTTACAAAATCTGCAGTATGTGAAAAAGTTCCCGGATGTCCTGCTGATCCGGGAAAATTCTCAGTACGCATCGGTGCGGTCTACCTGGCATACTGTTTCCCACAATGCACAGCGTTAATGCTTGTTTGTCTATGTGGGTGGCACCAGGTTTGGGTGAATTACTACAATAAGAGACAGTCTGTGCGATAGTAGAGAAGTGATGCGAAAGAAACGCTGTTAAATCTTCTCACTTAAAAAAAATGTGTTTACTTCTACAAAATCATTAAGCCGCTTTTCAAAACCATACGTGGTTTTTCCACGAGCTGTAAAAATAAAAAGTCAATCTGTTCTGGATTAATTTTCAATATATGACGTTACTTTTGGTGTGAGAATAAAAATCAAATGTTTTGATTCTGCTGTAATATAATTTTGATGCTTTTTTATATTTTTTATTCATAAAAACAGGATCCTGAAATCTCTCCCTGAACTTTTTTTTTTTTTTTCTAAATGGATTTAAAATGTGCCTTAAACCATAAAAAGGACAAAAAACACTAAAAAAAAATATACAATTTCTCAAAAGAGCTCTTCGCTAAAATATAAATAACTATTCTCTTTACTTGCTCGATTCTATTTGTTTACATTTTTATTTTATAAGAAAGTTAAACATGAAAAAATCCATCTGCTGAAGAAGAAGAAATACAACCAGTTAGCCGCTTGCTAACCTGTTCGTCCGTTGTTTTGGTATCTGGCGTGACGAGTTAACCAGGTGAAGTCTGAAAGGAGGTAGATATATCGCCCCCTACAGCAGAGGAGGTATCACTCTGTGCTTATAAACTGCGACAAAAGAATTCCTTCAACTGCAGCTGAACTTTGAGTCTTGTGTCGTGCTTCAGATTTCTCTGACAGCAGCTCAAGAATGAGGCCAATCTGAGCAACATCCACTGCAGCTTTATTCCAGACTAAGTCCTACAGGTAAGGGACTAACCTTTGGTCTTGGTGTAGTCCAGGTCCGGACTGTCTTGGGCAGTAATCCGGTTCCATTTTCTGCTTTGATTTCAAACTAAACTCTTCTTCCATGAGTCATAATTTCCACAGCAGACGTAGTTTGTAGCTAATTTGTCACGGGCTGATCACGGCCTATTCATCACTGATCTCGTAATTACCAGAGTGAGCTACAGGAGAACCCTCCCCCCTCCGCCCCCTCGCTCTCTCCCCCCAGCGATGGTCGGCCTGTAAAACCAGGATGTGTTGGCACCTTTATGATATAAATACTCACACACCCTGGGCATAAGAAAGCTGTCAACAGAACATTTGTTTTTCATTTTTCACCACCCAGAGCACTTCAAGCTGAGGGGGGAAAAGGAGACAAGGCGTTAAAAACGAACCGCAACACTAACTATTTTGCCCCTCGGTGAATTTTGGTGCTTAAACAGATGGGGCTCGAATTGGTTCCTGCTTTTATAGCGCATCAGGACGGTCCGGGTTTCCATTCAACAAGCTCTCACCTCTGCACATGCTCGCTCCTTGGCTGGCACATGCAGGCTGAAGGTACAAACACGCACGCAGAACATTCACACATGCACAAACGGCAGCTGCTCTCGCCGCTCGCTCCTCGTGTGCATTCATCACTGAACTCGGTGCTGATTGGAAAACACAAGTGCATGTCAAGTGAACTGAAAGACGAGGGGTGTGAGAGGTGCGTGAGCTGACCCAGGCGTAGAAGTAAGCTGTTATGACCCCCCCGCCCAGCCTACCGTAAATAGATCAAAGCACATCTGTTTCTGCGTCCAGCAGCCACACATCTATAATTGCGAACTGGCCCTAATGGCTCAGAGCGACCCATCAGATGCTAAGCCGTTTGGACACTGGAGATGCTGAAGCATCGAGCGCAGAGCGACCATCAGGAAGCGCCGGACAGGGAATTCTCTGGAGCCACGGCGGCGGCTGTCTGGTCTCTAGTGGACTGAAATAGATATCACAACTCCAGCCCAGGGACGGAGGCCCCCAGGGGCCCGAGCTGACCGCACAGCTGGGACTATGGAGCAGGGTAGACCAGTGGTCAGGGATACCACAGTGAGGAGAGGTGCTGCCCTGTGTGTGCAGATGGAGAGGTCAGCAGATAAAAGAAGAGCAGACACCAAACCTCCCCCATCTCTCTCTCTCTCTCTCTCATTCTCTCTCTCTCTCTCTCTCTCAGGCTGTGTTTAGGTAAAAGACAGAAGCCAGAACAGTTAATAGTTCACAATGAGGTCCAGGAGAGTCCAGGAGAGTGAGGAGAGAAGCCTCAAGTTGGCCCGTTGTCACAGTGTGACGCTGATTCGGCCTAATGAGCGTGATGCTGTCACCACACATCTGCCTCTCCTTCACTTGTAGAATCTGGCAGACTCAGGACCTGCTGGAGTCACCGCGAGAAGCTGGAACTCCAGAAACCAAGACTAGACCACATCAGGCCGGCTGGTAGATTAAAGGAGAGTCTACAAAGTGACTCGGACTCGTAGACCTGACACAATCAGAAAGACTCGACAGGTTCCTGCAAACGTCTGAGAGCTGAGACACGACAGAAGAATCTGAAGTTGAGATAAAAATGTTCTTTCTCACATCATAACGCGACACGCTGTGTTTTATCATTTTGGTATCTTCCCTCATATCACTGTTTAAACTCTGTAAGTAAATCCGTTACGTGTTTGTTTCTTATCCCGTTTCAAGCTGTAACACGTGAATTTCCGATTAAAGAAAGTACATCTTATCTTATAAAAATCTGGAAAATCATCCGATCTGAGTTGAATTAAAACTCTAACTCACCGGAACATGATTTGGTTTTTCTTTGGTTGTTTTAATTCAAAAGAAAAAGAGAAACTTTACTATAAATCATCAAACTCTTTGCTTTTCCAGCCTCCGTTTTCTCTTATCGTCACTGCTCATGCCGACTCTCCGTCTAAATCTTTGGCGTGAAGAAGATTATTCTGATGTCTTTGACATGTTTTGGTGTCAGAGGCTTTATTGAACACAGTTATGTAACTCATGGATGGCTGTATTATCAACATTCAGGGTCAGAGGGGGCGGAGTTGATCCCAGCTGTCAGAGCGGTGGAGTTCAGTGTGGAGAGGTCAGCAGCTGGAGACTTAAACATTAATTATAACCTTAAAAAAACTGATTAAAAAAAAAAAAAACATTGATTATCACTTCATGTTAGTTGTATTTTTTTTTTATCAGTATGTGTACTCAGCTCCGTTTGCTTTGAGTGAACTTGAATCAGTTTCACAGCTGTGTGATACACAGAGAGCAGCCGTTTGGTTTCTCTTTATGCTTCAGATGAAGAATCTAAAATTTGAACGTGTTGATGCTTTTAAAATGTTTTTATTTTATTTTGAAAGGATCAAGACTGTTTCCTCTCAGGTCTTCCTTTTGATAAAAATCTAAAGACGAAGGAGCGACTTTTAAGCTCCTGAAAGGATGTCTTTAAAACTGATGTTGTGATTATTTTTCTTTTCTTTTCTCTTTTCTTTTCTCTTTTCTTTTCTCTTTTCTTTTCTTTTCTTTTTTTCTTTTCTTTTCTCTTTTCTTTTTTCTTTTCTTTTTTCTTTTCTTTTCTCTTTTCTTTTTTCTTTTCTTTTCTTTTCTCTTTTCTTTTCTTTTCTTTTCTCTTTTCTTTTCTTTTCTCTTTTCTTTTCTTTTCTTTTTTTCTTTTCTTTTCTCTTTTCTTTTCTTTTCTTTTTTCTTTTCTTTTCTTTTCTCTTTTCTTTTCTTTTCTTTTTTCTTTTCTTTTCTTTTTTCTTTTCTTTTCTCTTTTCTTTTTTCTTTTCTTTTCTCTTTTCTTTTCTTTTCTCTTTTCTTTTTTCTTTTCTTTTCTCTTTTCTTTTCTCTTTTCTTTTTTCTTTTCTTTTCTCTTTTCTTTTCTTTTCTTTTCTTTTCTTTTTTCTTTTCTCTTTTCTTTTTTCTTTTCTTTTCTCTTTTCTTTTCTTTTCTTTTTTCTTTTCTTTTCTTGTCTTTTCTTTTCTCTATTTATCTATTTTTTAATCTATTTTCTTTTATCAATCTTTTTTCTATTCATTCTTAAAATTGAAAAACATTCAAATATTTTCATTATTTCGTTCCTTTTTCTGCAAATTACACTTTGGTAAAAAAATATATATTTTTTTAATTATAAAGTAGTAACTTCCTACTTTATTGTATTTTTTGTCTTGCTTCACAAACTTTTCTTGAACTTGACATGTTTTTTTTTGTTTGTTTTTTTAGCACAAATTTTTCTTTAATTTTCTGACACTTTTTCTTGAACCGGCTCCATTTTTTTCCTCCAATGATTCCTTCGACCCAGATCCTCATCAAACCACATTAATTTGCCTTCTCCATGCTGTCGCAGCTCCTCGCCGGGTGATTTGCGGCTCATGCGATCAGCCACATGTATCTTAAACGTGCTCCTGATAACTCGCGCCACGTTGTTTGGTCCTGGCTCGGTGTGCTTCAGCTTCAGGGAGATGTTACAGTAATAGAAGTGGAGTGTATGTGCTGGATATTAGCCTCTCCACTGATCAGAAGAGACAGGAAGAAGGACTGTATGTCCTGTCTGTGATAATGATGATTAGGTCGTGGTGTCTCTGATCTGCAGAGGACAGCAGTCCTCCCCATCTGTCCTGACTCTGGAGGCGTCTGTGCAGCTCGAGCAGCTACTCAAGAATTCCTCATGGGCATCCTCCTGGAAAATAGCACAAAGGTTTACCAAACATCATTGTGGCGGTGGCACCAATTATTGTTAATATACATCAAATAGCCTGAGCCGAGGCCCAGAAACAGACTGATCACTCCAATGACGGCAACTGTCAGTCTGCTCCCCGACGAGCTGAGCTGTTGAAATAATTAGTCCATGCCCTGTGAATAAAACAATAATACAACAGCCCAGATGACATCCAAAATATGCACATCGCCTCAGATGACCTGAAAACCTGCCACGGCACGGACCGAGGATCAAGGACACGTCTTCAAACGCAGCCTGAGACGCTGGTCAGACATGAATACAGGCTTTGTTTCAGTGTGTGTGTGTGTGTGTGTATGTGTGTGAGTGTGTGTGTACATGTTTGGGTCGCACCAGTGAAGGAGAAGAAATAAAGGAGTTTGGAGAGCTTTTGTTCAGCCTTATGTTCAGGAGTTTTCCTGGCGCTCTGTTCTCTCTGAGCTTTTGTTTGAAGACTTTTCTGCACCTTAAACTTCATTTTCAGGCTTCAATCAGTTTTAAAATAGAGACAAACACTCCTCACGTCTCTGAGCTGAAACACTGAACAGAAACTGTGCACCGTAAATCTTTGACAGACAAAAAATAAAAACATAGAAGTGAAAAAAATAAGAAAATTCAGGACTCTGAGTTGAGAGTTTGAGGGTTTGTTTCCTCCTGATCCTGAAGATGGTGCTGCTCCGCTGCGTTTTGGAAGTCGCTCCAGCAGAAGTACTCAACCGGCTCGCTGCATCGAAAGGACAGTTTTGTGAGACCTCCTGTCGACTGGCTTCAGATCCTGTATCGGGAAAGTATCCCTGCTTTCTGAAAGTCCCTGACCTAGTCACGAAACCTCCACCAGCCACAGGGGAGCTGCATCGGAGCTGACCTCTGACCTCTGACTCACCTGTGGAGAGGAGGGGGCGTGAAAAGAAGAGTAGAACAAAACTTTTCTGAAGATTAGAAGGAAGATTTAGAGAATAAAGCTACAAAGAGGAGTTTAAATGTGAGGGTCAGGACCTGATGATGCTCCTGATGAGCCACGAGTCTTCGCTAAAAGTGGGAGAAAGGTGGAATCACAGCCCGATGGTGGGTGTGAAGTCACGAGCAGTTCAAAAGGGACACCAGGCAGCGAGCTGGTGATACACTGGTGTCAACACGGTGACAGGCCGCATTAAGAGAGCCTCAAATACGTCTCCACAGACACTTCTGACAGCGTACGATGACGGCCTCAGCAGACCACTCTCAGAGTAAAGTCCTGTGAAGGCCAGGGTTTAGAAGTGTCACGCAAAAAACAACAAATAGTTACCGGGTGAAAAGGTGACAAGTGTGAGGCAGAGTGTGAAGGAAGAGTCTTCACGCGAGCGTAGCAGAGCGGGGCACCGGGGCTGGAGCGTAAAGAGAGGGGTTAGCGGTGATGAGAACAGACACGAGCCACATGAGGCCCCCCTGACCACGCAGGAGTCCCCTGTGGTATGTCCAGCAGACCACTCCACACACACACACACACACACACGAACCAATCATGTGAAAACAAACACACACATTTCTTACATTAATAGTTTCAACATGTAATAATCAAATGTTCATTCAAATGGAAAACACTGAACCAGATTTCTATTAATTACTTTTTTTTTTCTTTTCTTGAACTCTGTGATTAAATTTCTGGTCTCTTATTATTAAGTATTGCACGCCCTCCAGTGGCCGTGTGTTGTATTGCAGCTCCTCTTTGCAGCATGGATTTATCAATAACAAGATCTGCTTTCTCCGACAGGATTGTGCACATACGCACAAGGAATTCACCTCTAGTTGTACTTTCACTGAAACTTAAAACTAAGACAACAAACAAACATCAAACTCCAACACTGGGAATACAGATAAAGTCATATTTACCGATGTCAGCAAAGACATTCAGTCAAAACGTGAAATAAATGACAATAAAGTGCAACAGTGGAAAAAAAAGAGGGATGATTATCAGTCTACTGTTTCATTTTATTCATTGTTTATTTGATGTGGACATCTCGATTACACTGGACAAACCAGATGCATTGTTTGAGTGATTTAGCACAAGTGCTAATTTGCAGCAAAATAATAAATCTAATAAATGAAAAGAGTGAAGAAAGGAAAGAAAAAAGTACAGTGTAGAATAACAAGCCAATATAATAATAAGCCAAAGCAGCCTGATCAGCCGTCAACCAGTTCAAATCATTTATGTGAACACTGTTGTTTTGATTTAAGGCATTTTTTAAGTCCTTTGTTAAAAGCGTTTCTGTTCGTCTCCTGTTTTGGATGTTTTAGCAGAGAGTTCCAGAGTTTTGCCCCTTTGACAGAAACAGCAGACTGCTGAAGTGAAGTCTTGCGTCTTGGGACGAGAGAATCACCGCTGTTGGAGGATCGTGTGGCCGCTCAGTGAGAGCTCTGACGCCTGGTGGCCAGTTCAGAAAACAGTGTGAGAGCACTAAAATTCATAAAATCTTCAAAGGTGAAGAGATTGTGTTGTTTTACTGAACCATCTCATTGGTTTTCTACATTTCTACACTGGTTACTACACTGTAAAAAATGAAATTTAAAATGATTTTAAATCAACTGAGCCCAAAAAAAAGTTTGAAATGAAATATTTCATTACATACTTCATTACAAATAACTGATTTCATCAGTACACTGTCATAACTTCTAGAAAAGTGAATTATTTAATCCTTGTCATGTTTCCATGGTTACACCTTCTGACAGTTTAATGGGTCTGATTCTTTAACTGGTTAAAATGGTAGAAATTTCATAAAATACTTTGAATGACAGCTACACATTGAAACAAAACAAGATTTTTTTTTGTACCAACTCTTATTTGTCACTGTTCTGTTACAAATCATCAATCACATCTTTACACATTACCCTCAAAATATTTGAACTGAATGTTTAAAACATTTATTCACGGTGGGAGTGAACCAAAACAAAGACATGCAGTTTAAAAAAAAAAGAGAAATACTGAAATTAAAATTCCTCAGCTTTATGAAAAGTTAGCAAAAAAGTGGTCCATCAGATCAAATTCTGACATTCTCCTTGGGAATCATGGACAGAAAGCCAGCAGCAGGGATGGTATGAAGCTGCATGAGAGCCCATGGAGTGAGGATGTTACAGGTTTGATACATAAACAAGTTCAGGAGCAGAGACGATCACCTCTTCACTTCCAACATGCGATTTTTTTTTTTTTTTTTTTTTGGGGGGGGGGGGTTGTAAATAAATCTGTCTGCGATTTATGGAGCAACTATAGGTGGGATAAAGTGAATTCTCAGGTTTATTGTTTATATGTTTAGTGAGTGGATATAAGCGTACTGGAAACAGGCAGTGTGTGTGTATCTGTGTGTATCGCAGGATGAAACAGGTGTATCAGGTCAGTGAAGTGTCTGGTAGGTGAAGTGTGTATTTAAAGAGCAGCGCTTGTCCTCAGGGAGGGGAACTGAAACCGTGCACTTGTTTTTTCTCCACGTCTATGTAAATGTGTGGAAACCATCACAGAACTGAACGCTGGTCCACCAGCTCGCAGCAGCAGCAGCGGACTCTCCCTCGTCCTCAGCAGCAGAGAGAGGCCGGTTTGATTCACCAGACTTAAATCTGAACCATGTGGGGGAAGTTTCATACACAATTCATTCTGGCAGCAGAAAACATCCCAAATTCAGTGAGGCACCGTTTGTGGAACCACGCTGGCTGCTCCACACACGCTGCGGACACCAGAAGTCATTCCCAGTTTGCCTCAGCAGCACAACCACCGACGGTCCCCCTTCCGCCATGAGGGAGCCTTTAAAACGATATGCCTTCTGGGGTGCTCTTTTATGGAGCCATTGACGACTGTATAATTCTCTTCAGATCAGTTTGCCCCCCTCAGCCCCTTCCTCCTCCTCCTCTTCATCCCCCCCTTTTTTTCAGCCCTCCCCTGACTCTACAACCAGAAAAAGGTCACATTTCTGAGAAGTGACTTCCATGCGTGTTCCATGCTGGGTCGTCACTTTCAATTTCCTAAGACCTTTCATGTCACCGAGGCGTCAACTTTAGAAAACAGCACATACGACCAGGACGTGCGTGTCTGAATACTGCTGCTGGGGTGCAGAGCAGACGGTGTGACAGATACTTTATCTGTTTGAGATCATTTTAAAAACTGAGAGCTGCAGTTTAGACTTAAATTAAAGTCATTCGTATGGCTCTTTCTCATACTCTAAGGTTTCTTTGTTGTAGGTGCGTCTAACCAAGGATGCATAAAGGTCATGCCTGATCAGAAGTGATCCCCTCCTTCTTTCCACGTCCTCCTGCAGCATTTAACACTGATGGCCCCTCAGGACACCCAGCCAGCGTTCAACATACGACTGTCTTTTCCTCTTTCCGGCGCCTCGAGAAGATGTATCAGGATGTTAAACTCCAGGCGCTGAATTAATGGAGCATGAAATCCAGGCATGAAGTGCAGCGGGCTCCGGACCTGCAGGTGACGTCGCCTATATGACGCTCTTATTGTGACCCCAGTGAGCTGTATTATAACCACATTTGACTGGTGACAATTAGTGACCTTTCCCCGATTCAGCAGCCTTCTGTTTCAATTACACTGAGCTGGTGTAACTGCATTGAGAGATACTGTACTTCTACTGGATTCAACACACTGCCTGAATATGCTTTGACTTCTGCAGAAACATGTTGAAAATAAAGGAAACTCAGCTCAAACCTGCACACTAAGTTGGTGTTGTTTCAAAGTGAAGCTGCAGCATCTTCCTCTGCAGTCTCAGGCTCAGCGTAGCCACATTTCTCCTCTTCTCAGAAACTAAACACCTCTTTTTTTTCTGTTAGATTGTTTGCAGTTATTTAATCTTTTCGAGGTGGTGGAGTTCGAGAAGAACGTAGATGAGACTTTCTTCAAACTGTTAGCGATTCATCCACACATCACAAGATCGTAGAGCTTCCTCCTGTATCTTCCATCAGCTCCACCTCAATCTGCGTTCGGCTCGGCTTCACAGAGAGCAAACCTGAGAAACCTCAGAGGCAGGAACATAATAAAAAAAAAAAAAAACCTCAGGCTCTATCACTTCATCTAACCTTTTCTGTCAAAAACAGGCTGCAAACTGCCGCAAGCACAACTGCAAATACACGCACTGAGATGTTCAACACAAAGAAAGACTCGGTGCATGTTTGCTCCTCAGGAATCAGAGATAATTTAATATAACATCAGAGTCCAGGTGTTGAAGATTCATGCATCCTTCATGCATGCAGGGAAACCGCACTCAGTGTTGGATCTGATCCCTCTGATGAAACCACTGAGCATGTTCAGTCAGCTGCACGATTGTGATCCTTGCAAGTCGGCACCAGAATTATAAGCTGGTTAAACGAGTCGTTAATATTTCTTTTGACGCTGGACCTGAAATGTCAGGCATGTGTCTGAGCTGTAGTGCAGCCGTTCGCAAAGGTTGAAGCTCTGGTTGAGGACAAATACAGTTTGCTTCGCTGAGCGGAAAAACAGACGTCAGCCAAGATGCTGATCAGTCTTCATGTGTCCTTCTGCAACATAAAGAAACGAAACAATCTGAATTTATCAGATCTGAGCGGGAGAACAACGCAGGAAGACGAGTTCAGTTCCCTGTGGGATCCAAAAGTCGTATATTTGCACATCTGAAGCGTAGACTGTGTGACTAATGGACGTAGTCTTTGTGACGTCACCCGTCTGTTTCTGAAAAGGAGTTTTGAGGCAAATTGGCTGGAGCAGCCATATTGGAAATGAGGCGGGCTTTGAGTCTCCACACTAACAGCTATAGGGCGCTCATCAGTCATGTGAGATGAGCTGTGCTTCTGATTGGACAAACTCACAATTGTAAATTCTTCAAAACTGCCGAGTTAGAAATTTTTTTTGCTGTTAGCAAAATTAGCGATTCAGACGGGAGATGTTTTGTGTACCATCATTTTATCCAAACTGGGTACGAATTCTTCCAAAGAAATCCACTAATTTTGAATCAAGAGTTAATTGTTGTCTATTTAGTGTTTATGATGTTATGTTAAATTAAATCCTTCATAGTTTAAGGCTGCACC
Source organism: Labroides dimidiatus (assembly GCA_030710495.1). Taxonomy (NCBI): domain Eukaryota; kingdom Metazoa; phylum Chordata; class Actinopteri; order Labriformes; family Labridae; genus Labroides; species Labroides dimidiatus. The sequence continues at coordinate 24,320,440 of CM061160.1, read as the reverse complement.
CTACAGGTAACATCAGGTGATATATCAGTAAGTACTCTCTTTTGGTTGGTCAGATCTTTCCAAAGTTCCTGAGAGAAATAAAAAACGTGGATGTGTCGATTATCTCAAAAACAACAATAACAAAAAAACCCACCAATTGTAGGAGGATTGTTTGGTATCTATTGTCCAGATTCTTTACAGATCACCTGGCTGTGTTAAATGTTGGATCCTGATTGGTTAAAACTTCTTGACAACAGTAATCCATGTCTGAATAAAAAGAGCAACAAGAAAATCACACCCGATATATTAAATCAGTCTGAGGAAAATTTCCTTCTGCTTGTTGTTTTCATCTTACAACTCATTTTTGATATTTGTCTTTTAATCCAGCGTGAGCGTTTGTTGGTCTCTGTTTGTCTTTTATTGCTTATAATTTCACTGGTTTATATTTTTTTTATTCTTTTTTTTTATATATTAACTGTTTGTTTGCTTTGTTTTGTTGTGCAGCACTTTGGAAACCTTGTTGTTTTTAAAATGTTCTATATAAATAAAGGATTTGTCACTGAGGCTAGAAACGCAGATTTCCATTAGCATTCTAAACAACATATTTTAATATCTGATCCTGTCCTGCAATCCAGGCTGAACCTGCAAACTGAGTTTTTGTAATAAGTTATCATACAGTTTATGATAACAGTTTATTCTCTATGATCTGTTATAACTGAGTGGTGTTAGTCTGTTGTGTTTTAAGGGTCTGTAGAAAAGCTCAAACACACTCTGACAGATGTCTATGGGTGTGATGTCACAGAGGAGAGGTGGGATTTAACCCTACAGACGTGTCAGAGGTATGTAAAGTGTTAGAGCTCAGAGTAAAACCACAACCAGTGACTCCAAACACAGGGATCCTTCCTCCTCCTGCTGTAAGCACTCCACTCTCATTCATGTATGTATGAGTATTATTAATGTTATTGTTATTGACTGAGTTCTTCCCTGTGATGATTGACTGGAGTATCTTTACCTGACAGGTACCATGCCTGCTGTAAACTGGACTCTGGACTCTGCAGAGACCTCCCCAAACCAGAGCAGCTGTGATGTGTTTGTGTACCAGCGAGAGGCCGCCGTCCTCTTCCCCGTTTTCTACTCGGTGGTTTTCGTCATCAGCGCGTGCGGTAACAGCCTTGTCCTCTACGTGATCTGCCAGAAGAAGCAGAAGTTCAACTCCACCTCCGTCTATCTGGTGAATCTGGCTCTGTCTGACGCTCTGTTCACGCTCACGCTGCCCGGAAGAATCACGTACTACATCCGCCATTTTGACTGGCCCTTTGGTGACCTCCTGTGCAGACTGACCACGCTGCTCTTCTTTGCAAACACATACGCAGGTAAAATAAACCTGTACGCTGATGATACTCTTGTTTCTGTCAGACTGTCTGTATTTATATCACACCTTTCAAAAACAAGCTGATTACAAAGTGCTTCGACAGATAGAGGTGAAAAAGAGTCACTTTAATCTCTGTTAGTTTTTGTTTATTTCCAGAGTTTATCTGTCAATTATTACGATACCAGATGAGAACAGATGGAAACACGTGCGTTACGTTACACGCTGCCATCTACTGGTGTTAAACAGCTACAGCTTCAACTCCAAAAGAAAGATTAGACATCCAAATATACCGTCAACCAACGAAGACAAAAACTGAAGAGGTTATGTCTCTGATTTTGATTGGTTTAAGTTAGTTGTTAGACTTTTTTTTAAATTTTTTTATCAGTTAACCAACATAGACTTACAGACTGCGACCCAAAGTTAATTTTTGCGTCCCTTACTTTGACACCAGACTTCATCTCACGGGTTGTTTTTCCACCAGGTATCGGCTTCATGACCTGCATCAGCCTGGACCGATACCTGGCCATGGTGCACCCTCACCGCCTGCAGTGTCTGCGCAGTGTGAAGGTGGTCCGCAGGGTCTGCTGCCTGGTCTGGGCTCTGGTGTTTGTGCAGATAGCTCCTCTGCTGTTCCGCAGCATGCTGCACGAGCGCCAGAGCAGACGAACCTGCATGGAGTACTTCAGCTTCGAGGGTTCTCTCTTCACCCCGTACCTCCTGCTCCTGGCCTGCTCGCTCTCTTTCTGCGGCCCGCTGGTCATCATCATGGGCTGCTACGCTAAGATCAACCTGAAGCTGAGAACTGCAGCCAAGCAGAGCTCTGTGAGCGGCCGATCCAGGAGGAGTCACAGGGCCAACACCATCATCCTCCTCATCCTCCTCACCTTCGTCATATGCTTCAGCCCTTATCACCTCAACGTGATGCAGTTTATGACCAGAAAGATCCACCACAAGCCGACCTGTGAGGAACTGAGGGCCTTCAAGGTGTCTCTACAGGTAAGAACCAGGCTTTATTAAACTGTCAAACATCCCTGATCATCATCATCATCATCATCATCATCCTCATCATCTCCTCACAGATCACAGTCTCACTCATGAACTTTAACTGCTGTTTGGACCCAGTCATCTACTTCTTTGCCATCAAGACCTACAAGAAGCGGGTGATGAGTCTGTTTAAGGACTATCTGTACACATCCGGCGCCTCCTCCAAAGTGACGGCTGAGCACAGCAGCAGCAACACCTGAGAGAAACCACAGCTCAGCTTCCAGGAGTGAAACCAGAAACCAGCATCACAGAGGAGACCTGGTTTACTCTGTTTAACCCCAAACAGTCTGAGTATCTCATGGTGATACGCGTTTTAGAAATGACTAACAACAGTTAGTCACTTCAGATATTCTGACAGCTGTGCTTGTATATGTCTGCCATTAAGATGGAATTTAGAAAATATTATTTTACTGCCTTTTCTTGTTCTTCTTTTTTGACTGCTTGTTGTATCAGGAGTAATCTGTTCTTGTACGATAGGGCTCTGGGTTGAATTGCGTAAGTCTGGAAAACACACCAACCCAGATAAAACTGATATCTTGATGCAAAGTGTTGTGGTCGTTAATGCAGCGCAACAGCAACTTCTTATTCCCTCTGCGTGGAGATCAAGAGTGTAAATGTTGGAAACTTAAACCGTCTTGTGTTCAGAATTGTCTGGGGAGCAAACTATTCAGAGAACTTGATGCCAAAAGGTGAAATCATGCCACATATCTCTGTTTCACGCCCACATCTGAGTTCTGTGTGCAGACAAATACAATCACCACTTCCTCACCCACCTTTCCTGTTCTCCTGTTCCTGCTGAGCCCCACATCTGGAGCCCTGTGTGGGTGTCTTACAGGCTGCAGCAGGTGCACGTTCCCCTTTTTCAGCAGCTAAATTTAACATTAAACACTTCCTGGGTTTTTGAAGAGCTGCTCTGAGTTTTTCTGAGAGATAATTAATGTGTACACAGTGATTTTTCATTTTTAAGGCACAGAAAATAAAGCTAATGAAATTAAGTTAACTGTTATTTATCAGGCGTCTCCTGAATCAGAGTGCTTAAGAGACAGAAAACAATCTAAACTGGGCATGAGCAGGTGATTATGAAAGGATTTCAGCATCAGAAGTTCCTGAACTGGGTAAACTCTCCCTGAACTCGTCTGTTTTTTCTGTACTGGAAATAAAATTAGAATTTTATTTGAAGTTAATGAGACAATGTGTTTCTGTAGAGGCAGAGATGTAAGTCATGGAATCGTCTGCATATAGATTAAAATTTGAAGCTGAAACATGTTTGTATTGTTTTTAAATTCTTTAAGTCCAAGTTAAAGTCTAAGTCCATTGACTTGAAAGTGATCCAGTCGGACTTCGTCCCTCCATCCCACTCCTTTGACTTTTATTTTGAAGGCGAAATCTTACAGGGGTATGAATGTCTCTTCCTAGACATGTCTGTGATTTGAAACTTTTGTGTCTGAGAAAATTACCAAAAATTCGGCCAAAACCTTTGATGTGGACTTTCACTTATTCAAACCTGATCTAAAGGAAGTGGTCTCCTGTAGAGAAGTTTTTTTTTTAAGGTGTCATATTATGCAAAATCTACTTTTAGATGCTTTGATGTTGGTTTTTAATGCATTGCTGCTTTTGATGATATTATGGACTGTAGATGATCAAATCCATCAATTCTTTGACATCGTACATTGAGGAAACATTGTTCTTAAACTGTTGGACTATTTGCTCACACAGTTGTTTGTGAATGACTGAGCCTTTCAGGGATGCTCCTTTTATACCCAATCATGACACTCACCTGTTTCCAATGAACCTGTTCACCTGTGGAATGTTCCAAACAGGTGTTTTTGGAGCATTCCTCAACTTTCCCAGTCTGTTGTTGACCCTGTCTCAACTTTTTAGGAACATGTTGCAGCCATCAAATTAAAAATGAGTGAATATTTGCAAAGAAATCTACAAAGTTTGTCAGTTTGAACAATAAATATCTTCTCTTTGTAGTGTGTTCAGTTGAATAAAGGTTAAACAGGATTTAGAAATCACTGTTTTCTGTTTTTATTTACGGTTTACACAACGTAAAAATTTTGATATCAAAGGACAAAAACCTCATGAAGCATCAAACTAGGTTTGATTGGAGCTTTTGTCCATGTCGCTCAGAGTGTGTTTTAGTAATTCATTAATTCATCATAAAGGGAAAAACAAAAGAGTCCATAACGAGGAAGCAGGTGGAGAGTACCCACACCTGGCCCAGGTGCAGTTCATCACCTAATGAAGAGACCTGGATCTGCAGGAAAACGCACAGCCACCTGCAAAGTGAGGACACCGAGTGGCATGGAGGGGTCATCACATCGCAAGTTGTTTTTCTTCCACGTTGATCAAATTGATCAGAAACTAGGACTGGAAATAACATCAAAGCATTAACGTCACTGCTGATGAATCTGAAAGACTGAACATGATGAGTATATCTATAATTTCAGGTATCTCTATCAACATTTACTCTGGTGTCCCTGACAGTATATAAAATTGAAGTGAAGTGTGTTCTTGAACAGTCTCTGTTTACACTCTGTGACTTTTGCTCTGAGTCAACTGTGCTGTTGATCATCTCGGGTGGTTGCATGACAGATTGCAGCATTTTCACTTCCTCACTCCGGGCACAATGTCAGTTTGTGGCTTCTTCTTCTTCTTATGTAACCTGCCTGAGGCTCAGTTTACTCTGACATTCAGCTGCACGTCAGTTAATGTAATACCTCCAAACACCCGCTCATTGTTCTTCTGCAGGACATTCAAAGAAAGAGAGAGCTGTCTACCTCTAGTTCCCCTTTAAAATATGATTATAACAAACTAAATCTACACAGAAAAAAAAAAACTGATTTATATAAATCTACTTTAAAACATGAATAAGTTTTGCTTTATTTATTTATTTATTTATTTATAAATTAACAGGTTTAAATTAAACCAGAAAACAAACTGAGGAAAGTGTTTGTTTTTCTGTTGTTGTCCAGCAGAGGGAGGCATTGTGTAGCTCATACTCTATTAAAGCAGAGGCCTGCGTCTCCGGCAGGTTCAGGGGAGGTTCATGTTTTTTAAATAATGTTTTTTATGTTTATGGAAAAGATTCATGTACAAAGAGTAAGAGAGAAAATAAAGATCATGGTTCAGTTTACACAGAGGACGGGTCGGAGGAAGACGGATTAAAGTTCAAACCAGTTTTTTATTTTTATTATTATTATTATTATTATTATAAATAAAGCAGTATTTTTCTATCTATTTGTCCACAGACAATAACTTCCTGTTTATGCAGATTATACATACTGGAAGTTTGATAACCGTCGCTAAATTCGACCTCCAGACACCAACCGTAGACGTGGATTATAAATGTCATCTCTGTGCAGTCTGGTGTAAAATTTGTTGCCAAACTGAGTTTCTCTGTTTGTGATGAAGTAAGAAAAACAGCTTCCTGTTCAAACTGTTGCTTCACCACGTGCTGAGCGGCCCACTGCAGCGTGATGCCACCCCGCTAACACTTCTCCATCGCCCTGTAGTAAACACTGGTTTTAGTTGAGTTTTTTCTTTTTTTTTTTTACATGTGCCGTAAAGACTGGAAGTACAGTTAGAAATCAGCTTCATTCAGGAGATATCAGAGACAGATTCAGGCTCCTGATTCTACATTTGAAAAGCTTTTTTTTTTTTTTTTTATCGCTGATATTTATTTCAGAGTGCTGAAGTGTCTCAAAGATCAACCTGAGAGTTATAACTGATCAACTTTCCACTTCTCATCAGTCACAGGCTGAAATAAGATCATTTCCTTCATGAGGTTTGTCTTTTTTTAACTTCCTTTGTTACACTCAGGATGTAACAAAACACCGATAAGCATCAAAATCAGTCAAAATCAGCTTCTTTCTGCAGACTCTCATGAGAGGGATTCGTGCTCCCGTCTTTAAAGTTACGCTCAGTAACACGGAGGTGAAGTGGAGATGCTGTGGTGCTCAGACTCATTGTTTTCTATGAATAGACCTGGCAGAAAACAGCGTCTGTCGTCTGTCAGCGCTGCTGGGTGTGATCTGGCCGTCTGAGGCTCAGTGAGTCAGACCCACATGGCAAGGCCACGAGGAAGCTACACCGCTTCCTCTGCCTCTCTGCTGGACTTGTTTTGAACAAAGGAAAACAGAGTGTGAATTTAGGACGCTGAGTTGTGCACAAGCAACTGACTATTTGAGCCAAAACAGACCTCTGAAGGTCTGCATCCATGGATCAGACCCAGGTATCAAAAACAACCTGCAGACAGTTCAGTGAAAGCAGGAATAAAACAGGTTAAAAATAACGGAGATCTTCTAGATCCCTATTTGTGAAATGCTTTTTGGAAGAGAAAGGTTTTAAAGTTTCTTTGAGGCCTTTACGTGTTCAGGGACGGGGTTCCAGGGGCGGGGTGGAGCAGAAAGCACGGTCACCCAATGTGCAGGGCTTGTATTTGGGTGTGAGGAGACAGTTGGAGTTGTTGGATTGGAGGTGTCTTGTGGTGGTTTGGGGGAGATGTTGTATTGAATTCTGAAGTGGATGGAGAGCCAGCGTAGGGACTGCACTCCCATCAGGATCCCAGCTGCACTGATTTGGACGTATTGGAGCTTTGAAGGCTCTTTCTTGGAATCCCGGTGAGAAGTTCAAGGGGTTTTTTTTTGAGTTTGAGTTTAGATGCCATTCTTTAAAGGAGAGGATGATGTTCTACCACAGACTGTGGTTGAATTCATGTAAAGAAGCCACCGTCCCAGTTTGGTCATCCCGGTCCAAAAGTCTAAAAACAAACTCTGGGGTGGAAGCACCCGCTTAATAAAGTCGTGAGTTCACGTTTCGTCTCTCAGAGGCCCTGTTTACACAACAACAGTTTTAGGACAAAAACAAAAAAGTTTTGTTTCTGCCTCTTTTTTACATAGTAATACAAATTTTTGAAAATGGCCTCCAGAGTAGAGTTTTTCTGAAACACTGTGGCGACAAACTGCGGAGTTTTCAGTGGAACTTTTAATTGTGTAAACCGGACAACAACAGCGGTTCAATGGTGGACTCTCATGTTGTGCGTCTGAATGTGCGTCTGACTCTCATGTTGTGCGTCTGAATGTGCGTCTGTTGCTCCACTTCTGCAGATTAGATGCATCAATATCCACCTTGTACCTGTTCATAGCAGGTGTGGGTTTTGCTCTTCTGGTCGAACGTTCTGTTTACATCACCATGGAGACCACAAAGCTAATGGTGTTAGCCTGTCATACTCATTCTAATAA